>OY282522.1:7500000-10000000 GCA_958296335.1 Urtica urens
ATATAACTACAAAATCATAATAATAAGAATTATTTATATATTTAATTCCAAGGTCAATTTAGTCTTTTTTCAATAATAAATAAAGTGTTACCAAAATCTAAATTAGATTTTGCTTTTATAAAAAGCTAAATTCAAAACAGTTTGCCAAACACTAAATAACTTTTTAAAAAATCAGTTTTTTTTAAAAGCACTTTTTTTAAAAATACAGTGTTACCAAACGCGTCGATGGATGCCCACTCTATAATTCAAACCCAAGACGAGAGTCGAGACTACGCGGCATCAAATCAACTTTGCCGTCTACGATCAATCCTTTATTTATTTACAATAAAATAACTGAAACTGAGGAACACCTATATTCCGAATAATAAAATACAATAATTCAACTTCTTCTACAATGATCGCACGAGGAAACTCGAGGTTGGGAGAGGTTGAATTCAACCATAAATTCTCCTGGTATTTATCCAATTTTAATATACACCTCACTCTGGATTCAATAAAATAAGAAACAAAGCAATATAGCTGGAAAACTTGTATTATTTAATCACAATCGCACCTGTATAAATACTCCCCTCTATTTTCCGAAGACGCCACAAAATAAATCACCACAAACAAATGACGTCACTCACTTCCCTCGTCTTATCTTTCCTCTTCATGTCCGCGGCGGCTTCATCACGGGCGCAAGTCCCTTCGGCCGCGACTTTCACGCTGACAAACTCCGGCGACTTTGGCGACTTCATAGTGGAGTACGACGGAAGCTATCGGACTCTGAGCGTATTCAACGCCCCTTTCCAACTCTGCTTCTACAACACCACTCCGGGGCAGTACACCCTCGCTCTCCGGATGGGTCTCACTCGCGCCGAGTCTCTCTTCCGGTGGGTCTGGGAAGCCAACCGAGGCAACCCCGTCGGAGAGAACGCCACGTTCTCTCTCCGTCGCGACGGCAACCTGGTCCTGGCCCACTCCGACGGCCGAGTCGCGTGGCAGACCAACACCGCCGGAAGAGGCGTCGCCGGATTCAAGCTGTTGTCGAACGGCAACATGGTGCTCCACGACAAGAGCGGGAGGTTCGTGTGGCGGAGCTTTGATTCCCCGACCGACACTCTCCTGGTCGGACAGTCCCTCCGGGTCGGGGCGGTGAGCAAGCTCGTGAGCCGTCTGTCGGACAAGGAGAACAAGGACGGTCCGTACACACTGGAGCTGGAGGCGAAGGGGATATCCTTGTACTACAAGAAGATGCTCTACTTTTCGTTGGCTAAGAGATTCGGCCCCACCGCCGAAACTCTGACCAACGTCACCATCCGGTCCGAGCCGGAGACCGAAGAGAACTTCTCGTGGCAGGTATAACTTTAGAGAAATTGCCCTAAATGGACTTTTTTTTCCTTTCTCTTTTAAAAAAATCCGGATTCTTTCTTCAAAAATCGTTGAAAATTAAATTAAATTGTTAACACTCTTGTGCAACCTCCTTTTTTACTCCCATGTATTAGAAGAAAAAGAAATTGCTCAATACGGTCTCAAATTCAATCTTTCCACTTCACTTAATGAAATTTAAATTTTAACTTTTTCCTAATATATCGGGTAAAAAAAAGAGGGATGAAAGTGTTGAAATTGAAAATATTAACTTTCAAAGATAAATCGTCTTTACAATTATTTTTTAGTGTCAAACTGGAAAAACAAAAAACAAATAGCGAAAATGGTAAAATGGTACAATGAAATGATGGAAGTGGCATTTTGTCCTTTGAGTTTTAAATACAAAAAATTGGCTCTATAGTCTTATAAAACGTTTCCATTTTAGATATACCCAAGGTTTCGTTAACAGGTTGAAAGTAGACAGACAGATTCGTTTACATATCGTAAACAGTCCAAAATACCCTTAATTCGTTTACATATTAAAAACATATTTTGGGTATTTTTGTCTTCCAACTTTTGTAAACGATTTTGTCTGGGTATTTTCAATCTATTAACGAAACATTGGGTATATTCAAATTACATATAGTTTACACGGTTATACATCAAAATTACCCTTTTAAATATGATGATTGATTGAACGCAAAGTTCTAATACTGTTTCTTTTTTCGAAACAGGTGTCGCTAGAGCTCTCGGGCGGAGGGAGTTACGCAATCGGGAGACCGAAATACAACGGGACTCTATCGTTCATGAGGCTCGGGGTCGACGGGAGCCTCAAAGTCTACACTTACTACGACAAAGTGAGCCCTCAAGCCTGGGAGGTGGTCTTCGACGTGTTTAGCCGCGACGAGTTTTGGGCCACCGAGTGCGAGCTTCCCGAGCGATGTGGGACTTTGGGTGTCTGCGAGGACAACCAGTGCGTGGCCTGCCCCACCGAGAAAGGCCTTCTCGGTTGGAGCAAGACCTGCGCGCCCAAGAAGGTTTCTTGCAACCCAAGTCAGTTCCATTACTACAAGGTCGAAGGGGTTGACCATTTCTTGAGCAAGTACAACACAGGGAGTTCCGTGAGTGAGAGTGATTGCGGTAAGAAATGCACTTCTGATTGCAAGTGTTTGGGATATTTTTACAATAAAGACACTTCGAGGTGTTGGCAAGCTTCTGAGCTGAAGACTTTGACAAAAGTTGCCAACTCTACCCATGTGGGATTCATCAAGACGCCTAACTAATTAATGAATCATTTAATTAAGCTTGTTTGTGTGGGTTTCATATGTATTTATATGATTGGACTGTGCGTGCTTTGTAAACATCTCTCCGGGTTGTTGTGCTGTGTTCTAATTGAGCGAATAAAGATTTGGATTTTTGGTTTTTGCTTTGTTTTTCTTTCTCTTAGATGGATCAATTAAAGTGTGTATTTAATTATTCAGACGGATAAAATATGGCTACTAAAAAGCTTCTTTGGTCACTTTAATGCTTAATCTTTTATGATGTTTGTAATCAAGTGGATGCAATTAAAGATGGATTAAAATATGGATCCTTAAAGCTTGAACAAAACAAATACGGGTGCGTTTGGTAATCATTATTGAGGCCTGATTTAGCTTTTGTTTAAAGCTAAAGTATTTTTTGGTGTTCGGTAAAAATTGTTTCAAAAAATATTTTCAAAAGTGATTTTGGATAAAATTGAAAAAGTAACGTAATCTCCAAATCTTTTTAAAAACTAGAATTCTGAGTTTTTGGAAATTTATTTTCGGTTTCTATATTGTGTTGCCTATTTTACCCCCATGAATTTCCTAAGACACCTTCAAAATCGGTATCTTTTTTTCTTTTTCTTCATTGGCTTATGATTCGACGAATGATTCTATGAGAAAATTGAGATCTAGTATACGAGAACGTTCAAGCCGATAATGACTCACACAAACTCGGGCCGATATTGGCGACGCTGGGCTTCGTCGGGCAGCCTCCGGCGGTGGAGAACAATGGCGCGTGGAAAGAGTACGTATTCACCGCCGCAAGCGCACGCGCCAAAGAACGGAGGCCAAGGCCGCGATTGCCTTACCCGAGAGTCGATGGACTCCATATCTAAACCTACTGGGCCTTCATCGACGCCGTAGATTTTTATTTTCGAATGAGCGATTTCTCCGATATTTTCCACATAAGGTTTGTTCTGCAGATTTTATTTATTTATTGTCATTTATTTTTCATATTACTTTTTTGTTTATTACTTTTTCGGATGTAAACTAATGTTCGTTTTTTTTTTTTTTGAGGTAAAGTAATGTTCGTTTGTGTGGGTTTTTCTTATTTTTCTTTCAGCGAGAGATATGTTTGGGAGTAAATCAAGGTTGTATTTTTTTGTGTAATAAAAACAAGAATTTATGTGAACTTTAAATTTGGAGTTATACAGACTTGGCGAGACTGTATAATATGTACATATAATTAAACAATCAAAATAATAAAAATTATTTAAATATTTATTCTCCAAGTCAATTTATTTTTTTTAATAATAAATAAAATGTTACCAAACGTTAAATAAATTTTTATTTTTACAAAAAGTTAAATTAAAAACAAATTCCAAAAACTAAATAACTTTAAAAAAAAAAAAACAATTTCTTTTAAAATCATTTTTTTCAAAACAAAATGTTACAAAACACTGTCATTATTATTTTTAACGACTGTTATCTTTTGTCCAAATCTCCAGAAGCAGCGATTATCTTACGTGATCAGACCGTTGAAAAGTCAAGATATAAATATTTTATTCCCTGAAATTACGAATGACCGGAATTTGAATACTGAAGGTTGACGAGAATAAGGTCCAAAATAAATCTGATTGTCGTATTAATATATATACACACGCAGTCTCAAAACACTATCTTACTTGTGGTATAATAATAATTACAAAAGCTGTTGCGGGATAGAGAATTGAATAGATAAGCTTTAAAAACAAGGGTCCAGATCAAATTGAACCGGGAATATCATACAATTCAGTTGACTTCAAAAATATTAGTTTTTTCGGCTAAATCATTTGAAATATTTAAGTGAAATTTTCCTCTCTCACGTTCTTGTCATTATGACGATACTTTATATATTATATAAGAATTAGCTTCCATAGTTACACCAATTACCGAGATTTTAGTTTTCTGGATATAGCAAATACCTATAGGTACATCGAAGGTATCTTATAAAACTATTCATACCGAATAACGATAATTTATCTTTAATATATCAAATATCGACGGATATAACGACAAAAATTGTATAACAATTATATTTTAAATAATTCAAATTATAGATAGGGTCTCAAATTTCAATTATAATAAAATATATTAAAAAGTTTATGATAAACAATAAATTTAAAAATAGTTCCCATATTGAATATTAAAAGCTTAACAACTAACTCAAAACCAGCAATAGGTTGAGTATCGAAAAAATTAAAAACTCGTCAAAATTTTAAATATATTTAATAATCTGAAAGAAAAAAAAATTATTTGACGGTATACTGCTACCGGTACCTATACTGAAGTTTCTAATTTTACGGATATACCGTTAGTATTTTAAACCATGCATGTGATTATAATATATGTGAACCGTTTCGGAATGTGTTGTTTCAGATGGTTTTCATTCTCATGCTTTGGAACAACTACATAAAAACGTAGAAAAGTTAACTATAGAGGCAATTACGAAGGCTTATACGCTCACAAAGCCGATTTGTAGAGTTTAATTTGGCCTCATAGAACGTTTCAATCGCAACAAATGGCAGAAATATGGTAGCAAATTTTCAATGCCTCTCTAATTATATAAACTACTATGTAGGCATTTGTATTCTTCTAATAGAAATCTATTTCGAAAAAAAGAAGATTATTCTTTTTTTACGCCACTCTTGAGCTTCATACTTTAGGAATAACTGACACGTCGATAGAAAATCGAGCGAAAATCAAGTGGAAAAACATATATATGTTGTTTTCAAATGTCGTTTTCTATGGAAAATCATTCAATGACAAACGAAGAAATAATGTTGAAAATTATGTAAATATAATTTTCAAATTTAAACTTTAATAATATATAGTATGCAAGTTACAATATTTGTAAATTTAGATGTACTAAAAAAATGTTAAAAAAGTAATCATTTATATACATAAGATTGAGATTATTCTTAAACTATGTAACATTGCCCACTACTTTTTACCAGAAATTTAATACGTCAAAATGAATCTAAAAGTATGACTGATTTAAATTTTCACAGTCAAGTTTATGTACGTGATCGTCATACTTTATATGATTTATTGACATTGTCGTCATTAGGAATTTATAATATATAAAAAAAGTTGTAGTATCTAAAGAAGAAAAATGATTTATTGAAAAAATTTAGGAAAACATGGACGATTTTTAAGTGGCTGAATTATTTTTGGGTGGGGTTACATTTCTCTCCGGCAAAGCTTTTGGGTATTGGTCACGGGTCTGATTTTTAGGTTTGAGTTAGTGATTTAGGATGTTTCTTTTTTTGTCACTTTTCTATGGAGAAAATGTCAAGAGTCGTGAAGAACACTATAAATATTGGTGGAGGCAGAATCTTTAGAGCGTGGTGATGACGAAGAAGACACAAAACAAAACCTGTTCGTGTTAATCATATTTGACAAGCTCCAAAAATTCTCTTGAGAAGAACATGGCCTTGCTTCGACATGGTGCAAAGCTTCGGCCATCTTCTCCGCCACCATCGTTTATGATATTTATATTCACTATCACTAAATTTAATGAGGTTTATAGGTTTTACGCTAGTTTATCTCAGTTGCGTAATTAGTTTCTCACAATCTATTTAAGTATATCAGGTTGTTTGAATTGGGAGTGGAATCAAGTTTGATTTATCTTTTTTTCATGTATGATCAACTCGAACTGCTATAACTTATTTTTAGTTTTTAAAACTTTTATCAATCGATTAGAATGTAAAACAAAAACCATCGAGTTGGTTTCTTCAGATTATCTTTTTGATTAACTGTTTTATATCTCCAATGAAATCATGTATGTATATTACGTCTAACACGCGTTCCAAATAAAATCTTTTTTTTACTTACAGAAAATTTACATATTAAAATAAAAATTTATGTACTTTTAATACTCATTTTTTCTTGTATTCGTAATTTATAAATAGTCGTAGTTTAATTGTAATATTGTTGTGGAAACTAGAATGGTTTACTGGTAATACCACCCCTTCCAAGTTGGAGGTCGTGAGTTCAATCATCACTCACCGCAAGCAAATGAAAGCAAATGAAATCTTGCTTTAAAAAAAATTGTATTATTGTTATAAAAATTATTTTCTTAGCAATAGTCCATGAACCATATTTGCAATCTTAGAAAGATTAAGGGGTTGACGGATTGGTTAGGTTCAATCCAATATCGCAACTATCAATAACCACCTTAACCCGAAATTCTTACGGGTTGGGTTGGTTACGTCCCGAACTGCCTCACGTTTTAATGAAAAATTATTCGTTGTTTGATTATCGGGTCGTTTAATTTGGCCATTTTCATAAACACCACTAGATTGAGTAACTTCGCTTTAATATCTTTATTGTCGTTTATTTTCCTTAGAGCCATGCGACAAGTGCTTAGTCGAATGGTTCAACTTAGTCGTTATAATTGTTTCTTCCTTTGATCTGAGTTGTATCAGTGTACTGGTATTCATTCCAAATATTTACAAATCAATAAACAAATATATAATCTTTTCAAAAATGTGACGAAATGGCCCTAGTTTACAAACTTATTTTGGATTTGGCAAACGTTTGGTTAAAATTTTGTAGTCCAAAAACGTCTACGTGGTACGTTCATTAAAAAAATTTAGTTGCTATATTATCCCTAATATTTTCGGTTAAATTTGATTTGAATTTTTGTTTTAAATTGTTTCCTAATTTTAAATGGTTTTTTAAAATTTTAAATTGTTTCCTCTAATGATCAATTCCTGCCGATTTCATAATTAAGCAATTTTATATCATATAATTTAGGATAGTTAATCGACCGTATTTTTGACATAACAATTAATTAAAATCATTGCTTTTATGGCCGTATGAATCTAGATTCGGTTATTTTGTGAAAGTTTTTTTTGGCGTGTATTATTCTGAGATTTGAATTTTAAATCGAGATTTTATCATTGTTTTTATCAAAAACTGAAACTTCACGACATTCATACTCATATTTTAAGACTTTTTTCTCTCAATTGCTCTGTGTCCCTCGTAAATTACAGTACAATTTACAGAAACCAATTCAGCATAATCCATGATTTTCATTCATTTTTGTCCGGTTTTAATTATTATTTACACCTTCATATTCATTTATTTATGGAAAACATTTCATATTAGCGAATTTTAATTCGTTTCACACAGATCTGGTAAATTCATAAAAAAAAATTCAAATTATCCATTTATATCATCCAGTATTTACGCTCGTTAATTGATATTTAATTTACACTTGAATGGATTTGTACAACGTAAATTGAGTTGAGTTTTACAATGTAAATTGAATTTACACTGGAAGCTTTTTATCATTAATTGCATATTAATTAACAAAACACGTTTATTTGACTAAATGGTAGAAAATCAATATTTTATACCTGAATTTAAAATCAAAATAAAAACACAAAGAAGAAGAACGAAGAACGATAAAAAATTTAATTGCCACTCGAGTCAAACTGACGTCCACTTCCGTTGTTCGTCTTTGCTGTTGGCGTCAAGCCACCCGAACCAAACCGGCGTCCACCGAAAACGAGCTGTTGCAGAAAATGAAATATCCAACGAAAAAAATGAAAACGTCAGAAGAAATCGAAAAAAAAAGAATACGAAAATGAAAAATTAACTGTAAATCATAACCAGTGTATGTACCTGAGTTGAAGTACTTGTAATCATTAGCCATAGTAGAATAACTTGAGCTTGTAATCATTTACACGAGATGAAGAACTTGAGCTTTATCGAAGAAAGTTAGCTCGTAAGCGAAATGCGATTTTGGTGAGGGTTCGATTTAAGGATTAGGTCGGCGATTGAAATACGAAGTTAATAAAAATTAGAATCATCCATACAGTTCAAAATTACAAAAGTTAATAACATAAAATCCTATAAACGCAATTAAAAATTATTGTCTTGTATACATACATTTTGTCTTGTTCTTTTTCATTTTTGTTACTGCAATGTAATACACATTATTTGGTTATGTTTTCTATTGTTGGAATTAGTAAAAAATTTAACAAAATTATTTATTATAAAGTGCAAGAGTCTCACATTGAACATATAATTAATTTTATATAACTAATTCAAGCAAAATATTTTGTTTTCAAAGGTGACCAAATTTTGTAAATGAGCACGGACTTAGAGAAGAACAATTTCACCGCACCATTGTCCTCCATCCCGTTGGCACGCGTTATGCCGTCCCGTGCTGGAATAGACTTGGATTTGGGCTTAAACTTGATAAAAAAAATATTTTAAATATTTTAATTCTACAAACAATATTTTTATTACGTTGCGAATTCATTTTGTAACACCAATTACATTAAAATAAAATTGTAGTTCATTAGTTATTCTAGACGCTCTTCAAATCTGAAAAGTTCCATAAATTATTTGTATTTCTTTGAAATCTCTGCCAATGTCATCATTTAATATTTCTTAACCCGCTATTTGTCAAATCACATGTATGTTGGAATTTAGTTAACAATTAACCTAATTTAATTACGAAACACATCAATATGTGGCGGAATTTCATAATTCAATTTAACATATCATAAACGTTTTAAAACATGTTCGATAACCATATCATTAAATCTAACCTAACATGTCAATAAATTTACAATCATATCAATAAATTTATCTAAGCATGCAAACGAATAATCCAAATACATATAATCATTCTAAAACATCATATCATTCAGATCCAATTCATTCGAGGGATACTTACATAGGGTTCGGATCTGCGAAGACGAGTCTCGGGATGCGTCCAAAGAGTCGGCCAATCCTCCACATCACGCGCGTCAAGAAATCCTCAAAATCGTCGAGCCTCCGTTGCTCCAAAAATGGCCGGCCCTGTGGGAGGAAAACTCACTCAAATAACCACAAGTTGAGTCAATGATAATACTCAATGGATTTTTAGGAGACAAAGAGGGTGGGCTCTTTCGTAGGAACAAGATAAGAAGGAATAAAAGGAAAGACTCTCAACGATTCGCTCTCTCAATTCTCTTTGGGATTTTGGCCAAGTATTTTTCTCCTTGGGAGAGAGCAAATAGTCGGCCAAGAGGGAAGGCGGGAGCGAGGTTTTGGCCGTGTGAAAAACTAGGTCAAAAGAGAGAGAGAAGAGTTCCTTTTATTTAAGGGAGAATGACCTTAATTATGTCAAAAACAATTAATGACCCATTAATCAAACTTAAGCCCAATAAATCATTTAAGCAATTTTCCAACTCACTTATTAGTGATAAGTGGCCGGCCACATTATACAATTTATCTTCCAAATATTTTCAATTTATTTCTAAAATAATATTTAATTAATTTAGAACATCTCATTTATTTAATGACAAGTCATTAATTATTTTCATACTAAACAATGTAGTACGAAACGAGAAAATATTTGTTTTCATCTTTTATTTATTTGAATCATCAAATTATATTATTATCAATATAATAACTTAATATGATTCGTTAAATAAATGTAATAATAAATAACCAATTATTTATTTAATTACTTAGAAAATAATTTTCTTAGCGTAAATCACAATTTACGTTTAATGAGAAAATCGATCTTTTCTTGTTCACTAATATCTCATCCAAGAGTCTATCATTGAGACCTTATGGACCCACATGAACGAAGCTTTAGAATAAAGATCGGACGCAAAAGTTCAAAAACTTTTTCCGACTTTTAATTCTTAATATTAGTCGATTCCACTAAAGGACCAATATTGATTATCTCTAAGTTCATATGCGTTTATATTTCCGTTTGATGTGATAAAACTATTCTTCACATGGTCCACGGTGTATTTTACGATATTACCCTTTGTGTGTATCACTAACTCAGAGGAATGTAAAATTACCGTTTTACCCCTGAGTTATTATTTCACCAAGTCCTCTGTTAATTGTGAACGAGAAAAACATAAAGTGAGATGTCTCAACATGTCACATGTTTTATTTCAAAGAATTATTTATTCGATGAATACCAGGCCCTGTTTATTCGCTCACACTCTCATAACAGAGCATGGTGTGATACTAATGCCTTAGCATTGTTTCAACACAAATTCCATATATGTGAATCACATGTTTCAACGAAACAGTATTATGACACCAACCGTCGGGTCAATGAAACTTCATTTAGCCATTTCCCATTGACAAATCAAATGTCATAAAGTGTTACAAGAAGACATGTACTCACTTCAGGATTTAGGTAATTACTAAAATACCCCTCGTATGTGAGTTTGAGGTTTCGAGTGATTAAACGGTTTTATCTCGAAATTCAAAACTTCACAGGTCTTGTTCAATATCTTCATTAAGATATCAAGAATGAATTATAGAGTCACAACTCTCCATATCACAAGATAAGATATCGTTTAATTCTTTCTAACAATCATCACTAGGAATCGATTGCCCAATCGATCTTAGATTGCGAACTATCATTTAAACTAGTCATAAGAAGGTATCTTGTCAAGTCTATACTTAGCACTTCTTTCGTCGATGACAGTTTCAGATCGTAGACATAAATGCATAAACACAATCTTAAATAAGAATGGATATTCAATCTTTATTTAATTTCAAGAAAAAACAAATACAAGAGTTTTAATATCAAAAATCTCCTTTGTGGCATAAATACCAACAATGTACACTAAGTCAAAATTTAGACAAAAATAGGATTGTGATGTTGGAGTCTTGGGTGGAGATGGACGCTATTTTACAGGTAAATTGATCACTCGGATGGTGAAAGAATCATCGTATGCTCCAGAAGATAGATTATTACGAGCCATATATGATCAATGATAAAGATAGAGAATTCTTGGTTCAGCTCCCCGCCTTAATGACCAAAAAAAGATTGATAAAATGCTATTGAGTTTGACTCGTGTATCTGCGGAAAAGAGATTGTCCATATTGAGTGGATTAAAGAAGGTAGAGTGCATTAGACTGATTAGTTGACGATTCCGCATAAAAATCCTACTTCTTCCGCATTTGGTTAGACCTTCTAAAAATAATATTTGAACGGGTTGAGAAGGGGGACTTAGCAAACTTAGACAAGATTGGAATGGGCGTAGGAACATATATTGATGTACCAGATCGGCTAATACTCATACAAACTATTCGCGCTAAAATTTATTATTGATCATATACATTTAGAATTATTTATGGGGGACTACATTCCAAGATTCGGAGATTTGTAGACCAGTAAAAATGTAATTTTTTATTTATATTTAATCATGTATATTAATACTGCAAATTACACTTGAATGAAATACATTTTTGTTAACTTTTGTTTGGTTGTCATCAACCGAGTTAGGAGCACTAATCAACCTTAAGTCAATAATAAGGACGGTGTTATATGTGTTTCAATGTCTGTAATTACCATGAGACTTTGTATATAAAAATTGGCTTTAAGCTCTCATTCATAACCACTTTAAAAACACACTCATCTCTTTCCTCAAAAAAAAGCACTCATCTCAATCAATTTTCTGTCTCAAAATTACTTTTTTTTTGCAACTGGTGGTAGCCTCTATTGGGATTGGTGCCCACAAAGGAGAATACTAGACATTTTATTTATTATTTGTAATATTTTGCTGAAACATTAATATTAATAAATAAGCATTCTTTTCCTATAGTTTGTGTTTATGTATGTATGCTACGCTCTGAAACTGTCATCAACGAAAATGGTGTTAAATACAGATTTGACATGATAACCCCTTATGACTAATTTAAACCATTTGTTCGCAATCTTAAGACCGATTGAGCATTCGAGTCTAAGTAACGATTGTTTGAAGGAATCATGATATCTTATCATGTGATATAGAAAGTTGTGACTCTATGATTTCATTCTTGACATCTTATAGAAGATATTGAACAAGACCTAGTGGTTCTATGGAAGCTCGATCTAAAACCGTTTAATCTACAAGCTCCAAGATCACATACGAGGGGTACTTCGATAACTACCTTAATCCTGAGGTGAGTGCGTAGTCGATGCTACACTTTATGTCATTTGATTTGTCAATGGGCGATGGCCGTGTAATGGCTGCATCTGACCCGACGGTTGGTGACATAATGTTGTAGTGTTGGATTATGTGATTCACAGATATGGAATTCGTGTACACATAATGTAAGTCATTGTATCACACTATGCTTTGTTACGAGATAGTGAATGAATTAATCTGGCTAGATAATCATTGAATATGAGATTCCTTGATTAAAACATGTGACACGTATTGACGTCTCACTTTATATTTTTTCTCATTCACGTGTAACAAACGAGTTAGTGAAATAATAACTCTAGGGGTAAAACGGTAATTTTACATTCCCCGGACTTACTGATACACACGAAGAGTATTTTGGTAAAGTACACCGTGGATCGAGTACAGAAAAGTTATGTGACTTCAAACGGAAAAATATGCGCGCATGAACTTAGAGATTTTCAATATTGGTCATTTAGTGGAGTCGACCATTATTAAGAATTATAAGCCAAAAATAATTTGTGAATTATTGAGTCTGTGCTTTATTCTCAAGTTTCGTTCATGTGGGTACATAAGGTCTCAATGATGCACATTTAGAAGAGATTAATTGAACGCAATAAATTGATTTACTCATAAAATACAAATTGTGATTTGTATAGAGAAATTTATTTTCCAAGCGAATTAATGAATAATGTGTTATTCATTAATTATTGATTTTGTGAATTAAAGAACTTTATTATTGTGATAATATTTTTCTTGAGAATTCATAATAACAATATTAGAAAATAAAACGTTTCTCGTTTTATGTTATTCGATAACCATGAAACAATTTAATATCAAAGTTATTAAATAGATGAGAGTTCTAAATTAAGTAGAATTTGAAAATTAAATCAAGGCAATTTGGGAAACAAAATTGAGAGACGAGTAAGACATAGGGGTCGGCCACTAACATGGTTTTGGGCTGAATATTGATTCAACAAAATCCCACATGAGAGCCCATTAACAATGCATATAAATAAAGGGTTTGAGGTAACCCTAGGAAAAGCCTTGTTCTCTCTCTCTCTCCCTCTTGGCCGACCATTCCAACACCCGGGAAGACGAAATTTCGTTTTTGTTTTCTCGTGTGCGTTCATCTCGAACCCACACTCATCTTCTCATATTCTTCTTGTGTCATCGTTGAATCAACTTGTGGTTGTTTGGTCCATTTTCGTTAAAATTTATTTTTCTGGAAATCTTACCTCCGAACCAAAGATTCGATGAATCCGACGAATATGAGTCTGGAAACTCAGATCTCTTTTCGAACCCATTTAAGTCAGTTCATTTCCGACGCAACGCAAAAAACGGCATCCCGATCCGAGCTTCCTACAGCTATCGGCGTCGTCGCGAAGTTTCGCCTGCAATCTGCCTGCACCTGACTCCGCCCGACCGCGCCTCAGCGAGTCTCAGCAGCCTGCCGCCTTGTCCTGCCGGGTCTGCCTCTGTCCAGGACGCTGCCGACGTCCCTGCTGTTTCTCTGCCTGAGGTTAGAGGCACCTGCCCCTCTCAGCCGCTCCGGGGTCTCCTTGGGCCGCTGCTTCCTGCGTCGGACGAGCCCCGTCGCTACCGCCCGTTCCCAGCCTGCCGAGGACCGCGCGCATGCGCTGCCAGCTTCCCGGACCAGCCCCAAGGCCGCGCCTCCTTGTCGCCTTCGCTGCCCGTGTTGTCGAGCCGAGGAAGTCTTTTGCTACCCGGAATTGGAGAAGCTTGAAAATTCTCGCTTCGAACTCGAGCACAATTCCTTGACCGAGTTATTTATAACTCGACGATGTAAGTTTCGATAACCTTAATGCTCTTAATTAATATAATTGTTATATGATTGTTTGGAGTGTTTGATTTTATCAAAATAACATGTTTAGAATTAATCGTTAATTAACATGTTCATAGATTAGAATTAAATTGTTGATTAACATGCTTATGATTTTAATGCCAAAAAGTTGTTAGATATTAAATAGTTTAATATGCTATATCGTTTATATTATTAATTCCGCACGTAATTAGTTATGTTTAATAATAATCATCGTTGAGTAATTTCCAACAGCCTCTGCCATAGATGTAAGGTTATGTGAAAATATATACACGTATATATTGTTACATTTTTATTGGTTGTTCAATAAAACAAATATATGTGGATAATAAAAAGGAGGTGAGCTCATTATAAATAGACCAGTTGAAATTCATCATTATGTGATGAGTTACACTACTACAAATGTTGGATCTCACAACTGATTTTCCACAAGCCTTATTAGTAAGGGGTGTGGATTCCAAGATCCCACAACCCTTATAACTAAGGGTTGTGGGAAGGGCTGAATTTTAGTGTATTCCACAACCCTTAGAATATTGGTTGTGGAATATACCTTATTCTACAACCATTGTTATAAGGGTTGTTTAATTTTACTTATTTTAAAATGTCCCACAACCCTTAATGCATTCGTTGCGGGAGCGGCGCCGGGGTGAAGCCTTATGGTGCCGCAGCGCCACTTCCCACAACGGATCCAAAGATCCGGTGTGGAAACTATAAAAAAAAGTCGGCGCCGCGGCCCCTTATGCATGTCGCCACGGCACTACTTCCACAACCCTTCTCAAAAGGGTTGTGCAAACACGCGTCGCCGCGGCACCACTTCCACAACCCTTCTCAAAAGGGTTGTGCAACCTCATGAGAGGTAATTTGAGATATCGAGGTTGTATTTTGATTGTGTTTATAGATTCAATGTCGAGTACTACTAGTTCTAGCCATGGTTGTAAAAGGAAACCTAGACGACATTACCATTAAACTAATTCCAAGGTATGTATTAACCTACTCTTTACATATGTATTGATTGTTTACATTAATTACAAGGTAATTGATTCAAAGTTTAAATTGTTACAAGTTAATTAGTTCCAAGTTTAAATTGTTCGCTCAACATGTCAACAAAGTGATATTAGCGCAAGGGAAACGTTATCCAAGATAAGGTTTGTCCGACAATCTTCGGTATCTTGTTATAAATACAAATTTCACAAGACTTATTTTATTTGATAAAAATTTATTTTTTTTCCTTATTGAGCGTTTGTTAAACAAGGTACATACTTTTCATTTTATAGGGTGTTTTTCAAATTTCAAGCTCGAACGCAAAGGTGCTCTTGGTGACGGAAAATCAACGTACATCTAGTCAATGGTCACTCGAAGACAAAGTGGTAACACGGAATGCGATATAGTTTAATAGAGAAATTAAATGAAGAATGGATTAGCTATGTACAATTATTTATTGAATGTGATGATTAGTTACATTTTGTGATTTTGGATGTAAGTATTTCACATGATTTTTAATGCATATGATGATCTTGGATGACTTTTGAATGTATGAATGTTTTTTAGATTGATTGTGTATATTTAAAGACATTCTGCATCTATTATATGATTTATGAGAGTTAATTACATAAATTTTGAGGGGAATCACTCACTGGACAAGGGCGCTGCGGCGATGTTATACCGGCGCCGCGGCGCCGACTCCCACAACGGATGTTTTGATCCGTTGTGGGACATGGTGCCGCGGCGCCGTTATAACGTGGCCGCGGCGCCGGATGTTCAACAAAATTTGAATTCTACAACCGAAAATTGATTGGTTGTTGAATATTCCGCAACCAATATACATCCGGTGTGGAAAGTATGAACATTCCACACCGGATGTCTAAGGGTTGTGGAAAATTCCACAACCCTGGATCCCACAACCTTTAATAAGGGTTGTGGGAAAATTCCACACCCCTTATTAAGGGTTGTGGGATCCAGTTTTTCTACTAGTGTTAGTACAGTGTCAAGTGGAGGTGAGGTAGACGTAAGATGGCGGGACTATGTCATTTTAACTCTCATCAACACTCTCGTCGGTGTTGCCACCGGCCACACTGGCTTCGGCGTAGAATCGATAAGTAGCACTTCGTAAGCACACTTTAGCACTTCGGCACGATGGTTAAGTCTTGGACTCGTGGTGAGTCCGGAAAAACGGCGTGGTCCACGGACTTCTCGCGAAAATTCTCGCTCTTTCTCACAGTCGCGCCTCCTGGTCGTTTTCTATTATTTTGGTACGCGTATGAACGAACAGTTATGTTGTTTTGGAATAAACGACCGTTTGGCCAACGGTCGTATTGTTTGAGGAAATAACTATCTTTTCAAGTGAAATAGTGCGATCATCTATTAAAGTCACGATGGCTTTCCAGTTTTCATCACTCATTTTCATTCGAATCTCTCTCTTTTTTCTCTCACATAGTTCTCCAGATATTTTCTGTCTTTGTTCGAATTTCATTATTTTTAGTGCAGTTCGAACCCAAATTTGTCGTATCATGCGGTATTCTAATGTGTGACCTTAAGACATTTTTGAAATGCATAGTATAAAAAAAGCGCGTCTCATGCGGTATTCTAGTGCAATTCGAGACGTTTTTTACTTCGAAAAATTTCACAAACGTTGTTAAATCATGTGAGGTTTGTCGTTCATCAACTCCAATATCTTGAAGAAGTGAGATAAGCTTCAACATCAACATCCTCTATTTCCTTTCATTTTGTATTTCTGATTTAATTGTTATCTTTTATTTCCTCCTCGCATTTTATTTATGTTTTGTGCATTAATAAATATTATGTTTTATATTATTTATAACATGTACTAGTTGTAAATATGAATTTTTTTAGTTGAATATTAATAATGGAATTTTAGCAACCCCAGTTATGGAGATAAAACGGTATCCTTAGTAACCTCTTATGATTAAAAACTCCTAACATTTCAAAAAGCGTTTCTTTGCTTAGATAACAAACAAATAATTACAGTAAAAACCAGTGAGCGTGGAAGAATTATTGTCGATGTTAAAGAGCATATATACATCATATATGTTATATCCCTTATAATGGTATATCCTTAAGATAAACGAATCATCCATAATTTTAAGCCATCAGCAACTCAACCTTGATTCAGACACATTGAAAAGCAAGTTAAGACTACGTGTGCTATTAAATCAAAGTTGTCGACTACTAGATCCCGTTTGGAATGATTCACAGATGAAAATTCAACGGAAATAAATGTTTCACCCCTCAAAATGTAGTTGTTCAAATTGAACAATTGCATCATATACTTCAGGCTTGTAGCGCCATCGCATTTTTTTTGTCGGATGTAGTGATTTTATAGCCATATAACACCTATGTGACATTACCTATTTCTTTTTTTGTCGGCAGTATTTAGTTTGTATCATTTGGTAATCTCACACACAAATTAAGGTCAATACGTGAAAACTGAACTCGTGGTTTATCTTTTGAAAAATATGTATATATGATTAAGAGAATATGTGGTCCATCCCATCCCCTCTTGTCTCGTGTCTGAATACGATTCGTATCATTCGGAAAAATATCATAAAATCCTTCGACAAAAATAATAAGAACTAGATTTTAATTTATCGCAATAACACTCAACTCAATATCATTAATTTTTATTAAAATGTTGCTAACAAGAGAAAGGTACACTAAATTCAATTTATATCTCAGACATGTCAAAGATTAGCAAACCATGGATTTTGAAACAAAGTACCTTTAATAGAAATCCAACATAAATGATAATAAGTGTAGCACACCGCCGCCACATAAGAAAAAAAAAAGATTGGAGCAAATAGTAGAAGCAATAGCTGTATAACGTGCATTAATACAAGTGCTATCACCAAGTTGTCATTTCCCTTTCACAATAACACTATAAGTAGTACCACTCTCAACCCAAACCAAGAAGACACAATACACTATCCATAATCCATTCAATCAAACAAACAAACATCAATGCCGTCCCTCACTTTCCTCACCCTCTTCCTCTTCCTGGCAGCCGCCGCCACATCCCAAGCCCAAGTCCCGCCGGCCGCCACATTCTCGTTCGAGAACTCCGGCAACTTCGGTGACTTCATAGTGGAGTACGACGGAAACTACCGGCCTCTGCGCGTGTTCAACTCCCCGTTCCAGCTCTTCTTCTACAATACCACTCCCGGGGAATACACCCTGGCTCTCCGAATGGGTCTCGTCCGTGACGAGTCTCTCTTCCGGTGGGTCTGGGAGGCAAACCGAGGCAACCCCGTCGGAGAGAACGCCACTTTCTCTCTCCGTTCCGACGGCAACCTGGTCCTGGCCCACTCCGACGGCCGAGTCGCGTGGCAGACCAACACCGCCGGAAAAGGCGTCGTCGGATTCAAACTGTTGTCGAACGGCAACATGGTGCTCCACGACAAGAGTGGGAGGTTTGTGTGGCAGAGCTTTGATTCCCCCACCGACACTCTCCTCGTTGGACAGTCCCTCCGGGTCGGGAGCAAGCTCGTGAGCCGGCTCTCCGACAGAGACAACAAGGACGGCCCCTACTCCCTCGACCTCAAACCCGAAGGGTTGTTCTTGTACTACAAGAAGATGCTCTACTACTCCTTATTGACCAAGAACCACGGTCCAGTCGGTCTCACCAACATCACTATGCGCTCTGTGCCTGAGACAGATGAGAACGTTGCCTGGGAGGTATTTGTCACGTGTAATCTGAGCTGTCCTTAAATACCATTTTGTCAATATATAAAAATTAGCCAACTAAACCACCAAAACTAACTCTTCCTTAATTTTTTATAAGTAATCAAATTTATCAAGAGATCAAATTCGTGGATTTTTACTTAGCTTGTCATTTTGTTTCACGTGAAATATGAAATATATTTTAAGAGTTATTTCTTCAAACTTTGATTTTTTGTTCAAAAGTTCAGCAGATATTGATTTCAATCTGTTCCAAATTTTGAAATTAAATTCTAAAATCGGCTAAAGAAATAGGCGAGAATGCTTTGTACGTAAATCATTTGTGCTGCATATTTACACAAAATTAACACAAAGACCATTTTTATTTAACTTTTCGAACAGGTGTCGCTAGATCTATCTACCGGGGGGAGGTTTTTGTCGACGAGGCCAAAGTACAACGCGACTCTGTCGTTCATGAGGCTGGGGATGGATGGGAGTATCAAGTTCTACACTTACTACGCCAAAGTAAGCTATCTGCCGTGGGATGTAGTTTACGAGCTGTTTAGCCGAAAAGGGTTTGAGATGACTGAGTGTCAGCTTCCCGAGCGGTGTGGGAGTTTGGGGGTCTGCGAGGACAACCAGTGCGTGGCTTGTCCCACCGAGAAAGGGCTTCTCGGTTGGAGCAAGACCTGCGCGCCCAAGAAGGTTTCTTGCAACCCAAGCCAGTTCCATTACTACAAGGTTGAAGGGGTTGACCATTTCTTGAGCCGTTTTAACAGAGGGAGTTCAGTGAGTGAAAGTGACTGTGGTAAGAAGTGCACTTCGGATTGCAAGTGTCTGGGCTACTTCTACAACAAAGACACTTCCAGGTGCTGGCAAGCTTCTGAGCTGAAGACTCTCGCAAAAGTTGCCAACTCTACCCATGTTGGTTACATCAAAACACCCAACTAATAAATGAATCCTTTTTGTTAATTTAGCTGCCTGTTTTGTGGGTTATTCTGCATTTATGATTCCAAAGTGTGTGGTGTGATTTGGTCTCAAAGTCCAAGAGATGTTCTAGTAAACATCTATCCTTGTTGTACTCCGTTCTAAGTGAATAAAGATTGTCATTTTCTATTGTTTTTGTTTCTCTCGAGTGGATTCAAATGAGTTGATGTTGGCAATTTGTCTATCTAGTCTCTTGACCTTAGTCACAACGAAATTCTTAGAACTGTGAAACACTTAAGTATTTGTTTAAAATAACTTACATTATCAGAGAAAGAAAGAAAAAGAAGTTAAAATTTCTGAAGCTTCTTATCAGTTTTATCGAAGTATATAACAAAATAATTTCCTACTAATATTGTATGAATCTGATGATATATTGCGTCCTACCAGGTTTCTGTTAACAACACTCTTACCTAGATTCAATAACGTACAAAAGCAAAGAACATTCCAGAAGAGTTAACAACACGTTGCAATCAGGTTACACGAAAGAAGACCTAAAACGCAGAGAAAGAACGAAGAACAAAATTGACAACAAACGACACAGCTGAAATCACCGTGCATATAATGTATTAGTCACGATTACACCCCCAACATATAATCTCTCAATCCCCAATTCAGTATTCGTAATCAAAACAAAAGAACAGATCAGCTGAAACCTAACCTTGATGATTAACCTCTAGTTTGCAATATCAGATCAATGTTGACAAAACCACCGAATCGGTCAGAACATGATCGAAACCCTAGCTTAAGGAGAAGGAAATACGTCTCTCACTCACGATCGTCTCTTCGCAGCTTATCTTCTTTTAACGGTTACAACTTACAGTGGAACAGCGTTTCAGTTCCCGCGCGCGCTTTCTGGTTTCTATTCATCTTTTCATTTGTGCGTTCCCTTGCAATACCAGACGAGCACAAGAAGTGCAGATCCACGAGAAACTCATTTTCTAGGCCCAATAATTTACCAGTCAGACTACAAACTACAGCCCAATCTTAAGAGAAATTGACACGAATACTTGTTTTGAAAATTTAAACCTTGTAAATACCGACTACTTCCCAAACTTTACAATTCTGTTGTAGTTTTCTTTTTTACTTAATGAATATTTGTTGAAATTGTTTAAATATATATACACACACTTTAATAAATAAAAAACAATAAATTGTGAAATTTAAGTATTCAAAATATTAAATACTTTCAACAACTGTAAACATTTTCGTCAAAGTTAGTTAATTGGGATGGGCTTCAAAAATACCATTTTTGTCACGTTTAGTCGTGTTTGATAGAGACACAACTTTCCTAAAAGAAAGATTAATTCATAGGCGACTAAAAAATGTCACATTTTAGTAGAGACTTCTTAAATATGCTATAATTTTACACAAAATAAACTAACATGAATAAAAATTTTGTGTCGACGTGCAAGCAAATCCAATACGTTTTCCAAATGCACTTAAAAAGATCTTCTAGACGAAACAATCACTTTAAAAGAAACTTTTGCTTGTATGTTTTGTTTGTTTGCCCTACATCTCTCAATCGGAGGCCAAGCTACTAGACAAGATTGAATGAAAGCACGTTTGTTTGTTCTCAAGAGAAATATATTTTCATTTTAGCCAACCATTTTAGTCAAATTTTGCCAAGCACTCCTATGACGTACGCAACAAGCAATAGATACCACCGAAAGAGAATCTTTCCTATATATATTTTATAACTTATCAAAACCGAATATACCTTCACACAAGAGTGCATGATAAGAACTTTGCTGATAATGAAAACGCCAACCAACCTCTCAATAATTTCATTACCTTATCATCTTATAAAGTCAGATGGATTTTAAAAATAAATATCAGTAATCAAGTGAATTATTCAATAATGATCGAAGCTGACTGAGACTGACAAGTCATGGATCAACACATAAGTGCTGAGCTAAACTGCTGAAAAAATAATATAATATACATATTATATAATATATTTTTGTTTTATAGTTTCCTTTTCGGTATTATTGTTTATTTTTGTGTTCAAAACAATTATTTGTGGTATCAATTAAGTCAACCATGTATTAGAAAGCATTATTGCCCACGAAATAATAAACGGACTTTAATGACAATAATTACTATATTTTAAAGGGGAATTTCGTAAAAAATTTGTCAAAGTTTATTCTGTTTTTATGTGTGATAAATTTTTATTATAGAACATATGTGTCAAATGACAAAATGATTTTGATAATATTTTGACCGATTGCGGTATGTTACGTTCGATTGCGTTATCTTGCAGAATTTAATATTAATCCGGTATATTGTGGTATGTTGCGATCAAATTTGATAAAGTATTATTTTGTCTTTTGACACATATATTTTGTAGTAAAACTTCAGCACACATATATCTACCTAAACCCATGTTAGTCGGTTATTTGTAACCATTTCTTTATAGCTTCTTTAGCACCGTGATCAATGAAAGAGATACATTGAACGTAGACTTAAGTAATATTAAAAGTTAGTATAATTTCATAACAATTATTTAAGTATAGTGCAGCCCATGAGCCAAACGATGAAGTGGCTGTATACAATTTGCATTTAAGCTCTATAAATAAATTTAAGAGAAGCATCGGTATATACTTCTTTGTTTGGGTTTCATTACTTTGTGACAAATAATATAATTAAAAGAGAATGATTTTAAAATTTGCAATAGATTGTGTTAAGTTGTCAACTTTCCTATTTTGCTAAATTTATTAAAAGAATTGTATTTTTTTGTTAAAGAACCTACTTTTGATTTTTCTAACTTCAAAGGGTTATTTTGTTTATATGTTACATTCTAACGATAAATTATAAGTTTTATTAAATATCTACATACATATCATGCTCGATCAAGTATTTCTTTTTATATTTAATTTTAAAACTTGTGGTAGCGAGGATGAAGGTCCGTGAAAGGATGCAAGATTCATGGGTTTGGGGGACTTTTGTAACGCCCAATAAATTAATCACCAGTTTAGCAAAATATTATTAATGGGCCCAATATATGTATAAACTTTTTCTCTAAAAAAAATGGATTTGCCCAAAATAGTACTCAGTACCCTCCCTATTCCAAAAATATACATATTTCTCCTAAAAGACAGAAATAGGAGTACCCACTTGAAAGTGGGTAGTGTAAAGTCAGATATACCCTCATCTCCTTCAACTTCAAACCCATTTTTACAGTTTCCAACGTTTCAAAAAACCTCTCAGCTACCGACCCTACCGACCCTACCGACCCTGAATCCTTCTCTCCCTCTGCCGATCGTCGCCGCCGCTCATCGTCGCCACCGCTCATCGTCGCCGCCGCTCAAAAGCCCTAAACCGAAACACCCAGTCGCCGATCGTCACGACCTTGGTTCCAACCGACGTGCGTTCGTGTGAGGCAAGTTTGTAACCTAAACTTATCTCGCATCACACCATTCGTCGCCTCCCGTCGCCGATAACATTTCAGGTATTACTTTGAATGCATGTGTTTTATTTCGGATTTACAGACGGTTGAGGTTTGTTAAATTCCTAACCCCGGCGACGTTCTCCGACCGGCGCGTCTATCAGGCATTGATAAAATGCCTTAATGTGTTCAACACAACAAACCCATTTTATGAAAGTTGTTACTATTCTGTCACGTAATTACAGTTTTTGGGGTTTAGAGTTTTGATTGATTTACGCTACATTACAGTGATTAAAAAAAATGAGTTCTCGGTCTAAGGCGAAGTCGAATGCAAGCGGCAAGAGAACCATAACATCTGATTTTGTCGATGATTCCCCTCCACGCCGTAGTGTACGCATTGCTTCACCCAAAAAGAGAGGCAGTGGATCTGGAAGCCCCAATAAGGCAGAAAAACGAAGTGGGTCTACACCCAAACTCCCAGCCCCCAAAAAATCCAAGTCCACCGTAGAAGATGGGACACGCCGAGGGTCAGGAACGTCGGTGAGTGAAATTGTATGTAGTATTTGTAAGTTACAGGTTGATTCATTTTACATTTAGAGAATGTATTTTAAGAAGTTATTAGTGTATGAAGATAAACTAATTGGAATTAGTTACATGTTGAAGAAGTATTTGGACGTTTAGTTACACATCATTGCGTAGTAGTTGTTGTAACTAAAATTAAGTAATATGCAATAGTTACATATTTAAGTGTTATTTTGATGTTTAGTTACACACCATTGCAATTTAGGTATTGTAACTAAGATAAACTAATTTGCAATAGTTACAGGTTTAAGTGTTATTGTTACATTTAGTTACACACATAAAAAGTTGTTGATGTGAGTTACAGACTAAATGTTATTAGTTAGACAGAAAACACTGATTTTTATTTTGTTACAGGGTTGGAAGAGGTATGTCCCCGATGAAACAGCTGGACAATTCAACTTTAACTTCCATGGCAACGTCATGTCGTTCAAGGACGAAGCCGGCATGTCGAAGACCCAAGCGGACTTGTTCAGGGAGTCCTGCTTCGGTCAATTTTTGGACATGCCGTCGATCACGAGGTCGTCGAAGATCCTTAGCACCCTGATGTTAAGGACAGGATATTTGGAAGGAGTTGAGAAATCAAACTCTAGGTTGCTGATTGACGTGGGTGGACACCCACGAGAGTTCACGAGAAAGCATTTCAGTGACATAACTGGACTGCATGTTGAGGAGGGGTTCAAGCTGACTCATTCCAACGCCTTCGACAAGGAAATCCCGGGGGGATTATACATGGACACTTTCAAGGGCGGTGTCCTTGCCACCAGAGCGAACATAGCCGCCCTTGTAAAGGATAGTCAACAGTGGAGCGACGACGAGAAACGCGTTCGGTTTCTGTTGATTCATTTTCTGTACAGCGTCCTACTGCCAGGCCAACGTACCGTCGCCATAAAGAACAAGTCCTTTATCAAGATGGTTGACAACCCGTGTGAATTCAACGGATTCCCGTGGGGGAATGTGGTTTGGGACCACTTTATGGCGAGCGTCCTGTCCTTCATTCAGAAAGCCCAGCTCCCTTGCGATCCTGAAAAGACGAAGAAGGTTCATGTAGAAGGATTCTTATTGCCGTTGCAAATTTGGGCGTATGAATGCATACCGAAGTTGTCGCTATTGGGTTTATGCGACATTCTTCAGCCCACTGCAACCCCGCTGATGCTTCGGTGGTCAGCCTCAGCTAAAGTGAAGGACAACATCATGCATGCCATGAAGTTGGATGATGTAAGTAACTTCCTCAATTTGTGCTTTATGTTTGAAATGTCACGATGTAAAAAGTTTGTAATTATTTGTTATAGGCGGAGTTCAAGGCAATGGGAAGTACATGGCCGGAAGATGACTTGCAGATCATCCCGTCGCAGGTACAGAAAGGTGATGGTACTCCCCCGACAGTCTGTGTCGGTGCTTCGTCCTCAACGTCGCCCCTAATAGTCGAGGTAAAAACCTTTTCGAATGTAACTAATCTAGAATAAAAGTAACTAAACTCAGTTGAGTATGTAACTAATTAGGATTTTAGGTAACTAATCCAATTTTGTATGTAACTAGTTAGGATTGTATGTAACTAAATCGAGTTGCGTATGTAACTAATTAGGATAACAGGTAACTAATCCAATTTTGTATGTAACTAGTTAGGATTGTATGTAACTAAATCCAGTTACGTATGTAACTAATTAGGATAACAGGTAACTAATCCAATTTTTGTATGTAACTAGTTAGGATTGTATGTAACTAAATCCAGTTGCGTATGTAACTATTTAGGATAACAGGTAACTAATCCAATTTAGTATGTAACTAGTTAGGATAGTATGTAACTAAATCCAGTTGCGTATGTAACTATTTAGGATAACAGGTAACTAATCCAATTTAGTATGTAACTAGTTAGGATAGTATGTAACTAAATCCAGTTGCGTATGTAACTATTTAGGATAACAGGTAACTAAATCGAGTTGAGTTTGTAAATAATTAGGATTTTAGGTAACTAATCCATGTTCTTATGTAACTAATTGGTATGGTAGGTAAGTAATCCATATGTGTATGTAAGTAGTTGGGATTTTTGGTAACTAAACAAAGTTATGAATGTACCTAATTAGGAGTACGTGTAACTAATTTGTAGGGTCGGTTAAGCAAGTTGGAGACGGAGTTCCAAGGACTACGGTCAGACTTCACATCTCTAACTAGTGAGATGAAGAAAATGTCGGAGGACCTGGCTCACGTTCTAGAGACCATGAATACTTTAATGGTCAAGAAAGCTGCGAAGGAGAAGCTTCGCGAAGAAGAGGCGGAAAAGACTTTATTGGCACAAGTCATTCCCCCCAATCCGAAGAAAGCTGAAGCATCAATTTCGGATTCAAGCGACGAGGAAAGTAGTGATGATGACGAGAGTAGTGAAGAAGAGGTGAAGAAGAAGACCGAGGAAAAGAAGAAGAAGGACGATGATGATGATGAAGATGAAGATGAAGATGAAGATGAAGATGACGATGAGGAAGAGGATGACGACGACGATGATGATAGTGACAACGACATGAAGAAACCGGATAAAACACCGGAAAAGAAAGAGGAGGACAAAAAAGAAGAGGAGAAAAAAGAGGACGATAAAAAAGAAGACGAGAAGAAAGATGACAACAAAAAAGAGGAGGAGAAGAAAGATGAAAAAAAAAAGAGGAGGAGAAGAAAGATGACAATAAAAAAGAGGAGGAGAAGAAAGAGGAGGAGAAGAAAGAGGAGGAGAAGAAAGAGGACGATAAGAAGCAAGAGAACAACGGAGAGGAGAACAACGAAGAGGAAGTGGTTAACGTAGGGGGAGGAGATCGAAGTCCAGATTTAATCTCAGGGACGTTGAAGTCCCTTCGTTCTGGAGAGGCATACAAGTATGGCGGAGTGGAGTGTTTTGGTCCCGGGACCGACGAGGACAGTTCCGACGACAATAGTTCACAGAAGTTAATCACCATCGAAGATTCACCTCAACGACCAAAACGTGTCCGCCGTCGGGCTATTATGTTTACACCAAGTAGCCAGCCTGAAATCTTCGACACCTTCACAAGAGGTCATCCCAAACCTACGAAGCATCCTTTGGAGGACCCATTCAGGGGCGCTAGTACTAAAGATATCAGATTGATGCAAAATTGGCTTGTGCTTGGAATTTCGAGGTCAGTTTTGGATTAATATACAACCATTTGTTAATGAATGTAACGAATACGTATTCTGTACAGGGTCTGTGACGCCGACAGGGTGTATACTCCCGATGAGGAACTGCTACAGCCCCGTCCATTTGATTACCGAGTAGAGATTATTGAGCACAAAACCTGGTTCAATAAAATATGGAACTCGGGGTACTGGCTCTGTGGATCGGTAAGTTGTTAGAGTATCTCATGTTTGGATGTTGTAAGTCGAAGTTGTTTTGAACTCAAAATTGGATTCCATGTAGTTTAAAGTTTAATTTTGTTTTTCCAGTTCTAAATGAAACTTGTTGTTACATTCAGTTACGACTTTTGATATGTTACATTCGGATACTTGTAATTACTCTTAATTTTATTGTTAATTACGCTTAGTTACATGCCCATGAATGTTTTAGTTACATGCAGTTATCACTAGTTACGTGCCCATGAATGTTTTAGTTACATGCAGTTATCACTAGTTACATAGCGTTTATTTATTTGTTACCTTCAGATACTTGTAGTTACATATAATTTGTAGACTTAGTTACGTGTAGTTATCATTAGTTACATAGAATTTACTTATTAGTTACCATCAGATACTTGTAGTTACTGTAATTGTTAGAGTTAGTTACGTTTAGTTACGTGCCCATGGCAGTTTTAGTTACATGCAGTTATCACTAGTTACATAGCTTTTATTTATTTGTTACCTTCAGATACTTGTAGACGTAGTTACGTTTAGTTATGTTTAGTTATGTTTAGTTATCATTAGTTACAAAGCATTTATTTATTAGTTACCATCAGTTACTTGTAGTTACTCTAATTGTTACATGCAGTTATCACTAGTTACGTGCCCATGGGAGTTTTAGTTACATGCAGTTATCAGTAGTTACATAGCTTTTTTGTTTTTGTGACGTTCATATACTTATGTTTTTTAACGACACTAATTACTACCTACATGTTATAACCAGCATATTAATGTCGCCTTCTACTACCTCCGGAAGTTGCAACCTACCACCGGAAATATGTACACGACAGCCGACACTCATTTTTGTCAGCTGGTTAACAGGACCCACGCCGAGTGGAAGAAGAACAAAACGGAGTATGACTGGTTCCGACGTAGTTCATTGGTCGAAGCCATCTTGGCTGAGAGACCGAAAAATCGAGCGGAAATGCCATGGGTCAGGGCAGGCTACATATACGTACCTGTCCATGTGACGGGTAATCATTGGGTACTTGCACGGGTATGCATACTAGAAAATCACATTAACGTGTACGATTCCTTGTATTCGCCGGACCAGACGTATAGCGAGATCGTAAGGATGGCTGACTTGATACCGGCAATCCTGTTCAAACGAGTGTGGGAAGTCAGTGGAAATACATATGCGTCTCCTACTCCTTACTCCATCACGTATGAGCCATATATGCCGCGTCAGACCAACGGGTAATAACTCCTACACGAATGAACCATATATACCATATATACCATATGTTATCTAATATATTATTTCACAGGGGGGACTGCGGAATGTTTACGATCAAAGCCGCCGAGTTTCTAGCGCATTCCGAGCCTCTGAGAATGTTGAAAGCTTCCGACATGCCACTGTACCGTAAAAAACTGTGTGTCGAACTATTCAAACACGGGGTCATCAAGAGCATGAACGCATGCCCTTTCTCAGATAATGAGGACTGAAGCTGTTAGAGTTTAGGTATATGACATAGAAGTTGGAGTTTTGGTATTTTTGGAACGAACTGCCGTAAACTGGTTTATACATGTATTAAGTGAGGCAGAGAGAGATGTTGTAACTATTTTGGGACCAATTACACGTGTGTGTAACTTAACTTAAATGTATGTAAAGTGGAATACTGTGTATCTAAAAGGGGTACCTATTTTGGGTTGTATGTAAATAAACCCAGTTTATAATGTAACTAAATGGAACTATATGTAACTAAATCGAGTTCTGCATGTAACCATTTTTTATTGTATGTAACTAAACCCAGGTTATAATGTAACTAATTAGAACTTTATGTAACTAAATCGAGTTCTGCATGTAACTATTTTGGATTGTATGTAACTAAACTCAGGTTATAATGTAACTAATTGGAACTTTATGTAACTAAATCGAGTTCTGCATGTAACTATTTTGGATTGTATGTAACTAAACCCAGGTTATAATGTAACTAATTGGAACTATATGTAACTAAATCGAGTTCTGCATGTAACCATTTTTTATTGTATGTAAATAAACGCAGTTTATAATGTAACTAAATGGAACTATATGTAACTAAATCGAGTTCTGCATGTAACCATTTTTTATTGTATGTAACTAAACCCAGTTTATAATGTAACTAAATGGAACTATATGTAACTAAATCGAGTTCTGCATGTAACCATTTTTTATTGTATGTAACTAAACCCAGTTTATAATGTAACTAAATGGAACTATATGTAACTAAATCGAGTTCTGCATGTAACCATTTTTTATTGTATGTAACTAAACCCAGTTTATAATGTAACTAAATGGAACTATATGTAACTAAATCGAGTTCTGCATGTAACCATTTTTTATTGTATGTAACTAAACCCAGTTTATAATGTAACTTAATGGAACTATATGTAACTAAATCGAGTTCTGCATGTAACCATTTTTTATTGTATGTAACTAAACCCAGTTTATAATGTAACTAAATGGAACTATATGTAACTAAATCGAGTTCTGCATGTAACCATTTTTTATTGTATGTAACTAAACCCAGTTTATAATGTAACTAAATGGAACTATATGTAACTAAATCGAGTTCTGCATGTAACCATTTTTTATTGTATGTAAATAAACCCAGTTTATAATGTAACTAAATGGAACTATATGTAACTAAATCGAGTTCTGCATGTAACCATTTTTTATTGTATGTAACTAAACCCAGTTTATAATGTAACTAAATGGAACTATATGTAACTAAATCGAGTTCTGCATGTAACCATTTTTTATTGTATGTAAATAAACCCAGTTTATAATGTAACTAAATGGAACTATATGTAACTAAATCGAGTTAATATTATGTTAAACGTAAATGTACAAGCGTGTACCTATGTGTAAGTCTTTATTATTCTGGCCCTATATAAGAACTCCATACTCCCTCTAAAACAAACCAAAACCAAACATCAACCATCAAACAATGGGAGACAAGCAGAAACCCTCAACCAACGCACGTACTACATATCCGAAAAATCCAATTTATATTATTCTTGATGAGTCGTCTTCGTCAACTACCGATAAGTTTATGAAGAAGTTCGCCGCCGACCACAATGAAGAAGAAATCAAAGAGTACGTCGAGAATAATTCGGGACCCCAAGACCGTAGTCCAATATTGGTAGCTCCATCTGTGTTGGAAGAAATATTTGGAGATAACTACGTCGAATTTTTGAAGAATCAGGGTCACCTGCTTGAAATGGCGCCTCCAAAACAACCATTACCGGAAGATATGAAGAAATAAGGTGGTCGGAATCCTAGAATGAAGAAATATGGTGGTCGGAATACTAGAATGAAGAAATAAGGTGGTTGCACCAACAACAACATTAATGGCGGCAGTTTTAATATCATTAATGTGGTTGGTGAACCCCGACTTTTAATGTCATAAATGTAGTTTTAATATCATTAATGTGGTTGGCCAACTACTTCCTGCTGTATTTAATGTCATAAATGATAATGTAGTAAAGTGCAGGAGTGTGTAACTAATATGGAATACTGTGTAACTAAATTGTGTAACTAATATGGACTACTGTGTAACTAAAATGTGTAACTAAATTGTGTAACTAATACGGAATACTGTGTAACTAAATTGTGTAACTAATATGGAATAATGTGTAACTAAAATGTAGAACTACGTAACTAAACTTGAATAATGCGTAACTAAAATTGAATAATTTGTTACTAAAATTGAATAATTTGTTACTAAATTTGAATAATATGTCACTAAACTTCGATTTAAAATTATTAAACACACAAACCCACCATAATCCAACATTTTGAAACTAAATTGGCATCTTACAAGTTACTCTATTGTGTCCTCCACGTTTACAACGAGAACACTTTCGACCACTTCCACTATACTCCTCCCCTTGCGACGGGAATCTTCTCTTCTTCGGTCTGCCAGGCGGTCGTCTCATCATCTTAGGTGGTTTTACAGTTATATTCTTTATGTCGTCGGGAATACTCCAAGATTGGGCATCTCCATATGGATGAATAACTCCTGTATAACAAGACTTCCAATACTCGGTAGTGTAATAAGCAGAACAATATGACTCAACACCATAATTTCGGAAACGGCAACATGCAATTGCGTGGGAGCATATGAAGTTGTCAGTTTGAAATACACGACACGTGCATGTCTTTGTGGCTAAATTCACAGCCCATGAATGTCCAGTACTGTCAACTACTTCAAACTCGCAGACAGAAGCCGGTCGCACCTACTCAAAACAGATTATTAATGTAAACAACAGATCTGAAAGTAACTAATTTGAAATAAAGGTAACATGCCACAAGCGATTGTAACTATTTTTGATTGTATGTAACTAAACTCAGTTTATAATGTAACTAATAGGAACTATACGTAACTAAACAGAGTTTTGCATGTAAGTATTTTGGATTCAATGTAACTAAACTCAGTGTATAATGTAACTAATTGGAACTATACGTAACTAATTGGAACTGTATGTAACTATTTTGGAATGTATGTAACTAAACTGAGTTTATGATGTAACTAATTGGAACTACAAGTAACTAAACCGAGTTTTGCATGTAACTATTATGGATTCTATGTAACTAAACTCAGTGTATAATGTAACTAATTAGAACTATACGTAACTAATTGGAACTGTATGTAACTATTTTGGATTGCATGTAACTAAACTTAGTTAAGAATGTACCTTCATAGCACCTGCGTCGAAAATGTAGTCCAGAAGTCGTGCGATTGGTGAGACCGCCAATATAGTATTGGTTTTAGAAGCTTTCTCTCTTCGTTCATAAAACCATTTCGTCATCCTCTCCCTCAAGAAATCGAATATTTTCGAAATAGGAAACTCCCGAGTTCTTACGAGTACTGAGTTCAATGACTCTGCATTATTCGAAGTCATAATGGAGTACCTTTTCCCGTTACAGTACGCCCGAGCCCATTTATCGTTACCTACCTCGTCGGAGAGATACGTTCGGATACCAGGATCCTCATCGTCGAGCATAGACATAAACTTCTCCCACTCGGCGGGTGTGTAGGCCTTCGCAGCGCTGGCAAATTTCCATGACGCTTCTTTGGTCAACCCCTTGAATTTATTACGAACGTTTTTTAACAAGTGGTACATGCAATACCCGTGGTCACTTTTTGTAAAAACTTGTGCAACTGCATTCAGAATTCCTTTATTCCTATCCGACACAATCACCTGATGCTGTCTCTCGCCGATTGCCTTTTTTAACTGCGTCAGAAAGTAAACCCAGGAGTCCGTACACTCTGAATCCCCGACCCCAAACGCAAGTGGATAAATCTGTTCGTTTGCATCCATGCCACAAGCGATAAACAGTGTGCCTTTGTAGTAGTTCGTCAGAAAAGTCCCATCTATGATAACAACGGGACGAACATACTTCCATCCCCTTTTCCAAGCGCTCAGGGACATAAAAAAATATTTAAAATAGTTTGAGCGGGGGGTGGTCTGTAGGTCGAAAGTAGAACCTGGATTTGCCGTCTCCATCATGTATTTCAACGCCGGCAATTGGGAAAATGACCCGTCTTCGGTTCCATATAACGACTCTAATGCTTTTTCTCTAGCTCTCCAAGCTTTTTTGTAACTCATTTGAACCCCATAATCTTGTTCCATGTGAGCCATGATGTCTCTCGCCTTACAAGGTGATAACGAAGGATCAATAAGCCTAGGTTTCACGACCTCCCCGACCAACTTCATGGTCGCCTGAGGATGGTCTCCTTGCCTGAAATTTGATCCACAAGTATGTTCGGGCCGAAACCTACAACATCACAATTAGAGAGGATTTTAATGTAACTATAGACAAGAAGTAGCTGATCGTAACTAATTTCATGTTAATGTAACTAATTGTAATTAGACGTAACTAAACACATACTTTATAGTAACTACTGGTAACAACACGTAACTAAACACATACTTTATAGTAACTACTGGTAACAACACGTAACTAAACACATACTTTATAGTAACTACTGGTAACAACACGTAACTAAACACATACTTTATAGTAACTACTGGTAACAAGACGTAACTAAACACATACTTTATAGTAACTACTGGTAACAACACGTAACTAAACACATACTTTATAGTAACTACTGGTAACAACACGTAACTAAACACATTCTTTATAGTAACTACTGGTAACAACACGTAACTAAACACATTCTTTATAGTAACTACTGGTAACTAATTGAAAATGAATGTAACTAAACATATACTTACTGGTAACTACATGTAACTACACGTAACTAAACATATACTTACTGGTAACTAATTGGAAATGAATGTAACTAAACATATATTAGAATGTAACTACCCGGATCTGAATGTAACTACGACTATATTTTATAATTATGATTGGATCTCAACGTAACTACTTGTAACTAAACACATATTAGATAACTTAATACTTGGATTTGAATGTAACTAAACACATATTAGATAACTTAATACTTGGATTTGAATGTAACTAAACACATATAGATGGTAATTAATTGTAACTACACGTAACTAAACACATAGTTGCTGGTAAAACCTTACCCCCGAATCTGAAATATACGAGTTTGCTTCAACTGGACTGCACGGAAGCTCCACGAACAACTTTCGTCACGGCAGACCACATGGTAAAATAATGTGGTAAACGTCCTAACCTTGAAACTAAAATGGTTTTTTATTGCATACATCGACAGATGTTTTTGCAACGCAGCTTTGTTCGCGTACAATCCTCCGTGTCGTACCCTTAGCGGGGAGTGTATGTCCATCACGTCAAGCACTGTAGAATCGGTTGATTTGTTGGGTGTCCCAGACTTTGCGGATGGACCACTGCTGTGTTCACCACCGTCTTCGTCGGAACCTGGTGACGCCCTTTCTGCACCCTCTGCAACTCCTACAGTCGGGCTGCTATGTTCTCCGGCCCCATGAGAAGCGCTATGTTCGCCATGGGCTGGAGGAGTTCTCGGTTCACGCTTAATTTCTATCGGGTTTGGATTAGAACCGACATGCGTAGACGACATATTCAATGACTCGACTTCCAACACCAGCGACATTTTAGATGTGTCATTCTTTTCTTTACGAATATGCAAATAACAAGCCAAACTAATATCTGAGTCAATTGTCACAGGTTTTACCAATCCCTCTGTCTCGTACTTAACGCTCAATACCTTATGGGTGTTCTCATGTAATTTTCCCCCCGAGCACGTGAACAACAATTTCTGTAAACCTTCAAATGTGGTGCTCGGTGGTATGAGGGCTGCGAACGAACCACCGGCCTCGTAATAATCATCCCGAACCCATTCGCCGCTGTGCTTGACGTACGTGAAAATATCGCCTTTCATAACTACGAATTTCATAACAGTTGTATTACTTACTTACGTACACCACCCAGATCTCAAAAGTTGCAAATCTTTCGTACCTTAATTACAGAGATGATAATTTTTGCTATTATTTTTTTCGTCGGAAATAATTCAAACCCGCAGCTAACGCATACACGTCGTCAATGACGTTGGTCGGAAAACCTTCACCTACACAAAACGAGGTTCACGCCGCCCGAATTAATTGAACAGAATCAAATCAATGACTCCCGCGAATGCCACAAGAACAAGCCTTCGTCGAAAAAAATAGAAAACAGAGCACAGTTTAAGCCTTCGTCGAAAAAAATAGAAAAACAGAGCACAGTTTAAGCCTTCGTCGGAAAAAATAGAAAAACAGAGCACTGCCCTCGTCGGAAAAAATAGAAAAACAGAGCACAGTTTAAAATAAAAGAAATAGGACATACCTGGTACACGGCGGACAGCAAAGCGACGACCACCTCAGACACCACCTCCGACGGCGGACATACCTGGTACTTGAAAATGAAAATGGACTTCAAATTAATCTCGACCCATACCCATTTCTTTTAATCCGGTTTTAAAATACAGAGTTAATCCATGGCGGCAACAACTATAGCACAATACCTTCACCGCGCCGCCGATCTCCGATACGAAACCACAGCAGATCCCGACTTCCGACAACTTCCGAACTTACCTAAACCTTCGAATCAGATCACCGATTTCAATACACAAGAACTACCGCCAAACAATTCCGACCTCCGATGCCGACCTCCGACGCCGACCACCTTCGTAACGCCGATCGGACTGCGCCCCTATACTAGAAATGGGGATTGCAAAAGCCCTTACCTGGAACCTAGGTGTGTAGCCGGTGTTTATGTTTTTTTTTTGCCTAAAGGGTAAAAAAGACTTTACACTACTCTCTCTCATTTGAAAAAAAACCTCTCTCCTTGGACCACTCCTATATTTGTCTTTTAGGAAAATTATGTACATTTCCGGAATAGGGAGGTTATTGGGTCTTACAATTGTCCAATGCCCCTAAAAAAATCAAACAAATATATAGACCATAGCACATTAAATAATTTATTTTACCTAATAACTTAATTATTATCTTGCATTTACATTAGTTTAGTTGAGCTAATTTACTAAGCCAAATATATAAAACTCATACCCATAGATTATCGACATGTGCATAAAAATTTCGACTTGTCCCAAGTATATTAAAATATTGTTCATAATAAGTGTGAACTAAAAAATAAATGATTATTAGTATGTGTATAAAATTAAGCTAAAAAGACTTTAGCTTATCATCAAAAATGAATTTAATTTTAAATGTTATAGTTTAAAAATATTAATGTGATAACTTGATTAGTCGTTTGGTCAATATGTTCGCAACTTGATCAGAACGTGCTAAACTCGGATCAGTTCTGGATGTATCTTCTCACGGACGAAGTATAGATCCATCTCAATATATTTAGTCTTAGTGTGTAGAAAATAGATTGGTGCTAGATGGATTGTGCTTTGGTTTTCGCACCAAAAAATTAAAATATGAGAAATGGTGATATAAAGTCAGCAAGTTTTACCTCATTAACTAGTGAAGCAAGATTCATGTACTCTGATTTTGTGGAGGATCTTTATAGTGTATTTAATAGAAGCGACAATTTATTAGAAGCCCAAAATTTTGGGCATTAGAAGCGACTAGTCGCTTCTAATGCCTATATTTTAGTACTTAGTAAAATTTTGGGTATAAGAAGCGACATTAGTCGATCCTGATGCCCCAAAATACTGAAAAATTTGACGGAAAAAAAAATTAGCCAAAGATTATGGCCTTTAGAAGTGATTAGTTGCTTCTAAAGGTCAAAAATTTCATTTTTTTTAAGAAATTGGTGTAGATGCATGTCGGCTTTAAAGGTAAAATGACGCTTCTAATTAGAAGCAACTAGTCGCTTTTAAAAGTCATTTTTGTAGTAAAGGCTAAAGGTTTCTTTATAATCAAAACCTGCTACTTGACTTTATCCTTGAGGAATGTATTGTGTCTCGGTACTGTGCCATCTAGGTTTTCTTTTAGTTTGAAGATCATCCGGTGGAAAATCCATGAGCTTTCATGTACTTTTTTTCTTTAGGGACTTGATTTCCTTATCCATATCTTCTTATCCCCACGGCATAAGCATTGCTTCTTTTGTTTTTACTTGTTCTCTAGTGACTAGTATTATTTTTGGGTTTGTGAATCCCATTCTTCGAGCGAGTAGTCATTGGATGACTTGATGTAGTTGCATGGTTCCCTATATGGTACTCATGATGTGTTCTACTTTCAGTGGACAAAGGGTCAAAGGGTCAGTCGCATTATTAACATTGCCAGAGTTGTTACTGTCCACGTGTGCAACTGCCTCATGCGGAGAATGGTTTGAATCTATGACTATTTGTGAATAAGAATTTAACTTTGTGTTTGTTAGGTTCTGTTTGTGTGAAAATTGGGAATGACATGCAGGGGTTGAGTGGCATTGGCTATTTGTGTTGAGTTTGACTCTAGCATTAATTTGCGATCAACATATGGGTAGTTAAGTTCGTAAAAAATTACATTACTAGACACATAAATCTTGCCACTTTGAGATAAACACTTAAAACAGTTGTGACTTAAACTATAACCCAAAAATGTACATGGTTTTGACTTATAATCAAATTGGTGTTAGTTGTAGGGTCGTTTTCCTATGAAAACAGAGGCAACCAAATGTTCTCATGGTTGCATAGTCAGGTTCATGGCCAAACAGTCTGTGTAATGGGGTTTTGTTGTTAAGTGTGGGGATGCGCTTTATGATATAGGTAGATCTTACAAGTTCATCCCATAATTTGAAGGGTAAAGAGGCTTGTGCTAAGAGTGTTAAGGATGTTTCAACTATATGCCTATGTTTCCTCCCGACGAGGTCATTTTGTTCATGTACATGAGGGTAGAATAGTCTATGTTGTATGCCTAATTCTGTTAGGAAATTTGTGAGTGCCCCAATCACTTGGAATAACTATTATATTATGGTCTAGTTGTAGTTCAATTTAAGTAAATAAACACAGGTTTACTTTGAATAGCTATCATTGAAATGTATGCAGTATTTGTAACCATTTTGTGAATGGTGTTGGACAGGTTCCCTATAAGTCAGCGTGTATGAGTTGTAGGGGTTTTATGTATGCTGTTTTGGAATCTGGAGATGAAAGTATATGTAATTTACCCTAACAACAAGAGCACAAACAGAATTTGGATTTTTATTTCAAAGACAAATTACATGACTGCAAAACATATTTGATCACCTTTTCAAATGGATGACCCAACCTGTTATGCCAAACTTCAAACGTAGGAATTGTAGACACAACATTACAAACATGACTAACATCTAACTTTTAAAATGTTGAACTACATACATGGACTGACTTAGGACTTTCATTTTACTGGTCTTTTAGCGCTATGACTCGAGACTGTGATTAACTGGAAGATTGAATGTTGACTTCAGCTTTGTCAAAAATATATAGACCAAATTTGAATTGGCCTCTCATCAAGCTAAGTGACTTTTAATATCCTTAACGAAACAAAGGTCATGAAAAAATTCAAAATAAATTGAATTTTATTGAGAAAATTTTGAGACACTCATTAGGTTCTTGGTTATATTTGGGACATGTAGTAATTGTTTCAGTAAAGCAGTTTGTTGTGCACATACGGAGACTTAATAATTGTACAACTAATGTTATGAATGAGAATGCCCTTACAGTCCCCCATGTTGACTTGATATGTGCCTTGACAATCCGTCTTCAATGTGAGATTTTCAACTTCAATTTTGATGTGGTTTATGGTCTAGAGTCTGGATACCATTCATTGTCATTTAGATTACACCACGAGTTTGAGTCTTAAAATTTTGTGTTGTGTGCCGCCATTTAGTAATTTCCACTTTCTTGCCAGAATTCAGTGTGATGTGCCTCGATGTCTTGATTTCCTTACGCCTGATTGAGCCGAGGTATGTTGCCTTGAACGCTCTTGATTTTTGAGTTGCATCTCGTTTGGACCTAGCCACGAGTGGTCAAACTTGTAGTAGCATTGTGTACTGTGTGGCCAATCTTCCCCCCCATTTCCCAATCTTCTCGCATATTTGACACTGAACTTTGTTATTTTTCCAATAAGACTTTCCATATGATGAATTGTTGCGGCATTTTCCTCGTTATTGAGAGATTCCTCCTCACGTTTGCTGATTGTTTTCGTAGTTTCCGCATCCTTGACAGTTTTTGCCTTGATCTTGTCGATGTTGTGTGTTGTAGCCTCCAGGTATGTATTCATTGTTGTTGTAGATTCTCCCCTAATTGTCGCCAGACTTACCATGTTTGCAGAATTTGGGTGATTTAGATTATTGTTGTTGGCATACTTACTCTCCAACACTGCTTCCTGATTGAGCAAGAGCAATTCTAGGTCAGGGACTACGTATGATTCGATTCGAAGGCTGATGGATGCAAAGATTTTGTATTCGTCTGGTAATCCATTGAGGATCGAGTTGATCTGCTCCTTTTTCGTCGTCTCTTGACCAACTAGGGCTAGTAGGTCAACAAAATTTTGAACTTTCGACAAAAATTTGTTTACAATTAGGTTTTGTTTCTTCGTGCTATGTAATGTCTGTTTTTTAATAAGGGACTTTAGCTCGAACTTGAGATCCGAAGAATTTTTCAAACGAATTTATCAATTGAGATGTGATTTCACAGTTTAGGAACCTGAAAACGAAATTGTCGGTCATTGAAGAGAAAAATCACGATGATATGAGTTGATCTTGATGCATTCAATTAAAAAACTTTGAACTGCAGTGTTGATGAATGCGCCTTCCTATGATGTGTACTTCGCCGACGATTTATGATTTGGAGAAATAAATTTATGCAGTCGATGTCATTTGAGCAACAAAAAAATATGTTTCCTCCATGAAAAAAATTTAATCTGGTCGAGACTCGTTGCAATCAGATAAGTGAACGACAGATTTGCATATCATTGCATCGTCGACCGAGTTGACTGATCGCTTGATGACATGTCTAAAAAATTGTCAGATAAAACTTGCTCTTATATCATGATAACTTTATGATTGAACGAGAGAGAGAGAGAGAGAGAGAGAGAGAGAGAGAGAGAGAGAGAGAGAGAGAGGGAGAATTTAGGAATGAATGAAGATGATCTCGATAATCAAGACGATTCTTCGTTAATCTTGGATTAAGTTTACAAATTTTTATTTTAAAAAATGAAAGCATCTAACTTCTAACTGAAACACTAAGAATCTGTTCGGTACCAGGGATGGAAAAATAAGTGGATGGATTGTTTAAGATAGAAAAAAAAAAAAAAAAAAGGTAATGAGTGGATTGTAACGTTTTAAAAAGTTGATTGGTATGATGAGAGAATATATTAATATCCATCTCCATGTGTGTTTGGTATAAATGAAGAAAATAAGTGTGTGATTCATTTTTATAATGCTAATTTACAATAGTACCCATATATTGTCAAATTGATATTTTTATAAACTCTAATGCTATTGCTAGTAATAAATTGATGATGGAAAAAAAGAATTACACAAAACAAAATTGGAGATCAATGTACTTAATAACCAACAGCAATATAGAAGGAAAAAATATACTAGAATGCACGTAAATTTTATATATATAAAAGAAGAAATAAAAAAGAGACAAAATACATACCAATAGCAATGAGACACTTGATTATGGAGAGATTAGAAAAACTCAAGACTTTGATTCTAGAAATATATTTAAAAAATATTAGATAGTAAGAGTTATATTAGTGAAAATATTTATAAAAAACAAAAGTTTACTTGTGAATTTAAGTTGTCAATGGTGGAGAAACTCATTCATCAACTACATATTGTGAGATGAAGAAGATGATGATATGGAAGTGAAAAAGTCTTTTTTACTATGATATATTTTATAAATATTACAAGTTTGTAATCAACAAAAGTTAGTATTGTAATTATATAAAAAAAATTATTGATTTTCCTTCTTCAATTCGTCCAAAATATGAGGAGAACATTTTTGGTGGGTCTCATGGATACAAATTCATTCATCTACATCTCACTTTTTTTTCTTCTTTAATACCAAATAAAAAATTAATACAATTCATCCTTTTAATTCCTTCTATCATAGTTCATCTTTTCAAAATCTATTGTACGAAATAAGGTGTAACACTTTGACTAAGAATTGACTATAAACAGATTAAAACAGAACTATAACTAAAGCTATAATTACGACGATCTTTAAACGATATGCATTTATAGAAAAAAATTATCAACTTTTTCGCCATCTAGATATTCTTAGACATTACAAGTTTAAAACGTTGATGTACAAGAAGAAGGAAGAATAATAAAAGCATATACCAAAAGAATGATGGCCGGTTTGTTTTTAAATACTTTTAACAATTTTGTTTATTTGGTGAAATGATTTATTTCTTTTACTAAATGTCAGTGTGACGATGTATATTATAAAAACGTGGCCTAGTTTGGCAATGTCAATGTCTTCAGTCATGGGCACATATTAACACTAGTCACGTTTCAACTTTCAAGTTTCAAAGTCCCCAATCCCAATAGACTGATAGAGTGCCGACAATAAGCCAATAAAACATTTTTTTACAAAAATTCGATAGAATGGTCATAACTTACAAATTTATTTGGTTAATCTTTCGTAAATGTCCAAAATGTTTAGGTGGCACGTTCATTACCTATGTGTAGTTACTGTTTTGTCCCTATTAATTTTCGGCGTTAATATTAACCGCGTTTTTTTTTCAATTTAAAATTTTAATTCAAATTTCGAATTCTTTTTTAATTATTGCCGGTTTTAGAATTTAGTTATTGTAGATCCTTAATTTAAGGCCACTAATTGACTGGACGTTTAATATCACAATTAAGTTTAAAATATTTGTATTTAATATCGGAATTAGTTATTTTTTGAAAGTTTTTATTGTAGTTTATATTTCAATTAATTATATCGAGTTTATATTTTTGGCGTTGATATTAACGGCGTTAATATTTTTGAAATACTGCTGATTTTCATATTAACCATTTTAGATCCTTAATTTAGGGAAGTTAATTGACTGAAAATTTTATATCACAATTAATTTAAAATATCAGCTTTTAAACCGGAATCAGTTATTTTTTGAAAGTTTTTATTCTCACATCAATACAATTTACGGGAATCGTATCAGTTGATCTGTCTTCATTGATCTCGTCATCCTATTTAATTTGTTATTTATATTATTATTAACGCATGTTCATATTTATTCAGTAAATGCATATGTAATTAACATGATTTTTGGGCGTTTTTATGTGGTGTAAAGAGGCTGTTGGTAAACACACTTTCTAACAGTTCGTTTTGGCCTCTTCTCTTGGTTTGATTCCGGCTGAGATGACTTCTCAATCTGCTTCATAGACAATTAAAAACGTAAATTTTAAAATATTTCAGTGTACAAAGTTAACAACGTTAATTAACATACATCAAAATGAAACTTACCTTTGGGAGTGATAATTTTTTTGGGAGTGAAATTAACATTCTCAATATGTCCAACACGAAATAACAAATAAAAATGGTTTGACCTGAAAAAATCATTCAAAAAAAATTTGCTCGGTGTAAATAAAAAAACACCCTCGTCTGGTTCAATTTTTTTTGTTTTGTTCGACACGAGATTTCTGCTCGGTGTAAATACAAACCCTCGTGAGTATAAATCAGCCGACATTTGAAAATATTAACATAAATATCTATAAATACCTGTAAATCGGTGGCCATGAAGTTTTTTTCGTCGACGGAAGGTTTCTTCTTCTTTTTTTGCATGGATGTTTTTGAATCAGAGGGGAAAAGAAGATTTTGAATTGGACGGAGAAAGGAGGTTTTTTATTCGGTGGGAGAAAAGAAATTTTTTTTTGGGGTAAATGAGCGGTTTGTATGTTTTAAACCGTCATTAATTTTCTCTCTCCAAATATTTGATTAACGTGATTAACGTCGATCGGCGTAAATTAAGCAGTTTTTTTTTGTTTTTTAATTTCCAATTATATTTGGCCGGGAATTCGATTTGGGGTAATTTTGGTATGAAAATTTGATTAATTAATTTTGTGGACATTTACAAAAAATTAACAAAACGTGGGCCAAATCCAAATATCAAAACCCCCATAGGGCTATTACCTTCTTTAACCCTTTTTTTTAAGTTGTAGCAGCTAATAATAAGTTTGTTAATCTGTAGCTAATGACGTCGGAGACGATCTTATGAAGTACGAATAAATATTAGGCGAGACCGCGAGAGTAATTTACATAAACTTTACCATTTCAACGCTACTTTTATAAAATCACGAAATTTTCAACATCTTCGGAGAAAAGCATAACGGAATTTATTGTAATTAACTAAGGATTCTTTTAGGTATATACTCATATAAACGTTTATCAATTTCAATATATCCAATGTTTGTATAAATTTGTGTAAATATTCACTTTAAATTGTTAACGAAATTATTTGAACTAATTTGACCTTATTTTTGATTTTCAGGTTACACTTTAAATCTGTAAATTTTCAAATCTTAAATACAAGTCAACCGATTGTTTAAATTTTAAAATTTTCAAATTCAATTTTAATAACCGGGAAACAATTTTTGAAATCATTAGGGAGAATAATTTAGACTCAATTTGATTATAAACAATTTATAGTAGATATTTTCACAAATTTATCTAAATTTGGGTAAATTGAAATTGGTAAACGTTTACATGGGTATGTATATAATTTTTTTACTAACTAATCCACTAATTCCTCTTAAAGTAATTTATTTTATTACGAACATAGTTCAACATATTAAAGTAGATTAAATTAACTAAATTGGTCAATTTAATTAACTTCAATCTGGTGAACTAGATGTAAATTAAAATAACGCAATTTGTTAATCAATTTACTTTGGCTTAAAATACTATTTCTTTTAATAAAATAAACTTTGGTTATTTTTTAAAATGAGTGTGAACTATAAGAATAGTGATTTAGTTGCCCAAAAATAATCCCAAGCACATGAGTTTACCCTATTGACATAATAAGTCTTATAAGATTTACCCAAAAACTTGTCATTATATTGGTCATTACACCTTGCAGTTGGTTGGATATTTTCACAATCCGATTAAGATTTATTTGAAACAGCTTTCAGTTGTGCTTTACGCTTGTGATATATATTTGTCGCGTGAGCGTTACATTATTTTGGTTTTGGTCTCAATTACTATCTGAATCAAGAAGATTTAAAGCTCTATTTGCAAATGTTATACACTCTTCTTAATAGATTACTTCGAGCCTGTTTTCTTAAATGAAAACTATATTTTATTTTTGTGAATAAAATATAGGAACTAGAATACAAATTGCAATTATAAAGTCAATTGAAAGGGGGTGGTGTGATGTGAAGGCGTAGATCCACATATTCAAAAGTAGTAAGTAACAATCGACTGAATCAGAATATTCGCACATTTCGGCTCATTAAATTCTGTTCATAACTGCTTATTTTATTTTATGAGCATAGGTAGACAAATCCAAACTAAAGACCTATTGCATAACAACATTATGATGACATGCACATACTCAGAGTCAATCCATGAGTATCGAAATTTTTTGTATAATAATATATAATTATTCGTAAATTTATATATATATATATATATATATATATATATATATATATATATAATCAAAGCGGCTCAACGATGGAGGCTTTGAACGATAAAAAAAATAAAGGCTTTTTACATAGTTTAAAATAAATTGGAGATCTTGTACAATAAAATATAAAAACTTATCGTATAGTTTAATAGAAAGTTGTAGCTATAATAAATTAGTGGTAATAACACATAACTTTTAATTAGGAGTTCATCGGTTCAAATCTCACCAAAAACAATTTTTTTTTTCAAAACAGAGATCTTTATTTTCAAAACGGAAACTTTTATTAATTGGAAGTCTTGGACCACCGCCCCTTTAACACCCCCTTGAGCCGACCCTGATATAAATATAAATATATATATAAATATACACAAATTATGTATATATATATATATATTTGCTTGAGAACTTGTGAGCTACTCATGTATGAATATTGCACTTGTGAAGTCATAATAATAAATTTTAGTATACTCGAGAGCTTGACTTACTTTTGTTCTTTTTTTCGATGGGAATACTAATTATTAATGTAATGTGTGCATTGACCTCTCAACCATCATTAATATACATATAGTGTATAGATATATTGGGTTAAACATGCAATTGACATGCCATGAACTGCGACGGTGGGCAGATTTATATATAAAAAAATCAACATTATAATTTTTATGACCATTCAGCAATATTATTAACACATGACATCGTTATGCAGATCGTATTTTGTATGCATACTCAGCCAACAACTATTGAAGTCAACTGTGTGTTATTTAATAATGGTCAGAAATATTACTTTTTGGGGGAATAATTTGATTAAATTGTGAATGCATAAACAAATTACAATAAATAAATAAATTGTCTAAGCTATCACATTTTCTTCATCTTTTTCGCATCTTTTAAAAAATAAATATTTTTTAATTTATCACTAAAAAGTTTAAAAAATTGTTTTTACCAATAAATAAATAATATATTCGACAATTTCTCATGAAAATAATAGATAAAGAATCAGCAACAAGTAGTGCATCACCACAAATGAAACAAATATTTTAATCTGAAAATTAGAAAAAGAAAAGACGGCCATAAAGATTGAGTAAGCTTTCTCTCAAGCGGGATGACATGTCTACTTCAAATTCTGACCCCAAAAAATTAGCATTAACCATTGCCAGAAACCACCGTCTCGAGTGGGTGAAACAAGGCCAACATTTATTGAACCTAATTTTTTTTAAGAAAATAATCAAACTATACACGCGACCTCCACCAAAATTCATTCATCCTAATTGGAATGGATTCTCCGATATGCGTGCAGCGGAATTTATGAGAGTAGACGGTAATCGAGACGTCAATCTTATTTTAGCGATATTAGGAAAATGAGGACACTGCTGCGATTTTGAGTATTCCGAGTAAATGAGAGAGTATCCACTGTTGGCACTTCACATAAGACGGAGAGTACTCCGTCAAGAGCGGTTACCGAGTTGCGATTGAGAGAGCCAGTATTCTCGACGCCTGCTCTTTTGATCCGACGGGGATGAAGAGTTGGTGGACGAAATTCTGGTAGCTGAGAGTTCCTCTTAAAGTGAAATCTTCTGTTGGTGAGTCTACCTAGGCCGGATACCAACTAGAGTAATGTTAGCCAAGAGGAGGATCATCTCGGACGACAGTTGCAATGTCTGTTAGATGGCGAGAGAGACAGTCTTCCATGCTTTTGGGGTTGCAGGTGGAGTAGGAGAGTTTGGAAGGAAACTGGCTTCGTTCACGTCCTTCCGCCTTTAAGAGAGGGAGACATTTTCGACACCATTCTCATAGCGACAGACATTCTTGAGGTTCGTTCCCATGAGCTTTTTATTACTTTTATTTGGGAGCTATGGAACCACACGAACAATCTGGTATCCGGGAGGCCAACATGGAGCCATACTTAGCTAGTCCAATGGACGGTGATTTTCTGCGAGGAGTACAAAGCTGCCACGGCCAGGGAGTCTCAGACGAGCACGAGGTTTACAAAGATCCCCAAATGGACCTCCCCCCCCAAGGGACAGGACCCTCTCGATTAATATAGACGCAGCATTGGCTCGGGACTGTAGAGGCTTCAGTGTTGGTTGTATAGTTCACGACCACATCGAAGAGTTGATCGCCTCGCATATGCTTTTCCTGACTAGGAGGTTCTCCCCCAGCTTGCAAAAGCGTATGTTTTCCTCTGTGCATAGTGCTAGTTCGCAGCGTCGGCGGCATGAGAGCGGGGATCCAGTCTAACTATTTGGGGGTGGGGGGTGGTCGAAGAGGGCGTGACGCCTGCGACAGAACTTAGGACAATCTTGCACCGCATCTTCAGGGAGGTGAGTGAGCTTGATGAGTTTAGTATTAGACATATATCTCATCTTTATAACGTCGATGCGCATAATCTAGCGCGCTATACGGTTAACCATAACTCGAGTTCGACCTGGCTGGGTTAGTCCCGCCTTGTTCGGAGGAGGTCATTATAGCCGATGATCGTGACTTGAGTTCCCGCACGATAACCTAGAGCCCGTTTGTTTACTGAGTTGCATTTGTGTTTCATTTTATTACATGTAATTTTTATTTTATATTATTATCTATGTAATATCAGTTTTCTTCCGCCATACATAAAGGCTTTTATGATTTTTGTGGCACCGACTACGCTTCCTAAAAAAAATTAGAGCGGGTTTGAAAGAATACCAACAAACAATAACACATATTACTTGTATTCATTTAATTTAATTAGTTATGTACATTTAATGATAATATACTCATTTGAGAACAAGGATACAATAGTCCCTTTTCATGTTCTATCCATACTAAACAATAAAAATTATAATAAAAATTTCATTTTTTGAGTTCGATATTATAGGACATGTCGAAAATACATTTATTATGTTTTTTTTATCTTAAATTGTGCTTTTGACCCATATTTCTAATATTTCTTGGGATATAATAACAATTTAAATAACACCCTGAGATTAAGGATCGTAAATAAAATTATAAGTAAAAAGTTGACCGCTGGTACGGACTATCTTTTCTACTTTTGGGGAAGAAAGTCATGAAACTCCCAAATGAAAATAGAAGCTTTACTAAACTATATAATAAGTATGCATTGGAAATCATTGATGGCGTATAACATTAGACAATAATAATAACCTTTCAAATTTCCTTTAAAATTATTTTTGCAATTTTTAATCCAAATTTCTCTTATGTTCCAGCTCTCTTCATATTCCACTTATACTCTCTCCGGCCGCTTCAATTACCTTTATAACAATATATGTCGTTTCTCAATAACCAGAACAATAACAAACAATTATGTGAACACGTTCTAACAATGATTGTTCAATATTCATGTGTGGTATCTAGCATAGCCTAATGGTAATAGCACACCACTTTCAAGTTGAAGATTATGATTCAATCTTCATTACAAAGAAATGAAAATTTACCTTAAAAAATATTCATTCCTATTTAAGATTAGGTATTTTGGTGATGACAATTACAACTAAATAATTTGGATGTGTAACCGTATCAAAGAGAAAACATTTCTTGTATATCATGTTGGCTAGGGTTTCTCAATGTACTTGGTGTAACTCTCATTAACGATTGAGAAAAATAACGCAAAGACATACTAGACAAAAAGAGTTTATGAAGAAAGTCACGTCATTATACTAAAAAAACCTCTTAGATTTTAGAATGATGTTTCCAACATCACAATTAACAAGAGTTTTTTCATAACAAAAACATTCAACGCGAAATAAAAACAAACGAAAATAATTATAATATCTTCTCATATTATATCAATCATTTAAAAAAAATTGTAACTTGACTTTAGTCTTCAAGCCCATGTACAGATTTTTCAAGTAAATCTTTCTTTGGGGTCGTTTGTTACTTTCCATCGAGAAGAGCTAGTCTTTTGTAACACGAATTCAATGAGTTCAAGCAAAAAAAAAAACAGAGAGAAAATTTGTAGTGACATCGCAGAATGAAAAGTACATATAAATTTGAGGAACCTTGGAACGTATATATATATATATATATATATATATATATATTCTGCATATATGAATAGATTATTTATGTAATTATTTTTGGACAACGAATGTAGAAATATTTAATCGAGTAAATTACTATTTTAATTTAAGGTTAAAATATGAATCAACTCCTCCCTTGATTTGGATAGCTCTACAGAATCGACCTCAACATGAAACTAATGAGTAACGACAATCAGCTATCTCTTGATCACAATCTTGGTTCGCCCTCAATGAGAGAACGAAAGAAACGCATATGACATGTGAAGCATATGTCCTTCCTCTTTTTTTCATACTCTCATTTACCTTATTTAGCAAATAAGGTCGAGCATGCAGATACCATTACAATGGATATGTTCATCTTCCCGCTACTAGTTTATGAGAAACCATAAAAATGATGCAACCCGCTCTAGAAAAAAAATTCAAGAGGTCAAATTAGAAATATGATATTTCAATATAGAAAGGAATCTGTAATAGAAGATTATCCTATATATTTATGCTATTCGCTTTCGTTATATTTATATATGTAATATTACCATGCATATAAATCATTAATGCCTTAATATATGAGAAATTTCAATTTCTAGACTAAAACTTGTCGAAATATACCAACTAGAACCGACATTGCATTCCTATCTTAAATTGAAATTTTGGGTAAGAAAATAAACAAAAATAACATTATAAGAAAAATACTTCACTTTCAATTCTTTTAAGATATTCACTTAAACTTTCGATCACCCTATCTCACTTAACAAATTATTTTATATGATTTTCTTGTTATAAATTATTGATTGTTGTTTGTATATCAAGTATTCTATAGTCTGTACGATAAAATTTAAGGTGCTCATATATTTTCGAAACATTAAGTCTCATTCGGTCTAAATCTAATTAAATTTACGTGATTTAACATATGTTGTAGTCATAATCAATATACGAACATGATACAATCTGTTTTAATAAGAAAATCCTTCAAAATTTATCTTGAGCGAGCTAGAATTTTTTTAAAAATCTAAGTGGTTTATTAAAGCATTTTTTTCAGTTTTGACCAAAAATTCCAATTTATATTGTTAGTTAAGAGAATTGAACAATTCATTGATATTGAACAATTCGTAGAATGAAAAGATTACAAACTAACATAAAAATTGCATAAACATAGGAAGTAACTAATCAGCTAATATTTCTAACAATACTACGAACGATACTAACTACTTTAATGCTAATTATTCTAACTAACTTACTACTAACGACAGAGTTTTCCACGCTCCCCCTCAAGTTGGTATGTGCTAAATAGAAAATCAAACATTGGTTTAAAAAAATCTCTTAGTTAGAATGTTAGTTCTTTGATCCTTTGTGGATACAAAAAATGGTGTGCATACAATCCCAGCTTCAATATTTTCCTTGATGAAGTATTTGTCAACTTTAGTAGGCTTTGTCCAGTCATGTTGCACATGATTGTGAGCAATTCTAATAGCTGCCTTATTATCATAATATGATCTTATAGGCAGTTCTATTCCATCAGCAACTCTTCGATCACTCTTCTTGTCCAAAGTAGTTCACAAATTCCATTAGCAATAGATCTATTATGCACTGTTTTAAGCAACGAAATTTTGTTTCTTGCTCCTCCAAGTCCCTATATTTCCCCACATGAACGTACAATACCCAGATGTTTATCTTCTGTCAGTAATAGATCCGGCATAGTCTGCATATGTGAAAGCTTCAATTCCTCGGCTACTACATTTATTGAGGAAACGTCCATTTCATGGGGCAACTCTTTAAGTACCTGAAGATTCTATAAGTCGCCTCGAGATGTTCTTCATATGGGTAGTGCATGAACTGGCTAATCATGCTCAAAGCAAAAGCAATATTTGGTCTAGTGTGTGCCAAGTAGATCAGCTTGCCCACCAATGTCTGTGTGTTGACTGGAACTCCATCATTTATGTCAACTAGCCTTTGATTGTGATCAATAAGGGTATCAGTTGGTCTTCAATCACTCGTACTTGTTTTTTGAAGTGGGTCCAAGACATACTTTCTCTGAGAAACAACAATCCCGTTCCTTGATCTTGCTATTTCCATGGCCAGAAAATACTTCAACTCTCCCAAGTATTTTACCTCAAACTCTCGGACTAGCTTCTTCTTCAATTCCTCAATTTCTTCAACATAGTCTCCTGTAATGATGATATGATCTATAATAGATTATTAAAATTGAAATATTTCTCTTGCTTGAAAACTTCATGAATAGGGTGTGATCTTACTGAATTTGACTGAATACTTGTCCTTTCTCAAATTGATTGAACCTATCAAACCATACTCTCAGGGACTGTTTTAGTCCATAGAGTGCCTTCTCTAGTTTGCATACCTTAGAACCGAAATTGTCTTCAAGTCCTGAAGGAGGACTCATGTATACTTCCTCTTCAAGCTTTTTATTCAAGAAAGTATTCTTGACATCTAATTGTTGCAGTGGCCAATCCAGATTAGCAGCTAGGGACAGAAGAATTCTTACGTTGTTTAACTTTGCAACCGGTGCAAATGTTTCAATGTAATCTATTCCATAGGTCTGTGTATATCCCTTGGCTACTAATATGACATTATATATCGTTCAAGGCTCTTATTGGCATTGAATTTATGGGTAAACACTCACCTACATCCCGTTGTTGGTTTGTCTCCAGGTAACTTCACAAACTTCCATCTCTGATTCGTTTCAAGGGTATATATCTTTTTTCGAAATAGCTTTCTTCCACTCATGTCTATAAAGAGCTTCACGTGTAGTTGCATGGACAATGATAGATGAAATAATAGAAATTAATATAGCAAATGAAGGAGAAATTTTATAATTTGAGACATAGTTTGAAATAGGATATTTGGCACATTGCTTTTTTGATGGCAATAGGTAAACAAAGATGGGAGACGACATTGCCTTCTATAGTTTTTGTCATTTGTTCAAACTCTTGGACATATGCAGGATAAGAAACTTCCTCTATTCTTTAATTTTGGTTTCTTCGATCATAAACTTCGCCAAATAATTTGCTTATTTGTTGTTTTCTTTTTCCACTGATTTAGTCATATTTAGTTCATCGTTTTCTAGGACATGATCATTTTCTAGTACTTGACTATTATATGATGCACTTATAATTATAGTAGATTATACATTTAGATCAATATTAAGAAAATTTAGATTCTTGTTCCTAGGAGTTATTATCATAGTTCATGTCATCTTCACTTAGGTTCTCCCCCTGAAGATAATTGTGAAAATGATTTAATTTTATAATATTAATATCCATTGTGATAAACAGTTTCTTAGTTTTAGGTTCAAAATATTTATAAATTTTTTGGTTTGAAGAAATGTCTACGATAGCACATTTGTTCCTCTTGGGTCAAATTTCTTTATTGTTTTGTCCGGGTGTTTAATGAACACAGTACAACCAATTTTTTTAAGGGAAGATAACTAATTAATATGTTTGTAAATAAAAAAAATTTAAGTGTGTCAATAGGAGTTTTAAATTCTATTTTTTTACGGCATCCTATTTATTAGATATGTAGCTTGTAAAACAGCATATTCTCATATATATTTTCAAATGTTAGTTAAAAACAATTATGACCCTGGTTATTTCTAGTAAGTGTCTATTTTTTCTCTCAACAATTCCATTTTGAGCACGAGTGTTACACAAGAACTTTGATGAACTATTTCATTTTCAGCAAAAAAAAAAGTGTTTATGTTTTGGGAAAAATGCTCTCGGCCATTATTACTTCTTACTATTTTAATTTTGATACAGAATGGGTCTGAACCATTGCATAAAAGTTTTAAACACACTTTCTATTTCATATTTTTTCTTAAGTAAAAATATCCAAGTTACTTTTGTATGATCATCAATTATTATGACAACCCATCTTTTTCTTTTTAATTTAGACACTCTAGATGGCCACCAAATGTCAATATGTACTAGGTTAAATGGACTAGTTGGTTTATATTTATGAGGAATATAGGAATTTATGTGATATTTTGCAAAAGAACACATCATATAAAACAAATAGTGGAATTTTTTTATTTTGAGTAGTTCGGGAAATAAATTTGTAGTCTAATGTAGTAAATTCAACTCATTATCACTAGAAAAATAAATAGTTTGCAAACAAGAATTTCTTTGACCTGTTTTATTCGATCCAGATCCATAATCACAGATGTAGAGTTCATCTTCTTCTCTAGCAATGCCAATCATTTTCCCCGATCGTGAAAAATGCAATAAGTAGGATAAAGTTTAGCACAACAGTGTTAGTAGTATTGTTAGCTATATTAGTTATTCCGTTGGTTCCTATATTTATGCTTCCTTTTATGTTAGTTTGTTATCTTTTCATTATATATAATGTAGATGTTGTATGGCCTTCAATATCGATCGAATTATTCAGTTCTCTACCTTACATGGTATCAGAGCATTAGGTTTCTTGAAACGATAGAAATCCACGGCCCCAATTTTTCTTCCCAATCACATATTAATCATACCCCCATACAAAATAATTCGATAGTAAAACAACAATTCCAATCTTTTCATTCATCTATACTAACTACTAGTCATAGATTTATTAGAAGGAATTAACTAGAATGGTCTCAGTTTGTCAAGTTAGCAATTGATAGTAGAGGAAAACTTAGCTATCTAACCAGATAAGTCAAAGAGAAGGAGACCGGTGATAATGGCTACATCACTTGGATATATGAAAATCCCATGGTGATAGCCGGGCTACTCAACTCCCTGGATGCATAGCCAAGCCCTATATGTTCATAAAGACTGCAAAAGAAGTGCAGGATCATAAGAGAAACGTATCTTGAGAATTCTTCTAAGATCTTGAGTTAAAAACAATTCTTTGGCAGTCTAAATAAGGTGATAGAGATGTTACCACTCTTTACAATGAAATGGTATCTCCTTCGCAAGAACTTGATCAATGTAATGATGGCACATGGAAAAGTGTGAAGGATCTAGCCATACACAAGAAGAGAAAAGAAAATGATTGAGTCTACATGTTCCTAGCAGGAGTTAATCGTAACCTAGATGATGTTGTTGGCAGAGATGCCCACAAGAAGATTTTTTATTTACATATTGATGTAATATATAAATTTTTTCATAAAGTCCTTATTGTAATTTGCTGATTAAATTAATAAAAGTTGAAACGTTCATTCATTCCCTTTTAGTTTGATTGAAGATTTATGATATTCAATAGTCTTATAGTCCTTAATCAAACCTAACAATGTATGAAGAGACAAATGTAGATTTTTGTGAACAAACTCTTCATAGTTTGATTAAAACGATATATTCACAATCTAAAAATTAAAGAACTATTGATCATAATATGATTGTTGGAAGAATCTATGATGTCTGGTTACGAGGCAAAGAGAGTTAGGAACTCTATAGTTCCTCCAGTGTATCTTTTGAAGATACTTAATTGACCAGTGCACCTTTAGAGACAATGTAAGAACAAACCATTTAACATCTTCTGTCTCAAGGTCACTATATATGAATTGCATCATGCTTACCCAAATCCTGGAATGTGACATGTCATTTGATAGCTTCAATATTCTCATTTGAGAAAGTCAAATTCTAGGTCCACTGAGTGATCTAGACTAGACCAATTGGTGAGATATTAAGTTATGAAGATGTCATGAAACCAACTTTGTAAAGTTCTCATAGATAAGGAATTCATGTACAAGATTGCTGAAAATGCAATGTATATCACCTCATGCTTTATTACTTGGATTGTGAATAAATGAACCGCGTTGTATTCAAAGTTAAGTAGCGACTTTTATTTGGATGAAATAATGTGACTGGTTAGCTCCTCGTCAATACATTGTTTCTAACTTATTCACAAGTAACAAATGAGTTGAGGAAATAACAATTAGAAGGGTAAAATGATGATTTTATAAATCCCATATAGTTGATGATATTCATGAAGGGTAATCATTCGATAATATTCAGTGGATCCGCTCATCACAAATAAGTAGATTTTTTAGCAGAAAATATATTCATTTAAACCGAGAGATTTTCAGTGTCAACTCTTTACTGGAGTCAGTTGACTTTAAACTAGACTTGAAAAAAATTGTGAACTTTGAGTCCAAGAGTCCTAGATAAAGCTTTGTGCATATGGGTCCACGAGGTCACTATCACAAGTCATTAGAGTAGAGTTTGTTAAACTAGAAGCTGAGTCAAAATAAGTTCAATTGTTGAACTAGACGTATTTTCCGAAAATGGTCTAAAGGGTATTTTCGTCCTTAAGGATAATTGATGTAAAATGTCAAAATAATATTTTGAATTTTCTCACAAATTAATTTAAAGTCACACAGCTGTAAATTGGTTTTCATGCTTAGAGAATTAAATTTCTCACAAAATTATTTTGTCACATCAAACGGAAAATATACGCATATGAACTTATAGAGTTTCAATTTGTCATTTAGTGGAATCGACTAATATTAAGAATTAAAAGACGAAAAAGGTTTGTGAACTTTTGAGTCCAATCTTTATTCTAAAACTTCGTTCATGTGGGTCCATTAGATCTCAATGATAGACCCTCGGACGAGATTTATTGAACAAGGACAATTTGATTTTCTCATTTAAGTAAATTGTGATTTACACGTTAAAGTAACTATATGACAAGTTAAAGTTACGTTTTGGCAAGTTAAATTATTTTTTTACAAGTTAAAGTTACGTTTTGACAAGTTAAAGTAACGTTTTTTAGCAGTTAAAGTTATGTTTTGACAAGTTAAAGTTACGTTTTGACAAGTTAAAGTTACGTTATAACAAGTTATAATTTGAGTTCTTATCCGCCAATTTTCCACAATGGTTAGGTTAAGCGTTGTGGCATGATTTGTACTTCGATGCGGCATGATTCCCACAACGGATACAAAAAAGCGTTGTGGGAGAATTGTTATCCGCCAATTTTCCACAATGGTTAGCTTAAGCGTTGTGGAAATCAAAGATCCCACAACGCTTGTGGATAAACGTTGTGGGAAATCGGTCTTCCCACAATGGTTAATGACAAACGTTGTGGGATCTCTGATTCCCACAACGCTTATTCTTAAGCGTTGTGGGAACTCCATTTCCTACAACGCTTATTATAAGCATTGTGGGAGACCCATTATGGGATCCAACATTTGTAGTAGTGCATGTTATTGTATAGGCAATAATGCGAGGGCTTTTCCGTAATTCTATGAATAAATTAGAAAGTAAATATGTGTGTAGACACCCATACGGCCTGCCACTTTACATCAAGGGATGTAGAGATATATCTTCTTTTATTTGGTGTATTATTGCATATTGGTAATTGCCTAAAAGAAAAGAGGAAATGAATTTCTTTGAGAAGGAAACAAATGTGCTAAGTGAGGAAACAAATTTCTCTCACTTAAAACACAAGGGTGGCCGACCATGTAGAAGAGAAAGGGAGGAGAAAATCAACTATTATGTCATGAATGCATAATAGGAAAGGGTAATTACCCTTTCTTGATTTCCTTCTCCTATAAATAGAGCCTCACATAGAGATGTGAAAATAAGTTTTTTGGTCTTGCTCTCTTTCGTCTAGCCGACCACTTCTCTCATTCTCTCCCAAAAATACTCTTTTATTTTGGCACCTAGATCCTCACTTGATCTAGAGAATTAGCTTATGATTCAAGAATTGTTCTTTGTTCATATTGTTTAATAGTGCCCACTCACTAAACTCTTCAAACGCTCGAAGACTCTAGTGGTAGAAATTCGTGGTTGCTCGAGAATTCAAAGACGAATGACAGCGAGACAGGGAGAATGATCTTCATCTAAGAAGGGACTCCAAGATCAAGCAACAAGAGAAAGGTTAGTATTCAAGTGTTTTAAATAATGTTTTTAAATTGATACATGTTCATGCACTTTGTCTAGGTTAGTAAAAATTGTTTTACTTGTAAATAAATTTTATATTCTGCCATTAATATGATTAATGATAATTTTTCTTAACCCTAGACCTATTTCAAAATATGTAAAGGGGAGGATCCTCGGAAATAAACCACTGCCTACAATCAGAAAGGTCTTCTCTGAGATTAGAATGGAAGAAAGTAGGAGGAAGATTATGTACAACAACTTAGGTGGACAACATGATGAACCATGAGACTCATCAGCAATGTTTACTAGACGAGATGAGAAGAAGAAGTCATGGTGCGATCACTACAAGAAACATCATTGCAAGAAGTTGTGACATACCAGAGAGACTTGCCGGAAAATTCATGGCAAACCACCTGGAGTATGGAAGAAGAAACTTTAGGAAGCCTTTCAAGCAGTTGTGACTAGACTCAACAAGAGCAACGAATCACAAAGCAACCAACTTTCACAACGAACCAGATAATGCAACTTCTCCAGCTTCTCCAACTCCAAAATATTTCCAATCCATATATTAGTTCATGTGTCCTATGCCAAAAATGGTAAAATAGCCTCAAATTTCTGTTTTGAAAATTCAAAAAACATGTGGGTCATTGACTCAGGTGCAAAAAATAATATGACATCAATTTCGAGCCTATACCCTTATAACCTTGTGTAGTAGATAAAAATGTCAAAGTAGCAGATGGCTCTTCTGCAGCAATTGTAGGAATTGGAAATGTTATAATTTTCTCATCTATTGATCTCTCTAAAGCCCTACATGTCCCTAATTTATCTTGTAACCTTACATCTGTCAGTAAACTAACATAAAAGATTAGGAACTAACTGATTATCTAATATCACTAACAATACTACTAACTAATTTAATGCTAATTGCTAATTATTCTAACTAACTTACTACTAACGACACAATTTTTCACATATATAGAAAAGTAATGACATGCTTAGTGGAGATATTTCAATCATTTTTAGGTTTGGAAAATAAAATTTATCTTCCATACCTAGTGAACATCCCGACACCATAGACGGCGAAATACAATAATGGTTGTCAAGTAAAAGTATGCATATTATTGATGAGAACTTTTTATTTGTAGACCTACCTAGCAATAATTTATAAATTAATTTGTTAGTTACTTATTTTTATGGTTATATTTTTTATTTAACACAAAACTAATAGATCATCCCTCCCATTGTCTTTTCTCTATTTCTATAACTCTTGATTTTCAATCTCTCACTCTTCGGTCGAACCGACGATTACAAATAAACACGTTGAACACCAAATTGAATTCCATGATCTAATTATAATTTATTTGATTAGGAACATGTTTTTATAATGACATAGACTCCAAAAAAAAATATGAATATTATCTTTAAATCAATTTTTTTTAATATGCTCTTCAATGGTAAAGTTAATAATAAAATATAAAAAAATCCTGAACCAAGATCTGTATCTGAATGTAAAAATTGACAAGATTGGAGTGAATGGAAAGATGCAATTCAAGAAGATCTTGACTCGCTTCATAAGCAAAAATTCCTTGGGCATATAGTACTCACACATGTAGATGTGAGACCTGTTGCATACAAGTGGATATTTGTACGAAGGAGAAATGAGGAAAACGAAATCGTGAGATATAAGACTCGGCTTGTTGCCCAAAGTTTTTCTCAAAGGCCCGGAATTGATTTTGAAGAGAAACATATTCCCCTGTGATGGACGGAATTGCATTCAGACACTTGATCAGCCTAGCGGTGCATGAAAGGCTAAATATGTATCTTATGGATGTTGTTACATCTTATTTATAAGGATCGTTTGATACTCAAATATATATATATATATATATATATATATATATATATATATATATATATATGAAGATACGTCATGGGTTCAAAATACTTGAAGAATCTAATTCAAAATATAGAGAAAGATGTTTCATCAAATTGCAAAGATCTTTATATGGGTTAAAGCAATCCGGACGCATGTGGTTCAATCGCTTAAACGAATATTTAGTACAAAAGGGTTATGTTAATAACTCGCTTTGTCCTTGCGTATTCATCAAGAATACAACATCCGGATGGGTGATCATCGTTGTTTATGTTGATGATTTGAACATCATTGGGAGTGATAAAGAGATTAAAGAAGTAATCCCTTATTTAAAGAAAGAAATTGAAATGAAAGACCTCGAGAAGACAAAATATTGTCTTGGTTTGCAGATTGAGCACGTGAATAATGGAATATTTGTGCATCAATTAAATTACACAAAAAGGTGATAAAACGTTTTCATATGGATAAGTCAAATGCTTTAAGTACCCAATGGTCGTCAAATTCCTAGATGTATCAAATGACCCATTTCGTCCATGTGAAGAATCCGAAAAGATTATTAGTCATGAAGTACCATACTTCAGTGCGATTGGAGCTCTTATGTATCTTGCTAATTGCACTCGACTTGATATTGCTTTTGCAGTTAATTTATTAGCAAGATTCAGCTCAGCTCCAACCAAGAGACATTGGAACGAAGTCAAACATATACTTCGTTATTTGTAAGGAACAATTGATTTTTAATTATTTTATCCTAACAATACGAAACTAGTTTTAGTTGGTTACGCATATGCATATTACTTATCAGACACACACAAAAAGAGATCACAAACTGGATACGTGTTTACATGCGGAGGAACTGCGATTTATTGGCGTTCTCAAAAGCAAATGATCGTCGTCACATCATCAAATCATGCGGAGATCATAGCATGAAGCAAGTTGTGAATGTGTATGGCTGAGATCGATGACGCAACACATTAGAGTCACCAACTGTTTTCCAGCAATCGAGAACCCAATCACGCTTTATGAAGATAATGTCGCATGTGTTGCTAAAATGAAAGAAGGGTTTGTCAAGAGTGACATAACCAAACACATTCCTCCAAAGTTTTTTTCATTCACTCAAGAACTAAAGACGAACAATGTTATAAACATACCATACGTTCATTCTTGTGATAACTCATCTGATCTCCTCATAAAGGCGTTCTCCACTTCAACTTTCAGTAAGCATGTTCACAACATTGGAATGCGTAAATTGAAAAATTTATGAAGGAACGCATTCACGGATTCATCAGAGGGAGCTTTACGTGGCTGCATTATTTTCCCCTTACAAAGGTTTTTATCCCATTTGGTTTTCCTAGTAAAGTTTTTAACGAGGCAATATTAATCACGTAAATATTATAATGAGCAACTCAAGTGGGAGTGTTGTAAATAATTGATTTGCTCATATAATTAATCATACTATTTCTTTCCCCTACTTTATGTATCTACAATATTTATTATATTTACTATTGTTCATTGACTTAATGTCATAATTTTGACTATAAATACTACCCATGGATGAAGTAAAATCTCATCTCATTTTCTCATCTCTCAGAATTATTCTCCTTATTCTCTTTCTATAATATTTCCCACTTCATATACTAATACAAAAAGAGTTTTAATTTAGTAGTTTTATAACACAAAATAAAATTTTCACAATTTCTTTTATTATTTTGGCTACCTTTTTTTTTAACATTTGCATAACCTTTATAGCATACAAGGATCAACTAGTATGGTTAGTGACTGTCGTATACATAAGAATCTGCATCATATTTCCACTAAGTATTTTTTGTCCTTATTTTCACTGATTATTTCCTACTCCATTCACATTACATGTTCACGTGGCCACTGTATATATATCGTTTCCTTTTTATGTTTGTAAAGTACAATTCCCCAACTTACTAGCTTCTCAACAAAGACAATGTCCGTGATACACGTACATGTGTCTCGCACTGAAAACGACGTACGTTTTATATTGCACTATCCGAAGTTCCACTTTCGTGATAAATCCGTTTCAAACAAATATTTAACGGAAGAAAAACGAATCTTAAGGGTTTGGTTATTAAGGGTCCCATTTGTTTCGGTAATTTGAAAATTGTTTGCTTTACTTATTTTAATTGAAAAAGTAAAATAAAATAAAAATTCGATGTTTGTTCCGTAATTGTTAAATTACATTCTAAAAACTTAAATTTAAGTTATATTATGTTTTAATGAAAAAGATCGGAATCATTACATGTTCTTTACTTTTTTCTCATTTTTTTTTAATTTGTATGTTTTTTATATTTTATTTATGTGTACATATTTTTCTAATCTCAACCTAATTCCATCTTTCGCACTTACAGTTATTGAAATTATTTTTGCCGGAAAACTCAAAACTCGATAACTAACCTAACTTTATAACTTTATAATCATAATATGACAATTATAATTCCAACTTAGGTGATAAATATTCCACCTTTAGATGATTTTTGTGATCAATTGTTGAAAAAAAAGTTACTCATCAAGGCCTTGATTTAATGAATATATATATATATATATATATATATATATATACTTGTTTTGTTGATTAGAATTACAACTACAAAAAAAAAAAAAAATAACAGCTGAAATCATTATTACATAGCCATTTGAAAATAACTATAAAAATGATAAAACTACAACTATAAAAAAATTGAAATGAAAAGGGAGATTTCAAACAAAATATGTACGGTAGTCGGGTAAAATTCTGTTTTTATGTGAGTAATTTTTTTTACGAAATATATGAGTAAAAAAATCAATAAAGAATTTAATAAATTTTTGCAATTGCGGTATGTTTCAGAGGATTGTTTTATCTTGCATAATTTAATACCAATTGTAGTACATTACGATTTGTTGCGGTCAAATTCTGTTAATGATTTTTTTTGTCTTTTGACACATATATTTCGTAATAAAATTTTATCATACATAAAACATAATTTTATCCTATTATCACACGTATATTCTGAAATTCTCGGTAAAAGCAAAACCTGAAGTACGAAATAGACCTTAAAGTTTCACATTCCTAGTCTAGCATGTCGTTTCCTAAAAAAATGGTCTAGCATGTCGTTTCCTAAAAAAAAGTCTAGCATATCGTCACACTTTAAAAATTGTTCTTTTTTTCGTGCAATTTATTTGTTAATTTTCTTAAAAAAAATATACAAGTGGACTCAATGACGATTTGAGACTAATATGAAACTTCTAAAGCTCAACATATTATTTACCCTTTTAAAATATGAACGAAATTGTGTAACGTATAACTCATATCATTTGAGCGGTTTTTTAGAAGCATTTTATAAATTAAACTATATTTTAAGTAATAGTTCCGAATTGAACAGCTATTCCGAAAATCTTTGACACTGTATGTGTATTATACTGTCAATCATAATTTACGAGCCTACAAATATTTTAAATATTTAATCGATTATACTCTTTATAAGCTCAAAAATTATTTTACAAAGTAATTCATGTGAAAATGAGTTGAAGAGTACTTTGGTCCGATTTTTGGGTCTAAAGTTCAGTTTTATATATTTTTAAAAGATAAATCTAATCAGAATATTTTCAATGATTTTGGGTTTAAAATGAAATTTCTCTATCAAACTTGTCAAATATTTGTCAAACTATAGTCAAAATTGTCAAAAAAATTAGTCAAACATGTAACATAATTATCATAACTTGTCAAAAATTCATCTTAATTCGTCAAAAATTCATTTTAATTTTGTCAAACGATACTTTTGATGAAGGTTATCGTATGTCATCGTACGTTATCGTACGATGGCGTACGATGACCTTCATCAAAACTTATCGTACATAAATACTCAAAAATTTTATGAATATATTTTTTTCGATCGAAAATTACTTCTAACACCAAACACAACAACAAAAATGATTTAAACATGGTAAATGAAGTAATATACTTACTATTTTCAATATTTTTGGGTTTACAAAATAAAATTTCTATTTGGGAACCTAAAAATTACAGGGCCGGCTTCACCCTTATGTAGCTCAAGCAAGTTTTAGACCCACTTATTTAAAGCTTAAATTAGTATATAAAAGTCCAAATTTAAAATATTTGTAGGCCTAAATATTAAAACAGTCTAATCAATGTGTTAAAATAACCTATAAAAATAAACCTACTTTGGACCTCAAACTCTCGTTGAAAGCCTTAAAATGATTTGTCGAATGATTAGCTTTTGAATATATTTAACTTCTTTGGAACAGTTCGTTAGTATTAGATAATTATCAATTTTCGAATATATTTAACTACATTTGATAGAGTGGTAGATAGGATAGTGTAGTGTTAATATCATATAACTTCCAGTCAGAAAGTCGTGCTCCATTCGCAACAAAACTGCCTTTAAAAAACTTCATTTCATACAGTCTTGCATTAAAAAGAAATTATCTTAAATTTGTTGTTCAAATACATCTATTTTAAAAGCTGAGTTTTGATTGTAGTTATTAGCTTATTTAGTGTTTGCTAAACTATAAACAAAAATTGTTCTAAATAACACTAGCAAACAATGGTATTGTAATTTGGGCATACTTTGTTTTTCTTGAGTATATAGCCTTTATAGGTGACGTGGTTGTTTTAAATAATTTGTTTTACAATAATGCCCTTTATAGCAATTAGTGTTATTAAATATAATTATTTTATTTCTTGTTTTTGGGTGGTTAAGTTATAATTGTTTTTTATAGATTTATTGTTTGATTTTATTGGTTTATTATTGTCAGTGATTTTTTTTACGATGTTTCAAATTTCAAATTATGTTTATTCGCGTTTATTTTGATTTATTTAACTGACATAAATGTTAACTATCCATTTTTACCGATTTTGTAAGATTTTTCCATTTATTCTTATTTATTTGAATAGTAACCGCTGTTAGTGGGGTTAATTTCCTTTTTTTTTTTTATTACGTCGATTATTGATTTATTATTTTCTGTTTTAAATTTTCCTTTGTTATTTTTTGTAATTTTAAATTTCTTATTTATGCATTATTGAATGGGAGAAAGAGTAACATTGCCTTATGAAACTTTAAAATTGCAAAATAGCCATACATTTGGTATAATTGGTTTATGGCAATAAACTGAAATAAACCGCTCAATATGAAAAATATACCCCAAATGAAAGAGAAAATAAAAATCGAAAAACGTGTAGGTATTAATGAAATAAAAAAAACCGAACAATTTGAAATAATAACGTAAAATAGCTAAGTTGAAATTCAAAAGTAAAATACCAAACAAGTGGTTAATCAATGAGAAATTAATTTGTCTATTAGCCTAGATATAAATGAAAATAAAATATAAATTTAAATAACTTTAACCAATTATTTAAAAATTTGACATTTAAAATAAAAGAAACAGAAAAAGAAAACAGTTAATATAAAAGGAAGGGTTATAATTGGTAAAACACATCTTTTTATTATGTCACATCACTACAAAATGGTTATAAATTAAAAAAAGAAAAAAATTTGGCTATAACACAATACCAAAGTTTCATAAGGTTATTCGGTGCATTTTTTTTTATTGAATAAGGGTATATGTGTCAACATAAACCGTTGATTTCGGTTTATTGCTATAAACTAATAGTTACAAAACTTTGACTGTTTATCAATTTTTATGTTTCAAATAGCTATATTACTCATCATCCCAAATATAAATAATTTATATTTGTAAATAATAGATATTTATATAAAATGTAAATAATAATAAGATATTTTAAGGCATATAAAAATATATTTAAGTGTGTATTTATAAGTTTCGAATACACATTATAAATTTTGATGATATTTTAAAAATTATTTGATAAAAGTATGAGAAGATAATTTAACTTAAAAATTAGCGTAAGTGAAAAATAAGATATACGAGAGAAACAAAAATTAAACGCAAAATTTACCATTTTATATAAACTGTAGCTTTTAATTTTTTTAAGTTAAAATTGTTAAAATTGCTAAAAGCAATTATACCAAACAATTAATTCAAATTTAAAAAGTAAAACTAACTTTAATAAGTTTAGTTAAACACGACCAAAAGCATGAGGAGACAAATAGAGACTAGGGATAAATCTCTCATGTACTTTTAAGTCATTCATTATAATTTCACTAATATGTTTTTATAAGGGAAATTTCATTTTTACCTTTAAAAGTAAAAAAATAAATTAAACCAGATAATGAAAAATATATAAAATTAGACTTGTAACTAAAAGTCGATAAAAAGTATATTTTTAGCTCATATTTTTTGTTAAGGTAGGATTTCGTCAAATCTCTCTTAACATAAGCACATGTCGTTTCGGCTCTCGAAACGACATAATGAGAAAGAAGCAAGCGGGGCCCGCGGCTGGCGACAGTGATGCGAGGGGAAAGATTCACCCCCGCGAGGAGGGTTTAGCCCCGAGCGAGGAAGATGGATCTTTTGCGAGGAAAGCTCTTCGCGAAGAGGTTTTTCTGCGAGGTGATCCCCTCGATGGAGTATTCTTCTTTTTCTCCTCGAAGGGGTCTTGCCTCAGAGAGGTGTCGTCGCTGTGAAAAGGGCGGGAAAGCGGAAGCGTGCTCGAGAAGACTTTGCGTCAGAGAGTCAGTCGAAAGAGCGGCAATCACGGGATTTAGTAGGTAAAGATCAGGAAGGAATCATGGAGCCGGTCAGAGGAAGGCCGGGCCAAAAGGGGAAACCCTAATGGAGGGACAAACCCTAGAGAACCACACACACAAAGAGAGAATATCAATGTAAAGACCACATAAAAAAGGGATCGAAACCCTAAGAAAGAGATATTAGCCGTCACTGTTCACCATTGTCTGTATTCTTTTACAAGCTTACAAGCTAATAAACGAGAAAGACCGAGCTCCCATATATATAAAACTCAAGGATATTAACGCACTAATTTGGCCTTCACGCATATAAAATTGTCGTTGTTAATCCTTATGACTGAGAGAGCCCCGGTGAAAACCGACCTCTACATTTTTCTCTTTCATTCTCTCTCCTTTTTCATTCATTTTTTTAAATTTAAAATTATGACACTCAAAATCTCAAAAAGTTAGATTTTTAATCTAATTTCTTCTATGAATTATTGTAGTGTACTTCAAATTAGAGTGATTATTAGATGGTTTATATTTGTTTAGATCGGTTTTTGAAATGTTAGGATTTGAATTTGATTTTGTTTTTCTAGATGATTTTCTGATAAAAATCATGAATCTTTACGCTGAAGTACAGTGATTTTCAATGGAATTCAAATATTTAAGATTATTTAACATGTTTTCCAATATTTTATGATGAAAGTCAAAGTAGTATGATTTAGGATGATCAATGATTTTTTGATGAATTGAGATGATTTTCAATGAAATACAATCATTTAAGATGAAAAATGGGTAAAATGTTATTCTTGTTCGAATTTAAATCCAAAATTCAGTTTTAAATATTTTAGAATTATGAAATCTAGTCTTGACATTTATCTACTTTTTAAGTGTTTAAAATTAATATTGTTCCTAAAATGTCGCTCCATGAGTATATATTTTAGCGAAAACTTTATAATAATTTTGTAGTTTGGGCATAGATCAATTTTTTCAATAATAAAAATGAATAGTTCGAGCTTTTTTTTTGTTAATTTCATTTTTATATTGAAATATTATTTATAAAAGATTATAAGGGGAACGTTATTTTCATAAAAGATGGATATTTCGAGCTTTTTATGTTCTTATTGCTATTTCAATTTTATTTTAGAAAATTATCTATAAAAGTCAAGCTGGGGAAATTGTTGAATTTGAAGGAACTTGCATTCTGAAAGAACTAGCCTTGAATTTTGAGAATGAGAATAAGCCTTGAATTTTGAGAATGAGAATAAGCCTTGAATTTTGAGAATGAGAATATTGGGATTGTTGTCTTTGGTAGTGATAATTTTCTAAATTAAAGAAGGAGATCTTGTCAAGCGCACATGATCTATATGTTCATGCACGAAAGGCTATTGAGGTTGAAAAACCGTGTTACTCTTTAATTTACTTTTTACTACATATTTATCTTACTTATTTGTTTGAAGGCATCTTTTTAGTGCTTGTGAATATCGACTTCATTATTTCCTAATTGTGAAGATAATTTGATATCATTACTACGTTATTTTAATTATCACTTATCTCACTCTCTTAAACTTCTGAATTTAAAGAGTTTAATTTTTTTCAATTAATATTCAAAGATTTTAAAAGAGTGAGAATATATAATGAAAATAAATTAAAAAGTGATACAAATTTTCAACTTTGTATAGTAAAGTAATATCAATTTTTTGAAGAAAAAAAAAGTAGTAGGAAGTATTAATTATGGAATTTCTAAAAGATATATATGTTTGACGGTAAACGAGACAAAATAGATTTCTTTGGATTAGAAAATATCTCATAAGAGCATCTCCAATGCTTGGCAACAATAGTTGCTCAATGCCTACATGGCCATGCCATGTCATTTATTTTTAGAATTACTATTATTTTATAGAGTAATCATTGTGGCAATGGTGCAAATTTTGGCACCCATGCCACACTATTACCAATATAAAAAATTAATAAAATAATAAATAGACCAATAGTTTAATTTGAGTGGGGACCATTAATTAAGTGGTGACCAATAATTCAATTAGAGTATTTTTGTAAAAAATAATCTAATATTGAGGTGGATAAAAAAAGAAAAAAATATATTATAGTTGATGATGTGTATAGCAACTTTGGTTGCTTGCATTGGAGATGCTCTAATGGAGTAAAAACATATTTTGGCATTTTTTTAGAAATAATAAACCGAAATAATAATCCAAGTTGGAATCGGAGTAGGAAAGAGAATATGTAATTGTAAACGACAAATAAACGAAGGAGAGAGAAAAACTCGTGAAACTGAAGCGTGCATAGATTTTCTATATAATTCCATCAACTTCACTTCTCTGAGACTCACACAACCACCTCTCTCTCTCTCTCTGTCTCTGATCTCGCTTTCTCTCTTCGTCGTTTTCTCTCTTTGTTTCATCGTCACGGGTAATTTTAATTAGACACTCTTAATTTGTTTTTTTCTCCAATAAATGATCACATCGTCATGTTAGACAAATATATTTAGAGTCCGTACCGCTCTTGTGACTGATTGATCGATCGATGGACAAGAATTTTAGGCAATCGAAGTTCTGACTTTTTGACTGACTGTTTAGGTTGGATTTTGTGACAGCAATGCCGAACCGGAATCTGGAGAAGTTGGCTTCGATCGACGCTCAGCTTCGGCTTCTGGTTCCAGGGAAAGTGAGCGAAGACGATAAGCTAATCGAGTACGACGCTTTGCTTTTGGATCGCTTTCTCGATATTCTTCAGGATTTGCACGGTGAAGATCTCAAGGAAACTGTGAGGCTCTTTTCTTCCTCCGTTTATTTATTCTTTTGAGTTTTTGCTTCGAGTGTTTGCGATCGCTCGAATTTCTTTTAATGATTTTAGTGTTGACCTTGAAGTTAATTCCGGTGTGGCCATTTAGTGGTCGAATCTTTTCTTTATTTTATAAAAATAATGAAAAACACTCGTTTATTGGTGATTTTGCTTTTTCTGAGCTCTGGCTAGTCTTGAATGGGACATGAAACTCTTTGTATGATTGAAATTGTCGAGGCTTTCTCGACGTTCAAACACTTAACGAATACCTAAATTTCAGTATTGTTGGAAAGTCCTAATAAAGGAATTGCTCTTCGAGTCTTGCTCTTGTGATTGCCTCAATTCTTTTTATGGCTTTTATCTTTTCGTAAACGAAGCAAGATTGAGTGTTCTGATTTTTTTTTAATTCCGATTTCTAAAACAGGTTCAAGAGTGTTACGAGCTTTCTGCTGAGTATGAAGGAAAGCACGACCCAAAGAAGCTTGAGGAACTCGGGAATGTTCTGACGAGCCTGGATCCTGGTGACTCCATTGTCATAGCAAAGTCCTTCTCTCACATGCTCAACTTGGCCAACTTGGCTGAGGAAGTCCAGATCGCTCATCGCAGACGCAACAAGCTCAAGAAAGGAGATTTTGTCGACGAGAATTCTGCGACCACTGAGTCTGACATCGAAGAGACTCTAAAGCGGCTCGTCGGCGATCTGAACAAATCCCCTCAAGAGGTCTTTGATGCCCTGAAGAATCAGACTGTGGATCTCGTCCTGACTGCTCATCCCACTCAGTCTGTCCGCAGATCTTTGCTTCAGAAGCACGGAAGGTTTGTTTGTTCTCCGTCTGCCTACACTCGTATCTGAAATTCCATTCATATCATTATTAATATTTATTGTTACTTTCTGTCAGGATTCGGAATTGCTTGGCGCAGCTTTATGCCAAGGATATTACTCCCGATGATAAACAAGAGCTCGACGAGGCACTTCAGCGAGAGGTAAAAGTAACTGATAATATCATGACGCTTATAAGCTATTTTTTTCTTGAAAGTCAGTAATTTACAAAGCTTTCCATGTGTAGATTCAAGCTGCGTTCCGTACTGATGAGATCCGAAGGACTCCTCCGACTCCTCAAGATGAGATGAGAGCTGGGATGAGCTACTTCCATGAGACCATCTGGAAGGGCGTCCCGAAGTTTCTTCGACGTGTAGACACGGCTTTGAAGAACATTGGGATTAATGAGCGCGTTCCTTACAACGCCCCTCTCATTCAATTCTCCTCTTGGATGGGTGGCGATCGCGATGGTAAGGATTCCCAACTCCTTTATTAAATAATGCTTAGGATCTACATCATCTTTACTTTTGTTTCTTTTTCTTGAAAGGACGTTTTAGTTTATTTCTCTGATAATAATCCAGCCTCGTAAAATACTAATTATTTCAAAAAAGTATACACGAAAACCACACTTTTTTGGTGCGCATGGAGACGTTTTAACGACTGCGCTAACCTCTATAGTCTCGTCACTATAACTAAATCTATTGTTTTGGACTCTAACGCGTGATTTTGTCTATGATCAGGTAATCCAAGGGTGACTCCGGAGGTAACTAGGGATGTTTGCTTGTTGGCTAGAATGATGGCATCTAACTTGTACTATTCGCAAATCGAGGACCTTATGTTTGAGGTATTTGATATTCAATAGACTGACAACATCACTTGTTATATAATAAACCTCTATATGTGATCATGATTGAAACTTGACTATGGTATTCGTTTTTTATTTTTTCATAGCTGTCTATGTGGCGCTGCAATGATGAACTTCGTGTTCGGGCTGATGTTGTCCACAGTTCATCTAAGAGAGATGCGAAACACTACATTGGTAATTACATAATCAATTGATTTTCCATTCATTCACGCGTCAACACTTGAGAGTCACAGTTATTTTTTTGTTATTCCTTTCTAGATGCATGAAAGTTTGTAACGGATTACCTATAACTGTACTAAATTTAAATTTATATTTGATTCAGAGTTCTGGAAACAAATTCCTGTAAGTGAGCCATACCGTGTTATACTTGGAGACGTAAGAGACAAGCTTTACCAGACCCGCGAGCGCTCTCGTCACTTGTTGGCCAATGGATACTCAGACATCCCTGAAGATGCGACTTTCACCAATCTCGAAGACGTAGTCATTTCACTTTCTATTTAATTAACATGAAAGGTCTTCATTCAGTCACTGATGAGTTTTATTTTCCTTCTTCTTCTTCGTGATCTTGTGCAGTTTTTGGAGCCACTCGAGCTTTGCTACAGATCTCTCTGCGCCTGCGGCGACCGAGCCATCGCTGATGGGTCGCTCCTCGACTTTTTGAGGCAAGTCTCGACCTTTGGCCTCTCCCTTGTGAGGCTCGACATAAGGCAGGAGTCAGACCGCCACACAGACGTAATGGACGCCATCACAAAGCACCTCGAGATCGGCTCGTACAGAGACTGGTCAGAGGAGAAGCGCCAAGACTGGCTCTTATCGGAGCTCGGGGGAAAACGACCCCTCTTCGGCTCCGACCTCCCAAAGACCGAGGAGATTGCGGACGTCCTCGACACGTTCCGGGTCATCGCCGAGCTTCCCTCCGACAACTTCGGAGCCTACATCATCTCCATGGCCACCGCTCCCTCGGACGTCCTCGCCGTCGAGCTTCTCCAGAGGGAGCTCCACGTGAAGAAGCCCTTGAGGGTGGTCCCTCTATTTGAGAAGCTCGACGATCTCGAGGCTGCCCCGGCAGCCCTGGCCCGCCTCTTCTCTGTCGACTGGTACAGAAACCGGATCAACGGGAAGCAGGAAGTTATGATCGGGTACTCTGACTCGGGGAAAGACGCCGGGCGATTTTCGGCGGCGTGGCAGCTCTACAAGGCTCAAGAGGAGCTCATCAAGGTGGCTAAAGAGTACGGCGTGAAGCTCACGATGTTCCACGGGCGAGGCGGGACTGTGGGGCGTGGAGGCGGGCCGACCCACTTGGCCATCCTGTCTCAGCCGCCGGACACGATCCACGGGTCCCTCCGAGTGACAGTCCAGGGAGAGGTGATAGAGCAGTCGTTTGGGGAAGAGCATCTGTGTTTCAGGACGCTGCAGCGGTTCACGGCCGCCACACTCGAGCACGGGATGAGGCCGCCGGTGTCGCCCAAGCCCGAGTGGCGGGCGCTCATGGACGAGATGGCTGTCGTCGCCACCGAAGAGTACCGATCCATCGTCTTCCAAGAGCCTCGCTTTGTTGAGTATTTCCGCCTGGTAAGTGTGTCCTTTTTCTGGGAAAAATCGATGAAGTTAAAAAGAGAAGAAAAAAAAGTAATTGATCTACTTGCTAGATTGAATTTTTCCAACTAATCTAATAATATATATAAATATATAAATTTCATTTTTTTTATCGAATAGCCTTTGAGAGTTGAATGAAGAATTTAGTCTATGATGTCATAATCCGAGATTTTGTTAGAAAACGGTTTATGTTTTGTAAACTAAACACTTATTTTATAAGAAATTATTTTAATGGTAAATGTTTATGATTCCTAGAACGAAAAACCATGGCCCCTTTTGGCAATCTCGACTAATTGAACATGAGAATTGAAACAAAAAATTTATAACACAGCCTTTAAGTTAGAGGAACTCAGGCTTTTAGAGACTTAATACAGAAAGTTGATCTACTTATAAAAGAAGAAGATTTTTCCATCAACTGATAATATAGTATCCAAGAATAGTGGCTGTTTCATTTCATCAACTATGTCTATTTTTCTTCTTCTCTTCCTCTTGCGTTACAAGTTTATTGATGCTCTTTTTGGCATTTGATTTTATTAATGATTACAGGCTACTCCAGAGCTGGAGTATGGTCGTATGAACATCGGCAGTCGGCCCTCAAAGAGAAAGCCGAGCGGTGGAATCGAGTCTCTGCGAGCGATTCCGTGGATCTTCGCGTGGACTCAAACTCGGTTCCACCTCCCGGTGTGGCTGGGTTTCGGATCGGCGTTCAAGCACATCATCCAGAAGGATGTGAGGAACCTCCACATGCTTCAAGAGATGTACAACGCCTGGCCTTTCTTCCGAGTCACCATCGACCTTGTCGAAATGGTGTTCGCCAAGGGCGACCCAGGCATCGCTGCTCTCTACGACAAACTCCTCGTCTCCGAAGACCTCTGGTCCTTCGGAGAGCGTCTCAGGACCAACTTTGAAGAAACCAAGAGCCTTCTTCTCAAGGTAATAATAATCACCAAAATTTAGACAAATACCCTACCAAAACATCCCAAATTGAGAAATAATCAATTTTTAAATTTTCGTAAATAGTCAGACTAATTGCGTGACATCAAATTCGTGAGTTTTTGTTAATTGTTTACTTTTTTTTTCAAAATTTAATTTTTTTGTTTAGCGGTTCATCAAATATTAAGTTCAATTTGTTTTTAAAATGTTGAAATATTAAGTTCTAAAATTGGTTTTCATTTAACTTATTTTTCTCGGTTTGTGAAATTTGCAGATTGCAGGGCACAAGGATCTTCTGGAGGGAGACCCGCACTTGAGGCAGAGGCTGAGACTGCGTGACTCGTACATAACGACGCTGAACGTGTGTCAAGCGTACACGCTAAAGAGGATCCGAGACCCGAGCTACCACGTGACGGTTCGGCCACACATCTCGAAGGAGATCATGGAGACCACCAACAAGTCAGCAGAGGAGCTCGTTCAGCTCAACCCCACCAGTGACTACGCTCCCGGCCTCGAAGACACTCTCATCCTCACCATGAAGGGTGTCGCCGCCGGATTGCAAAACACCGGTTAACTCGCCCCCACCAATGTCATGCCTTTTTCTTTCTTTCTGCTTTGTTTTTGTAGAGGGGTTGGTATAGCTGGCCAATCATGATAATAATAATAATTAAAATATAGCTGTCATAAGTTATGTTTTGATGTGGATGTTTCCGATCATTTTGCCGTAAAGGTCAAGTTTTGGCGACCTCGTTGAGCTGTATGATCAGTTTGCCCCGGATCTCCGAGGAGGCCGGGTTTTGTGACTTTTTTTGTATCACATGAAGACAATTATTAATCAATGGAATTTGAACCCTTTTAATTTACAATTTGTGTGTTATTGTTCTTTTGTCTGTCTTCCAGTTGAATCATATTAGATTTCTCTTCCCTTGTAGAATTTGAAGTCTTTTGGAGTGGATGGTGTATCCGTGATACATTGTGATGTTACAAACAAAAAAAGTAATCATATTCCAAAGAAAAAGTAATTTATTGCCGGGCTCTACCTAAGAATAATAAATAATAATTGTCTATGTCGTAAAATGATTAAATATTTAAATTATTACTCTTTTGTTTATTAGTATTATGAAGTGACTTATATACTCCGGATTTTCAGAACTATCAGATATCCTTTTTATGTAACATAAATGACTTATACCACTCTAAGAAATATGTTATATGCATACTACGTTTTTCTTTTATAAAATGAAAGATTTTATTTTATTGAAGATATTTTAAGGACTTAAAAATCTTTTTAGTGAGATAAATAAACAAAAATGTGACATTTGAAATCGAACATATTTTCTTTCTTATAATGTCTGATGTTTATGAAAATTGAGAATATAAATCACGTATTTTAATCATATATAAGAACTACGTTAATATTTTAGCTTCTTCTTTTCGTTTTCTCCGGTACCTAATATTTGCTTTTTGTTGCACCATATCTAGAATGTCGTTAAACACTATGCTCAGATGTATTGACATTAACAAATTAATTATTTCTCTTTTGAATAAGACGTATTCACGCCATAAAATATTTTAAGATTAGTGAAGATTAATGAGTAATTGAACACTAGTGTAGAGGCTCGGGCTCATCGTGGCTTGTCGTTGCCATACAGAACGAAAGGAAGCTTCCCTGGGCTTTTTATTGAGGCACGGAAATTCGTGTACCGTGTGGGTCGGTACACAGAAGGTAAATTTTTGAGTCACGCAAAAGCGACGTGAAATTTGGAAGACACGTCCAACCTTAAACGAAAATTTTCTTATACAAACATTCGATTTCTATCCATTTTCCACGCTTCAACATCCAATATCTACAAGCATGCAACATAAAAAATTCAAAAACTTTGATATACTTTCCAAATTTTCAAAGCAATTATTTTATAATTTTCAAATGTGTCTCGGGAATCATCTCATCGACGTTCTCGGAACCGTTCTCGCAATCTCAAACCATCTCTTGGTCCCGATGACGAAGTTCATAAGCCAATTTCATCTCCGGCTGACCAATATCCACAAAATTGATTAAACTTTTCTCAAATCTCAAATTACGACAACATTAAAGCACCGATACTCACTCCCGCTCCAATATCGAATTATTAACCACAAAATTTTCCTTATGCACAACAAAAGCTAAACGAGTTGACTAAATTTGCTCCAGTAAACCTTACGTTTCAGGTCAACAACAATAGTATTCACAACCACCACAAAGATATCAAGATCCATAAATTGTTTGTTTACAATAACTTCATTATTTTGAAGCACAATCACCTAGACATTATACTTCATCTCTGTAACATGTTCAAATACTCACGACAATCGTTACCACCACCACCTCAAACTCATTCATCTCAGTCGACTCAACAAACTAAAAAAATGAAGATGAAGGTCCAACACGTTGAACTATTTCATAAAAATCAACGACGTCGATAGGCGAAAGAACTTGTGCATGATATGTGTGAAAAAGAGGTCAAACGTTATAGAAAAAAATAAGGGTGTCTTGCAAGATCACTACGGAAAATGCGGCGGTCTTGGATCATTTTCAAGTGAGGTACGTCATGACCCCACAAGTTTTAGAATAGAACTAATTAAGTATATTTTTTTAACCGACCAAACTTTTTTACATGCAAAATTAAAAAAATTCGTAGGTTCGTCATTACTTAGTTCCTACAATTCAATTAATTTCTAAAAAAAATTGAAGAATGATGTTACGAAATATTTTCACAAAGAAAAAGAACTACTAAAAACATCTTTTTTGACGGGTTAACTTAACGTAGACTTACTTCTGATATTTGGCCGGGTAACGCTAAATTAATTTCTTAAAAAAAGTTTAAGAAATGATGTTATGAAATATTTTCACGAAAACAGGACTACTAAAAGCATGTTTCTTGACGGGTCAATTTAACGTACTTACTTATGATATTTGATCGGGTAACAGTAAAATAAATTACATGAGTGGCTTGGAACTTAAACAAACGGATAATAATTTTTAAAAGAATAGAGGGTAGTTACAGTCGAGATGTCACATTATAAATTTTGTTAAGCGTTATAAAATAATGAAACCAAAGATAGAACAATTTCTATAACTGTAGATAACCCACAAACAATGATGCTATGATAAGAGTTTTAAAAGTAAAAATTCATAACTAATAATCTCTTCTACACCAAAATGTGTTGGAATAGGTCTAGGGTTAAGGAAAAACGGAATATAAAAATTTATTTACAAGTAAAACAATTTTACTAACCTAGGCAAATTGCATGAACATCATATTAGTTAAAACATTATATTATTATATTCTACTTGGGACAAACCTTTCTTGTAGCATGATCTTTAAGAAGCCTTAGAAAAAGTTGATCGTCTCGTCTTGCTCGCTTTCTTTACATCTAGTCGTGAACTCGAGTAACCTAAAGTTTATATTACAAGAGTTTATAGAGAGTTTGAATGATTTGTGTATGGGCACAACTAAACACAATAACTTAAGAACAAGTCTATGAGTAAAAGAGCTAATTTAAACCTAAGTCTAATGAAAACTTAGGTGCCAATATAAAAGAAATATTTTAGAGAGAGAGAGAGAGAAGTGGTCGGCTAGAAAGAGAGAGAGCAAGACCAAAAGTTTATTTTCATATCTCAATGTGAGCCTTTATTTATAGGAGAAAGAAATATAAAAAGTGTAATTACCATTTTTTATTGTATTCATGACACAATATTTGATTTCGTTCTCTTTTTCTCTTCTACATGGCTGGCCACTTTGATGCATAAGCGAGAGAAATTTTTTTCCTCACTCAGCACATTTATTTCATTATCAAAAAAATTCATTTCCTTTTTTCTTTTGGGCAATTACCTATATACAATAATGCACAAACTATTAAGAGATATTTATCTATCTCCTCTATGATGCTTGGCCGAATTCTATGTGTAAGGAGGGAGCTTCTAGATGCTTCCTTATTTCTTTTAAGATAATTCTTAAAATAATCATTGCAGAATTAATATTCCACAAATAATGAAATTAATTTTATAATGCCTCCAAACGACTTTTCGGCTTTAAAAAATAATTTAAATTTTCATCATATGAAAATATTCAAAATCTTATTTGGACAGTCACATCATTTTATGTCCATGTGGACAAAAATACCCTTTAGACATTTTCTAGGAAAACGTCTTGTTCAACACTTGAACGTATTTTGACTTAACTTCTAGTTTAACAATCCTACTCTAATGACCTGTAATAATGACCTTATGGATTCAAATGAACAAAGCTTGAACTACTATACTTGGGCTCAAAAGTTCACAAACTTTTTCCGAGTACGTATTAGTTAAATGTCAACTGACTCTACTAAATAGTTGACGCTGAGAATCTCTCGGTTCAAATGAATTTATTTTCTACTGAAATTCAACTTAATTATGTTGAGTTGATCCATTGAATGTTATCTATGATTACCCTTCATGAATATCATAAACTAGATGAGATTTATAAAATTACCATTTTACCCTTCTAGTTGTTATTTCCTCAACTCCTTTGTTACTTGTGAATAAGTTAGAAACACTGTATTGACGAGGAGCTAACAAGTCACATTGTTTCATCCAAATAAAATCGCTACTTAAGTTTGGATACCGCGCAGTTCATTTATTCACAATCCAAGTAATAAAGCATGAGGTGATATACATTGCATTTCAGCAATCTTGTATATGAATTACATATCTATGAGAACTTCACAAAGTATACTCATGTCAACTTCATAACCCAATGCATTACCAATAGAGCGCATCTAGTTCACAAACTTGGGTCTAGAGTGTAATTTTCTCAAATCAATATATTGAAGTTGCAAAATGACATGTCTCATTTCAGGATTAAGCTGAGCACGATGCAATTCATACATAGTGACTTTGAGACATAAGATGTTAAATGGTTTGTTTTTACATTGTCGCTAAAGGTGCACTGGTCAATTCAGTATGTTCGGAACTGGAAGAACTATAAAGTTCCTAACTCTCTATGCCCGTAACCGAACATCATAGATTCTTCCAACAATCATACTATGATTAATAGTTCGTTGATCTTTAAGTTGTGAATATTTTGTTTTAATCAAACCATGATGAGTTTGTTTACGCAAATCTACATTTGTCTCTTCATACATTGTTAGGTTTGATTAAGGACTATAAGACTATTGAATATCATAAATCTTCATACAAATGAAAAATGAATGAATAAACGTTTCAGCTTTGATTAATTTAATCAGCAAATTACAATAAGTACGAGTGAGAGATTTATATTACATCGATATGCAAATAAATAAAATTCTTGTGGGCATCTCTGCCAACAAAACTCACCACCTACATCATAAACGTTATAGTAAAACAGAGTCATCTAATTTTCAAGATTCTATTGACAAGATTAGATCAATATAATGGTTACACAGTTCCACATGGGGTAGATGAACTTATGAGATGATTTTTTTTTTTCAACGAGTAAAATGAAAAACTTTTCAGCCTCCAACTGATAAATACGTTCAAGTTGTTATTGAGTGCGTTAATTGAGTTGGAAGCCATAATATAATTGATGATGACATAACCATATTTAGGTGTTATATATAATTTTTAAACTTATTTTATGATGAAACTTGTACTTTGTCCGCAATTTATACTCCAACTTCATATTTAGGACTTCATATATCATATATTGAGATTGTAAAAAAATTGCATTTTTCCAACCTCATATTAAATCAATGATGGTAAATTCAAAAAATATTGGGCCGCCTAAAATACTTTTTTATATGGTTTTTGCATGCATATTATATCATAAATTGAGATTTTGTGTCTAAATTAGTAATTAAAGCGTTATATCGAACAAGATTACATTGCACACAATCATACAAGGATCATGGAAGAATTTTATTATTTTTCATGTATTATCAAAGACATATTGCACAAGATGTGGAGATGAGTCCATCACGACCACCATCAACAAGTCGGAGGATCTTTCGAGACATTGCTCGCTTTACTCCGGGAGAAACTTCAATGCCAAGCTCATCACCCTATACTGAGACCGGTTTGAAGACATCGGAGTATGACGAGATCACTTTATATAACTCTCAGCAGTTCGCATCCATGACCCAAGAGGATCTCAAATTTCTAGCATAACAAAGACAACACGAAAATATGTCTCTCATCCTATCAAAGATGTCTCGAGATATTCATTCGATTTCGATTTCAACAGTCTCATCTGAATCTACATTCAGTAGTCTGGGGCAAATCTTCGACGATCGACGACAAAGTTTGAAACCCGATATAATAGAAGCTCTCTTTGTTTACAAAAATCGGTGTCAACATGAATACCATTCTCAAAAAGACGTTTGTCAACGTTAATGTTGTGGAAAACTATGGTTTGAACTTTGCTAGTATGAACATCAATTAAATGTAAATTGTAATCTTTAAATTTTATGAATTTTAAATGCATTTTCAATAAATATTAACGAATAATAATTTTTTTTCAAAATAATACTTTTATTTAAATTTTTATATTTACATTTTTCAAATTTAACATTTTTAATTTTTTTTTTATTGTTCCGCATAAGTGACGATATCACAAAGCATTGCAAAAACGTCATTTCTATTTAAAGTATATTATACCTTATACTTTAATTTATATATACCCTTATACACTGTCAATATTTACTTTAATTTATAATTTTCGCTTATATCATATAAGTTTATATAATATACCCTTATACTTTTTTAGCGGTTAAAAAATAAAAAATTATCTACTTTATTTTAGTATTTTGCTTCAGAAAGAAGAAAGGAACATTCACATAGAAAAATGAAAGTTAGTAATAGTTTGAAAATAATAAAAACCCATTTGATTTCGAAACATACCCACACTCGAAGAAGAGAAGCTTTGAGAGAGGAGAGAGCAGAGAGAGGGTTGGTCGTCAACGACATGGCTCTATCAACTCGGCAGAGACGCCCTGTGCTGTCCGATCCGGCTCCATCGCCGTCGACGTCCTCTTCGTCCTACTCGAAGGTCGACAAGCATGGGAAATCGCAGACCAAAGAGGAATTGGACAAAGGTTTGAGCTGGTTTATGCCGATATTCGCTCTTGGAATGTTGCGATACATGAGCGCTTCGTCGAACATCATTCACGACTGCGACGAGGTCTTCAATTACTGGGAGCCTCTTCACTTCCTTCTCTACAAATCCGGTTTCCAAACTTGGGAATACAGGTTCGTTTCGATCCATACAAGACTGAAGATTAGGTTTGTAGGTCTGTTACTGAAATGCAAATATTAGGTCTAGACACGGCTCTAGCGTTTTAATGGAAGGCAGAGTTATATAACTCAAATGTTGTTAGTTTAAGCTCGAGTAAGTTTATTGTATTAGTCGGCCGTAATAAAGTTATATGCAATTAGAGCACTGGTTAGCCACAAACGCATTCGCCGGGGATTGGAGATTTTACAGTTTTCCATTTCTTCCTCTTTCAGTTCTCAGTTTGCTCTCCGATCGTATGTTTACATTCTCTTCCATGAATTGGTCGCCCGACCTGCTTCGTGGCTTTTTGCAGAGGATAAAGTAAGACTCCTTGAGGCTTTTAAGAGTTGTTTTTGGAAAACTTATTTGCTTCATATAATGTTGAATCGAATACCTCTTTATTGCAGGTAAGAGTGTTCTTTTCTGTGAGATTATTTCTCGGATTCCTCTCCGTTGTCACTGAAACTGTGTTGGTCGTAGCTCTCTCGAGGAAGTATGGAAAAAGACTCGGTTCATACACTCTTGCTATGCTGTGCTTGACCAGTGGATGTTATTTTGCAAGCACTAGTGAGTTAGCTTAATCAATACCCCGATTTATTTAAATTTTATTCCAAAATATGGCATTGATTTGTTTTTTTATCTCTTCAGGTTTCTTGCCGAGTTCTTTCTCTATGTATGCGATCTCTCTCTCGTCAGGTTTATATCTTCTCGAGAAGCCTGCAATGGCTGTGGTAGTCGCTGTTATTGGGGTAGTGTTTGGTTGGCCGTTCTCGATCTTGGCGTTTTTGCCGGTGACAATCTTCTCTCTAAAGAAAAAATTTAAGCAAGCCTTTCTGGCTGGGACTGTCACATCCGTTCTACTTCTTGTAAGTCAGTACATTATAATTCATTATTGGTTTTTTACCATAAATAATCCTCGAGTTAGTATGTGACGTTATTTTGGACACTAAACTAAGTTTTGGAGCAAAATGATTTTCAAACCATTGAATTTTTATTTGTAATTATTTTTACATCTTAGCCCTTTTCATTAAAATAAAAATTAATTTTTATTATGAGATCTAAAACCAAACAAAACAATATAACTAAACTTCTAAATTCTAGAATGCATAATTTAAACAAACTCTTACTCTAAAATGCAGAAATTGCTTCAACTTTGATTCCGTGTAGGGTCAGAATATAATATAACTAATTTTACAAAAAAGGGTAATTAGCCAACCTAAACATATGAGATTTTGATTTAGCCAGCGTTTTGTTAATTTGTTGTAAATAGCCAACATGCTTAAATAGCAGACTTATTTCAATTTTTTTTTACCGGTTTGTCCTTTTCATTTTTGGAATGAGCGGGAAAACATATTTGGATTAAATTGGTAAAATAAAATTGTAAATGGTTTGAGCTGGCCATTTTTACCAACAATTTACCAAACGTGGGCTATAGGCTATATCCAAAAAGCATCTAGTTTACATGGCTAGTAATTATATTAACCCTTAATTTTATAACAATAAAACAAGTTACTTAAGCTTGTATGTTTTCTAGGTGTTAAATTACATTTTTAAGTCTTTATTTCATAGAAGAGAACTATAATGCCATAAAGTCAATAGTTTGGGGACCATTTTGCTCCAAAAAGTACTGTACCGACCAAATTAGCACTCGCGAAATACTTCGTGAACTATTTCCGATGAAAAAAATTCCTTTATTTTTCCATATCGCGCTTATGCACTTTGTGACGTTCAGCGTGGGGCGTTTTTTCAGGCTGTTTCACTTCTTGTTGACTGGTCATACTACGGAAAATGGACATCGTCTGTTTTAAATTTGTTGATGTACAACGTTGCCGGGGGCGGAGAGAGCCATTTATACGGAACCGAAGGAGCGCTGTATTATCTGAAGAACGGGTTCAACAACTTCAACGTCAGTTTTGTTCTCGCGTTACTGTTTCTTGCAGTGTTGCCGGTCGTACGCAAAAAGTTTGCCCCGGACCTGCTCGTAGTCGTTTCACCGGTCTACATTTGGTTGGCATTCATGTCTTTGCAGCCACATAAAGAGGAAAGGTTAGACGAGTCTTTCAATATTTGACCCTAACTTCTGGTTGCCTGTATGTAATATAAATATACTCATGTCTCGTGTGCTGTTCAGATAGTGATACTTTGGCCCCTAGTTTTTCTTGTTTTACAGTTTTCTCATTAATGATTTTTTGGAGTAATTTCTTATGAATTCACGTGTGCCTCAGGACTGTGAAAAGGAGAAATGTGTCGTTGCCATTTACTTTATCAATCAAATACAAGTTTAAAGAAAAAACTTGCGTCCGGAAGTAACAATTTTTTTTTGTAAAAAGTGTAAGAAATTCCAAAGAAGATAGAAAAAAACTGGGGGCTGAAATGTAAATACCAAAACTGTGTAAGAGCTATGGATGCCAAATAGCATAATATCTTTTGCTATATCAAGGAATTTGTGCTGAGCTTGAACTATGTTATACTGAGTGTGGTACCTACTTTTATTCTGTGGATAATCTGGATCTGAGCTTGAAGTGAAGTAAAATGCGTAATTCTCATTGCTTTGCAGATTCCTTTATCCCATATATCCGCTTATTTGCGTTTCCGCTTCAGCAGTCATCGAGAGCTTCCCAGATTTATTCAGAGACAAATATGACCCGGGTCGGAGATCTCTGTTGGTAGTGGTAAAGTAAACCACCCCCAAAGACTCAATTCCACTTTATCGTTAAGAAGAATTTTCTTGATCCCCGTTTGTCGTGCCCACAGATCGCTAAGATTCTCAGACCCATATTTCTCGGTCTCATTCTCTGTGCCTCCCATGCTCGGACATTTTCTCTCATCAATGGCTATTCCGCTCCGCTGGAAACTTACAAGCTTTTGGAACACCATGATGACATAGCAACAGGTGATAATACAACCAAACTCCTTACATATTTGGCTTGGTATGCAATTGGTATTTTGATCCCTAAACCAATTTTCTGAGTAAATAAGTAGTCCTGATATTGTTGATTTTACATTTCCAGCTTAAACAACGTAGTTAAGATTAAGATTGTATTATAATGAATCAAATTGAAATTATTAACAGTTTATGTAAGTATATATATATATGTGTGTGTGTATGTGTGTGATGGGTGGACTAAAATGTTACAAAATCAATCTTGTTCATGAATTAGTTGAGAAACTGCTATCTCAGACCTGTAACATTCTAGTTCAGATCCGTAAAAATCTAGTTCAGGTAGCACTAAAAAGCCTTTGAATTGGGTAGTCATTTTAGCCGCAAGAAAGTAGTCTCAAGAAAAGCTTTGTAATCATTATCCTCTTATTATAATCGATTAATTTTTTGCAGGGGCTACGCTGTGTGTGGGAAGTGAATGGCACCGATACCCGTCATCATTTTTCGTTCCTGATTACATCGGAGAAGTCCGATGGATCAACGATGGATTCAGGGGACTCCTTCCCTTCCCATTCAACTCCACTCTAGGCGGGACAGCGTCAGCACCACATTACTTCAACAACAAAAACAAAGCATCAGATGAGCAATATGTAAAAATCAATAATAAACCCTTAATTATTCCTTTTATTTTGCGCAAAGTTTCGAACTTTCTCCGTTACAATTGTCGAGTTCGTTCCATTTCAGCTCCGAGACGTTGAAAACTGCACATTACTTGTGGAGTTGCATCTCCGTCGGCCGTACCCTCATCGCGGAAGTGACATGTCGACATGGGAGGTTTGATTTTTCGTTTCTTTTATAATTATTTTTTAAGAAAAATAAACTTGCCTGTGTAGTTATTAAAACGTATCTACGCATTGAACGTTGGTAGGTCATTGGGGCGTTGCCGTATCTGGACAGAGAGCTTTCACCGCCATTGTACCGCTCGTTTTTCATCCCTTACCTTTGGCAGACCCGCAACATATTTGGAATGTACAAGCTGCTTCGAAGGGTACCGAAATGAAATGGCGATGTAAATTACTATTAACCCTCTAATTCTCTTTACATTATCAAATTTTGGACTTAGGCTCGGATTTTGGTTAGAGTAGTAGAGATGCATCAAATTCGAAACTCTTTTTCTTATGGAAATCAGACACCAAGTAGAACCATATTCTGAAATTGCTAGACGTTGCTTTATTTATTGTCTACTTCATTAACTATTTTCTGGCTCTTTTAAGAGTTGTGTGACTGAGGAAATCACGAAAAACTGTTTTGGAATGAACTTGATTTTGAACAATGCGAGTTATCAAAGTAGAGCATTATTTAAAAAATAAAAAGGTTATTAAATATCATTGATAGTTTTAATTAATTTGGGACAAAAACCTTATGTTAAAACATCATTAAGAAGTCATTAACAAATTCAAAACACTAATGAATTAAAAAGGACTCAGTTTAAAGTTCTGTTTGAATGTGAACTGCAAGAGGTAATGTCTAGTAGTAAGAGCCAATCTTGGGTTATTGTACGTCTTCGGTTCAACTTTCTCTGTACTCAATAATTGGAGCATCTGGGATATTTTCCGGATCGATAATGAGGGCCACGTGGATTTTTAATCGGGTCTAACCCGAAACCCACGGCTAAAAGGAAAAGAAAAATGACAATGTTCGTTTTTTGGATAATTGGCAAGGGTGCTGTGATCAATGTATTAATTATTCCGGAGATATTATTACAAAGTCATCTTTGAAAGGTAAGGGCGCAACGTAAAAAACGTGGATGTAGCATAAAATATGTTTTTGTAGATACGCAAATCTCAATTAAAAATAAAATATATTTTATGTTTATTTTAAGTGATGGCAGTCTGGCTATGTCGTGTAAAACAAGTGTTTCAATTCTGGCATTGCTAAACTTTGTGTGTGGGGCAATATTCGGATCTTGGGATAGGCTTTAACTCACGCACTAACCATATATTTAAAAATAAAATAAAAAGTGTGACTTTTTCTAGTGCGATTTTAATAGATATTAACATTATTGATGCTGATTCAGTTCTCTTCACTGTTGGGGTCCATACCCTTTTCTTTTCTTTATTTTCAGCATATATAAGAAATAAACTAGAAGACATGTGGATTGAAAACCAATTTTTCAGCTGCTTAAGAAAATGAACTAATGATTTAACCCAGACGAGGGGTAATAAAGTTGAAACTTTGCTCTGCATAAAGTAACAAACAGAGTCCCCTAAAGAAAAAGTAACAAACAGAGCTAAAATTTTGCTAAACTCTGCAATTTCATGTCTTAATTTGAACCATATGGGAACGAAAGTTGGGTTTGATTTAGGTTAATGTTTTGGAACTTTCGGAAAAGAGTATAATTTCGATGGAATCAAAATTATGATTTGAAACTCAACAATTGTTTGATTATCACTTTCATTATCAGATATAAAACACTAGTTGTAACTTTAGCTTACTCGCAATATATTTTTAAATGATTCGCTAGCAATTTTCGTTCGGTTATTATGCTATGAACAAATTGGGGCATTAAGATTTTGGCAAGTGGACAACGATTTTAGGAAACTCAATGCCAATAAGTGATCTTACTATTTAACTTAGCTCAACAATCAACTTTGATTATCGAAATCAAATTAAATTTCTATAACAAAATTTAGATAAGATTTTCAAATTTCGTTAAATAAGAGCTAGGGTCGGAAATGGATAGTGAAAACGAGAATATAAAAAGAGAATCAATATAAAAGAGTCAGCTATAAAAGAATACAAAACACCAAGTTTGTCACGTAATATGAAATTACAACATGTTAGGAATCCCACATTAAAATTGAATGAGAACTAACGAGAGTTTATAAAAGTTATCAGTTACTCCTCTTATCACCAACTAATTTTAAGGTGGAATCTCATGATACTTTCACTTGGTATCAGAGCTCATTATGCCCAAACGGATATCCGATCCAATCGTTGAGATTCGGCCCAAGATGAGCGAACGCAAAGAGCCGCCATCTTGAGGGGGCGTGTTAGGAATCCCACATTGAAAGTGAATGGGAACTAACAAGAGCTTATAAATGTTATGACTTACCCCTCTTATCACCAATTGGTTTTAAGGTGAAACCTCATGATTCTTTCACTCAACGTATTGCTTTGTTATTATAGAATAATAATGTTAATGATTTCAAGTGTTCATCATGAGTGTTTTTGTGTCCTGTTTATAGCCTCTTCCAGGATGTTTGTGAACGTTACTCTCCCCACAAGTTTAAGGACGTAGGTGATCTTTGAATCACTATCCGCAGATGACCGAGCTTGGTTGTTGACGCGGTGTCCGCTTCTTCGAGATGAATTCGTCTTATACCTTTGAATGAACATTGTGAACAAGAATCGCCGGCTTTCTCTCATGCTTGGCTATATAGACCTGGGCTGGTGAAGTGGGCTGTCGATATTCCTTCATCTGCTCATCTTCACGACCTAGGCCAGATTGTCATCGTTTTGGGGAGGCAAACTCTACTCTCACGCTTGGTACTTTTTAAAATTACATATACGAACAGTTTGTTCCTGGATTCTATGGAAGCTCGAAACAAAATTTTCAATAACAAAGGAGATTTTAGAAATCAAAGATTTAGAACCCAAAAATATGTTAAAATCTTACCCAATGTAACACAACTTTCTTCTGAAAGTAATGTGAAATTTGATTACACAATAGAAAAAATCTACAGGTATAAATACAACGTTTACTTGAACAATAAAATGTATGACATCAAAGTTGTAGAAAATTCAAAACTAGAATAAAATAATATATATATATATATATATATATATATAAAATATTGAACACTCTGTCCTAATTAAAACCTCTTACCCTCGATTTGGTTTAGTGAGAGGAAAGAGTGCATCTCTATTCATTGATGCAAATTCTTTAAGTAAACTTTCTCGCACATCAGGCAGGATATCCCTTAGGGAGCACATTCCGGGCTCTACCGAAGAGTATCTCCACTTGGCTAATTCATGAGCCACGGTGTTACATTTTTTTTAATCCACATAAACTTACAACTACTCAATAGAGTTCTATTATATTTGACATGTTCAAAGACCTAATACATTTTCCAATACGGATTGTTATTTCCTTATTACAAGCTCTTCAACAAGGATTTGCAATCTTCTTCAATTCAATCACCACCTCAGGGAGGTTGTAGAAGCCATTCAATTTCACTGCAAGATGGTATTCTCTTAGCTCTGCCTCGATAACTAAACTCGCCTGAATTTTGATGCCCACAACCATTTCCTATCTCCTCTCCTCTTGAATCTTTGGTGACTAAATGGATTGCAGATTCCCCATATCCTTATAGGCAACGTTTGAATTGATTTTAAGGATCCCCGACCCCGAAGTTCCCAACTTGTCTCGCTCGTGGTCTCTCAATGTGGGCTTTCCTTTACTCCCAATTGTTTTCTTAAATCAACGTCACAAGTTTTCCGTTAGACTAAGAGCACCATACTTTAAAATTTTATTTTCACCCCTAGATATGATAGAGTTGTGATTAGTCGATACTGTGTCGATGGCTGCTATAGCTTCTTTGATGAACTGGTCCTTGCCTTGATTTGAGGTTCTTTAAATCTCACTGATCTCGTCATTGCTCATGAGTATTCCACTTAGTGCATCCATTCTGGTTCGCCAATTCGTCGACACCACCCAAACCTCAATGAACCACAATCTTGCAGCTAGATCGCAATCAAAGAATAGGTGTTGGACTTTCTCTAGAACTTGATTGCAAACTTGCACAAATTATCTCTTACTAGCGTGGTCACTACGATCCTCGAGACTGTTTGGTAGCATTGCTTCCCCAACCTTCACAATATTAGATTGTACCTTTGATTTAGCTTTAAACTCCATAGTTTCTTCCAGGCTTTGTCAATTATGTCGAAGGTTTCTCCACTTATCAACCTATAAGCATACTTCACATTGAATCTGCTTGATTTAATTTCTGTCCAAATCATTTTTTGTCCCTTGTTAATTCGCAATAGATTAATTCTAATTATATTTTAGAGCCTTTTTCTCCGTATCCCTCTCAAACTTTACATTCATCCCAAATATTTGATTATTGGCTAAATAATTGATCGACCATGGCTATACCATCTAGTGTGGCATGAGAAGGCTTTGGGATACAGCCTATCCTATCCTAGTCATCCTTGTAAATATGTGTTCATTTTTCATCTTCGATGACCACTTCAGAGTTTTCTTTTATCAGCTCTCTTTGCCCGTGAACTTCCACCCAGACTCCTGATGATTTGCCAGAAAAATTACTATGGAGGAATGACTTTTCATGGCAATATAAGCTTTTAGAATTGTTTTCGCTCGTTTTCGGACAACGATTTAGGAGCCTTAAACTGTTCGATCTAAGGTCGGACCAAGTGGTCGCAGTCGGGCTCTAGCGTGTTGGACTTGGTATCCCAAGTCGTCCCTCAGCTGTCAATGAAGCTCACCCTGCGTGGATACCTGGAAAGTTAAGAGATCACGTGAACTAAAAAGGGGAAACAGAGGGGGTGCCTCTGTTTACCTCTCTGACGCTCAACATTAGTGGGATTGAGGTGTATAAAGAGGTTAGGTGTTTAGAGGGTTAAGGTTTTGAGAGAAACGAGTGAACTACGAGTTCAATAGCGTTTCAGTGCTCAAAAATTGGATTCCTTGTCTCGAGGGGTTGAACCTCGTATTTATAGGCAATCAAGGGACGTCTTGGAAGCCCCTTGGCCGAGTGAAGGCGAGCCCGGGATGGGTTTTGGCCAAGTGAAGGCCTGGGACGGCCTCTGGCCGACTGAAGGTCTTGGGATGGCCCCTAGCCAAGCGAAAAGGAGATTAGGCCGGCCCTTGGCCGAGTGAGGGAGCTCCCCAGGCCCTTTGCCGAGCGAAGAGAGGTTGGGTCGGTTCGTGGTCGAGCGAGGGAGCTCCCCAATCCCTTGGTCGAGCGAAGAGAGGTTGGGTCGCTCTTGGCCGAGCGAGGGAGCTCCCCAGGCCCTTGGCCGAGCGAGGGAGGTTGGGACTGTTAGGATTGGTGCCCACAAAGGAGATACTTTGTATTTAATTTTTCAGAGACATTAATAAATTAAATGTTCATTCTTTATTTTTATGTTTGTGTTTATGTATGAATGCTACGCTCTGAAACTGTCATCAACGAAAGGGGTGCTAAGTACAGACTTGACAAGATAGCCCCTTTGTGACTAGTTTAAATGTTTGTTCGCAATCTTAAGATCGACAGAGCAATCGAATCTAAGTAATGATTGTTTGAATGAATCATGATATCTTATCTTGTGATATAGAGAGTTGTGACTCTGTGTTTCATTCTTGATATCTTATTGAAGATATTGAACAAGACTTGTGATACTAAAAAGCAAACCGTTTAATAACTCGAAACTTTAGGATCATATACGAGGGGTATTTTGGTACTTACCTAAATCCTGAAGTGAATGCATAATCGATGTGACACCTTATGACATTTGATTTGTTAATGATCGATGTGACACCTTATGATATTTGATTTGTCAATGGACAATGGCTAAGTCATAGTTGCATCTGACCCGACGGTTGGTGTCATAACGCGGTCATGTTGGGTTATGTAATTCACAGATACAGAATTCATGTTGAAACAATGTCAACGCATTAGTATCACACTATGCTTTGTTATGAGAGTTTGAATGAATAAACCTGACCAGATATTCATCGAATAGGAACATTCTTTAATTAAAACATGTGACATGTAAAGACATCTAACTCTATGTTTTTCTCATTCACAAATAACAAAGGAGTTAGTGAAATAATAACTTAGGGGTAAAACGGTAATTTTATATTCCTCTGAGTTACTGATACACATGAAGGGTAATATCGTAAATTACTCCATGGACCATGTGAAGAATTGTTTTATCACATCAAACGGAAAAATAACTCATATGAACTTAGAGAGTTTCAATATTAGTCTTATAGTGGAATCGACTAATATTAAGAATTAAAAGTCGAAAAAAGTTTGTGAACTTTTGAGTTCGTACTTTATTCTAAAGCTTCGTTTATGTGGGTCCATAAAGTCTCAATGATAGACTCTAGAACGAGATTTAGTGAACTTGAACATTTTATTTTCTCATTAAATGTAAATTGTGATTTACATTTAGAAAGTTATTTTCTAAGTAATTGAATAAGTAATTAGTTATTTATTATCACATTTATTTAATGAATCATATTATATTATTATATGGATAATAATGTATTTTGATGATTCAAATAAATAAAAGATGAAAATAAATTTTTTTCTCGTTTCGTACTACTTCGGATAGTATGAAAATAATTAATAATTTGTCATCAAATAAGTGAGATTTTCTAAAATAATTAAATATTATTTTAGAAATAAATCAAATAAATTTGGAATGATATTTGAACATTATGGCCGGCCATATCTAGGGTAGAATGGGCTGGAAAAATGTTTAAATGGGTTATGAGGCTTAAGTTTGACTAATGAGTCATTATTTGATTTTGACCTAACTTAAGCTCATTCTCCCTGAAATAAATAGAAGCGCTTATTCTCTCCTGACCTAGGAGTCTCATGCATTCTCTCTCTCCCCCTAACCTATTTCGGTCAAATTTTTCTCTCCCCAAAAGAGAAAACACACGGTCAATTCCCACAGAGAGAAAAAGAGAGAAATCTGATTTCCCAAAAGCCTTTGTTTATTTCATATGATTCCTTCTCCCGTTGTTCACAAAAAGAGCCCACCCTCTTGATCTCCTAAAAATCCCTGAGTATTATTGTTGAATCAACTTGTGGTTGTTTGAGTGATTTTTGAGTACGGGGCCGGTTTCACCAGAGAAGGAGCAAGGGCGAATATTTTGGTGTTCGTGGACACGTTCATGAATGAGTTTTCGAACCTGCCTTGCACGCGTGTGGCTGCCTCTTTTCCAACGAGTCTCGGCCTTCAGGTGGAAGTGTGTGACGCAGATCAATAACCCACGGATCCCACGTCCAAATACAGATCAAGGAGTTGACACAAATTCTGAACCCCGACGAGGCCTTCCGGTGAAAGCTAGCAACCCACGAGATTATTTATAATCTCACATGTGAGTATTCTAACGAGTTGAATCTGTGAATATATAAATGTTATAGGTTGCTAGTATATTTGATTTATGGATTAATATGTTTAGAATAAATTTATTGACATGTTTGAAGTGTGATCAATTTGTTGATAGACATGTTTAGATTAAATTTATTGACATGTTAGAATTTTTAATGCCATGATTAATTAAATATGATTAAAATGCGTTTTAATATATTATGATCAATTATGTGTTTTTGCCATATTTAGATATGTCACACAATTTAATACGTTAATCTTTAGCCAATTTCCAACAGGGTCAGCCCTTGGCCGATTGAGGGAGTTCCCCAAGCCCTTGGCCGAGCGAGGGGGGTTAGGCCGGCCCTTGGCCGAGCGAGGGAGCTGGGTCGGCCCATGGCCGAGCGAAAGAGGTCTCACTCGGCCCTTGGCCGAGTGAGTTAGGCTGGGGAGTTGGCTAGGCCAGCCGAGGGGTCCTTCAGAGCCCCCGATGCGCTGCCGTCTTTTATTACGCTGATAAGCACGTTTTATACGTGATTATTAGATGATCCTGAACTAAGAATCGATGTTTATCCTCCAGTATTTTGATAGTTTTTGTAGTTTGTGTGATGTTTTCAGAAAGATCTATAAGATGCAAAGAAGTGAAATAAGAATTATAGATTCAAAAGAGAAAGATAAAAAGAGCATCCTAGGACGACGAGGCATTCACAAGGAGTCCGAAACATTTTACGGATCTCAATTCCGATACTCGGAGCTCAAGATAGGTGATAAAAGGTGAAGCAGCACACAGACGGCCAAAGTGCCCATCGCGACGCGACGGAAGTCCACTGCGACGCGATGGAATCCATTGCGACGCGATGGGTTCCGACAGCAAGTTAAATTGACACGTGAACTGCAATTTTGAGCCGTTCGATCAGTTTTCGAAGGCCAGATCTGCGCGAAATTAAGGGGCTCGCCCATATAACCTAATAACAACCTCTTAGAAGTCATTTTTGGATGGTTTTAGTTTTTAGAGAGAGAAAACACCACGGAGGAGTCGGGGGTGAACAGAGAAGAAGAGCGAAGACGTTCTGGAGGCTGTGACGAGCCTGCAATTTCATATCTAGTTTTTCTTTCTCCCTTCCATCTGAAACTCTATTTATTCATTATGCTTTGTTTATTTATGGATCATTGTTTTTGTTTATTTTCTAGTTCTTCCACCATAACCATGAACTAATCCCTTAGAGGGTGATGGAGGATCTTTTCTTGATAATTGTCATGGATTTATTCTAGTTGCTTTGAGGTTTGATTTGATTCTTTGGCTGGTGTTTATTCTATTCTTGTTCTTGATGCTCGTATATGCCTGATCATCGTATGCGTGATTTTAGGATTAGTTATTCTATCTAGCGAGGTTTAATTAGTGGTGCGAGTAAAATAGAGTACCGTGGTATATTTTGTGAAGTCTAGAGATAGCCACAACTGCTAGAGAGTCGAATGAGTGTTCCAAAACATAAAGCAAACTAGGTTCGTTGCCTTGAGACCGAGAGGTAAGAGGAGTTGTTAGTCTTAGGTCGTTAGTATCACTCTAGCGAGGGTTAGCGATAAAATTCACGTGAACACGATTAGCATAGCCATAGGATTGATCATTTTTTCGTTTCTCTAGAAATCCCGATAATAGGATAGAAAAGTGAAACCACACCCTTGTTCTCTCACATTCATCTTTAAACGTTTTAATTTAGTTGTTTAATATTTTAGAAGCCATATTCTTCACATTACATTTTCTCTTGATTTAAATTGTAGTCGACCTCGATTCGCATCTAATTATAAATCCTCGTGGGAACAAACTGAACTTACTATCTATATTACTTATTCGACGTGTGCACTTGCGTGCACGATTTTTGCAACAAGTTTTTGGCGCCGCTGCCGGGGATTTATTTCATTGTTTGTGAATCCGATTTGTACTGCAATTTGAATCTGTGCTTAAACTAATACATCTACGTATTCGTGTTGCCTTTCAGGTGTATGCGAAAAGACGGACTATCAGCTATACTTCCGATCGACCTTGAGATAGAAAAGACGTGCAAAAAAAATCGGAAGACAAGAAGACACAAACGTCAAGAACCAGAGAGTCTAGAGCAAGAGCGCCAAGAACCGATGGAAAATTTTCCGAATATTCCGCAGAAATTCCCGAGGAACCTGTCCTCGTGGAGAGACCTCTCATTGACTACGTGTCACCGAACGCTGAAGGCTATCGTTCAGCCATCCGTAAACCAGCGGTTACGGCGGATCAAAGCTTCCACATCAACACGGGAATTATCAACATGATTCAATATAATAAATTCTCAGGAGCCCCGAATGAAGATCCGAACGAGCATATCTGCAAATTCAACGAGATGTGCGACACCTTTCACATCCCTAATATTCCGGTGGACGCCGTACGTCTACGGCTTTTTTCATTCTTACTGAGGGACCGAACCAAAGGGTGGTTGCAGTCACTGCCGTCCAACTCCATATACTCATGGGAGGACCTCTGCAATGCCTTCTTCACGAAGTACTTCCCCTTCGAGAAGACCACTCGCCTCCGCACCGAAATCCACAGCTTCCGCCAATGGGATGGAGAAACTCTATGCGAAGCATGGTCCCGATTCAAAGAGATGCTTAGAAAATGCCCCCACCACGGGATCGCTTGGGCAGATTTTCTTGGCACATTTTACTATGGTCTTCTCACCCCAACAAAGACCTTAGTAAACACTGCAGCGGGAGGGGCTGCACTGACAAAGACGCCATCTGAGTTCTATGAACTCATTGAAAAATTGGCGAGAGCGAATAAGCAATACCCCATGGAGTGCAAAATATTGAAGTCGGAGCCAAACATAATACACGCTGCTACATCATCATCCAACGATTCGGAGTTATTAAGGATGATGTCGACTCAGATGGCTCTCATCACGAAGCAAATGGCGAATTTTGACGCCCAAGCTAAAGCCATACAAGCCACGATCGCCAAACCGTGTTTTTGGTGCAATGGAGGACATGCCACCGAAGAATGCGCAACAAAAATTCACGAACACACTAATTTTGTAGGCAACTACAACCGCCCGACGTTTCAGAATTCCAGCAACTCATACACGGGCGCGAGAAACGATCATCCTAATTTTTCGTGGAGGCAACCGGTGAACCAAGCTCACAGGCCAACACAAGAAAATCATCAACAACAAGCACAAAAAGGTGGACCTCGAGGATCTGATGGCGACATTCATGAACGAAACTAGCAGCGCCCTTCAGAGTCAATCGGCCCAAATTAGGAGTGTCGAGACTCAAATGGGTCAATTAGCATCAACATTGACCGAGAGACCTCAAAGATCACTTCCGAGAAACACAGAGGTAAATCCAAAAGGTCATGTAAATGCTATTACTTTATGCAGTGGTTCGGTTTTGGAGGATGCATATGAATACGCAGGAAAAAGGGTGCTGGAATCTCAGGATAATTCGTCATCGCGATGCAACTGAGAGTCATCGCAACGCGACGAGGGTACATCGCGACGCGATGACGAAGAAGGAGGACAGATCGCGACGCGACCAACCCCATCGAGGCGCGATGGGCAATCGGGTCTGGGAGAAAAAGGTAACAAAAATGATGCCAATTCGTCCAAAATTCAATCGTTTCCTCAAGTGCAGGTGTCATACCCCCAGAGGCTGAAAAATGTGAATCTCGACAAACAGTTTGAAAAATTCATTGAAGTATTCAAACAACTTCACATCAACATACCTTTCGCGGAGGCCATCGAACAAATGCCGAGCTATGATAAATTCTTGAAGGACATCCTGACTCACAAGCGGAAGATTGAAGACTGTATTAAGATTGCCTTATCCGAAGAGTGTAGCTCAATCCTCCAAAAGAAGCTCCCTCAAAAGTTGAAGGATTCGGGAAGCTTCACCGTCCCATGTGCTATCGGCGCATTGTATTTTGAGAAGGCGTTGTGCGACCTAGGAGCAAGCTTAACCTCATGTCGTACTCCATTTTCAAGAAGCTTGGAATAGGCGACGTGAAACTGACACAACTGACACTACAGATGGCCGACCGCTCAGTCAAATACCCTCGAGGAGTCATCGAGGATGTGTTTGTAAAGGTAGATAAATTCATTTTTCCGGCTGACTTTGTTGTTTTAAATATGGAGGAGGGCATAGACATTCCTATCATTTTTGGGGAGGCCATTTCTAGCAGCCGGAGGGGCACTAATCGATGTGCAAAAAGGATAGCTGAAGATGAGAGTGCAAGACGAGGAAGTCACTTTCAACGTCTACAACTCGATGAACTATCCAAAGAGAAAGTATGTCGAAGAGCTCGATGCGAGCACGAAGCGCTCGAGACCGCCAGACGACGAGTGACTCAATCGATCACTCGCAAGGTAAGTCTCCTTTTACCCACGTATTTCAGTCCTTTTCACATTGAGGACAATGCTTAGTTTGAGTTTGGGGGGAGATTTAAATTGCTATGTATATTATTTTCGTTATTTTTGTTTTTGTTTTTGTTTTTCATTTATTTTTATTTGACTTTGGTTGTTCGATAGGTTGTTTATTATTGTTAAATTGATTGGTTCACATATGCTTGTCAATGAGATTTTGAGTTTTTAAAGACTTTAGGCTTAGGAGTAAAAATTCATGAATTGCTAGGAGGAAATTGAGTTTTGATAATCTTTGTTGTCACATAAGCCCGAATTTTGTATGTCTCGAAGTTTAGGAATGCTCGATGCGTATTATTGTCGAACAATTGAATTAAAATCACTGTACTTACTAGAACCTTGTCCAATTCCTAATCGAGGCGAAATTGAGTACACATTAATGTAGTAAGAATGATTTAGGCATTAGGATCAGCCCTTCGAGCCAAAAAGCCGTACCCAAAAATATTGATTACCATTTAGAACCTGGTCACAAAAAACCTAATGTTACCCTCTCGTTACTTAGTCAGAAAAAGCCTTGAGCCACAATTTGTTAAATCCCACAAAGAACCCGTTGAATTTTAGCGGCTCTTGAAAACAACTAAATTCGTTAAGTTTTAATTGAGAAAAATATATGAGATTATTTGGTTGTCTTTAGAGATTTTTATTCGTTCTTTGTAAAAGTTTTTCATTCAAACACCACGTCAACAATTAATATTGTAAAAACTTTCTCTTTGTCTTCTTCTTCTTCTAAAAAAAACAAGAATTGAAAGTTAAAAAGAGAAGTGTTAGTTGTTTTGACGTGGTGTAGTTAAACAAAAAAGGCTATGTGAGCCAAGGATTGCAGAAGTCAAAATAAATAGAGTGGTAAAAGAGGAAATACGTTTTGGGTGTTGAGATGAAAAAGTCAGATATTGTGCAATTTTTAGAGTCGCTAAGATCAACCTTAGTCACTAAATATTTCCTTTCATACCCTTGACCCGAGCCTAACATTACAAGCCTCATAAGACCTTTTGACGAGCTAGCCATGATTTGTGTACATTAGTGGAGATAAAGGGAAATGAGGAGGCCTATGGTACGTCAAAACTGTAAATAACAAATCTCAAATATATATTACGGTTTTTGTGATTCTTTATGATTTTGGTTGGCGAGAGGACAATTTTAGGTATCCGAACACTTTAGAGATAGGTAAACATTGCGAAATGGCTAAAGGTAACATGTGATTTTATTTTATCTTTAGAATCCTAGCAGTTAGTGAAGCGTTTAAAACCTTGAATTTCCGAAGCCGAAAAGTCTTGAAAATGAAAAATAGAGTCTAAGCGTTAATCAATCGAAATAGCAATAATATTGAACCTGTCTTTGTGTTGTGTAGTTTTTATTTTTTGTGTGTTCGTGTGCTTAGTCATTTTTTATGCATTTTTGTTATTTTTGTTGCTTGAGGACAAGCAAGAGTTTGAGTTTGGAGGAGTTTGATGAGCATGTTTTATACATGATTATTAGATGATCCTGAACTAAGAATCGATGTTTATCATCAAGTATTTTGATAGTTTTTTGTAGTTTGTGTGATGTTTTCAGGACATTCAGGTCCAGAAAGATCTATAAGATGCAAAGAAGTGAAAATAAGAATTATATATTCAAAAGAGAAAGACAAAAAGAGCATCCTAGGACGACGGAGCATCCACAAGGAGTGCGGAACATTTTACGGATCTCAATTCCGATACTCGGAGGTCATGATAGGTGATAAAAGGTGAAGCAGCGCACAGACGGCCAGAGTGCCCATCGTGACGTGACGGAAGTCCACTGCGATGCGACGGAAGTCCACTGCGACGCGATGGAATCCATCGCGACGCGATGAGTTATGACAGCAAGTTAAATTGACACGTGGATTGCAATTTTGAGCCGTTCGATCAGTTTTTGAAGGCCAGATCTGTGCGAAATTGATGAGCTCGCCCATATAACCTAATAACAGCCTCTTAGAAGTCATTCTTAGTTGGTTTTAGTTTTTAGAGAGAGAAAACACCACGGAGGAGTCGGGGGTGAACAGAGAAGAAGAGCGGAGACGTTCTGGAGGCTGTGACGAGCCTGCAACTTCATATCTAGTTTTTCTTTCTCCCTTCCATCTGAAACTCTATTTATTCATTATGCTTTGTTTATTTATGGATCATTGTTTTTGTTTATTTTCTAGGTATTCCACCATAACCATGAACTAATCCCTTAGAGGGTGATGGAGGATCTTTTCTTAATAATTGTCATGGATTTATTCTAGTTGCTTTAAGGTTTGATTTGATTCTTTGGCTGGTATTTATTCTATTTTTGTTCTTGATGCTCGTATATGCCTGATCATCGTATGCTTGATTTTAGGATTAGTTATTCTCTCTAGCGAGGTTTAATTAGTCGTGCGAGTAAAATAGAGTACCATGATATATTTTGTGAAGTCTAGAGATAGCCACAACTGCTAGGGAGTCGAGTGAGTGTTCCAAAACATAAAGCAAACTAGTTCGTTACCTTGAGACCGAGAGGTAAAAGAAGTTCTTAGTCTTAGGTCGTTAGTATCACTCTAGCGAGGGTTAGCGATAAAATTCACGTGAACACGATTAGCATAGCCATAGGATTGATCATTTTTTCGTTTCTCTAGAAATCCCGATAATAGGATAGAAAAGTGAAACCACACCCTTGTTCTCTCACATTCATCTTTAAACGTTTTAATTTAGTTGTTTAATATTTGAGAAACCATATTCTTCACATTACATTTTCTCTTGATTTAAATTGTAGTCGACCTCGATTCGCATCTAATTATAAATCCTCGTGGGAACGAACTGAACTTACTATCTATATTATTTGTTCGACGTGTGCACTTGCGCGCCCGATTTTTGCAACATACGCCCACAACACTAGCCCTCTGAGTTGACCGTCGAGCGGAGTTCTTGTGGTGAACTCAAAAAATGACCCTTGTCATCCGTCGACGCTCATCGTACATTTGTAGACTCGGTAAGCCCTCTTCTCTTTCCCTATTTTGTGTTTTCTTTGACGTCACCCTTGGCCACGTTTGCCACGGATCCGGCCGACCATCTATCAGAGAGTGGGACCATCGAGGATGAACTTAATCAACACGTGGATTTGGACAATTTTTAAAATCTCCTTCGGCTTCGTACAACGTGCTGTCCTCGTCATCCTCATGTGCATTGGTTGTCACGTCCATTTCCTGTCGCGTGTGCTACTTGTCGCTGTGAGTGTTGTGCTTTGGTTTTGACCGTTGGGATCAACGGTCTGATGCGCAGACGCGTTTACTTGGCGCTCGCAACCTTACGGTGTGTGATACAGGTAGTTACATAAGATCTCCGCACGAATGATGTTTCAAGGTCAATGGTCCGGTACGCGGGAGCGATCACTTGAAGCTCATTACCTTTCAACGTGCGGGGTGGGTGTCGTGCGAGAGCGTTGCACTATTGTCGCGTCACACTAACGACGCGTGGAGATCGGCGATCCGGCGCGCGGACACGATCCCTTCGAGCTCGTTATGTTTCGGCGTGCGAAGCGGGTGTTGTGCGAAAGTCTCGCACAAATGACGCGTCGAGATCAGCGGTTCCGTGCGCGGACGCGATCCCTAGATGCTTGGTACCTTTCTGTGTGCAAGGCTGTCGTCATGCGAGAGCGTCGCACGAATGACCCTTCGAGATTAGCAGTACGGTGCGCGGACGCGATCCCTTCGAGCTCATTTCGGTATGCGAGGCGGTTACTGTGCGAGAGTGTCGCAAAAATGACGCATCGGGATCAACGGTCCGGTGCGCGGATGCGATCCCTTGGTGCTCCCTACCTTTCGGTGTGCGAGCCTGTCATTGTGCGAGAGCGTGGCACGAATGACGAATCGAGATCAGCGGTCCGGTGCAGACGCGATCCCTTCATGCTCCCTACCTTACGATGTGCGAGGCTGTTGTCTTGCGAGAGCGTCGCACAAATGACGCGTTCAGATTAACAGTTCGGTGCGCGGACGCGATCCCTTCGAGCTCGCTATGTTTTGGCATGCGAGGCGGTTGTTATGCGAGAGCCTCGCACCAATAACGCGTTGAGATCAGAGGTCCGATGAGCGAACGCGATCCCTTGGTGCTCGCTACCTTTCGATGTGCGAGACTGTCGTCGTGCGAGAGCGTCGCACGAATGACGCGTCGAGATTAGTTGTCTGGTGCGCGGTCGCGATCCTTTGGTGCTCGCAACCTTTCGGTGTGTGAGGCTGTCGTCGTGCGAAAGCGTCGCGCGAATGACGCGTTGTGATCAGTGGTCCAGTGCGCGGACATGATCCTTTCGAGATCGTTACTTTTCGGTGTGCGAGAGCGTCACACAAATGACGCGTCGAGATCGGCGGTCCGGTGCGCAGACGCGATCCCTTGGTGCTTGCTACCTTTCGATGTGCGAGGCGGTCGTCGTGCGAGAGCGTCGCACGAATGACGCGTTCAGATTAACAGTTCGATGCGCGGATGCGATCCCTTCGAGCTCGCTACCTTTCGGCGTGCGAGGGGGGTGCTGTGCGAGGGCGTCGCACCAATAACGCGTCGAGATCAGCGGTCCGTTGCGCGGACGCGATCACTTGGTGCTCGCTACCTTTTGGTGTGCGAGGTTGTCGTCGTGCCATAGCGTCGCACGAATGACGCGTCAAGATTAGCTGTCTGGTGCGCTCCTTTGGTGCTCGCTACCTTTTCGGTGTGCGAGGCTGTCGTCGTGCAAGAGCGCCGCACGGATGACGCGTTGAGATCAGCGGTCCGGTGCGCGGACGCGATCCATTCGAGCTCGCTACGTTTCGGATTGCGAGGCGGGTGTTGTGCTAGAGCGTCGCTCAAATGACGCGTCGAGATCGTCGGTCAGGTGCGCGGACGCGATCCCTTGGTGCTTGCTACCTTTTGGTGTGCGAGGCCGTCTTCGTGCGAGAGCGTCGCACGAATGCCGCGTTGAGATTAGCAGTCCGGTGCGCGGACGCGATCCCTTCAAGCTCGCTCTGTTTCGGCGTGCGAGGGGGGTGTTGTGCGAGAGCGTCGCAAAAGTGATGCATCGAGATCAGCGGTGCGGTGTGCGGATACGATCCTTTGGTGCTCGCTACCTTTTGGTGTGCGAGGATGTCGTCGTGCAAGAGCGTCGTACGAATGACGCGTCGAGATTCGCGCTCAGGTGCGTGGACGCGATTCCTTCGAGCTCGTTACGTTTTGGCGTGCGAAGCGGGTGCTGTGCAAGAGCGTCGCACAAATGATGCGTCGAGATCAGCGGTCCGGTGCGCGGACGCGATCCTTTGGTGCTCGCTACTTTTCGGTGTGCTATTGTCGTGCGAGAGCGTCGCACGAATGACGCGTCGGGCGGTCCGGTGCGCGGACGCGGTCCCTTCGTGCTCGCTACCTTACGGCGTGCGAGGCAGGTGGTGTGCGAGAGCGTAGCAAAAATGACCTATCGAGATCAGCAATCCGGTGTGTGGACGTGATCACTTGGGGCTTGCTACCTTTCGGTGTGCGAGGCAGTCGTCGCGCGAGCAGGGCATAATTAACCTATAGTCCCCCGAGTTTCTTAAGACCTTGAAGAGGTATTTTTAGAAATTAATTTCATATACGATTATTTGTCAAGTGAAAAAAACAACTTGATTCTTATAATATAGTCAAAAAATTACATTCCTTGGTCATTGACCTTAAACAATTGTATCATACAAAGTATTAGTTGATGCCAAAGGTGCAGCCCTTCCCGATTTTGCGTGGGAATTCATCCACGAGTCGGAAAATGGTACTCACGATTTTCCCATTTCCCTTTCCATCGACGCCATGTTTGTAGCACATCTTTTCCACAGCTTGGTCCCCTATCATGACTGCGGGTTCCTTTTTCGGTCGGGAATTTCATCATTAGGAAGTAGACATTATGGTCTTCAGTCGATTGAGTGTTGGGCGTCCGATGATGACATTATACGCCGACGACTGGTCCACAACCAAGAATGGAACGACATGGGTGGCCTGGAGCCCTCCCGGTGCTCTAAAGGTGACCAGGAGGCCGATGGTGCCTTCTATCATGACTCTCTCCCCGGAGAAACCGGAGACTAGGGTCGAGACTGGGGTCGGTTTCAATCCGGTCGACTTTATCCTATCAAAGGCTGATTTGAAAATGATGTGGGCAGAACTGCCGTTGTCGATAAGAATTCTTCGGACGAGGTTGTTTGCGACCGGAGTCAAGACTACAATTGCATCATTGTGAGGATGAAGGATTTTTGTCGCTTCATGTCCGGTGAAGAACTTGGATTCAAATCCGATTTGGGACGGTGCCTTGTACATGTGATTGATGTAATCTGCACTCTTCCCTTGGGAGACCTCTCGTGCATATCATTTTCTCCGCGTACTCGAGTCTCCGCATTATGGACCTCCCATGATTGAGCCCACAACATGCATTTGCGAGCTCTCCGGCTCTTGGGTTGTCACCCAATCGGTCACGGTCACCGTTATCGGGCCTTTCCTCTCTTGTCGCGGACGCTCTCCGCTTGTTGCGGCCGTCCCTAACGTTCGGAGCACATATTCTTTCAACTTTCCATCTCGTATGAGAGCCTCGATTTGCCGCTGGAGTTTATAAGACTCGGTCGTTTAGTGGCCGTGATCTTGGTGGTACTAGCAAAACTTGCTTCGATCTCGCTTTGCCGAGTTCTTTGCGAGGGATGTTGGGCTCCCCAACTTGTCACGATGCATAGCCAGGATCCGTTTTTGGGGAGTATTCAGTGGGGTAAAAGCCGAGGATTTTCGAAAGTTGTCGGGGAACGAAGGCCCGGGTACTAGGAAGGAACGATCGTCGGGAGCATGACCTCCTTTATTTCTTCTTTTCTGCGAGTCGGAGTGATCCCTCTCAGGATCCCCGAGGCGACGACCGTGCTGTCCATTAGACCTCTGACCGTCTCGACCATCGAGGTAGTCCTCGATCCCCATGAACGTGCGAGCTCTCGACACTAAATCTGCCATGTCACGTGGGACCTTCCCCACAATGGATTTCAGGAAGTCGCTCGTGCGGGATCCTTCAGTGATCGCCGTGATCGCGTCCTTGTCGTCGAAGTCTTCGACTTTATGTGATTCCTTAGTGAAGCGAGCAAAATATTGCCTCAAGGTTTCATCTCTACCCTGTCGGATAGATAGGTGGTGAGTCTTTGACTTCTTCTGTGTCACGAGGGTGGCGAAGCGAGCAAGAAAAGCTTCCCTCAGGGCCCTGAACGACGGGATGCTCACTGGCTTCAAACTCCTACACCAGTCGGTGGGTGAGACTTCGGAGGCTGTATGTCGCGTTCGCCGTTCGAGTGCATGCGGATGTGACGGGGATTTGACTCATTTTCCCGGAGGTTGCCGGCGGAGATCAAGGTATATTCTATGAGAAATGAAAGAACCCTTAACCCCCTCGCTCGTTTTCGGACAACGATTTAGGATCCCCAAACGGTTCGACCCAAGGCCGGACCAAGTGGTCGCGTTTGGGCACTAGCGTGTTGGAATTGGTATCCCAAGTCGTCCCTTAACTGTCAATGAAGCTCACCCTAAGTGGATACCAGAAAAGTAAAGGGATCACGTGAACTACAAACGGGAAATAGAGGGGGTGTCTCTGTTTATCTCTCCGACGCTCAACATTAGTGGGATTGAGGTGGATAAAGAGGTTAGTGTTTAGAGGATTAAGGTTATGAGAGAAACGAGTGAAGTACAAGTTCAACAGCGTTTCAATGCTCAAAAATTGGATTCCCTGTCTCGAGGGGTTGAACCTCGTATTTATAGGCAATCAAGGGGCGTCTTGAAAGACCCTAGGCCGAGTGAAGGCAAGCCCCGGATGGCCTTTGGCCAAGTGAAGGCTTAAGACGGCCTCTGGCCGAGTGAAGGTCTTGGGACGGCCCCTGGCCGAGCAAAAAGGAGATTGGGCCGACCCTCGGCCGAGCGAGGGACGTTGCATTGTAAATATTTATTTTGAGTCCATTTCTCCACCATCTACAAATTTCTCCTAATAAGACTTTTCTCGTAATTGCAATCCACGTTAAAAATTCAACTTCTCTTTCAAAACTGCATGAACACTCAAAACGTCGTTAACAATACGTGCTATGGCATTTCGTATAATACTTGAAAGTCTAGTTGATAACTCAAACATGACCTTGGAAAGAAGATGCTCAAACATGGAGTGAAGATATTTAACGCTTGTGAAAATGAATTACAAAGAAAAAAGAAAACAAAAACATGAGATCCGCAGCAATTAGAAAAAATATTAGTGTATACTTATGTATATAACTATGGACAGAAAAAAAATTAACTTTCACTTTTTTACATAACGAGTATTAAGTATTGGGCATATGAGATCAAATTTGTTTTTACCTATATATAGTTCATGCATCCCCACGTGTAGGTACACGCATTCATTGTGAAAATCTATCACCTTTCTCTTCTTCTGGATAAATAAAATATAGTAATACTAATTGCCCTTTCTTTGTCCTAAACAATTTATCATGAACATGTACAGTGGTTGTTTCTCATTACTCTCGGCCGAGAACCTAGAGGACATGATCATATGAACATTAATGATACACCGAGCTGAAATTCAAAGGAACTAGAAACACGTGTCATTTTAAAGCATATGCATATAATAATAATTCATACCAAATTTATACCACGGTGCGGACAACGACCCGACGACAAACCAGAGTTGCAATATATAATGGCGACAAATCTTCAGTCCCGTCATTTTGACAACAAACACTATCTTCCACATCGTTCCAAAAGTAAAGTATCTACATGATCCATTGGTATAGTATAATTTGTGAATGATTAGAAATATAATGAAAACATACAAAACTGAATAATATACGAACAAAATCATTCACCCATTTGAGATTGCAAAGTTCTGGACACGGTTAAAAAAAATTGACAAAATATAATTGTTTTATATTCAAATTTCTGCCTGTTATCTTCTCTCGTAGTTTTTATTATTATATATATTTATGTTTGGACTAATTAAGAATTGATAAAAATGTTATAAAAGTATTAAGGGTAAATGATCGTTTAAAAAAATTGTGATAAACTGGAAATAATATTTTTTTTTTAAGGAAAATGAGATAAACATTGAGAGAAGTAACATTTTAGACAATTTCTCAATAATTATTATTAAACTATCTCATCAACATTTTGTAGTTGCATTTTGATGGTCGATAAATTTTCAGAACCCAAGGAAATCTAGATTAAAGGAAGGAAAAGGGGAAGAGGATGCACTTGAAAAAGTACACGTACAAGAAATTCGTCGACGTTTTCGCCAAGTGCATGAAAATTAAATATATTTGGAGAGAGAAATTTTAAAATATAAGAATGAATGAAATTTGTGAAATTCGCCAGATTTTAGCACTGGTTCTGACATCCAGTTAAACTATTAATTGGTACAATGGTAGAATGAAATAATAAGATTAGATTTTTGTCCACCAATTTATAAAATATCAAAACTTAAGTGTTACACAGTGAGCACATTATATAATACTTTTGTCGCTATAAAAGAAAGCATAGTAAAACACATGTGATGTTTATGAACGGAGGAGAGAGCTTTAATTATATTTTCTTCTAACGTAAATTTTTATTTACTTGGGATGTGAACTCACGACTTGTAACTTTAAAATAATTTGAAATGATAATTATCATTAATTTTCGGGTTATTCTAATTTCTAATCACATAAATTTGTAAGTTTTTTTTTTTTTTTTTATAATAATCAACGTCCGTAAACACTTTGTAAATAGCTAAATAAATCTGTTTACAACAATATTTGAATTGATATAGTCCAAAATTCGTTTCACACTCAATTGACAACCTCAAATTAAAATGAATAAATCTTATTTACATGATAACAATAGCCGATTGAAAAACATCTTTACTTCGAAAAAATTAATCCGATTCATAATTTTTTATAAACGAGTATCACGTAAACATATGTGTAATTTATAAAACATTAGTTATTTTTCAGATATTTTAATGTTTATGTTGACTAAATTCTCAATTTTTTTAATTAATTTTATTCTAATTGTCACATAAGAGATAGTTTTAACGCAACTTTTTATGCTTGTTACGATCAAACTCATAACATCTTATATATAAGTGATGTGATATTATCAGTATACTATTCTGACTACAATATAAAACCATCTCCATAGAACACTGAAACAATCAAATAGTATAAAGGTGGAGTCCATCTGAACACTATAACCAACGCTATTATAGTGTTGGACATAAAATAATTTACAACAAAATAACGCGTTATTATTCAGTGCACTATAATATTTTATTTAGTCCATTTTAAAGCTTATAATTTATATATAAGCATTGATTTATAAAATTATATATATTCTTAAACCATTTATATTTTAAAATATTTTCAAATGTAACATTGATATTTGGAGTTTGGGAAAAAGCAAATGCAATTAATATTAATATGGAAATTATATGTTTAGTTTGTGTTATTTTATATATTATGAATAAGTTGTATAATTAAAGATATTAAATAAATATAAGAGTTTAAAAATAAATAAAAGAAAATTGATTATAAAATTAATATTTTAATTTGGTGTAAAAATTGAAGTTAATGAAAATAATATTGGATGTGGCATCCTGAGTTATTGCGAATAAAAAAATAAATTATGGAAGTAAATATTCTCGCATTTATTACTATTGCAATGTTCATTCTAGTACATACTGCTTTTTTACACATGAGAAATTATTTTTGAGGGTAAAACTACGCCCACCCTTGTTAGAACCTCTAAGAAATCCCAATGGTTTGAACAGATAGCCAATTCATACTATAGTTAGACCTACATTGCATTGTATTGAAATTGGGAGGTAACATAACTCCAATAAATTTGACTTTAATTTTTTTATTGTCGAAGTAATCCTGATTAACTAACACTATTACGATGATCATGTGAAGTTTTAGGAGTAATTTTTCACTTGTTTAGAGTTAAACTAAAAAATAACATCACATATGCACGTATATGATTATATATATTATTTTTAAAATATAATATGCCACCCGTCATATTTTTTTTGTTTACATTCCGAAATTCTTCCTCAATTAAATTTGGGTAGGATGCCGGAGCAAGTATTAATAGTATAGCAAAAATGCGTTATTAATCATTATTATTACGTTTGCTTGCAGTAATTGTGTGTCGATGACTGCATACATGATGCTTGTATTATAAAATAGTGTGAAAAATATGGTATATGGACGTATTACATAAAGAATTATATTATAATACTAACTGCAATTTTGGTATTTCAAATTATTTATTTATAACCTACATGCAAATAAAAAATGAACTATGACTACAACTGTCCAATAACACCATAAATTAGGACAGGAAGAAACTTGGCGGCAAATAAGAAAGGAAAAAGAAAATGAGAATCATTAGTTCTTGTAGCTTCGTACTTCCAAACCCTCTGATAAACCATGACCACCACAGCAGAGCACTCTCGAAGCCAAGCTTCGCCGTCAAAGCCTCCTCTTCCGGCACCGGCCTCATCATCACCGGTCCCTCGGAGCTCTCAGGCCACGTCAGCATCAGCGGATCCAAGAACGCCGCGCTTCCCATCCTCGCCGCCGCGCTCTGCTCCTCCGGCGAGTCTCGAATTTCCAACCTCCCAAACCTCTCCGATACTCGTCACATGGCCTCCGTTCTTCGTTCCCTCGGCGCGGCCGTTACGGAGGACTCCGGCGAGATCGCCACCGTGGTCGTCTCCGCAGACCGGATTACCTCTGTCGAACCGGATCCTGAAATCCTAGGAAAAATCAGAGGCGGTTTCTTCGTCCTAGGTCCGATCCTTGCGCGGTTCGGCGAGGCCTCCGTGGCTCTCCCCGGCGGCTGCGACATCGGATCTCGTCCGGTTGATCTGTACCTCCGCGGTCTCTCCGCTCTCGGCGCCATTGTAGACCTAAGGTTCGGATTTCGGAACAATTAGGATTAAGACCTGAATGTCGGATGTCAACATTTCCCTTCTTTCGTTGTTATTGTTGCAGAGACGGAAAAGTCCAAGCTTACGCCGGAAACGGAAAAGGATTGGTCGGGGGACGGTTCCGCCTCGATTTCCCGAGCGTCGGAGCAACCGAAACCCTAATGATGGCGGCGAGCTTGGCTGACGGAGTGACCGTGCTTTCAAATGCGGCGAAAGTAAGTCCTTGATCTTCAAAATCTACTTTACTTCTTTCCAACCTATTGTTTGAGAAATTGAGTAATTTATTTTCCTCCGGCCAATAGGAGCCGGAGGTGGTTGAAATTGCGAGGTTTCTGTCGGCATGCGGAGCCGGAATCTCCGGAGCCGGCACAGAGACGATCATTGTTGAAGGAAAGCCGAGGCTTCGGGGCTGTGAGTGGCGGATCGTACCAGACCGGATTGAGACGGGAACATTCATGATCGCCGCTGCAATTACACGATCGAGCTTCACCATATCACCGGTAGTCCCCTCCGACATGGCGGCTCTGACAAAAAATCTTGCCGCCGCCGGTTGCCGTATCAAAATCTTGTCTCCTGATACCATGGAAGTGAGTTTTTATAGGTGTTTGGGATATGAGGATACGAGTTTTGACTTTTAAGTACACAACTCGTACAAATTGGCAATACTAGAATAATAAAGGCACATTTCATAGAGATTGTTTTTTCTAAAGGGATTTTAATTGCTCAATAGTTATAGTTGAACTTTATTTAAATTAGACTTTTGTCCATTAGAAAAAGCGCTGTAGAACGTCCTTTAAAGAGAAAAATCCCTCGTCTTACGAAACACACACAAAAAGCGCTGTAGAACGTCTTTTAAAGAGTAAAATGATTAAATAAAGTCAAGATATGGTAAGCTTTAACTTGTAAGCCTCTTCATGAATTAAGAGAAACCAGAAAGTCTAGCTTATGTAATTTCTTCAATTTCCTTCTTTAATTTTTCTGACCTGGGAGGATTTACATATACCTTAAACAGTGGTTTTTTGGAGTAGTTTCTTTTTCTTTCGGTTTTTTTTTTTTTAAGTTGTTCGATTTAGTTACGGTCGCTCTAGTGTCATTTTATGTAGTATAAACGGACAATGAGATGAGTTTTATATGGCCTTGTAAGCTTTCTTAAATACTTGTATTTCTATTAACATGGAATTTCTTAATAACGGGTGTTTAGGTCTCGGGATTGACCACAAACGGGGAAAATTTAAGAGGCTTTGACGTGAGAACCGGGCCATTCCCGAGCTTCCCCACGGATCTCCAGCCTCAAACAATGGCTTTGCTTGCCAGTTGCGACGGCTCAAGCATCATCGAGGAGTTCATCTTCGAAAAACGCATGGCTCACGGTTCGAAGCCTAAAACCCTTCCAACTTGTGTTTCAATTCCCTATTTGTAATCTCTAATTTTTTTAAGAAATTATCTTCCAACAGCCAAGGAACTCAATAAGCTCGGGGCGAGGATACAGGTGTGCGGTAGCACGGCTTTGGTGTTCGGGAAAGACAAAGGAAGGTTTGCATTCGAAAATTTCAGTGGTGATTTTACAGTGTTGCCATAACCCTTGGTTAACGAACTTCAAGGGCGATCTTTCATTTTTTTATTGGTTTCGAGATGGACTTGACGTAATATTTATGCGTTCTCGAGTGAAATAAGTGAAGCCCAAGCCCACATAGAAAGAAATGAATTGACTACTCATGTTAAGTTTATAAAATCAGTCATCTGTTACTAGTCTCATTGTGAATTAGTCTTGAGATGCAACACTACGGTACTTGATCATACTCTTATATTTTGTTTGGTGTTGGGTTGGTTTGCAGCAATTTGACAGGTTGTTCTGTGGCCGCAAAAGACTTGAGGGGTGGAGCAGCTTTGGTTTTAGCGGGGCTCGCTGCTTCGGGTACCACGGTGATTAGTGGTTCCATACATATTGATCGTGGCTACGAGAGTTTAGACGCCAAGCTTCGCAGCCTCGGAGCCGATGTCAAAAGATTAATGCCCGTTCCAGTCTTAAAAAGAGTTTGATATGGTAATTTCTGCTCCGGAAAATTGCTACTTTTTGTTGATTCCGCAATACTATCCGGTGATAGATCAGAGAACTGCTTCTGAATTTTTTTTTCCTTTTGTATCCCTATGTCCATGTATGTATCTATGTAGTACATTCACTTGATTTACTTGAGAAATTTCATTTTTGTAGACCAGAAAATGGCCGAAATATACTGCTAGATTCATCATTGCATTTCTATAAAAAAAAAAGTTGGATTCCTAGTAAAGAAAATGGATGAAAAAGCCCTTGCATGCAAATATTTTATGTTTTCTTACACATTTACTTGAGCATTGAATTTTATCGTACAGATTCAATAATATACATTATCATGCAATAATTTATTTTTTGTATGATACGATAATATCGTATCTTACGTCATCGCACATTTTCTTAAAATTTATCATATCGTATCATATATGATAAATTTTAAGGGGTTCATTTTTAAAATTTTAAGTCTATTTCAACTTACATCTAACTTAATTAACTCGATTCAATATATATATTGAACGTAATCACTATATGAACAATATAAAATAAAGTTTAACCAAAGAATTGTTGAAAATGAAGTCTTATGTCTATAATAATATTTTCGTCGAATCCAATTATGAATATATGTAGTGGGAATACTTATAATTTTTTTTGTTCAAATTTCTCTATTACTTCAAGGAAAATAAATTCATTGAATTCAGAAGACAGCATTTTAATATTACTGGAACCTAAGATATTTTATTTTATGATTTCGTTTAACAATTTGAATCACACGCACTCCGTTACATGTTCGTCGCATGATACAGAATTGATTGGGTGCAACAAGGAAATAGAAAGACAAAATATGTTGATCTTATTTTATTACATATCTATTGTGTTCATGGAATTTTGAATCCAGAAACAGGTTAGAAGTTTCAAAAAAATTGAAACAAACTTAGGGAGGCAAATGAAAAAAGAAACTAAGACCACAAGTTTACCTATCAATAAGTACATGAACTATAGGATGTACAAAATAAAATTTAATCCCATAAAAATTAAAGAGATTTTCTCAACTCTAAGAGTAAATTCGAGTGTTTTCAATTATGTTTTTATTTTAATATACTTAATTAGGAGTTCGGAAAGAGAGAATTTTTTTGTCTCATGTTTACCCTTACTTTTCACAAATGCAACTACTATTTTACCCTTATAATAAAACTAATTTACTTAATTAACTTACTTAATTAATTTCCTCTCTCTCACTCTCTCTCTCCATCTTCTTCACCAAATTTCATCTTTTTCACCAGACTTCATCTTCTTTCACCAGACTTCATCTTCTTTCACCAGCACTTCATTTTTTTCATCAATTTATTTTAAACCCATAAAAATGCTATCGTCTACTGTTCTTCCATAATCTAAGAGTGGGTCACGACGTCCTAGCAACCGTCGACAAAAAAAACTCACTTATTTCCGATCAAAGAACCTCCATCTAACCTTCCACTCTCTAAAAAATCAAACAACCATTTTCTACCATAAATACTCCGAAATTTTAAATATTAAATTCAAATAATGTATCTCAAATATTCCTCGTTTTTGTCAACTAGCAGTTTTTATTCAATTTTTCGGACAACCCAACACACTGTATCTGTCAGTTTTTTTATTTTATCCATTTTTCCCGATTATAAAAAAAAAACCCAGGTTGTACGAACATTTTAATTTTTCGTGACCACTTCATCACGAAACTATATTTTCGTGACCACTTCGTCACGAAACTACGTTTTCTTGACAACTTCGTCACGAAAACGTAGTTTCGTGACCACTATGTCACGAATATATGTTTTCGTGACATCATTGTCACAAAAGATGAATTTCGTGACAACGTTAGCACGAAAGTATAGTTCTGTGACGAAGTGATCACGAAAACCTAGTTTTGTGAAGAAGTGGTCACGAAATGTGTTACATGTGACCATGTTGTCACGAAATCTACTAAATGTTGTCACTAAAAATTTGCTACTTTTTAAATCTGCCACAAATGATTATGAACCTTAAATGGTTAGTCAAACTTGTACGTTCAACAAGTCTTTGAGTTCATGAGTTATGCATTAAAGTAGCATACATATAATTTCATATTCTAATATGTTATATTATGATCATTAGTTAGTTATTTACACGTGAGTAATATATTAGCATAACATATTGCGTATAATACTAATTAAAAAGTGTAATTTAAAATTTTAGTTCGTGTGTGTAGTAGTATACTAGTATTCTATGACTAGATCTTTTACATTGTTAGTCTACATGATTAGTAGGGGCACATATACGTACATGATTATTTTAAAAAAAAATTAATTCCCACAAAAGATCTTGTACGAGTTTGGACCACGTCTATAAACTCCAATAAAGTCGATCTCATGAGAATTGATGAAAGAAAAACAAAATTCGTGATAAAGTTGTCACTAAATTTATCGTTTTCGTGACTAGAAAATACGAGTTTCGTGGCTAAAAAATACGAGAATTGTCACAAAATTCTTAATTTTGTGACAAATTTTTGGTCACGAAATTAAAGCTACTTTTTAAATCTACCATAACAAATTAGGAACCTTAAATTGTTGGTCAAGCTTGTCTGTTCAACAAGCTCCCGATTTTGTTAGTTACACTTTCAAGTAGTTTAACTATAATTTGATTTTTTTAATTTGTCATATTATGATTATTAATTAGTTATATGCACGTGAGTAGTATATTAACATACCAAATTGAGTATAATACTAATTAAAAATTATAATTTAAAAGTTAAGTTTGTGTGTAGTAGTATACTAATATTCTATGACTAGATCTTTTACATTGTTTGTCTACATGATTAGTAAAGGCACATATAAGTATTTGATAATTTTTATAACAAAAAATTAATCCAACAAAAGATCGTGTATGAGGTTGGACCACGTCTATAAACTCCAACCAATGCAATCTCATGAGAATTGATGAAAGAAAAACAAAATTCATCACAAAGTTGTCACTAAATTTATCGTTTTTCTGACAAAGTTATCACGATATTCATAATTTTGTAACGACTATTTGATCACTAAACCAAAATTTTCGTGACTAAATTATCACGAAATAGACTAAATGTTGTCACAAAATCAAAGCTACTTTTTATGTCTACCATAACCAATTAGGAACCTTAAGTAGTTGGTCAAACTTATCTGTTCAACAAGTTCATGAGTTCGTGAGTTATACTTTCAAGTAGCTTAATTATAATTAATATTTTAACATATCATATTATGATTATTAGTTAGTAATATGCACGTGAGTAGTATATTAACATAACATACTGCGTATATTACTAATTAAAAATATAATTTGAAAGTTAAGTTCGTGTGCAGAGTAATATACTAATATTCTTTGACTATATCTAACATACTGTGTATACGAATCATTGTTGGTATACATGATACGTATAGTCACATATAAGTACATGCTTATTTAAAAAAAAAATTAAATCTAACAAAACATCTTGTACGAGGTTGGACCACGTCTATAAACTTCAACCAAGTCGATCTTATGAGAATTAATGAAATGAAAATTAATTGTGACAAAGTTGTCACTAAATTTATCGTTTTCGTTACTAAAAATACGAGTTTTGTGATAAAAATTGTCACAAAATTCTTAATTTCGTGACAATTTGTCGGTCACGAAAGCCAATTTTTCGTGACTAAGTTGTCACGAAACTGACTAGATGTTTTCACGAAACAAAAGCTACATTTTAAATCTACCATTACTCATTAAGAACCTTAAATGGTTGGTTAAATTTGTCCGTCAACAAGCTCCTAAGTTCGTGAGTTATACTTTCAAGTAGCTTAACTATAATTTGATATTTTAACATGTCATATTATGGTTATTAGTGGTGGCAGAGATGCCCACGAGAAAATTATTTATTTACATATTGATGTAATATAAATCTCTCATGAGTCCTTATTGTAATTTGCTGATTAAGTCAACAAAAATTGAAACGTTTATTCATTCTTTTTCGTTTGTTTGAAGATTTATGATATTTAATAGTCTTATAGTTTTTAATTAAACCTAACAACGCATGTAGAGACAAATGTAGATTTGCGTGAACAAACTCTTCATGTTTTGCTTAAAACAAAATATTCACAATTTAAAGATCAACGGACTATTGATCCTAGTATGATTGTTGGAAGAATCTATGACGTCTAGTTACGAGGCATAGAGAGTTAGGAACTCTATAGTTCTTCCAGTGTATCTTCCAAAAATACTGAATTACCAGAGCACCTTTAGAGACAATGTAAGAACAAACCATTTAACCTCTTCTGTCTGAAGGTCACTATGTATGAATTTTATCGTGCTTACCTAAATTCTGAAATGAGGCATGTCATTTCATAGCTTACATATTTTCATTTAAGAAAACCAAATTCTAGGTCCACTATGTGATCTAGACCTGACTAATTGGTGATATATTGACTTGTTAATGATAAATTTTTTTTAACATTAGATCTATTCCAACAATTAGCTAGTTATATGCATGTGGGTAGTATATTAACATACCAAATTGATTTTAATACTAATTAAAAATTGTAATTTAAAAGTTATGTACGTGTGCATATTAGTATACTAATTTTTTAGGCTAGTTCTGTTACCTTTTTGGTTAACATGATTAGTATGGGCACATTAGGTATATGATTATTTTTTTAAAATTAAAATATAACAAAACATCTTGTACGAGGTTGGACCATGTCTATATACTTCAACCAAGCTGATCTTATGAGAATTGATGAAATAGAAAAAAATTGTAACAAAGTTGTCACTAAATTTATCATTTTCGTGACAAAAAAAATGTGTTTCGTAACAAAGTTGTCACGAAATTCGTAGTTTCGTGACAATTTATTGTCACAAAATCAAAATTTTCGTGACTAAATTGTCACGAAACCGACTAGATGTTGTCACAAGAATTTCGTGACAATGTTATAACGAATGCTGTCAAAATCATGAATTTCGTGACAACATTGTCACGAAAACGTTGATATATTCCGTGACAACCTGAGTTTTTTTTTTCGGAAAGCGGAAAAATTGCAGAAAATAAAAGATAGGAATTGCAGAGTGCTGAGATGGTCGAAAAAATCGAAAAAATGTTAGTTTATGATAATGGTTAACATGTTAAAGATAATATTCGAGTTTAATATTAAATATTTATAATTTTATTTTTTTTACGGTCGACGGAAGTGGTTGTCTTGTCTTTTTCGGAAGTGGGAAGGATGACTCGAGCCGGTGGAGATGATAAATGTGATTAATGGTATGAGCACATACATAGATGATAAATATTTGGGAGATAATATTCGAGTTTAATATTTCAAATTTATTATTTAAGTTTCTCCGGTCGACAGAGGTGATTGTCCTACCTTTTCCGGAGGCGGGAAGGGTGACCGGAGTTGGTGGAGATGACGAAGGTGATTAAAGGTATGAGCACCGACATAAATGAGGAAGGTAGTAGAGATACGATTCAAACAAACCAGTAGAGAAAGAGAGCGAAGAGAGAGTATTAACCCAAATTATATTTTAAGGGTATATTAGAGATTTTTTATTTCTCTTTCCTGTCGAACTCCTAGTTAAGTCTTTTTTTTAAAAACGTAGTTGAAAGCCAGCCCAATTTTACTCCTATAGATGATAAATTCTAAAAATTAAACGTGTTTTTTTTATTGTTCACCGGAATATTACAAGATATCATAATATGGGATAATAAGTGAAACAATCATGTTTGAAGAATTCCAAATCTGGATGCCTCTCCTCTCGACTTCCCCCACTCAGCCACATAAATAATAACTCAATACAATACAAATTTGTTATATATGCACGAATTTGTTAAGTTATGTGATAAGTTCTATCAACTCAATACAGTACGAAATCCGAGGAAAATGATAAATATTGTTATAGGGAATATTTTCGACTGAAAGAAAACACGAAAAACTCAATCCAACTCGAGTTTGGTTGGTCCGACCCATAAAGTCAAAATGCCAACACATAAATTCGACTAAATACTTTGGACCCTCCACAATGGTGACACGTCCCAATGTCGATATCAAAATTCGACTAAGTACTGAGCCCCCCCTCCACGAGGACCCCTCCTCCACAGGCACCCCCTTCCACGGAAATACTTTATGTTCAAAGAAAGTTGTAGAAGTCTAACTCAGCTTGAACAGTTAGTCCAACCATAAAAGGAGAAGTTTAATTAAGGAATTCAAAGCTACGAACGAATCCTACGTTGAGACTCCCTTTGTGAAGACCCTCATCCACGAGTAACACCCCGCGGATGTCGTAGGAAATACTTTATGTTCACAGACGACCCGGGGAGAACCAACCTCATCAAACGATAAGCCTACCCTCATACTGCACCACCTCACTAGAAATATCCGAGACCAAACACTGAAAAAGGATTTATGGCGGGCCAGCGAGAAAACCTTAACAAAAATCCTCTCCAAAATCACTTCATTCAATAAAAAAAACATATTTGAGAGCAAGAAGAGAACACCAAAAGATCAAACACGCAAACACACAAAGTCCCACCAAAGATCTTTCACAAAAGAGGACTTTCTTCCCTTCTCACTAGATTGGAAGAAAATACATTCGCTCTTTCTTACACCCAAAGGCTTCTGGGCCATATTTCATCATTTCTATACAAGTGTTCGAGAATTCGAGAAACTCATTTTCGTGTTCTTCACTCAACAAGAGAAAAATCTCATAAACAGTCCCACAGATTCAACGATACGTGGCCGAATCTGTTTACACCACGTGTCCATAAATGTTAGTCTAAAAAATAACTTAACATTTTGGCGCTAAAAGGACGGTATCAAGAACGACTACACTTGGCTCTCCACCAGCAAAATTATATATTCTCATCTCAAGAGAAAGTCTCACAACCACCCAACAGGTAGCGTGAAACTTTACACACGAGTGCAAGTGCAAGCGAGACGAGTGCAGACTCGAAGGACCTCGTCGGCGAGTGCCAAGCATTGGTGCAAACAAGACGGTTGAAAGACCTCGGCAGCGAGTGTCAACCCGTCGACGAACGCCTTCCTAGCAACCAGCCCAAACGACGTTTCCCGAATGCACGTCGAGCGGGGTGACCAGATTTTGAACCGTGCGACTACCTCTGAGAACATCGTTCCTCAGCTAGCAGGTAGCATGACACTCTACACACGGGCACAAGTGCATGCAAGATAGGTGTAGACGCAAAGGACCTCGTCGGCGAGTGACAACCCGTCGATGAACATCGTCTTAGCAACCAGCCCAGACGACGTTGCCCAAATGCACGTCGAGCGGGCGATCAAATAGTTCGTTTGGAGAATAGTCTTCTCTCACTAGTCGAAGAACTTGCAAATGATAGGAAAGAAAGAGCAATGACGCACCATTCCAAAGGGACGACCACTATAAAGGGATACCACGAAAAAACCGACCAGAATGATATGTCCAATATGAACATGGTAAACGAAAGACATCAACACCAGAAGGAGCGCATGACCACCCAAGAGCATGAACATGTACCCCGACGTCTAGGAGTCCACCTAAACTAAGAACAGGCTAACTTGCGTCCGCCATCCGGCATCACCCGCTCCGCGTCCGAGATGAGACCCGAGTTTTGGAAGTTACCCTTCGTACATAGATAGGATGAAGCGGTCGCCAAAAGCAAGGGGCGAGAATATTCTCGCTGCCCCGACGCCCTCGGTCTCCCAGATGTCTAGAACCACACATGGATCTAAGGCGCTACGTCGACGCTCGATGGAAAGTTCCCCGATGACAAACCATCCAAAACTCAGGAACCGCAGGAGTCGCCCCCCTCGCAACGGCCAAACCATCATCCCCCGCTCTGCATGCCATGAAGAAGTCCGGGAGTTACGCGCGGCACAATTCTGAACTCCCCTTATCTGAAACATGATTGAGGGGGAAGATTCGCCGTTCGTCGCGCATGTGCTCGCTGACAACGTCGGAGGAAACTTTCGCCCACCCGCCATGCCGCTATACGATGAAAGTTCAAACCTCTTGTACCACATCTATAATTACAAAACAAATATGAGGATGATCGAACAATCATCCTCGATAATATGTCAAGAATTTTGCCTCACCCTTATCAGCTCCGCGTGGGAATGGTTTCAAAGACTTAAGCGAGTGACGGTTTAGTCATTCGAAGACCTCTAAGAGAGGTTTCTTACACGACTCTCCGCCTCCAGAATACGGAGTAAGAAATAATCCTACCTCTTGACGATCAAGCAAGGCGGCACCGAGACACCTCTATGCTACCTCAATAGGTTTATTGAAGAGTCGAACAAGATAGACGAGTATGAAGATAGCGACCGGATCTACGCCTTCATCAACAGATTACAAACTTGTGACATGCTAACATTGTTGGTAAGGCATCAACTCACACCACTACGAACCATGCCAGACCAAATTCTAGCTTTGCACATAGATGTTCACTGAGCTCCGACCCCTCACAAAAGATCTATCTATACGCAACAAAAACAAATATTGTGCGTTTCAAAAGGACCATGACCACCTCACCGCTGAATGTTTCCAACTTTAGAGGCAGATCAAAGATCACATTTAAAACAATTAGCTAAAAAACTTTGTGATGGAAACTACAGTCGACACAGATTCAGCCGCCAAGAAGAAGACGACTCATGAAGAAAAAGCGACAAGACCACATGAAAGAAGCCATGATAGGTTGTTTAACATATTAAAATTGTTTTAGTATGCATAGATTCAATTATATAATTCCGCCACATTTGATGTGTTATATAACTAAGTTATTTAATTTGTTAAATAAATTCCAACAGTACTGAGACCCCCCTCCACAAGGATCCCCTTTCCCCGGGGATCCCTTTTCCCCGGGGACCCCCCTCCATGGAAATACTTTATGTTCAAAGAAAGTTGTAGAAGTCTAACTCAACTTGAACATTTAGTCCAACCATAAAAGGAGAAGTTCAATTAATGAATTCAGAGCTACGGACGAATCCCACGTTGAGACCTCCCTCCACGAGTAACCCCCCGGACGTCGTAGGAAATACTTTATGTTCACAGACGACCCTCACGGGGAACCCCCTCCCCCAACGGGGACCGCCCATGGCGACACTTTTAAATAATAGCGTTCTCCAAAAGAATACAGAGCTGGGGACAACTTCCATGCAGAGACCCCCCTACGGGGATCCCCCTCTGCGGAGGCCCCCTTCCACGGGGACACCCCTCTACGGGGAACCCCCCACATACGTCGCAGGAAATAATTGTTCATAGAGACCCCCACGCAGAGATCCCCTTACGAGGACCTCCCCTCCCCTCCCGTCACGGGACCCCCCCTCCGCGGAGACCCTCCACAAGGACCCTCATGACGACACATTTATATAATAGCGGTCTCCAATGACACACTCGGGGGGAACCAATCTCGTCAAACGATAAGCCTACCCTCATACCTCACCGACTCACTATAAATATCCGAGTCCAAACACTGAAAAGGGACTTTTGGCGGACCAGAGAGAAAAACTTACAAAAATCCTCTCCAAATCACTTCATTCAATAAAAAACATATTTGAGAGCAGTAGGAAAAAAACCAAAAAATCAAACACGCAAAAACACGAAACCCCACCAAAGATCTTTCACAAAAGAGAAATAATTTTCTTCCCTTCTCTCTAGATTGAAAGAAAATATATTCGTTCTTTCGTACACCAAAAGACTTCTGGGCCATATTTCATCATCTCTATACAAGTGTTCAATAACTCAAGAAACTTATTCTCGTGTTCTTCACTCAACAAGAGAAAAATCTCATAAACAGTCCCACAGATTTAACGACACATGGCCGAATTCGTTTACACCATGTGTCCATAAATGTTAGTCTAAAAATTACTTAACAAATATCACCCAATAATAATTTTCAAATGATGTAATTGGTATGTAGTTCAATAAAAAATTTAATTGGTGTGCCGATTTCATTACAAAATCTTTATCGATGTAATTATGAATAAGAAAAATCCAATTATAAAAATAGCGAAATATTTTCAATGTAAAATAATTACTTGAGAAATAGTTTTTTTTTTAATAATTAAAACCCGAAAGATTACTCGTTATTTAATTACAAAATATACGTTCTTGTTAAATTTTACGAAATCATTTTAGTGCAAACCAAATTTATTGTTAGAAGATTATTTGTTCAAAAAAAAAAAGAGAATGTATTAAATCACAGACAAGGTAAAGTATTAAATCACAGACAAGGTAAATTATGTGAGAATTTATTCTGCACAAATGACATAAAACCCACTGAATAAATTTGTGAATGGAAGAAAACCCGTAATTCTCACTTTTTTCTCTTATTAGTGGGAGAAGAAGAAAGACTCTCTCTTTCTCTCTCTCTTCAAAAGATAAACCCTTACTTTTGTGCTTGCGTAGTTTTCAATCGACCCAACGATGGCTAACAGTAATCTTCCTCGAAGGATCATCAAGGTTTGTCTTCCTAACGATCCCTCCTTAACTCGATTGAAATTCCATTCGATCGCCGAGCTCATATACCTGAATCGACAGTTTCCGTGACTTCATTTTTCTCGTTCGGCTTGTTTATTTATCTGATTTTTTTTTTTATTTCAATTGATGATTCGCTTGAACTACTGATCTACTCCATCGAAAACCTAGCTAGTGATTTCTAGGGTTTTACATGCGTATTTGTGATTGATTTAGTCCGTTTTATAATTTTTTTTTGGTGATCACACAGGAAACTCAGCGTCTGTTGAGTGAACCAGGTAATTCAATAAAATGAGTGAAGTTTTATGTGTTTTGGTTAAGATATTGAGCTGTTGTGATTTAATATTGCTGATACTTTATTCTGTGATCTATTTCAGCTCCGGGGATTAGTGCCTCGCCATCGGAAGACAATATGCGATACTTCAACGTCATGATTCTCGGCCCAACACAGTCTCCGTACGAGGGTAAATTTATGTTATTGGTAGTCTTGTGTGTCGTCCGAATATTATATGGTGTTTCTGTGCTTTCTTATGAAATATAATAGAATGATCACGGTTTGGAACAAGTTAGGTAATTCTGCTCTTAAGCCTTATCGGTCCTTAGTAGTGGCTTTTCATACTAAAGAGAGATGTTTTAATTTGATGTTGAAAATATGAAATTCACAAACAGAGTCAGATCTAGTGATTTCCTTCTCTTGGTTATAGTTCTGTTTAGGAAGTTGGGTTAATGTAACTATACTATGGCAAAAGAATCAGGTGTGAATACAGTTTCTTGTTGTCATTTAGTAACTTTGTTGGACTCTTTTTCTTCTTTCGAGAATATATTATGATTTCAGGTATCTTGTTTTTTAAGTGTTGTAACATGTTTCTATACGTTAAAGAACAAGCTGACACTAGAATTTCCACGCAAGTCAGAAACTAGAGCCAGCGGCATTACTTTTTCAATTTTGATTTTTCTCCCCCTTATTGCGGACGGTGGACATAAGGCATACGTGTGACGTATGAGGCATATATTCCACATATATGTAACTTGTTGAGATATACAGTCCACTTTTGGGCATTTATATTTCATCAGTTGGAAACATAAAAATATGTTGTTGCTGTTATGCCAAGTAAAATGTTCCTAATTCTTTCTTTCCATTTAAAAAGCTAATAGGTCGTCTTAATTCACGTAATTTTATTATTTATAGATAAATTTATGGCTTATTGAGCCTATTCTAAGTTTCGGAACAGAAGCAGGGTGACGTAACTTTTGCATGTACGATGTCCATTCTAGTTGTGATGTTCTCAATTGGGAATGGGCGTACTTGATTTTTTTCTTATAAAGATCTATTTGAAATTAACTAGGTTTTAATTTCATATTTCGTCTCATTTGTTTGTGTTTGTAAGGGTTGTGGGCTTTTCATGAAAGTACGTAGTTTTCCTTGTGAGTTCTGACAATAGGAGACAGCTTCCTCCATACAGGGAAAAAGATTATGGGTTTGGGTCATGCAAATTTCTTTATTGAAAAGCAAACTTGTCGAGTTCACTTTTGAAATATATCTGCATTAGTGTGATATGTGGTTATTCTACTGTGTTTAGAGATGGGGGAAGGCTAGTTCTTCACCCACTTGTTTTTTTGCTTGTATGGAAAATACATCAGACTTGTAAATGTAGTGTATATAAGTATCAGCTATTGTGTAGCTTTTAGACTTCAACAGGTTAGGTATTAATTTTTCTATAATTTTTGTATGCAGGAGGAGTTTTCAAGTTGGAACTGTTTTTGCCTGAAGAATATCCAATGGCCGCTCCGAAGGTACCTTTGACTTTCTCATTTTTCGGATAAATACAATGATAGTTCTCTATATGTTTTCTCCCCTGATGAAGAAGCCTTTATAATAATTTCCTATAAGTTATTATTGTCATAGGGTCGTCTTAGAAAAGCATTGATTTTTATTGGCAAGTTTTGTATTTCTTTAATGTTGAATCTCATGCAAAATCTATTGAAATAGGTAATGTGTATCTTGTAATGGCCGTTCAAGCCTACCCTCACTCTTTTTATTTTATGTTTCTAAAGTATAACATCGGTGTTATGGGATCTGGAAGGTGGATGATACTGTTTGATGTGAACTTACTGCTGATTTGCACTTGTAGTTTGATTTTCTTTAGTTTTCACTATTTCATAATTAATAACGAACGACATTGTTACTTGTGAGGTAAGTTGGTCCTTGAAGTTTGAGAACTTGGGTATCACTATCATAGTGTGTCGTGTAATCGTCACATCAGACTTCATATGGCAGTTAGAGTTTCTCACTTCATCTGTAGAGCATTTCTGATTATTTGCATAATTGATGGTGATTTATTTTAAATTCCTTGTGTCTTAATCATCATGTGTCACATTTTCGTCTACATCATTTGCTAAACTTTTTTGGGCTTGATTCATGTATTATTTTTCTTCTACATCATTTGCTGAACTTTCGTGGATTCATGTTTTATTTTTCCCTGATACAGGTCCGATTTCTTACCAAGATATATCACCCTAACATCGATAAGGTAATAAAATAATGTCTAGTTTTTCCCTTCTCTTTCTCTCTCGGTCTTCTTCCGTATAACTTTATATTGGTTTCTTTTTTGTTTTTGAATTTCGTGATGCAGCTCGGCAGGATTTGTCTTGACATTTTGAAAGACAAATGGAGCCCCGCTCTTCAGATTCGAACTGTACTATTAAGGTAATGTGTCAACTGTGCATAGTTTTCCGTCTTATGTTTCTCAATCTCCGTTCTATAGCTCTTTTTTTAATCTTATTTTTTAGTATCCAAGCGCTTCTGAGCGCACCTAATCCTGATGATCCCCTCTCTGAAAATATTGCTAAACATTGGAAGACCAATGAAGTCGAGGCTGTTGAAACAGGTATCAATATTGTACAATGGCGTCTCACTATTATTATCACTTGCCTTGATATATAGTTTTCTGTGTTATAATAAATAACGGTGTTAACAGTATTAATTTATTTTTATCTGCGTGGGGGTGAAATTGTGCAGCAAAGGAATGGACCCGTTTGTATGCTAGCGGTGCGTGAAGAAACAAAGGGTTAGAAGATCATTCTTTCATCAAAATAACATTGTTGCAATGTATGTGTCATTAACTTTCCAATTCAAATAGAAACTTTGGAGGTTTGAATGCTTGAAAAAAAATGTTGTACTTGTTATAATTGTTGTCTTCTTTTAGAATCCTTGTCTAGTAACTTGTACGGTTAGATGAGATGAATTGTTCTTACTGGTGCTCATGTGTTGTGGGCGTATATGAATATTATTGTGGTTATCAGTAGTTCATCTTGCTATTACATGTTTGTGGATTCTTGACAAATGAATGATAGAAAAGTTCTTGTGTCGCAGCAGAGTGGGTTGATGATAGTAAAAAGAAAAAAGATAGTGGCCGTTTTAAATACTTATCCTAAATAATGAACAAAATAAATAAAAATATTATTGTTTAGGTAATGAACTAGTCAATTAAAACTTCTGGAACAATTAAAGTTTTGTAAATTTTCGGTTAATACAGTAAAATGATGTGATTTCTATAAGCAAAATCTATTGTTGGAAATCTTTTATGATTTGGTTATCGAATTCAGCACACGTGAAGAGAAATTTCATTTTCTAAACCCTTGAAAAATACTTAGGTTAGACTCATTTTTCTTAAAATATCTAAAAGTGTACTTTAGCCTCAAAGTCGGACCAAAATACAATTAAATTAGAAAAATTTCAAAAATTTATACGATGAGATACGATACTATAGGACGATAAGATACGATAACTTTTTGTACGATAAGATACGATGACATACGATGAAATACAATATTATACAATTTGAGTGTTAGGGTATTTTGGTCCAATTTTGATTCTTAAATCTACTTTTAGGTATTTTTAGAAAAATAGATCTAATCCGGATATTTTCTATACTTTTGAGTTTTGAGTTTAGAGAATGAAAATTTTCTTATCCCGTAAGAAAGTGCCCAAAACAAAAGGCTGATAATAACCTTTGAAACCTATGGAGTCTAGCCATAGTAAAATAAGTAATAAATAATCATTGTCGATGCAATCACGAAAATAACAAAATAAAAATAAATGAATGCTTGATTTGATTTAGTTATGTAAATAGAGAGTAAATAAATATAAATCGATTTCTATATTTATATTTGATAATACAAAAAGTTGTGCTCACTAACAAAAAAGTCGATGTTATATAATTATTTATTTTTCTTAAAAGTAAACAGATTACAGTAGAAGAAATAATAATGAATAAATAAATGATAACAACAATATGACATACTAGACGAGAAAAAAAAATAAAGAACCGACAGCTCAAGAATATAACGGTGTACGAGAAGCCCGACAGCTCAAGAATAGCCCAAATTGCCAATATCCAAACCCAAGTCCAAGTCCAAGTCCATGCCCAAACTCAAACCCGGGCTAGACACGTCGACGGCGCGGGCGTGTGCCACCCACACTCTTCTCCCTTGCACTTGGATATTGGGCTCAAGGAAGAAAATCTTTTATAAACACTACACCAAGACATCTTTTCAACAAATGTGGGACGCTTTTGAACACACTATCAAATGTTTCTCATCACTTCACTTATTTATAACACATATCAAAATGTGATTTTTAAGCATACTTTGAACATCAATTTCTCATTAAATAGACATGATTTTGGAAAATAAATACTTAGTCTTATAGTCGTCGCAACGAGAAATAAGAATATTGAAAAATTATCTAATTTTGATGAGTGGACACCTCTCAAATATTAGCCACAAATCGTCGATAACTTATGTTAATAACCTTTTATTTACATTTTTTTCCAATCTAACACAATGAATGAAATTGTGAGACGACAATTATAAAGACACAATACGACTCAAGGTGGCTGGTTCTATGGTCAATACCAGTATAGAACAGGTAAGCAAAGTTTTTGTACCTTCCCTCGTGGAGTTATGTCATAGTTACAAACTTCTCAGTAGATACAACGTCCTTGAACTATTAGTCGTTTGTATATAAACAACGAACACTTATCCTGCTGATATCTTCATGTCACAGTTTTAGTTCTTATTATGTTCATCCCGGCCTTCCTTGAACAGTCGCCTGATTTTGTAAGAGTTTCTAAAGAATTAAGCACCATTAATTCTCTTTAGAAGCGACATCACTTCTCTCTTACATAGATGATTCTTACACCAAAAAAATAATCAAGCATTACTCGTTCGAAATCTCAAAGATCCGGTATCAAATAATCATTAAAAAAACACATTGCTTTGCCTCACTGAGTGTCGCCGTTTTATCATAGGATTATGACTAGGGAATCTTCCGCCACAGTGACCTCACTTCGTCTTAGCAGTTAGTTGTTCCTTTGAACCAAGTTGGGATCTCCAGTAATCATGGTTGGGTTTCTTTTGCTAAGACTATATTTCATGGGCTTTAACCTCATTCTTATTAAAGTCTTCTCTACTTGGTCCTTATTTAACTTATTGATTAGCGGATCCGCATTATTTTTCTTGAACCTTACATAGTCAATACTAATGAATCCAGAAGAGAAAATTTGTCGAATGATCTTATGATGTCCACATATATGTATACACTTACCATTTTACATGACTTTGTGCTCTACCAATCGCCAATTGATTATCAAAATATATACATATAGCAGGCACATGTGTTGTCCACCTTGGAATATCCTCTACGAAGTTTCTTAGCCACACTTATCCAAAGCAACAAACTCGGACTCCATGTTGGATCTCGTTATCACAATTTGTTTTGAGAATTTTCAAGCCACAACAACACCACCAAAGTGAAAACATATCCACTTGTGACTTTAGAGTCTTGTATATCAGATATCCAACTCTCGTTAGTGAGCCCTTCAATGACTTCAAGATGTCTAGTGTAGTGTAGACCATATTCACGAGTAAATCGTAAATACTACTACATTACTTTCACGATTGTTTTTCAATGTTCAAAATTTGGATTATTTGTATATCTTGCAAGCCTACTAACAGAGTGAGCTAAGTCAGGTCTTGTACAATCATCAAGTACATTAGACTCCCTATTACTCTAGCATACTCAATTAGAGACTTGATTTGTCCTTTATTCTTAGACAAATTGTGACTTGCATTGATTGGAGTTCTCGAGACTCCACCATCATCCTTTGCAAATTTGTCTAGAATTTATCAGCATAGTGTGATTGACTCAAAATAAGTCCATTTGATGTACGTTTGATCTTGATCCCCAAGATCATATAGGAAAATCTCAAATCCTTCATATAAAATATTGAATTCAATATATCTTTTGTGGACTTAATCATGCTCTCATTACTCCCAACATTGAGCATATGCTCTACATATAAATACAAAATTACATTCCTGTGCTCTGTGGTTTTAATGTAAACAAATTCGTCACACTCGTTGATTTTGAAGCCATTTGACATCATCCGTTGTCAAACTTGTCATGCCATTGCTTTGGGGCTTGTTTATAGCCATACAAAGACTTTACTAGTTTACATGCTTTCCTTTCTTGATCAGGTGCAATACAACTCTGAGGTTGGTCCATAGAAATCTCTTCCTCAAGATCACCATTTATGAAAGCATTTTTCACATTCATTTGATGAATTTCAAGATTTCGCGAAGTGGAAATCGCTATAATCAACTGTATAGACGTTATTCTCATCCCGGAAAAATACGTCAAAATATTTAAGACCTTCCTTTTATCTATAATCCTTAATTACAAGTTTCGCCTTGTAATAATCAATTGATCCATCCACTTTCATCTTCCTCGTAAAGATCCACTTGGAACCAAGAGTTTTACTCCCCTGTGGAAACAAGTTCTCATGTGTAGTTATGCATAATAGAGTCAATTTTAGTTCTTATGGCGTCTTTTCGTAAGTGACCCTCGACAAAATTTACATCGTCTTTTTATGTTAGAGGTTCGGCCTCTAGAATGTAGATTAGAAAAGTCAGACTCAAATGACTTTTTCAGTCTAGCTCGTTTTCTTCTTTGAGATTCTTCGATCTTGTCCTCTGATTATTCATCAATCTCTTGAAACATTTCCTCAATGTTCTCAAAACCTTTATTTGATGAATTCGCTTCATCTTCCTTAGTCTTAAAGGAAATAAATGTTTAAAGAATAATGCATTCTTAGATTCGATAAAAAAATCTTTGTGTATGTCGGGATTCTATAATTCATGCACAATAAAGTGATAAGCATTACTATGATGTGCATAACTAATGAATACACAATCAATGCACTTTTGGACCAATCTTCATCTTTTTAGGTGCCGGTCCCAAAACTTTGGCTAATCACCCACACATTTGCAAGTATTTATAGGAAGGATTCGTTCCTTTAAATAATTCGGATGGAGATTTATCCTCTTTCTTATGTGATATCTTATTCAAAAGATAATTCATAGACAAGATGACTTACCCCATATTTCTTGTGGCAACCCCAAACCTAGAAACACCGCATTCATCATCTTTTTGAGAGTGTCATTCCTTCATTCGGCAACATCGTTCGATTGAGGAAATATTATTGTGTCAAATCCAGAGTGCTCTCCAAGATGTCGCGTACATGTTCAAAGGACATCTCCCTGTACCTTGCCTGTCGCCGTCTGACGTCTATTACCCACTCCATTGTTTTAGTTCGGCTCTTCTTCTTTTACCAACTGTGTCTTCCGGGTAAAAGGAAGTCTTCCTTTCTCGAGAGGAGTATATAAACTTCTTGTTACTTTTTGTTAGGGTTAAGCATCAACTATTCTTGCGCCAAACATCAAGCTTTTACTCATTCTCTCTACGCTGGTATTTTGTAAGAATTAGCTTTATGAAGGATAAGCTATTTTGTAAGTGTACGTCTTTATTTCTTGTGTATTAAAGACAAACATTAAATCACCGTTCTCATAGTAAACCTTTTCATCGGGATAGGTTATCCCCCAGATGTAGGCAGCTGCCGAATTGGGTTACCAACGATGTGTGTTCTTTATCTTATATTGTTTGTCTGGATGCTTCAGTAAATGTTGTAAACATACTTAGTAACATCAGTAGACAATTACAAGAACATGGTATTTACGTTATCAATTGGTATCAGAGCCAAAAACCTAATCTACTGGGTGTTCGATCTTATCTCTTACTTGTTTTGTGTACACTAGTATGGATACTTTTAGAGAAAGTGGGTTTGTAAGTAGAGATCCTCTTCTTGATGGGCAAAACTACGCTTATGGGAAAGCTCGCATGAGAACGTTCATTAGAGCTATTGATCAGAATTCCTGGAAGTCTGTGATTGTGGGATGAAGTGTTCCTAAAATACTATTGGTAAATGGTTTGACAATTGAACCGGTTCCTGAGACTGAATGGTCAGCTGCTCAAGATGAAGCTGCTTTGTCTAATTCCAATGCTCTGAATTCTATCTACACCGCAGTTGACAAAAACGTATTACGTCTTATTGATACGTGCATGAGTGCAAAAGAAGCATGGGATATCTTGAGACCACATATGAAGGGACGTATAAGGTTAAAAATTCTCGGTTGCATCTTCTCACTTCGAAGTTTGAAAGCCTGAAAATTTCTGAAGATGAATCTATAAATGAGTTCTATGTTTGTGTTCGTGATTGTCTAATAAATCGCATTCTTTGGGTGAACCAATGCCTGATTTCAAGATTTTGAAAAAGATTCTCAGATCCCTACCAAAAAGATTCAGGATAAAGTGACTAGAATTGATGAAGTTCAGGACACCTCCACGATGAGAGTTGACGAAGGCATTGGGTCTCTTCTTACTTATGAAAGGTCTCTTTGCTCAAATATTGAGAAGAAGAATCATGGAATAGCTCTTAAGTCCTCTGGCTCTGACTTTTCCATCTCGAGAAGGGATGACTTATCTGAGTCCTATGAAGAATCTCTTACCCTCCTTGCAAAAAAATTTGGCAGGTTCTAGAAGAAGTTTGACAAGAAGCCGATGACATCTTTCAACAACTTCAAAGCTAAGTTCCCTCAAAGTCATAAGTCTGGAATTCCTCCTGGATGTCTAGAGATGACATATCCCCCATTCGCTCCACTTAAGGAAAAGAGATTCAATGTCACGAGTGTGAAGGTTTTGGTCATATTCAGACTGAATGCCCAAATTTCACTCGTCACCATCAGAAGAATTTTTCTTCTACACTGTCAGATGATGATCGACGTGACAACTCTAGTGACTGCGATGACAACTCGAATCTCTCCAACAAAAAATTTATCGCGTTCGTCAGTCAGGCCAGTGAGTCTTCTGAAGAGAATATAGTTGTTTCCCTGACTCTTTTAGGTTTCTCTCCTGAAGAATCTTTTAAATCGGTTAACAGTGATGATTTCTCAGATGCTTTTTTAGCTCATGCCTATGATATCATTGTCTTTCAACCTGATTTCAAACTGTCTCGTTCGGGTTCTCCTTCTAGCCTCTCCAAAAAAGATGAACTTAGTGATGAAGTTATAATTGAAGCCTACAAGACGTTGTTTGTCAAATGGGCAGATGACTCTAATGCCTTTGTTGTCTAAGCTGATAAGATAGATGATCTTGAAAATTCTCAAGCTGACCTTGTGGAACAAATAGAAGAACTAAAAAGTGACTCTCCTATTTTTGTAAAGGAACAAATTTCAACTGTTCTCAGTGAGAAGACTCATCTCCTTGAAGTCATCGGAGGCTTGAAAACTGAAGTTGCTCGCCTCACCTTAGAGGTCGCCAAACTGTTTAAATCATTGGATCTTCATCCAAGTACTGATATTTTGAACAATCTTTTGCGAAGTGGAAAATCTGTGCCAGACCGCTCAGGATTGTGGTTTGCTTCCTCATCTAAATCTCCCTCTCAGACGGTGTTTGTTCGTGGAACGGAAAGTCCCTCTTCTCACTCTCCAAATTTTTCTAGGCGTTCACATGCTAATGTCGACAATGTAAGCAATGTCTCGAACCTGTCTAGAAACATTATGTCTCACCACTGTAGATCTTAAAGTCGCAAGCACAATTGGAGGTGTCATTTATATGGGAGACTTGGTCATATCGTCCTTTCTTCTTCAAGCTCTTTGGAAGGAATCCCTTCTTAACTCGTCAGAGGTTCCTTTCTGAGGGTTTTTAGAAACCTTTTCCCCGTCAGAAAATTGATCTTCCTGTAAAGTCTCAAGAATGGAGAGTCAAGCACAATCAGTCAGTTTTTGTAGCCTATACATCTCTGAAAGCTTCCTCTCGTGATGACTGGTATTTCGATAGCGGTTGCTCTAGGTACAAGACAAGTGTTTCTGATTTTCTTGTGAAAATGTTCAGCCTTGTTCAAAAGGCAGCGTAACTTTCGGCGGTGGTTCCACTGGATCGGTAGTTGGTCGTGGCAATCTGGATGTTTTTGGTTTTCCATCTCTAGACAACATCCTTCTAGTTGACGGGTTGAAAGATAATTTGATAAGCATTAGTCAATTGTGTGATCAAGATCTCACTGTCACCTTCACTAAATCCGGTTTCCAGGTTTTAAATTATGAGGTTATGCGAGGGTCTTGATCTTCAGACATTAGTTATATGTGGTCCTCTCCAATGAAATCCTCTAAGTGCCTCCTCAGCAAACCTGACACTACTCCCCTTTTCCACAAGTGATTAAGCCATTAGAACTTGAGGAGCTTGGGCACTCTCCTCTCGAAGGATGCTGTCACTGGGATTCCTCCCCTTTCCACTTCAAATCATCGATTCTGTGGTGATTGCCAAATTGGGAAACAAGTTCGATCGGTGCACAAGAATGTCTACTTTATCACCACCTCTCACGTCCTTGAGCTTCTTCACATGGATCTCATGGGTCCTATGGAAGTGGAAAGTCTTGGTCACAAGCGATATATTCTGGTGATTGTTGACGATTATTCGAGGTGTTCGTGGGTGGATTTTTTGCGCGAGAAGTCTGAGACCTTTCATGTTTTCTCTTCCTTGGGTCTTCAACTTCAGCGTTCTCGTCTTGCCTCTTCTTAAAAAATTGTCCGCACTCACACTGATCATGGGCGTGAATGTGAGAACAGTAGGTTCGCTGATTTATGTTCTTCTCAAGGAATTATTCATTAATTCTCCACTCCTATCACCCCTGAATCTAATGGCATTGTTGAACGTAAAAACAGAACCATCCAGGAAATATCCCGTGTTATGGTTCACGCTAAGCAAGTTTCTTATCGTTTTTGGGCGAAGGCTGTAAACACTGCCTGCCATATCATCAATCGGGTCTCTATTAGTCCTATCACATTGTCCACCAGCTATGAAATATGGAGGGCAAGGAAACCAAATGTTAAGTCTTTTCATGTCTTTGTGACAACTTGTTAAATTTTAGCTGATCGTGATCCTAAGAAAAAATTGGATGCACGAAGTGATGAAGAGTTCTTTCTTGGGTACTCTTCTAACGGTCGTGCTTTCAGAGTCTACAAGAACAAAACTCGTCAGGTTATGGAATCTCTGAATGTGGTCTTCAATGACGAAGAAGCACTTGACTCATCTTTCTTTTTCGATGAAAGCCTTGTTTTTGTCCCAGACCTCCACTCTCCTGAAGTTCTCTCTGATGTCTCCAACATTGAGTCTAACCTTCATGTGGAGGACTCTCCAGTTCCTTCGTTCAACATTGTTCCCTTATCTGCCTCCAAAGTCCCATCTTGCAGGATCTCTTGAAATCATCCCATTGATGCTATTATTGGAAGCATTGACAAAGGGATCACAACCAAGAGAAAAGAATCGATAAATTATCTTGATTTTATTGGGAATGTCTGTTTTACCTCCAAGATTGAGCCAAAAATGTGTCAGAAGCAGTGCTTGATGAGTTATGGGGTTCTTCCATGCAGGAAGAACTGTCTCAGTTTGAACGAAACGATATTTGGGTTCTCATTCCAAGACCATCTATAAACATCATTGGCACCAAATGAATTTTTAAAAAAAATCTGATGCTTAGGGCAATGTTACCCAAAACAAAGCTAGGTTGGTTGTTCAAGGCTATTCTCAAATTGAAGGTGTTAATTTTGATGAAACCTTTGCGCCTGTAGCCCGTCTGGAGGCCATTTTCTTACTCCTTGGTATTGATTGCTTTAAAAAAATTCAAACTGTTCCAAATGGATGTCAAGAGTGCTTTCTTGAATGGAGTTATAAATGAAGATATTTTAGTTGAGCAACCAAAGGGGTTTACTGATCCAACGTTTCTAGATCATGTTTTCAAACTAAAGAAAGTCTTGTATGGGTTGAAGCAAGCCCCTCGAGCCTGGTACGAACGTCTTGCTATCTATTTAATCTCCCCGTGTTACTTTGAGGAATCAAAGATCATACTTTATTCATTAACAAGTCAGGAGTTGACGTTTATGTTGATGACAGTGTTTGGAGAGATGTCTCAGAGTCTTGTAAATGACTTCATTGACATAATGCATTATGAATTCCAGATTACTATGGTTGGAGAGTTATCCTTTTTCCTAGGTTTCCAGATCCATCAGCGGACAGATGGTATTCTTCTCTCTCAGAGAAAATATGCAAAAGAACTTGAGGAATTTGGTCTTGAATCCGGCAAACCAAAGAGAACTCCAACCTCTACCTCCGTCAAATTGACTAAGGATGATTCTTTTGACCATGTGGACTCTAAGCTTTACAGAAGCATGATAGGGAGTCTACTCTATTTGACAACCAACATACATGACATCTCCTTTTCGGTATGAGTTAGTGCTCGTTTTCAAGCTCGTCCAACCTCTTCTCATCTTAACTATGTCAAGCGGATTATCAAGTACATTAGTGGTACATCCAACTATGGTATTTTCTTCTCTTGACACTAATCATCATCTGGTTGGGTATTCCGATGCCGACTGGTCTGGAAATGTTGATGATTGTAAAAGCACCTCCAGAGGTTGTTTCTTTTTTGGAAAATAATATCATCTCTTGGTTTAGCAAGAAACATAATTGTGTCTATTTGTCTAATGCAGAGGCTAAATACATAGCAGTTGGAGCGGCTTGTACTGAATTTGTCTACCTAAAGTGTATGTTAAATGAGTATGATGTCTCACAAGATTCATCACTCTCTATTGCGATAACACTAACGCTATCAACATTGCCAATAATCTTAATATAGTAAGACGAAGCACATTGAAATCATGCATCATTTCATACATGGTCTTGTTGTATACAAGATTCTTTCTCTGGAGCACATCGGAACATATAATTAATTGGCAGACATTATCACTAAACCGCTAGGTGTTGTTCAGTTTAAAAATTTGAGGGCCGGCTTGGGGGTATGCTTGATGGACTTAGCAACTAGAGATGGGCCCTTGTTTCAGTCTTCCTTATGGGGTCAGTTGTCTCTCTGATGACTTCCGTAGTTCCTAAATGCAGTTTTTTGGTTTTCCCTTTTTACCGAGCGTGTCGATTCAGTTTCTTTTTTCAAACAAGGAAACAGTGGTTGTGTCAGTTACCCTCTCAAACCGTCCTTTCCTCTCTCACCTCCAACTGCACGAACAAACCCTATTTCTTCTTCTCCCTCGGCATTATGGTTTCCACACGCACTGCTCTCTCTTCCTCACTTATTCCCTCCTCTACAATGAAGTCCTCAAAGTTTCCTGTGAAACACAAGTCTGCGCAAACCAACAAGTATGGGGTTCGGGTGATGGGTGTTCCTGAAAAAGCCAAGAACAAGTCTGGTGCCTCTTCTTGGCGTAAGTCCTCCTCTCCTGCCTTTGTTCCTCAGAGTCCCTCTCTCAGTTCTTATCCCTCCTACGAGACTAGAGATGTTGCAGATACTATTGCGGATTTCCAAGATGTCTCTGACAAGATGTCTGCCAAGATCCATGATGAGGTTTTTCACTCTGTGTTAAATCTCTATCTTGTCGATATGACTGCTGAATTGGAGGCTGATTGCCCTTTCACTCCCGTTTCTCTGAATCATAAACACATATCTGACAAAGAATTTAATCGCATTATGGCCGAAGGGTTGATTCGTTGTCTTTAGTTGCTGCAGAACCCTTGTCGGAGAATACTCTTCCTCCTATGCCTGTTTCCGATGAGTTTCCTCAACCTACCATGCCAGAGACTGGTGGTCTGTCATCTGCCTCGTCTCCCTGGGATTCCTATGATCATTTATCTCCAGACAACGAGCCTTTAGATGATGATCCGATTATATCTACCCTCAGAAAAAGGAAGCCACGGATTCTAAGGAGCTCTTCTCGCCCCCAGCGCCCCTCCTCTTGTGTGACCGCCTCTGCACCTCCCAGTCGTCAGGATGATCAAGAGACAGCTAATGATTTTGCCGCTAATGAGGCGGAACTAGCTGATGAAGATGATGCTATTTCCTCTAAGAAGCCCAAGAGGAAGCTTAAGACCTCTCGTCAGGACATTCATGATGTTCCTGTTTATGGCATATTCCTCGACATCACCAATTACCTCATGTGGAAGTTTGTTCTCCATCAGTTTTTGTCTCATGAACATGTTCTTTCCGACGAGGCTCTTCAGTACACCGATATCATGGAGATTCTCAAGTCCGCTCGCCTCCTTCCTTCAGTTACTAAAGTCAGGCCTTATCATCCTTCTCTGGTTAGGGAATTTATTGTGAATCTTCCCACGGACATTGATGATCCTTCCTCTCGGAACTATCTTAAGGTTCATGTGCGTGGTAGGTGTCTATCCTTTTCTCCTAAGGACATTGCTACTCTGTTGGATCTTCCCTTGTCATCCTTGGATGTCAATCTCCCCTCCAAAGGTGAGATGGTCAAGGAATTATCCGGTGGTCGAGCCTTAAAGAGTGGCATGAGCGTGGTCCATATCCTGCTTCTAAGCTCAGTTCTAAGTACTCTATTCTTCACAAGATCGGGATTCAAACCGAGACTCGCTCCCTGGTGGTAACCACACTGCTTGTAGAATTCAGAGCGCAAAAGGATACTATTGCTACCGAGACTACGCGTCGTCGAGACATAGCTAACCTGCTCGAGATTCTTGTTCTAGACTCTACTGAAGGTTCCACTGCTTCTCATGCTACTATTTGATTTGCTTCTTGTTTTCTTTTCTTGTTTTTGGTCTGTAATAGATACTTTGGTTTGTTTGGCTCATTTTCTTTGATCGTGGCAAATAGGGGGAGTGGTGTGTGTTTTGTTGTGTCTCTCTCTGAACATCTCAAACTCTGATTTTGTGTTGGTTTGTAAAGTCCTCGACCTTTTTCTTTGGTCTGACTTGATTCTCTGTTTGTTAGTTGTGGAGTGTTCTTTCTCATTTCTTCCTCAGGATTTGCCTCCTCAAAGCCAAATGGGGAGTTTTTTTGGGGAACTTGTTGCCCCTATTGCTGAGTCAGATTCAGAGTGCTCTCCAAGACTTATCGGACATGTTCAGAGGACATCTCCTTGTACCTTCTTCTTTTAGTCTGGTACCTACTCCATTGTTTTAGTTCGGCCCTTCTTCTTTTGCCAACTGCGTCATCCGGGTAAAAGGATGTCTTCCTTTCTCGGGAGAAGTATATAAAATCCTTTTTTCTTTTTGCTTGGGTTAAGCATTAACTATTTTTGCGCCGAACATCAAGCTTTTACTCATTCTCTCTAGGCTAGTATTTTGTAAGAATTAGCTTCGTGAAGGATACGTTATTTTGTAAGTGTACTTCATATTCCTTCTATATTAAAGACAACCATTACAACACAATGGGTGTTAAGGTGAAATAGTGAGTGTGGCTCACTTCTAGGGGAGCCTTAGGCAAGTTTACTTCGGAAACAAAGTGTTAGGTTTAGGAATTGAAGATTCTTTTGTAAAACCTTTGTATCTTTGCTATTCCGTTCTCACAGTAAATGTTTTCACCAGGATAAGCTATCCCCACAGATGTAGGCAGTTGCCGAACTAGGTTACCAACGCTGTGTGTGTTGAGATTGGTGCCATTAAAAGAGATATTAGACATCATAAATACTTTGTATTTGATTTTTGCTGAAACATTAAATAAAATTAAATATTCATTCTTCATTAAGATTTTGTTTATGTATATTTGATACGCTCTAAAACTTTCATTGAAGAAAGGGGTGCTAAGTATAGACTTGACAATATAGCCCCTTGTGACTAGTTTAAACATTAGTTTGCAATCTAAACATCGATAGGGCAATCGAACCTCAGTAATGATTGTTTGAATGATTCAGGATATCTTATCTTGTAATATAGAGAGTTGTGAATCTGTGTTTCATTCTTGATATCTTACTAAAGATATTGAATAAGACCCGTGATAATCTGAAACTCGAGATAAAACAATTTAATCAATTGAAGCATCAAGATCACATACGAGGTGTATTTCAGTACTTACCTTAATCATGAAGTGAATGCATAATCGATGTGACACCTTATGAAATTTGGTTTTTTAATGGGCAATGGCTAAATTAAAGATGCATCTGACCCGACTGTTGGTGTCATAATGCTGTCATGTTGGGTTAGTGATTCACAAATACAAAATTTGTGTTGAAACAATGCCAATGCATTAGTATCACACTATGTTTCATTATGAGAGTGTTAATGAATAAACCAGGCCTGATATTCATGGAATAGAATATTCTTTAATTAAAACATGTAAAATTTAAAGACATCTCACTCTATGTTTTTCTCATTCACAAATAACAAAGGAGTTAGTGAAATAATAACTCAGGGGTAAAACGATAATTTTACATTCCTTCGAGTCACTGACACACATGAAGGGTAATATCGTAAAATACTCCATGGATCGTGTGAAGAATTATTTTGTCACATGAAACAAAAAATAAACGCGTATGGACTTAGAGAGTTTTAGTATTGGTCCATTAGTGGAATCGTATAATATTAAGAATTAAAAGACGGAAAAGATTTGTGAATTTTGAGTCCGATATACTAAAGCTTCGTTTATGTGGGTCCATTGGGTCTCAATGATAGACTCTCAGACGAGAATTATTGAATTAGAACGATTTGATTTTCTCGTTGATAATAAATTATGATTTACACTAAGAGAATGATTCTTTAAGTAATCGAATAAACAATTAGTTATTAATTATTACATTTATTTAAGGAATCATATTATGTTATTATATGGATAATAATATATTTTAATGATTCAAATAAATAAAAGATCGAAATAAATATTTTCTCGTTTCGTACTACTTTGAAGATTATGAAAATAATTAAATATTTGTCATTAAATAAATGAGATGTTCTAAAATAATTAAATATTATTTTAGAAATAAATCGAATATTTTTTTTTGGAAAATATTGAAGGGATACTCGGCCATAATTAGAAAATTAGTTCACGTAATTAATTTTTAAAATTAATTTAAAGAAACGACGGGCTTAAGTTTGATTAAGGAGTTTGACCGAAGAAAAAAGTCAGCCATCTCTCTATTTAAAGGATTTTTTGAAACCCTAATCACTAAACCCTAATAAAAAACACTCGGCCAAGTCCCTCCCCTGTGTGTACTTGTGTTGGCCGAGAGAGTTAGAGAGAGAGATCAAGAAATATTTTCTTTATCTCCCGAACATTTCTGAGTGATCCTGAAAGTTTTTCGTTGTTCTATTGAAGAGCCCACCTATTGAAGAGGCCTCTTAATCTCCCCAAAACCCGAGAGAATTATCATTGACTATTCTCATGCTGTTTGCGTGACATTTAACCTGTAGGGATTCATTCGAAACGCAAAGAAATCGAGCGAGACGCGACGAGGCGCATTTCAGCCTCCTTGCTGGTCAGACTAGCCGGGCAGACTCGCCGGACAGGATATGTCGCCGGGTTCAATGCTTGCCTGAGCCACCACATGAGCTTGACGCATATCCAGGTCGTGCCACTTCACCAGCACCACGCCCTAGCCCGAATCTACACTGGTGCACAAGTCTCGGAGCTCCAGCGACTCGCAGGAACCCACACGCTCACATGCCAATTTTTGCCGGCCGGCCATAGTGCAATCTAGTGGGACAGAATCTCCAATCCGGAGAGGCAGCTTCAAGAATTTTGACGAGGCGCTCCGACGTTAGCTAGCAACACACGAGATTGTTTACAACCTCATGTAAGTCTCCTAAACGAATTGGATCTGCGATTAATTTTAAGAAATGTGTTTATAAGTTGTTAGATCATTTTATTCAATTTATTGACAACATGTTTAGAATATATAGTTTATTGATATGTTAGTGATTTTTAATGCTTAGGTTGATAAATATATTAAAATATATTTAATTAATTTTAGATCTTATTATATAATTTTGTCACATATAGATGTGTTATATAATAATATTTTTTAAACCGTTAAATAATTTCCAACACTGTGTTCTTTATCTTATATTGTTTATGTGTATGCTTCAGTAAATGTTGTAAACATACTTAGTAACATCAGTAGACAATTACAAGAACATGGTAGTTACGTTTTCAAACATGGTGGAGTGAATTTGTGAATAATTTCATGTTGTGCACAAAAAATACCACATGGTTACTTTGCATAATTTAATATTTTTACCAACTTGATTCTCAACTTCTAATTTGTAGATGGTAAAATTTTCAATTGCCCCGTCTATGCCTAAACAAATAAATATAAAAATATTTTGGACTATCATCAATGACTGTCAAAAAATATTTGTTTCCACCTATTGTAGACATGAATTTTAAAGCACATAAATTGATATGAATTAATTCAAGAAGCTCACTCTTTCTTTCAACACTATGAAAAGATATACTCGTTAATTGTGCTTCAACAAAATTCTCACATTTATGTTTAAAATCATATATTAAATTTTGGTATACAATTCAAATTTATTAATTTACGCAATATGTCATAATGCACATGACCAACTCTACCGTGATATACATTATGACTCAAGCATATAAGAAGAAGAAGATGCATTTGTATTCATTTCTTTGCCGGTGAAGCCATTGCATTAATCTTCCACATACCCTTTCCTCACATACATCCTATTCTTACTAAGAATGATCTTCTTAAAAACCATCTTAAACCAATGGTTACAAATAATGATTCCAAAAATAAGATTCTTCCTTATATCGGGTAAATAAAGAACATCTGTGAGCTTCAATTTCTTTCCCCGAGGTCAATTTGAGGATGACATGGTTTATCCCCCATAACATCAGAAGTGGTCAAATTTCCCATGAAGAACTTCTCTCCTTATAGGCGCAATTCGAGCGAGCAAAACGCATTCTTGTCCGAAAAATATGGTGGGTTGCACCGCTATCTAGCCACCACTCCTTGGGGTTTAAATCCACCAAGCTCGCTTTGGAGACCACGGCGACGAGGAATTAGCTATCATTCTCGACTTCCATGGAATTCGCTTCTCAGTTTTTTGTCTTTAGTGATTCTCAGCAATCCACCGCGCGATGACCTTCTTTGTCACAATTGAATCACTTGCCAACAAAATTTTGTTGGTTATTCTTTATGAAGGCAGCCCTTTTTGGTCCAAGCTTGTTGGAGGGTGCCTTTCGAGTTTTTACCATGCTCGACGATATTAGCTCTCTCGAAGTTGGTCCCAAACCTCTTTTCGGAACCACGGTGGTCTTCCTCTATGCAAAGGCAAACCACCAAATCTTCAAGACTTAAATCATTTCGCTTATGCTTGAGGTAGTTCTTTAAGTCTTTCCACCCCGAAGATAATTTTTTGATGACGGAGACAACTTGAAAAGACTCGCTTATGGTCATTCCCTCAGCTTGAATCTCGTGAAAGATTAGTTGTAATTCTTACACTTGACTCACCATTTTGAACTCAAGGAAGCGACCCACAATGTATTTTTTTGAGCTTGCGTCATTAGTCAATATTTTTTATCAAGTGATTCCCAAATTCCTTTAGAAGAAACCTTTGAATTATACACATTGTATAGAGAGTTCGCAAGATAATTCATCACATAATTCTGATACAAGTAGTCCGAATTCTTCCAAGTGAGGTACCCTATCCTCACTTTTGGATTGGTCTCGTCCTTTTGAAGGATCGAAGGTTTTCGGTAAAAAACCGCACAAGCCCAATGCTGGTCAAGTAGAAGAGCATCTTCTATTGTCATTTCTTGAATTTCAGACGATTGAACTTCCTCGGCTTTTTGGACGACATCATTACGGGAGGCACTCGAGCCAAAGTCGCATTTTGAACAAGACCCCTAGTTTTGTTCACGGTCATAGCCTTCATCAAGTGAACATGTCCCGAAAATCCGTTACCAACCGAAGCCTCCGCCGTGCCATGCGGTAGAACCCTGTTATTTCGATTCACAGCGCAGTTTGTTAGCACCTCTATGGTATAACAGATCGGATTGATCGGAGTTCCCGAGTCAATCATATTATTGTTGTTTTCGGTTGTCATTTCTAGGAAAGAAATTAACACGAATGAGTAAAAATTGAAATAATCAACACAACAAACTAATTTAAGAATATTTTGGCAAACAACTCCTTCTAAAAGCAACTTGTCAAAGATGCAAGTAATATTGCCCACCCACTGCTGAAAATCACGAGCAATTTACCTCCCATGATACTGTTGGAATAGGTATAGGGTTAAGAAAAATTATCATTAATAATATTAATGGAGGAATATAAAATTTCTTTACAAGTAAACTATTTAACTAACCTACATGTATAATTAAAAACATTATTTAAACTACTTGAATAATAACCTTTCTTGTATCTTCAAACCTTGAAGCGTCTCGGGAAAGGTGGATCTTCTTCCTTGGCTCAATTTCTTCACGTCTAGTCTTGAACTTGAGAAACCTAAGGTTTCTATTACAAGAGTCTATAGAGGTTTAGAAGGATTTGTGTGTGGGCACAATTAAACAATATGAACCAAGAACAATTCTTGGATCATAAGCTAATTCTCTAGATCAATTGAGGATCTAAGTGCCAAAATAAAAAGGAGTATTTTCTAGAGAGAGAGAGAGAGAGGGTCGGTCACAATGCAAGAGAGAGAAAGAATAAAGCTTATTTTCACATCTCTATGTGATGATCTATTTATAGGAGAAGGAAAAATCTATAAAGGTCAATTATGCATTCATGAAAGAATAATGCATTCTTGACAAAATATTTGATTTTCTCTTCCCCTTTCTCTCCTAAGCTGGCCGGCCATGCATTGTGCATTAGTGAGAAAATTTGTTTCCTCACTTAGCACATTTGTTTCCTTCTCAAGGAAATTCATTTCTCTTTACCTTTAGAATAATTATCCTTATAATTAAAGGGAAATAATTCTCTCCTCCTTTGATGTTTTTTGGCCGAATTCTATAGCTAGGGAAGGGGCATCTAGATGCTTCCTTATTTTTTTTAAGACAATTCTTAAAATACCCATTGTAGAATTATTATTGCACAAATAACGAAATTAATTATGTAATGCCTTAAACGACTTTTCGGCTTTAGAAAATAATTTATATTTTCATCATATAAAAATATTCAAAATCTTATTTTGACATTCACATCATTTTATGTCCATGTGGACAAAAATACCCTTTAGACATTTTCTGGGAAGATTTTAGTTCAACATTTAAACTTATTTTAACTTAGCTTTCAGTTTAACAATCTTACTCTAATGACTTGTAATAGTGACCTTATGGATCCAAATGAACAAAGCTTGAGCTTCTACACTCGGATTCAAAAGTTCGCAAACCTTTTCCGAGTATTAGCTTAATGTCAATTGACTCCACTAAAGAGTTGACGCTATGAATCTCTCGGTTCAAATTAATTTATTTGCTACTCAAATTGAACTCAATTATATTGAGCGGATCCATTGAATGTTATCTATGTTTATCCTTCATGAATATCATCAACTAGATGAGATTTGTAAAATTATCATTTTACCATTCTAGTTGTTATTTCCTCAACTCCTAAAGTACTTGTGAATAAATTAGAAACAATGTATTGACGATGAGCTAACAAGTCACATTGTTTCAGCTAAATAAAGTCGCTACTTAATTTTAGATACTACACAGTTCATTTATTCACAATCCAAGTAATAAAGCATGAGGTGATACATGAATTTCCATATCTATGACATTAGGACAAAAAAGGCCTTTAGAAGCGACAAAAATCGCTTCTAAATGCAAAAAAGTCGCTTCTAAAACTCCTTTAGAAGCGACTTTAGAAGCGACAATGTCGCTTCTTATGGGTCGCTTCTAAAGGTCCAGAAGTGACTTTGTCACTTCTAAAGGTATTTTAGGCGTCGAAATTAGAAGCGACAAGTCGCCCTTAAAATCGCTTCTAAGAGTCCCTAAAACGTGGGGAAAAAGGGTGAGAAAATTTGGCGGGTGACGTTTAGAAGCGACATTAGAAGCGATATTGTCGCTTCTAAAAGTGTTAACAACAAAATATAAAAGCGACTTTAGAAGCGACATTGTCGCTTCTAAATGTCAAAATGAAAATTTTATTTTATTTTATTCCGATTTAATTAACTTAAATATTAAATTATTATTAATTAATTAAAATTTGCATGAAATATAATTAAAATTAATCATAATTAAATATACTAATTAAATTTAAATAAATGAAAACGAAATAAATATTAAGTCAAAATGTTAAACATTCAAATGTCGATAATTCATACACACATAAACTAATGAAAATCATAAACGAAATAGTTATAGAAATTCGATAATTCTACATGAATAAAACTAAGATCTTCTTCCGCGTCCTCGGCTTCGTCTTTTGCTGTGTCCGAAAGGAGGCTTGGTGTCAGGGTCGGTGGAAAATGATGAAGGCGAAGGTTGTCTGGGCGTAGACGTGGCTGATCCGGAGTAGTGTATTGCGAATCCGAAGCGCTCGAGAGTCCGAACCGAGTCATGTATTGGTTCATTGTCGCACTAAACGCGAGATCGACATTGATGCTCGGGTTTTGACTCAAACCTGCGGCCATGCCGAATACAACATCTCTGAGAGCTGCCAACTCTTCCTTCTCATACGACGACTTCGAACTCTCGTTTCCAACGGAAGAAGATGAGTTGTCGTAGGCCTTGGCTTCAAGAAAGTCTGAGCGCGGGATGAATGGCCCAATGCACGTAGCCCAGTCACGATGCATCCCGAAAACTTTGGTCATAGCAATCTCCTCGAAGTTAGTCGTGTCCACCAGTTGTCCCGAAGCCCGAGCTTGCTCTTGTAGATCAGTGACACGAGCTACTATCCGAGCCTACAAACAAAATATAAAATAAATTATTTATTAATTATTCAAATTATAATGTAAATTTAGAAAAATATTTATACTTACGTGATACTCTCTAGCAGTAGGCGTAGTCCAGTGACTATCGTGTGTCGTATGCATCCTCTCCCACGCGGCGAGTGGCCCTAGTGCTTGTCTCCCTTTTCCAACCCTCTGCATTTAACACATTATGACTATAATATATAACTTATGTAAAATATTTATAGTTAATTTGTAATTGAATGAAAATATAAGTACGCAAGTGTGACGATACTCGATAAATGAGATCGTGCCTTGTAAGCTCTTCGTGGTCTTTTTGCTATGATTCTGTTTATTTATTTTGGACGATTTCTGCAAATAAACATTGATTACGGTAAGAAAACTTGTTTTTAAAATAAAAAAGATTGATTAAAAGTTTAATCAATTTAATTGATACCTGAAATTCCTCTGTGTCCATCTTATCTATCAGCTCAGACCACATTTGGTTCGACATGCCTTTGGGCATCCGTGCGAGCGCCTCTCTCGATCTCCGCCGCAATCGATCCGGTAAATCCGACTGTACTTTGCCTTCCCGTCACGTAGACGCTTCTTCGCGTCGCGGATAATGGTCTTTTCGATGAGTGTAGAGTAGCATGCCGCTGGAATGAGTTCTCCCGACTCACTCTCGTACACAAAGCCGTACTCTGCGTAACTGCCAGACAAAACCGCCGCTTGTTGTTGCGGGAGATGCTATTCCAGTTGGGCGTCAGAGGAGGAATGTGCTCTCGCACCAAAACTCCAAGGCTGTTGGCGAACGTCCCAACGCGCTTGCCTTTTTTGAAACTCTCTCCTTCACCCCTACTCAAAGGACGATAAAACTGGAGGTGAACGGGATCGAAGATAATGACCACTCTCTTTCCATGTCTAGCCTTTTGCGAAGTTTGACCCATGGTCAAATCTCGTCCGGAGTAAGGCGTTCGAGGGTCATCGCCTCTAGTCGACATACTGCAAAACATATCTCACCAATTGGCCTAGTCCAGATCACGTAATGGACCTAGAATTTGACTTTCTCAAATGAGAGTATTAATGCTACGAAATGACATGTCTCATTTCAAGATTTAGGTAAGCATGATGCAATTTATACATAGTGACCTTGAGACAGAAGATGTTAAATAGTTTATTCTTCTATCGTCTCTAAAGGGGCACTGGTTACTTCAGTATCTTTGAAAGATACACTGGAAGAACTATAGAGTTCCTAACTCTTTATGCCTTGTAACCAGACATTATAGATTTTTCCAACAATCATACTGGGATCAATAGTCCGTTGATCGTTAGATTGTGAATATATCGTTTTAACCAAACCATGAAGAGTTTGTTCACGTAAATCTACATTTGTGTCTTCATACATTGTTAGGTTTGATTAAGGATTATAAGACTATTGAATATCATAAATCTTCAATCAAACTAAAAGGGAATGAATAAACGTTTCAACTTTTATTAATTTAATCAGCAAATTACAATAAGGAGATTTATATTACATTAATATGTAAATAAACAATCTTCTTGTGGGCATCTCTGCCAACAGATACAACGATTGACGAGAAATTTTTTGAGCAATAGTATCTTCTCCGGCGAACCAAACTAGTGATTGAACCTATCTCGGACTACAAAAACAAAAATACAACTTCGGAAAAGGAATGTTGAAGGAGAACATTGAGATAGTTGTTTCCTTATCTAAATGTGCTTTTTAGAATGAGAACTCAAAATATTTTATACCCGAAGGAGTTAGTGGTTACACCACTTCGAACCACCAATAATGTTTGCAATTAAGGAAATTTAAGCGTTTCTATCTGCTCTGAATTTTCCCGGTACAAAACGTTTTCCGTGTATGCATCAAATGTCATTCAAGCTGAGTATTAACTCGTCACTAACGTAATTGAGACCGCAACAAATGTATGTTTAATTTACAATAAAAGATACAATTTATTTGCGGAACTAAACCTTTTTACAGGTGAAATTTGGAATGAAAAAGATAGAGATTGGGCCCCGAAGTCCGAAATCCCAAGAAAAACCTAAATTGCCAAGATCCAAGTATGGGCCCTGCCCGGCCCTTCTCGGCGCGGCAACGACGCGTATGTGTGCGCGCGAGGAGTAGAGCTAACCCACCGACACTCTCCTCGCTTGCTCTTGGTTATCACCATAAGGAGGAGAATTCTTTATAAACAATACACAAACACTTATTTCCAACCAATATGACTCTTTTGGAATATACTATCAAGTGTTTCTCTTCACTTCACTTCTTTACAATACATATCAAAGTGTGATTTTAAGCATAATTTGAGTATCAATTTCTCATTTATCGTATAAATGATTTTGGTAATTAAATACTTAATCTTATAAACAAGGTACCGACACTCTCCTACCTTGCACTAGTATATCACCTGAAGGAAGAGAATCTTTTATAAACACATATCAAAGTGTAGTTCGGCAAATAAATACTTAATCATGTACCCGTCGACGAGGATAAGAATATGAAAAAATTATGTAATTCGAATGAGTGTACTGCACTCAAATACTAAATTAATGAAAAATCATCTATAAGCTACATTAAAACCTTTTATTAACATTTTCTTCTAATAAAGGACACATAATCGCTGCATGACTTTGTTGCAACGATCAAGTTCATTTGGAGCGAAATGGTTGCATGCTCTCGTCCCTATGGTCTGGTGACTCTAAAGTCAATGCAACTCTAACGAGAGTTATGATTGAGATTATTTAGGCTGATTTTAATCTCATGGAAATCATAGGAATCTTTACAAAAGAAAGAAAGCAAAGCTCGCTTTTTATTCTTATCGAATTTTGATATTTTTCATGAATATTATTGCTGACCTTACATGTGGTGTTTTAAAAAAATTCGTAAGGAGGTTCTAATGAACATGAAATTCGCTTCCAAAATATTACTAGTTTGACGCTAACAAATTACGTATAAATAAATATGGCCAAATTAATGATGTGTCATTTACAAAATACATAATATGTAACGATACGATGGTATAAAACGAAGTTAATCATCTAGTATGTATTTACTTTTGGCGGAATGGCATTTTCTAACAACATACTACTAATAATTACTTTATCTTACAATCCAATATAATAGATTATGTCTAAGATATACGAGTATAAAAATGTATCAATTCTCGAATCATCACAACAAAATTGAGCATTGACTTCCTGAATAATGTATAATTGTATATTACTAAAGTTAATAATCTATAATTTATTTATAGAAAGTGATCCATAGCATTGAAATCATCGTTTCGAGCTCAACCAATATGAATGCGAAGGAAGTTCTAAAGTAATGTATTTTGTGCTAAATAACCTATAAACCTAGATCTCAACCGATAGATGTACGTACAAATTTTTTGGGAAAATGGCTCTATCTTAGATAAACGTAATTTGGTTTTGTCCAACGTTTGGTAAAACTTTTGTAAATGTCCAAAACGCTTATGTGGCATACTTATTATCGTTAATTAATTATTTTTATACCCTTATTAATTCAGCAGCATTTTTTTTAATTATTTTAATTAGTTTTAAAAAATTCGAATTTAAGTTTCTTACTGATTCAAAAAAGATAATTCAGGGATAACATTGATCACGTGCCATGGTAAATGTTAAAGACATTTATATTTTCAGCATATTTAATTACAAACGTTTACTTCCAAATAATATCTCTTTATAATTTTCCTTTATTCAAAATATTAATACCGGTTGATTAGGTCTTTGTAGATCCTAGAATATTGGAGATTTTATTGACCCGTTTACGCTAGGTATTACTTAAAAAACTTTTTATGGTAAAATATATTTGTTATTTCTATAGTTATTTTAGAGAATTTTATTCTTCCAGCCCGTTTTATTCCACTTTTTCACCTTTTTTTTCTCTGATATTTATTTTCATTTAGTAGGGTGATATTAACAACGGTTTTGACATTACAATACAGTGTTAATTGAAAATTGATAATCAATTTATATCGTTTTTAATCTCCGTCATAGCTGTTTTTCTGTTTACACGAATCTGATTAGTTTTCTTCATTGTTTTACTTAATTAATTATATTAATTGTTACGCAATTAATTTACGTCTGTTGAATCTTTTTCAGTACACAGTGGTATTCATGATTTACATTGTTAATTGATTACAGGTTCATACACAATGACAGTGATTGAATAAGCTATGTTGAAGGGAATTTCCGATTACTAGATCTTCATTCAAGTATGGGAATTCCTCACACCTTAACCCTGTAAATTAACATTCAATTTACAAGAGTAAAATACTGTAAATCATACTCCGAAATAAACATAAATATAATTTACAATGTAAATCATATACTAATGAACTAAATCGACTATATTAATTTTTTTAAGGGTTAACGATGAACTTCTGTTGTTGTTGCAAGCATAACCAAAGGAGAAGAATAAATGTTTGTTAAAATCTCAAACTTGAGTGAAGAAATAAATTATGTGACATTTTTTGTGTTTTAAGACAATTAACATACTGTTGCATTGCATAAGAACATTGTGCTTATCCATGAAAATTGTGTTTCATGCGGTTTTAAACTCATAACTTGTCATTCAAAATAAAAATATATTGGATCATACTAATTCGAAATAATTTCGCAGGTCCTAATTATTTTTCCGATTTTGAGCACCTCCAATATAATTCAGGTGGGTCTTTCTCTTATAAGATAAGAATTGCCTAAGAGCTGCTAAAAGACATGAAATGTAAATTGTATGCTAAACTATAACCATCTATCAATGAGTTGAGCAAATCTATTACAAAATCAAAATAGTATTGAAAAAAACTAGCTCTGAAAACAGTCGCTCAGGCTTTCACTTCGAGGAGCGACGGATCGTCTTGTTCGTCCTCTTCTTGAAGCTTTTTGATCCGAGCCTCGAGGCGAGACTGATTTCCGATGGCCTCGGAGATGGCTTTGGGGAGCCAAAATCCGGGCCTTTCGATGACGCGGGCCCGGTCGAGAACGAGGGGCTCTCTCTCTGTGACTTGGACTCCGTCGAGCGTCCAAAGTTTCAGCGTGGCTTGTCCTTTGAGGCCCACCGAAAACCAGCCCAAGCCCGCCGCAGCAATGTCCACGCTGTTCGTGTCCCAACTCGCTCCCGACACTTTCATTTCTCTCCCTTCTAATGTCCCCATCTCCGAAGCTCGTTGCGCTCCGATCGGTGGCTGCAACAAAAACCCATGATGGGACTACGACATTCAGTTTCGGAAAAATGTAAAGAAACCGTTTGATTAGCTCCAGCCAGTGGCCATATGAGTTATTTCCATACATAGCTGTGCTCTCTGTATTGTGTGATTGGTTTCTAACAATCCTTATTTTTTTCAACAAACCGAACCTGAAAACAAATGTGCATTAATTAAAAACAGAAGATTACCTGTAAGCGAATTCCAACATGTTTTGTCCAAGTTTCTTCAGCATTTTCTGTCTTGCCCATGTGTAAAGACACATTCGGGGACACCCAAACCGTGACATAGATCGTATCCACGGAAGCTTCAACGAGATCTAATCTCATCAAACCACCCACATGCACCGTCTGACCAACCTGCATATTCAAAAAACACACCAGCGTTCTCATACACTCGTTACCACGCCGATTCCATAATCGTGCTTAAATTATTTGTTAGCATAGTGTATTATGTAGCTTCTGGTATGGGGTTTGACAGTCAAAAGTCCTAGGACGATAATACATGAAATCATATATAAAAAAAAAGGATGACCTTCATCCTGTAACTCCGAGGCTGAAGCTCCTTCCGAATCTCGACCATTTTCTGCTCATCCCTGTTCAACCTCACCGACACCAAATAGGGATGCAAAAGCCCAGGCGTGTCGAAGAACTTCGCCTTGGCCGGCAAAATCCCTCCGACCCGAAGTATGCCGAGAGTGGTACCCGGAACCGGAGCCTCGGTGAGCTTCGTGACTTTGGCTCCTTCTTTCTTTGCGAGAACGTTGATGAGCGTGGACTTCCCGGCGTTCTGGGCTCCGATGACCCACACGTTCCCTCGCGGGCCCGCCAAGCCCTTGACGAAGGAGAGGAGATTCCTGACGCCCAAGTCCTTCCTTGAGCTCACCAGGTAGACCCCGCTGAGCTTCAGGGCCCCGGCTGCGCGGGCCCGCCTCCGGACCCACCGGTCCAGCCTCGTCGGCGATATCTGAGAGGGCAAGAGATCGACTTTGGTGGCAACGAGGACTATCTTCGGGAGAAGAGCCCCCTTCTTCTCGCCCTCCCCGAACAGAGACTTGGCCGCCCGTCTCGGGAACGACCCGTCGAAGTCAACACAGTCCACGACCAGGACGATGACCACGCTCGAATTCCCGCTCCGTTTCGTCATCCGGGTCGAGATCAGTCTCTCGAAGTCGAAGTCCGGGATCAGATTCTCGGCCCCCTGGTTCTTCACCGCCCCGTAGTTCCTCAGAGAGTGACACCTGGCGCAGACCGTGGCCTCTCCGTGGCGGGCCTTCTCGGCCCGGGCCTGCTCCTTCGCGGCTTTCCTCTTCTCAGCCTTCGATACCTTCTCTCTCTTCATCTTCGCCAGCACTTCCTCCGTCATGTTTCCGTACCCGACCCCGGGTAGGCTAAACCCGTCCAAGTCCAGACCCGAATCCGCTTCCTCTCCCGGGAATTCGACATCCCATTCCTCGAACCCGGATTCCAGACCTGGCTCAGCATCCTTAGCCTCAATTCCACCCAAATCTTCGTCTTCATCTTCATCGAATACTTCATCCTCGTCATCTATTATTTCGTCCTCAAAACCCTCTTCCGAATCCGACACGGATATCTCTCTTCTCTGATAAAACCCAGGAAGGTTCTGGTCATTGTCTTGCATGAAAACCCCACACCCGGGACATATCGGAGCATAGCTCTCGTCCTCGTCTCTGCCTTCGCTCAAAACCCGGCCTACGAGTCTTCCATTATTAAGCTTCTCGGCTGGTCTATTCGTAGATTGGTTCTTTACGCAACACGTGACACTGAAAGAAGAAACCCTTTTCTTGCGCTTGTTGTTGTCGACGCCAAAACCTGGCGGTGCGTAAGTAACCATGGAAATGGCGGTCAGTATTAGAGAGAGAGAGAGAGTAGAGTGAGACGAAGATGATAGTTGATGGTACCTCGGAAAAGATGAGAACTTGCCGGTGGGTTCTCTTGTCTGAAGTCATTATTCAAGCTCAGCTTGGTCGCTGTAGAAGAAGATAACACTACCGCCATCGGTTTTTTTGCTGCTGACTCCTCTTTGCGTATATATTTACATAAATTTCATTTTCGGTGAAATTTTGTTCGAAGTATCAAAGATAGAATTATTATGTAAACTATAATTTTATTTTATGAGTTTAATAATGTTTAAAATATTAAAGGTAGGCTCAATATGCCATTTCTATTTTTAATTAGATTTTTAACTCATTTTCGGACAAAAATACTCTCCGAATGTGTTTAAACCTATTCTCCTCTTTTCACTCTTTCATTTTTACTACTCTTCAATAATTTCAACTTCTCTCTTCGGAACTTAACACTAAATCCTTGTGTTGTGAGCTAAATATCATTATATAGTGGGTACGTTTTCTAGCTTTATGTAATCATTTTAATTTTTAGGCGTATAGATCTAAGTTTTAAATGGGCGAGGATGGTGGATCTACATTTTAGTTGAAATCCGGTTTTTTTATTTTATTTATTTCCGATAATTTCGGATGGTTTGAGATGAAATTTATCGAAAATTTCCGATGAAATGCATGCAAAAATTAAAAGAATTCCGATATCTTCTGATAAGTTCCGATGGTTTACAACAAATTTCCGATGAGTTTTGATAACTTTTTCAACTGAAATTTCCGATAAGTTTTGATAACTTTTTCAACTGAAATTTCCGATAAGTTTTGATAACTTTTTAAAGTAAAATTTCCGATGAGTTTTGATAAGTTTTGATAACTTTTTAAACTAAAATTTCCGATCAGTTTTGATAAGTTTTGATAACTTTTTAAAGTGAAATTTCTGATGAGTTTTGATAAATTTTGATAAGTTTACGATAGTGACATGTTTTTTGACATTTTCGATTGTTTCTTGCAGTGTACATGATGTGTAACGGCACTTGGGTGAAACAAAAGAACTTATGGATGTTTGATAAATGCAAAGACCTTGAGCGTTGAGGTACCGAATTACATTACGTATGAGGAACTAAAGATGTTGGCGTACGAGAAGTTGGGTGTCGACTCTTTCAAGTATAATTTAAAACTTGAAGTCCTATACACAGTTGATACGATTAGCATGGCTCCGGTTGTTTTGAGCAACGATGCGGATGTGAAGTATTTTATGAATCATGGGAATCATAAGAAGTTCCCTCTATGTGTAACGGTGATGTCGAAAGAAGTTGTGGCGCCTAATTAACATAGTGTTAATGGGAAGTTTGTCATGATTGAAGATTCTCCTCGCCCAATTGAGTCATGCAGTAAATCCGCATAAAGTTGGTGAAGAAAACATTGATGACGAATGCGATAGTGATGAAAAAGAGGAAGTTGAAAATGAGAATGAAGATTTTGCGACTCATGAAGAGCACGCGAATTATGAAGATGAGAATGAAGAGTTTGCGACTCGTGAAGAATAAGAATTCGTACGAGAATGGACAGCACCACCGGTACCATTTTGTGAGGTACCATCATCACATGAATCGCCGGCGATTATCAAGACGGTCCCTACTCTTGGCAAGCTCCAAATTTCACGCCCGATGACGTTGTGAAAGAAGAACCATCTCAGTTTCCAACTTCTTCAACAAGTAATATTATTATTTTGAAATACTCTATTATTTCTTATATGTTATTAATATTTTGTTGAAATAACAAGAAGTTCGGAAGAAATATTTTTTGGGAAAGAGTTTGAGAACAAACAAGCGTTGAAACGAGATTTGCACTTATACGCAATGAAACAGAATTTTGAATTCAGAGTGAAGTCTTCTTCGACAAAAAGATGGTATATCATCTGCAAGAATGATATGTGCACGTGAAAACTAAGAGGTGTTATGCAGTGGTCTGGTATGTGGGAGATTACAGCTTACGAGAGTCTACACAGTTGCTCGCGAGTTGTTCGATCAGAGGGGCATAAGGGAGCTGCCCCATGGGTCATTGGTCACGTCTTCAAAGATAAGTATAGTATTAACTCAATGGCTGATTATTCTGCTCATAACATCAGAGAAGAAGTGAAGACAAGATGGAGCATAAACATATCGTATTTGAAGGTTTGGCAATGTAGAGAAAAAGTAATTGGATATGTGAGGGGTACGCCGGAACAATCATATCAAAAGCTACCTTCATGGTTGTACATGCTGAAAGAGAAGAATCCAGGGACCTTGACTGACTTTGTTCTCGAAGGGGATAGGCTCAAGTACGCTTTCTTTTCTCTTGGAGCCTGTCGGAGGGGATTCGCTTCGTGTCGTCCAATACTTTCGTTGGACGGTGCATTCTTGAAGACAAAATTTGGTGGGCAATTACTATGCGCTATTGGAATGGATGCAAACTCGCAATTATATCCTATTGCGTTCGAAGTTGTAGATAGCGAGTGTCATCTTTCTTGGATATGGTTTTTGAGGAATTTGAGAGAAGCCATTGGTGAAGACGTACAAGATTTGGTGTTCGTATCAGATAGACACGCAAGCATCATACATGCCGTTGAGACTGTCTTCCCTGGCTTCCCTCACGGAACTTGCTACCATCATTTACAGTTGAATGTGCAACACAAGTTCAAGACTGATCATTGTCGAAGTGAATTTTATGCATCTTCTTATGCCTTTAATAAATCATCATTTCTAGCAAACTTCAGGCAATTGCGGACAAAAGACATTGAGATGACGAAGTATATGGAAGAAGTAGTTGATCGATGGGCGATGCCATACTTTCCCGGAAAACGGTACGTGAACTCATTTTACTTGAATAGTTGTTATTTGTGTTGTGTTATTGGAATAATTGTTATTTGTGGTGTGCATTTAAGTACGACTTAATGACGAGTAACAATGCCGAAAGCTTCAACAATTAAATATGAACTGCCAGGTCATTCCCTATTACGACCTGCTTAGAGTTCATTCATTTCACCCTACAGTGTTGGTTTTTTGATCGAGAAGAACTAGAGAACAAGTTGAAGACCAAATTGACGCCGAAATTCCAAGGAGATTTCTCTCAAATGAATGAGAAGGTGCAATACGTCAATGTGTATGGTCTTGGTACGTACGAGTGTCACGTCAAAGATTCAAAGGGTGAGTATGATGTCCATTTGAGAGCGAAGACATGTACATGCGAAATACCACAACAAATAGGCATCCCGTGTGAGCATGCAATTGCATCTGCTCAACATCGCAGTGTAGATATTTACTCGTTATGCAGTGACTTCTACGCGAAGAGAACATGGATTGAAATGTATAAAGAATCCATTTTTCCAGTTGTTGCGAATTTTCCGTACGAAAGTGCACGTAGTCGCTCAAGTAGTAGAGTTTATAAGTACGAATCGATCCCACGAGGAAAGCGTTTAATTAAATTGACAAGATTACTAGCACGAATTGAACTTAATGAGTTGATGAATTGTGATGATTATTTAAAAAGAACAAAACTAAAAACAATTAAAATATGAAAGATTACGATAATGCGGAAGTAAGAACTATGGTTTCACAAGTTATTCCTATGGTTTAGATTCGGAAATTAAGCACAAAACGCACACTCTTATGTTTCTTAATCACGCTCACGATAATGGTAATCTAAGATTTCTTCCGAACATCTAAGAATCTAAACCTATGTCGGGATATCTTCTCTCGATCTCAACCCCTAAAAACAACAGTTAGCATTAAAAACAAGAACGTTCACACGATTTCGAAACAGCCTAATAACTATCTCTAGCTTAGAAATGTATCCCGGTATATTAATCCTTATGCACGACTAACCTAATCTCTTCTGAGCATCAAGCAATCCTAATATCTTCGAATGCTTCTTCTCTCCCGGGATGGCTATGGCCGAAAAAGAAAATTAAAACTCCAAAATAAAACAAAGATATGTTTCAGCATAAAATAAAGTGTTTTTGTAGGTTTCCTAGGTTTTTCGGAGCTCATATGGGCAATTGGATTGCATCCAACGGCTTAGATTGCAATAAAAACGCGTGAAAAATAAGTTAGAATCGGGGCCTGTGCGGCGCACAGCAAACGCACAGGCGAGCGCACAAGTATTTGGAACTTTTAGCTGGGCCACCTGTGCACCGCACAGCAAACGCACAAGCAGGCGCACAGCGGCTGTGCACCGCACATGGACCGCACAAGGCAAACACACAGCTCTCTGGAAGCTTGTGCGCTGTCTCGCCTTTAATCGCCTATCTTAAGCTCCGGGTGTCGGAATTGAGATCCGAAAAATGTTCTGAACTCCTTGGAATCGCCACATCGTCCTCAAATTCTCAATTTGTCATTTTTCACTCCTAAACTCTGAAAATTAAGAAAAACACTACAAAACACGTGAAAATGCTCTCGAACTAACTTCTTTTCACTTCCGAAAGTACAAACAATCGCGTTTATAACGCGCTTATCAAATACCCCCAAACTTGAACTGTCGCTAGTCCTCAAGCGATAAAATAAAGCAAAAGTACACAAGAAAAATAAACCTAAAAACAAAGCTAGAACTTGGTGTTTCATGGCTCGATCAATAATCGTTTTGCCTCAATCATAATGTGTAGACTTACATGAAAGTGAAAATTCATGATTTCAAACTTCAAGTCAACTACTAAATGCAAAAGAAAGATTAGAAGTTTTAGCTACCTTAACCGTTTTTCAATGCTTTCGTATCTTGCTCATTCTTGACTTCCATGGTTGGGCAACTCGATCAACCCTCTCAATAAACACTCTAATTCGTAATTTTGTGAATTTCGGCTCAACATACCCATATGCCTCCTCTTTTTCCTTAGTCTCCACTAATTTACACACATCATTTCTAGTCAATCGGTAAGTCATTAAGGCTTGTAATGTTAGGCTTAGGTCACAGGTAGAAATGGATATTCTTACGGTTCGTGGTAAAGCTAATTAGGGTCGCTAATCACCTCCTTATACTCATTCACACTTTCCTCCAATACAAAACTACTCGTATAACTACCGTTAACAAACTTAAAACAAATAAACATAATATACACAACGCTAAAGATAAACGTTCTTTCTTGCATAAAGATTTATTTTTATTTTTTCTTTATTTTTTCTTTTTTTTTTTCTTTTTTTTTTTAATAATAACGAATAAAAAACAGCAACAATATTTAATGAGTTATTATTATTATTTTTTTTTGACCTGGAGGATCGTTCTACGAACAAGTCATAAAAAATGATAAAGCGATGTAGTCCTAGCTTGCTTAACGGGTTCTTTGTGGGACTGTCTTCTCTAGTTAAGCTCATTTAGTGACTTAGAACGAGTTGGATCGTGTTTGGACTTTTCTGAGAAAGGGTTCTAATGGATATTCATGATTGGGTCGGCTTTTTAAGTACACGTGGCTCATCCTAATGCTTACTTCATTTCGACTTAGATTAGTGTGTAAATTATTTCGCCTCGATTAGAAATTAGAGAAGGTTCTAGTGTGTAGGTGTTTTCAATAAAGAGGTCGGTGAAGTTACTGTCCAAGGTTGTCTAAAGGGTCGAGACATGCGTTATTTGGGTCAAATATGGGAACTCTAGAACTCAACACATTCTTTCTCACTTAGTAGCTCATGAATAAGTTTCACTTCTAAAACTACACCTTTTAATGTCGTCGGCAAACAATATAGCAATCAAACAAGACAAATCACACCAATTTCTACTTAAACAAACTCAAAAACAAATAAATTATCCTAATATATACAAATCCACAAAACAAGAATCCCCCAAACTTAAAATCTACATTGACCTCAATGTAGTTATGAGCAAAAATGGAAGAGAAACTTATCTTGTGGGGGTTGTCGAACTCCCCTACTCGTATGGTGGCGGTTGCGGTGAATGGTGGTACGGTGGTTGGTCGTACGGCGGAGTGGGAATGTCTCCATAATATAGAGGTGGTTGCTCGTAGAGATTCAAGAGACGCCAATGGTATGTCGGGAAGGGGAATAGTACGTGGACACACTTCTCGTGTCGGGTGGCTCTTTAAGTCTAATATTGAGGGCCTCATCAATCGATGGTTTAAAGCGTTTTTTGCTTTCTCCTAGCTCCTCGAAGTATTTTCTTTTGTTTGCTTCAAACTCCTTCGTGTAATTCGCATAATCTAGTGCTGAACAATTAAAAGACTTGTCAGCGAATTCACATGAGTTAAGAAGACATACCTCTAATGATTCCTCCGGTCGAAAGGTGTGGTCTTTGATGGCTGCGTCACAGAGGTGTACCCCGAATATGTCGTCACTTGCCTTTAGGTACTTCATTGACTTGAACACGCTGAAAACTACCTCCTCGTCTTGAACCCGTAGTTTCAGTTCGCCTTTCTGTACATCAATCAAGGCTCCTAAGGTGGCTAGAAATGGTCTGCCCAACATTATGGAAATGTCTCTATCTTCTTCCATATCGAGAATGACGAAATTGGCAGGGAAGATGAATTTGTCAACCCTGACAAGGATATCCTTAATCACTCCCTGAGGATGCTTTATTGACCTATCTATCATTTGAAGCGTCATTTGTGTTGGCTTCACTTCTCCAATGCCGAGCTTTTGGAAGATGGAGTATGGCATGAGGTTGATACTTGCTCCCAAGTCACATAGTGCCTTTTCGAAGTGGGTGTCTCTAATCACATAGTCACATAGTCGCTCTAGGAATGGTATCTTGACTGGAGGACTCACATGAGGTGCTGGAATCTCTGAGGCTGCAGGCTTTACTTTGTCCTCTAATGCTTGCTCCTTCCTTTTGACGGGGTTGTCAGCTACTATCCCACTACGAAGTGTGATAGCATTGCACTGATTTATGGGGTTAGGCTCAGAATTTCTCGGAAGCCTGCCTTGCTGCCTTGTGTTGAATGTCGCGGCCATCTGCCCGATTTGTGTTTCGAGGTTACGCAACACCGCATCTTCATTCTGCATGTACGTCTGTGTTCGGGACATAAAGGCTGTGAACATCTCCTTCATTTCATCCTTAAGGGCGGGCTGATTTTGTAGTTGTGGCTGGAATCCCCGTTGGTGTAGTTGATGCCCTTGTTGTTGATTTTGGAACCCTCGGGGCGGACCTTGATTCAAGAACCCCTGTTGTTGTTGTTGTTGTTGTTGTTGAGGTTGAGGTTGCCTACCTAAATTTGGATGGTTGTTATGTGCTCCGATGTAGTAGTTGTTGGAGTTCTGGCATGTTGGACGATTGTAGTTCCCCACAAAATTTTGCATCCTCGGCTTGACACTTGTTTGCGTTCGGGAAATCTTCGGTGGAGTGAGGCCCGTTGCACCAAAAACATGGCTCTGGTGTTGAGTTCATTGCATGAGCAGTGACTTGCATCTCCTTTAACTGCTTCTTCAATTCGGCCAATTCAGCCGTTACTGCTTTGATCGCATCTACCTTTGATGTAGATGTCGTGGCACTCGCAGATGATGGAGGTGGCTTCATTATTCGTTTCTCCACAGGACACTGATCATTACCCCGTGCCAGCTCGTCCACGAGTTCCTGGAATTCTGTGGGTGTCTTCGTTAAAACTGTGCCTCCTGCAGCAGTGTTCACCAGAGTTTTTTTGGATGAGATTAGCCCGTAGTAGAATATCTGGAGCTGAATGGGAAGAGTGACTCCACGATGTGGGCAATTTCTCAACATCTCTTTGAATCGAGCCCATGCTTCGTGCAAAGATTCGCCGTCCCATTGCCCGAAACTATGGATCTCGTTTCGTAGTTGGGTTGTCTTCTCGAATGGGAAGAACTTCGCGAAGAAAAGTTATAGAGATCTTCCCATGATTCAATGGGATCGGCAGGTAGCGACTTAAGCCATGACTTTGCTCGGTCGCGTAGATAGAAAGGGAATAATCGAAGGCGAATGGCATCGGTAGTGATATCATAGATCTGAAAAGTATCACATAATTCGTTGAAGTTTGCGATGTGTTCATTCGGATCTTCATTAGGGCCCGAGAATTGATTTTGTTAAACCATGTTAATCATCCCCAATTTGATCTCAAAGCTTCGATTTCCTTCAACCGATGGATTCTTGATCGCCGAACGATACCCTTGGACTGTGGGTTGCACATATTCCATCAGTAGTCGTTTAAGTTCAGGTTGCTCCATCGTTGATTGTGTCTTCTTTTGTCTTCAATTTTGTTTGCAGGTTTTCTCGATTTTAACGTCGATCGGAAGAAGACTTGAATCAACGTCTTTTCGCATACACCTTCACAAAAGAAAAAGAGAACACAAAAATAGATGAGTACAAAAGAAATAAAAGAAGTTCAAATAGTAAACTAATTGATCTAATCTTAATTAAAACAATAGTCCCCGGTAGCGGCGCCAAAAACTTGCTGCGAATTTTCCGTACGCAAGTGCACGTAGTTGCTCAAGTAGTAGAGTTTATAAGTACGAGTCGATGCCACGAGGAAAACGTTTAAATAAACTGACAAGATTACTAGCACAAATTGAACTTAATGAGTTGATGAATTGTGATGATTATTTAAAAAGAACAAAACTAAAAACAATTAAAGTATGAAAGATTACGATAATGCGTAAAAACTACGGTTTCACAAGTTATTCCTATGGTTTGGATTCGGAAATTAAGCACAAAACACACACTCTTATGTTTATTAATCACTCTCACGATAATGGTAACCTAAGATTTCTTCCGAACATCTAGGAATCTAAACCTACATCGGGATATCTTCTCTCGATGTCAACCCCTAAAAGCAACGGTTAGCATTAAAACAAGAACGTTCACACGATTCCAAAACAACCTAACTATCTGTAGCTTAGGAATGTATCCCAATATATTAATCCTTATGCACGACTAACCTAATCTCTTCCGAGCATCAAGAAATCCTAATATCATGAAATGGTAGCTAAGCAAATTCAAGCATTAAACACGGAAGTAAAATAAATAAACAATGGTAGAGCATATGAATATTGATCTACAAGATTGAATCCATAACCATATTTCTAACTCGCTACACCATAGCTCTTAACGAATTTAGTGCATAATCGAGCGGAGAATAAACAAAGATGAATATGAAAAACTCATGAATAAAAACGAAATTGTATTAATAGAAAGAGGGAGTTTTAAAGATTCAAAGAAGAAAGATAAAAACTGTGAATGGTTAAAGCGTGGCTACGGCGTTGATGATCTTCTTCGAATGCTTCTTCTCTCCCGGGATGGCTATGGCCGAAAAGAAAACCAAAACTCCAAAATAAAACAAAAGATATGTTTCAGCATAAACTAAAGTGTTTTTGTAGGTTTCCTAGGTTTTTTGGAGCTCATATGGGCAATTGGATTGCATCCAACGGCTTAAATTGCAATAGAAACGCGTGAAAAATAAGTTAGAATCGGGGCCTGTGCGGCGCACAGCAAACGCACAGGCGAGCGCACAAGTATTTGGAACTTTTCGCTAGGCCACCTGTGCACCGCACAACAAACGCACAAGCAGGCGCACAGCGGCTGTGCACCGCACATGGACCGCACAAGGCAAACGCACAGCTCTTTGGAAGCTTGTGTGCTGTCTCGCCTTTAATCGCCTATCTTGAGCTCCGGGTGTCGGAATTGAGATCCGAAAAATGTTATGAAGTCTTTGAAATCGCCACATCATCCTCAAATTCTCAATTTGTCATTTTTCACTCCTAAACTCAGAAAATTAAGAAAAACACTACAAAACACGTGAAAATTCTCTCGAACTAACTTCTTTTCACTTCCGAAAGTACAAACAATCACGTTTATAACGCGCTTATCACCAGTTGGTAACGAGGAACAATGAAACGTGCCGGATGAGATAAGTAATATGAGAGTTGATGTAACGATCGAGAAGAAACAAGCAGGTCTACCCAAAAAGAGTAATCAAGGTCGGAGGAGAGTGAATCGATACCCATCTCAAGGTGAAAGGTTGTTGTACATCAAAAATGTGGTAAATGTGGCGGAATAGGTCATAATAGGGCGACATGCACGTGGACAGATTAAATTTTGTATGTTATCGTTGTATTTCATTTCATTTCATTTATGTTTTGTTATGGCTTGTAATTGACAAGTAAGTTTGAATTTTTTTAGACTTGTTTTTGTTAAGTTTTATTTATTTTAGACATGTAAGTTTGAATTTTTTTAGACATATTTTTGTTAAGTTTTTTTATTCTTGACAAGTAAGTTTGAATTATTTTTAGGCATGTAAGTTTGACTTTTTTTTAGAGATGTGTTGATGTTCGAGATAAGGAGAATGTAAAACATAATAAGAAAGAAATATCCGGCATAAAGAAGTGTGTTGATGTTCGAAATAAAGTGAATGTAAAACATAATAAGAAATAAATGTCGAACATAAACATCAACGAAACTCCTCCTGGTAAAATAAATATGTAGCCCATTCTTCCTAAAAATCTTCATCCACGCACTTTGTACGCTCTTCAAATCCACACCGACGAGACGATGTTCCACGTAATTCACAGCAAACATCCCACAATCCCCACTTAAAATAAAGAGACCACATTTAGCAAACATCCCGCAATAACTTAATATTTAACAAACAATATGAATTTGCATTACCTGGTTACACATTGTGGGACGGTTTGATCAACTGACCACGTAAATTGTTCATGACACCGTGGATTCTTGGTAAACAATTCAGAACGAACCATAACAAGTGGTAATGCTTGAATCCAAACCTACATAAACAATGAAAGAGCATAAACATAGATAAGTTATATAAAAAGATAACTTATTGAGAAACATAAACATAGAAATAATACTCACATCCATTATTTCTATGAACGTCGGCGAATTCTCACATATATCCCTTTGACAATCCAGAACATCTATATGTCAATCTTGTAAATCGGCTAGAAGCGTGATCCAATGTTCATTCCAAACGTTGACGACGAAAAAAATTTCTTTCGCACCCTTCCATGACATGTACTCTTGGTCACGCTTTCCAATTATCGGCATGAAGATCACCCGATCATCCAACGCATTTTTCTCGACTACCGTCCCAGCTGCATCCGCTATTTTCTATATCGGCCTTGTACATTCTGGACCCATCTAGTGTCCATTCCGCGAATTTACTGTCGATACTCAGTGAATTGACGTTGACGCCTCTTTAGAAAATCAATCATTGCATCAATATGCTACAAAAGTTGCCGATATGTTTGCGTTTAGTAACAAAAAATATGAATTCATAAACAATATATTTTAATTCATTAACAAAGTATGTACCGTATTCGTCAACCATTTTCCAACGTCTAGTAAGACGCGGAAAAATATGGGGTGGCATCAGCGGTTCACAAATGAGCCTTCTCCATCTTCTTGCCTCGGTAAACGAGTGTGTTCATCCACTTCTCTAAATCTTGCAGTTGTTGCGTGTTCGCTGACTTCAACGCTAAGAAAGCGGGGGGACTATGACCAGCGTATTTATGTTTAGTTGGATCTGTAAAATCGGGGTCGAAAGTACCTACAAATTACAATGTTAGAATAATGCATACGTCGATATTTAATATTCGAGTGTAAAATTACCCTTTCGAATCCTCTTTAGCTTCGGCTTCTGTGAAAGTGTTAGAGTTAATACTCCCTTTTTCTTCTCTTCTTGTTTTTCACGCTTTGTTTTGGTCTTCTTGTACGTTTGAGGTGGAGGTGGATCTCGAGAGGCCGAATGAGGTGGATAAGGATCTCGAGAGGCCGAATGAGGCGGAGAAGGATCTCGAGAGGACGAATGAGGTGGACGAGGATCCTGAGAAGCCGAATGAGGTGGAGAAGGATCTCGAGAGGCCGAAGGAAGTTGGGGAGGATCCTGATATGCTGGAGGATGAGGAGGTGGCGGAGGTAGAGGTGGAGGTTTTTTGTCAGCTTGAGTTGTTGGTACGTCTCCCGGAGGTAGCCCCGTAACATCTTCAAAAATCATGTTCACTCTCTTGAAGGCGCTAAGCTGTAGATAATAAATGATATTACTTATTACCGTATCTAAATAAACTTGTTAGTAACAAAAATATTACCTGATCAATTCACATACGCTTTTGCTGACGCCCGATTACTGCAATCGCATGCAAGATTGTCCCGAATGCGTTCCTCGTATCATTCCACCTCTCGTTTTGCTCAAGTCTGTACTGTACTCATTCCACATCTCGGCTGTCAAAGCAAACGGAGTGGGATCGGTACTGGACTCCGTTGAACCAGCAATAGGAACGGGAGTGGGGGCGGGAAGAGGAGCGGTGTAACATAAATCATAATTTATATTAGGTTAGTTCAGAGAATTTTCACAACAATTACTTATTAAAATTTGAAGACTTATTCGTGAATTTACTAACTTGACGTTGAGTGTTAGCAACGTAGTCTTTCGTCCAAGTCATCGTCTTCATCGCTCCATAAATGTGTAAATTTTTCTTCACGAGCTTCATTGAATGCATGAGCTCTTGCAACGGTCGTCGCGATCCGTTCGATCTCCTCATCGATGGTTTGTGGCTCCGCAATGTTATCAGGCTCGACCGGGTACAGTGACGTACAAAGCTGCTCGTCCAACTTCTTGTGAAACTCTATTTCACCGGTACGAGGTCTGAACATGTGTAAAACGCCCAATTACAATACCAAACAAAAGAGATTTGGTTTTAGGCGTTAATATTTAAACTAATATTTTATAAAATTACAAATATATTACCGTTTTCTTCGCGAATATCTTCTCGACATCCTTGCTAGTCACCACTCCAATGGTAGACCATGAGTGCATCCTCCGAAATCGAATTCCCACATTCTTGGCGAATTTTACACCCACATCTGGAATGGCTTCGTACACCCAATATTGAACGGCATGCATGTTTCCCGTCAATGTGTATTTTTCCTCCTTATGCGTAATTTTCTGATCACATAGCTTTTCGTGATGCTTCTCGCAGTAGGGGTTCATGTTGAACGAGAGAGAAGAACATGTCGAACTCCAACTGATCCGACCCCAAGGTAGACTATAGAAGAAAGGAAGGTCGTCTACCAATCGTACAAACTTGTCGTCGATAGCTTTGTTGTGCTCGATTCCTAGGAGATATCCATAGATGAAGACACATAATCCGAGCTTAAAACGATCTTCCAGAACACTACATGCGTTCATCATCAAGAGGATGAAATCCAACGTTAGAGTTTTCTTCGCGTTCAAATAGTCGTTCAACTGTCTATCGCTGCGATGCGCGTCTTGTTCCGACTTGGTGGGGCCATCCTCCATGGAAAGATCGGTTACAAGAGCATACTCGAGGGGGTCGAAACGCACTCTTTGGTTCCCCAAACCAAAATGAATTTCTCCTTCTACGGATGGTTTCACTTTTCGCTCAAGAAGTGAGTGGACGAGCACCGAAGAGAAATTTAACGGACTTTCACAAAAAAACTAAGCGAAAGGAGTATCTCAAAGTCGTTCAGTCAATCCAAGAGCGGTAAACCTTTTACTCACGTGCCTCAACATACTCGACCCAACGTACGTAATGCGACCCGAAAATCTTGTGTCGTAAAGGTATTTCAATTTCGCCTATAAACATAAACAAAAACATTCAAACCTAAACAATAAACTAAAACTAAACATAAACATAAACAAACAAAAAACTAAACAAAAACTAAAACTAAACATAGACAAACATTAACATAAAAGTCAATAATATTTGTCAAAAACTCATCAAAACTATACCAAAACTCATTAGAACTTGTCAATACAACATTCAAACCTACTTAAATATTTCATAATTAAAACTTGTCAAAACAACATTCAAACCTACTTAAATATTTCATAATTAAAACTTGTCAAAAACTTAATAAAACTTGTTTAAAACTCAATAAACTTGTGAGAAACTTAATAAAACTTGTCTAAAACTCAATAAACATCTCAAAAACTCAATAAACCAAATAAAACTAGTCACAACTCATATAAAGTCATCAAAATTGTCAAAAGCGAAACAAAAAACTAAACAAAAACAAAAACTAAACATAAACAAACATAAACATAAAAGTCAATAATATTTGTCAAAAACTCATCAAAACTATACCAAAACTCATTAGAACTTGTCAATACAACATTCAAACCTACTTTAATAATTCATAATTAAAACTTGTCAAAAACTCAATAAACTTGTGAAAAGATTAATAAAACTTGTCTAAAACTCAATAAACTTGTCAAAAACTCAATAAACCTAATAAAACTAGTCACAACTCATATAAAGTCATCAAAATTTTCAAAAACACTTCACAACTTAATAAAAACAGATCACAACATACTCAAAACCTTGTCAAAACTCTTCAAAACATAAAAGCGTTGTCATTAAAAACTTATCATCAAAACTTATCAAAAACTCATCATCAAAACAAGTTAAAACTTGTCAAAAAATCATCATCACAACTTATCCGAAACAAGCCATCGGAATTTAATCATAAGTCATCAGAAATTGGCTAAAATCATCAAAAATTTATAAACCATCGAAAACCTATCAAAACCTATAAGAAATTGCTAAAAACCATCGGAAATTCATAAAAAAATTATCGGAAAATGTACAAAACCATCGGAAATTTTTCAAGCCATCGGAAACCTATCAAAATATATCGGAAATTGCTCAAAACCATCGGAAATTTACAAGCCATCGGATACCTATCAAAATCTATCGGAAATTGTTCAAAACCATCGGAAATTTTTTATCTGATCGTAAATTCATCAAAAATTATCGGAAAATGTATAAAACCATCGGAAATTTTTCATCTCATCGAAAATCTATCAAAAGCTATCCGAAATTTCTGGGGTATTAAGATCCCGAGTTCAAACCTTAAATCTCATCCACAAACATCAAAACAATCAATAATTTAAACCCTAAACGAAATTTTAACATACCTTTTTTACTTGTAGTCTCATTGTAACCGACGACCCCGACGAACCCGACGAACAAAGCAACACACGAGACCCCCTTTTTGCTCTACGAAGGCAGCCGCACATGACAAGCAAACTCGGCCGGAAGTTCTATCGGAAAACGAAGAAGCTATCGGAGACCATTGGAGAATGAGCGTGGAATTCGAAAGTTATCCGAACTCGTCGGAGAGCGTTTGGGAAAAGAAGGACGTGTGGCTGGAAGATAGGAAGAGAAGGAGAAGAGAAGAGAATAGGGTGTTTCTGAAACTAAGGGTATTTTTATCCAAAAGTGTGTCAAAGGTCTACTTTAAGATAGAAGAGTCATACTGAGCCCACTTTTGATATTTTAAATACTTTTAAGCCCATAAAATGAAATTTATCGATTTTTGACTCATTTTCGAACAAAAATATCTTTTAATTCAATTTATTTCTTTAATTTTCCGATGTTTTTTCGAGAAATTCAGATAGTTTCCGATAATTTTATTTTTTTTAAATTCCGATTATTTTAGATTATTTTATATGGTTTTCAAAAAAAAAAAATTCAAAAATTTTATTTTTTTTATTAATTTTTTAAAAATTTTCCGATGACTTCCGATGATTTTCGGAAGAAATTCAAAAAAAATTAATTTGTTATTTTTTTAAAATTTTTCCGATGATTTCCCATGATTTCGGATGATGGTTTTTTTAAAAAAAGTTGATAAAAAAAATAAAGGGTATTTTTGTCCGAAGATGGGTCAAAAGTCTATTTTGAGATAGAGTTGACATAATGAGTCTATCTTTGATATTTCGAACAAAATGAGGCCCACAAAATGAAATTTCTCTATATGTAAATGTTCTAAAATACATTTTATTTGAGAATTTTGTAGATCCAAAAATATAGAAAATATCCGGATTAGAAACATCTTAATATATAAGGGTCAATTAAAAAATACCCATATATAAGTTTACAAATTTCATTTTACCCAACGTTTGGTAAATCTTTGGTAAATAGCCATTGGGTTTCGTAAACAAAAATATTTTGGACTAATTTAGCCCTTTTTTGAATTCCCGTAAACAAACGGTTTGAAGGGTATTTTAGACTTACTATATTCATGAACAAATTTATTTGGGTATTTATGAAAAATTAACCAAACGTTGGGTATAATAAAATTATCAAACGTAAATATGGGATCTTGGTGACGGATGATGATGTCGCGTATTATATGAAACACGAATACTGGACTAAATTTTCTATTTGCGTGAGCTTGGAACCAAAAAATCATGTCACCGATTGCTAACGATGTGGATCTGAAGCGAAGAGGAAAAGAAGTGTTGAAGGTTCCTTGCATTGAGAGCAAAAAACAACATCAACCTCTCGCAAGTGAAGTCTCACAAAGTAATCTCAAACCAAACGAGGAACGCTTTGTTGTCAAGGATGAGTTTAACGCATACAAGAGCGACGAAGATGAAACATATAGACATGATAGAGATCCCTTTGACGTTGAATTTGAAGGTCTGAAGGAAACAAAAATGACGGAGATGGTGAGGAAGTTGAAGACGGTGAAGATTAAGAAGAGTTTGCGAATGATGAAAAGTATGATGAGTTTGTTAAGAACTTCGAAGTTCCTTCCAACAACTACCATCTTTTAATCCTTGTGGAGGATCTTCGAGAACTTATACTTTGAAAAATCCTCAATTCACGCAAGAACAAGTAGTTGATGAGATAAAATATCATGAAAACCCGAGTCAATCCTCTACAAGTAACTTATCGAATTTTTAAAATTTGTTTATGTTGTGAACTTAACCGTTTATCGTTTATGGAATAGGTAGCTCAAAAGACTTGTACTTGGGAAAACAGATTGAGAAGAAATCGAAAATGAAGAAATATGTGCACCTGTGCGGCATGAAAAATAATTTTGAGTTTCAAGTTAAATCATTTTCGACAGAAAGGTGGCATGTTCTTTCCAAAGATGAGACATGTACGTGGAAATTCAGGGGTGTTGTACAGTGGTCAGAAATTTGGGAGGTTGTGGCTTTCAAAAACGCTCACTCATGCTCGCGTGTAATTCTAGCATACGGTCAACGAGGACTTGCACCTTAGACTATTGAAAAACGTGTTTTAAAGACAAATATTTGATCAACTCAATGGTCGGTTATTCAGCGCACAACGTTAGAGAAGAAATGAAGACAAGATGGGGTGTGGACATATCGTATTTGAAGGCGTGGAGGTCTAAGGAAGTAGCTATTGAACTCGTTGGTGGTACACCTGAACATTCGTATAAAAAATTACCTTTTTAGTTATACATGTTGAAGCAAAACAACCCTAGCACGATTATTGATTTTGTAAGAGATAGTGACAAATTCAAGTATTGTCGACCGGTCATCTCTTTGGTTGTTTCATTTTTGAAGAGTAAATACAGAGGACAGTTGCTTGTAGCTATTGCATTGGATGCGAATTCACATTTGTATTCAATCGCTTTTGGCGTTGTAGACAGTGAGTGTCATGAATCATGGACGTGATTTTTGTTGAAGTTGAAAGAAGTCATTGGTGAAGAAGTACCTAATTTGACATTCATATCCGATCGACATGTTAGTATCAGTCACGGTGTCAAAGTTGTTTTTCCGGGAAGACCTAATGGTTATTGTCACCATCATATGTAGCTTTACATTCAACACAAGTTTAAGACAAACCATTGTCGCGGTGAATTGTACGAAGCTGCTTATTGTTTCAATAAGACGTCATTCGAAGCTCATTTCAGACCACTGAGGCGAAAAGATGTGGAGATGGAAAAATTTCTCAAAGAAATCGGGTTTGATCGATGGGCAAGACCCTTCTTTCGTGGGAAAATGTAAAATTCAATAATTTTAAATCAAATAATCATCACCTAAAATGTTAATTGTTATGTTTGACAGATATGATATTTTGACGAGTAACAACACCGAAAGTTCTAACGCTAAAACAAGACATACGAGGTCTTTTCAGATAATGATGCTTCTTGATTCTTCAAGCGAGAAGACATCGCGCACAAGTTAAACATGGAAGTTACACCAATTGGTAAGCTGACTTTGAGAATATGAACAAGAAATCACAACTCGTGCACGCGTACAGGCTTGGATTGTACGAATGTCACGTAAAAGACATCTGGGGTGAATACGATGTAAACTCTCAAGAAAGTACTTTCACTTGTTGAATTCTTTAACTTATAAGCATCCCTTGCGAACATGCCATTGCATCACCTCAACATCGACCAACGGACATGTACTCTTTGTGTAGTCCTTTCTACGTGAAGAAAACATGGATCAAAATGTATAAAGACACCATCTATCCAATTGAGAGTGAAGAACAATAGGAATTTCCGAAAGAAATTAAGAATATGAAAGTATTGGTTCCCCTTGAAAAGAAACAAGCCGGTTGTCCAAGAAAAAGTAAACAAGGAAGGCGAAGGATAAATCTATATCCATTTCAAGGTGAAAAAATCGTTGTATAGTGAAAATGTAGCAAATGCGGTGGTCTAGGTCACAATAGAAAGACATGCACATGACAAGAGTAGAGTGTGAATTATGTTGTGTTAACTTTATGTAATCGACAACTAGTTAAATGTAAGACTAATCTCTAATTTTGTTGTTTTTTATGTGTTTTTGTTAAGTTAAAATGACGTTTTTGACAACTTATAATAGAGTATTTTGACAAGTTAAATACGTTTTTTAACAGGTTAAATTAGAGCTTTTTGACAAGTTAAATTTTGTTTTTTTGACAAGTTAAAATAGATTTTTTTTTACTAGTTAATTGACAAATTAAAATACGTTTTTTGATAAGTTAAAATAGAGTTTTTTGAAAAGTTAAAATACATTTTTTGACAAGTTAAAATATATTTTTTGACAAGTTAAAATAGATTTTTTTGGACAAGGAAAATAAGTTTTTTGATAAGTTCAAATCGAGTTGTTTGACACGTTCAAATACAGTTTTTTGACAAGTTATAATAGAGTTTTTTGGACAAATTAAAATACGTTATTAAAAAACAAGACATAATAAACATAAAGTTACGTATAAAGTTCGGAATAACAAATATAATGTGTCATAATAGAAATAAGACATAATGATAAAAATGGTTTATAATAAAAAAAAAATTACAACACAAAATACATTCATTGGCTAACTCTTTGTGAGAACAAGTCCACAAGTCACTTCTTTCGGTATGTCTTCATGTCGTCGGTGATAAGAGTGTTGAAGGGAGCCCCAACAAGAATATGCTCAACGTATTTGACGAAAAACATCACACAATTATCGGTGCATTAAGAATAGATAATAAACGGGTCAACAAATTTGTTTTTGCACTAAAATTAATTTTCGACTTTTACCTTAGACATGTCTGAGGGACGGACTGGTCAATTAGCCAAGTTAGCTCATGAAGCTGAGGTCGATCGGTGGAGAGAGGTTGATAAAATTTTGGGTAACAATCGAACATACAAGTCAAAAGCATCACCCGGAGCAAAGCGAGACTCCAATTATTCCATAAACAAAAACTTGTTATATATGTAAAATTATTCAAGTTGTTGATGAGCCGTGTAAGTTTGTGAAACTGAGGTCGATCAGAGGAGAGAGGTTTACCTTCATGAACGTCGTAAAGTCTGCCTAATGTTGTTCCTGCTCCACTAGGTTTTTCTGACAATCAAGAACCGTGATCGTCCATTCTGTCAAATCAACTTGAAATGTGAACCAGTGTACATTATTGAAGTTCACGACTATAATGATCTCTTTAGCTCCCGTCCATGGTAAGATATTGGTGTCTATGTATCCCGTCATTGGAAAAATTACGGTCCTAATATCTCAATCGACTCTCTCTGGTTTGGTCCCCAACTCTTTGAGTTTGTTTATGAATTCTTGCGCTTGAAGATATCCGCCGTAAATGTTCTGAACCCATATAACTTCCATTAAATGGACATCTTGACGATATCCATTGAGGTCTCATTGTCGCCTCTGAAGCATATTAGCAAAATAGAATCAATATGCTGCAATAACAAACATATTGTGAATATAAACAAAGTAAGAGATACTTCAAAATTTAAAATAAATTGTACCTCATCGGTAGCCATGCCCTTGTCCGCGATTGCCTTGAAGAACGCTGGATTCCCGTCTTTTATCGGCAAGTAGATAGACTTCATAATGCGGCCCAAATACTTTTCTGTCATCACCCAAAGCATCACCTCGGAGTACTGTTTCTGGTTAGACTCCTAAGAATAAGCGCGTTGTTGATGGTACTTGGGCCTTGTCGGATCGGTGAAGTCATCCCACTTCTTTGACTTTTGGAGTGGTGGCTTACTTGGATAGTTGGGTGGATTCCCCCGTTGACGCTTTGATGATCTCTCCTCGTTGATATCCTTCATCTTTTTGTCTCCTCGCTTCTGAGACTTTTTTAAGAGGCCTTTATGCTAATTCAGGATTGTCGGAGATGAACTCCGACTACTATCCGATGTAAATGGCGATGAAGGCCTATTATCAAGGGCAGGCTCGGAGAGTACAAGGGGAGGCGTGGAGGCTTGAGAGGGAGGAGGGGGAGCATCTTTGGCCTTGCTCTTCTTTTTTTGACCATCAGGACCACGCGCTTGCGTGGTATGGATGGGTTCAAGCGGCATCCCCGTGACGTCTTGGAATAAGTATTTCAGACGCTCCCATGTACGAATCTGTTGTGAATTGCAGTGACACCACGCGATAGACTAGCCAGAGTCTGGAGTATCATCTCCATGCTATGGATGTACTAATTCCACATTCCCACATTGATGATTATAGGGTCTTCGTTGCTTGGCTCGGACTCACGCGCTTGTGCGCGTGGAGTTAAAGGAGGCAAAGTTCGAGCCTCCGGTGATGAGGAGAGTAGGGACGAGGACGAGCTCTTAATTCTTTCGTCAGACGAGTTATCCGAAGAGTATCAGATATATAATGAATATAAATATATCTAGTAAGAGACTTGTACGTGAACAAATAAAACAATTTGTACCTCATCAGTCATCAAATCCATGTGTCAGTGATCGAGGAGAAGAACTTCGGCGATGTGATTAACGTTGGTAATCGACGGTTATCCATGTAGCGACCTAAATACTTCCCCGTCCTTACCCACATCATAAAATCTCCGTAGTCTTTTTTGTTTGGCTCCTTCAGCTTATTGAAAGAAGATGATGATCGAGTGTACTTTGGCTTCGTCGGATTAATGAATTCATCCTACTTCTTCGACCGCTTGGGGGGTGGCTGAGTTGGAGATTAGAGTGGCTCGCCCCTCCGACGCTTCGACGGTCTCTCCTCTGCAGGACCCTTCATCTTCTCATCATGTCGCTTCTTAGGCCTTTTGAATAAGCCAACTTGCTTATCCTGGATCTTCGGTGATGGACTCTGGCTGCTCACAGGCGTAAACGGCGATGAATGCCTATTATCAGATTCGGGCATGGAGGCTTGAGGGGGAAGAGGGGGATCAGCTCTGGCCTTGCCCTTGCCCTTGCCCTTGACATTCTGCTTTTGAGTATCTGAACCACGCGTTTGGGTGGTAAGGAGAGGTCAACCTAGCATCCCAGTTACATCACGGAATACGTGGTTCAGACGCTCCCATTGACGAATCTGTAAAAGGCGTTAGTTAAGCATGTGTAATAAACTTTGAAACGAAATAAACGATCTTATTACTTGATCATGGCGTATACTCTCAATTCGATCTTAAACGCGCTCTGATCGCCTGTTAAGTGTGTTCATGCCGCGCCCTAGGTTCGCGATGTTCTTGAGTATGTACCCGATTCCAGGACAAAGCTCTTCCCTCATGCCTACAATAATGACTATAGGTTAATCGTCGCTTGGCTCGGAGCCACAAGCTTGAGGACGTGGAGAGGTAGGACGATGACGAGCTTGAGATTGTTTCGTGGGATGAGTTCCCCAAGGAGTATCAGCGATGTACTCCTCGTCATCGTACTCGTCCTCGTTGTGGCCGAGTACGTCTTTTTCTTCTGCGGCAGAACCGACGATGTTAATTTCTTTGTCGATTTTCTTCGGCTCTCCTGCATCCTCTCCTTTGATGTCTATTGGATATAGGCATTTCTGCGTCTGCTCTTCAAGGGTTTGAAAGAAATCCTTTTCTCCCGACTGCGGCCGCAGTATTTGAGGGACGCCTAACTTCAAATATAATAACAATGTTAACATTTAATCGTAACTTTAAAGAACAATAATAATATTTACCAATTTCGTTTTCAGGATCTTCTCTATGTCCTTGCTAAGACCGACGACGGTGTCTGACCACTTGCATTCTCGACATTCGATTTCCGATGCTGGTTTTAAAGACTTGCCCAATCTCTGGGATAGCATTGTACACCTAATACTGAAAGGTATGAAGATTTCCAGTCAGCGTGTATTTCGCTTGTTTCTGTACAACGTCGGGCTTCTTCTTCAGCTTATCTTCAAGCCCCTTGCATTGACGGTTCAAATCAACTGAGAGCGATAGAATTTCAGCCCATCTCATGTCCCCCCCCCCCCCACTGCAAGTTGTAGAAGAAAGGGAGATCTTCAACCCACATGAGGAATGGTTGCCAATTCGAGTCAATGGTTTTGTTCGCCGGTTGTCCCAATAAGTAACCGAGAACAAAGACGCACAAAATGAGCTTTTAAACGTCCTCTAAAATCTTGCATGCCATCCAACTGCTGACGAGTAAACTGAATTTTATGTTGGTCGGCTCATTGAGGTACTCGTCAATACCGAGATCATTGTTTGTCATCTCGTCCTTCGTCGGATTGTCTTTATAGTCTAAGCCAAAGATTAGGACATACTCAAGGCGTCCGAATCGAACTCTCTTTCCGCCAAGACCAAATTGGATCTCTCCAGACTTAATCGACTCCACCTTCCGCATGGACAAGGACGGGAATGAGGTTCAATTCCAAACCGGTGAAGAATTGCTCGCACATCGTCCCTCGGATTTGCTCGATAAGATTTAATTCTTCAAACCGCCTCTTCAAATTTCTCAGCACCGTCAATCCACCATAAGTTATACGCACCTAGAAAGGTTCGTTGATGAGTAATTTCAAGTGGTCCTACAAAATAAAACAAAAAAAATCAATTTTTCATCAGCTATCGTACAGAATCACACAAAACAATCGTACAACATCATAAAAGTCCACTATATTGTATGCCATCGTAAATCATAATACAACATCGTAAAGTATCGTACACCATCGTACACTATTGTAAACTTACCCTTTGAAGACTATCATACGCCATCGTACAGGCCATCGTATTCTATCGTACGTACGATGGAATTCAAATTGTTCTTCGTTTCTGGGAAACCTAAAATCTCTAAACTAACTAAAAACTTCCTAAAGCAATCCGATTTAACCTAAATTACATTTGAAAACCCTATAAGACCTACATACAATAGATTTAACTAAGAAAAATAACAAAATATTACCTTATTTTAGATTTTCTTCCTTGAGAGCGTCGTTGAGATTTTGGGTCCTCTCCGCCGCCGATTAAGAAGTTATCCAACGTTGACGACATTGTTGTTAATGTATTTTACTCGTTCTTGATCATTTGGTTTCGTAGAAGTAGAGTTTTGAAAAAAAAATTAAGGAGAAGAAGGGTTTAGGTCGAAAGAAAGAAGATGGAAAATGTGTTCAGGGTTATTTTTGTTCGATTTTTAGCAAAAATTCCATATTCATATATTTTCTAAAAGATAGATTTAATGTGGATATTTTGCACTTTTTCGGGTCTACAAAATGAAATTTCTTTTTTATTTTCCAATTAACTTATATATTCATATACCGTTACCATGCGGTTTATTGGCAAATATCAAATTTACGGAAATAGTATTTGTTGAACAAGTGTTTATAATATTTTCTATTATATCCTAATAATCACATTAATTTTTTCAAACATTGTATAAGAAATTATTATCATTAACTTCATTCATTTTTATTTTGCTATATTGGTATTAATGATCTTATTATTAGAAAAGTAATAATTAAAAAATATAAACGAAGCTTCAATCGCGTATGAATCCGCTTTTTAAAAAATGTTTTCAGCATTCAAAATCGTTTTAAAGTCTCAATGCAAAAACAACCAAGATAAGATAAATTTTCGTTGGAAGGTTACAAGATGAAGTGAGAATTTTGATTGTAGGCAAAAACATGTTTTTGGAACGAGTAACAGTGATTTCAAGATTTGAAACTGAAGTAGTTTTTAATTTTGTACTAACACATTTTAAAATAATCAATCACCGTAGTCACGACATTTCATAAACGACCGTTATTATCCAAAAGTTGTGTTATTGAGTGAATGCAAACTGCTAATAACCGTCCATTTAAAATAGTTAATAGTTGCCGACCCGCCCCAATACAGCTCGAAAACTCAAGTGCGCCTAAAACAAGTCATTAAATTCTCTACGCCCAAGCCCCAGCCGATGTCGCCACCAGCGACACTGACGTGAACATTCGTGAGTGTGAAAAATGGTATATTCTTGCCCCCTCACCTCCACAAGCGTTCCATTAGCCCATCAAATGTTTGAAGTTTATCATTACATTGCTTATAAATGCTACAAAAACAATTATACTTATTCAATGTTGGAGTCTTCTCATTCTTATTCTCTTTACTTTTACTTTATTAACACACAATGGGTAATACACATCCTTAATAGTCATTTGCCTACATCTGTCACTTATCAACATTACTGACCATGTGCTTATCCTACTTTGTAATGAGATAGTTTTTAACACTCATTTTAAAACGATACCATCTTGAAATTATATAGGCGAAGTTCTTACAGTATCTCTGTTACTTTATAGATATTTATCCTCGTGACTGAACTTCATTAAGAGCATGTTTAGCTCAAACTTCTAAACTACAGCAGTGAACATTTTTAGGTAATGTTAAATAACATCTAAATTAACAATTTGTTGTTACCCATTGAATATAAGGTTAATGTTTCGCTAAAGTTATATTGAATTGTAATTGTTGTTGGAAGTCTTACTCAATGAGTTTCAGCTCCATATCTTTTGAAGTAAACTTTACAAAACCTCTAGCCAGAGGTTGAATAAACGGATCATCAAGTTGTAACTTGATGTACATACAAGAGTGAAATGATACATTCATTGATCAATTGTTTTACGTAATCATAGACTAATTTATTTAAACTTTTCGTGATACATTTTGTTGTATCCACGAGTTAAAGTAGCTTGGCTATGAGAATGTGTCTACAATTTTGGTATATTTTCCTAAGCCTACAGAGCTTCTAATAGAAGGTCCCTTAGCCACTCAACTTCTTGACCATTGGAAGTAAGAGACACAAACTTAGATTCCATTGTTGAATGAGTTATACACGTTTGTTTCTTACTCTTATAAGAAATTGCACCACCAGCTAATGTAAAGAGCGATCTCGTTGCAGACTTGTTGTCTCCAACACTCGATATACAATTAGCGTTGGTATATCTTTTAATATATTGGACACCTAAATTTTTAGTTTGCAAAATATAGCCAAAACTTCTTCCTATGCCCTTCTAATGTTCGTCGTGGGGGTTAGTAGTGAATATACCAATTTTACTAACTGAAAATAATATATTCGGTCTTATGTCTCGCATCAAATACATAAGACAACCAATAACACTTATGTACTCAAACTGAGCCACATCTCTTCCATCATTCTTTTCCAGTTTAACACTAGGGTTGAACTGGGTATTCACTTCTTTGAACATTAACTATTTGAAATTATCAATCTCTTTCGCAACATAATGCGATTTAGTAAGTTCATAATGTTAGAAATTCTTGCCCACGAGAAGATTTACATGTCAAATTTTGTTCAGAATATTAATAAAATGCAATGTTGACATTTACTGAATGTTTGAATTGAAAAAGTTATTATAAAGATTTAACAAATTTCATCATCCCGTAGTCTCTGTATCAACTGAAATATATGTAGAGCATATGAGTTTGGACGATGAACAAAAATATGGCTGACGATTGATTTACATTTGAATAGCTGAATCCCAAGTCATATATGTGGAACATCAGTGAAGGAAGATCACTCAGTGGGAGCATCATGAGGAAAATCACTATTCGATGAAGTAGTTCGGAAGTCCTGTGCATCTATGATCTCAAATTTCTGACAATGCACATATGGATCTACAATATCCAAAAACAATGATCAACCAACGTTTGAGTTGGGAACTTGAGACAACTGAATATAGGTGCGCATGAACGAGTCGTTTTGTGGTTCAGCTTGAGGACAAACTCAAAGAGAAAGATGAGAACAATGATGCGTGTGTAGTATATAGAGTAAAATTACGCATATTTGGAGTTCTTAATTACAAAATTATTGTTTATAAGTAGGTATATTTGAGAACCTAAGTTAATGGAAAATGCAATTTACAATCACTCACTAAAAGTTTAGTATCCTCAAAAGAGGAGGGACTAAGCTCAATGAAAGATTGACAATAGTCTCTTCTCGAGATCGAATCTCGGGTTATATGTTAAATTCTGACAAAAATAATTTTTTCACTCATAATTGTTGACGTGAAGAATCATATAAATAACAGTCTCCACAATTTAAGAACAAAATATTAATCGATTTAAAAATGTTAGGATGGGCCTCAAAATTCTCCACAACTTATATAATCTAGTGATATAAATGTTCTAAACAAATTTTCACATCTACCCCTTTTGTCGTCAGAACTTATAGATCATGTTATACTTTCCGTAGGCATCTAGAAATTGTATTAATGGAACAAATACGATTATAATATTTGGGTGACAATTATTGATTACTATCACTTTTGGATAAAACTAGAAGCTAATGATGATTACAGATCTACTTTAAAGGCAAGACCTGATTCTCATTAGTCCCCTTAAATAACATTGGTTTTTTATTTTATATAAAGTGTCGTAAAAGATATGAAGATAATACAAAATAATAGAGAGAATAAGAACAACATGAGGAAAATGGAGGAGATAATTGTATTACTTGTGTGTTTGATGCTTTAGAATAGACTCTATTTATAGGCTACAAAATAGAATGAAAAGCTACAAATAAATACATGAAATAAATATAAACTTTAATATAAAAAAAACAAAAGATCTTGGATACAAAAGGTATTGGACACTAAAAGTCATCCAATAACATATTATTTATAACACTTCTCCTTTGGATGACACTTAGAAAAAATACGTCTCGTTAAAACCTTCTTCGGAAAAACTCTGCGAGAAAAATCCTGGAAGGAAAAATAATACATAATTTGTACAATACACATAAAAAAGTTATCTCATTAAAAACCTTGTTAGGAAAACCCATTAGGATAAAACCTAAAGTAAGGAAAAAAGAGTATAACGCGTATTTCTCCCCTCAATTAAACATGTCTATTAATTTATATCTCTGAAGTTTCTCATGCCGATCTTATTTACCATTTTCTCAAAGGAAGATGTAGGTAAGCCTTAGTGAAAAAATCTACAAGATTACCACAAGAACGAATTTGAAAAATATCAATTTCTCTATTTTTATTAAGTTCGTGAGCAAAGAATAACTTTGGAGAAATGTGCTTTGTTCTATCGCCTTTTATGTAGCCATCTTTGATTTGACCTATACAAGCTGTATTATCTTCATTTAAGATAGTTGGATCTCCTTTATGTGTTGAAAGATTGCATGATTCTCGGATATGATGGATTAAAGACCTTAGTCACACACATGAACGACTTGCTTCATGAAGAGCCAACAATTCAGAGTAATTTGAAGAAGTGGCTGTGAGTGTCTACTTTGTCGAACGCCATGAAATAGAAGTATCACCATATGTAAATACATAACAAGTTTGTGACCATGCTTTTTGAGGATCAGATAAATATCCGGCATCAGCGTATCCAATCAGTTTGGACTTTGAGTCCTTTGAATAAAATAAGCCCATATCAGATGTTCCTCGAAGATATTTGAAAATTTGTTTAACACCGGTCTAATGTCTTCGAGTTGAGGAAGAAATGTATCTTGTTAGCAAATTAACTGATCATGCTATATCAGGACGTGTACAATTTGCAAGATACAGTAATGCTCCAATGGCACTAAGATATCATACTTTAGGATCAAGAGCTTCTTCTTCTTCTTCACAGGGACGAAAAGGATTTTTTTTCAGATCAACTGATCTAACCATTATGGGTGAACCTAAAGGATGTGATTTATCCATATTAAATCGTTTAAGTATCTTTTCAATATATAATGACTGGTGAGCAAATATCCCCTTAGATAAATGCTCAATTTGAAGGCCAATACAAAATTTTATTTTTCCCAAATCTTTCATTTCGAATAATATGTCATCGTCTCTTCAAGTTCATCATGAGTTCCAATGATATTTAAATCATCAACATAAACCGCGATGATGGAAAATCCGCTTTTTGTCCTTTTAATCAAAAACACATGGACATATTTAATTGTTGATGTATCCCTCTTTCAAAAGATATTCAGTAAGACGATTATAACACATTCGACCAGATTGTTGGAGCCCATACAAAGAGCTTTGTAGTTTTATTGAGCATATTTCTCGAGGTTTTGAGATGCAGGCTTCAGGAATTTTTAATTCTTTAAGGATTTTCATGTAAATGTCATCATCTACTGACCCATATAAATAGACTGTTACGACATCCATTAAAAATCTGAATGTTATTGCATCCATGATCGGCGAGTATGTTTCTTCGTAGTCAATTGGTCTTTGTGAATCCTTGTTTAACAAGTCGCGCTTTATATCTTATTACTTCATTTTTCTCATTTCGTTTACACACAAATACCCAATTATATCCTACGGGTTTACATCTTCAGGTGTATGAACAACAGGTCCAAAGACTTGGCATTTCTCAAGTGAATTCAATTCTGTCTCAATAGCATTTTTCCATTTTGACCAATCATCCCTTCGTCGACATTCATTGATCGATCATGGTTCATGATCACAATTTTCATTTGATATATCTAATGAAATTTCATATGAAAATATATAATCCACCACAATTTCGTTTATATTCCATCTTTTACCATAAATGACATAATTAATTGAGAACTCTTCATTGTCATCTTTTTCAGGTTCTCCATCATCTTTTGAAGACGTGTCTTCATTTATCACATTTACCGGAAATGAAATAGTATTTGTTGGCAGAGATTCCCACAAGAAAATTATTTATTTACATATTGATGTAATATATAAATCTTTATAAAGTCCTTATTGTGATTTGCTGATTATATTAATAAAAGTTGAAATGTTCATTCATTCCTTTTTAGTTTGATTGAAGATTTATGATATTCCATAGTCTTATAGTCCTTAATCAAACTTAACAATGTATGAAGAGACAAATGTAGATTTGCGTGAACAGACTCTTCATGGTTTGACTAGAACGGTATATTCGCAATCTAAAGATCAACGGACTATTTATCCCAGTATGATTGTTGGAAGAATCTATGATGTCTGGTTGCGAAGGATACAGAGTTAGGAACTCTATAGTTCTTCCAGTGTATCTTTCGAAGATACTGAATTGACCAATGCACCTTTAGAGATAATAGAAGAACAAACCATTTAACATCTTCTGTCTTAAGGTCATTATGTATGAATTGCATCATGCTTACCTAAATCCTGAAATGAGACATGTCATTTTATAGCATTAATATTCTCATTTGAGAAAGTCAAATTCTAGATACATTAAGATAGATTAGACCAATTGGTGAGATATTAAGTTATGAAGATGTCATGAACCAACTTTGTGAAGTTTTCATGGATATGGAATTCATGTACAAGATTGCTGAAATGCAATATATATCACCTCATGCTTTATTACTTAAATTGTGAATAAATGAATTGCACAGTGTCCAAAATTAAGTAGCGACCTTATTTAGATGAAAGAATGTGACTTGTCAGCTCCTCGTCAATACATTGTTTTTAACTTATTCACAAGTAACAAAGGAGTTGAGGAAACAACAACTAGAAGGGTAAAATGGTAATTTTATAAATCTCGTCTAGTTGATGATATTCATGAAGGGTAAACATTGATAACATTCAACGGATCCACTCAATATAATTAAGTTGAATTTGAATAGAAAATAAATTCATTTGAACTGAGAGATTCTTAATGTCAACTCTTTAGTGGAGTTAGTTGATATTAAACTAATACTCGAAAAATGTTTGTAAACTTTTGAGTCCGAGTATAGAAGCTAAAGAGTTATTCATTTGGATGCATAAGGTCACTATTACAGGCATTAAAGTAGGATTGTTAAACTGAAAGCTAAGTCAAAATATGTTCAAATGTTGAACTAGACTTTTTCTCGGAAAATGTCTAAAGGGTATTTTTCTCCACATGGACATAAAATGATGTGAATGTCAAAACAACGTTTTGAATATTTTCATTTGATGAAAATATAAATTATTTTCCAAAGCCGAAAAGTCTTTTAAGGCATTACGAAATTAATTTCGTTATTTGTGCAATAATAATTCTACAATGGGTATTTTAAGAATTGTCTTAAAAGAAATAAGGAAGCATGTAGATGCCCCTTCCCAAACTATAGTATTCGGCCAAAACACATCGAAGGAGGAGAGAACTATTTCCCTTTAATTATAAGGATAATTACCCAAATGGAAAAGGGAAATGAATTTCCTTGAGAAGGAAATAAATATACTAAGTGAGGAATCAAAAATCCTCACTAATGCGCAATGCATGGCCGGCCAACTTAGGAGAGAAAGTGGAAGAGAAACTCAAATATTGTGTCATGAAGGCATTATTTTTTCATGAATGCATAATTGACCTTTATAGATTTTTCCTTCTCTTATAAATAGACCCTCACATAGAGATGTGAAAATAAGCTTTATTCTTGCTCTCTCTTGCATTTTGGCCGACCCTCTCTCTCTCTCTCTAGAAAATACTCCTTTTTATTTTGACACCTAGCTCCTCAATTGATCTAGAGAATTAGCTTATGATCCAAAAATTGTTCTTGGTTCATATTGTTTAATTGTGCCCACACACAAAACTTCTAAACTTCTATAGACTCTAGTAATAAAAACCTTAGGTTTCTCAAGTTCATGACTAGACGTGAAGGAATCGAGCCAAGGAAGAAGATCCACATTTCCCAAGACGTTTCAAGTTTGAAGATACAAGAAATGTTAGTATTCAAGTAGTTTAAATAATGTTTTTAATTATAACATATATATTCACTTTGCCTAGGTTAGTAAAATAGTTTATTTGTAAAGATATTTAATATTCCGCCATTAATATGATTAATGATAATTTTTCTTAACCCTAGACCTATTCCAACGGTATTTTCTTTTTGATTTGCATCGTTATTTGTCCACTTCGTATGGTTGTGTGGTTTGTGCTTAAAATTTGAGCAGTGTTGATGACCATGACCAGATGTATACCCACGACCACGACCTCGACCACGAGGGTGACCACGACCCTGTCCATGCCCATGTTGCTGATTACGCTCATACACACTACTAAACACAGCATTCGCTTAAGGGAACGGTGTTGTGCCAGTTGGCTCAGAGTTGTGATTTTTCATCAAGTGTTCATTATTTTGTTCAGCTACAAGTAGGCATGAGACTAGATCAGAATATTTCGTAAAACCTCGTTCACGATATTGCTGCTGCACGAGCACATTTGAGGCATGAAATGTAGAAAAGGTTTTTCCAACATATCTTTATCAGTTATAATTTCTCCACATAACTTCAATTGAGAAGTAATTTTGAACATTGCGAAATTATACTCGCAGACACTTTTAAAATCTTGTAAACGCAAGTGTAACCAATTAAAGCGAGATTTGGAAAGTATCATAGTTTTTTGGTGATCATACCTTTCTTTTAAATCATCCCAAAGAATTGAGAGATCTTTCACCGTCAAATATTCAGTTTTTAAACCCTCGTGGAAATGATGACGGAGGAATATCATAGTCTTGGCTTTGTTTTGTTCAGATGATGTATTGCCCTCTTTTATGGTATCTTTAAAATCCATTGCATTGAGATTAATTTCGGAATCAACAATGCAAGCCAAATAGTTATTACCAGAAATGTCAAGAGCATTAAACTCGAGATTTATAAGGTTCGACATTGCACAAACTATACATAATAAACATAACAATTAACTTAAATTAATTTTTTATCATTTTATATATTTATATATATATGTATATGAATACAGAAGCATTAAATGTAACAATTGTATAGTCATTCTTTTGGTTAAGAAAAACAGAAATTTATATAAAATATAAACCTAGAGTTTAGTATATATTATGAATTTTAATACGGTGTAATATTTTAATATTATCAATTCATTTAGTATCTAAATTATATATGGACATTTACATGATTTGTTGGCTAACTCATAGCGTATTAATAAGTTTCTACTAAAAATATTCCAATTAAGATGTATATATTTTTGGAAAATTATATTATTTTATAAATCTATAAATAATGAGAAATTTATTATTAAAAACCAATTTTTTTTACAATGTAAAATTTATTAATATTATTATATTACTGTTTATTATTATTTACTAACACATATATATATATATATATATATATATATATATATTTTTATATATGTCTAATGAGAAATAAAATAAATAGATGATAAATTTAATTGTGACCATGAACGCTAAACAAACTCGTATTACATAAAATAAAGACATAAATATTTATGTTACATGCTAGGTTTGTTTAGAGACGTTTTTAAGAATAACACTCAATATAACCGTCGTCGCAAGAAATATGGAGGATATAATATAAAAAAATGAAAAATAAAACTTGTTTTTACATGCTAAGCATGTCTTGAGATGTTTTTAAGAATGATACTCGATATTGTAATCATCGAATCATACGAAAATCATAAAAAAAGTTGAAGATGATTACCACAAATGTGATGATCTCGTAGAGAAATTGTACTGATAACGTGTTGTAAAAGATATAAAGACAATACAAAATAATAGAGAAAATAAAAATAAGATTAGAAAAATGGAGGAGATAATTGTATTATTTGTATTACAATAGGCTCTATTCATAGGCCACAAAATACAATGAAAAGCCACAAATAAATACATAAAATAAATATAAACTTTAATATAAAGAAACAAAATGTGTTGGATACAAAAAGTCTTGAACACTAAAAGTCATCCAATAATATAATATTTATAACATAAAGGTATTTTCAACCAAACCCCAAGGCCTGTTTCTAAGATGATGTATAAATAGATGGTGTTGCGTCATATAGTGGTAGCATTCTAGAACACTTCATTTTGGTTTGAGAAATTCCCCATAATTCTATTTTAAATACTATTTTCTTTTCCTAAAAAGGCACTAATTTTTCTCATATAAATTAGTTTTGTTCCTAGTTTACTACTTCAAAATAATTGAAAATACCATTTACCTTTATATGCGATATACATATTTTATTGACCGGAGATGTCTACAATAGACGTTTAATTGTAGACGTTTATTATTAACCAGTGATGTCTATTCTAGATGTTTATTATACTACTATACTGGTATATTGGTAACGTATATTGGTAACAAACGTAAAATAATATTTTCACTCTTATTTTAGTCGCAGTTTAGGAAAAATTTAAAAAAAAAAAAAAAAAGTCATGAAGGTAACATATTGCAGCATTCCTCTTTAGTTTTACTTCTCGTTTCATTCACTCGCTCGCTTCAAATAATCATAGTAGTAAAAAAAATATCTTATTTTTCTTTCACCCTAATCCTAAATTTTCTTGAGCCGACACCGTATGTACCCTTAGTATCTTTCTTCTTTAGCTTTACCTTATATACGTTTGTACAAAACTATTCCAAATAAAAATACAAATTTTATTTTATACTCATCTGGCTAATTTTTTATTTAGTACCTGATTTATTAACATTATCAACATTACTATTAGATGTCGCATCTAAAATTACTATTAGATGCGACATCAGATGCGACATTCTCAGCATTCCATAATTTGTAGCTGAAATTCTTAAATGCGACTAATCTCATCTAATAATTTCTATATATTATATGCGACAACTTCAATGCAACTAGTTGCACCCATAATGAGGCTAGTTGCACCCATAATGGGGACGAAAGTTGGTCGCGCAACTGCAGCGAGACAGAGTCTGGTAGAGGCTGACAACGCGCCAAGAAGACGGAGCTAGAGGGTTAGAGACAGAGGTTAGTGGCGGCAAAGATGAGTGTGATCGAAGAAGAGGAAAGAAATAAAATATTAGAGGGGTTGAAAATTGAAGATGAGAGTTTGTTTGAATGGGGAAGAAAGTGTTTGTGACATCTGATTTGGTAGGATGGGAGAAGAGTAAGGCGTGTTGGTCCGAGTATGAAACCTAAACTATCAGATGCAACTAGTCAGATCTGATAATCAAAATAGATTAGTCGCATCTATACTACTTTCAGATGCAACAAGTCGCATATGATAATTAAGAGAAATTACAAAAACTAATTTATTGTCACGTCAATTAATAGAGGCATAAGGGAGAAGGGTAATTTGGCCGTCCCAAATTTTTAGAGAGAACCGCATTTGAAAGTGTTTTATAAGTTACAAAAAACTCGTTCAATTTCTACTATTAGATGCGAGTAGTCGCCTATAATTGTCCATATAGGTGCGAATTTTAGATGCGGCTCATCGCATCTAAAATCAATCGAACTGAAAATTATTATTTGGAGTACTGAATTGACATGGAGAGAAAACAACTATTTATGTCCATATCAACATGTTTTGCAATTTCACTCTCTCCTAATTCTTGTCCATATCTTGTAAAGATTTCTTGAATTTTTTTAATGACATGGATGACGATAAATCGTTGAACGATTTTGAGAAATATTAGGAAGGCCAGGTCTAACACCGTTGTCAGTAAATTAATACGATATCAATAAATCTTCAAAAAGTTTGGAATGTTGAAGATTTGTTGATATCCACAAAATTAATTGATAATGATGTTAAAAAAAAAGACAAAATGTCAATAAATTTTTTGATTGATGGCTATAATCATTATATTGCATTTATTTACAATCACACACGGTTCACTTGACTATATCTACTACAAAAAAAAAAGACGAAACCAAATAAATTTTCATTGTTATTGAAGGCATTGGGCGAAGAAAAAAAACAAAGATTAATTTATATAATTTAAAAGAAATAGGAGGGTTTTGGTGAGAAAAAATATAAAAAAATTTGTATAGTTTTAAAAAAAGTTGTAGGTATGATATCAATTAAGAGGTCATGCGTTCGAATCCCAGCCAAAACAAAACGTATAATTCTTTTTTCAAAATAGTGGCTGTCACTGATTGTAGGCCTTGGGCCGCTTCTCGCCCCTCTCTTGGGTCAGGTCTGGGCACATGTAGAGAAATTCTTCAAAACTCATCACAAAGGTCTGCAAATGGACTGGAGAAGAGAGTCCAGAGTGCTAGCAACAATTCTTAGTAACATGGAATTCTCTTCCGACACATTAGTGGAGCTCACACATCTTCAAATGGAAAAGTGAAGCGCAAAAATCAACAGTTGAGCTAAGACTAAATCTACTTGCAAAAATCTCAATGCCTATCACATATTAGTGGTATGCATTCTCAACAACATGCTTCTTGCTAAATAGATTATCAGGCTAAGTTCTCAAGTTCAAGTCAGCAATCTACATCGCAGAGATGAGAACAACAATAAGCCTGAGTGTTTGTTGGCTATAGTTATGCTCACAAAGGCTTGTATGTGTATACTCATTTTCAGTAAGTACAATTTGTCAATAACATCACTATCAATGAAAAACCATTTCCCTTTAGACGTCTTTCCAAAACTCATTTTTACAACACATTAAAAACCCCAAAAACACATAAAATGACGAATTCCAATCCCATCATTCATATGATATCGATCACTAGACTACGATCAAGTAGATACACAACCCGACTCACAACCACAGCAACAAAACACCATGATCCTATACCACATAATGTCCTACCAACGATCATCATAATAACCTTATGTATATATGTAAAATAAAAAATAAAATAATAAGAGTTTACTTGTTTTATGTTTGGACGAGGCTCATGTACATTTTTATTAGAAAACATGACACATGTAAAAGTCTTGTTTTGAGGCCCATATACAAAATTTAAAACAACTGCAACCAGACATGAGGGCCATGTAGAAAGAGGTATCATAAAGCAACATGAAGTATGAAAAACATCTTGCAACCTGAAGAACGAAAAAACAACAATTCTCTGTTCGAATAAAAGGTATAAAAAAGTGTGAATGATTTTCGGCTAAAGATTTGAGTGGATTGCACTCGTCGGAATTGGATAATTTTTCCATATTCATATTTCTCGTTGCGACGGGTATAAAATTGAGTATTTATTTCCCAAAATAATGTTTATAATGAATGAGAAATTGATGCTATAAGAACGTTAAAAAACACATGTGTTATGTGTTTTTTAAGAAGTGAGAATAAGGAGTCCCACAGTGGTTGATAATGTGTGTTGGTGAAGTGTTTATAAGGGCTTCTGCTCCATAAGGTGACATCAAAGTGTAAAGGGAGAGAGTGTGGGTGGGTTAGCTCTAACCCCTCGTGCGCACGCACGCACACACATGCGCGCCGCCGCCGAGCCGGGCTAGGCTCGGGCCTTGGATCTTGGCAATTTGAGCTTTTTTGGGCCTTCAGGCTTCCATGCGCAATCTTTATCTTTTTCTTACTAAAATTACTTCAAATGAGTTTAATTCCGCAAATAACTTATTCGTTATTATGGGAATTAACATACAACTTTGGGCATGCGTCCAAACAGTTTTTGGAACGTGTTACAACCAAATTGATGTGCATTAAGAGAGACGTTTATGGTCGGTTAGGTGACCATTAAAGGTGGTCAATTTTGGCTATTTAAGTCATCGGAGCCTTAAATGGTCGAGTTAAATGGTTTGTAACCACCTTGCAGTCTTGCCTATAAATGGAGGAACTAGCATAATTCGAAACACACCTACAAATCGAGACAAAACAATGCTCTCTCGAGTTCTTATTCTATCTCACTCACCGAAATTTTTGTTCTAGTTTGTCGAAGACAATTCAAGTGGTGCTAGTATTTTCTTGAAGTCGTTGTATCCTGGGAGGCTTTCGCTCGAGTTATCCAGCACATAGGGAGGGCGATAAGAAGGTTCAAGGAAACCGTCGAACGAGCCTCGATTAGTTTTTGTCTACTTTTCTTACTTCCGGTTTAGTATATCATTTCTTTGCTTATTGTCTTTACATTTTTTAAACAATATTATTTGTAATATTGCTAACAATCTTAAAGCTTTTTAGTTAGCCAGATTGTGAGGAAAAAATATTTACTTATTTGGATTCGGATCTATTTCCGATTAAACTAATCATATAGATTTCTTTTGTAGAAAAATATCGAACATCAAAGACACGGCCAATGTGAATGCCGATGGAAGTACCACCGACAATCTCACCGCGGAAAATACATCGACCATGATCGGTCAAATTCTTGTGACCTTGGGATCGATGGCGGCTACTGTCGGTAACGAAAATGCGGGTCTAATCCAACTACAGGCTTCTATGGCCATAAACTGTTGGAGCGGTTTCGCAGCACGAGTTCCCACCGTCATACCCGCCAAGAAGCCCGAGAAGTGTACGATGTTGAACTTCAAAAGATGGCAACAAAAGATGTTGTTCTACTTGAAAACTCTTGGTCTTGCACTGTTCTTGACCGAAGATCCACTGACTCTTTGCAAGGATGAAACAAATTGCAGTGTGCTAATGGCGTTTAGCACATGGAAGGATTCCAACTGTTTTTGTCAGAATTTGGTGATAAATAGTCTTAACGACTCGTTGTACAACTCCAAACGCTCCTCCAAAGAGCTTTGGGATCTATTGAATCGAAAGTACAAAAACCGAGGACGCGGGCGCAAAGAAATACATCGTGGGCCGCTTTTCTCGAGTATCAAATGGTGGATTCGAAGACCGTGGTGAGTCAAGTGCAAGAGTTGAAACTAATTATCCACGAGATTCATGCTGAAGGGATGACCATAAGCGAGTCATTCCAAGTTGCCTCAGCCATAAAGAAACTACTCGCGGGATGGAAAGACTTCAAGAACTATCTCAAGCACAAGCGAAAGAAAATGAGTTTTGAAGACTTGGTTGTGCATCTCCGCATCGAGGACGACAACCGCAACTCGGACAAGAGGTTCAAAACTAAATCTGAGAGGGTCAACTTCATCGAGCATGGCGAGAGTTTAAACGGAAAGAGACCCGGCCATAAACTTGTGCCGAAGGGAGGATCTTTCAAGAAGAAGAAGCACCAGGCAAAGTTATTGGTGAAACAAGCGCGTACACGAACAATCGCTCTGATATTACTTGTTGGTGAATCAAACGTGTATCTGACACGAACAATCGCTCTGATACTGCTTGTTGGTGATTAATTCACATTAGTAACCATATTAAATGCGAAATAGATTAATTGCACTCACAATAGCCAATTAAAATGATGATTTCTAACAGGATCTAGATTAATTCATTAATGAAAGCAATTCAACAACAAATATTATCGAAAAAGTTTATAGAAAACTTACGGGTTTGGCATCTGCTACAGAACGCCCCGATCAACGTGCGCTTTATTTCGTCTTTCTTCTTAATCGACTCTGTTTCGTCCTTTCTCTGAATATAGTAATCGACGATGACACCGTAGTCTTCCGAAACGTAATCTCCGAGACAAATGAGGAAGATGAGTGGGCATAATAAATATTTCACTTAGATCTCGAAACCAAATTGTTTCAGGATCTCGCTCCTATTATTTAGGATTGGAATTAGCAATTCAGGAGAATAGGGGGGAAAGAATTTTGGCCAAGAGAGAGAGTAGGTTGGCCGAGAATTCTATATGGAATAAGTGTATATCTTTATCTTCCCTTCTATACCTATTTATAGCATTGGTAGGGAGATAAACACTATGAGATTTTCTCTCCTTTCTGTTGAGATATTCTCTCCTTCTAGATATATTCTCTCATTTGGATTTAATATGGGCCATTAGATCTCAAAAGTGAATCTAAACTCTCTCTCATCCATCAGATCAATATTTAAGGTTGAGAATTTCTCTCCTAAGAAAAAAATCCAAGGAGAATAAGGGGGAGGAAGTTCGGCCAACCCCTAAGGCATATCGCTCGGAGATTTTCGACCAACTCCTAGGCCAAGCCAAATCTAAAATTCCCAAGCTCTAAAATCTAGTTAATTATTTATTTACTTGATCCAACAATAAATAAACAATTATGCTATAAATATTTATTTAATTTTGCGAATACCTATTTTCCAGAATTAATGTTTTCAATCTCTATTACAGCAAGTGAGATTAAATATTGAGCAACATAATTATTCGAAAGTTCTTATCCGTCTTTATTAGAGCCAAATCAGGGACTATGGACCTAGTAGTAGAAGTTTAATGTACTTGATAAAAAGACGATATAGTCCTATGTTTTTTTCATCGATTCGTCTAGTCTTTATGAATACTCCACCTTGTAACCAAAGACTGAACACTTCTTTACTACTAGAATTATATTTATTCATCGTGATGAGTGTCCACTAATATAGTAAGATCGTGATCAAGATCCTCCAGGTTCTACCCGTGCCAAGAGAAGTCAATTTATTCCGTTATACTTCTGTACATATCAGCCCTAAGCATTGTTGCTTCCCTAGCGAAAGATTTTTTAGAACGTTAACTTGCTTCAAAAGTGCTACCAATCTATCGGTTCTGGTATCAACCCTTAGGTGAGTGAACATTGACCTCCTTTCAGGGAGGCTGGATTCCGTATCTGTAAATCACTTTCCACTTGAATCATGCTCTGAGAAGACTTCCAGAGGAAGACTCCCAAGACATAAGTTGTGATTAGCATGAATAGCCTTTTAGCGAATGAGTTAAATAGCTCAGAGACATGATTCAGTGTCCATGACCACTTTAGGATTTAATTCAAGTCTCATTATGATCATCATAGTGGCCCCGGTTAGTGCGTCGTAACAGTCCTAAAACGAAATATTTATCCCCAGGCCTAGCCAGGTCGTACACTTACTATAAATGTAGAATGCTCCCACATAGTGATCAGCCTTCACTCATGTGTTCCACATATATGACTTTTGATATAGCTTTCTAGACGTATATCAGTTATCAACCTTGTTTTAGCACACTTCTCAAACTCAAGTGCCCAACACGTGTGTTGCGTGCATAAAAGGCACGACGGCTCGACGGAGTCTCCAAGAGGGCTCAGCCCCGCCACTCGGCCCGGCAGCCTTCGGCCTCTTCTTGACCCGGCCAAAGGCCGGCCCAAGACTTCTCACCCGGCCAAAGGCCGGGTGAAGCTTCCCCTTCGGCCAAAGGCCGGCCCTGGCCTTTCCTTGACCCGGCCAGGGGCCGGCCCAAACTACTCGCCCGGCCAAAGGCCGGGCGAGACTTCCCCTCGGCTGAAGGCCGGCCCTAGCCTTCCCTTGACCCGGCCAAGGGCCGGCCCAAACTGTTCGCCCGGCCAAAGGCCGGCCCTGGCTTTTCCTTGACCCGGCTAGGGGCCGGCCTAAACCATTCACCCGGCCAAAGGCCGGGTGAAACTTCCTCGACCCGGCCAAGTGCCGGCCCAAGGTCTTACCTTCGGTGGAAGACCGGGCGAAGAGCTCCTCTCGGCCAAAGGCCGTTTCTAGGCCCCCTTTGGCCGGTTAAAAGCCATTCTCGGCTCAAAAACAAGTGAAGGGATACACTATAAATAGGAGACCCGATTCCCAATAAGGGGACGAACACTTGAGCACTGAAATGCTGCTGAACTCGGACTTCACTCGTTTCACTCAAAACTTAAACCTACAAACTCTAAACCCTTTTATCCACCTCAATCCAACTAATGTTGAGCGTCGGAGAGGTAAACAGAGGCACCCCCTCTGTTTCCCTTTGATAGTTCATTTGATTCCTTTGCGTTTCAGATACTTGCGCAGCACGAATTCCATTGATAGCTAAGGCACGGCTCGGGATACCGAGTTTGACACGCTAGAACCCGAACGCGATCACTTGGTCCGGCCTTGGGTCGAACCGTTTTGGGTTCCTAAATCGTTGTCTGGAAAAGAGCGACAACATTTTGGCGCTAGAAGGAGGGGAAGCTTTGACGAAACCAGTTTTTGTTTCCCCATCGAACAATCTCCGAGAGGATGAGTCAGATTCCTATTGCATCTACCGGCACTCGGGCGACGAACGCCAGATATGGCCTTCGAAGCCTTTCCCATCGACTCGGGGGTCAGCCTCGTGAGAACGAGAATGGGTCCCATGGCTCGAGGGCTGATCCAAACATTGCTCTCCGAGAGGATACAGCTAGACGACTTGCCGAAATTCTGGATCGGCCGGGAGTGGATAATACACTCATAGCCGATCTCCTTGGTTACGATATTGACAGGAGTTCGTTCCGAGATGGTTCCGATCCCGAATATGTGGGGGAATCTCGGACTGGCGAGGTAACTCCTCTCCCCGATCGAGAAGCGGAGGTAAGACCACCCTCGCATCAACCCCCACCGAATCTACCAACAGGTCCGCAATTCAGAGGCACTCCATCTGCAAACTCTCGGGGCGGTCGGTCGCGATCGCGGCTCGAACATAGGAGTGCACGGCGGGATGAAGGGGCAGATAGTCAAGGGACTCGAAAGACGTTTCGACGCCGGCCGGATTCGTTTCGTCGGATTCCTGACATGGATCTTAGGGAACATCTCACGGCTCAGAGAAACTCTCGGGGCGAAGACCTCCGACAGAGGTTGAATTCTCAGAGAGAGGTGTTGCCAGCCGTTACGCTTGGCCGTCCAAGGACTAATGCGGCCGATCAGGCATCCAACGAGCGACACCACGTGACTCCTTTGGCTCCAACGGCCAACCCCGCAGACGGACTCGATATGGTAACAATGATACAAAGTCTCCAAAACCAGATAATCGAGATGAGAGAGTCGGGAAAGCCACGACCCTACGGAGGGGCCGAAGAATCATACTCCCCCTTCTCCGCTCAGATTTTGGCACAATCCTGCGGAGGAAATTTCAAGTTGCCCTCCATTCCTCCATACGATGGGCGCACAGACCCTCATTTTCATATCCAACATTATGAAACATGGATGAAAATGCAGGGGCAGTCAGATGCAACGCTGTGTCAGGCATTTAGTTTGACCCTTTCCGGAACGGGATTTGAGTGGTTCAGAAGCTTGAAGCCAGGGAGCATTATTTCTTTCAAGATTTTGAAAGAAACTTTCCTCGCTCGCTTCGCCACTCTCGTGATGCAGAAGAAATCCAAAACTCATCTCTTGTCAATCAGGCAGGGCCGGGATGAAACCTTGAGACAGTATCTGGCTCGTTTCACTGAAGAATCGCATAAGGTGGAAGGCTTCGATGATAGGGATGCGATCACGGCAATCACTGAAGGAATTCGCACGAGTGACTTCCTGAAGTCAATCGTCGGGAAGGTCCCAAGGGACATGGCGGAGCTAATGACGCGCGCTCACACGTTTATGGGAGTAGAAGATTACCTGGAAGGCCGAGACGGTCGGAAGACCAATGGGCAGCTTGGTCGCCGGCTAGGGGACCATGAGAAGGAATATGCCGATCCTCGAAAGAGGAGGAATAGGGGACAACAAAGTCTCGACGATCGACCCTTCTCAGGGATCAGACCACCACGTCCGGACAATTTCCGAAAGTTTTCAACCTTCACTCCGCTGAACACCCCCCAAGAGCGAATCTTGGCGTTACATCGCGACAAATTGGGTAGCCCGGCTCCACTGACGAAAGATCCGGCAAAGCGAGATCGTAGCAAGTTCTGTGAATACCACCAGGATCACGGTCACCTAACTTCGGAATGCTATCAACTCAAAAGACAAATTGAGGCTCTCATACAAGATGGGAAGTTGAAAGAATACGTGCTCCGAACCCTGGGGGCTACGGCATCGGCGGGTGAGCGAGGACATCAAGAAAGGAAAGGTCCCGCCACGATCACTGTAACCGATCAAGTGACAGCTCGAGAACCAGATAATTCGCAATTGCATATTGTGGGTTCCATCTTGGGCGGTCCGGAATGTGGGGACTCGTGCGCCCAAAGGAAACGATACGCCCGCGAAACATCCCAGTCAACAGCGGTGTATCACATAAACCACACCTATGTGACTCCGCCTCCGAACGAGTTCGAATCCATGTTCTTCACAGGTCAGGAAGCGACAAGGATCATGCATCCCCATAACGATGCAATAGTGGTTTCGGCCCCAATAGCAAACAATCTTGTCCGTCGAATTCTCATCGATAACGGAAGTTCCGCCGACATCATTTTCAAGTCAGCTTTGGACAGGATGAAGTTGACCGGATTAAAGCCGACTCCGGTGGCGACCCCACTCTTTGGATTCTCTGGCGAGAGAGTGATGACTGAGGGTATCATCGACCTCCCCGTCACTTTTGGGACGCTGGGAGGGCTCGAGGCCACTCACATTGTGTCATTCCTCGTGGTCGACCAGCCATCAGCTTACAACATCATAATTGGCCGTCCGACTCTCAACAGACTAAAGGCCATAACCTCAACCTATCATCTGATGTTGAAGTTCCCGACAGATAAGGGGATAGCCGTCATGGCCGGGGATCAATCCATGGCCAGAATGTGTTACATTCAGGGGGTAGACGGGAAAGGAAAAGGGAAGATGGTCAATACCATCTCCTCGGATTTGTCGAGCGATGGAGAAACTGAAGGCACTTTCGGAGAGTTGGATCAGAGGGACGAAGTCGAAAGACGAAAGATGGGAACAACGAGCGACCTCGTGACTGTTATATTGGATCAATCCAAACCCGATCAAGTCGTCAAAATAGGTGCACAACTCTCATCAGAGAGGCAACTCCTACTAACGACATTCCTCCAAGAGTACAAGGACATTTTCGCATGGACCCATGCTGACATGCCCGGAATCGACCCCGAGATCATGGTTCACCGTTTGAATGACGATCAAAGGATAACTGGGAGAATACAGCCCAGGAGAGCGTTCAGTGGGGAAAAATACCAAGCCATAGGCGAGGAAGTTGATAAACTCCTCGCAGCAGGATTCATAAGGGAGGCAGAATATCCCAGATGGGTTTCTAACGTGGTTATGGTGAAAAAAGCGAACGGCAAATGGCGGATTTGCATCGATTACAAGGATCTCAACAAGGCTTGTCCGAAAGACAGTTTTCCATTGCCCAGAATCGAACAACTTGTTGACGCCACCGCTGGTCATGAATTGTTAAGCTTCATGGATGCCTATTCTGGTTACAATCAGATCCGCATGCATGGTCCAGATCAGATAAAAACCACTTTCGTCACCGACCGGGGACTATATTGCTATAAGGTCATGCCTTTTGGCCTCAAAAATGCAGGGGCTACGTACCAACGATTGGTGAACCGCATGTTTGCCGACCAAATTGGGAAAACAATGGAGGTCTACGTCGACGATATGTTGGTCAAAAGTTTAAAGGCCGACGATCATATCGGAGATCTCAGGAATATGTTTTCCATCCTGCGACGTTATAGAATGAAGCTTAACCCAAATAAGTGCGCCTTCGGGGTCGAATCCGGAAAATTTCTGGGTTATATGGTGAGCAGCAGGGGGATAGAGGCCAACCCCGAAAAGATCGAAGCAATCCTGAATATGAAGTCCCCTACCAAAATCAAAGAGGTACAAAGCTTAACAGGTAGGGTTGCAGCATTATCACGATTCGTGTCAAAGGCAACGGATCGTTGCCAACCGTTCTTCAAGGCCTTGAAAAAGGTTGATGGATTTGTTTGGACAGAGGAGTGCAAACTTGCCTTCCGCGAACTGAAAGCCTATTTCAGTTCTCCGCCGTTCTTGGCAAAGCCCAACGAAGGGGAAAAGTTGTTCGTATATCTCGCAGTGACCGAAAGGGCAGTAAGCACGGTGTTGGTGCGTGAGGAAAATAAGATTCAATGGCCAATTTATTATTCGAGCAAGGCGCTCCTCGATGCCGAAACCAGATATCCGGAGATCGAAAAGATGGCTTTGGCCTTAGTCACAGGCGCGAGGAAGCTTCGACCCTACTTCCAATCTCACCCCATCATCGTGCGTACAAAGTACCCCATAGAAAGGGCGTTACAAAAAGCCACATCCTCCCGGATGGCCATATGGTCTCAAGAACTGGGAGAATACGGAATAGATTTCCAACCAAGAACCGCCATCAAGGGTCAAGCTTTGGCCGATTTTGTGGCTGAATTTACAGGGTCCTCCTCGATAGGGGACGATGTAGATGTTCTCGGGGAAAAGAGAAACGACACGACCGCGAAAAGACCAATGATCCCGGAAGGCCTGTTATGGGAGCTGCACGTTGATGGTGCGTCGAACGCCCAAGGCGCTGGCGCGGGCATTATACTTACGAACCCCGATAGGGAAGAAATCAAGTATGCCATGCGATTCGAGTTCAATGCCTCGAACAATGAGGCCGAATACGAGGCCCTGATCATAGGTTTGGAGTTAGCGGAAAAACTCGGTGCTGAAAAACTGCGTATCCATTGCGACTCGCAATTGGTGGTCAACCAAGTTAAAGGGGAATTTGGTGCTAAGGAGCCAAGCATGATGGCATACCGCGCCAAGGTTATAAAACTACTAGAATCATTCCTGTAGTTCGAAATAATTCAGATTCCCAGAGAAAAAAACGTCCACGCCGATGCTCTAGCCCGTTTGGCATCTGGGATAGATGAAGGGGGGATTGACAATGTCCCCATAGAAAAACTGGCGAGGCCATGTATCTCAAGAAATGACGTGGGAACAATCGAACAGACACCACACACAACGTGGATGACGCCACTCCTAAAATATCTACAAGAGGGGGAGACCCCCGAAGGGCGAGAAGAGACCCGAAGACTGAAGAATTTGGCATCCAAATACGTGCTGAGGGAGCAGACACTATACAAGCGAGGATACTCAATGCCGCTGCTCAAGTGCTTATCCGAAGATGAAGCGAAAAGAGCATTGCATGAAGTACACGAAGGGGTTTGCGGGAACCATTCGGCCGGACAGTCATTGGCCTTGAAATTACTCCGAGCGGGGTATTTTTGGCCAACCATGAAAAGGGACGCTCACTTGTGGGCCAAGAAATGCGACAAGTGCCAGAGATTTGCACACGTGCCAAGACAGCCTCCGGCACCTTTATGCCCGGTCATCGTACCTCGACCTTTCGCCAAATGGGGGGTCGACCTCATCGGGGAATTACCTGCAGCACCAAGACAATACAAATTCGCAATCGTGGCAGTGGATTACTTTACAAAGTGGGTAGAAGCAGAACCACTCGCCAAGATCACAGAGGCGAACACAACAAGTTTCATGTGGAAAAATATAATATGTCGCTTTGGGATTCCAGAGTCGATCGTCACCGACAATGGGAAACAATTTGACAACGCACGCCTTCGGGAATTGTGTGAACAATTGGGGATTCGAAAGACTTATTCGTCACCCCGACACCCTCAGGCTAACGGTCAAGTCGAAGCAGTCAACAAGACGATCAAAGAAAACTTGAAGAAAAGGCTAGAAGCGAAAAAAGGAGCCTGGGCGGAAGAGTTACCAACAGTCCTGTGGGCATATAGGACCACGGCGCGTAACGCTACCGGCGAAACTCCATTTGCGTTAGCATTTGGCGTTGAGGCCGTGATACCTATAGAGACAAGTATCCCCACTTGTCGGGTTATCGATTACGACGTCGACCAAAACGACGAGGCAATGAGGATGGAGCTAGATCTCATTGACGAAAAGAGGATGGGCGCGTTATCACGCTTAGTTGAACAAAAAAGGAAAGTGGAAAAGTACTATAATTCAAGAATCAAAATAAGGAAATTCACAAACGGAAGCCTTGTTCTCAGGAGGGTTTTTCAAAACACACAAGTCCCGGGAGCTGGAGTTCTGGACCCACCTGGGAAGGTCCGTATCGGATAAGGCAAGCCACTCATAACGGCACTTATGAGCTGGAAAATCTCGAAGGTCTCGTCTTCACCCACCCGTGGAATGCCGAGCACTTGAGACAATATTATCAGTAGGCGTCGATTAGTGGACGACCCGTTTTATTATTTTTTGCAGTTTAAATTCGTTGTATGCATGGTCCATGACCCGTGAAATGTAACATTTTTCTTGACAATGAATACAAAATACGCTTCACATCAATTTATTTATAATCTTCGCAAGTTTTTAAATAAACTCGGGGGCTGCGACATAGTCCGGGTTCTCACATAACCCGGTTCGCGTCAAAAGACCGCATACTCACACGCCGAAAGGCAGCGAGTCTCGCAAAACCCGCTAAAGGGTCGACATCCGCGCACCGGATGGCATAAGACTGCGCACTCACACGCCGACAGGCAGCAAGTCTCACAAAACTCACTAAAAGGCCAACATCCGCGCACCGGATAACCGGGCATTTGCCCACCATATGGTGTATGCCAAATGGCTGTGTGTCGCCCACCGAAAGGCATGGGCCCAAAACACTATCACATTATGACTAAACAGACATCAAAGGAAGGTTCTCGTATCAAATAAAATCCAAAATCCAACGAAGATATCCGGAAAGAAAATACGTAAGGGGAAACAAGCGCTAAACACATGCGCGAAAGAAATCAAAAAGAATGAAACAATCATTCAGAGCCAAAATCTACTTGTTCCTCATCGTGGAGAGCTCCGGATCCGTCGGTGGTCTCTCCGTCGGGAGGACGGTTCGTGGATTGGGCAACTTCTGAAGGAGCCCCAAGTGGCACGCCATCCAACCGGGGAGCTTCATCCAGCGTAGGGAACATCGCCTCGAAGAAAGAAAACGTGACCCCCCGGGTCACATTCTCTTTCGCAACGGCATCACGAACCCGCACCGCGGCCGCATGGCGTGCTTCCTCCAAGGCTAGATCCCAGTCGTCCTCCAAGTCGGCTTTCGACTTCACGGCATCGTCTTTTTCCTCGATAAGGGCCTGCATCTCGAGGAGAAGGGAGTCCCTTTCCCTCTCGGCTTTGACGCGAGAAATCTCACTTGTCATAAGTTGAGCGTGCACGATCTTCAACTCCTCGTCCCGACCCGAGAGCGCTACTTGGAGTTTCTTCGTCTCACCAAGGAAGGTGTCTGCTGCTTGTTCCGCTTTCTCTCGGGATTTACGATCCTCCGCTCGCAGCAACCTTTCAGCCTCCAACTCCGCACGGACCTTCCGTAGCTCTCCCTCCAGGATGTGGAAGTCCCGAACGGGACGAACCTCAGCTAGAGCGGCAGCATGGTCGGCTGCCGTCTTCTCGGCGTCTTTCTTCATAACCTGCATCCTTCGCAGCAGATCCCGGAGGATCGCGTCACCCCGTTCCTGTCGAGCAAGCATCTGACAGAACGAGCAGCGAAAGAGCATACGCATGTGTAAACAAAAAGAAGCGGGTAACGAACAACGCAATGCCAAGAAAGAGTAGTAACTACCTTACGAGCGTCGCTAATCCCGTTCTGAAAGTAATCGAGATCCCCGGTCGTCAAGAGGCTTTTGAATTCCCGCAAAGGGGAATCAAGGATGCCCCGTGAACATTGACCTCGCAACATTGCGGCTTCCTTCATGAGCGAAGAGTCCATGCTACCCGACGCACTTGAGGTGTGGGCACGTTTGCTGCCAGGCGACTCAAAAGAAGAGGCAGGAGGAGCCGGCCGTTTGTTTGAAGAGCCCACTTCGGCCCCAACCCAGATCGGAGACCTCCCACGTCGGGCCTCAACTCGCAGACGTGCGGCGGCCACGGCCTCAGCAGTAGGTTCACCCCTCGGAACGCATGCACGTGGACGATTGCGAGCCATCGTATCTGAAACGAAAGGAAAGCAAAACAAGGGTCATAAAATAGGAACGATGTTAAAAGGACAATACCTACATAATCAGGCGTGAGGTCAATACCCCCCGAGTCGGGAGGTGAAGGGAGATCCGTCGCCTCAAGTTCGATGCTTCCAGCAGGTTCCTCAGCCGAGGCGGGATCGAAGATCGCCTCCGAATCAGGAACGAACCATCCAGTAGTCGCCATGAGATCAGCTGACTCAAAGAGAAGCCCTTGCCGTCTCGAGTCTGGGATGGCCCCAATTACGAGTGCGAGTTCGAAATCTTCAGTATCGCGGTCTGCTGGAAAGTCAGCAATGGGGCCAAAGGTCAAAGGCGCTTTTCCAAAGGCAGATTCAGAGACCCATACCCAGGGATATCGATGTTTGGTGGTCAACTTGGTGAGAATGGGAAATCGCCGCCGATTTTGAACTTTATAAAAACCCGGCTTCCCAGACACACCATGGACGGAGACAAGGTTCCGAATCTCATCGGCTGTCACATTGCGACTTCGTGCCCGATAAAGCATCATGTGGCACGCCGCCACAACTCGATAGAAGAGCGGGGACATCTGAGACGCGTGAACACCCAACCGAACCAACAGATCTTGAATTATGGGTTGGAAAGGCAATCGTAAACCTCCTCGGAGACTCGCCTCGTGAACGGCCGCAAATCCCAAACGCGGGCGACTCGGGAGGTCGTCAGGCAATGGTCGTAACAATGAGACGGAGCCTGGGATGCTAAACTTCCGCCTCAGACTCGTGAAGTTGGCTAAAGAGAGAGAGCTCGGGAAGTCGACCCCGGAACAATCAAAGCCAACCCGAATCACCGACTCCCTAACCGGGAACGACATCGCGCGTCTCTCCTCCCTCGCGGTCGAAGTGGCGGGAATGACCGGACGAAGGCAGTGGTCGGGCGACTCGTCGCAACCCTCGGCGCCGACATTGACTTCAATAGGTGTGCCGCCGCCCGGGCCCGCGAGGAGATCGCCACCCAGACCCATGTTGAGGTCGTTGCCCGGGTCCATTCGAAGGCTCTCGCCCAAGCCAGCGTGGGATGCGCCGCCGCCCAGCCCCGCGCGGAGGTCGCCGCCCGGATCCACGCCGAGACCCGCGCGAAGGTCGCTGCCCATTCCCGCTCGAAGGCTCTCGCCCAAGCCAGCGTGGGATGCGCCGCCGCCCAGCCCCGCGCGGAGGTCGCCGCTCAGACCCACGTGGGGGCTCTCGCCGCCCAGCCCCGCGCGGAGATCGACGTTCAGATCCGCGCGGGGGCTCTCGCCCATGCCGGCGCGGGGTGCGTCGCCTCCCAGCCCCGCGCGGATGTCACCGCCCAGACCCGCGCGGGGACTCTCGCCTAGCCCGGCGCGGGATGCGCCGCCGTCCAACTCCGCGCGGAGTTCTCCGCCCAGACCCGCGCGGAGGTCTTCTTCCCGGTCGACGCGACGCGCATCGACACTTCGCTCCGCGCGGAGGTTTCTGCCCAGGCCCGCGCGGAGGCTCTCGCCCAGACCGGCGCGAGATGCGTCGCCGCCCAGCTCCGCGCGGGGATCTCCACCCAGATCTGCGCGGAGGTCTTCTCCCCGGTCGGCGCGACGCGCGTCAACGACCAGCTCCGCGCGGAGGTCTCCGCCTAGACCCGCGCGGAGGTCTTCTCCCCGATCGACGCAGCACGCGACGTCGCTTAGCCCCGTGCGGGGGTCGTCGCCCGGATCGGCGCGGGACGCACTGCCGCTCAGGCCTGCGCGAAGCTCGTAGCCCAGACCCGCCCGGAGGCTGTCGCCCAGATCCTGCCGACTCGCGCCGCCCAGATCCGCGGGAGATGGATCGCCGGCCACCCCGACGGTGGGCGTCCCTGGATGTGTTCGCTCGGTTCCCTCCCCGTCGATCAGCCACGTGTCAACAGAGGAAAACTCTCCGTCCACCATTTCAAAAGCCCTCTCGCGCGGGGAAGAAGATGGGGGCACGGGAAAAGGTCTCGCGGGAGAAGAAAATTGGTCCCAAAACAGGTCCAAATCCACGTTTTGGTCTTCGAGAAGGGGAAAAAGGTCTTCCCCGATGGTCCCACTCCCTGACACGTTGTCGGTCGAATCCATACCCACGCGGCTAAGCGTGACGTCAGAAATAAAATAAAATAAAAAGATGGGGACTTACCGAGAGAGAAGGTGACGACGGGTGACGATCGGGGATGAGAGAATCTGAGTTCACCACACGAACCCCGGTCGAATGCCGAACTCGGGGGGCTAGTGTTGCGTGCATAAAAGGCACGACGGCTCGACGGAGTCTCCAAGAGGGCTCAGCCCCGCCACTCGGCCCGGCAGCCTTCGGCCTCTTCTTGACCCGGCCAAAGGCCGGCCCAAGACTTCTCACCCGGCCAAAGGCCGGGTGAAGCTTCCCCTTCGGCCAAAGGCCGGCCCTGGCCTTTCCTTGACCCGGCCAGGGGCCGGCCCAAACTACTCGCCCGGCCAAAGGCCGGGCGAGACTTCCCCTCGGCTGAAGGCCGGCCCTAGCCTTCCCTTGACCCGGCCAAGGGCCGGCCCAAACTGTTCGCCCGGCCAAAGGCCGGCCCTGGCTTTTCCTTGACCCGGCTAGGGGCCGGCCTAAACCATTCACCCGGCCAAAGGCCGGGTGAAACTTCCTCGACCCGGCCAAGTGCCGGCCCAAGGTCTTACCTTCGGTGGAAGACCGGGCGAAGAGCTCCTCTCGGCCAAAGGCCGTTTCTAGGCCCCCTTTGGCCGGTTAAAAGCCATTCTCGGCTCAAAAACAAGTGAAGGGATACTCTATAAATAGGAGACCCGATTCCCAATAAGGGGACGAACACTTGAGCACTGAAATGCTGCTGAACTCGGACTTCACTCGTTTCACTCAAAACTTAAACCTACAAACTCTAAACCCTTTTATCCACCTCAATCCAACTAATGTTGAGCGTCGGAGAGGTAAACAGAGGCACCCCCTCTGTTTCCCTTTGATAGTTCATTTGATTCCTTTGCGTTTCAGATACTTGCGCAGCACGAATTCCATTGACAGCTAAGGCACGGCTCGGGATACCGAGTTTGACACGCTAGAACCCGAACGCGATCACTTGGTCCGGCCTTGGGTCGAACCGTTTTGGGTTCCTAAATCGTTGTCCGGAAAAGAGCGACAACAACGTGACTCAGTTTAATACGGAGGCTATGGAAGATAGTTATTATTGATTCTAATTTATTTTATTTAGAACTCAGTCTACCAATCATATAAAGCTTATATAATAATCTAATTATCGAATTCAGTAATTATTCATACGTCATCTTCAAGTGGATAATATTCCTAAAAATCCCACTTTGACTAGAGAAGATCACTCGAGCCAATTTAATTCTTTACCATCTTAGTATATGGTTCAGACTTTGACCCAGGATTGAGATTCCCATCTTATGGATTCTCATTTTACTCTTTACTCTTTTATTTATGTCGATCAGACATATGTCCCATTACGTATGATTCTAGTTCATGCATTCTTGCAAGTGATCATTGACTTACCTATTTAAGGTCAAGTCAATCTGTTCACAGTAAATTAATTTACTTAGAACATATTAACACTTCGCATACTTTCATATTATATACCAGTTTATGTATAAAAAGTCTCTCAATCTTGGTGTACATTCTTTCGGTGTCAATATTAACACTTCTATATTTAAATAATTAAGTATCTCACTATTTCCAGAAATAACAATATTTATAAAACATATTATGATTCTCGGAAATTCGACATTACCTATAGTCTAATTTATTAATCTTTTTACAGACAATGTCTACAGCCTCAACATTGAGCTCATACCTTATTTCAAATAAGTATGTTTGAGACATAATGGAACGAGTTTGTCGTTTCTAAATTAAATGTTTTAGAAACAATTAGTTCAGTCAATTTACTTGTGTCATAAAGAGGTCTAGTACTACAATAGTAATGACTCAATTCATGACTCGTGTTTAGGAGTTACACATATCGATCATTCTCAAAAAATATCAATTATAACAAATATGCATATTACTTAGGATGATCGGTTTGTTAATTACTTAGGATCAACCTTTCATAATTTAAAAGGTTTGGTAGTTTAACTACTTTGATTAATGTCTTAAGTTATTGGAACTTTATCCTCAGAGCACAGTTCTTCTTCATCTCTAAAGATCCCAAATGAAGTTGTTCGCATAAAGAAGAGTATCATTATTGACAATGACGGTTCTTAAGGGCTCAATCCCTTTAAAATAATGGCTTAAGAGGCAGATCTATCAAATGTGGCCTAATAACTTTTGGAAAAGTTAGTTTAATCAAGAGTGTTATCTCAAGATCATATATTTCCATTTAAGGAAAATTTAGTGTTGATGAGAGTGACAAGGATCCTTTCTAGGATGCTCCCGCTTTGTTATTGATTTTATTGACAAGGCAATTCAAAATTATCCTTCCTTTCAATTTATTGATTCATTTGACAAGATAATCATTGATTACTCTTCCACTTTAATTATTGAATAATAGCAGATTCAATCCAGTTTAAAGGATGCCATCTTCAATGATGGATTTAATCCTGCGAATGATGTTGCTATTCATTGAACAACAAGTGGGTAAATTTCATTAATGAAAACTCCCACTATTTTATTGAAAATTTTTGATTAGAATCCTATTAAGGATGCTTTCACTCAATAATATTTGTTAAGTGACTAGGTTCCACTTAAGGACTCTCCCACTAAATCAATGGACTAGAGTAGCTAGGTTCTAATTAAGGATGCTCTCACTCAATTAGTGAACTAGACTAACTAGGTTCCATTCAAGGATGTGTTGGCAGAGATGCCCACAAGAAGATTATTTATTTACATGTTGATGTAATATATAAATTTTTGAAAAGTCCTTATTGTAATTTGCTGATTAAATTAATAAAAGTTGAAACGTTCATTCATTCCTTTTTAGTTTGATTGAAGATTTATGATATTCAATAGTCTTATAGTCCTTAATCAAACCTAACAATGTATGAAGAGACAAATGAAAATTTGCGTGAACAGACTCTTCATGGTTTGACTAAAACGATATATTCGCAATCTAAAGATCAACGGACTATTTATCCCAGTATGATTGTTGGAAGAATCTATTATGTCTGGTTACGAGACATAGAGAGTTAGGAACTCTATAGTTCTTCCAGTGTATCTTTCAAAGATACTGAATTGACCAGTGCACCTTTAGAGACAATAGAAGAACAATCCATTTAACATCTTCTATCTCAAGGTCACTACGTATGAATCGCATCATGCTTACCTAAATCTTGAAATGAGACATGTCATTTCATCGCATTACTCTCATTTGAGAAAGTCAAATTCTAGGTCCAATGTGTGATCTAGACAAGGCCTATTGGTGAGATATTAAGTTATGAAGATGTCATGAACCAACTTTGTGAAGTTCTCATAGATATGGAATTCATGTACAAGATTGCTGAGATGCAATATATATCACCTCATGCTTTATTACTTGGATTGTGAATAAATGAACTACACAGTGTCCAAATTTAAGTAGCGATTTTATTTGGATGAAACAATGTGACTTGTTAGCTCCTCGTCAATACATTGTTTCTAACTTATTCACAAGTACTAAAGGAGTTGAGGAAATAACAACTAGAAAGGTAAAATGGTAATTTTATAAATCTCAACTAGTTGATGATATTCATGAAGGGTAAACATATATAACATTCAATGGATCCGCTCAATATAATTAAGTTGAACTTGAGTAGAAAATAAATTCATTTGAACCAAGATATTCTCAGTGTCGACTCTTTAGTGGAGTCAGTCGACATTAAGCTAATACTCGGAAAAGGTTTGAGAAATTTTGAGTCCGAGTATAAAAGCTCAAGATTTGTTCATTTGTATCCATAAGGTCACTATTATAGGTCATTAGAGTAGGATTGTTAAACTAAAAGGTAGGTCAAAATAAGTTCAAATGTTGAACTAGACTTTTTCTCGGAAAATGTCTAAAGGGTATTTTTGTCCACATGGACATAGAATGATGTGAATGTCAAAATAAAATTTTGAATATTTTCATATGATGTAAATATAAATTATTTTCTAAAGTCGAAAAGTTGTTTAAGGCATTATGAAATTAATTTCGTTATTTGTGCAATTATAATTCTACAATGGGTATTTTAAGAATTGTCTTAAAAGAAATAAGAAAACATCTAGAAGCTCCCTCCTAGGTAGAATTTCAGCCAAAGAGTGCATCAAGATGAGAGTTTTAATTTCTCTTTAATTATAAGGATAATTATCCAAAAGGAAAAGGGAAATGAATTTCCTTGAGAAGGAAATAAATAAGCTAAGTGAGGAAACAAATTTCCTCATTGCTTGAGGTGTATGGCCGGCCATCCTAAGAGAGAAAGGGGAAGGGAAAATCAAATATTGTGTCATGAATACATTATTCTTTCATAAATGAATAATTGACTTGTATAGATTTTTCTTTCTCCTATAAATAGAGCCTCGCATAGAGATGTGAGAGTTTAAGTTTTTGCCTTGTTCTCTCTTGCTCTTGGCCAAACCCCAACCCCCCTCCACCCTCCCCCCCCCAAATACTTCTTTTATTTTGCACATAGATCCATACTTGATCTTTAGAATTAGCTTATGATCTAAGAATTTCTTGGTTCATATTGTTCAATTGTGCCCACACACAAATCCTTCTAAACCTCTTTAGACTCTTGTAATAGAAATCTTAGGTTTCTCAAGTTCTCGTTTAGGTTTGAAGGAACAAGCTAGAAGAGAAGATCAACCTTTCCCAAGACGCATAAAGTTTGAAGACACAAGAAAGATTAGTAATCAAGTAGATTAAATAATGTTTTTTTAGTCATAAGATGTATATGCACTTTGTTTAGGTTAGTAAAAATTGTTTTACTAGTAAAAATAATATTTATATTCCGTCATTAATGTGTTAATGATAAATTTTTCTTAACCCTAGACCTATTCCAACAGGATGCTCCTACTCAATTTATTGAACTAGAGTGGCTACGTTCCGATTAAGGTCTCTCCCACTCAATCAATATAAAGTTTCGGTGACTAGGTTCTGATTAAGGAAGCTCCCACTGATTCATCGACTCTAATTTTTTTGTTGTGTTTCCTCTATTACTTATTATTTGCACAAACCATTGTCAAACAAATTTTAAACAATAAAACATATACAAATAAGAATTTAATAGAGCCATAAAAGTAAATCACAATTCTTATAGAGATAACAACTTAGAACATATATTGTGCTTCTATATAGTATGTGAACGGAAATACATGTCCTTCATATCCTATATCTTTAACTCAAGGGAAAAAACATTTATGCATAATCAAGTATCATAAAGGTATTCGAGGCATTCAATTTATAGAAGGAAATACTTAATGACACAACCATGTGTTCCTAAATAATGTAATAAAACATAAGGAAAATAAAGATCCATCCTTTTGGGAATAACTATAAAAGCTACACTCTTGAAAATCTTGGATTATTAAATTACACATCCCATGTTTAAAAATACATCCAAAAATGAAAATGTAAAAACTAGCGAGAATTTAGATCTTTAGGTGGTTCATGAGCTTATCCATGATTCGAGTTTGAATCCGACATTGTTTAGCAAGGTCATCAACACTCATGTGTTCTACCAGATCTACTCTGCAACTAGAGAAAAAGTATGCTCATAAATAATTATCCTCAAAACAATTTTAGGATATCTTCAATCATAAATTTTAAGGCACCATACCAGCATTCTTCTAATTTTTCTCAAGTTCGGCCAAGTACAAAGGACAATGCCTCATCAAATGGCCTTCAGTCTCACAGTGATTACATTTGCTAATGCTTTCTCGTTTCTTCTCTTTTCTTTTTCCACTTCTCTTGAAGTTCTTCCTTTCCTTCTTAGCGGGACCTCTCCCCTAAGAAGTATTCGGATTTTCCTTAGATGGCTCATCATCAAAAGTCCACTTTTTCTTGGTTTAAGGCGAAACTCTTGTCAGTATATAGAGCTGACCCTTTGTTCTTCCCATGTCGAGTGATAGACTCAAAATTCTATAATTTATTCAATAGCTAAGACAATCCATACGTAAACTTATTTATTATATAGTTTGACGTAAACTGTATGAATTCACTCGAAATGGATTTAAGGATTATTCCCGTCTGAGTAACCTTATCCATTTGTGCCTCATGGCGTTCAGGTTCAATGAAGTAATTAGTCATGTTCATAACATGATCCCTCACAGGATTTCCCGCAGTCATCCTAGCGCTAGTGCACTTAAGGGTGAGCTCAATGCGGGCTTGCTCGCTTTGCATCTCAAACATTTGTTACAACGAGTCAAGGATCTCTACACCAGTCTCCTTTCCTTCCATCTTTGTTTGCAACGCATCAGATATACTTGCGAGCATGTATCCATCGCCTTGTTATTGGCGGTGGTCCCCTTGTCATAGTCCTCCTTCTTGTTTCGGGAAGAACTCGAAGTGGGGAAGAGAGGTCTCTCTTCAGTCAGCATAAAGCGAATGCATTAACTTACTAGCACAATGTTGAGATTCGACTTCAATTTTGGGAAGTTACCTCTTGTCAGGACGTCTTTTGATAACAGGGCAACGATAGGGTTCGACATAATTACTAAAAACATATAAAGAACTCTATAAGCAATATGAAAAGAAACAAACTATCAAGATATTTAGGAAGCACACGGAAAAATCTAATCTTTGAAAAAACTCAGTTTTTATTATCCACGATAATCACCAATAGCCACACTCTGTTCCACTATAGTGGCGTAACAGAGTGTACCTAGTGAACATGAGTTTCGACTCGTATTAGCGAGCGATCACAGTTCATGTACACTTCATAACTATGCTCACTAACTACCTGTTTAGAGGAATACTTTGGTGATATGAGCAACTACCGGTTGGTTCATACATGACTCGACATAACATTCCTGTGAGGCTTTCGCTCGAGTTATCCAGCACCTGTGGATGGCGATAAAAAGCTTTTAAGCAACCGTCGAACGGGCCTTAACTAATTTATGTCTACTTTACTTACTTTCGATTTAGTATATCATTTATTTGCTTATTATCTTTACATTTTCTGAACAGTATTGTTTGTAATATATTGCTAACATTCTCCTTCATCCAAAAGCAACGTGAAGAAAGAAAAAATTTCGATTTTTTGTGTATTACTTGATTGATTAAAAAGCTTCAAGCATATTGAATTTTTGTATTATTTTTTTCCTGGAATAGAAGTATTTTCTTTGTTTGATTTAATATGACTAGTAAAAAATATCAGGGTATGATAAAATTAAGAAAAAAATAAGAAAAGATGAAAATTTGATTCAATCTAAAAAGGGCACTTAAAAAATTTCTTACAAAGAGACATGGAACTTCAAGTGAAGCAACAATAAGAGAAGGAACTTTACTTAATTCAAAGAGATGTGACGAAGTATTGGTAGAAGAAGGTTTAGATAAAGATATTAATATTGATAAAAACATGTGATCTTCTACTGGTTGATTAATAAGGTAAAAAAATCATAGAAGAAGAAGAAGAAATTGATATGAACGCCAAGGGTTATAAATATGATTTGTTTTTAAATTCTACCACTATCTTTTACTCGTCTTAACTTGTTAATGATAATTTTTTCTTAACCCTAGATCTATTCGAACAAATTCTATCAGAGCATAGGTCAAAGTATAAGCATGTACATATTATTTAAAATCATTATAAGAAAATTGCTTTTAAAATTTACTTGAACAATGGTTTTTCTAAGACTAAAGCGTAGACAATTTTAATTTTTTGGTGCGACCTCTAAAATTGAATTGGTGTTAATTTCCCCTTTTTTAAAGATGCTATATAAACACATTAAAAACAGTTGTTAAATATTTTATGTTTAGCATGCTCGAAATCAACTTTTTGACAAGTTTGAAAATTTGTGTACATTGTTAAACTAGTTTATTATAGTTTAAAGTTGTTATTGAATGTTTTACATTATGTTGTTTATTTCATTTTATGTAAATCATTGATATGTTAATATAACACTCAATTGAAATCAAAACAAATAAATAAAATACTTCAATAAATGGGCATAACTCTTAAACACCTTGATCCGATGTACCTTTTAATTAATTTTCAATTTTTGGACAACTTGTTATGGCTCTGTAAAATGGGCATAACTCTTTGCTCGGAACTTGAAAATTAGTGGTTCTTGAACCAAATTGAAGGTACGAATATTAGCTCTCCAATCAAATACTGGGTGTTTCATTTATGACCTTTTAAGTCCGAGGTGTACGGCAGTCTGCGAGTCGAGGATTTTTAAATCTGGATTTGCGGCTCCTAGTTTCTTCCCATCTTCTTGATTCAATCATGGCTTATCGACATTCACGCTCTCCACCACCATGAAGATGCCTTGATGGAAGATGACGAGAAGGCCAAGAATTTAGTTTTAGGAGATTTAGAATCTCAAAAACTCAAGTGCAAAAGTGAGACTTAGTATCTCACACATTTTCCTTAGGAAAAGTAAAATAAATAGAAAAAGATCCGAGTACGTTCCTTGTTCCTTAATGGATTAACACTACTCTCCACTCATAAATATCGATTTTAGAGCTCTTTTTCTAGTGTTCCACTCTATATCTCTTTACTCAAGGAAATGTGTTTCCAAACGTACAAGAGAAGATGTGTCAATTCCAAAAACTAAATGGGAGGAATGTACTTATTGTTTGGTACACACGATCCCCAACACTAATATTAAGTGCAATTGTCCGCAGACTAAGAGTCACCCTCGTGATCCTCTCTTTAATGAGAGTACTCAACGGGGCTTTGCCCTAACATTGCTTTTAGAGCTATGTTCAAAAGTGAAACGATGAGACAAGGCCTCTCATCGGTGGATTGTTTTCAAAGCAGATCTTCTTGAACTAAGTGGTTGATTACACACTTATACTCAATCTCTAGTAGTCCTCCCTCGAGGCCCTGTGAAAATATTTTAGTGATCAAACTTCTTTGTAAGGTGGCTAGTCAAAACATTGATGTATTGACATGATGACTATGCATTAATGATGTGTCATTTACTTATGAAAAGCGACTCTTTGCGGCCTTCCCTCTAAGGAGTAAAGTGTCATTTTTTTATAACACATTTGGATTTTTCCAGTTCAATATTAAACTTAAAATCCTAAACAAAAGACTAATCATAAATTGTTTCAACAATCAGTAATATGTCTATAAACACTATCTCAATCATTCTTTTCTCAAATAAATTGAAACGGTAAACTACGTAGATTAGAAACATAACCTAGCCATCGTCCTTGCTCTGGACAAGAACAAATGAGTGCTCACCACCCCATGTCCTCCTGAAACGAATGATGATTCGACTCAAGAGGACAAGGATGCCCTAGTGGCCTGGATCTAATTCGATGAGATTGCGTGGTGCTATATTTAAGCATCGATGAAGTATGTGTTGCAGCAACAACATCGTGATATTGGTTCGGCCTATAGCATGCTCTTCAATCTCCTTGAGATGTTTGGAGGGCAAGGGCGTCAGGCTAGATAACAAGCGGTTGGATAGTTTGTGACTGACGTATGAAAGCATGGACTCCTGTTAGAGAACACATGATGCTGATCATAAGTTATCTCAATGACATGGAAATCATTGGATCTGAGATTGATAGACAACCCAAAATAGATATGATCTTGGAAACTCTCCCCGAATCTTTCGATACTCTCAAGCTGAACTACTCCATGAATAAGCTAGGGTATGCTGTTATCGAGCTAATGAAGGAGATTCACACTGCTGAAGGACTCTGGCATAGGAATTGTCCTGCCTACCTCAAGGCTAAAGGGAAAGGTATTGTAGTTATTACCGAAGCTTTGTTAGTAGCTGATAATGTATCACTGTGGATTCTTGACTCCGCTGCTACTAACCATATTTGTTTTACCTTAAATGGGTTCATAAAAAGAAAAAGCTTAGAGGATGACGACTTCTGCTTCAAGTGTAGTGATGGGAGCTTGGTGTCTGCTAAGGCTGTGGGATCCGTGACATTTTATTTTGAAGACAAAACTTTAAATTTGAATGATTTGTATTTTGTTCCTTCCTTTGGGAAAACTTAATCTATGTAACTCAAATTGTTGAGCATAATTATTATTTAAAGTATTGATAATGGAATTCAAATTTCTTTTTCCAATTCATTTGTCATTGATACTTGTACGAAAAATGGTTTATAGTATCTTTATCCTACACAACCTTTGCTATTAGACACTGAAATAGATAATGATCTAGTTAGGACCCAAATAGGATCAAACCTAATGACTTTTCTGATCTAATAAAGTCAACACATCTTTGGCACTTAAGACTTGGCCATATTAGTCTAGATAAGATTAAGAGACTTATGAGGGACGGTCCACTCAAAGCCTCTGCAATAGGCTCACTGTCGACTTCTGAATCTTATATAGAAGGAAAAAGGACCAAGCGACCTTTCTCTGATAAAGGTCGAAGAGCCACAAACTGCTGGAGCTAATACATTCTGATATGAATAATCAGATTTCAGGCATGGGGAGGATACGAATACTTCGTTACCTTTATCGATGATTACTCAAGATATGGATTTGTTTATTTGCTCAAACAAAAATATGAGACCTTTAACGTATTTAAGATTTTTGGCTTTAGTGGAAAAGCAAACAGGCAAAAAGATCAAAACCCTTCGGTCCGATCGAGATGGCGAGTACTGGTCTGAAGAGTTCGATGACTTTCTTAAAAAAGAAGGTATCGCTTCTAAGCTTACAGCACTTGGCACACCTCAACAGAATAGAGTGCCAGAGAGAAGGAATCAAATTCTGATGGAGATGATTAGATCAATAATGAGTTCATCATCACTCCCTAACTCCTTTTGGGGATATGGTCTCGAAACTACCGCATACATTCTCAACCAAGTACCGTCTAAAACGATCCCTGGTACTGCTGGAAATTAGTTAACAATTAACCAATATTATTGTATAACATATCAATATATGGTGGAATTATATAATAAGATCTAACGTATATTAAAACTCATTTTAACATATTACATAACATATGGCATTAAAAATTCTAACATGTCAATAAATTGAACACACTAGCAACCTATAACAATTATATAATTGCAGATCCAATTCCTTAGAAGACTCACATATGAGATTATAAATAGTTTTGTGCGTTCCTAACTTTCACTGGAAGGTCTCGTCGGGATTCACGATCGGCGTCAACCTCCTTGATTTGATCAAGAACAACGAATCGGTTGTGGGACCTGTAGGTTGTGGATCTGCGTCGCACGCCCTCACTTTGGCCGAGAAATGTTGGAAGATATGCACCACACGCACGCAAGGCTGAATCCAAAAACTCTCCACGCACACGTCTACGAAGACAAAAATCTTCCTCACTCCTGGATCAATGAAACTGGCCCTGTACTCCAAAAATCACTCAAACAACCACAAGTAGATTCAACAATAATACTCAGTTAATTTTGGGAGAGCAAGAGGGTGGACTCTTTGTGTGAACAATAGAAGAAGGAGTTGTAAAAATAAACCAAGGAACTTGAAGAAATCAAATTTCTCTCTCTCTCTCTTTCTCTATTTGGGATTTTGGCCGATTGTTTTCCCCTTAGGAACAGAAACATAGTTGGCCAAACAAGTTTAGGGGGGAGAGAGTATGCGTGTGAATCACTAGGGCAAGAGAGAATAAGCCCTTCTTTTATTTCAGGGAGAATGAGTTTAAGTTAGATCAAAATCAAATAATGACCCATTAGTCAAACTAAAGCCCTATAATTCATTTAAACATTTTTCTAGCCCACTTCTACCCTAGATGTGGCCGGCCAAGATTTCTCAATGTTGGTCCAAATTTATTTGATTTATTTCTAAAATAATATTTAATTAAATTAGAACATCTCATTATTTTAACATCTCATTGTTTTAATGAGAAATCATTAATTATTTTCATACTCTTCAAAGTAGTACAAAACGAGAAAATATTTATTTTCATCTTCTATTTGTTTGAATCATCAAAATATATTATTATCCATATATAACATAATATGATTCTAAAATAAATTTAATAATAAATATTTAATTATTTATTCAATTACTTAGAAAATAACTTTATTAATGTAAATCGCAATTTACATTCAATGAAAAATCAAATGTTCAAGTTAACTAAATCTCGTTCGAGAGTCTATCATTGAGACCTTATGAACCCATATGAATGAAGCTTTAGAATAACGTACGGACTCAAAAGTTCACAAAAAATTTCCGACTTTTAATTCTTCATATTAGTCGATTCCACTAAAGGACTAATATTGAAACTTTTTAAGTTCATATGCGTTTATTTTTCCGTTTAATGTGACAAAACAATTTTTCACACAGTCCACCGAGTATTTTACGATATTACTCTTCGTGTGTATCATTAACTCAGAGGAATGTAAAATTACCATTTTACCCATGAGTTATTATTTCACTAACACCTTCGTTATTTGTGAATGAGAAAAACATAAAGTGAGAAGTTTGTACATGTCACATATTTTATTCAAAGAATGTTCTATTATATGAATATCATGTCTGGTTTATTCATTCACACTCTCATAATAAAGCATAGTGTGATACTAATGCCTCGAAATTCTTTCAACACGAATTCCGTATATGTGAATCACATAATCCAATGTAACAACGTTATGACACCAATCGTCAAGTAAGATGCAGCTTCAATTAGCCATTTCCCATTGACAAATCAAATTTCATAAAGTGTCACATCGATTATGCATTCATTTCAGGATTTAGGTAATTACCAAAATACCTCTCGTACTTGATCTTGAAGCTTCGAGTGATTAAACGGTTTTACCTCGAGCTTCAGATTATAACAGCTCTTGTTTAATATCTTCTATAAGATATCAAGAATGAAAGATAGAGTCACAACTCTCCATATCACAAGATAAGATATCCTTATTCATTCAAACAATCAAACACAGATTCAATTGCTCTTTCGATCTTTAGATTGCGAACGATTATTTTAAACTAGTCAAATGGGCTATCTTGTCAAGTATGTACTTAGCACCCCTTTTGTTAATGACAGTTTCAGATGTAGCAAACATACGTAAACACAAACTTAATCAAGAATGAATATTTAATTTTATTTAATGTTTCAGCAAAACCAAATAAAAAAGTATTTATAATGTCTAATATATCATTTGTAGGCACCAGTCCCAACAGGTACTCCTTATGATAGATGTTCGTAAATTTAGTTTAAGCCACATCAAAATTTGGGTTGTCCTGCACATGTACTGAGGTCAAAAGACTAGCAAGTTGGCTACTAGGTCAAAAATATCTGTATTCGTTGGATATCCAAAGGAAACCAAAGGTTTCACATTCTATAGTCCCGAGGACGACAAAACGTTTGTCAGAACTAATGCTCGATTCCTTAAGGAGGACTTACTGAAGAATCCAAAACCCAGAAGAAAAATTGTGCTTGAAGAAAAGTTGGATGAGGATGGTTCTACCTCATATGTAAGAACTGCTCTTACCCCAACTAAAACGCAACCTAACAATTCAGAACTTCGTTACGTACTTCGACGTAGTGGAAGGGCTTTTGAAAAGCCCGACAAGTACATGTCATATGGCGATACTCTCGTAGCCATCTCTGACATGGATGATCATGTTTCCTACAACCATGCAATAGCTGATCTGAATCAAACCTTTGGCTTGACGCCATAAAAGCTGAGATGCATTTGATGTATGTCAACAAAGTCTGGAAACTTGTAGACCTACCTGAAGGGGTTAAACTCGTAGGGTGTAAGTGGATCTATAAGAATAAAAGGGGTCCAGATGGGAACATTGAGACGTTCATAGCACAACTAGTGGCTAAGGGTTACACCTAAAAGGAAGGTATCAATTTTAAAGAAACCTTCTCGCCTGTCGCAATGCTTAAATCCATCGCATAGTTCTATCTGTAGCTGTCGTTCTCGATTATGAGATCTGGAAAATGGATGTCAAGACTGCCTTTCTAAATGGCAATCTTGACGAGCGCATTCTCATGGGTCAACCAGATGGTTTCGTGGAAGGTGGTTAAGAGACTAAGGTTTGTGAGTGTCTTAAATCCATTTATGGATTAAAGCAAGCATCTAGGTCATGGAATATTAGATTCGATGAAACTGTAAAAAGCTTCAATTTTGAACATTCAATAGATGAACCTTAGTTTTATAAGTTAATACACGAGGGCAAGGTTGTGTTTCTGGTAAAATACGTCGATGATATAATACTCATCGGTAATCAGTTTGATAGATAAGGTGAGGTTAAAATCTGGTTAGCTAAGCAGTTTGATATGAAGGATTTAGGGGAAGCTACATACATTCTGGCAATTCAGATCTTTTATGATCGAAATAATCGGACCATGTCGCTTTTCCAAGCATCTTATATAGATAAGGTGATGGATCCCTTCGCTATGCAAGACTCTAAGAAGGGTCAAATCCTATTTAGACATGGAGTCTCACTCTCTAAGGACCAGTCTCCCAAGACTGCACAAGAAATTGAGGACATGAGAAAGATTCCATATGCTTCTGCCGTAGGAAGTCTCATGTATGCTATCTTGTACACTAGACTGGATATACGTTTAACCGTTGGCGTAGTTAGTCGTTTCCGATCAAATCCTGGACTCGAGCACTTGGTTGCTGTTACGCATGTCTTAAGTATTTTTGGAGGACTGGGAACTTGATGCTTACATATTCAGGTACTGACCTTATTATGACAAGGTATATCGATTTCGACTTTCAGGCGGATAAGGATTCCGAGAAATGCACTTCAGGATATATGTTCATCCTAAATGGTGGATCTGTTGTCTGGAGGAGTATCAAACAATCTTGCATTGCTGACTCCACCATGGAAGCAGAATATCTGGCTGCTCGTGAAGCATCCAAAGAAGATGTATGGCTTATAAAAATTCCTCAAGTATTTGGAAGTCGTTCCAAATTTCAACGAGCCCATGACACTTTATTGTGATAATAGTGGCGTTGTTGCTAACTCGAAGGAACCTATAAGCCATAAGTACTCAAAGCATATTGAGATGAAATACAATTGAATTAGAGAGATCGTGCAGCGCGGAGACGTTGAGGTGAAGAGGATCTCATCGGTTGAAAACCTGGCAGATCTTTTCACCAAGGTCATATCCAATAAGGTCTTCGACCAACATCGAGACGGATTACGCATGAAGGACTATACTCATCTTCTTTGAGTCAAGTGAGAGTTTGTTGGCAGAGATGCCCACAAGAAGATTATTTATTTACATATCGATGTAATATAAATCTTTTATGAGTCCTTATTGTAATTTGTTAATTATATTAATAAAAGTTGAAACGTTCATTCATTTCTTTCGTTTCATTGAACATTTATGATATTCAATAGTGTTATAGTCCTTAATCAAATCTAACAATGTTTCAAGAGACAAATGTAGATTTGTGTGAATAAACTCTTCATGGTTTAGTTAAAACGAAATATTCACAATCTAAAGATCAACGGACTATTAATCCTAGTATGATTGTTGGAAGAATATATGATGTTTAGTTACGAGGCATAGAGAGTTAGGATTTCTATAGTTTTTCTAGTGTATCTTCCGAAGATACTCAATTGACCACTGCACCTATAGACACAATGGAAGAACAAATCATTTAACCTATTCTGTCTCAAGGTCACTATGTATGAATTGCATCATGATTACCTTAATCCTGCAAAAACACATGACATTTCATAACGTCAATATATTCATTTGAAAAATATACACTCTAGATCCAAGTTTGTGTACTAAATGCGTTCTATTGGTGAGGTATTGGGTTGTGAAGTTGACATGAGTATACTTTGTGAAGTTCTCATAGATATGGAATTACAAGATTGCTGAAATGCAATGTATATCATATCATGCTTTATTACTTGGATTGTGAATAAATGAACCGCACCATATCCAGAATTAAGTAACAAATTTATTTGGATGAAAAAATGTGATTTGTTAGCTCCTCATCAATACATTGTTTCTAACTTATTCACAAGTAACAAAGGAGTTGAGGAAATAACTGTTAGAAGGGTAAAATGGTAATTTTATAAATATCTTCTAGTTGATGATATTCATGAAGGGTAATCATAGATAACATTCAACTAATCCACTCAATATAATTAAGTTGAATTTGAGTAGAAAATAAATTCATTTGAACTGAGAGATTCTCAGTGTCAACTCTTTAGTGGAGTCAGGTTACATTAAGCTAATAATCAAAAAAAAATTGTGAACTTTTGAGTCCGAGTATAGTAGTTTAAGCTTTGTTCATTTGGATCCATAAGGTCACTATTACTGGTCATTAGAGTAGGATTGTTAAACTAGAAGCTAAGTCAAAATAAGTTCAAGTGTTGAATTAGACGTTTTCTCGGAAAATGTCTAGAGGGTATTTTTGTTCACATGGACATAAAATAATGTGAATATCAAAATAAGATTTTGAATATTTACATATGGTGGAAATATAAATTATTTTCTAAACCCAAAAACTCATTTGAGGCATTATGAAATATATTTCATTATATGTGCAATATTAATTCTACAATGGCTATTTTAAGAATTGTCTTAATAGAAATAACGAAGCATCTAGATAGCCCTTCTCTAGTGTAGAGTTCGGCCATCACATCCAATAGGAGAGAATTATTTGCCTATAACTATAAAGATAATTACCCAAAAAGAAAAGAGGAAATAAATTTTCTTTGAAAATGAAATAAATATGCTAAGTGAGGAAACCAATTTTCCTCACTAATATACTATAGATGGCCGGCCATGTACAAGGAAAAGGAGAGAGGAAATCAAATATTGTGTCATGAATACACAATAGGAAAGGGTAATTACCCTTTCTTGTATTTCCTTCTCCAATAAGTAGAGGCTCACATTAAGATGTGAAAATAAGTTTTCAGCTCTTGTTTCTCTCTCCCTTTGGCCGACCACTTCCTCCCTCTCTCTCTCTCTAAAATATCTCATTTATTTTGGCACCTAAGTCCTCAATAGACTTAGGCGTAAATTAGTTTTTAGCTCATAGACTTGTTATTGAGTTATTGTGTTTAATTGTGTCAACACACAAATCTTTCAAATCCTCTATAGACTCATGCACTTTTCCTAGGTTAGTAAACTTATTTTACTATTAAAGAAATTTTTATATTCCGCCATTACTTGTTAATGATAATTTTTTCTTAACCCTACACCTATTCCAACATGGATGTCCTAGGTCTTGCCGAGCTAGGTGGCTAGCCAGTCTATGTCTTGCATTGCCTTAAAAATGATGGCGTGTATTACCTAGGTCAGTCAGCCTAAGTATGGCTAGGTCAGTGGTCGGCCGGCTTGAAGCTTGCTAGGGCTTGGGGCCGACCGGCTCGCGTCCTGGAGGTGCCTCCCAGGTGCATAGTAGTCAGGCCGGTCGGCCTAGGTATGGCTGGGTCCGGGATCGGCCGACCTAGGTCTTCCTAGGGCAAGGGGTCGGCCGTGCTACGTCACGTGGGCCCACTACAGGCGGGTCGGCCCATTCTTGGCATGGCTCGAGTGGCATCGCCGGACGGTTATCCCTGGCTTTCCAGTGAGTGTTTTATAGCCCGTTGAGAATCGAGGCGGTAACATCAGGCATCTTTCAACTTCTTTCCACACGAGAAATTTATTAAATGACGAAATATGTGATAGAAGATGGTTAGTATATTCAAGGAAATCGAACAAAGTGTATTGTTTTTGTTGTAAGTTATTTGGTAAGTGTAGTTCAAACCTATTAGGAACTATGGAACAAATGATTGGTAAAATCTTGGTGCAAAACTTAAAATTTATGAAAAAAGTGATGAAGACGTGATAAATATGAAAGATTGGTTGGATTTGGAGTTGATGTTGGTCAAAATAAAAGAATTTATCGGAATGCTTAAAACATGATCAACAAAGAGAAAAAACTTTGAGAAGTGTTTTGATAAGAATCATTATTAATGTAAAAAACTTGGCTAAGAATAGTTTGGCATTTCGGATAACAAACGAAAAGATTTATCAAGAAAAGAACGGTAACTTTCTTAGTCTAATTGAGGTAGTAGCGGAATTCAATCTGGTAATGCAAGAGCATGTAAGGTGTATTTATAAATGACAAAATTCGTAATCATTATTCGGGACATGGAGTTCAAATTCAGTTCTTTCATTTGTCGGCACATGAAATCAAAACTACAATTGTTAAAAAGTTAATAGACACAAAATACTTTCCTGTACTCCATATACAAATCACCAAGAACCAATGTATATCATACTGAAGTGTGTGGATATGTTGATAGGACCAATTCAAGTCGAATAACACTTTTTGGGAATTTTAAATGTTGATAATACATGCAGGGAAAACCTCTTTATTACACTTGTGATGGAGATTGAAAATTTGAAACTTTATAATAATAATGTAAGAGGACAAGTATATGATAATGAATTTTATGAAAGGAAACATCAAGCAGTGCAAAAAAGACTATTCAAAACAAATTGTAGGGCATTTTAAACACTTTCTGGTTGTCATAATCTTAATTGGTATTTTGTGATGTTGCAAACTATTGTGTTAAAGCCATATCATTTTTGGAGTTATGCACGCATGTATTCATTGTTTTTATCATCAGTCAAGTGATGGAACATATTAAATGAAAATATATCTTGCTTGATTGTAAAATCATTGTATAAACTCGTTGGGAAAATCGAATAGAAAGTGTCAAAGAAATTAAGTGTCAAGCTCGTAAAATTTAGGGATGCATTATTAGACCTCGTAAAGGCAAGTGGCGATTCTAAAATTAAGTGCAAGCCAAATGTTTAACGGAATATGAACTAGAAAATTTTGAATTTTTGCTAGGCATGACAATTTGGTATGATATCTTACATGCTATTAATTTGATTAGTAAGAATTTCCAATCAATTAGAATGTCTTGTTTCATATTTTGAGAGTTATAGAGAAAATGGATTCACATCTACCAAGTTTTCGAAAAAAGAAATTGAAAATGAGAAGGGAGTAAAATCTCAATTTCGTGAATAACGTGTGATTCGTATGAAGAGAAATTCGATGAGTCAATAGTTTTTTATGATACAAAATCTCTTGAAGAATTATTTTGAATTGATTATTTTTTATACATGCTTGATCAAGTTGTTTGCTCAATTCAAACTAGATTCGAGCAGTTTCAAGAGCATGATAAAAAAATTTGAATTTTTTTACATTTGATAAGCTAAAATTATTGGACGAGAATGTTTTGAAAACATGTTGCTTGAATCTTGAAAATATTTTAAAATATGAGGAAGCTTTTTATATTGATGGTTTAGACTTGTTTTCGAAATTAAAAAATATTATTTTTTTCGAGGACAATTTATTGGTCTAATTGATTACATAAAAAAGGTGGATTTTTTCCGAATACGTGTATTGCTTACAGAATATTACTTACCATTCTTGTGAGTGTTGCGTCTACATGGAAAAAAATTTCAAAGTTGAAATTAATGAAAACTTACTTGAAATCAATAATGTTATAAAAGAACGATTATATGGATTGGCTATGTTGTCGTTTGAAAAGAATTTACTAGAAAAATTAGAATCAATAATTTGATCAATACTTTTGCATTGCAAAAATCAAGAAAAATAAAGTTTTGAAGTTGTGCGTAGGTGTTTCTGTTCTTTGCAGGTTTTACATGTTTTGTAATGTGTAAATGAATAATATCGAAGTGAAGAGTTTGCAGATGAAGTTCATGTTAGAGATAAATGTTGAAAAACATATATTTATATTATTTAATGGTATTACACATTATTTTCATATGTGAAATTTATTTTGCATCTGTTTAAAAAATTCAATTTTGTATCTTTACTTTAGGTCCATAATTTTTTAAAGCACGATAATTATTATAGTTACAACTATCTATACATACTTTAATTTGTTAATTGAGATAATGAAAATCATGATACACAAAAAAAACGACTTTGTTCATTCTCTCTCAATCTCAAATTCTTCAGTTTCTTTGCTCGTGGAACATTATTATAACAAAATAAGCAAAAATATCCGCGCATTGCTGCGAATTGTTTAATGCATCTTATTGGAAATTGATATAACTTCAAATTTCTTAATGTATTTTACTTGAAATTGTTCAAATTATTGATAATATTTTTTTTAATGAAAAAATGATAATTAAAAATCACACAAAAAATTTCATAATGTTAATTAATAATATAAGTTATATTTTTGTTGAATTACATCAGTGACGTATAATATAAATAAACCCAAAAATCAAAATCAAAGTTGCTGAAATCATAAATAATTATTACATGCCTTTATTTTATTTTTTTGAAAAGGATAGAGCCAAAATTGGGGTAGATTTATTTGCTTCGTTTGTTTTTTCTTTGAGAATTTTATAAAGTAAATGACTAATAATGCAATTTTATTAATATTTAGGGTAATTCTGTAATTTTATTAGGTATATGGTGTCAATCATGTAAGTTTTAGAGAATTAGACATGATAATTTTGGATGATATTGTAGCATTTTACTTTCAATGGTTTACTTGTAATTTTAAGTAATTATATGATTAAATAAATAACTTTACAAAAAATAGTAAAATATCTTAGGTGAATATTGTTTTTTAGGTTTTCTATATATAATAATATATGATACCAGGCTTATGAACGACAATTAGTACCGTCTTTTATATAATATCCCCTAATTTTGTGAGAAACGACATGTCTTGCCTTAACTCATCATATAATAACACGTCACTTTACACGTTGTTTACCAAAGAAAACATGTAAGAGTTTCCTTCTTATTTTCAACCGTGATCACGTATGACACTCGACTTTCCTTTTTCCGTATCCTTATTTTATGTACTAGTTCTTGTCTCGTTTGATTTTAATAATTACAATGCTATAACTATAATAATAGTAAATACAATTGGTCAAAGCACCGACACACTGTGAATTCATTTGAGAGTGCGTGGACGTGGACCAAGACAGTTCGTACATTTGCCTTGATCAATATGCTTTTAGATATTACTTGGGGTAAAACGGTAGATATTTAATTTTACACTTGCCATAACAAAAGAAAGAAGAAATAAAAAATAAGCCGTAAACTTCATCTAAGAAATATAAAAGTACCGTCAAAATGAGAAGCTACTATGCGACTATGTCAACAATCAGCATTAATGTAAAATGTCCATGTATCTGTTTTTCATAAATGTAGACTATGTTGTGTTAAAAGTAAACAACGCCACAGTAGGAATATGGAAAATGACAAATCTTCGCTACGAAACATAACTTTTTAATTTCATAACCGTTCATTTATTATCTTCAACGATAAAAGCAATAGTTAAACAAAAACCATAAAAGAAAAGAAAAAAAGAACATAAAGTCGTTTTTTTCTCTTTTACACTTAGTGCCTCTCTTTTTGGCTTTCTTCTTCTTAGTGTTTTCTTAGAATGCGTGTGTTTGGAATTGTAAAATTATCTCATTTTCATAGGTTTAATGGAGGTAATAACCTTATGGAGGTTTTCTAATTTGGATTTGTCTAAGGTTTAATAAAACTTTGATAAATGTTCACACATTTAATTAACCAAAAATTTGTATCAAATATGCTCCGAAATTATATTCCCGCCCAACATTATTTGCAGTAATATTTTCGGTTAATTAATTGATATTTCCGCCCAACAAATCGATTTATATATTTTGGTTAATAAAAATATAATAAATGCATTTAAAACCAAATTCATTCAGTTAATCAATGCTATAAAACCGCCCAAATATTTTGGGTACTAATTAGTTTCGAAAATAGGAGAGAGAATCATAAACCCAATACCCAAAAGAAGAGAGAATTTATGCATACATAGCTCGAAACCGAACGGTTTCTCCCAAAAATTGTAACCCCATTACATCCGTGCATGATTAACGACGACCGACGAGCATATTGACGACGATCGACGAGCATTTTGACGCGATTTACGAGAAGGATATTTACAAATATGCTTTCCGAAAATGTCCGCTCCATTTTTTTTCAGAAATGATCATAATTTTTAACGATTAACCAAACTTTTTGTTTGCTCCAGTGACGGTGGGACCTACGAAGGAGGCGCCGAGTTTTTGGTGGAAGCTTTCATGGTGGAGAGGATCGTTGCAGCCATTCGTGTAGTTTAAAATTTTCATTCTTCTTCTTCTTCTTCTTCTTCTTCTTCTTCTTCTTCTTCTTCTTCTTCTTCTTCTTCTTCTTCTTCTTCTTCTTCTTCTTCTTCTTCGTGTTTTGTTTTTATTAAAAATTCATGTACGAAGTTTTGAATCATATCCATCTAATAGAATCTATCAAATCGTGTTTTGTTAATTAGTAGGCAATTAACGATAAAAAAAAGTTTCAATTTACATTACAAAAATCAATTTACGTTGTAAATCCCAACTCCATTTACGGTGTAAATTCAATTTACGTTGGAACAAATACATTCCAGTGTAAATTGAATATCAATTAACGAGCGTAAAAACTGGACGATGTAAACTGGTAAATTGATTAACGTCGTAAATAGAATCCATGCAAACTGATTATCTAAACTCAGTGTAAATTTATTTTCAGAATGAGATGATAAATGGAAAAAAAGATTGATTGTTAATAGATATCAAACGAAAAGAGATAATATCAATAATAAAATCGGATAGGAATCTTAAAATTACCAAAAATAAATGTATGCAATAATCCGGCTATTAATGAGATTTTCATTAATTAACCTGATATAATTAATCAAAAACCGCCCAAATTTATAGGGTATGATGAAAGAATATATCAACTGCCGGCAACATTTAAACCAAAAAATGAAATTAATTCAAAATTTTGAAACAAAAATTTAAAATAAAATTTGGGGTAATTAACAAAAACCGGCGGAAACTAAAGGATAATTTGATAAATTAATAATGTTATTAAAAATGTCACATCAGATTTTTGGACATTTACAAAAGTTTAACCAAAACACGTTTGTAAACTAAAACCAATTCAACAAATTTTTGATTTTTTTATTACAGTTTTTCATAATTGTAATAAACGGTTTACGTATATTTTCCTATAATTATTTTTGGATAGTGTATATTTAAAATAAAAAATATAAATATAAAAATATATAAAATTGAACTATTCACCGCGAAACACACAAGCAACACGCACAAAGCCTCGCAATTTCAGTCACATCAAGCCAAGGCATTCGAAGATGACAAGTTTGGATAAAGAAGTCAAACCAATAACAATACTTCCATTTTAAACACTTGTTGACAGGTTCATTATTCTAATGATTGAAAGTGAATCAAAAATAAAAATAGAAACAAACAAGCAATCGAGTCTAAAGTGATATATCTTATGTATATAGTTATCTAATCCATCAACTTCTTTTTTCTTCTTTCTTTTTTAATTTCCTACAAGTCCCTACCTTCACACTATCAATAATACGCAATTAACTAAAAACATGAAAAGGAGGTGATGATGCATAATGGACGGTACAAGTCATCATCATCAACTAATTTGACACCGACCAGACCCACCTTTATAGAGTTTTAAATATTAATTAGGCAGTATTTGTATTTTTCTGTTTCTTTGAGACAACAAATAAACTTAAATGCCCACATGTGCTTTTGGCCATAAAAATCTAAATCAAAATAAATAATATATAAAACTTCACATGTGCATTGTACCCATTTCCCAATATTGACATTTGATCATTTATAATCCTGTTTTTTTAATCAAGTAAGCAAAAAACAATTACCTTGCTATTCAATATTTATACAAATTCATATGTTACATATATACATGTATCTAGAACTAGAACACAACAAGACTATTGCCTGTAGTTTGCTTTTAAGTGCTCATAACGTCTTTTTTGGACTTGCAACTAACCAAACCACAAGCTTAAAGAGTGTTCGTACTGTCGCCGATGACCAAATTTATTACTTACGGGGTAATAAATTATCTCAACGACCACAGTCCAACCAAATTTAATTATAAGTACGTACGTACTTGCAAAAAGTAAGGAAAATGAAAATAAAAAAGTCAAAATATATCATGTCTAGCATTTACTGGCAATGAAATACTCCTAGAAGAAATAAGAAAAAAAAGGAAACAATGTGAATGCTATTAAAATCTGGAAAGAGAGAAATATAATATTTTTTATTGATCTAATAAATGGTTTTTAAGGAAATAACATCAACAATAAGAGCATATTCATCCTTTCTTTCACTAACCAAATTTTAGATACCCACCAAACATCCCATCCAATCTCTCTCCCTCATTCATATCTTCTGTTTTTGTTTTTCTCTTCTTTTTCTTGTATATATCACATACATGTACATAAGCTTTCTAGTTGCCAGCCGTATCTCTCTTTCTCTCTATCTCTATAATCCTCTCCATATAGCTTAAAACCCAAGCTAACTCAACTTACTTTCATCTTACTTTAGGTTTCTCTTCTCTTTCGACTCTTTGATTATACAACGACCAGGCTGATCCTAGAGGATATGAAAAATAGAGGAACCAGAACAGGAAGAAGAAAAAAAATCAATACAAGGATGAGAAGAAAAGAAAATGGAACCAGAGAGCCAATGAGGAATGAATGAATAAATAGAAAAATGAACTACTAAGCTATCTCTCTCTGGTCTCCAGCAAAATGGCTGTTGCTAAAAATGAGGATTATTTATCTTTTTGTGTGTGTGGGGGGGGGGGGGGGGGGGGGGGGGGGGGGGGGGGGGGGGGGGTCTGATTTATGTCACAGGTATCATCATTATCCCTATAATATTTCGAGGAAGGGTCGAAGAATAGGGTTGTGGAAGAATTTAAACACGGACGGGTTTTTGGGCCAGCAAAGAAGGAAGTCGTGAAAAAAAAAACGGCTGTGAATCATCGGAAAGCCGTAAAGTTCTCAAAGGCTATAATGCCTGATCGAGTGTTCCAACATTTCCCGGCTAGGGCACACGATTTCCTTCACTCGGTTACCGTCTTTGTATATCTTGAAGGTCGGCACAATTCTGACATTTTCTGAGCTCGCAACAGCCTGGTTTGCCTCCATGTCAACCTTCAATAGTCAAAACCCAATTAACAAATTAATATCAGAATTATTTTAATTCCTTGAACACAGAGAGTGAATACAAAAAATAAAAGTAAGTTACCGTGATGAAATTAATGGACGGGTAACGAATGCAAAGAGTGTCGATGAACGGTGATATTTGTTTACATTGCGTGTTTGAGTTAGATTTGAAATGGACCACGGAGACACCTGTAATTTTGATATTCAAATTGGAGTTAAAGACCATGAAAGGCTGTTTAATCGATTTGTTTACGAGAAAGCAAACTCACCCGGTAAAGAGACTGCGGTTCGGAAGTGTTCGAGACCAGACACTTCTTCAACCCCACCACCAAACATCAGATTACGAACATCTTCGCCACGGGATTTCTTCAATGCCACTTGGGCATGAAACAGAGATTCAGCTACTTCATTGTCGCAGGGAAGCTCCTTCCTCAAGATCTCGTAATCTCTAACCGCCTCTTCCCATCTCTCTAGCTGTTATAAGAAATTAAAATTTTAGATCATGTATATAAAAATTTATAAGGGTTTTCTAGGCACTTTACCTTGTTGTTTGAGGCAGCCCTTCGGAGCAGCGCTTTAGTGTAATTAGGCTGGACGCTCAGCGCTCGGTTACAATCTTCAATGGACTTTTCCCACATCCCGAGCTTGAACCAACACGCGGCTCTGTTGCAGTACAGAACCGGGTTCGAATCGTCAAGCCTGAGGCCTTCCCCGTAAGCCGAGCAAGCCTCAGTGAACCTCTCCGACTTAAAGAGATCGTTTCCACGCGCCCGAGCTCGTGTCACCAATCGGACATTGTTGAGAAGCACCGCCACTTCAATGTTCCTCGAATCGATCTGCCCCGCTTTCTCGGCTGCCGTAACCGCATTCTCAAACCTGCAATACATTCATGATTTAGATTCATGACTCTACAAAAACAGTGTAAAACGATATGCTCGTGTAGATAGTGCTTCAGCTCAGCTGATGTATCGATCAATTTTTCAAATAAATCCTTCCACTTCTAAGGTTAATCAGCAAAACCACCCTTCATTGCCCGCAGCTGGTTTAATTCACCGGGAGAACCTTTAGAGAAATTGTATGTTTCCTAAAAATTCACCTTCCAAATGCCATCTCGTATTGGGCCCGGACAAAGTGGAGATACGCTTCAGAAAGCATCCCAAAAAACTTTACATTGGAACAAGATTTGGAGGGCGATTCAGGTTTGGGAACAGCTAACACACACGACTCTGCGTCGTCGAGTTGGTGGAGCTTCAAAAACGCTTCTGCTCTACACATAGAGAGCTGTAAATTCAATTTAGAAACCGGTTTAGCAAATTGTTATAGCAATCAGCAGGTCATTTGAGGAATACAAGAAAGGAAAAAGAATATAATATAAATCTCAGTTACCTGAGAGCAGTGGTTGGCCCCAGCGGAGACTGCAGCGTCGATCTCGCGAAGCACGTTTCTCCAGTCTCCAATTCGACGGCTATCGGTGCATTTGTTGAGATGTCTCTCTAATGTCTGTAGCTTCTGAAACTCAATAGGATCTGGAGATGTAAGATGCTTCCTTGAATTCTCAATCTGACCTAACCTGCACCACAACCAAGCTTAATTATCGGTTTGAAACTAAAGTGTCAAAAGATCAAAACTATATTCCAGATCCCAATGACTCCTTTCCAATAAACCAAACACAAGGAGTTTGAACAGTCCCACGATGTGAGAAAGTGAAACTTAACATCTTCGGTCTCTAGTGAACAGAGCTCAGTAGCAAAATCAAGATCCGTGGTCAAGTTCCTAGAACCAACCTGAGGAAGAGATTAGCAAGACGCTGGTGAGCCCTGGCATAAGAAGGATCGAGCCTCACAGCCTCCTCGCACTCCCTCACAGCCTCCCAAACCCGGCCGAGTCCCGTCAACGCCGCCGCGCGGTTGCTCCTGTACGCAGCGTTTCCCGGCGAAATAGAAATCGCCCGGTCGTACAACGCTAGAGCCTCCACAAAGTTTCCCCTTTTGTACTGCTCATTCCCAGCCCTCTTCAAATCCTCCGCGCCAACTCCGCCGCCGGAAACAGAACCTCCACGGCTCACCGCCGGAGATACTTGCTCGCATTTTGACGGCGACGGTCCTCCACCGCCGCGCATTATGCTTCCGTGGCCGTAATTCCCGGTTCCGGAGCCGAGAACGTCGGTCCGGTGAGTTCGAGAGGCAATGCCGGGCTTGAGGATCTTCCCGGAGGGACAGATGTTCCCGGCGGGAAGGACGCTGGGTGCCGGAGAAGTCCCGGAGGAGTCGGATCTCGCAGCGGTACCGGAAGAAAGCTCGCCGGAGTGACTGGAATCGGATCTCCTCGGAGTCTGAGCCGTTCCGGCTCGGATTCCGGGACCAGAAGCCGATCCAGAGGAGCTCGAGCTCGAACTACTCGTGGCGGTTCCGCCGTGGAGACGAGTCCGGAGAGGAGAGACCGGAGAGCCGAGATCGAGTTCTCGGAAATCCGGCTTGTTAGACTCTATGGTGGCGAGCGAGTCGCTGAGTGAGTCCAGACCTAGCGAGTCGCGCTTCTTCGACATCTCCGACAGCGAACCGAGAAAGGAATTGGAGAATCCTGGATTCTAGGTTTTGGTCTCTGAATCGAGTAATGAACTCGTGTAATTAGCAATGCAAGAAGAAAAAAAGAAGAGAAATGACAGTCTGACGAAGAAGAAAGTCTTCTTTTTTCGAAGAAGACATTACAGAGAGAGAATGCGAGAGAGAAAAGGAAAGAAAAGAAAAGAAAAAGAAAAGAGTTGGAGATCTCGTGATTTATAAAAGAAAGAAGCAAAGAATGGAATGTGAGTCAAGTGTGTGAGTGAGTGCTTTTAGAGAGAGAAATAAACCAAGTCTAGAGAGAGACAGAGACAAGCTCTCATTTACGGACCAAGAAATAGAAAGACAAAGAGAGAGAGAGAGAGAGATTAGAGTTTGTCAAAAAAGAAAGAAAGAGAGAGAGATTAGAGTTTGTCCAAAAAGAAAGAAAGGGAGAGAGAGAGAGAGATTAGAGACAAACGCTTTTATTATATGAATTCATTTATTTTTTATATTACTATTTTTATTATTTAACCTTCTTCTTCACCTGCTGCTTCACGAGACAGGTTTCACTTTCATCTTTCATTTCACTTCCCTCTCTATTTTCTTTATTCATTAATAAATTTTGTTAATTTTCTCTTATTTCTTACGGAAGTATATAAGCAAAGAGAATTTCATAGCATAAAAGTTATTTTTTTTTAAGGCATCATCAAAGTTCTAAATTTCAGAAAATGTCAACAAAATTGCGTCGATATTGTGCCTTGCGCGAGAGTTCAACGCAAAACCTGTTTCATTTTTTTTTGTTGTATATTATGTAGTCAAAATTCATTTACCGTCGCATTTTATGAGTTATTTTTTAGTGTGAAAACTCAATATTCTCATCATTTCGACAAAATTTATCCAAACAAAAATCAAATCAGTTCATTTTTTATTAAAAAAATTGGATATTTACTCACTAAATTATGTACTAATTTCAAAACAACATTTCGTAAATTTTGTGTAAATAATCAATCATAATTGTTTATACGATTTTATGGTCTATAATACCCTATAAATAATTGGTAAATTTATTTTCGATTTAATTTTTTTTTCTTGAATTTCAAATTAATTCAGAAAAAATTTATCTTTTAATTCGTTGAAATTTTTATTAATTTATTTCAGCAGAAAAAGTAGGTGGGAAAATATTTTGAATTAAAACGGTCCAAAAAAAATCGTTAACAGTTTCAGTTGGTTATTACACAAAATTTATAAAACATTAAATATATTGAAATCTATAAACGTTTATATGAGTATTTAACATAATTACTCTCTTTTTTATTTGTGTGTCGATGTTACCGATTTGATGACATCTCCACCGTGCTTTATTTATGTCATTTTGGGATAACTTGATCGTCGTATTCAAATATCGTGTGCAAATTTGTTTCGGGTAAAATTTCAATGGTCTGTTTTGAATATCTTCAATTTTTATTTTAAATGTTGTTGCTTTAATGAAAGTTGCTTATGTATAGTGGTTAACATATATCTTGTCAAATATTTATTGGTGATGTTATTGATGTTGAATGTGTATTGTTGAATGTGTATTGTTGAATGTTATATAATGTAAGATTATTTGTTTGAAGACGAACACCTTGATGAGTACGATACCTAATTATTTGTTATTTATAATTGTTGAGTTAATCATTTCATATTTAAATTTTTTTTTAATATGGAAGAAACTATATAAAAGTTTTGAAAAATAAATTGTGTTCTTGAGAACGAAAGCCTACTAAAGCAATGCACTAAAGTAGTCGGAACTCTAAATAAATTTTTCACTTGCAAGTATTACGGAGTGATGACATGCGGTAGGGGCCTGACACAAACAAAACTACACTTGATGGAAATTATCTAAAGACGAATATTACATGATGTGAGAAGTTTTCTCCCGATTTGGGAAAAAAAGAACAAATTTTTGTTACATCGGTCTTAAATGTAAAAGAGAAATAGACAAGTTTTAGAGGAGAAAATCTGAAGAGAGATGCATTTTATTTTGGGTCCACTTGATGAACAAGAAAACTCCGACGCTGGTATGGAGCATAAACTATTCAAAACATTAAAGAGAACTCGACGAGAGGTCACAATGACGAATTAAATATCAGGTCTAGGCTAAGGTTTTGCATCTCAGCCGAAAATGAGGCGAATTTGTATGCAAGTCCGAACTCTAAAGTGACCAATCTCGAAATCCATTTATCAATCAGAATTAACAAGACAACCATCAGCTCCTACAAAAAGTCATATGGGGGATGAAGAAGCGTTTTAAAAAAATTGTGAGTACTTTCTAATGGCAGAGATGTACATAAGAAAATTGTTTATTTACATATCGATATAATATAAATCTCTCATGAGTCCTTATTGTAATTTGCTGATTAAATTAATAAAAATTGAAATGTTCATTCATTCCTTTTTTGTTTGTTTGAATATTTATGATATCCAATAGTCCTATAGACTTTAATCAAACCTAACAACGTATGAAAATACAAATTTACATTTGCGTGAACAAAATCTTCATGATTTCCTTAAACCGAAATATTCACAATCTAAAGATCAACGAACTATTTATCCTAGTATGATTGTTGAAAGAATCTATGATGTCTGGTTGCGAGTCTTAGAGAGTTAGGAACTATATAGTTGAATTGACCAGTGCACCTTAAGGGACAATGTAAGAACAAACCATTTAACCTCTTCTGTCTCGATGTCACAATGTATGAATTGCATCGTACATATCTTAATCCTGATATGAGACATGTCATTTCATAACTTCAATATATTCATTTGATAAAGCTACACTCTAGATCCAAGGTTTTGAACTAGATGCGCTCTATTGGTGATGTATTGGGTTATGAAGTTAACATGAGTATACTTTGTGAAGTTCTCATAGATATGAAATTTGTTGGCAGAGATTCCCACAAGAAGATTGTTTATTTACATATTGATGTAATATATAAATCTTTCATAAATTCCTTATTGATTAATAAAAGTTGAAATGTTCATTCATTCTCCTTTAGTTTTATTGAAGAATTATGATATTCAAGTCTTATAGTCCTTAATTAAACCTAACAATGTATGAAGAGGCAAATGTCGATTTGCGTGAACAAACTTTTCATGGTTTGGTTAAAATGAAATATCGCAATCTAAAGATCAACAGACTATTGATCCTAGTATGATTGTTGGAAGAATCTATGATGTCTGGTTACGAGGCATAGAGAGTTAGGAACTCTATAGTTCTTCCAGTGTATCTTCCGAAGATACTGAATAGACAAGTGCACCTCTAGACACAATGTAAGAACAAATTATTTAACATCTTCTGTCTCAAGGTCACTATGTATGATTGCATCGTGCTTACCTAAATCCTAAAATGAGACATGTCATTTCATAGCTTTAATATTCTCATTTGATTAAGTCAAATTCTAGATCCATTAAGTGATCTAAACTAGACCAATTGGTGAGCTATTAAGTTATGAAGATATCATGAACCAGCTTTGTGAAGTTCTCATAGATATGGAATTCATGTACAAGATTACTGAAATGCAATGTATATCACCTCATGCTTTATTCTTTGGATTGTGAATAAATGAACCGTGCGGTATCTAAAATTAAGTAGCAACTTTATTTGGATGAAACAATGTGACTTGCTAGCTCCTTGTCAATACATTGTTTCTAACTTATTCACAAGTAACAAAGGAGTTGAGGAAATAACAACTAGAAGGGTAACATTACAATTTTATAAATCTCATCTAGTTGATGATATTCATGAAGGGTAATCATTCGATAATATTCAGTGGATCTGCTCATCGCAAAGAAGTAGATTTTTTAGCAGAAAATATATTCATTTGAACCGAGAGATTTTCAGTGTCAACTTTTTAGTGGAGTCAGTTGACATTAACCTAGACTTGGAAAAGTTTGTGAACTTTGAGTCCAAGAGTCCTAGATAAAACTTTGTTCATTTGGGTCCATGAGCTCACTATCACAAGTCATTAGAGTAGAGTTTGTTAAACTAAAAGTTAAGTCAAAATAAGTTCAATTGTTGAACTAGACGTATTTTTCAAAAATGGTCTAAAGGGTATTTTCATCCTTAAGGATAATCGATGTAAAATGTCAAAATAATATTTTGAATTTTCTCACAAATTAATTTAAAGTCACACGGCTGAAAATTGATTTTCATGCTTAGTGAATTAAATTTTTTGACATGTTATTGTATGGGCAATAATGCGAGGGCTTTTCTGTAATTTGTTATGAACAAATTAGGAAGTAAATATGTGTGTGTAGACACCATATGGCCGGCCACTTTACATCAATGGAGGGAGAGAAATATCTTCTTTTATTTGGTGCATTATTGCATATTAGTAATTGCCCAGAAGAAAAGAGGAAATGAATTTTTTTGAGAATGAAACAAATGTGTTAAGTGAGGAAACAAATTTCCCTCACTTAAAACACAAGGGTGGCTGACCATGTAGAAGAGAAAGGGAGGACAAAATCAACTATTATGTCATGAATGCATAATAGGAAAGGGTAACTACCCTTTCTTGATTTTCCTTCTCCTATAAATAGAGCCTCACATAGAGATGTGAAAATAAGTTTTTTGGTATTGCTCTCTCTCTCTTCTAACCGACCACTTCTCTCCCTCTCTCTCTAAAATACTCTTTTATTTTGGCACTTAAATCCTCACTTGACCTAAAGAATTAGCTTATTATCCAAGAATTGTTCATGGTTCATATTGTTTAACAGTGTCCACTCACTAAACTCTTCAAACGCTTGAAGACTCTAGTGGTAGAAACTTTCGTGGTTGCTCGAGAATCCAAAGACGAGAGGAAGCGAGACAAGGAGAAGGATCTTCATCTAAGAAGGGACTCCAAGATCAAGCAATAAGAAAAATGTTAGTATTCAAGTGTTTTAAATAAATTTTTTAATTTATAACATGTTGATGCACTTTGCATAGGCTAGTAAAATTGTTTATTTGTAAAGAAATTTTATATTCCGCCATTAATATGATTAATGATAATTTTTCTTAACCCTAGACCTATTCCAACAAATGGTATCAGAGCTATGGTCAAAGTATAAGCATGTACATGTTATTTAAAATCATTACAAGAAAATTGTTTTCAAAATTTGCTTGAATAATGGTTGTTCAAAGACTAGATCTTATAAATTTTAATTGTTTGGTACGACCTCTAAATTAAAAGAGAAATTGCCCAAAATGCCACCATTTGTACTTGGTTTTCCCAAAATCCACTAAAATTAATTTTTTCCCAAAATACTAGTACAAAAGTCTAAAATACCCCTAAAACAATTTCTTTACATTTTATTTCATATCCATATTAATCAGTTATTATTTATTTATTTTTTTAAAAAAAATTAAACTTTAAAATGTAGAAACTGCTCCAATCCTAAATTTTAAATTTTTTAATTTTTTAATTTTTTTCTTAATTATTTTGGCCGGTAGTATAATGTAGGGCATTTGTGTTAGTTTTATTTTTTTAAAGGGTATTTCGTCATTTCACGTGAAATTTACTTGTATTTTGGGAAAAAATTATGTTTTGGTGGATTTTGGGAAAATCAAAAATTAAAAGTGGTACTTTGGGCAATTTCTCAAATTAAAACTGTGTTGATTTTCCACTTGTTAAATATGCTATATAAATACATTAAAAAAGTTTTAATTATTTTATGTTTCGCATACTCAAAATCATTTTTTGACAAGTTTGAAAATTTGTGTACATAGTTTAAACTAGTTATTGCACTTCTACTTTAAATTTGTTATTGAATGTTTTATATTATGTTTCTTGTTTTATATTGTGTTGATTATTAATATGTTGATATAATACACAGTTGAAATCAAAACAAACAATTAAAATGTTTCAATACACCTCTTTCCAATTACGCCTAGATCCGACGTACTTTTAACTGTTTTTCAATTTCTGGACACATTGTTATGGCTCAGTAAATAGAGCATAACTCTTTGCTCGGAACGTGAAATTTGTGGTTCATGTACAAGATTGCTGAAATGCAATGTATATCACATCATGCTTTATTACTTGGATTGTGAATAAATGAACCGCGCGCGGCATCCAAAATTAAGTAACTACTTTATTTGGATGAAACAATGTGACTTGTTAGCTCCTCGTCAATACTTTCTTTCTAACTTATTCACAAGTAATAAGAGAGTTGAGGAAATAACAACTAGAATGGTAAAATGGTAATTTTACAAATCTCATCCAGTTGATGAGATTCATGAAGGGTAAACATAGATAATATTCAATGGATCCACTCAATATAATTAAGTTGGATTTCAGTAGAAAATAAATTTATTTGAACCGAGAGATTTTCAGTATCAACTCTTTAGTGAAGTTTGTTGACATTAATCTAATACTCGGAAAAAATTTATGAAATTTTGAGTCCAAGTATAGTAGCTCAAGTTTTGTTCATTTTGATTCATAAGGTCACTATTATAGGTCATTAGATTAGGATTGTTAATCTAGAAGCTAAGTCAAAATAAGTTCAAATGTTGAACTAGACGTTTTCTCGGAAAATGTCTAAAGGGTATTTTTGTCCACATGGACATAAAATGATGTAAATGTCAAAATGAGATTTTGAATATTTTCATACGATGGAAATATAAATCATTTTCTAAATCCGAATAGTTGAATTGAGGCGTTATAAAATTAATTTCATTATTATGTGCAATATTAATTCTACAATGAGTATTTTAAGAAGAGGAATTGCCCAAACTACCACCTTTTATTTTTTATTTTCCAAAAATTCACCCAAACATATTTATTTCCCAAAATACAAGTAAATTTCATATGAAAAGACGAAATACCCTTTAAAAAAATAAAATAAACACAAATGGCCTACACTATATTACCGGCCAAAATAATTAAAAAAAAATTAAAAAATTAAAAAAAAAATAGGGTTGGAGCAGTTTTTACCTTTTAAAGTTTAATTTTTTTAAAATAAATAAATAATAACCAATAAATATGGATATGGAATAAAATGTAAAGAAATTATTTTATGGGTATTTTAGACTATTGTACTAGTATTTTGGAAAAAAATTAATTTTAGTGGATTTTGGGAAAACCAAGTACGAATGGTGGTAGTTTTGGCAATTTCTCTTTTAAGAATTGTCTTAAAAGAAATAAGGAAGTATCTAGAAGTTCATTCCCTAGTGTAGAGTTTGGCCAACATCATCCAAAGAGGAGATGAATTATTGCCTTTAATTATAAAGATAATTACCCAAAACGAAAAGAGAAAATGAATTTCCTTGAGAATGAAACAAATAAGCTAAGTGAGGAAACGAATTTCTCTCACTAATGCATAGGGGATGGCTGGCCATGTACAACGGAAGGAGGAGAGGAATTAAAATATTATGTCATGAATACACAATAAGAAAGGGTAATTACCCTTTCTTGTATTTCATTCTCCTATAAATAGAGGTTCACATTGAGATGTGAAAATAAGTTTTCTTCCTCTTGTTATGTCATTGTGGCCAACCATTCTCTCATCTCTCTCTCTCTCTCTCTCTCTCTCTCTCTCTCTCTCTCTCTCTCTCTCTCTCTCTCTCTCTCTCAAATATCTCTTTTATTTAGGCACGTAAGTCTTCATTAGACTTAGACTTAAATTAACTCTTTAGCTCATAGACTTGTTCTTGAGTTATTGTCTTTAATTGTGCCCACACACAAATCCTTTCAAATCCTCTATAGACTTTTGTAATAGAAACCTTATGTTTCTCGAGTTCACGATTAGGTGTGAAGGTAACGAGTAAGACGAGACGATCTACTTTTCCTAATGTTTTTAAATAATTAAAACAAGTAATTATTTGTAACAAGTAATTAAATAATGTTTTTAAATAATATGATGTTGTATTACTAGTAAAGAAATTTTTATATTCCGCTATTAACTTGTTAATGATAATTTTTTATTAACCCTAAATCTATTCCAACACTTTCATCATTCATAAGAGTGTTCTAGCGTACGAATTTGAAGTCTCTTCCTTTTCAGAACATGATGCAGAAGCGACATAAATTGATAATATACTTGATTAATTTAAAGATAAGGTGTTGTGCTTCATTACTTAATTTATAAATATTATATTTTTCACGTCCTACACAACATATACCTTAAAGAAGAGGCGGTGGAAGTATAAGCTTAGGATGATAATAAAGAGCCAATATTGCAAAAATATGTCTGCATTGTCATGTTTAATGATGAGAGGGGAACATGTCGCTTGATCATAATCGACACCCTTGTCAATGCAGCTGGTAAGATTGTTGTCTTGAAGTTATTGATGCGTTTGTAAATATCAAGAATTTTAACTAAACAGTTCGTGAATTTAGTTTGCTTGAAGTGTATTTCATACCTACTAATTTGTGCACTTGAGATGCATTTCCCCTTGCTCCCGAAAGACATAATTTTGTTATATCTAGACTAATAACAATCCAACCTATTTCATCAATAACATACCCTTATTTCTATGTCGTCTAGCTGTTAGGAATATTATCCACTTGAAGATAAAAAAAAATGAACGATTTCTAAATTATAAGAAGTTATTTTAATAACATCATATGATTAGTGTGTCGAAATCTAAATAATTAGAATTGATAACATCTATTTTTTATTATCTCTATATTAAACCGAATCACATGTTGGGCATCTGAGTTCAAGACGTGAGCTAAAACTTGGTCGATGACTTATATGCACCTGGAAAAACATATCCCAAGTCACATATGCGGAACAAAAAAGTGCAGGTTGCGAATTAAGTGGAGCATTCTCCACTTTTGGTAAATTTATGATCTGGATATATTCTAGTTTTAGATGTGTCGTTTAAACACCGTTGCGACACTCTAACTAAATTTTATAATGGTCATAGTGAAATTTGATCTAAATCCTGAAGTAGTCATAAATTTCTAGATTGTATACAAATGTTTATGAAACTTATCTCTTGTAATTCCGGAATATGATTGTAGAAAAAAGTGGTAGACATATACATAATCTAGTCTTCCTGAAAAATGTTAATGTTCTTTAACCTAAAAATTGATTCCATAACCGATTGAATGTGCATGCGTCTGAAGTTGACTTATGTTCGATTGAATCTTCTACTAGGGAAGCAACGATGTTTAGGGTACACATGTAAAGTTAAAAGATATAACGGAAAAAATGACCATTCTCAATACGCGTTGAACTTGGAGTATCTTGATTACAAATTTATTAGTTCCTTGGACACTCGTCGCGATAAGTAATTATAATTATAGTGTAAAAGAGAGATCAACATTTTATTACATGGTGAAGTATCGACCAAGTTTAAACTAATCGATCAAAAAAGAGAAATGATTGTTTTGTCTTCTTGTTCGAATTTGTGTAGCTCATATTATTAGGTCTATAGTCCTCGATTTGGCTATGATAAAAGGTAGTTGGAACTTTCTAATAATGTGTATCATTATTATCATCTTACAAGTGGTTATTGACTACATTTATTATGAAATACAGGTATTTAAATAATGAAATAAATATTTGTAGTATGATGGTTTATTTCATGTTGGATCAAGTAAATAAACAATTTATTATATATTTATTTATTTATTATATCAATTAAATAAATGATATAATTGGATTTAAAGCAATTGAGCTAAAATCCCAAAAGGTGAAATGGACTTTAGACCAATGAAATAGCTAAGCCTACGATCAAATTTTGCCCTATGAGATGATGTATGGCCGATCACATTGAGGGTAGGGTTAGCCAAATTTTTCTCATTATTTGTCTCTAAATAGATGGAGAAAATTTGGTTTACCTAAAAACTCTTCTTATATGGAAGAGAAATATAAAGAGAATTTCAAGGAGAAAAATTCTCTGATATTATCTCATACAAATATCATCCAACATATTGATCTGACGGAAGAGAGAAAATTTGAATTTATAAGATGAGATCAAACAGTTAAGATTAAATCCACAACTAAAGGGAAATAATATATTCTAACTAGCCCTAGAATATCTCTTTTTTACTATTTATGGCGAAAATGAAGCAATTTTTAAGCTAATCAAGGAGAAAAATTTCGGCCATCTCTCTCTCTCTCTCTCTCTCTCTCTCCTCTTGTGGCTGAATTTTTGTTTCCTCATTTGCCCTTGCATATGCTTTAGTTCCGTTATTAGACATAAGAGAGAAAAGATCTAAATGCATATTTATAATCTGTGAGATAACAGACTATTGCCCACATATTTATTCTTGCTTCGGAGATTATGTTACAGAAGAAAGTGGTGTCATAACATAAACGAATACTAAGGAAGAGATTTGCTCGTAGAGGATAAGAATACAATGAATTAGTCGCTTAGACTAAAGACGGATTGAGAAAATTTGAAGTTTTGTTTTGTGAGCCCAACCTGTAAGTACTATATCACCAATTTTTATTTCACGCTTTTGTGAAATATATACACGAATTGTAGCTCCACAAAGGCTCATTTCCTCGTATATACACTTCACAAGCACATCGTTTTCCTTTCTTACCTAGATTTTAATGTAACTATTCAGAAAATAAGTTTTGATCCTATGAAAATTGATTTTCTTTAATTCTAAAAAGAGAAATTTGGATATATGATAGGTGGACTTATTTTTATGGTTGAGTTGAAGTTTGAACTTATGATTGCATTATATTTACTTTAGAATTTGTATCAGACTTTACATTTATTATATCTATTGAAGATATATATCCTTTGCTTACTATGAGGAAATTAGTTATTAATCAGTTCTATATTTCCCACGTTTGTATCAAAACTTTACCTATATATATGGCAACATATTATTGAAATAGTATCAGTTCACAATTGCATATCCAATTTTCTCTCCATTTATTATGGTATCAGAGCAGATTATATACTTTGCGATTTTTCTTTTCTATCTACGTCCATTTTTTTTTCCTGTTTCATTGATGATCAAAATCAATTTTTCATTCATTGTTATTCATAGCATATCAGTCAACTTTATCAACACCATTTTTGTCTCCTTTATGTATTGATTATCGTTCATCAATATTTATTGGCATTATCAGTACACGCTTTCTTTTGCATTGATTTCATAATCAATTGGTATTTACTGTGATATCAAACGAATGATATTCTGAGTATTTTTTTTAAATTTTTTTTTATTGATTATCAGGATTAATTATATTCACTGTTATTCAGATTAATTCTTGACACTCATCAATTTATTCTTATCATATTTTTTACTCATGCGTTCAATATGTCTGACGATCTCAATCTCGACAAAACTATTCCGGTCTTCAACAATGCTACTCTGGTGGCTGCGTCCAATCTCTACGATGTTCATCACTCTGAAAGTCCATCTGTTGTTCTTGTTACACCACTTCTCACAGGTGATAACTACGCCACATGGAGCCGAGCGATTGCTATGGCTCTTCGGGCCAAGAACAAGTATGGCATGGTCGATGGTACCTTGCTAAAACCTACCGCCCAAGGTGACATCCTAAACTGGGATCGCTGCAATGATCTTGTAAGCAGCTGGATCCTGAATTATCGGTTTCTCCTGAAATCCGACCGAGTATCCTTTATTCCGAGAATATCGCTCAAATTTGGCTGGACCTTAAGGATAGTTTCTCTCAGTCCAACGCCCCAAAGATCTATCAACTGAAGATATCCATCACCAATCTCAAACAATCAGGTATGACGGTCTCGTCATACTTCACTCAGCTAAAGTCTCTTTGGGACGAGCTGAATAGCATCGTCATCATCTCTCCATGCATATGTGCAAACTCAAAATCCATCATCGATCAAATTAATCAAGATCGAGCCATGGAGTTCTTACAAGGACTCCACAACAGTTTCTCTTCGGTGCACCGGCAGATCCTTCTCATGGAGCCATTTCCGTCGGTTCAACGAATATACAACTTGGTCCACCAAGAAGAGAAACAGTTCGAGCTGGATATCAAGCCTCCGATCATGGATTCCGCTGCTCTCAATACATCGAGAAACGCTCCATGGAATAGTGCCACAACACCACAAACTCGGCTGCTCGTAACTCGGGAAAACGGCCACGTCCTTTTTGTGACCATTGTAATCGTCACGGGCACACACGATCCACTTGTTATCAGCTCCACGGTTTGCCCGATGGTCAACCCAAACGTTCCACACACAACAACAACAAAAACAACAACTCATCTATGTCACCACTTTCTTCTCTCACACATGATCAATACAAGAAGTTGGTGGCCCTCTTAGCACATGACGCTCCTATTGAACCTTCCACTAATCACACTGCAAATTTAGTAGGTACTATTCTATCGTGCATTTCTTCATCTTGGATTATTGATTCTGGTGCCTCAAATCATATATGCACATCACTCTCATTATTTCATCTTATCATAAATTACAAGACAGCGTGTTGGTTCAATTACCTGATGGATCAATATCACCAGTCACTCATATTGGAGTTATTAAGTACTCACAAGATCTCATTCTCAAAGATGTATTTCATATCCCATCTTTTAAATTCAATTTACTATCTGTTTCACAAATAACTAAACATCTCAGTTGTGAAGTCATATTTTATTCTTCTCATTGTGAATTTCAGGACCATTCCTCGAAGAAGAAAATTAGTCAGGGTAGTCTTCACCATGGACTTTATTTCCTGGATCGGACTCCTATTTTAAATAAAGCTTTTTCATTTAAGCAATGTAATAATTTTGACTTATGGCATTCACGCCTTGGTCATCTCGGGAATGCCCGTTTTAATTTCCTTGTTCGCAATTTTCCCTTTATTGTTCAAAATAAAAATTTTATTTGCGGCATTTGTCCTCAAGCCAAGCAATCTCGTCTTTTGTTTCCTTCTAGTTTTACTCATTCTTCCAAATGTTTTGAGTTGATCCATGTTGACATATGGGGACCTTTTTCTATTTCTTCTATGAATGGCTCTCGTTATTTTTTAACAATTGTCGATGACTATTCACGTTGTACTTGGATATATCTTATGAAAAATAAATCTGAAACATTTCAGATGATCACACATTTCTTTAATCAAATTAATCAACAATTCAATGGAAATATCTCTAAAATAAATACCGGAAATGGTGGAGTTTTTCTCCCACAACTTCAAATCATTCGTTCAAATAACGGGACTGATTTTTTGTGCACCAAATTTTAAAATTGGTGTCATACTCATGGCATTGTTCATCAACGTAGTTGTGTTGCCACACCTCAACAAAATGAAATTGTAGAACGAAAGCATCGGCATCTTCTCGATGTTGCTCGCGCCTTGTGTTTTCAAAGTAATCTTCCTTTATCTTTTTGGGGTGAATGTGTACTTACCCCTGCTTATTTGATCAACAAATTACCGACACCAATTCTTCAATTCAAATCTCCTCATGAGATTTTATTTGGTGTCCCCGCATCATATCTTTCACTAAGAGTATTTGGATGTTTGTGTTTTGCTACAAATATGTACATTCAACATAAGTTTGACTCTCGTGCCAAACCTGGCATCTTTGTTGGTTATCCTTTTGGACAAAAGGGATATCGTGTCTACGATCCATCGACACGTCGTATTTATGTCTCTTGTGATGTTGTTTTTCATGAGTCCATATTTCCCTACCGTAATAATGCATCATCAAATAATTCAGCGATCAACATTAATTTATTAAATGATTATGACTTTGGTCCCTCGTCAACATCATATTCTAACGAACCCGTGGTTGTTGACTCTCAGCCACATTCTCCGGTGGTGGCTATTGATTCCTGATCAACTTCTCTCCCAGTGACTATTGAGTCTCCCCAGGATCCGGTAGTTCTTCCGCCACCTGTTCGTCCTATGCGAAATCGACAACCTCCAGCTCGTTTAAGAGATTTTGTATGTAGTACTGTTACTACCTCTACAAAATTTCCTCTTATCAATCACTTTTCTTTAACAACTTTAAGTCCGTCTCATCGTTCTTTTATTTCCACCATCATTGATCATACTGAACCACAAACCTATACGGAAGCAGTTAAATCTCCTCATTGACGTATTGCAATGACTTCTGAAATTAATGCTCTAGTAACAAATCATACTTGGTCAATATGCCCTTTACCTCATGGTAAAATCCCAATCAGATGTAAATGGGTGTACAAGATTAAATACAATTATGATGGTTCCATCGAGCGTTATAAAGCACGTCTAGTTGCAAAAGGACAATCAAATTGAAGGGATTGACTATCACGACCCGTTTGCCCATGTTGCCAAACTTGTTACTGTTCGTCTCCTTCTCTCTATCGCTTCTATTCAGGGATGGACACTTCATCAACTCGATGTCAACAATGCTTTCCTTCAAGGTGATCTTGAAGAAGAAGTTTACATGAAACTTCCTCCCGGTTTTGCTCATACAGGTAACAATTATGTTTGTAATTACACAAATCTCTTTACGGGCTCAAACATGCCTCTCGTCAATGGTTCTCTAAATTTTCTTCTACTCTCATCTCACGTGGCTTCCGCCCATCTATCTCTGGCTATAGTCTTTTCACATATATCAAAGATTCCATCAGTGTGTTTGTCCTCGTTTATGTTGACAATATCATCATTACAGGCAATAATCTAGCAGTCATTTCTGAGACTAAACAATGTCTTACCAATTATTTCTCTATTAAATATCTCGGAACCCTTCGATATTTTCTTGGAATAGAAGTATCTCGCTCTAAGAAAGGAATTTTGTTATGCCAACAAAATTACACTCTTGACATTCTTTCAGATTCTGGTCAACTTGGATGTCGACCCTCTGTTTTTTCCATGGAACAACACCTTCACCTACTTCCTGATAATGGTACTCCACTTCCCGACCCATCGATTTATCGACGTTAACTGTCACTCGTCCATATATTCAATATGCAGTAAATACTCTAAGTCAATTCTTGAAATTTCCTCGTTCAACACATCTTGACGCGGCAAATCGTGTTCTTCGTTACCTAAAAGGGTCAGTTGGTAAAGGAATCCTTCTTTCTTCCACTAGTTCTCTTTCTCTTGGTGATTTTGCTGATTCCGACTGGGTTGGTTGTCCTATTACTCGTCGTTCCACTTCTGGATATATAACCATGCTTGGTTCAAGCCCTATCTCATGGAAAACTAAAAAGCAACCCACTGTATCTCGATCTTCAGCCGAGGTAGAATATCGATCGCTTGCTATGCTTACTTCGGAGATACAATGGCTCTCATATCTACTCTCTGATCTCGGTTTCCCTCCTCAGCATCCGATCATCGTTCATTGTGACAATCAAGCCGCCATACACATCGCCAACAACCCAGTCTTCCACGAACGAACAAAACACATTGAGCTTGATTGCCATTTCATTCGCGAAAAGATTATATCCGGCCTCATCTTTATTATTTATTTGCGTTCTTCAGATCAGCTTGCCGACATTTTTACAAAACCACTTGGTGCGGACGCTTTTCATCATTTTCTTTCCAAGTTGGGCGTGCTCGACATCTCTCTCCCGACTCCAACTTGACGGGGGGTGTTGAACAAGTCTCAGTATTCAACGAGTCATATATTTAGTGACCTTGTATATAGGATTTATTTATGGGTCAATTAGATATATAGCCATATGAAACATAAAATTTGCAAAATGGCCAAACGTTTCATAATATTGAGTTATTGGCAATAAACATATATAAATGACAAATAAAGACAAAAATACCCTCAAATAAAAAGCGGCAAAAAAAACAACACCCACGACTTACAAGCGGTTGTATGTTGTAACTTATACTTAGGCGGGAATTGAAAGAAAAAAAATACATAAATAACGGTTTACATTAAAGACTTCGTCACTCAAAACCTTCAAACTTCTTCTTCTCCAAACGCAAAGGATTCAAACGCAACCCTGAAGATTGAATCAAGATCGACCGAAAGTCAACAGAGAAAAGGTTAGAACAACATTTCAGAAAATTTTAGTTGATAAGAATAAACATGCAAGTCGAAATGGATATATCGGTCGAAGGATTTTATTAAAAAGGTTTGCTAAACTTTTTCGAAAAGTTCAGATTCAATCCGACCTAGAATAAACAGAAATAAAACAAGTATATTCATGCCGATAGTTACCAATTCAAACTACTGAAAGTAAATCAATGGTTGAATGTAATAAACCCTCGAATTTAAGAAATAGAAAATAAAATTCGTTTTTACCATAATATTGATGTCGAAATGGAATTTTATAGTTAGGTAACTAATATTTTTTGGGAGAAATTTTGCATAAACGAAAATAAACATAATAATGATGCAAATATACTTTATGCATGCACAAATTCTATATTGAAATCGAGGATGGATGGATAATTTGTAGGTGCAATGGTAAACCAAAAGAGCATGAAGAATACGAGAGGCAAAAATACTGGAAGTTCGAATGAGGTAATTTATATATGATTGAAAATAAACAAATAGTATAAGAAATTAAATGACTTGTTTTTTGCAGAAAAACAGTTTTTTGGTGGATCCTGAACTCTGGAACCCAAGCCAAAAAATTATTCAGCATTCGAATTTAACACATTTGAAAAGTTTGATTAATTGTTTGGCTAATGATAACCAAAAAAGGATGTTTATAGAAGGTCCATTTGGAAAGTTTGCAAAGACAGTAGGAACAACCTTTCCTAAGAGTCTAGTGCATTTACTTCACCTCCATCAAATTAACAAGGGGAAATCCAATGAATTGTGCTTCAAGATTGGAGGAAAGGAGCTGGTGTTTACGCAATACGATTTCGAACTAATGACAGATATGTAGCATTGTATATTAAAAATATCTAATGATAATAATCAATAATTTCGGTTTATATTTTCAGGGTTAATCTGTGATCCCCTGCCTATTGAGGTACCTCAAGTATCAGCTGAACAAAATATCGTAAATCGTTCCTCCCTAATTGCAAAAGTCAGAATCGTAAAAATCTAATGGTGGTACTGAATGCAAGTCTACAAACAACAGATGAAGAACAGGTTGCCTTGGTAAATTTGGCTATCTTGGAATGCCTAATCCTGCTCAAACAACCTACAGTGCTGATTCCAGAAGAAACAATCAACCTCGCATCACAACCAGATGAATTTAACAGCTATCCATGGGGGCTATTAAGCTACAATGAACTTTGTGATTCATTTCACAAAACAAAAAAACTAAAGGCTGATGTACAGGGATACGATGTAAGAGGGTTTATATATGGATTAATAGCATGGGTATATGAATCAATTCCAGATTTCAGTGACCAAGACTTCACAACAAGGGTACTTGGAACGGGAGTCCACAGAATTTTGAAGTGGACATACAGGAAAGACCCAAGTTACAATGAATTGTTAAAATCAATTTTCAACAACAATAAGGTAATTGAATAAACTAATATAACCATCTGATAATTATTGTTTAATGATGTCATAAATATGTGCAGATTATAACAGAAGAGATAGTTACAACGCTGGAAGAATTTGAAGATGGCATGCATGTGCGAGACATAAACGAAGAAACCCCTTCTCGACACCACCTACCAAAAGGCAAAAAATGATCAGGAGAAACAAACAGTACATCACCTGGTTTACGAACTCAAATAAACGTTCTGTTTAGAGGATATAAACAACCAGTAACACACAAATACGTGGCTACCGATAAAAAAGGAAATAAAAATTCAAAAATAAAAAACGTTTATGTTTAAAATTCAAACTATTGCCACATCAGAAAGTAACTACTTCCCTGAAAGGGAATGAACGGAAGAAACAAAAAAAATAAAATGCCACATCAGAAAGTTTGGCTACTTTCTTAAAAAAAAAAGAGTTTGGCTAAATTACAAACACCATGTTTCCTAGTGCTATTTGGTGCAAATTTTCTTTTATTTATTATCTGATATATTTTTTGCTTACTATTAAGAAATTAGTTATTAATCAGTTCTATGTTTCCCACATTTGTATCAAAACTTTGCCTATATATATGGCAACATATTATTGAAATAATATCAGTTCACAATTGCATATCCAATTTTCTCTCCATTTATTAATCCAACTCGAGGATATACCAATTCAAGAGACGAAGTCGAGGCAGAAAAAAATAATTTTACAGATTATATTTGTCATCACTCGAATAAAAGTAAAATTACCCCCTTGCAACAAAGAAAAACGAGAGAATACAATATGCAGGATATATGGAGAGCAAAAGAAAGGAACGATAAGTTGTAATTAAGGTGAAATCTGTCTGCAAAACTTGAAGCTCTTGTCAATCTTATCGGTTAGTGGATTCGACCAAGTATGATCACTTGAATTGTTTTGTACAATCTACTATTGTTGAACTATAGGCAATACTCACATCTCACGTTGGGTTCACCTATCTAGCATATTTCACGTTTATATTAAAACCAGTGTAGTTTGGAAATTCGTTAGAAAAGCACAAACATTAAAGTTTATGCAGAAAAATAATTGTTCTGTTTTATAGAAATATATGTGAGTAAATGTTATAACGTTGACTAAATAATCCCTCTGCTCAAATTAATCGATCACTAGTTAATGGAAATATGAGAACCGAGATCGAGGTTTATCCCTCTAGTTATAAGCCACGTCATTATAGATCTTAAGAAATTATGAGGTTTAATTTGATTCTCCAATGAACTTTTTGTTTGTACAAAAGTAGTCATAATAAATCAAGGTTTTCTAGAGCGCCAATAAATAGTAGTCCAGATCTCTCTCATACTGTTTTGACAAATTTAATACCATCGTGCTTTTTTATATATATAATAAATATCCCAAGAAAGTTAACAAATTCTTAAAAGGGATATTTGCCTTTTAGTTTTAATTTTTTTTTTTAAATAATAATCAATAGGTCACTTACAACGTAAGTATTGTAAACTTACAATTTTTTTTAAAGTATAAACAAAATAAGTAATTTTAATGGTGTGGCAATTGATTAAAAAAATTGCATTCTGATTTCATTTTTTTACTCGCAATTGATACCAACTAATATATACTTTTACAAACGTTTATTAACAGCTAGTATTCAATATTAACCTTTGAGTTAAAAAGTTAGATGCTTTAAATAGTTTCTTTTTTGTTAAGTAAAATACCTAGGGGATTTCATCATAAAAGAACGGGTATATACCTTTGTTAAGTAATTCTTATCGGTAGCGGAAAGTACTATTATTTTTTTTATTTTTTTTGAGGAAGCGTGGTCGGTGCCACGAAATATCATAAAAATCCTCACGTATGGCGGAGGAAAACCGTGGTTACATAGATAAGAGTAAATAAAATCAACGGAAATAAAACAGAGATACAAAAAGCTCGATCATCAAGGACCCTAAGTGACTGTGCGGGACCTCAGCTCACGATCATCGGCCCTAATGGCCTCCTCCGAACAAGGCGGGACTAAACCCAGCCAGGTCGAAGATGAGTGATGGTTAACCGCATAACGCACAAGATTATGCGCAACGACATTACAGAGACGAAAGATATGTTTAAATTTTGAAATGGAAGTTGCAACATTTTAGTAAATATAATGGTTTATATTAGAAAATGTACTACCATTTATAGTTGCTTTTTTCAAAATTCACTAAAATTGATTTTTTTCTCAAAATGTCAGTATAGAAGACCAAAATATCACTACAATAAGTTTTTTATACTTTATTTCATATTCATATTAACCGGTTATTATATTTTTTTATAAAAAAAATTAAACTAAACCGTTTCACCCTTAAAAATTTTGATTTTCTTTTTAATATTTTTAGTCGGTAATGTAGTATATAGCATTTTGTTAGTTTTATATTTTTAAAGGGTATTTGATTTTTTAGAGTGAAAATTATTTGTATTTTGAGAAGAAATTATGTTTTGGTGAATTATGAGAAAATCAATATAAAATAGTGGTAAACTATTTTCCATTATACTATTGTCATGCCATTAACTATATTACCATTCTATTATCTAAAGCATTATACATTTGTAAAATAGTACTTAGTGGTTCGTATATGAATTAGTATGATACTATGATCCATAGAATCTTTTTTGAGCATCATAACAAAAGGTTAAAATGTTTTTTAAGGAAAGTTTTAAATATTGGATGGTTCCAAAAAGAGGAAATATAAATCAAACTTTCTATTACTGATTTAGGCTTCTCTTTTAGGTTAGAATATAACTAAACATGTTTTATATTTTTATTTTTATCTCTATTATATCATGATTTATCATTATCTTAGTCTACTTCACTTTTCTATAACTTTCGAAGGAAAAAATATATACGGGGGAAATAAGAAAAATATTATGGGCCAGCTCAAGCAACTAATTGGGTTAACCAACTCCATTTATTTTTAGACATTGCTTTTCATCAATACACCAATTTAATCTTCCAACTATTCTAGTGGATACAAGAAAAAAGAGAGATTGTATAATATGTATGCATATTGGAGTTAGGTACACTAAATAGATTTATGTACATGTCTTATAATTAATTTGATATGATGTTGGCTATTAGGACCCATCATAATGGTTTATCTTGGAAGCAACCGAAACACATTAAAAACTTAATACAATGTGGCTCATTATAAAATAATTAACTAATTAACTATACCCAAATATAATCAATATATAGATTAAAGCAGGTGGTTAGGAATTTGACACTTGTGATTAAGACATGATTATATTTAAATATATTAATTGGCGTGGCCTTTTCCCTGTCGTCACATAAATTGGATAATGATGTGCTTTTCAAACATAACCACCGACCTTAATTGAAAACCTGAAATCAACTAGTAAAATAGTTTTCTTCCTTCCCAACAAATTATATTCTCGAGCATGTAGATTTAATACTCTTATTGCGTATACTTTGAAATGTGGTTTCTGGTGACTATTCTTTATAGCTAGAGAGAACATTCATGCCGCCTGACTTTTAATATTATAAAATAATTATTAAAAATCTTTAATTTTGATGTACTATTAGTAGTCTTGGTTCAACTTTTCAACGTCGTATTTCTGTTTTCATCATTGTAATTTTGTTTTAATTTGAGTCATCCTTTCAAAACCTCCACTCTGATTATTCAAGATGTACATTTATATTGTTGTCCCAGTTTGCCCATAATTCTTGAAAAATTTGCATGCCTCAGCGATCTCCCATTTTGACCAAAAATAATTTATTATTTCAGTCCTTGTAACCGAAGCAATTTTAATGAGAGTAAATTGTACCTAACCCTATATTTTTTCTTTAAATAGCGTAAAAAACATATTGGCCGAAAGCAATGACGTTAAAATACCCAGTCTACATGGACACACTAATTAATTCTAAAACAAATATGGACACACTAAAAGATTTAGAAGTTAAGCAATTTGTGAAAGATAAAAAGATAGACGCTAATGGTCGGTTTGAAACCCGAAAAATGCGAGTGAAAACAAAAATTTGAAGGAAAATGAAAACGGAAGAGAGAATACATGAGAAAATCAAAATTTTATGTTATGTTTGAAAATGTGGAAAATGCAAAGGAACAAAATGGGAATTCTTAATATTTTTCGGTTCTTGTTTGGGTATGCTAAAAACATCAAGATGGAAAATAAATTTTTTATTAATTCAAGAATTATAATTATTTTATTAACCATTAAATTTAAAATGATTATTTTTTATAAATTTATTTTAGGGACTTATCAATTTATGTATTTTTTAAGAGTATTAGATACTTGAATTTTTTTTTTATAATAACACATATATATGTAGCTGAAAATAATTTTAAAATGTTGACGATATATAAAATAAAATCGAAAAACTGCAAACAGAATTTTTTTAATATGATACATTATAATATTTAGGTAAAATTAGTTGCACTTTTATAATGGTCGATGACTATATTGAATATTATTTTTAACGAAATATTCAAATTGAAATTATTATTAAATTAGAGTTATTTAAACTTTACCTTTTTTTTGCGCGCATACTTGACAAAATGCATAGTGTATCTATCATATATTTTTTTTGTATTTTATTTAAATTTTCTTTTTTAAGAATTTTTTTTTCCTCTTTTAAGAAAAAAAACCTATATTTTTTTAAAGACAAAATGAACCAAATTTTTGTTTTTAATTTTTTTCGTTAAAATTTTTTAAAAATATATATATTTTTTTAATATTTTTTTTAAGAAATATTTTGATATACTTTGTTTTATTTACTTTTTTTAAGGAAAAAAACCAATTTTTTTAATAAAAAATCTATTTTTTAATCTTTTTTGTATTTTTTTATTTATAAATATCAATTTTTTTATTAATTTTTTATGTTTTAATTTTTTGAAATTTTTAAAAATTTCTTTTTTAAGAAAAAAAAACATTTATTTTTTTTATGATTTTTTTATGTTTTAAGAAAAAAATTTGTTTTTTAAGATATTTTGTTTTATTTATGTATGCATATATAATATAAAATATACGTATAGTATAAATTTTCTTCTGATTTGTTCACACGTGTGTGGATGAAAAATGAAAAGCTTACACATGTGTTAAATAAGATAGATTTTCATTTTCTACCACATATTTAAAGGAAATCAAATTCATTTTTTAATTATAAATTTTCTCTCATATTTTTCAACCTATAAAATTTTCGTACTATTTTCTTCAATCCAAACAACCTACATAAAATATAAGGGAATTTCATTTTTTTCCTCTCATTTTTCGGGTTCCAAATGGACCCTAAGTTTAGGTGAAGACTTCTCTTTCCTTGCAAGTTCTTTTATATATATTATCCGTCACAAACAAAATTAGCATAAGAAATATCTTCAAAATATAATTGATTCCAACTATGCAAGATTGTTTTGAAAATACAATCAATCTCGTAAGAAAGAGCAAGTACAAAATGATAAAAGAAATTTTAAGCTAATGTTGCTCATACTTGAATAAAACAAAAATTGCTCTAAATAATCAAATAAAACATTGATATTGTTGTTTGACCATTATTTTTTGTTTGTTTAGTAAATAGTCATTTATTATGATGTGAATGCTATTAATTGGTGTCTTTTGTTCACTCTCTTCCTCTAATATTCATAGTTTGTTTTGAAATTCTAGGCATGTGCTAATTATTTACACGTTATAATTTAGTCATTGTAAGATTGCGTCTTCTATATTTGTACGTAATGAGCTGTTCCTTTTCGTAGAGTTTTATTTTGAACGTGTTTATCTGTTTTGACTAAGTTTGTACTTATCATCATCTCATGTTTGAAGTTTTGTCTAATAATTTTCGATTTTAACATATAAACGAGTCATCTTTTAACATTCAATAGTTTTCGGAATAATTTTATTCAAATTTTATGTTAAATTCTTTTTTTGTTCGGACAATCTGAGTCATTTCTAGATATGCATATATTCTATGAGTTAGTGTACTACAATGTCACTTGCGAACTTTAAACAACAAATAACTTTTTTATTGAATTTTATTTTGTTATCATATGGGAACATTGACATTTAAACTATTCACATTTTTATTCATTAGCACTTTGCGAACAAGATTTGGTGACATGTATGACCTTACTACACATTATTGGAATTTATTAATGTTATAAAAAAGATAAGTTTTTGGAATAGTCTAATGTTAATACCACATGACTTTCAGGTAGGAAGTATTGGGTTCGACTCCCTCTCGCAGCAAACCTGCCTTAAAAAAAACTAATTCGAGTAAACAATCACTTCATATTATTTGATGTTTATGCAGTTGCAATTGGAATAATAAAATTGTTCAACAATTAAGTTATTTTATTTTCTATTTTAGATATTTTTGCAACAAGTGATACTTGACTAAATTGGTCTTTCGAAAATGAAGGAAACGATATTTTCTCTTCCGCCTATCGAATAGACTTCATTAAAAGACATGAAATTCAAGACGTTCTCTAAATCGCACGACTTCCAAGGATGCAGTATCTTTTATACAAAATTGATGTGCTTCTTAAAACGCTAAACATATGCAACAAAGTAGTAAGCGCCATTGAAGTAATTCAAGGCTGAATTTACGAAGCTCGTGAAAGTATATTCCTCATAATCTAACACGCATTAAACTATTTGGAAAACATACTAGCGTTATCTAAATGTACGAGTAGATTGCTATTACAAGATAATAATACCACCGATCAAGTGATATATCGAACAGTCAAATTTATAATTGAATAGCTAATTATATTTTGAACATATATATTGTGAAAATTTTGAATGAGAAACAAACGTTAAAGTTCATTGACTACGGAAGAAAAACAGAGAATATTGTAGAAATTAACATGTACCAAAATTTTAATCAATTTTTTTTATAATGATCACGTTATCAATCGGCCAAATAAGCTAGAGCAGCTATAAAACTAATTTTCAAGCACGCAAATAAACGATTATGAATATGAATGTTAAAACGTGAGTGATTAACCCGCCTTCCAAAAGACAATATGACTCTGTTTGATATAACTTTGCTTGTAAAGAAAATGGTTTTCAATTTACTATTCGAAAAAATGTTATTTGAAAAATCATATAAATGTATGGTAAACTTTTGTAACATAGTTATAATTGTTAGCAAATCGAATTTAGTGTTTGGTAAAATATATATTCATATTTTTAAATAATTATTATATATAATGTAGTTAATAATAATAAGATATTTCTTGGTATATAAAAAATGTATCTAAGTGGGTGTTTATAGATTGCAAAAAATATGTTATCAATTTTGGTGATATCAAAAAAAATTATTCGATAAAAGTATAAAAAAAATAATAAAAATAAAAATTTATCGTAAAATAGTAATAAAAACCATAAGTAAAAGTTACAATTCTAAAAGCTACAAATTGTAGCTTTAGTTTCCTAGTTAAAACTTTTAAAACTTCATTTTAACTTTTAATAAAAATAATTATAACATACACTTAAATATAATTTAGCTTTTAAAAAAAAAGTAATAGTAATTTTAATAAACTTAGCCAATCACAACATCAAGATCGGTAGCATACGCAACAAAATACTAAGCCAATGGAACATTAAAAAAAGTAGAAAAGGGCATTCTCATTCTTTTCTTAAGACCCACGATGCTTCTTATAGATCATCAACATAATATTTATTAATTATAAATACATTTGTCCATTTTATGAGTACTTCGGCTTAAATTTATGTGTATATGTTCGATTCGATATATATTACCGACACAAATATTTTTTATGGCATTAATTACCATGTAACGTTTTACGCTCCATTTTAGTGTTTTAGGATATCATTTATAGCAAGTAGTTATATTCTCCTTCATTTATTAATTTGTTTTATCTTTGTATAAAGAGTATATATCTGTTCCTGACTATAACAATTTGAAATAATCAAGAATCATAAATTTTTTCTTAGTTTTGCACAATAATAGCCTACATATTCAAGAATTATTATAATATTTAATTATCAACTAGCTAGTATCGATCTGATTTGGGTAAATAAGGTTCTTCACTTAGTCGCATAGAAAGAAATAAATATTAAAGAAAAACAAACGGAAAATTACATAAATAAAACAAAATAAAAGTCATTCACATTAATATTAAAGCATCATAATTCGAACTCCATGTCAATATTATAATATACATTAAATCAAAATACAGCTTAAATAATATAGATTAAATCAAAGTATAGCTTAAACAATGTTACTCAAGTAATTTGTTTGTATACTATTGGAATAAACGACACAACACCATGTGTTTTTATTATTTGATTGTGTTGTTTATTTACTGTCTGTAATTTCAGTTAAGTGAGTTTATTACTTCACTTGTAAGGTATTATAACTACGTTGTTAAAACATTCATTTCAGTTTTTATTGCGAATATTGAATACAAAAATGAAATTTTTCCATTCATCTTCATTTCAATATATGTCTTTCATCTTTTCCTCAAACACATTTCATGTTCCTGAAGTGTAATATGGTATCAGAGCAATAAATTCCGCTGGAATTGCTATCATCATAATTCGTCGATCTGGTGTTCATTTCGCCTGCATAATCTCCAAGCTCGAAAACTCCGACGAACCATGAAAATTCCAGCTGAAGACCCGATCACGACGACAATATCACATCCACGGAATCAAGACCCTTTTCCTACAACGAAACCAAAGTCGCGTAATCATAACCAGAGAATCGAAGCAAACAAGAATGCGAGAATTTAAGAATCTGGAATTCGAATGCCGATGAATGCAAGTCAAAAAATTTCATTCGAGAATCCAATGAATCCATTCTACATTCACCACAATGACAACCCCGGAGAAATCCTAGTATCACAACTGCTTAATGGAAATAGTTACTCATCATGGAGTCGTGCTCATGCACGCTCCATCAAGAACAAACTAGTGTTCATAAGGGGAACAATCAAGAAACCTTCAGAAGACGATCAGATTTCTTTCTATGCTTGGGAAAGAAGCAATAATATCTCCGTGGGATGGATCAGCAACGCCGTCAATCAAGAAATGGCTTCAAGCATTCAATTTGGGGATATCTCGCACATCGTGTGGAATGACCTGCGAGAAAGATTTCAGAGAAGAAATGGTCCAAGGATCTTCAACATTCTGCGTGACCTTGTCAACCTCACACAAGAACAACAATCGGTTGTGGATCACTACGCAAGAGTTAAAGCTCTGTGGGAAGAATTTCAAACTGAAAGCCTTTATGTACATGCGGTGATTGTAAATGTAGAGCGTCCAAGAAACTTGCAACGTTCAACGATAACATCTATGTGATGATATTTTTGATGGGACTCAATGAATCCTTCAAAACGACACGAGGACAAGCTCTCCTTATCGATCCTATTCCCACAATTCAAAAGTGTTGGCAGAGATGCCCACAAGAAGATTATTTATTTACATATTAATGTAATATAAATCTTTATAAGTTCTTATTGTAATTGCTAATTATATTAATAAAATTTGAAACGTTCATTTATTCCTTTTTCATTTGTTTGAAGAGTTATAATATTAAATAGTTTTATAGTCTTTAATCAAACCTGACAATGTATGAAGAGACAAATGTAGATTTGCGTTAACAAACTCTTCATGGTTTGGTTAAAATGAAATATTCGCAATTTAAAGATAAACGGACTATTGATCCTAGTATGGTTGTTGGAAGAATCTATGATGTCTGGTTACGAGGCATAGAGAGTTAGGAACTCTATAGTTCGTCTAGTGTATCTTCCAAAGATACTGAATTGAATAGTGCACCTTTAGAGACAATGTAAGAACAAACCATTTAACCTCTTCTGTCTCAATGTCACCATGTATGAATTGCATCGTGCTTACCTAAATCCGGAAATGAGATATGTCATTTCATAGTTTTAATATTCTCATTTGAGAAAGTCAAATGCTAGATCCATTAAGTGATCTAGACTAGACTAATTGGGGAGATATTAAGTTATGAAGATGTCATGAACCAGCTTTATGAAGTTCTAATAGATACGGAATTCATGAACAAGATTGCTGAAATGCAATGTATATCACCTCATGATTTATTACTTGGATTGTGAATAAATGAACCGCGTGTTGGAATAGGTCTAGGGTTAAGAAAAATTTATCATTAATCATATTAATGACAAAATATAAAAATTTCTTTTACTAGTAACACAATTTTTACTAACCTAGATAAAGTGCATATACATGTTATAAATTAAAAACATTATTTAATCTACTTGAATACTAACCTTTCTTGAATCCTCAAACTTGAAGCGTATATGGAGAATCCTCTAGGTTGTGAAAAATAGATTGATTCTAATGGACATAAGTTAGTATGCAGGCTTCACAAATCTATATATGGGCTAAAACAGGGCTCAAGGCAATGGAATATTAAATTCACTGAAGTTCTTCTTGATTTAGGTTTTTCCCAGTCAAAATCTGATTATTCGTTATTTACCCGAGGACAATCTGATTCTTTTATAACTATTCTTTTGTATGTTGACGGCATTATTATTGCAGGTCCATCGCATAAAATCTTTGACTCGGTCAAAGACCAACTTCACACCAAGTTCAAGCTCAAAGAATTAGGGACGCTGAAGTACTTTCTTGGGCTAGAAGTTGCCCGGAACAAGACTGGAATTCAGATCTCTCAACAAAAATACACACTGAACATGCTCAATGAAGCTGGTTTCATTGAATGCAAACCTGTCAAGACTCCTATGGATCCGAGGACTCAACTGACATAATCAGATGGAGATTTACTAAATGATCCGACTGAGTACAAGAGTCTCGTGGGAAAAATGTTGTATTTAACCATCACTCGACCATATATTATGTTCAGCGTCCACAGGCTTAGGCAGTTCAATGCATCTCCAATATATGCTCATCTTTCTGTAGCTCATCAGATCCTACGCTACCTCAAAGAACAACTGGGATTGAGATTGTTTTATCCCTCTTGTTCGACTTTGTTGTTAAAAGCCTTCTCTGACTCGGACTAGGGTACTTGCGCTGACTCACGGTGATCGGTAACTGGCTTCTGCGTGTTTCTTGGAGACTCCCTAGTCTCTTGGAAATCAAAGAAAAAATCCACAGTTTCCAGGTCGTCTGTGGAGGCCGAGTATCGTGCATTAGGAGCGGTCACGGCAGATATTTTTGTTGGAATAGTTCTAGGGTTAAGAAAAATTTATCATTAATCATATTAATGGCGGAATATAAAAATTTCTTTTACTAGTAGAACAATTTTTACTAACCTAGATAAAGTGCATATACGTGTTATAAATAAAAAACATTATTTAATCTACTTGAATACTAACCTTTCTTGTATCTTCAAACTTGAAGCGTCTTGGGAAAGGTGGATCTTCTTCCTTGTCTCGATTCCATCACGTCTACTCTTGATCTTGAGAAACCTAAGGTTTCTATTACAAGAGTCTATAGAGGTTTAGAAGGATTTGTGTGTGGACACAATTAAACACAATAACTCCAGAACAAGTCTATGAGCTAAAGAGCTAATTTAGCCTAAGTCTAATGAGGACTTAGGTGCCAAAATAAAAGAAGTATTTTCTAGAGAGAGAGAGGGAGAGAGGTCGGCCAAGAGCAAGAGAGAACAGGGCAAAAGCTTAAACTTTCACATCTCTATGTGAGGCTCTATTTATAGGAGAAGGAAAAATCTATAAATATCAATTATTCATTCATGAAAGAATAATGTATTCATGACACAATATTTTATTTTCCCTTCCCCTTTCTCTAATAATATGGCCGGCCATGTACACAACAAGCAAGGGGAAATTTGTTTCCTCACTTAGGTTATTTATTTCCTTCTCAAGGAAATTCATTTCCCTTTTCCTTTTGGGTAATTATCCATATAATTAAAGGGAAATAAAACTCTCCTCTTGATGCCTGTTTGGCCGAAATTCTACATATGGGGAGCTTCTAGATGCTTCCTTATTTCTTTTAAGACAATTCTTAATATACCCATTGTAGAATTATAATTGCACAAATAACGAAATTAATTTCATAATGCCTTAAACGACTTTTCCGCTTTAGGAAATAATTTATATTTTCATCATTTTATGTCCATGTGGACAAAAATACCCTTTAGACATTTTCCGAGAAAAAGTCTAGTTCAACATTTGAACTTATTTTGACTTATCTTCTAGTTTAACTTTCATACTCTAATGACTTGTAATAGTGACCTTATGGATCCAAATGAACAAAACTTGAGCTTCTATACTCGGACTCAAAAGTTCACAAACTTTTTCCGAGTATTAGCTTAATGTCAACTGACTCCACTAAAGAGTTGACACTGAAAATCTCTCGGTTCAAATGAATTTATTTTCTACTCAAATTCAACTTAATTATATTGAGCGGATCCATTGAATGTTATCTATGTTTACCCTTCATGAATATCATCAACTAGTTGGGATTTATAAAATTACCATTTTACCATTCTAGTTGTTATTTGATCAACTCATTTAGTACTTGCGAATAAGTTAGAAATAATGTATTGACGAGGAGCTAACAAGTCACATTGTTTCAATCAAATAAAGTCGCTACTTAATTTTGGATACTGTGCAGCTCATTTATTCACAATCCAAGTAATAAAGCATGAAGTGATATATATTGCATCTCAGCAATCTTGTACATTAATTCCATATCTATGAGAACTTCACAAAGTTGGTTCATGACATCTTCATAAATTAATATCCCACAAATTGGCCTAGTCTAGATAACATAATGGATCTAGAATTTGATTTTCTCAAATGAGAGTATTAATGCTATGAAATGACATGTCTCATTTCAGGATTTAGGTAAGCATGATACAATTCATACATAGTGACATTGAGATAGAAAATGTTAAATGGTTTGTTCTTCTATTGTCTCAAAAGGTGCACTGGTCAATTCAATATCTTCGAAAGATACACTGGAAGAACTAAGGAGTTCCTAACTCTCTATTCCTCGAAACCAGACATCATATATTCTTCCAACAATCATACTGGGATCAATAGTCCGTTGATTCTTAGATTGCGAATATATCGTTTTAGTCAAACCACGAAGAGTTTGTTCACGCAAATCTACATTTGTCTCTTCATACATTGTTATGTTTGATTAAGGACTATAAGACTATTGAATATCATAAATCTTCAATCAAACTAAAAAGGAATGAATGAACGTTTCAACTTTTATTAATTTAATCAGCAAATTACAATAAGGACTTTATAAAGATTTATATATTACATCAATATGTAAATAAATAATCTTCTTTTGGGCATCTCTGCCAACTATTTTATGGGTTCAACAATTGCTCACAGCGCTCGATGTTACCTCGACACCGGTTGTTACGATCGTTTTTGATAATCTTGGTGTGATTCACGTTGGGAATAATCCAGCATTCCATGAGCGCACGAAGCACATTGAAGTGGATTTCCACTTTGTTCGGGACCACATCAAGTAAGATGATGTTAAGCTTCTACCAATTCGATCAGCTTTACAACTTGCTGACATATTCACGAAGCCATTTCTTTCTACTACGTTACATGGATTGCAATTCAAGATGTCTATGTTGAATATTTTCGATCCATCTTGAGGGAGCGTATTGGAATATACGACACAACACTATGTGTTTTCATTAATGATTGTGTTGTTTATTTATTGTCTGTATTTTCAGTTAAGTGAGTTTATTACTTCAGTTGTAAGGTATTATAAATACGTTGTTAAAACATTCATTTAAGTTTTTATCTGATAATACTGAATATAGAAATGCAAGTTTTCCATTCATCTCGATTTCAATATGTCTTTCATCTTCTCCTCAAACACATTTCATGTTCCTGAAATGTAATATATACAGAGATGATGTTCGAATGATCTGAGAACAAAATAAATCAAGTACCTAATTTTGGTCAAATGGGTTTAAGAACTATTGAAGGTTAATGAACTATTGTTTATAAATCAAATCAAACTATATCACATAAAAATACGAGAGAAGAGAATACGACGAGAAAAATACTAGTCAAGCAAAGTATAAATGCTTAAATTATTCAAGAAAAGACACACCTAGATGGTTACAGACAATGAGAAAATAACACTAACTACATAGTTAATGGGAACGGTAAAAAATAAATTGTCAATAACATGAACTTGATCACCTCATGATGTACTGCACTCCACCTGTTGGGATTGGTGCCCACAATGGAGATATAAGACATTAAAATAATGTATTAAATTTTGCTGAAACATTAATATAAATAAATATTCATTCTTTATTATGTTTGTGTTTATGTATGAATGCTACGCTCTGAAACTGTAATCAACGAAAGGAGTGCTAAGTATAGACTTGACAAGCTAGGCCATTGTGACTAGTTTAAACATTTCTTCGCAATCTTAAGATCGATAGAGCAATCGAGTCTAAGTTATGATTGTTTGAATGAATTATGATATCTTATCTTGTGATATAGAGAGTTGTGACTCTGTGTTTCATTCTTGATATCTTGCAGAAGATATTGAACAAGACTTGTGATACTATGAAGCTCGAGATCAAACCATTTAATCACTCGAAACTTCAAGATCACATACGAGGGGTATTTTGGTACTTACCTAAAACATGTGACATGTAAAGACATCTCACTCTATGTTTTTTTCTCATTCAGAAATAATAAAGGAGTTAGTAAAGTAATAACTCAAGGGGCAAAACGATAATTTTACATTCCTCTTAGTTAATGATACACATGAAGGGTAATATCATAAAGTACTCCGTGGATCGTGTGAAGAATTGTTTTATCACATCAAACAGAAAATATACGCATATGAACTTAGAGAGTCTCAGTATTAGTCATTGAGTGGAATCGATTAATATTAAGAATTAAAAGACGGAAAAAGTTTGTGAACTTTTGAGTCTGATCTTTAATCTAAAGCTTTGTTCATGTGGGTTCACAAGGTCTCAGTGATAGACACTTAGAAGAGAATAAATGAATAAGAATATTGGATTTACTCATTGAATATAAATTGTGATTTATATCGAAAAAGTTATTTTCTGAGTAACTGGATAAATAATTAGTTATTTATCGTTACATTTATTTAATAAATCATATAGTGTTATTATATTGATAATAATGCATTTAGATGATTCAAATAAATAAAAGAAGAAAAATAAATAATTTCTTATTTCGTACTCGTTTGAGAAGTATGAAATTATTTAATGAAATTTCATTAATAAATGAGAGTTATAAATTAATTGAATTTAAAAATAAATCAAAAGAATTTGAAAATAAATTAAATAAATCAATATGGCCGAGTAAAAAGAGAGAGAGTTGGCCGAAAATTTCAAGTGACTGGGTCATGTGTTTGACCCAACTTAAACCCATTTAACTTGCTTATATAAAGGCTTAAGTAAATCCTAGTCACTTAACCTAACCCTAATCAAATCTCTCGGCCAAAAGAGCTTCTCCCCTACCCTGTGTGTTTCGACCGAATCTATTGAGTGAGAGCAAGGAAGAGAAATTGTTTTCTTCCTTCTCTAAGAGTCTCCCTTATTCCCGAGTATTTATGGAAGAGCCCACCCTTTCCTTCTCATTGAATTCTTTGTCTATTATTATTGACTCTTAATTATGGTGTTTGGTATTTTGCAATATGTGAAGTTTTAATTATAGAATTAAAATTGAGATTACGAAGGTCGACGCGCAAAGCAGCCTGCCGGCCGTCCAGTTCCACCCGTCCAGCCTCCGATCCGGCGAAGACTCCCTGACGCGCTCCAGCCCGGCGAAATCCAGGCACGTCTTTCGGCGAGGATCCAGGCGTGCGCTCTAACCCGGCAAAGGTGTCCAGCGCGTCCTAGTCCGGCGAGCAGGTCCAGGCGCCAACGCTCCAGTCGGGCGAGGCCCATGTCAGGCGTCCATGTCCTCCCTGTCCGGCCAGCGTGCGCCTAAGGCATTTCGGCGAGCCTCCTTCATCAATTTGACTTGGTGTGACATTCCGGAGATAGCGAGCAACGTAGGGATTGTTTACAATCTCAATTGTAAGTAATTCTCAACAATTTGAATGCCTATACTTATATACATTGTTTATATAGGTTGATAGTGTGTTCGATTGTTGTTTAACATGTTTTAATAAATTAGTTTATTAACATGTCAATAAATTTTAATACCCCTAGATAGTTTAAATATATTAAAAATAATTTTTAATATATTAGATCTAATTATATATTTCCGCCACATATGATGTTTTATATAATTAAATTATTAAACTGTTAAATAAATTCCAACACCACCACTACTCTCAAGAACATAAATCAATTTAAGGAGTAAACTGTGTCTATAAATAGAGCAGAAGAACACAAAACGTGAATCCGATTTTTTACTTACGAGCACAAGTCTAAATGCTTCATCTATCGTTCATCGCTCTCACTTACACTCTCTCTTTTACTAGATTCATACATAAGAAAAGTATTATCTAAATACCTTGATTCATAGGGATTGCGTTCTTTGTACTCGTATTTCATGAAATATTTGTTAGACCACTTTTTGAAGTTAATAAACAACTTACATTGAGTGCTAACTAGGATAGTTTAGTGGTAATTCACACCCCCTCCAAGTTGGAGGGCGTGGGTTCAATCCCCACCACAAGCAAAGCTCGCTTTAAAAAAAACAACCTACATTAAATTTAATTTAAACGGGAAACCATGTCTTCATAAATAGACGCCCGTTTATCATTTCTCAAAAAGTTTCTTCTTTAATCGTATATATTTATGTTTATATGAAATGTATACTTAATTCCTTGCATATTGTTTGTTTTCTGGAATCACTCGAAATATTTCTAACAAGCAAAGCTCGTTTTAAAAAAAAAAAACAACCTACATCAAAATAATTAAGACGGAAAACCATGTCTTCATAAATAGATGTCCATTTATCATTTCTCAAAAAGTTTCTTCTTTAATCATATATTTATGTTTATATGAACTGTATACTTAAGTCCTTGCATATTGTTTGTTTTCTAGAATGACTCGAAATATTTCTAATCATGTTTTAGAATATCGTAAAATGCAATATGTCTAATGTAAATATTCTATAAAAACTCTTTCGCTCCTTTCTTTCTTTGGTTTTGAATGAATCCCTATAAATCTCTCTGTCTGGAGCTGTGATTGATGGTGTGGTATGTGATCTTTTGTTCTCAAGGAAAAATTCAGCCTTGGAGTTATATTTAGATCAACACGCGACACTATCATTGGCAGGTTGTATAGATCTCTTAGTGAAAAATTTGATTAGAGGGGTGAGCACATTTGCCTCACTAGTGTTGGAGGTGTTTCCTTTTTATGACGTTTTTTTTTTCTCGTGTCTACTCTAATCTTGGTCAAGACTTTGATTATTTGTAGGTAACATCTATCTGTACGATGTCTATTTCTTATAGTTTTAAACTCAACCAATAATGTCAATGGGTCATATTTACTCTTTCTTGTAATTAGTACAAATACAAATTCATAAACACACAACTTGTGGAAGTTATTTTTTATTTTATTGATAGTCATGAATGGTCTTCTGAATATGTTATATATTTAAGAACGAATTTTCTTAACTAGTGTTGATTCTAAATTTGTTAAAATTTTGAGTGATTGATCTTTAATAAAATTTGACGTTAAAGAGACGACTCGTTGATATATGAGCTAAGTGTCAATTAATATAAAGACAATAGATAAATATCAATTTCTATAAAACTTCTTTTGCATTGCATCCTTTGTATTTGGCAATTTACCGTTTTACTCAATTTGGATATTATTGATAACATAAATTTTAAATAAAAATACGAAAGTCGTGAGTTGGAATCGAAATTTTGCTTATAAAACTATTCCTCGAGTATCGGAACATAATATTTAAAATCAAATTTTACATTTACAAATTTGAATTCATGATTTTTCAAAATATGTGGAAATGGATTCAAAAGAGCCTCGTCGCTGGTTCTTCCAATAGATTTATCACTCGGTGTAAACAACTATGGCAGGAACTTAGTGAATTTATTGAATCTAAATATCATATGAATTCATTGAATTTGTTTTTTAGATGATGTAAACAACTTAGTGAAAGATTATCAATTTATTTTTGAAAATTAATCAATTGGACAGCTTAATAAGATGCCAACGTCTAGGTAAAGTAATAGAGTGGAGTTACTATTATTGCTCAATTACAATTCACGTGTGCATGATTAACCATAGCTTTAAATATGAATTATTTGAGAAAATAATATTGCAAGTAATGTGATTAAAGAAATTCCAGATTAATGTTAATGTGAATTAAATGTGCATTCCCAAATGAGTTGATGATTAAATAAAAGAGAAATTGCCCAATTTGCCACTTTTACTAACCCATTTTTCCTAAATCCTTCAAAAATAAATTTTTCCCAATCTGCCAGTACAAATGACCTAATACCCTTGACATTAAATATTTCTTTCAAATTTAGTCCCTCTTTTTTTTACTTGTTTGTAACCGGTTCCCTCTTTCTTTCTCTTTCAATTTTCCCTCCCATCTCTTTCTCAAGTCTCTTCTCTCTCTCTCTCTCCCCGCGTATCTCATTCCCACCGTTCCCACTTCCCACCTCTCTCTCTCTCTCTCCCCGCGTATCCCACCTCTCTCTCTCTCTCCGCCGCTTATCCCACCTCTCTCTCTCTCTCCCCCGCTTATCCCACCTTTTTCTCTCTCCCGCCGTTGACTCTTCACTTCACTTCTCATGTAAGAACTTCACGATCTCTTTGGGTTTTGGTGTTTGGGGCTCGGGGGTTTGGGTGTTTGGGGCTCGGGAGTTTTGGTGGTTTGGGTTCGGGGGTTTGGTGGTTTGGGTTCGGGGGTTGTGGTTGTTAGGGCTCACGGTTTGGGTTTGGGTTCGGGGGTTTTGGTGGTTAGGGCTCGCGAATTGTTGAAGCTCCGGTTTAATCTCCGGCGAGAATTCCAAAATCTGTGAGTTCGTTAAATTTGAATTTATCGCTCTCTATCTCTTTCTTTCCCTATTTTTCCCTTCCTTCCTTGTAAAATGAATTCGGAATCTGCAATTGTATTCTTACTCTGGGTTTTTGTTCGGGTTTGGGTTCGTGCGAGGGTTTGGGTTCGTGCGAGGGTTTGGGTTCGTCTTCTCGTGTGAGGGTTTGGGTTCGGGTTTGTCTTCTCGTGCGTGAGTTTGGGTTCGGGTACGTATCTTCGTGCGAGGGTTTGGTTTCGGGTTCGTATTCTCGTGCGTGGGTTTGGGTTCGGGGGAGGGTTTTGATTTTGGGTTCGTCTTCTCGTGCATGGGTTTGGGTTCGGGTTCGTCTTCTCGTGCGTGAGTTTGGGTTCGGGTTCGTATCTTCGTGCGAAGGGTTTGGGTTCGAGTTCGTGGTGTTCGTCGTGTTCTTCGTCGTCTTGTTTTCGGTTTTGCAAGGGGTTATTTTCAGTTTCTCATAGATATTGTAACAGGTAATCAAAATGGAGAAGAAACGTACAAGCGAGAGGGTGAAATCTCGAGTTGTGCCGGTAGCTGGTCACGTAGAGCCTTCGAAGAAAAAAGATAAAAAAAAGGAAGTCCATTCGCATACCGTCTGAAAAACCAAAACGACCTTGCATAGCTGAGTCTTCGGACTCTGATTTTGTAAAGACAAACCCCAAACGTCCTCAGAAAGCAGGGAACGTGTACCTGAAGGTATGTTTGAGATGTATACAATTTTGTGGACTGTTATGTAGATCATTTTTGTAGACCTGATTTAAAATGTAGACCTGATTGTAGACCTGATTTAAAATGTAGACCCGATTGTAGACCTGATTTATAGCCTGATTTTGGTTCCGATTGTAGACCCGATTGTAGACCTGATTTGTAGCCTGATTTTGGTCCTGATTGTAGACCTGATTTTAAACCTGATTGTAGGATTGTAGACCTGATTGTAGACCTTAAATGTAGACCTGATGTTAAATGTAGACTTGATTTTCGGCCTGATTGTAGACCTGATTGTAGACCTGATTGTAGGATTGTAGACCTGATTGTAGACCTGATCTTAAATGTAGATCTGGGCGTACGAGACGATGCCCATATTGACCACGCTTCATCATTGCGAGAGGGTCTCGACCTCCGAGCAACCACTTATGCGGCAGTGGAAGACGGGGTTGGCCGTTGTGGGAGACGCCTTCCACAAAACGAATTTTCAAAATCCGAAATTCCCTTTCCACAACCTTTGCGGCGTACATGAGGTATATCTCGTGAGTTTGTAACTTTAATGATTATGTTTATGTACTCATGATGTTTGATTTGTTTTGCAGGTCTCGGCTCGAGAATTTGTAGCCCCAGACCCAAAAACCCCGAGAACACCTACCCCGACAACACGTACCCCGACATCGACCGAGTCCATCACCGATACCCATTCGGATGTAAGTATATAGAACGACTTGTTGCTTGAATTTTAGACTGAAATGTAGATTGTTTTGTAGACCTTATTGTAGACCTGATTGTAGACCTGATTGTAGACTAAAGTGTAGACCTGATTTTAGACTGAAATGTAGAGTAAATTGTAGACTAAATTGTAGACTGAATTGTAGACTGAATTGTAGACTGAATTGTAGACCTGATTGTAGACTAAGTGTAGACCTGATTTTAGACTGAAATGTAGAGTTAATTGTAGACTAAATTGTAGACTGAATTGTAGACTGAATTGTAGATTGATTAGTTGACTAACTCTTGCAGGCTCGGTTGAAGACTGTTGAAGAAACAGTCAAAAATTTGAAGGGAGAATGGACAAGTTTCAAGTTAGAAATGAAGCAAATGTTTGAAGAGTTCAAACAAACTATCTGTGACCAGTTTCTGGTGGCGAACCCCCGACCCAATGAACCAGTTGTGGTTCAAGAAGAAGAAGAGAAAGAAGAAGATAAAGAAGATGAAGAAGAGAAAGAAGATGAAGAAGAGAAAGAGAAAGAAGAAGAGAAAGAGAAAGAAGAAGACAAAGACAACGAAGACGACCAGGGCCTGAGAAAAGAAGGCAACGACGAGCAAAATGAAGAAAAGGAAGAGAGAACAGAAGACAAGGAAGAGAAAAACGAAGACACGGAAGATAAAAACAACGAAGAAGACGAAGGAGAAAAAGAGGCCCCAGAAAACGAAGGTACTTATTTGATTTCTCTTATATTTATTTGAAGAGTCATATGTTTTGAAGTTGATTACATTTTTGAATGTAGGACCTGGTTCAGCCGAGAGTTATGAATCCAGCAAATGGCTTACAGATACGCAGATAGCGTCGTTGGACAAATACTATGTCGTACCCGACGTAGAGAGCCAATCCTGCTCAAGCAAAGAAACACCTGCAGCAACAACGCCATCGTAGGCCATCGTCGTACACGATGACTCAGCCCCGTCTATGTCGCAGCCTATCGTCATACAAGATGATTCAATCCGACCATCCCGGGCAACTCGGTCCCCGAGTAGATACACTCCATCCCCTCCCCATTCGATCTACAAATATTTCATGAACAAAATGAAAAAGCCCCTCAAACATCCGCTCTCTCTACCGTGTACTTCCCCTACTCACGAAGAAGCCAATATCATGAGATCTTGGATGAAGCTTGACAAGCTTAGGAAAAAAATGCAGAAGGGCATTGGTTCAAGAAATACGAGGAGAGCTTACCTGGGAAATGGAGTTTCAACGTGGTTGACGTGTTTTCGAAAACCTTCTTCTACACGTTATGGGAATCGGAGCAATGGTTGTCAGATGAGGTACGTATTTTAGACTTGAATGTAGACTTGATATTGACCTGATTGTAGATTGAGAATTGTAGACCTTATTTTGTGATTGAAGTCCTGATTGTAGATTGAATTGTAGAACTGATTGTAGACCTGATTGTAGATTGAATTGTAGACTTGATTGTAGACCTTATTGTAGATTGAATTGTAGACTTAATTGTAGACCTGATTGTAGAGTTGATTGTAGACCTGATTGTAGACTTAATTGTAGACCATATTGTAGACTTGATTGTAGACCTGATTGTAGACTGAATTGTAGACCTTATTGTGTGATTGAAGTCCTGATTGTAGATTGAATTGTAGAACTAATTGTAGACCTGATTGTAGATTGAATTGTAGACTTGATTGTAGACCTTATTGTAGATTGAATTGTAGACTTAATTGTAGACCTGATTGTAGAGTTGATTGTAGACCTGATTGTAGACTTAATTGTAGACCTTATTGTAGACTTGATTGTAGACCTGATTGTAGAACTTATTGTAGACTTGATTGTAGACCGGATTGTAGATTGAGAATTGTAGACCTTATTGTGTGATTGAAGTCCTGATTGTAGATTGAATTGTAGACTTAATTGTAGACCTTATTATAGACTTGATTGTAGACCTTATTGTAGATTGAATTGTAGACTTAAATGTGGGCACTTATTGTAGACTTGATTGTAGACCTGATTGTAGATTGAATTGTAGACCTGATTGTAAATTGATTTGTAGACTTAATTGTAGACCTGATTGTATATTGCCAGCATATTGACGTCGTTTCGTACTACCTTCGGAAGAAGAGGTGGTTTGGCGAGCTGGACACGTCTTTCACTATCATGACCTGTCATTTCGCGTCCTACCTTGAGCAGAGCTATTCAGCCTGGATGGGGACGGCGAATAAAGACGAGTTCGACTGGAGCCAACATGCACGGGTGATTGACTACGTGACGGCAACCAATAAGTCAATGCGCTATACGTGGCCATGGGTTAATGTGAAAGACATTTACATGCCTATATGTATGTCTGATATCGGTCATTGGTATCTTGTGGTTGTGAACATTGCGGATAGATCGTTGACTGTGTACGACTCTCTATCCGACAACAAGTACCACAAGGCTGTCACTGTTCGCAAGGTCGAGGTTTGGGCTGCCTTCATCCCAGTAATTCTGTCATACCTAAATGTTTTCGAGCATTTAGGGATTGAAGATAGCAGCTCCGCGCCGTTGAAGGTCAACTTCATGCAAATGGTGCCTCAACAAAATAACGGGTACGTATTTATTTTGACTAATACGAATTTAGTATGCAATGGTATTCTTTTTTATTAAATATGTTTGTTTCTTCATGTGAACAGCGGGGATTGTGGCATGTTTGTGGTTAAGGCTATGGATTATATGGTCCACGGCCAATCAGTTACACGAGTTTGTCAAGAAAACATACCCGACTACCGTCAACAATTATGCATTGATTTGTTTCAACACGGATGGTTGAAGTTCGCGAAGCGTGCGAATTCGGATGTTGAAAATTAGATTTGTAGACTGATTATTTGTATGTTCGAATGTATAGTTGTTAATTGGAAACTATTTCTATTTTTGGGATATGTATGTGTATGTTGGGATGTGTATGTGTAAGTGGGAACAACTTTGTAGACAGACTGACTCTCTATTGTAAATTTTCTCTTGAACAATTGAATTGTAGACAGCTTTGTAGACATAATTTTATAATATTTGGTAGACAAAATTGTAGACATATTTGTACGCAATGCTAATTGTATGACCGGGTGGTGGTTTGCCTAAATACTCGTAAATTTCTTGCTTTCAAACTAGCAAAATTTATATCTTCCGACACCACAAGTCCGAATGATTTTTTCTCGTGATACCGACCAATATCAATCCAAGATCCACCATGCTTGAATAACAAATATATTTCCCCCATATCTGCATCAACAACTCCAAAATCAATTTTACATTAAGCACTAACGTATTCAATTTTGTCTACAGCAGCGTCTATAATAACGTCTACAATAACCAGGAATGTCTACACTGAAGTCTACACTAACGTCTACAAATCTGTCTACATTAACGTCTACAAATCTGTCTACACTAACGTCTACAAATATGTCTACAATAACGTCTACAATATAGACGACATTGTAGACTCTGTTATAATTTTGTAGACGATATTGTAGACTCTGTTACAGTTTTGTAGACGATATTGTAGACTCTGTTACAGTTTTGTAGACGACATTGTAGACTCTGTAAATTTTTGTAGACGACATTGTAGACTCTGTAAATTTTTGTAGACAATATTGTAGATAACGAGAATAAGCTGAACTCGTCGGAGAAGGAGAGGACCTGCGTCGGAGACGTCGGAGATGGACTGGAGATCACTCTGAGATGTCCAACAACGGGAGGAATGGAGTGTTGCCGGAGATGAATGTTTGGGTGAGTGTTGTCGTCGGAGATGAAGCTTTCGTTAAGTGTTGTTGGAGATGAAGATTTGTTTGACTCATGAAGCTTTCAGCCTGAATAAACCCACATTCAAGAAGGTTGAGTGTTGAAGAAGAAAATAGAGAAGGTGAAAAGACAAGAAGAGAGAGAATGTAAGAAGGGGAGAGATGTGAAATGTTAGAGCTAATAGACCGGCTATAGGGAGTTTGCTGATTAATTTTTTTTTTTTGAACATTTTCTCTTTTTAGCCGGTTCGCTTTTTGAAGGGTGAAAATGTAAGTATTTTTTTTTTAAGGGTAAAAGGTATTTTCAACTCCAAAAGACTTGTATTTTGGGAAGGATTTCACTTTTGGTGGATTTAGGGAAAGAGGATTAATAATGGTGGCAGAATGAGAATTTTCTCTAAATAAAATTCATACTTCAAGGTGAATAAGAGTAGATAGCTATTCATCGCAAGGGGTGAGTTATAACTTACATTTCGTATATTTTTAAATTTCTTACATTTTACTCTTTTTAATATATCATTTTTTTTATTTTTTTTATTTTTTTTAAATGCCCCACGGTACTCACGTAAGTCGTGAATTTCGCCGAAATTCTTTTTTCCGCACAAGACGAAATCCGCATGCTCAACGGATGGAAGTGACTTTTTCGTCGGAATTTTTTTTTCCGCTTGGACGGTCCTACCGTCCGTACGCGCAGGATGAGTTCTAAGTTATTTTCCAAGAAATTGAGCTCTATTGTGAAGTTGATATAATATATGAAGACATTATTATATTGATAAAAGTTGCAAACTAATAGAATGTCACGAACTTCGAAACCCTTCATTTGTAAATTGTACGGATTTTCATAAATCTCTTTTTTTAAGGATTGCATGGATTCAGATTTCAGACCCCACCTATACACAGAACCCAAATGAACATCACATGAGAGAGAGAGAGATAGAGAGAGAGAGAGAGAGAGAGAGAGAGAGAGAGAGAGAGAGAGAGAGAAAGAGAGAGATTTTCTTGACGTTAGTTTTTTGCCCTCCCTATAAATTCTGAATACATAAAATAGATATAATTAACTTAAAGTTTTATTTACCTTAAAAATATTTATTTCCACTTTGCCTTCTTTGGTTTTGAGTTTGACGTATACGACGGCTTACGATGATGATGCTAAATAGTTACTATTTGATTATGAATTTGTGATACATTTGAAATTTGTATTAAATTAGTGAATTGTTCAAAATGTACCATAGTTTAATTTTCAAAATAATCTAGCGGTATGATTACTTTTTTATGAAGGTGATAACATAAGTTTGAATATTTTTTCTGAAAAAGGTGAAAATTTAATTGTTTTGCTAATTAATAAGTTTGAAATAATAATATTTTAAAAAGTTAAATTTTAAGTTTTACTTATAACTTTGTTGTTAAATTTAAGCTGAATTTATGGACGGAATTCGAGTGTAAACAAAGGCAGAGCTACATAGTGTTGCGTGCGAATGTAAATGCTTAAAACTACAATTTTAAATTAAGTTCGTTTATCGATGTTATACTTTTAGCCTAAATTTATATAAATATCTTTTATCATCAGACCGTGATAACAATATTTATTTTTGCTCCGTTTATCGAGTGTACAATTACGTAACATGTGTTTAGGAATAGATGATACGTTGATGTACATACAAAACTCACAAATCAGTTATACGAGTTTGAAAAGAAAGAAATCTCTACATTTCCAAATTACTAAACTCACAAATCAATTATACGTATTTGAAAAGAAAGAAATCTCTACCTTTCCAAATTTTTAGAGTTTATGATACAATAAAATATAAACTATACGGATCAAACATGTTAAACTCACTGCCTGCAAAATAAGCTTAAATTCAACAAATTACTCGTGTATAGATTATGTTATTTATTTAAACTGCTATGCATTTAAACAGGCTAAGTAACTAGTGTCAATTAAAATCACAATATATTTCTTTTAAGCATAAAAATATAACCCAACTCATAATTAATATAATTTCTCACTATAATCACAAATAGGTCATATCCAATATTGAATATGAAGGAAGGGATAAGGAGGTTTTTCTTGGAGGATCTTCTTACAGTGTGGCACGTGATACCCATGTGACATTCTTAAATAATGGAAGAGCCGTGATTTTCTATCTTTAGCCCCAGATAAGGAATCTCTCTCTCTCTCTCTCTCTCTCTCTCTCTCTCTCTCTCAATGTTAGATATGGATTTGTATGTATTCATGAAACATGATCATATTATAGATATAGCCTCAGCAGGGGTATGTATGTAGTAGTATTCTACTTATCCATATTAGCTGTTCCAGGCTTTCATTCTAACCCCACTTGACCTTCAAAAGTCCATTTATTGTTGTTTTGGTTAATTCTCTAAAGTGCCGATTATATAAACCTACTTCAAGTTTCAACTATACAAACTAATTGGAGGAAAAGAAAAGTATTGCATGATGTACATTAAATCTCGAAACGTACTATTCAATGCATAGCCAGCCAAAATTTAGTGGCTCAAAGGGATGGAATGTAAATTTCTCTCATCTCGAATCCGGATGTGTAAGAACAAAATATTTTAATTTTAAATTTAGAATAATCTTATTGGCAAAATTTGGACTTATGGAACAAAAATTCATATACTCCATCTGATGGGATTTTTTAAGGATTAATATTAGTAATAGGTAATAGGAATGTAAATGTTGTGATCTTTTGAAATGGTCAACATTGGTTAATTTTTTGTACATGGTCGGATCAATCAATTAACAAAAAATTTCATATAATTTTACTTCAAAATAAATTCATGCCCAATTCATTAAACGATAAATAAAAAAATTAAATGCATTTATAAATTGTATGCGAAAATCGAGAAGTCATTTCTTACTGCTTTGATTGAGAAACATTCATTTTTGACGAAAAATTAGGAACTAACACAAGAGAGAAAAGTGAAAAATTCCATGCATTTTATAAAAATTATTTCCTGATTCAAATTTTTTTTGTTAACGAACACTTCGAAGGATAATATTCTGTTTGGAGATCGCGAATCAGATATGTTTTGTACGTGGTTGTTTGTTTTTTATGTTTTGGTGAGTAGTTGTTTTCGTCATCTACACGTATATGGTCCGAGTTTCGATGAATTTTTTTTACTAGTCATGTTGTGTGAATGAGTTAATCTTGTCAACTTTATTTCATTTGTTTTCCTAAACTCATTTCTTATAATTTTATCGTTATGTTGATTTTCTTATCATTTACATGATGTTTACGTCTATTTACATATCATTCACTTGGAGGTTCCTATACCGCTATTAAAGTTGAACACATGTTATTATTAAGTATTTTTTTATGGCATTTGAGACTTCCGTTCACAGATTTACATTTAAATCAATGTTCATGGAATAATTACTCAGGTCTGTGTGATCATAAAAATTATATGAATATTTACGACATTTATCATCAACTAAATTATATTTTTGTGAGTGAGCATTGCCACTCAAATGATTTAACTATAAAAAAATGATATAAATAGTGGGCCTAAATAACAAATTTACTTACATATAAACGAAAATATACATGATTAATGCAGGGAAGAACATTATTTATGAAACAATTCAATCCCGACCGCCAAAAGAGAAAAACATAACTTTTAGTTTTTCCAAAAAAATGCAAAAAATAATGAATAAACGATGAACAATGGCGTGCACAAAATTTAAGCACAAAATTTAAAGCAGTAAATTAATGAAATTTATTTTGAAAATCTTATATACTTACATGTAAATAAACTGCAAACAAAAATATACCATATTTATCAGGAAATAACGGTTTTCATGAAACAATTTCATCTTGACAGCCAAGAGAGAAAGACCAAGATTTTCTATTTTTTCAAACAAATAAACGATGAGTAAAAAAAATTTAAGTAGTAAATCAATGAAATTTCTTTCGAAAATTCTATTTATTTACACATAAATAAATTGTTTTCTTTTATGTAAGATCTTAACAAATTATTATATGCGTGCAAAATTCTAAAAAAAATACATTAAATGACATAATCATGACCATATGTTATAGTCCTCCTTTCATCTCTCACAAGAACATATAGGTGCAAGTCACGCAACCATATGACGAATATTCCACATAGATTCTCAATACGAAGAATACCATTGAAGAGCCAGACTAATTAATTGGTTAAACTGTAAAACTTTGTAAATAATGGTTAATTTTAGTAAATGACAAATATTATGTTTCGAATTAACAAAAATAAACAAATGACGGATTATAAAAAGATATAACAAATATGTGCCAAATTCACCAAAAAAAGATGTCAAGTTTTTAAAGAAAAAAGAGTTAGTGATCATGTATTATCACATTGAATTCTAAACTCAAGAACACATTGAAAGTCTAATTTCCAGAACCTGGAAAGACTCTTAAGATATTGAAGAAGTGAAGGTTTAGAGAAAGATGAAGGCACTCGTGATAAAGGAAAAAGTGAAAAGGACATTAAGTGTGGAAAATAATAAATATTATACCTCAAATTAATTAGAATAAACAAATGATGAATTATGAAAAAAAAATGAGATCAAATTCAAGAAACTTTGCAATACCAAAATAAACAAATTATAAGTTTTAAAAAACAAATAGACCACCATGACAACGAGTCACCATTCAATGAAATTAACTCAAGAACACATGTTTAAAGACAAATTTTCAAAACTTATAAAATTCTATTAAAAATGGAAGAGCTGAAGATCTTGAGAAAAACCAAAAAAACTCGTGATAAAGATATATTTTTTTATAAATTCTGGAAATGATACAAACTTTTGTTATTAGAGGGGTTTAATCGTGCGTATTCGGCCATATTCGTATACCACACTGCAAAATAGTAGTTCTTATTTATTAACATGTTAGATCATCTCCACCCACCCGAACATTAAAATAATAAAATGGTGTAAGAGTGAACTCCAATCGAACAATATATAACCAACGCCATTACAGTGTTGAACACTATTTGAAAAAAAAATTGCAACAAAATAGCGCGTTACTATTCATTGCACGATAATATTTTTTTAGTCTCTATAAAAACTTATGATTTATATATTAGCACTTATTTATAAAAATTATATCATATTTATCCTTACATAACTCATATCTAGTATTTTAAAATTATTTTCAAATATAACATTGACATTTGGAGTTTGAGAAAAATAAAATGATATTAATATTAATACTGAAACGATATGTTTCGTTTGTATTATTTTATATTTTGAATTATTTAAATGAATAAGTGGTATAATTGAATACTTTAAATAAACATAAGGGTATAATCTAATAAATAAAGTTGATTATAAAATTATATTTCAATTTGGTGTAAAAAAAAAATTCGTTTGGAGAAAAATAGTGTTGGATGTGATATTTCCTGTAAAATGGTGTAAAAAATGGTGTAATCGGTTGGAGATGATCTTACCACCTTTAAAAAACTTAATTTTTTTTTCTTCAGATTATGCAAGAAAAATCAAATTATAAATCCAGACATATATAATTAAAAATTCGCAAACTAATAATACTTTTTGACAGATGATTTATTATATTTTGCTTGGTTTTGTGATGAACAATATTTGATTCGAGTGTTTTCGTGTTCTTCGCCACAGAAAAATTATGGAGATAATTAAACACGTTTTTTTGGTGAATAAGATATTAGTCTTTAAATTACATGGAGAGAGAGTATATGCTTAAAGAGAATATCCTAAAATAAACAAGTTAATTTGAATTTTCATTGATTATATTTTAGTTTAAGGAAAAAGAAAAAATATAGAAAAATCAGAAGTACATTTTGACATATCATCAATGTTGGCTTCTTGAATACAAATATTGGAACATTGATTATTTACAACTACAAGTCTAACATTTCCAGCAGTAATTGTATCTAACTTTCCAATATGTATTAACATTAAGAAATTGGACACTCTAGTTTGAAATTGGACCCAAAGGGGCAGACTTCATTGTTTTCAGGGTTAGAAATATTGAACTACTATAATTTTCCAAATTGTTTTTATATTAGTTTGCATGTTCCATCTTTACTAATTCGAGTTCATGATCAAATATATTTATGATATCACCCAAGGTTGTAATTTTGCATAAATGTACGAGGGAAGCTTTATTTTTAATATTCTCGATGTGTGAAATTACTGCTTATGTGTTATATGTTGTAACTTACAACTTGTAAGCGCTGAGAAGACGTATAATTTTACCATATCAAACATTTTTTCGTTTCTAGCTGCTGTCAAATAGAATCGCCTACCTCTTGGGTTTGGAGCGTCGTTCACGCGACTCAGGGTCGGAGGAGGGCGTTTGCCTACCACCGCCTCTTAATCTCGCCGAAATCCTCCGACGCGACGCCGCTGTTTCCAGCGCCTCCGCCCTTCCTCCTCACTCTGACGATGGTGACGATGACCTTCACGCGAGCTCTAGAATCTCGCGTCCCATCCCCAGTGGCTGCCCTGATTCGATCTCGAGCCTTCTCCAAGGTACGCGTCCATGGATCTCGGAAGCACGAAAAAAAACGAACGACCACGACGAGGGAGAGACTTCCGCATTATTCGCGCTGCTTGTACGTAACGCGCGCGTGGGCTCTCTCCCAAACGCCCTGATCGCCGACCAGGAATTCAGAATACATGATCGACGATGGGGCTCCCAACGACGATGCTCTATTGTCGGCGGATCTCCATTTGTGGAGGTCCAAACCAGAGCGATCTGGAATGATATGGAGCACGCCATTTGTGTGGGCGGGGGTGGTGCGGTTCGACTACCGGATGACTAACGTCTTCATTTTCAAGGTCGAGCGCCGCATATTTCTTCATATAACAGTATGATTAGTTAGGAGTTTCGGTGAGATTGATATTAATCGATAGGTGGGTGAGATATTTAGTTGTTTAGTTTCATTTCGAGGTCGGTATTTAGGTTTCGAAGCGGTCTGATTTAGTTGTTTTGGTTAGTTGATGTTTCAGTTTTCATTTGTTGATGTTTTAGTGAGGTTTGTTCCGATTCTACTATTTTCTGTTTCTCATTAGTATTTCAGACTTGTTAATATGTATATGAAGTTCTAGTACCTATCCGATTTACTTGAAAGGTTTTTGTCGTGCTTTCTGTTTGTCGATGAGATCATCACTTAGAAAAACGTATAAGTTTATCGGAAAAAATAAATTATATCTTTGAAACTTAAAGAGTATTAGTTGTTTACCAATATTTAATGTATTTACGATGAAATACCTAAGATTTTAAAATTTATTTGAACACTACTGTCTAACGTTATTCAGTAACATTTAAAACTGTTTATTTTTAACGCATCTGAACTTAATTATTTAAAATTGAAACAATGTATAAAAAAAATTAACACCTATATTTAAAGTTTTATTTTATTTCAACAGATAATAATTTAATTACAGTCATATAAAATACAATATTCTCATTCAGCACATCTACACAAGGAAAACCGGTAAGATTAAATTTATAATAAATAAATAAAAACATTGACTAGGAAATGTTGTATATATTATGCTTTGATTGAAATTGAAATTGAAATTGAAATTGAAATTGAAATAGACGAACTAGCTTGCGTACAAGGGTACAATAGGGATGGCATTATTGGATAGTGATATGTTTGGATGGTACATAAAATGCTATAAGTAAAGGCATAAAATCACATGCTAATGGGCATATATTGCAAGGCTGGTATATGAATTAAATAAATAAATAAATACATGGGCACTTTGTATTTCTTTCTTAAAAGGCCACTTTGGATTCCTTTCCTCACATCCCCTGCAATTATCTCTTATTTAAGTTTACCAATTTGTTGGGTTGTTCATACTTCATATTGTCATCATCATTAAACTCATACAGTTTGTCCTTTCAAAAAAATGTACAATATTTTATGTCTTGTATTGTATATGATATATACCATTCATGTAAGCGATACATTATAATATATTATAATGTCATATGGTTAATTAATAAGTCAAATTGGTTAGTGTCATCTAACATATACATCCACGATAACAGAAAGTTGGCTATACAATTTATACACATCATACAAACAATAGAAAATGAATACAATGCGTGCATCGAAATAGTACAGAAAATAGAGGTAAGTCTTGATCTTGGGACTTATATGATCTTGATAATTATATGAGGCGATAAAGAGAAGCTACAAATTACACACTAACATGTTTTACATGGAGTGAAAGGCTTTTATCATTTAATGAAAATTTCTCTCACATTGAGTAAAGAGTGAACCTCCGGTGAGGTTGTATATCGCTGGTGAGAGCTAATAACATCAAGAGTCAGGCGTGAGAGATTTATTAGTTGGAAAAAGAGTTGGAGATAGCATTAACCGTCCTAACTAACAACCTGTTCATCACTAAGAAACTAGATGATGACGGATGAAGTTCAGAACAGGCTCATTTGGCAGGTAAAATCCTCTCAAACAAATCTTTTGGATGGGGGACATAAATGATTTTTTGAAGTCTTTTCCACCAAGAGGATGCAGAGAGAGTCATAGGGGGAAGACCTTGGCTTATGAAAAGATGCCAGCTAATATTAACTGATTGGTCGCATTTGATGATGGTGGAGAAACTCACCTGTACGCATTCTCCCTTCAACATAAGAGTAAGGGGCCTCCCTCCAGGGTTTCTAAATGAAGCAACATCAGGAGGGCTAGCACAAAACTTCGGGAAATTTCTAATACTCAGGCAATGATGGGATAGACTTGAAGTTCAGAGTGAACTTGGACTTAAGGAGACCGTTATGCGCATGGACGTTCCTTGAAAGGGAAGGTCTCCCGACGTTGCGGCTACATGGTAAATATTAAAAGCTCGGGATGTTTTGTTTCAGATGTTGGAGGATTAGTCATGAAATAGTTTGCAAGAAAATAGAGCATAAAAAAGAAGAGCACTACACTCTCCCGAGGTGATGACTTACGGTCAATGGCTCTTCGCGGGGTCGAGCCAGAATTCTTGCTTCGTCGGAATGAAAAAAATTATCGGAAAAGGAAGAGAACTAGCCTGGGATTCAAAGTAGCTCGGCATGTTGGTGGCTAACATAGAGGAAAGGGGTAGTGGATCGACAAACCCTAGAGCTGACGTGGTAGAAAGAGTTGAAGGAGGAAGGAAGCAAACGACTAGTAACATGTCACCGAATAAAAGAAAATGGGAGTGGACGACAATAATTTACTGCCACAATTAGGAAAGGACGGAGTACCGAATAAATATGTTATCCATGTGCGTAGAAAATCCCTCGAGATGAACACAGGTAATGACCAAAAAGAAGCCATTAACGGTAAAACAACCTCCAATATTACTGCCAAAAGAGCGGAAGAAGACAGCGAAAGAATGATCAAGCATATAAGCCCAATAAATATTGGGCTGGGCTCATCCACTTTGGCTAAGATGGAATTTAAGCTTCAATCGGGTAAGGACATAGAGGAAAACGCTTTAGAATGGAAGAGTAGCTTGCTTACAGCACAAGATTCCTCTAACTCAAGATGCAAAAGAAAAGAAGAGACTCAAACAAATGAAAACCCTGTGACATATAAAAAAGCCAGTGTGTAGAAAGAAGCCCAGTGGATTGGATTGCTCAATGAAACAGAGGTGGCGGCTCTTTCCTTATATCTAACTAAAATCTTTGAGCCAGGGATTGGAACTAGAACTATATCCATGAGGCGAGACTTATCAAACTCATACCACGTCCATGTTAGTTATGTCATGGAACTGCCTAGGGAGGGGAAGCCGGCCATTTTAATTTTTTTTGGAAACAAAACCAGGAATTGGTAGACTGCAAAGTATAAGGAAGAAACTCGGTTTTGGGAAGGAATAGAAGTAGCTGCGATTGGTATGGCAAGGGATATTTGTATATGCTGGAGGAAAGGAATTTCCTTAGATATCTGGAAAACAACAATGAATTTTTATTTGGGCTGCAATGAAAGAAGAAGCGCATAATAAAGCTTGGAATATCATCGCCACTTATGGCCCATCATATAAAGAGGAAAATGCTGCTTTCTGAAATGAAATGAAGGGTGTTGTAAATTAAGCAAATAAACCTTGGATCCTCATCAGAGATCTAAATCTCATTCTTAACCAGGATGAGAAGCTCGGGGGAAAGGCATTCAAGTGGAGTCAAGGAAATATTTTGAGGAATTTTTTATCGGAGACATGAAGTATTGATCTTGGCTCGAAGAGAGTGTTCACTTTGTCAAATGGGCAACATGACATGCACATAATCATGGAGAGACTTGACATGGTGCTTGCTAATCCAGAGTGGTTAATAGGATTTCCCAATGCTGGAGGAAAGCACTTTCTTATAGTCAACTTAGACCATGCTTCTATTCTTTTGGACTGCCACATGCTAGACGAGAAAAGGAGGAGGCCATTTCATTTTCTGGAGACATGGGCTGAAGATGATGAATGTAAAAATATTGTCCACATAACATGGGTGGGAAGGCAGGAAGGGCAAGAGCCAACTTTCAATTTCACGGACAAATTAAAGCAGGTTGGCAAGAAGCTTCAAATATGGCAGACGAAGAAGTGGAGTCGTCTGAATGATAATACAAAAAGATGCAAGAAGAGATTAATGGAATTACAAAATCGGAAGACAACAACGAATGGTAAGGAAGAGTTCCTGAAGTCAGAATTGAAGGAAGCAGACGCACTGAATGAGAGGATATATTGGCGGCCTTCGAGAGAGTTATGGCTCAAGGCTAGCGACTCGAATACCCGATATTTTCATACTTCAACCCTTATCAGGAAAAAAAGAAACTACATTGGTGGCCTAATAAATAAGCAAGGGGAATGGCTAAACAACAAACGACAAATTGGAGAGCACCTTCAACGTCGATACATAGAGTTGTTCAACACCACCGATCCATCCTTCCCAGGCTGATAGACATTTCTCTGATAAGGATAATGGGAGAATGGAACTATCCCGAGCCCAAAGGAAATCAAGAAAACATTATGGGCTTTGAATCCACTCAAAGCCCCTGGGCCGAATGGACTTCAAGGCTTATTCTACTGCAAATACTGGGAGATAGTTGGGCCGGACTTGATTTATTTAATCCAAGATTTTTTCTTAACCGGAACCCTATCGAAAGAAGCTACATATGCCCATATTGTATTGATCCTGAAAACCACCACAACAGACTGCTTTGAAAAGCTACGGTCCATAAGTCTTTGCAATGTTTTCTTCAAAGTCCGCACAAAGATCATCACAGCGTGGCTGAGACCTAACCTAGAGAAGATCATCTCCCCAAATCAGTTCGCCTTCGTGCCGGGATGGTGGATAACTAAAAATGCGATATTAGCCAAAGAGTTAATCGCTGCCATGAATCGAAAGCAAGGTAAAGACTTTCTTATTGGTATTAAAATAGATATGTCCCGTCTATCTCTCATCTCATGTTCACGGATGATAATATCCTATTTTGTAAAGCAGAGAAGAGAGAAAGTAGAGGAGGCCATGAGATGTGTAGAGGTGTATGGTAACTGGTCGGGTCAGCTTATAAACAAAGAGAAATTAGGTTTCTACCTGTCTAAGAATAGCACGAGGAGAGTGAGAGACACCATAAAAAACTTGATGGGGATGGAAAAATGCAAGCAAGATATAATTTATCTCGACCTCACTCTTTGTCAGCAGAAACATATCGAGAAACTTTGGTTGCCTGAAGATGATGATTCTTGGCAGACTTAAGAGCTGGATGGCAAGGAACATCTCCAGAGAAGGTAGAACTACGTTGCTGAAATCAGTCATTCAAGGAATGCTAAAGTATGTGATGTCCACCTTCAAACTTCCAAAAATATTATAGGACAACGTAGAAAAAGCCACGAGAGAATTTTGGACAACGTGTAGTCACTAGGAACATTTACATGGCGTTGATCAGTTGGAGAAAACTCTGCCAGCCCAAATGTTTAGGAGGTCTCGGGTTTAGAATTTTAAACTTATTTAATCAAGCTTTTCTAGCTAAGCTTGCTTGGAACATGGCTAGAAAAGGAAATCAGATGTGGGTCAAGGTTTTAGAGGCTAAGTATGCAGATCGGTGGAGTTTTTGCACTTTGATAACTCTCAGCATGGGTTCAGAGCTTGGAAGGATTTCTTGAGTAAAAAATATTTGATTAAAGATAACTCCGTGTACTTGATTGGAGATGGCTCGACTGTGAGGATCTTCAAAGACAGCTGGCTGGATTCGGGAGATATTCAAAACCCGATAGTGATGAGCAGCGATGAAAATTATCGAGTGGAGAAATTATTATGCCTAGGGTCGAGAGAGTTGAACAGGTCGAAGGATATAGAACTCTGCTGTCAGAATGCTTCGGAAATTGTAAAAATCGTTCTGATGCCGATCGGGAAAGAAGATAAGCTTATTTGGAAGCCGAATGAGTAGGGGAATTCACAGTGAAATCGGCCTATAATATTATCTCTGGAGCTGCCTTTGATCCAATAGATGAGATATGGAGACATATTTTGGAAATTTAATTTCAACGACAGATATAAGCTGACTCTGTGGATGATAGCGAAAAGATGTTTTCAAACTTCAAAGCGGCTGGAGAAGAATATCAGAGGTCTAGAAGACGTGTGTCGGATGGAGGAGAATCGGAAACTTTGTATCACCTATTCTTTGAATGCCCAATGGCGAAGCGCTTATGGTTGTATGAAGGGGTTGGGAAAAATGTGGGATGTGGCTTCGTGTAAATCAGGTCAAGACATTGTTTTTGAGCTTCTGAAACGACGAAGCGAAATTCGTATTGAAATCAAACGAATTCATGGGGAGGGCGATCGCGATTATTGAAGGCATGTGGAGAACCAGGAATGAGTTTTTGTTCAAAGGATCAGAGATTCTCTTTCCTCTCTTGGTTACTCGGATGAGGAAATTACTTGAAGATATTAGAGCGAGTGGAGAAAGGAACTCTCGGGCTTTAAATCCTTTATCGAAGGCTGCAAAGGAAAGGTGGGAGAAGCCAGCCATGGAGGTAATTAAGATTAACGTTGATGTCGCTTTCAAAGATGGTGTAGCTGTTGTGGGCGTGGTGGCGAGAGCAGCGTCAGGAGAATTTAAATGGCTATGGAGAAGTAAAATTGAAGCAGAGTCGGCGATGGAAGCAGAAGTGAGGGCAGTGGGGCTAGGTCTCCGGCTCGGTAAATTTTATGGCTATAGAAAAGTTATAATTGAAGGGGACAACAAGGTTGTGATGGAGTCGGCCGGAATGAACACCACTGCTGTGAATTGGAGACTGATTTCAAAATTTTAGCACATATTAGAAGAATCTTAAGTTTTTTTTGTCTAGTGGTTTTGTTTGTACAAGAGGAACCGGTAACAAAGTAGCACATTTACTTGCTCATTGGGCTCTCAATAGTGTTAACTTTGGTGTGTGTAATTTAAGGGAGGTCCTGACAATTGTTCGGGACCAAATTATTGATGAAATGCAGATGTAGTAAGCACTCTTTTACTTTCGTGGTAGTTTTTTGGGGACGAGAGGTTTTAATGAGGCTCCATTTTAAAAAAAAAAACTACAAATTAAAAACATAAATAAGTATTAGTCTTGGATTTGTATGAGGTATAAGTCTTGGTTTTGAGAGTTTAAAAAAAGTTTCATCGATAAATTTTAATTTGAGAGAAGTTACAAAGATAAATTTTATTTTGTAAATTAAAAAATACACTCATTGGTTCAAGTTTGAACTATAATAAAATTCCATTTTAGCCTTATTTTTTCACTTTTTATTCTATTTTTTTTCATTTCCTCCAATTCTATCTATCTCTACCTTCAAATACTTTCTACAAATAATGGAATTCGCTTAAAACTGACTAAGTTTCTTATTTAACTATCTTGAATTGATTTAGTTATATGTTTTGAATGAAATTGAAGAAATTTCTAGATCTAATCGACTGAAATTTCATGTTATTTTCGATAAAAATCTCATGTTTATTGTGAAATATAATTATTATTTTTATGAAAATAATGAGAAATAGTTAAAATATTTGATAGCATCTTATGAGATCTGATAGACATAAATAAACTCGATGATTTCAAATTTTTCGATAGGATTCGATAGTTTGGATAGTTTAAAATTTTTGGATGAGTTCAAATATTTTTCGTTGACTTGTAAGAATGTGTGATTTTTTTGATAATTTTAGTTTTTATCTTGTTAAACGAAACATGGGAGAAATAACAGTAATTAAGGGTTTTTCCGTAATGCAGTTACATTTTTTGTTGATGTTTTGGAAAATACCACTTATATTGAGTTAGTTGATAAATTCACGTTCAAAATCAAACTTGAAGTCCCATATACAATTTACGATTTTAATTGTTGTTTATGCACCATATATAACCAATGAATGTGAAAATAAATATTTATGCTATCATAAGCGAATTAAACATGGTTGTAAATAAGAATTTAGATTACTTAATTAAATATAGATGGAGAGTAAATATCAAGCAACCAATAAAATACGAAATAGAAGATTTACGGGTGTTGGACTCACGAACGCAATTGTCAAGTCTTGACAATCCGTCTTCAGTCTAATATTGACTAACAATTATTGCAATCAACGATGCTCTCACTCAATAAAATGACATAAGTGATAAGGATCAATTTATTGATTCTCTTACTCATAATCAATTCAAGTGACTAGTTTCCGTTAAAGAAGTTATCACTCAATTAATGTATCATCAACATTAATTTTATAATTGTGTCTCCTTATAATTTTTTATTCGCACAAATCATATGTCGATTCAAGATAATATTCATTACACCCTACTAGAACTCTATATAGTTTTTAAACAATTTTGACCTAAAGTATTTAACAACAGTTAAATAAGATAATATTCATTACACCCTACTAGAACTCTATATACTATTGAGCATAATAGAATAATATCTTCTTCATAGTCTATTTTCTCCTTCTATTGGGGCATACTTTGATACTTTTATGCGTATCAAAGTATCATAAATGCTATCAAAACATTCAATAATGAGGAATTAACAACACATCCATGTGTTAAAAAAATATGAAATAATACATAAAAAAAGGTTTAATATTCATATATTATGAAATAACTATATAATAACAAAAATTCAGAAAAGCTTGAATTATTATTATGGCACATCACATGTTCATAAATTACACTTAATACAATATATGAAAGTAACAAAAATAACATGATATTGTATCGACAATTCGAGTATGAGCTTCTCTACAATGAGCTTGAATCCGAACTTGTTCAGCAAGCTCCTCGACTTTTGTCGAGCTTGATCACATATGTTATGCAATATTAAAAGATGAATACTCATGATTATTTATCCTCAAATATAATTTAAGATATCTTTAATCACGAATTTTTAGGTGCCATACCAGTATTCTTCTTATTAATTTGAAGTTTGGTCAAGCACAAGAACTCGTTTTCTGTTCAAGTGACTATTCATGTTGCAAGATCCTCTATGAAGTACTAAGACACTCTTTAGATGACTCATTACCAGAAGAGAGCTTCTTGGTTTTGCGCAAAGAACTTTTGCTAGCGACATAGTAGATCCCTAGTTCTTTCCAAGATGAGTGATGGACTCAAAAGTGTTTCAACAATTGAGATAGTTCATGATCAACCTATACTGAAATAGTTGAATCCGAATTATATGAAATTACTTGAAAAACGAGTTCAATAATCTCATTCATCTATGCCCTATGGATTTTAGTTTCTATAAAACGATTAATCATGATCCTTTATCGAAGTTTCCATCATCCTAGTGCCAGAGAGCTTATGCGTGGTTTCAATGAGGCTTGTTCGCTTTGCACACAAACATTTGTTGCATCAAATCAAAGATCTCCATAGTAGACTCTGTTGCAATGAGTTTAGGGTTAAGAATAAATTATTATTAACAAGTTAATGGCGGAATATAAAAAATTTCTTTAATAGTAAAACAATCTTATTAAACTAGGAAAAGTGCATGATTATATTGTTATTTAAAAAAATTATTTAATCACTTGTTACTAACCTTTCTTGTAGCTTGATTTTTGACGAGCGTTGGGAAAGGTAGATCGTCTATTCTTCCTCGTTTCCTTCACACCTTGTCGTGAACTCGAGAAACCTAAGGTGTTTATTACAAGAGTCTATAGAATGTTTGAAGGATTTGTGAGTGGGCACAATAAAACACAATAACTCAAGCACAAGTCTATGAGCTAAAGAGATAAATTAAGCCTAAGTCTAATGAGGACTTATGTGTCAAAATAAAAATGATATTTAGAGAGAGGGAGAGGGAGGATCAGCCAAAATAGAGAGAGAGAGCAAGAGAAAATTTTATTTTTCACATCTCTATGTGAGGCTCTATTTATAGGAGAAGGCAATAAAAGAAATGGTAATTACCCTTGTCTATTGTGTATTCATGACACAATATTTGATTTCCTCTCCTATTTCTCTATCAACATGGCCAGCCATATGCAAGCATAAGTGAGGGAAATTTGTTTCCTCAATTAGCATATTTATTTCCTTATCAAGGAAATTCGTTTCCTGTTTTCCTTAATGGTAATTATCCTTATAATTAAAGACAAAGAATTATGTCCTCTTGAATGTGTTGGACGAACTCTACACTAGGGAAGGGGCATCTAGATGCTTCCTTATTTCTTTTAAGATAATTCTTAAAATATCCATTGTAGAATTAATGTTGAACAAATAATGAAATTCATTTTATAATGCCCTAAATGACTTTTCGGCTTTAGAAAATAATTTATATTTCCATCATATGAAAATATTCAAAATCTTATTTTGACATTCACATCATTTTATGTGCATGTGGACAAAAATACCCTTTAGACATTTTCTGAGAAAACGTCTAGTTCAACACTTAAACTTATTTCAACCTAACTTCTAGTTGAACTATCCTACTCTAATGACCTGTAATAGTGACCTTATGGATCCAAATGAACAAAACTTAAACTACTATACTCGGACTCAAAAGTTCACAAACGTTTTCTAAGTATTAGCAAAATGTCAACTAACTCCACTAAAGAGTTGACACTGAGAATCCCTCGGTTCAAATAAATTTATTTTCTACTCAAATTCAACTTAATTTCATTGAGTGTATCCATTGAATATTATCTATGGTTACCCTTCATGAATATCATCAACTAGATGAGATTTATGAAATTACCATTTCACCCTTCTTGGTGTTATTTTATCAACTCCTTTGTTACTTGTGAGTAAGTTAGAAACAATGTATTGAAGAGGAGCTAACAAGTCACATTTTTTCATCCAAATAAAATTGTTACTTAATTTTGGATACTGCACAGTTCATTTATTCACAATCCAAGTAATAAAGGATGAGGTAATATACATTACATTTCAGCAATGTTGTATGTGAATTTCATATCTATGAGAACTTCACAAAACAGGGTCATGACATCTTCATAACTCAATATCTCACCAATTAGTCTGGTTTAGATCACTAAGTGGACCTAGAATTTGACTTTCTCAAATGAGAATATGTAGACTATTAAATGACATGTCTCACTTCAGGATTTAGGTAAGCACATTACAATTCATACATGGTGACCTTGAGACAGAAGAGGTTAAATGGTTTGTTCTTACATTGTCTCTAAAGGTGCATTGGTCAATTCGGTATCTTCAAAAGATACACTATAAGAACTATAGAATTCCCAACTCTCTATGCCTCGTAACCACACATTATAGATTCTTTCAAAAATCATACTAGGATCAATAGCCCGTTGATCTTTAGATTGTGAATATTTCATTTTAACCAAACCGCGAAGACTTTGCTTACGCAAATCTACATTGTTAGGTTTGATTAAAGACTATAAGACTATTTAATATCCAAAATCTTTAAACAAATGAAAAAGGAATGAATGAACGTTTCAACTTTTATTAATTTAATCAGCAATTACAATAAGGACTTATAAAGATTTATATTACATCAATATGTAAATAAATACTTTTTTATGGGCATCTCTGCCAACAAACTCCCATTTAAATAAAGATTTAATCCTTCTCGATGTTGGTCGAAGACCTTGTTCGATAGGGCTTTGATGAAAGGATCTGCAAGGTTGTCTAACGTTGAGATCTTCTTCACCTCCACGTCTCCGTGTTGCACGATCTCTCTAACCAAATGGTATTTCCTCTTGCAATATCCTTAGAGCGCTTATGGCTTCTAGGTTCCTTTGAGTTAGCAACAGCCTCACTATCATCACAATAAAGTGTCATGGGCTCGTTGACATTTGGAACGACTTCAAAATACTTGATGAATTTTCTAAGCCATACAGTCTCTTTGGATGCTTCACAAGAAGCCACATATTCTGCTTCCATGGTGGAGTCAACAATGCAAGATTGCTTGATGCTCCTCCAATCAACAGATTCACCATTCAGGATGAACACAGATGTTGAAGTGGATTTCCTGAAATCCTTATCCGCCTGAAAGTCGAAATCGGTATACCCCATCATAATCAGGTCAGTACCTGAATATGTAAGAATCAAGTTCCTAGTTCTACGAAGATACATAAGAACATGCTTAACAGCAACCATGTGCTCGGGTCTAGGATTTGATTGGAAATAGCTAACTTCGCCAACAACGAAACACATATCTGTTCTAGTGCACAACATAGCATACATGAGATTTCCTACGGCCGAAGCATATAGAATATTTCTCATGCCTTCAATCTCTTGTACAGCCTTGGGAGACGGGTCCTTAGAGAGTGAGACTCCATGTCTAAAGGGGTTTTGGCCCTTCTTGGAGTTTTAAATAGCAAAGAAATCCATCACCTTATCTATATAAGATACTTGGGAGAGGGACAGGGTCCGGTTCTTTAGATCTCGAAAGATATGAATCCCCAGAATGTACGCAGCTTCCCCTAGATCCTTCATATCAAACTGCTTAGCTAACCAGATTTTAACCTCAGATAATTTACCTACATCATTACCAGTGAGTAGTATATCATCGACATACAATACCATAAACACAACCTTGCCCTCGTGTATCAACTTATAAACACAAGATTCATCTATTTACTATTCAAAACCGAAGCTTTTTACAATTTCATCGAATCTAATATTCCATGACCTAGATGCTTGCTTTAATCCATAAATGGATTTAAGCAACTCCAAAACCTTGGTCTCTTGACCACCTTCCACGAAACCTTTTGGTTGAGCCATGAAAATGCGATCGTCAAGATCGTCATTTAGAAACGCAGTCTTGACATCCATTTGTCATATCTCATAATCGAGATATAAGTATGCGAATGGATTTAAGCATTGCGACATGCAAGAAGGTTTCTTCATAATCGATATCTTTCTTTTGGGTGTAACCCTTAGCCACTAGCCACGCTTTGAACGTCTCAACGTTCCCATATGGATCCATATTCTTCTTATAGATCCACATACACCCTACGAGTTTAACACCTTCAGGTAGGTCTATAAGTTTCTAGACTTTGTTGACATACATCGAATGCATCTTAACTTTCATGGCTTCAAGCCAAAGGTTTGAGTCAGAACCAGCCATTGCTTAGCCGTAGGAAACATGGTCATCCATGTCAAAAACGGTTACGAGAATATCGCCATAAGTCATGTACTGGTCGGGCTTTTCAGAATCCCTCCCATTATGTCAAAGTTCTACTCGACTAAGTTCTGACTGGTTAGGTTGTGTTTCAGTAGAGGTAAGCACAATTCTTACAGATGAGGTAGAAGCAGCCTCACCCCACTTTTCTTCAAGCAAATTTTTTTTTCATAAAGTCTTCCTCAAGGAAACGATCATTAGTGCTATTATACATTTTGTCGTCCTTGGGACTATAGAATGTGAAAACTTTGGTTTCCTTTGGATATCCAACAAACACGCATAATTCTTACCTACTAGCGAACTTGTTAATCTTTAGCCTTAAGTGCATGGCAACCCCAACTTTTGATGTGACTTAAACTAACTTTACGCGCAGTCCATCGTTCATAAGGAGTACCAAGGACCGTTTTAGACAACTTGGTTCAGAATGTATGCGGCAGTTTCAACGGTATATCCCCAAAAGGATTTTGGGAGTGATGAGTAACTCATCATTGATCTAACCATCTCCAATAGAGTTAGATTCCTTCTCTCTGACACTCCGTTCTGTTAAGGTGTGGCAGGTGCTATAAGATGAGAAGCGATACCTTCTTCTTTAACAAAGTCATCGAAATCTTCACACAAGTACTCACCACCTCGATTGGATCGAAGGGTTTTGATTTGTTTGTCAGTTTGCTTGTCCACTAAAGCCCGAAAAACCTTAAATACGTTAAAGGTCTCCCTGTTCCTGAATTCTGAGCAGACCACATACATTAGAATGTATTAGTTCCAGCAACTCAGTTGCTCTTCGACCTTTATCAGAGAAAGGTCGCTTGGTCATTTTTCCTTCTATCCAGGATTCACAAGTCGGCAATGAGCCTATTGTAGAGGCTTTGAGTGGACCGTCCATCAAAAGTCTCAAATGACTTTTCGGCTTTAGAAAATAATTTATATTTCCATCATATCAAAATATTCTAAATATTATTTTGACATTCACATCATTTTATGTCCATGTGGACAAAAATACTCTTTAGACATTTTCCGAGAAAATGTCTAGTTCAACACTTGAACTTATTTTGACTTGGCTTCTAGTTTAACAATCCTAATCTAATGACCTGTAATAGTGACCTTATGGATCCAAATGAACAAAACTTGAGCTACTATACTCGGCTCAAAAGTTCACAAAAAAATTAGCTTAATGTCAATCTGACTCCACTAAAGAGTTGATACTAAGAATATCTCGGTTCAAATGAATTTAATTTCTACTCAAATTCAACTTAATTATATTTAGTGGATCCGTTGAATATTATCTATGATTACCCTTCATGAATATCATTAACTAGATGAGATTTATAAAATTACCATTTTACCGTTCTAGTTGTTATTTCCTAAACCCCTTTGTTACTTATGAATAAGTTAGAAACAATGTATTGACGAGGAGCTAAAAAGTCACATTGTTTCATCCAAATAAAGTCGCTATTTAATTCTGGATACCGCGCGGTTCACTTATTCACAATCCAAGTAATAAAGCATGAGGTGATATACACTTCATTTCAGCAATCTTGTACATGAATTCCATATCTATGAGAACTTTACAAAGCTTGTTCATGACATCTTCATAACATAATATCTCACCAATTAGTCTAGTCGCGATCACTAAATGGATCTAGAATTTGATTTTTTTAAATGACAATATGTAAGTTATGAAATGACATGTCTCAGTTTAGGATTTAGGTAAGCATGATGCAATTCATACATCATAACCTTGAGATAGAAGAGGCTGAATGGTTTGTTCTTACATTGTCTCTAAAAGTGCACTGGTCAATTTAATATCTTTGGAAGATACACTAGAAGAACTATAGAGTTCCTAACTCTCTATGCCTCGTAACCACACATCATAGATTCTTCCAACAATCTTACTAGGATCAATAGGCCGTTGATCTTTAGATTGAGAATATTTCGTTTTAATCAAACTATGAAGAGTTTATTCATGCAAATCTACATTTGTCTCTTCATAAATTGTTAGGTTTAATTATGGACTATAAGACTATTGAATATCATAAATTTTCAAACAAACGAAAAAAATGAATGAATGAACGTTTCAACTTTTATTAATTTAATCAGCAAATTACAATAAGTACTCATGAGAGATTTATTTACATCGATACATAAATAAATAATTTTTGTCTTGGCATCTCTGCCAACAGAATTTATCCCATACATCTTCGTTCACAACACATAGATATGCTTGCAAGCATGTAGGACATGACTTTGTTGTTAGCCATAGTCCACATATCAAAGTTTTCCTTTTTGGTTCTGAGACAAATTCGAACCAAGAAATGGAGGTATCTCCTCAATGAGAATAAAGCAAATGCTTTCACTCAGCAGCGGAATATGCAAGTTTGACTTCAATTTGGGAAATTTTTCACCACTTAGGATGTCTTTCGACAACAGGACCATTGTAGGGTTCGAATGATTACTAAAAACATAAAAGTACATTTATTTGCATAATTAAAAGAGACAATTGATCATATAAGATTTTTGAAAATAAAAACATAATTCATTTATGAACGCGATAAAATACTTAGACAAAACTCCTAGCTTTTACATTTCTTGATAATCCACCAATAGTTATACTATGTCTCACTTCGGTGACATAACACAGTGCACCAAGCAGAACTCGAGACCATCTCAAATTAATGAGTAATCAAAGTTCATAATTCTTCATAATCATGCTCACTAACTACCAAATTACGAACATTTTGGCCATTCTTCCCTCTTTTTGGAGTCCATGCATGAGTCGAACCTAAAATTTAAGTAAATAAAGCTCACCCTGCACGTGCGTAGGAAGGCTAGTGTTAGGTACAAGGTTCACTTCTTTACCAATCATCAGAAACACAGTGTTAATAATTGAGATACGCTTACACCTTCTAAAGGGAAATGACTCAATAAATTGATGTCATGAGGCTAGCAGGACCACCTTCACGTTGTTGTGTTAATGTTGGAGACCAATTTAATATTGACTCAATATTCTCCAGTATTTTCTTTTAACTTAAGATTATGTTGAATAGGTTATCCACTCTCGTTGACTAATCATATTATTAACATGAGAGTTTCTAAGCTACGCTTAAAACATTAAGTTTCGATATAGGTTACTCATTATGAATTTAATGACATTCTAGTCTTAATTATCTTATTGAACCCTTCACGGATAACTTCCAGCGATGAGGTAATACTATGGTATTTTAAAAACCTCAAAACTTAGTCTCTTATCGGCTTGTAGTGCGATGTCGTGGGAGGCGCATTCGCCGGAGGAACACGCAGGCGTAGGTGGGGCTGTGCAGCGGACATCGCAAGTGTGAGGTCGGAGACACAAACATCAAAGAAAGTTCCAAGAGACAAAAGAAAAATTACCTCTTCACGGGTGTGAAGGAGCCGTTGTGGAGCCAGTGGTTTAAAACTTTGTTGCACCAAAGGTTGGTGGATCGAGGCCGCGCAGAATCTGGTGATCCAGCATGGTCGTGGCAGCTGAGTCAGGAACAACACTGGTGTGGAGGAACTCACAGCGTGGCTTGGCTGAGGAAAAGCGGTTGTGATAGTGAGAGGGTATTAGGGCTCAGAGAACAACACGAGGTGTTTTTTAGACTTAGACGAAAATGAAGAAAAAGAAGAAAAAGGTAGTCGGGTTTTATAAAACTGACCCAGGTTAGAAGAGACAATAGAAGCAACTAGTCGCTTATAATGTCTTTGAAAGTAAAATTTTGGCGGACAAAATTTCAAGCCAAATATTTTGGGTTGTCAAAATATTGATATTTTGGCTAAGAAAAAGCGAGGAAAATCTTTTGGGAGATTAAAAGCAATTCGTCGTTTCTAATCTCCCAAAATTTGAGTATGGTTTAGACGATGTAGAAGCAACTTGATGCTTCTAAACGTAAAATGTCGCCTCTAATTAGAAGTGACTAGTCGCTTCTAAAGGTAAACGTCGCTTCTAAAGGTAAACGTCACTTCTAAAATTCAGTTTTGTAGTAGTGATTAAGCTTCTGTACTAGCCGTCCAAGAGATGAGTCAAAGAATCTCACGATACAATCTAGAAGTCCACGATCACTTCATGATTTAGTTCAAGGACATTGTGACCTTTGTACTGACCCTGGTTAGTGTGTCGTAAGTGTGCTTAAACAACACATTTGCAACCAAAGTTTATCCATATCGCATACTTACTTAAAGTGATGAATGCTCACACGTAGTGATTAACCCTCACTTTTTGTTCCACATATATGGCTTTGGATATGGCTCTTCACACGCACATATGTCACCGACCAAATTTTAGTTCACCGTCCAAACTCATATGCCCAACATACAATTCAATTTAATACATATATACATCGTATCACTAATCATTTAATACTAATAAAATTAATTTCTTATAATTTAGTAATCATTTATTTTATTATCTTCAAGCGAGAAATATTCATAACATTAATGTCTAGTGTTATTTTGAAGAACTATATCAATGATTTATATTAAATGAAGCAAAACAATTGTAAGAGAGCTTCACTTTGTGTAATTGTGGTATCAAACAAATCATAGTGTCAAGTGCACATCAAAGAGAAGCTAAAGGGAAAATGTGGTGTTTAAAGAATCACCTCTCTTTTGAATTACATGAGAGATGAAATAATCTCATTATCATTGACCGACACAGTCATCCTATTATCAACGAATATAATGTTGGTGAATATGAGTTGTATAAGGATGAATAAGATGATACCTTGTACCAGGGAAATACAAAGTGTAAAAAAAAATGATAACCATAATCTCAACAAAAATGATGCACACAAAAGTGATGGAAGAGATGAAATAACGATGAAGACTATGGAAACAACAGTGACATGGGTAAATCTAAAAGAATATAAGGAATTTGTAAAAACTTTAATAGCATCCTCAAAACATCGTCAACCATCATGTGAGGCTCCTGTAAGCGGATCACCAGCGAAGCACGGGTCTTACTCATCCTGACTTTTCCGAAGGAAGGAACGATAGCATTTCGCCCGAGCATAAATTTATCTTCTGTGAAAATTTTTCTTCCGCCTACCATGGTAGCGGAAACCGTCGCCGGGTGGAAGAGATATTTCCGACGGAAAGTCTTCCTTACGTTCGTATGTGTAGCATTTTGAAAATAAACAAAAATTGATTAAATGGTATATTTGAAGGAGTTAAATGTATTAATTTTGAAACTAAAGTATTCTTATAAAATGTAATCGTAATCGATATTGGTAATTGAAAATTTATAAGAAAATCATAAGATTGAAACATTACAAGTTTTACATTCACTAATGTTCGTTTATGTTCATGCACAAAGTTCAAATCGTAATTGTCGACAAGATTAATGTTCACAAAAAAAATTAAGATCGGTCGTCGTGTTAAAATCATTCTTTTTAGACGGTGAGAGCTTTGACTATCTTGAGTTTCAAACTTTGTCTTTGATCGTCAATGATTGACCCCGAACTACTAAAAATCTGATTCGGACAAGACAGTTGAAACCGGGATCGATATGAAATCTCTAGTCATCTTTGATACTATGGGAAACATATTCTGCTGTTGTCTCCACCATGCTAGCAAATTGGGATTCTCTTGATGCGGTGATGATGTTGGCGTTGAAGTTCCTCCATGTTCAAAACGAGAAATGTCTCAAAAGATCTCTCGACTAGTTGATGGTGGTCTTGGTGGACTCATCTCTACAGTTTGCGGTAGTTGATGCCATTGGTAGAACCCGAAAAACGAATAAAATTCTTTCATGATCTTTGGATGGTAATTTGCAACGTAATCTTGTCCAGTTTGACATTTGAAATAGTTTGCAGATGTAAGAAAACAACTAAATTCAATCTAGGATCAAATATAGCCGCAAAACCATATAAATAAAGAACTTTACCAACCTCCAATACTTATCAAATTTAGATCTCATTGAAGTAACAAAAGGTTGAAAAAATTAAAAATGGGTAGAATCACTTAGATGTTGCACAATTCCACTTATGGTATGAACTGTTAAATATGAAGTTGGAGTATAAACAGCGGATAAAGCACAAATTTTATCATAAAATAAGTTTAAAAATTGCATATAACATGAACATTTTGCTATGTCATGCTTTCCTACTCCGTTAACATATTCTACAATAACATTTACGTGTCTATCGGCTAAGAAATGGTTTTAACATTAAGTAAGTGAAATCTCATGTAATTTTAACATCGGTATGAAAAGTTTTTTCCGCTAATCTGTTTGATAAAAATCTTCTTTTTAGTTCATCTACCCTAGACGTTGAACTATTTAACCATGAAACTGAATCTCCAATTTTATCAATTGAGTCTTCAAAATGTCTCAATCTCGCTTTTATGATGAGGTTTATTTATTATATGTGTTGCACATCTTTGATGTCAAAGAGCTTCTTGATTAGGAATTTAACTAGTAAAACTCGAATTATAGCATCGTTGTTCGTCGCATTATCTAGAGTTATATAAATTATTCTATTTTTTAGGTTCCATTCTTTCATAACACTTAATAATATTTCTAAAATAGCATCCCCGGTGTGACTACCTTCAATTCTTTTAAACGTAATAATTCTTTTGTTAAGGTTCCAAGCCGAGTCTATGTTATGGACTATAACACTCATATAATCAATTTTAACATTTCCCGGCCAAATATCGAAGTTACTGCTACATTAAAATCACTGGTTTGAAACAAAACTTGTAGTAATTCTTTTTCTTCATTATAAAATCTCATTACGTCATTTCTTAAACTTTTTTTAGAAACTAATTGAATCTCCGAAACTAAGTAATGAATAAACCTACCAAAACCTTTAGATTCAACATGTGAAAAAACTTGATCGTCTGAAAAAATATATCTAACTAATTATTTTCTAAATTGTTCGGGCTCATGGCGTACCTGAGTTGAAGATGATTCGAGACCTTTCCGTTTTCGGTAGTGATGTCGCAAAGAGGAAGTCCCTTGCTCCCAACTATCGCATTTGATGTGTTTCCCGCACTTCTTGCACATGCCTTTCCGCCCTTCGTCGTCCTGATTTTCGATAAATAATTCCACGTGTCGGACCTTGCTATCCTTTTCTTCTATTGTTGGGTCTTTGGAATTTCTTGAGTCTCAGGGTTGTCGCCTTCTTATTCTTCTTGTTGTGGATGTTGTGTTGGTGGTGGCAGAGGTTGTGTTTGTGGAGGATGTGTAGGTGGTGGAGGATATGTGGGTGGTGGAGGTTGTGTTTGTGGTCGGGGAGTATTTGAACGACGGGGACGAGGTGGAGTATATGTGTTTGTTATTGTATTTCGAACTGATGAAGTTGCTATTGATAAACTTGAAATGGGTCTTGATAAACATATTGTGGTTCAGCGGAATAATGTGTTTGACCGGGAGCGTAGGGATTGACATGGACAAGTTGAGCTAGCTCAGTAATTTCATGTTGGGTGTAAGGGAAAATTTGTGGTTGGTAATTCGGTATAGGAACAAGAGTGGGAATCAGATTTTTGGTGTTATCAAAATTTGGGAATTCCGAAAGGCTTAACCAATTTTGTGGGTATTGGACTCGGGGAGATGGATATAGTGGCGGTTGTTAACTTCTTCCCGATTCCCGAGACATAATGAAAATTTTAGAACTTTTGAAGAGATTTTATAACTTAATAGCATTTGTAGAAAGATTATAGAGAGAAATTGTTGAAATTGTAGAGAGAAATTTGGATGAGTTGTGAAATTTGTTATGAGAATTGCTTGTATATATAAATAAAAATTTGGATGGGGTTATCGTGTAATAATGGACAAATTTTTACTCCTATTGAATTAAAAAATGATAACATTTTCAACTCTTCAGATTGCGCCACGTCACCAAGCTTTTTCCCTTCCTCTCCCAACAGAAACCTGTCTCCGTGGGCCCTCATTCCTTTTGCGCCTGACACGGACCTGTCCTAGCCGTCTGCCGTTGCTTCACGTTCCGCGAAAAATTGATGTCAGGTGGCGGCTGAAGGATTCCTTCCTTCCGTTGTACCACCTATCGAGAGGCCAGGATGATGTCTTACTCATCGAAAGTTATCTGAGCTCATTGATGATGATGTTTTGAAGCAATAACAAAGTCAATATCCAAATTTTTCCAAAGTCATATCAATGAATAGTCCTTGGATTTGCAAATGGAATATGTTACTTAATTTAAGTTTTAACTATTAAAAATATGAATTTGTAACGGCTAGTTTATAAAACATATATAGAGAAAGGAGTTTGAGATCAAAGAAGTATTAAAGGAAAGAGATAGAGAGGATCGTCTCTAGTTACTTTTGCGACATGTTCTCTTCAGCAAGACCTTCTTCACAGAGTATTGAGTTAGAGACTGCGGGTGTTCAGCTTGGATCTCGGAGGCTTTAAACGCCGAGTTGGAGCGCCCTTCTGAGCCAGAGGGGGTGAACAATGCACTCCTCTCGATGGATGCGATCAAGGCCCCATGGAGCGATGACTTTCCCGCAATTTTTTACCAAAAATATTGGGATGTAGTGGGCGAGTCGGTCTTGAAGACCTGCCTCGGGATTCTTAACGACGGGGATGAGATAGTTACCATTAATGATATTGTGGTTACCCTCATCACCAAAGTAGATGATCTAAGACGAGTTAAAGACCAATAAGCATGTGCAATGTGATCTATAAGATAGTGGCCAAGTGTTTGGTCAACTGTCTTAAGATTACCATGCACAATGTTGTTTCTGAGTCCCAGTGCGCATTTGTAGGAGGTAGACAAATCTTCGATAATTTCATTGTTGGTTTCGAGGCTCTCCACACAATGAAGTGGAAACGCTTCGGAAATGGAAAGTGTGTGGCTCTCAAGCTTGACATGGCGAAGGCATTCGACGGGGTCGAATGGGTCTACTTGGAGTCAATGATGTTGAGACTAGGGTACAGCACGCAGTGGGTGCACCTTATCATGAGATGCGTTACCTTAGTCACGTTTTCTTTCATCATCAACGGCTCCACCCTAGGCAGTGTGACTCCTTTCAAAGGCCTCCGCCAGGGGAACCCTCTCTCTCCCTTTTTATTCCTCTTTTGTTCGGAGGGTCTCTCGAGTCTCTTTCGAGCGAGCGAGGATGCGGGAGCGATTTTAGGAGTCCGTTTCTGGGATCTTCACATGTCTCATCTTCTCTTCACGGTTGCTCGCATGGTCTTCTGTCGAGCGAGATCCGACGAGTGCGAGAGGGTCACAAACATTTTACGGACCTATTCTGAGGTCTCGGGCGAATAGTAAACTTTCAAAAGTCCAATGTCTGATTCGGTACGGATATCAGTGAGGGGGAGAGGGAGGCTTTAGCCCAGATCCCAAGAGTCAGGAGGACAAAGTGCCACGAGCGATACTTGGGTATTCCCGCGTTTACTGGTCGGAAGACGACGAAGAGTTTTGGGTTTGTGGGAGACCGTGTTTGAGAAAATATTAAGAGTGGGAACGGTCTCTCTGTCGCATGCTGGCAGAGAGATACTCATTAAGTCAGTCTTTCAGTCGATCTCGACCTAAGTGACCTCATGCCACAAGTTCTCGATGCGCTTGATTAGGGACATCGTTCGGTGATTGCCAGATTCTGGTGGGAGGGTGGCTCGGCGTCGAGGAATATCCACTGTTGTAAATGGGAGGATCTCACGAGACACAAGTCAGAGCGCGAGATGGGCTTAAGAGATCTTGAGAAGTCCAACCAGACCCTTCTGGCTAAGAGTGTCTTAAGGCTTCTCAAGAGACCGAATAGTCTGGTAGGTCGGGTATACAGACAAAACTACTTCCCTGACGGTGATATTAAGACGGCCCATCCAGGCTCGTACAACTCTTCCATGTGGGAAAGTCTTCTTTAGGGTCGAGATATTATTCAGTCTAGTTCGAGATGACGGATCGGGGACGAGGAGTCTGTGTTGGTTATGGGCGACAACTGAGTCTTTAGGGACAGACCTGCCACATGGATTGATCCCCCTTGGATTTCCCATGACATGCGTGTTGCTGAGCTTATGAGATCCGACGGTAGTTGGGACGTCGATCTTATTATTGCGATGTTCGGGGAGGAGGACGCTGCAGCGATCCTGAGCATCCCGTGTGGCGGCGAGGGTTTACCTGACGTGTGTAGCTGGCTCTTTTCTGAGGACGGAGACTACTCCATCAAGAGCGGTTACCGCCTTGCAATGGAGAGAGCCAGTAATCTGGCCGCCAGCTCTTCAAATCTGACAGTGATGGAGAGGTGGTGATCAAAGTTCTGGCAGCTGAGAGTTCCTCCCAAGGTGAAACTCTTCTATTAGCGAGTCTTCTTAGGCCCAATTCGGGCCAGAGAAGTCTTAGTCAAGAAGAGGATCACCTCTGACGAAAGTTGTCATGTCTGTCAGGAAGCGAGAGAGACAGTTTTCCATGCTTTTTGGGGTTGCAAGTGGAGCAGGAGAGTTTGGAAGGAGGTGGTCTTCGGCCACATCCTTCCGCCTTTCAAAGACGGCGACGCTTTCGACGCTATCCTCAGAGCGACCGATGTCCTTAAGATTCGTTTCCATGAGCTTACATTACTATTATTTGGGAACTTTGGAACCACGGGAACAACGTCCTCGCCGGAAGATCAGCTTGGAGCCAGCCTCAGGTATTCCAGTGGACAGTGAGCTTCCTCAAGGAGTACATAGCGGCTATGATTGGAGATACTCAGACGAGCACGAAGGTAACAACGACCCCCAGATGGACCCCCTAAGGGACGGTACCCTCTCGATTAATGTTGACGCGCCACTAGCTCGCGATCGTGGAGACTTTGGTGTCAGTTGTATTGTTCGAGACCACACCGGCGAGGTGATCACCTCGCGTATGATTTTCATGGCTAGGAGGTTCTCCCCCCAGCTTGCGAAAGCGTATGATGTCCTATGTGGCATAGAGTCAGTCTGTAGCGTCGGCGGTAGGAGAGCGGAGATCCAGTCTGACTGTTTGGAGGTGGTGAGGATGATCGATGGGGACGCGCGCTTGCGACAAGCTTGGGACGATCTTGCACCGCATCTTCAGAGAAGTGAGAGAGCTTGAGAACTTTAGCATTAGGCATATCTATCGTCTTTGTAATGTTGCAGCATAACCTTGCGCGTTATGCGGTTAACCATCACCCGTATTCGACCTGACTGAGTTTAGTCTCGCCTTGTTCGGAGGAGACCATTAGAGCCAATGATCACGAGTTGAGGTCCGCACGGCCTCCTAAAGTCCTTGTTGATTGAGTTTATTTGTATTGTGGTTTCAGGTCTTATGCTTGTAACCATGGTTTTCCTCCGTCATACATGAGAGTTTTTATGATATTTCGTGGTACCAAACACGCTTTCTAAAAAAAACCAGTCATATCCATATCCATGGACTTATTAAATTTCTTTTATTGTCCTTTTCTACTTTGGTAATGTGAGGAAAAAGTGTTATTTAGCGGTTTCTGGATCTAATGTCCTTACAACTTTGAAAACGTAACTTCAAGTTCGTAGATTATTCAGAAATTGACTTCTTCACAGCTATATTTTCGTTCATTTATATTCATAAAACTTGTGCTATTAGTTCAACATTATATTTTCTAATGTGGGTATCCAGATGTTTTAAGTACATATAATGGTCTGAGCTTTTTTGTACAAGTGAGTATATGGTCAACCATACGTACTATTCACAGTATATCTTGAAGTTTGAACTGAAAACATTATGCATGTGTCTAGTTGATATAATGAAAAATTAATTTGATCCACTGACTGCGCAATTCTGTATATATTATTTATAAATCACAAATCGATATCAAATGTACCTCGTGGCTTCATGCATGTACCAAACTTATTTTTTCCAAATAAATAAACAAATGAAAGGCACTATCTTGACTGAGTATATACTTGATCTTATTATTATGTTTTTATTATTATTCTCTAATTAAGACTACATAGTATTGGTCAAAGAAAACTTGCAGTTTTTGTGTTTAATATGTTTTCTTGCCCCTAATTGCTCGGTTGATGGTAAAATAAACTCACATATCAAATATGTAATATTGGTGAATATTACAAGACACTTAAAATGCACGTGCTTTCAATATTATATAGAAATTGCGCTATATTGACCAGGTAAGTTTGACAACACTTCTTAAAGCTAAAATTCATTTATCATATAATTTATTACAATTTTGAGCAATACATTACAGTTTGTGTCCACATTTTTATAATTATTTATCTGTTTCTGAAGGCCCACATAATTATGGGAAGCTGAAATGCTCATTAAGTTTTTTTTTTTTTTGAAGTCGTATGCTCATTATTTTTAACAGACAATGTATGTGTCGAACAATCAAATTATTTTCATTGCCTAATCATTTATAATGAAAATAAATCTCATAGGCAGAGAAAGCGCATATCAATTGGCCCAAAATGATAAGAGTTTTGAATATCAAATGAATGATTACAATGTTGGCCCAATTCAAAGGGCCAGATGAGGGGCCCAATGAGTCAGATGTTTGCTTCGATGTCACTCATGTTTCCACTAGTTAAGTTTCTTAAAACTAATATATTCAATATTTCTTTTGACCAAAATTTAATATGGAAAAATCAATCTAAAATTATGATTTTCCAATTCGCAACATTTCTCTCTCTACGTATGAAAACATTTTATTCCATAAATGTCATGGCACGTTTTCTATCATAATTTGCAATTTTCAGCTTTGTTTATTATTATTGTTGTGTTTGTGTCACTTAAATTATTTTACTGTATCACTTAAATTTCTATATTTTCTTTTCTTATCTCTACATTATTTTCTTTCCCTTAGCTTTTTTGTCATGAATGTAAAGAATAAACTAGTATTATTTTGTAAAATACCCGAACCACCACTAATGCCCAGTTGCCCAATAATAACGATGATATTTGAAATTGACAGTCGGAAGATTTCGGAGAAGAAGTGACGAAGATTGATTATTTAGGAAGAAAGAAAATTGAACTTTCATTGCTTCGGATCAGGGCAAGAAAAACCAGTATAACTATTAATTGAATAAACGAGATAAAAACATAGACGACAACTAAGCCGTGTGAACTACTGACAATTTTTAGTCGTGTACATCAGCTCCAATACTCCTCCTCAAAGTGGAATATAGAGATCCTTGAAGTTCATTTTACTCGTGAGATTTTGAAGCACCGATAATGCTAAAGGCTTAATGAACACATCATTTAATTGTTGTTGAGTGCGAATGTGTAGAAGTTTTATTAAACTAGATTAAAGATGATCACGGACAAAATGTATATCAATTTCGATATGTGAAAATGGATATCAAACAATATTTAGACCTACCCGGTTAGCACAATAAATCATTGTGAATTCTGCAATTTGTGTGTGTGTTTTTATGTATACATGTGTCTTCAATACACATAAGAGAAATTTAGAACTTCTGTACTAGCTTAACAAGAAAATAAGACTAGAAAAACACAAGATAATTTGGTTATGTGATGGTAACTTTTACTATTAAGAAGTTTGAGTTTATTCCCTATAAAATATGTCTACTTTTGTGGTAATGTAATTTTTCAGGCCTCTATTTCGGTAGAGTTTCTTATGGTGGAGTCTGAGAGAATTGTTGATATTAATATGTATGATTTATTAATATTATTTTTAATAATTTGTCTAATTGATTGAATGATAATCAATAATGTGATTTTTCTTAACATTTTCCATAAGAAATTTTTAAGAAAAAATATAGTTGAAAATTTTGAGAACTTAAAGATCTATTGACATTTGTCTTTTTATTGATAATGTCAATGAATGCTCAAAGAATGTTTCTGATTTTTATAGAGATTACGAATTGTTTTTTCTCAGATTCCCAAAAGAAAAAAAAAATCACAATATCGTCAATATTAACAAATCAGATAAATTATTGACGGCTACCATGTAGTAAACTAAACGCACGAAATATAACTAAAATGATATTTGATTGAGGATAATTTTGTACCAACAAATATATGTAAAAAAAAATCATACTTTTGAATTTATTCTAACTTGTTGAATTTGGTTAAAAAATATTAAAGAAAATAATAGTTTAGGAATAATATATTGAATTTGGTTAGTACGAAGGTTGGAGGTGTATTTTTTCTCCTGCAAAAGTGTGAAGCTGCCTAGATTAAATCCATAAGTCCCAAGTGATGTTCATAAAATGATACTTAAAAGTCAGCCAACCGAAACCATAGAAAATTATATGTGAAATCATGATGTAATAAAATACTAATAGTTACAAATACATATGCCTAAAGAGAAATTGGTCCTTCCAGATCTAACTGTGTATTAAATCCTAGTGCAAGGAGATAATAGATAATAAATTATAAATAACTTTTAGTGGTACAGATAATATTTGATCCAATTACGTAGGACCAAGACACAGGTGGATTCCAATACAAACATTGGAATGTAATAATTTGGAAGCATGTCAACCACATGAATTGACATAAATCCATGTAATTGTTAATGTAAATGTAATGTAGCACAAGAAAAACTTGCACACATGTCTACCCACATGCATTGAATTGCCTTTATATGTTGCATTCTTGATGGGAAACACCCATGAATTGCCAGAACATGGCCTCCCATGAAAACCAATATTTATTCACCTTTTCACATGCTATTATTATTATTATTATTATTATCATAAATTTACATGGCTCTTAGATTTGGCATTAGCATTTGTCCGTTTGTTTCTGGTTTGGATTTTGTATGTAAAATTTGTTTCTTTCTAGCTCGTGTTGATCAAACACCTTTGTTACTCCGGATAGTTTAATGAAGATTTTACTTTCGATCGGATTCGGAAAGTAATGCAAAAACAATGGCTGAGCATATATCTGAAAAACAAAGCTTCCAAGCGTAACTAGAATAAATATCCATTATCACAATGTCTTTACAAAAAATTATCACCAGGAGTAGAGTCGATCATTCTTAATAGGTAAACTACGAACATTTTTAATCACATTATCTTTATATTAAATCGAAGTACGTGATTTACACTTTTAATTTTCAGAAATATCAAACATGTCTTTTTAATTTAAAATAAATAATATGTATCTTCTATAAGAATATAAAAGTAGTAAAATAGTATTTAGGGACATATTATTTGCTATATAGCCAATGGTTGAAAAAAATTAGTTAATACAAATTAATCAAAATAAACCGCTATACAGAAAATGACAGATTAGTAAAAAATAATAACCAAATAATGAAACTTCATCAAAAATGACTATATACTAAATAAATGAAAACGTTTTTCCAAATACCAATTTCAATGTTTTCTTTGGTTAATTAGATAAATTTTTACAATAATATAATTTGAATTCCTAAAAAACACTCGTAATAACAGAAATATTTTATTACTATTTTATTCTTTTAAAATCAAATCCTCTCTTTATGTAGTTACAATCTTAAATTTTTATAGAAGATAAAATTATAAAATAGAAAATAAAGTATTCTTTTATCAAATATTCGGCGAGTTAAAAATTTATTCTCTGAAACTAAACGAAAAAAATGTTAGTGTTTATAATATAAGATATCTTTAGGGAAAATATATATCATTTATATTAAAATGAAAGAATATGTCGTGTTTCTAAAATTGAGAGTATATAAAAAAAAAATCACGCATTTCAATTAAATAAAGGAAATTTTGTTGATATTCTCCCTTCCTACTATAAAAGTATACTCCCGCAAATACATAAAATAAACTAAATAAATAAAACTTATGTACAGGAGAGAAATTGCAAAACTAACTTTTATAAAGTGTTATATTTCAGAATAGTGGCTATTTTAAATCTTTTAAAACTTAGCGTTTTCAAATAATAAATTGCTGCTCACTATAAATGATTGTTACCAATAAATAAAGCTAAATTAGAGCCCAAAAAATAACAAATTTTAGAAAGAGACTTGAATATAAATTTTAATCTTCGGACAATGTTATCAAAGTAACTGAAAGTTAAATGTTGTAGGATGTGTGTTTACTTTATGAACGTAATATGAGATACTTCTTTTATACAATAATACAAGTTAATAATAATAGATTACAGTGTATATAAAGAAACTTGTCCGAAATTTTGATATAATTTTGAAAATGATTTTTTTTTTTTTGTATAAAAGCTGGGGTAATTAAGCCGGTGAATCAATGGTCTACCTTCTTTTAAAAAATACTCATGTCTCAATTTTTCTAAAATAATCGAACTGTTTTATAGTTTAAATGAAACTTTTGCTGAAATCTTAAAACATTTTTTAGGAGATTTGACTATTTGGAACATATTTTATACTAAAAAAAGAGTATTGACTTGAACATTAAACATTATTTGATGTGATAAAAACTGCATTTTGGAGTTAAAAAAAATACTACATATTGGAGTTGTAGATTGGAGTAGAAAGGCGTTATGAACAATTCAGAATAATCATATTTAATTAGATACTGTATATATAAATGACATTAGAAAATACATCCCTATCGATACCTATCATAATCCTAAATCCTCATATTTCATATACGGTTTGTTTAGCTTCGCACTCATGAACTCAAATCAGAAGCGATAAAGAATCAAAACTGCAGAGAGAAATAGAGCATCTTGCAATACCCGGCCCATAAAAAAAATGGCGGGTTTTAGGTGTAATCGTCATCCGGTTTCATCGTAGGACTCTTCGAACAGATCTCTTTTTCATGGAGTTCCAACAACCTCGCTTCCGGATTGCACAGCCCTGTTTCAGCTTGAACATTATGAACTTCCCCCAAAGACATGTCTCAAATACTTTTGTTAATGGAGTTACTTCAAAAGCAATTAAACCCACTTCAATAATGAGGATTACCAAGAACCTAAAACAGCTTCAGAAACAAAGGTATTTGATAGGTGTATTTGGCCTAGTGAAAAAAATTTCAGCGGTTTAATGGATGCCTCTATGATTCTTTAACGAAGTTAGAAAAATATTACTTTTGACTAATCATAATTCTTGAAATCCCAGTCTTATATTGCAGGGTCTCGTTGTTCTAAATCATACTCCTACGGAGAGCTAGAGAAATAAATTAAGCCACAAACCATACTTAATTTACCCTCTGAAAATTGTTAGTCAACAACGAATTCTTTTTCTTTTCTCTCTAATTCTGTGACGATAAACTCTTCTATAATACCAAAAATTCGTGTCTTGGAAACACCCAAGTTAAACCCAGTTAAGCAAAAAACAAAAAACACACCTGAACACTTGGGTATATCCCAAACGGCAACAGATGTAGATGTGCACTCTGCCGAACAAAGTGCTTGATTATTTTCATGCTTGACATTCATGGCAAGCATCCACGCACCGATCGTAACATCTTCATTGCTGAACATACGAAAACTGCCCTCCACAGAAAGGAGGACTGCACTACATTAGGTTTCAACTACACATAAATTTCAAAACTTAAAAGCGGCATACAAAGTCATATTTCTATAGTATTATAATGATCTGGAAAAGATCCAAACACAAGCCATCAACCAAAAACTCTAGTGGTGCATCCTAGTCTATTTTTCAAATGGACCAAAAAGCCAGTTCAAGATACTAAGATGCTAACGTCAGCAATTCTATTTTGACAACAAGAATAAAGTCTACAATCTATACATACGAACACAGTGAGAATTAGTATGTGCACTAAGGAATTAACGGCAAAGTAATCACTTGCCTGTTGTTTCTAAGAGCGACCAAGCTTGCAACAACATCGGAGGAAAGAGCATATAGTGGACCGTAAGCATGAAAAAAGTACTCCTTTCCAAGCAAATGAGATAATGGTTCGTACCTGCATATTGTTTATTCATGTAATCTATCATGTACGAACAGGTAGCTAGCTACTTGTAATTAATATAAACCCTTGTGCACGATGTTTCGGATTAGTAAGTCTGGTTTTATCCATAAAAGATTTTGTAATGTAATTTCTATGAATCAGCAAGAACTAACCATTTCAGCTTTGGGTCGGTGAAAACTGGACCTTTCTTCATGCAACCAAGGTAAGTCTGGGAATGGGTACGCTCTTTCACCAAGAGCAACGAAAGACGATCTGAAAATTTAGAATAGAGATCGCATAAGTTAAATTCCATCCCCTCACAAAACAAAAATCCTTGTGTGAAAAACAAAAAGATCAAATAAATGTCAATCACCTGGCCTCAAATATACGTCATCATCAATTTTGACATAAAACTCGGCCTCATAGAGAGCATAAGCAGCCTTAAAATATGCCAGCCTGTAATAAAAGAACAAGTATTTAAAATCACAAAAAAATACAGAATAAACGGATAAATTTAAAAAAAAAAAGCTATCACTAACGTTTTGTATGGAAGCTTACTGTACTCCTCTTCAATATCCAATAGCAAGAAGTCATCATACTCTGCAATTTCCTTCCTCAGTTCCGCCATTTTCGACTTGTCATTCGTTCGACCAATGACAAACCTAAAAGCAAGCCCAGTGGCTTCTTCCATGCTGCACAATTTGTAATACCAAATTCATTAAATCGACGATGAGTGAACGTATCTCAAATAGACAATAGAGCAATTAGTGGCAAGTAGATGTAGGAAATATGTCCTGCTCTAAAGCAACTTTGGAACATAAGAGCTAGTTTTCAAGGTGTTTCCTGGCAGACCATTCAACCCTTGATCAGCTAAAGTGTCTAGCATAAGCAATACTGTACTTTTCAAAGTACAAATACGTGAATAAATCTAGGACATGTGTACTACTCTAAGCTACGTTGGAACATAAGTGATAGTTCTCTTGGTGTTTCTAGGAAGATCAGAGATCTGAACTTCTCTTCCTGTACTGTGAGAAACAAACTTAGTTTATTATTTAGTAATGGAACACCTATTCAATTTAAAAAATAAGTCTTTCTCAGTCGTAGAACAGCCTGAAACAACTCGCTTCACTCAAAAGCTCAGAGATCTGAACTTCTCTTCTTCTTCTTCTTATACTGTAAGAAATAAGACTAGTAAATTCTCTTATAAGACACCGATGTTATTAAGCTATAAAAAGTCTTTCTCAACCGTGGAACACTAGCTAGAGGACTCACATTCAGTCAAAAAAGCCCATGAGATATGTAAACTTCCGATAGTAATGGTGCTTTTATTTTTACCGTTGAAGGCCCTGAGGATCGGACGGCATCCAAGTCTTTCTGAGAGATCGTCTCCGGCCAGCCGAAGCGAACCCGGTCTGGATCCCAACGAAGCCGTGGACCTTTTTCCGGTCGGCGAGGACGACGGAGCCACCAGCGGAGGCAGATTCCCAGACGACGCGAACCGATCGGGGCGGGGAATGTGAGCAGACGGAGGGACGGAGGAGGGAATAGATTCCGACGGAGAATCCGGCGATTCCTATGAAGATACAGACGGCGGCGAAGATTAAGACGGCGGATCTCCGGGACGAGGCGGTGGAGAATGCCGGCGATTGGCGGGCGGGGAAGAAATGTTTGGGCGACGAAGGCATGGCTTCGAATTTCTAGGGTTCCGATGATTGGGATTTCTGAAGAGACTTCCAATGCAAGCAAAGGAGTTAGCTTGGAAACATATTTCGTCGTTTAGCGGAGGAGATCAGAAAGCGTCACTCACTGTGACTGAATATCGCCGGTTGAACTTGAGAGGATCTCAAAGAGCAATCCGGGTCGGGTCGGACTTCGAATAACTAACTTTTTGTGTTGTTTAATATTATATTTTTCAATTTAAATACACATTTACATGTCCAATTCAGGCAATTTTTCTTTTCTTTATTTTCAAGCTAAGTTTGATTTGTTGAAAAGTGACAAATTTTAGTTAGCGAAATTAACTTTGATTGAAGCGTCAATCTTAATCTTAACTGAAACGTGACAATTTCATTTATCATAATCTTGTGGTTTAGTATTTTTTTTTTTTTTTCGAAGGCATCTTTTTACTCCGGTAAAAATTTAGTAATGCGTTCTAAACATTAGGTGAGTTCTCATCTTGATGACGTATATTTGATATAATTTTGATACCAAAGCCAATGTAACTTTTATACTAATTTTGATACTAGTTTTACACTAAAAAGCAGCAAATTTGGATGTTTTACTCACTTTTATATATATATATATATATATATATATATATATATATATGACTTAATTAGAACTTCGGCATAAGAAATAAAACTTTTGTATCCTGTTTACCTTCACTTTTTAAAACAGAAAGAATCGTGTTACCTTTATACTTAACAAACATAATCACTTATTTAACCATTAATCTAATAATCAACACCATCATTTATTAACTCTCTCTCTCTCTCTCTCTCTCTCCAGTTCAAATTCAATTCGGTGATCTAAATTGCTACAACTTCCGAGAGTTAATCTTCATCTTTCTCTTCTCTTCGCCGCCGCCCAAGACATCATATTTGCCTCCAAGTCTTCTCTTCGCCTTCTCTAATCTTCAGCGATGCCCAAAACTCCTTATTCGCTGGTATTTTGGCCAGAAACTTCTCATCGCCACGCAAAAACAAAAACCAAGAAGATAAAAATGAAGATCTAATCTCTGAAACCAAACCCCACAAAGGGTGAAGATGTTTGGGTCACCAAACAGACCACCCAGGGTACCTTCAAATTCTCCGGTCACGCCTTGTCGGAGCTAAAGAATGGATCACGAAGTGGTCCGTGACGGAAAAAACCACAACCACCGGCCTTAAGAAAAGCGGAGATTTCTTCTGTGTCGGGGGAAATCCGTGAAAAAACTGAACAAATCTGAAGCACTATCTTCTGGGTAATCCGATTTAGATATCGAACAGCTATATCATGCAGGAAAATACAAATGTTTGCGAATAAAAAAGGCCGGTGGTAAGAAAACTGATAGTTTCTAGTGTTTTACTTGGATAAAGCATGCAATGGTATTTTGTGTCAACATAGTCATGGAACAAATGTCAATGGTTAATAAAATAGATTCATAAGTGTGTAGGTGACAACGTTGTTGGCAGAGATGTCCACAAGAAGATTGTTTATTTACATATTAATATAATATATAAATCTTTATAAAGTCCTTATTGTAATTTGCTGATTAAATTAATAAAAATTGAAACGTTCATTCATTCCCTTTTAGTTTGATTGAAGATTTACGATATTCAATAGTCTTATAGTCCTTAATCAAACCTAACAATGTATGAAGAGACAAATGTAGATTTGCGTGAACAAACTCTTCATGGTTTGACTAAAACGATATATTCACAATCTAAAGATCAACAGACTATTGATCCAAGTATGATTATTGGAAGAATCTATGATGTCTGGTTACGAGGCATAGAGAGTTAGGAACTCTATAGTTCTTCCAGTGTATCTTTCGAAGATGCTGAATTGACCAGTGCACCTTTAGAGACAATAGAAGAACAAACCATTTAACATCTTATATCTCAAGGTCACTAGGTATGAATTACATCATGCTTACCTAAATCCTGAAATGAGACATGTCTTTTCATATCATTAATACTCTCATTTGAGAAAGTCAAATTTTAGATCCATTATGTGATCTTGACTAGGCCAAATGGTGAGATATTAAGTTATGAAGATGTCATGAACCAACTTTATGAAGTTCTTATAGATATGGAATTCATGTACAAGATTGCTGAGATGCAATATATATCACATCATGCTTTATTACTTGGATTGTGAATAAATGAATTGCGCAGTATCCAAAATTAAGTAGCGATTTTATTTGGATGAAACAATGTGACTTGTTAGCTCCTCGACAATACATTGTTCTAACTTATTCACAAGTACTAAAGAAGTTGAGGAAATAACAACTAGAAGGGTAAAATGGTAATTTTATAAATCTCATCTAGTTGATGATATTCATGAAGGGTAAACATAGATAACATTCAATGGATCCGCTCAATATAATTAAGTTGAATTTGAGTAGAAAATAAATTCATTTGAACCGAGAGATTCTCAGTGTCAACTCTTTAGTGGAGTCAGTTGACATTAAGCTAATACTCGAAAAAGGTTTGTGAACTTTTGAGTCCAAGTATAGAAGCTCAAGCTTTGTTCATTTGGATCCATAATGTCACTATTACAGGTCACTAGAGTAGGATTGTTAAACTAAAAGCTAAGTCAAAATAAGTTCAAATGTTGAACTAGACTTTTTCTCGGAAAATGTCTAAAGGGTATTTTTGTCCAAATAAGATTTTGAATATTTTCATATGATGAAAATATAGATTATTTTCCAAAGCCGAAAAGTCGTTTAAGGCATTATGAAATTAATTTCGTTATTTGTGCAATTATAATTTTATAATTTGTATTTTAAGAATTGTTTTAAAAGAAAAAAGGAAGCATCAAGAAGCTCCCCTTTAGGTAGAATTTCGTCCTAAACATGCATCAAGAGGAGATTTTTATTTCCCTTTAATTATAAGGATAATTTCCCAAAATGAAAAGAGGAAATAAATTTCCTTGAGAAGAAAATAAATAAGCTAAGTGAGGAAATAAATTTCCTCCTTGCTTGAGGTGCATGGCCGGCCAACTTAGGAGAGAAAGGGGAAGGAAAAATCAAATATTGTGTCATGAATGCATTATTCTTTCATGAATGCATAATTGACCTTTATAGATTTTTCCTTCTCCTATAAATAGAGCCTCACATAGAGATGTGAAAATAAGCTTCATTCTTGCTCTCTCTCGCATTGTGGCCGACCCCCTCTCTCTCTCTCTAGAAAATACATCTTTTATTTTGGCACCTAAGTCCTGATTAGACTTAGGCTAAATTAGCTCTTTAGCTCATAGACTTGTTCTTGAGTTATTGTGTTTAAAAGTGCCCACACACAAATCCTTCTAAACCTCTATAGACTCTTGTAATAGAAATCTTAGGTTTCTCGAGTTCACGTTTAGGCTTGAAGGAGTCGAGCTAGAAGAGAAGATCAATCTTTCTCAAGATCGATTAAAGATCAAGCTACAATAAAGGTTAGTATTCAAGTAATTAAATAATGTTTTTAATTTATAACATGTATATGTACTTTATCTAGGTCAGTAAAATTGTTTTACTAGTAAAAGAAATTTTTATATTCCACCATTAATATGATTAATCATAAATTTTTCTTAACCCTAGACCTATTCCAACAAACGTTACAAAGAAATAACTTGTGACTGACGAAGTTGTCCCGTGCACGTAATTACGTGACGAAGCGGTCACGTACACTCTATTTTGTGACAACGTTGTCCCGACTGATGTGTGTTGTGACGAAGTCGTCACGAACACAATGTTTCATGACAACGTGGTAACGTATGCAGTGTTTCGTGACAAATTGGTCACGATACACATCACTGGGGATAATGTTGTAATAGTGTACTGTATTTCTAGTATAAAGTTAATTAGTTTTGGGATCGCGTTAATAAGTGTACTTGACTTTGTTTAAAAAGTTAGGTCTGAAATATTCAAGAAGAGAATTTCAAAAAGAAATATATTTTTAACTTCCATGGAAGCCATAATGGTTTCGGTGAGGATACTTGAATGATATTCTCCTAAAGAGAGTTGTTCACGAAGAGTTGTTTCAGACAGTTTCTTGATTTAGAATAATTAGTCACCTGATTCTAAGATCATGCTATTTTGGCGACTCTGGAGTGTTTAACGAAATTTTTTATATTGAGATCGGTTGACACCCTAGAGAGTTCAACAAATAACACTTCCCGCAGATAACGAGACTTACGTTTGATCTTGACTTTTAAAAGCAAGAAGAGTACTCGAACGCGGTTGACAAAGATGTGTACCTAGAAACGTTCTGTAATAGCGCCATGTGTACTATGTATAGCAATATTTCTTCTATGGCGAGGGAGGACAATGAGACTTTGAGTGACAAGAAGAGGGTAAGGCTTATTCTCATACACTTTATATACAATGTCTACATCGCGTATGTGAAGATAGTTAACCTCCCCACCATGAGTTCCATCAAGATGGTAGACGGCTCCGATGTGTTTAACGCGTATCCCTAGGGAAACGTAATGTGGAACTTCTTCATGTAGTCAGTAACCAACTTCGCCACGAAGAAGAAGAAGAACCTATCATCCAAGAAACACAGTAAAATTCATTTTTGCGGGTTTACTTATCCCGATCCAAATTTTTAGATATGAATACCATCAAGTTTAGTGCAGTCTAGTTTGCTCGCGTCCTGAAATCCAACGCGAGTCCATTGATCAAGAAATGGAGGGCTACCAACAGAAGGGTGTTGAGTCCCACATATCTTGAACTCGTCAGGAGGTAATATATCGTATAAATATGTAAACATAAATGTGTTTCGTTATGCATAATTCTTCATTTTCAGGTTGAATTCAAACCTATCTGGGGTCCGGTTGAACTATTGGTGCATGTTTTGACAGAGAGGAAGGTTGTTGACGATGGCCTCATATCGTCAGACATCGAAATATAATATAAAACTGACAACATAAATAGAAAATTGTAATATATATTGACAACGTTGTCACAAAACTGATTGGTTTCTTGACAATATAGTCGCGAATGTTTCAAATATCGTGAAAATATTTCCATTTTCTATTTCATAGGTTTAGTTTTCGGAATTGAAATTCTTAGTCAAAGGTTTTCCAGGAGAATTTAGGAGGTTTAAGAAGGATGTATTTTCCATGATACGTGACAAAGTAAAAAAATATTGTCGAAGCAAATGTTATTCCCCCTTACTCGGCCAAATCAATCTCGGTCAACGAGTCTTTGTCTAGATCCAACAACGACAAAGAAGGAGAGGAAGAGAAGTATCCCGTCGAGGAAGACGGAGAACAACAAGAGATAAATGTTGAAGAGAAGTCCGTCGAAGAGAAACAAGAAGAACAAAAAGAAGAAGATGATGAAGAAAAAAAAAAGCAAGAGGAGACTGCAAATAGCGATAAAGTTTTCCACGAAGAGGAGACGAGCCTCGAAGAAAAAATCAAGAATGATGAACCACAAGGAGAAGAGAAGGCAGAAGAAGAAGATGATGATGACAAAAATGAAGAGAGAAAACATGGTTGTAAAATAAAAAACCTTTTACCGAGGAAGGACGATGATGATCACGATGAAGACAGTCATACCAATAAACTGTTAGAGGAGCACGACGACCAGAAGAAGACTCTTATAGTAGTGAGTGCAGAAAGATGAAGCGAAAGTGACTCGGGAATCCAAAACTCTCAACATTCCAGCCGAAGGGGCTGGTGAAGAAATTCCTCGGTTGATTTTGTATCATCTCCGAAGAGGAAACTCCATAAATTGATTATAGTATCCTCTTCACTTGAGAAGTCAATTCGGTCGAGGAAGTCATCGGCCATTACACGCCTATACCATTGTCACTCATAATTCAAAAGTTCATATGAACATAGAAGAAGGAACTAACCTATCCGAAACCATGTTAGAGTGACCATGTTATCACGATACAATGTTTTCGTGACAACATAGTCACCAAAAATATGGTTTCATGACAACAAACAACATGGTCACGAAGACACTGTATTGTGACAACATGGCCACGAAACATGTTAACATAAGAACATTACAACCAATACATATTTTGTGACAACATGGTCACGAAGACACTGTGTTGTGACAACTTGATCACGAAGACATGGTATCGTGATAACATAGTTACAAAAACTCTCTAAACCAAAGATAATGATAAAAAAAAAATACTTGTATTCGTTTTTCATGTCCATGTACAGGGACAATGATGAAAATTTTAATCCTCATTTCAATATAATGTGGTGATTATAACAAAAAAACTTGGTTTTTTAATCTATGAGACTCGAATCACTGGTTGGACGGAGAGGTACGTCGGGAACTGGTTTATTAGCGCATACGACTTAACACATGGAATTTTCCCTGTTGTCTTTTAATGTCTGCCTGTTTGAATTTGCTTTTTAGTGACTTGTGGTTATTTCCTTAAAACACTGTGGCATATCATCAAACTATGTTACACTTTTATGTTTGCGTGCTTGTAATAACTGACAGTAAATGATGCTCTTACGAAATAAAATATATATGGTATTTTTTCTCTTATTTGTTGAACTTGCCATGTCTAGTGACATTATTGTCACGATTTGTTTGACCTACAATTTAGTGACAAAGTTGTCACATGTGACTAAACAGTTGAAACATTATTTATGTCAATACATCATGTTTGACACATCATTTTATATTGTTGCAGCACATCAACGTTGCATTATGCTACTTCGGGAAGAAGGCTTATATGCTAAAAATGTCTGACACATTCACAATTATAGCCGTGCACACATACCCTTTACGTCCTCTTGTCCAGCATACAAAAGGAGTGAGAGGCAACCAATGACAAAAGGTTATTCGACTGGTTACATCATATTGATTTGCTGAATAATATACTTGGAGATGGTAATGGTGATTTATTCATTCAACCATAGTCGAATGTACAAAAAGTGTACATGCATGTACACATTAATGATCACTAGATCCTTTTGGTCATCCACTTTTGGCGACGAAATTTCACGACTTACGACTTGTTGAGCTCATCGTATGGACGCCGAAAAGTTGAACTATCCTCTTTTGCTTTGTTTCTTTCCTATGTTCTCAACGTCTTTGGTATCGACGAACAAAACTTTTCTCCATTTTTGTTGACATGTCCGGATCTTCCACAACAAACCAATGGGTAAGAATTATACTTTCTTATTTAATCGATACACAAATTTTGGGTTATGTTGTACTAAATGTACATATTTTTTAGGAGAAATTGTGAGATGTTCTCTTTAAAGACGACATAATATCTTGATATCGTGTACACGGGTTTACTCTAAAATCTTTGCTACCTACTTCTATGGGCAACTTCTAGAAGAAGATCACCATTGATCTTGTAAAGCACAAAGCGGTGAGGATAGCAAACCGCGACAATCAGTTTAGGTTGAACAAACCGTAGCTAATTTTTGGGTGACATTTGCAGTGTCACATAATATTATAACTTATACATGTTTATTGTATATGCTAGGCGTCAATGAAACTTATTAGCTAGACTCTTTTCTATATGTTACCCTCTTTTTGGATATATAGTATTCAGGTACCGATTTTGTAATCAACTTATGATTTACACATTTTTCCCATATATAAAACAATTATTTGGCGAATTGGCCCTAGCTTAAAATCGTGATTTGGTTTTGTCCAACATCTGGTAAAACTTTTGTAAATGTCCAAAACGCTTACGCGGCACTTTAATTTCTGCATTTATACCCTTTAAATTTCGGAATTATTTATGTTTAAATTTTCCCAAAATTTGAAAAAAGATATCGTTAATTAATATAGATAAGATCCTACAATTTTGGATCGTTAATTGACTCATTAAGTTCATCATAATTAATTATATTTTACCGATCATAATTATTTTCTACAACTTCATATCTATTTATTTATGGAAACATTTCAAATTGCCGAATTTTAATTTTTTCGTAACATGTCTAGCTGTTCATAAAAAAAATTCAAAATTTTCATTTATGTCGTCAAATATTACGTTCGTTAATTGATATTCAATTTACATCGTAAATTGATTTTTTAGTTGCATACTAATTAACAAAACAAAGTTGAATTAATTTTAATTATTTCCATTAATTTTAAAAATTATGCCGGTTTTTATTTAGCTAACTTCATATTAAATCCTATAATTATGGGTAGTTAATTGACCAAATATTTATATCATTATAAATTAAAATCATTTCTTTATGGCCGTTGTAACTATATGCAATTATTTTGAGAAAGTTTTTTATTATGTACCGGTTATATTTGTGTGATCTCATCCTTAATTCGAGATTATTATCAGTTAATTACATATCATATTTCCTCTCTCCTTATTTTCGAGAAGTAATATCACTTAACTACAGATTTCATTGTCTCTCTCCGATATTGATCTTTATTTATGTCCAGTAATATGTTCGTTACTTGATATTCAATTTAGACTGAAATACAATCCTTCCAACGTATATTGAGTTGCGTTTTACAACGTTAATTGATTTTTACAACGTAAATTGAAGTTTTCATCGTTAATTTCATATTAATTAACAAAACACGATTTTTGTTAATTTTATTAGAAGAAATAATCAAAATTCCATATATTAATTTGAAATCAAAATCAAAACACGAAAAAGAAGAAGACAAAAAAGAACGAAGGTCGTGTTTATGAAAGCTTCACATCCTTCTCCACCATGAAATTTTCACATCCTTCTCCGCCTTGAAAACTTCACATTCGTCGTGTTCATGCAGTTCAAGATCATTAATCATAAACAAGAGATGAAGAAATTGTATCTAACAAAATCAATTTACAGAAAAGATTTGAAAAAATAGATGAAAAAAGAACATAAAGACATGTTAATTACCGACCGATTTACGTCGTTGAACTCCACAAAAATTTCTTAGTGATGATCGATCGAAGAAAATGGTTTGGATTTGTTCGTCAATAGATTTAGGTTTTTGAGAGATTTTTTTTAAAATGCCGTTTGTTTGAATGTGTTTGAAGTTACTCTATCTTGAAATCCGAAATTATATATAAAATAATAAGGTGCAGTTTTTAGTCCATAATTTACGCTGTAAATTAACTATTAAAAAAAATTATTTAAATTTCATTAAAATTTGAGCGAGATTTTTTGGGGGCAAAATTGGAAGGAAATTTTCATTAATTAAAGGAGTGGACATTCACAAAAGTTTTACAAAACGTTGGACAGAACCGAATCACCAAACCTATATAAGGCTATATTATACATTAACCCTATATAAAATGTAGGAATATAGTGACGATAATCATGATTTTGTGCCGATTATGTCCCGAAAACATGATTTTGTTACAAATTTTTGTGACAAAATTTCTACTAACTACGCATAAACTTTTAAAATAATATACTTAATACGATTAATTTAAATACATTACAATAACAATATTCAAGACGAAATAACAAACTGAGCTCTAACCTAAGGAGAGCCACAAAAACTAACATGTGACATTAGGGTTGTTGATCATAAAAACGATTATAGAGTATATATATAGATGAATCATTACATTCGTTTTTCTACGAGTTAATAATCAAATAGTTTTTAGCGCAGTGTGATTGACCTTTTGCAACGGGTCTCTTTCATGGGATCCACATGTAAATTCCAAGACATGATCTATTAACTCCCGTAGTCATAGGTCTTGTTTTTATATTTCTTACAGAATGGACACGTCCAAATATTATACTTTTGAACTTTCATTTGTGTTTTCTTCGATTTTTATCAAAACTTTCTATGTATATACATCCATATCCATATTGATATCCATAAAATATGACTGAAAAAAAAAAATTAATACCTTGTTGATGATTTTCTTTTACTTGAAATGAAGTTGCAATACGTTTGCCTTTGATCTTGTTGATAATGAAAAAGAGATAAAAATAGATGGAGAAAAGACAATATATAGACCATTAATTGTAATAGCAATAAATATTGACGAAGTTGGAAGTTGCAATAAATATTATTTTTTTATGTAAACCCAAACATCATATCCCGTACAAAATGTACTATTTATGGTAACAAGGTAGATAAACATATTTATTGTAAGTCACAACTTCCACACATAGAAATTACATCTCTTTTAATGTGTATCCTGACGTTTTGTAGTGGCACATATGAGTTCATGGTTATTTATAATTTTTAAATTCACTAAAACGTCGTGTATGGGGATGTAAACAATCCATAAACTATATCCACGTTGATTCTGTCTGAGTTGGAGAAAGACTAAACTATTTCGTGACCAAGTCGTCACGAAAATTCCATATTTCGTGACAACATTTTGTCAATTTGTAACTACGTCGTCACGGAATTTGAATTTCGTGACAACATTTGTTTACAAAATTACAAAATTTCGTATGGAAGTTATCACGAAACTAACAAAATATTTTCAAGAAATATGAAATATTTTTTATATATCGCAACTAGCAACTACATCGAGTTATTTTCCAATATTAATTTTTGCAATATCTAATTGAATGGTAAAATATCAATTTAAAGTATCATACCTTCAATCTTCTTTTGTAATATGTCATTGCACGAGTTTTAGTTTGTTGATTAGTTACCATCAAGTAACATAATAACAAACCAAACCAAATTCAGTAAATTACAAAATGAAAAGTAAATATAAAGTTTAGTTTCGTTTTCATAACCTTATACTAATGATCTATGACTACATCACATACAATGGTTGTCTTGATTATTTGTAAAGGCGGATGTGAGTTCGTGGTTATTTTTTTAATTTTTAAATCCATCAAAACAGCTTATATGTGGCTGTAAATAGTCTATAAATTACATCTACATTGATCCCGACCAATTTGGTGAAAGAACAAATTATGTTGTGGCCAAGTCGTCACGAATATTTTTTGTTTTGTGACAACATTTTGTCAGTTTTGTGACAACGTCATCACAAAAATTTGAGTTACTTCACAATCTTTTGTCACGAAATCACAAAATTATGTACTAAGTTGTCATGAAACTAATAAAATATTTATCACAAAATATGAAATATGTTTTCATATACGACAATTAGCTAACTAGGTCGAGTTATTCTCCAATATTGATCTTTCTTTTCATCTAACTGGATGGTAAAATATCACTATGAATACAAAACACTTCAAATTGATCGAATTAGGTAGAATTGATTTTCAATTACTGATATTTTCAACATCTCCTTTATTGGCAAAATATCACTGTTTATACAAAATATTTCAAATAAATTTGTGTCTCGTCATATAGTGTACGCGACCACATAAGATTTCGTTACAACGCTGTCACGAAACTTAACATCAAGTCTGAGTTTGAAGTCTTATGTTTTGTGTCGCATACTAGTTGGTGACATCAAGTTTTCGACGGAAACCCTGATCATATGAACACGGACAACTTACCAGAGTAAACTTATTGGGAGACGGAGAGTAGTCGGAGCTTTGCTTGAAGAGTCTTCGTCTATTTGATCTTCGTTTTCTGAATCGGGTGAGACTCAAAACCCCGAAACTTATGTGTTATTATATTCTGATTTTTGTATGATGCGGGGGCGAACTGTGATTTCTAGGTACGGCCATTAACAGAGATTAGGAGGTGAGATGGTGAGATGGTGAGAAAATATGATTTTCATGTATGGTCATTGACGGATATGACGAGGTGAGAGGAGGGAGACGAGTGAGATTAGGAAATAGGAAGATGAGAGAGTGTTAAGCACAAGGGTATATTCGAGATTTTATTTTCTCTCTCTTTCGAACTCCTAGTTAAGTCCTTTTTTGAAGAAGAAACAACATACGTAACATTCAGCCCGATTACTCCTATAGATGGCGATTCTTTTAAAAGAATCCTATAAATTATTCATGTTACATCACTGATTATATAATTATATTACATATTAATTGTGTAACATTTATAGTTGATAATAAATAATTTTTAAGTAGAAAAATAGAAAAAGTAAAACTTAATAAACTTCATTGCGTAAATATAACCAAAAAAAATTGGAGAATAAATAATGCACCCTAAGAAAAGATGAAGAGTACATATTACTAATTAATGACTTAAAAAAGGAATGTGACTATAAAAATAAACATATTACGAAAAATCTAGTTATAAAAAAGAAAAAAATTTGGATTATGAATAAAGCCTTAAATGAACAAAACTTATATATTAAATTAGCTAAATTAAAATATGCATCCCTTTTATTTTAAATTATGAATAAAATAGAATACAATAAAATACTTAAATATTTTGTCAAAATTAGACAAAACCTAAATTTTAGGATTTCTGTGTTATTACCATTTAAGAACTCTAACTCGTGATCAATATGGGAACTCATTTTAAAAAACAGTACTAGATTTATTTCTAAAAAAAATTAATATAAAAAATCGATTATGTCCTTAGCATTATTCAAATTATACCTATCTTATAAAAAAATATCTAGATATAGATTTTTTGTTCAAATTCATAAGAAAATGGATTTCTATTTAAAAAAATTCAAAACCACTATTCACTCATTCTCCTCAATATTTTCGGATGGTACCTCATTTTATCTCAAAAAATAATTCCCAAAACTCAACCAATACAATATAATACGACATTGTACAATAAGATGTCATCGAGGTCGAAAAACATTGTAATCGGCGATTGAGAAGACCCGAAAACTCAAGAAAAAAAACTTCAAAACATTAATGTTTTTCGTGATTAAATCTATTGCATGTAGTATGTATAGTGTTTCGAGTATCGGTGTTGTTAAATCGGTTTGATTTTGAGAGATTTGAGCTATTTTAGACATTTTAGGGTTTCATAAATTTTTTGACCCGATAAATGTAATCGTACGTACGATAAACGTAAGATATAATACGATTTTATATGATAAGATACGATACCGTATGATAGTCTTCAAATGATGGTGTATGGTATGATATGATCAGATACGATGGTTGTGTGATTGTGTACGATAAGTTTATATACAATGAGATACAATGACTTTACGATATGATACGATATAACTTTTTTACGATGTTATAACATGACATATGAAATTTAGAATTTTTTATTTTTTTTATCTAAGACCACTCGAAATTTATCTATAATGTTCATTTCCCAGTGCGAATCACTTATGGTGGAACCTCCGTACTATAGTTGGTCAAGGAAAGATTTGAAGAATTTAAAAGTCTCGATCAGTTAAAGGCCTAGTGCTCAAGAAATTATTCATGGAGAGAGAACTTAACTTCTCTCTGGTTGTCCTACACGGTCTATTGAAGAGGAAGATTCAATTAACGGTGTATGCAAAGATCCACTTGGGTCTCGGAGGAAAAAGAGTTCAATTTGGACGCCTCGGATATGCTTTCATCTCGGAATTAGATTACAGAGAGGGTCCGAAGAAGATCGAGAAAGACAAACACGATAGTAGGAGACTCATCAATGAGTACATGAACGAGACGACGAATTGTAAACTAAGTGCTTGTTGGTGATTGATGCACCTTAGCAACCATATCAAATGCGAAAAATCATTCATTTCACTCACAATATCCAATTAACGATAATGATTGCTAACAAAATTTAGATTTATTAATTTAATTCAATTAGAAAAGAAATTCAGCAACATATACTAGAAAATAAGTTTATAGAACACTTACGGGTTTGGGATCAGCTACAAAACGACCCGATCCAATGCGCGCTCCATTTCGTCCTTCTTCTGAATCGATTCTGTTTCTTCCTTCTTTTGAATCGAATCTGTTTCGTCCTTCCTCTTAATATAGTACTCGACGATGACACCGTATTCTTCTGAAACATAACCTCCGAGACGAATAAGAAAGATGAGTAGGCAAAATCGGAATCACACTTAGATCTCGAAACCAGATTGTTTCGGGATCTCGCTCCTATTATTTAGGAATTGAATTAGCAATTCCAGGGAAAAAAGGGAAAGAGAATTCAGCCAGAGAGAGAGATGTGGCCGAAATTCTATGAGAAAATGGAGTAAATTTTCATCTTCCCTTCTATCCCTATTTATAGCATTTAGGAAGGAGATAACCACTAAAAGATTTCTCTCCTTTCTATAGAGTTTTCTCATTTCTAGAGATATTCCCTCCTTCTAGAGATATTATCTCCCTTAGATTTAATCTAGGTCGTTAGATCTCAACAGTGAATCTAAACTCTCTCATCAATCAGATCAATATCTATGGTTGAGAATTTTTCTCTTCAGAGAGAGAAAGGGGGAAGGGAGTTCGGCCACCCCTAGGCATATCCCTAGGAGATTTTCGGCCACTCCCTTGTTCCAAGCTCAATCTGAAATTCCCAAGCCCAAAAATCCAATTAATTATTTATTTACTTGATCCAACAATAAATAAACAATTATGTTATAAACATTTATTTAATTCAGAGAATCCCCGTTTTCCATAACTAATGTTTTCAGTCACCATTACAGCAAGTGAAATTAAATAATGAACAACTTTATTATTTGAAATTTGTATCCGCCTTTATCAGAGCCGAATCGGAGACTATGGAACTAGTAGTAAAAATTTAACGAACTCGACGAAAAAGACGATATAGTCATTTCTCTTTTTCATCGATTCGTTTAGTCTTTATCAACACTCCACTGTGTAATCAAAGTCTGAACCCTTCTTTAATACTATAATTATATTTACTCATCGTGGCAAGTGTCCACTGATATAGTCACTTCGTGATCAAGATCTTCCAAGTTCAACCCCTACCAAGAGAAGTCAATTTATTCTATTATACTTCTCTTGATATATATCAGCCCTATCCATTGTTGCTTCCCCAGCAATCAATTGGTTCGGAAATCAATTCTTAGGTGAGTGAATATTGACCTCCTTTCAAGAAGGCTGAATTCCGTATTTGTAAATCACTTCTCACTCTAAGCATGCTTTGAGAAGACTTCTAAGAGAAGACTCCCAAGACATAAACTGTAATTAGCATTGAAAGCTTTTTAGCGAATGAGTTAAAGAGTTCAGAAACATGATTCAGTGTCTATGACCACTTTAGGATTTAAATCAAGTCTAATTGTGACCATCAAAGTGGCCTCGGTAAGTGCGTCGTAACGGTCCTTAAACGACACATCTAGCCCAAGGCATGTCCAGGTCGTACACTTACCAAAAGTGTAGAATTCTCCCACATAGTGATCAGTCTTCATTTATGTGTTCCACATATATGACTTTCGATATAGCTTCCCAGGCGTATATCAGTCATCGACCTCGTTTTAGCACACCGCTCAAACTCATGTGCCCAACACAGGACTCGGTTTATTATGGAGGTTATGGAAGATATTTGTTATTGATTTTGATTAATTTATTCTGAACTTAACCTACCAATCATATAATTCTTATATAGTAATATATTTATTGAATTCAGTAATTAGTGATACGTCATGTTCAAGTGGGCAATATTCATAACAGTGCACTTATCACGGGTTAGATCGAGTACAAGACTTCTGACGACGTCTACAAGCTCGGAGTGTGTGTTTTAATTCTTTATTACCTATTCGAACAAGTCTGGAACAAAGTTATTGAGCCGAGGTTGTAGGAATTATTCAGTACGATGAAGACCTCCACTTCTTCTATGGCTTACCATGGGGGAACATGACCTGAGCTAAGACATTTCTCACTCATTCAGTCGATTTGAAGCATTACCACAAGGTCCTTGAGAAAAATTTGAAGCTGAAGCGCGACGGTGTACAAAAGGAGGTCAAGTACACATTGACTGGTAATCTACACGTCTTTCACTATTGATCGTATGAGGCTATTCCAGAGATCGGGCAAACATTTGGATTGAGCGTCGGTATTCGAATGCCAAGAATGCACTGTCGTCGTGTTGACCAAGGACGTAGAGGAGAATTTGAACAAGAAAATTCCACAAAACTAGGGATCGAGCTCGAGAAAGTTGATTGAGATGTAATGATCGTCTTAAATCCCTTGACATGATGTAGAGAAAAGTCGGTCAAGTCACGAACGGGAGCGAAGGATATCGTAATGATCATGAAATTTACAAATCTCCACTTGTTCACATGCCAGATAGATCTCACCTAGTGGACGATCAATGTATTAGATTGTTAGAAAGAACTCGTCATGTAGTTAAATCACGAGACAGAGTTTAGGAAGTCCATGGAGGTAATTATTTTTCATAACTATGTAATATTTTCTATTCCTTTTAAATACTTAATATTTTTTTACTAGTGCTTTGCCTCGTGTAATTTTTTTAGTCGCATGTTCAACAATGATTTATCACGATCTCTCCACTGATCGAGTTCAGCTGCATCCGTTCACATGGCTCGTGGACCGAACTTTCCATCAGTTTGTCATAAGGTACGAATTATCATATGATTTTTTAGGTATATACTCATATTTATGTTTACCAATTTCAATATACCCATCGTTACGTTAATTTTGTGTAAATACCCAGTGTAAGTTGTTTACGAAATATTTCGGACTATTTTGACCCTTTTATTTGAATAAATTAAATAAATTATTTACACAAAATAGTCTTAATATTTTCGTAAACAATTTACAATAGTTATTTACAATAAAATAAGGTAACGTTGACTATAGAACAAATTATTTGTTATCATATTTGAATAGTTTAAATTTCATAAACGTAGTTCCTGACACATTTACAATTAATTTGTAGTGATTGTGAAACGTTGGCGGTGAAGTACGTGGAGCATATTCTTGTGGGCGCTCTTTTTTATACACTCGCTACAAAGAACGTGAGGACGTTACAGAAGAAGTGGTCCATAAATTTTTTTTTAGGTAAAAAATTATTTTGTGAACGTCTTATATGTATTATTTGTACATTGGCAACACATTTTCTCGAAGTTATTATACTCTGTTGTTATCTACTTATCATTTCAAACTCATTTTTTTACTTGTCAATTAAACATAACTTATATAATAACGCAATATAACTAAGACTTGTCAATTAAACATAACTTCATCAATACCTTAATATAATTAAGACTTGTCAATTAAACATAACTTCAACTTAACACAATATAATTAAGACTTGTAAATTAAACATAACTTTAACAATAACGTATAGTTAAAACTAGTTAATTAAACATAACTTCAACAATAAAGCAACATAACCAAAACTAGTCAATTAAACATAACTTCAACAATAATGGAACATAATTAAGACTAGTGATCGATTAAAATAGCTTAAATGTTCAAGTTTAACAAAAATAAAACATAATTTCAAAGATGACGCTACATAATTAGCAATCTAGTCTCGCCATGTATACATGTCTTCCTAATGTGACCCAAACCACATCAATTTTCACATTTTCGCTTTATAACGACTTTATCACCTTGGGTGGATATCGTGTTATTCTTCGCCTTTCTTATTTACTTTTCCTTGGACGTCCGACTTATTTCGTTTCAACGAAAACCAATACTTTCATAATTTATGTCTTCCGAAAAATCTCATTGGTCTTCATTCTCAATTGGATACATGGATCCACGTTTTCTCACGTAAAAGTAATACATAAAGATTATACGCTGATGTTCCCATGTTGAATAGATGCAATGGCATGTTCACAAAGGATGCCAAGAAGTTGGGGAATTTCATAAATACACGTATTCGAATGCATGTTTACATCTTACTCGCGTGTGTCGTCTTTTATGTGACATTCGTACAGTTCAAGCTCATATATGTGTACATACTGTGCTTTCTTGTTCATATTTGCAAAATCAGCTTGCCACATATAAGTTCCGTGTTTAATTTGTGTGCAGTGTCTTCTCGATCGAAGAACCAATTCTGTAGTGTAAATCTTATAAACTCAAGCATAGTAGTTATCATAAAAGATCTAGTTTTATTGTTGAAATTTTTTGCGTTGTTACTCATCATAATATCATATTCGTAAATACAATAAATATGATTTAAGATGAAAATATTTGTTTCAAACTACAAATAATTAAATATTACCTTTTTCCCGGGAAAGAACGTCTTGCCCAACTATCAAACCCGATTTCTTCGAGATATTTTATCATCTCGAAATCTTTTTGCCTCATTTTTCTAAAGTAAGCTTTGAACCATATCTTATTGAAACAATAAGCAGCTTTATACAATTAAATGTGACAATGATCCGTTTTAAACTCATGTTTAATATAAAACTACAAATGATGGCAGCAAGTCACATGAGGTATTCCCTTAAACGCAACTTCGACACCATATATGATGATAACATGTCGATCAAATATGAATATCAAATCAAGTACGTCTTCACCGATAACTTTTCTCAACTTCCTCAAAACCATGTCCATGAATAATGACATTGAATGTCCTGCAAAAAGAAATTTGATACAAATGTGAAACATCCAATGCAATAGCTAGTAGCAACTATCCCCGTATTTAGTCTTCAAAAATGAATCATCCAAAGAGATAAACGGCCAACAATACTTAAATCCTCTAAGATACGCCCCAATGGGAAAAAAATGCATACTTGAACTTGTCACCATCTCTCACATGGTCAATCATCGGACCGGAGTTCTTTTGCTTCAACATGTATAGCCAAGAAGGTAATTTTTTATAGTATTGTCCAAGTGTACCACGAACATACTTGATATCTACTTCTCGAAATCTCTACACACTTTCAAATACGATATATTCAAACCTCATCTTATCTTAACTTTTTCTCTGAAGTTGTGCGATGAATAGTCGGTCATTAAGTTAATTGAATATTTTTCTTTAAATACGTGACTAATGACCCATGATTCATGTCCTCATTGACCGCCTTCTCGAATTTCATGCGAGTAAGAGTTAGGTCTGTAAGCCACCACTTCCCACATGTTTGACCAATGTACATCACTTTTGAGTTTCCACGTACAACTCTCATCTTTGCAAAGAACGATTAACCTTTGTGTCGAAGATAATTTCACACTAAACTCAAAATTATTTTTCATAATGTACAAGTGTGTACAATTTTCTTCATTTATGGTTTGCTCACAAACTGGTCAATTAACTGGTCAAAAATTAGCTAAACTTGTCAAAATTAGTCAAACTTGACCAAAATTAGTCAAACTTATCAAAATTATTCAAGCTTACCAAAAATTTGTCACATCCTAACTTGTCAAAAGATCATATTTACAAAAAAAAAAAAAAAAAAAAAATTGATGTAGGCTGTCATATACTATCTTATGGCGTTCTACGCCACCGTACACCATCGTACGCATTTGTACGCTAGCGTACAATGCCATACAAAGAGTTTACGATAAAATTCAAAGCTTTCTATCGTACAACGTGAAGCCATATTTTATGATGTACCGATTTTTTTAATCTAAAACTAATTAAAAACAAGTATAAAAATTATTAAACCTAATTAATATATATATATATCCATGATTTTGTAAATGTTGGATGATTTAATAGGATTTTAGAAGAATTGAGAAGATGAAAAGAGAGAAATAAGACGTGAATTGGTAATAAACTTTATAAGTGAGTTAAAAAATATTTTTGTTTGAGTTTGAAACAAAAGTCCATATTTAAATATTTTTAATAAATCTAATAAAAATGGAATTTCTCAATGTCCCCACTACATGTGTATATATAAAGAAATGCCTGTATTCAATATTTAACTCTTAGTTACTGGGTATAAGCAAAAGAAGAGAATAAAAATAATATTTTTACTATGATGTTTGTGGATGAAGAAGGGGTTTTTTTGTCTGAAACCTTTAGTTGGTTGGTTGGTTAGTAATAATCTTTTGTTGGTGTAGCTAGCCAGACCAAATGGCAATTTCATACCATTAAGTGAAATTTAAATCTCGGAACAGTTTGTTTTTTTATAACATAAAACGCTCTACAGAATAATAGAAACTCTTGCATTGTATACCAGAATGTCCTTAAATTTTATCCATTCTAATAATGTACAACAAGATCCAAGCATTTTTGCCGTTGATATTTCATTCTGTTCCACAGCCTCTCCCTCTCTCTCTCCCTCCCTCCCTCCCTCCCTCTCTCTTTCTCTCTCATATTATTACCCCATCTGGATTTCTATAATTTACAGCCAAAATTTTCCTTGGCAACAAAGAAAAGGTCCAACGAACAGCTATTATTTTCCCTTCCCCTAATTTAACCACTACTTTCTCCGATCAACATGAAAATATTTGCAAGTTTTCTAAACCTTCAAACCTTCTACTTTCGACCCTACCTTCAAATCAAGCTGTTGTGTTTCATTGTCACGATTATACAGACCGGGTGATGATTCAACATTGGTATCTAATTCCCGAGTCAAGTCTTCACTGGATATCTTTGAAAACTGTTCTTGCAAAGCGTCGTTTTTTGCTTTGCCTTGATCTGTACTTTTCTGTTCTCCGGTCAATCCTCCTCCTAAAGATACACAATTTACTATTTCTTTTTCGGTTCCAATAACATCGATTACATCGATGACTAAATCAGAGGGTTGGTGCGCGGGACAAGGTTCGCTGACCAACCTGGAAGAATCCCCTGCACTCACAACCAGAAAGACTCCGTTTAGAACCCAGAAGACGTGAGGGAAAGGAAACATATGAAAGGCAAAAATAGGAGGAACATCAAAATTCTATGCTTGTTTGGAATTCATGGAAATGAGAGAGAAAGAGGAGAAAGAGAAATTAGACTCGAACGCGGATCCCCAATGTAGAAATTAATATCGATGGAAAATGAAATACCCTCCCCAGGTAAACAGTATCACTCGTATTTTCCTTTCCGTCCTATTATTTAGGTTCCAAAATAATAGCTGAAAGAGTGATACAAAATGCTCACCATATAACGTCTTTTTTAGTAGCACTGTTCCGGGAAAGACCATGAAGTTGATATTACTTAAGCTGCGCTTCTCACTTTCTTCGACTACTTCGAAGCCAAAACCCTTGGTCCATGTCTCAACCAAGTCCGGAATCGCAGCTACAACGATCTTTTCCACTTTGACAGATGTGAGCATCTAAACACACAACAAGGGAGCGAGAAAAACATTAAGAAAAACAAAAAACAATAAGATTATAAGCAAGGGACTGCGAGCACTATTAAGTACAGATTCTTTACCTCTTCAATTGCATTAACAAGGATTCGACACATTCCCTGGCGACGGTATTTACTGCAAGTTGCAATAAGGGGCATTTCTGCAACTGTCGATCCATGAACCCTGTTTCAACTTGTGAATCAGACTAAATAACTTAAGATACGCCGATAAAAGAAAATTGAAATTAGAATGACGCAGAAAATTAGCAGTTACAATGTGATACGTAACTTTAGCAAATAAAAGTACAATATAAAATATAAAAAAAATCCTTCTCAACTTATTTACAGTGTCAGGTGCATATCCCCGAAGGTTCAGAATCTATGAAAAGCTTGTGCAGGAGTATGTCCAAAATAATTTCAAAAAACTTTCAGTAAATGTCTATGTTCACAGTTAATTAATTGTCATTTAGTTAAAAGCTCCAGCGCAACTACTTAAAACTGGAATAATTTGTGAATCTTGAATTGCTATTTAGAAGCAAAATAATGCAAAAAGATGAATGTTAGCATCTGATTTGTTACAACAAATCATTCAGCTATGAATAAAGGGACTAGAAAGAATCAAGATAGATATAACGAGGACACGAGAAACTCATGAACTTTGCACAAACAAGTAAAAAAATGGTTTGTCTACCTGATGGATGCTACAGATATCAGTACATCATCTTGCTCCAACACCACAGTGTAGAAACCTTGAAAGTTCAAACGCGCAAAGTCTGACCTGGAAGGCAGAAAAGATACAGCTCTTGATTGGAACATTATTCACTTGACAGTATTACTTTTACTAACACTTGGGAAAATCCCCAGAGTTTATAATGTTACAAGACCCTGAATGTTCCACTAAAAATAAGAATTACATGATATTAATAGCTTTCAATAGGTTCATTCTCTATCCCCGAGAAACATCCCAATTCTTCACTCTATTTTCTCCTAACTTTCCCTTTCATTATCCTCTTCTTTATACAGGTTACTGCTTAAACATTCAATTTCTAATTATGGTACAACCCTTATGGTCCTAACATAATGTCATCAACACTAGTAGGAAATTCAAGTCTTAGATAACTGATGGTACTCTCAAAGCTTTACATATAACAATACAACCATAGAAATCATATTGGCGAGACCCATTGTTTTCACCAATGAAGTATAGGGGTTTGATTTCTCTAGCGGGTGACAATTTATTTATTTATTTGGAATCTGATAACCTCCACTTTTCCAATTTTTGTCCCCCAAGCGTGAAGGTTGATGTTAAACCAATTTAGCAATATAGAAAATGAACATAAACCATAGCAAGTTGAATGGGAAAAGGCTAACCCCCAATTGTACAAGACTTGAGGTATCATATCTATGCCCGTCCGTGGATCCACCATCGACAAAAAGCATTCCTGCATAATTGTAAGAGCAACAGATAATCTTGAATTGCATTCCGCCTTCAAGGCAAACCGTTGCTCAGAATCGATTTTCTGGTCATCGTCGTGAATGCATTTATTCAATGACCATGAAAATTGGTTGAAAACGTAATTAGTAACGCCAACACGAGATTGGAGGCCAGAGAAAACCTGCAACACATTTACACCAAGAATCCTACTTCAGTGCTCTGAAAATTACTTCACATCGAGTAAGTAAAGACATGTTCATATTCAACAACCTAAGAGTGCCCAAAATATAGACTAGAAGAAAATGAAAAAATGGGTTAATTAAAATAAAATATTAATAACATTTTTATATAAAATAAACAAGCAAGAAAAAGTATTAATAATATGTATTTCACATCGAGTAAGTAAAGACATGTTCATATTCAACAACCTAAGAGTGCCCAAAATATAGACTAGAAGAAAATGAAAAAATGGGTTAATTAAAATAAAATATTAATAACATTTTTATATAAAATAAACAAGCAAGAAAAAGTATTAATAATATGTATTTCACATCGAGTAAGTAAAGAAATGTTCATATTCAACAACCTAAGAGTGCCCAAAATATAGATTAGAAGCCAATAAATATGAAAAAATGGTTAAATTAAAATAAATATTAATAATATTTTTTATAAAAAGAAACAAGCAAGTATTAATAATATTAGATAAAAGTTATTCTAAAGTAAATACATGCTCAAGTACCTCCTGACAACTTGTACTGCAACACCAGGCTTCGGATACAGCTCCTTGGTATCTGTGTTTTTCTTTCAAGCAAGAGTCGTGATCTATTACCAAGAAAGTCATGATAAGATTAGGTCAAAGAAACAGAACAGGACTGAACAAATGGGGGATGTCATAAAACTAAGGCCCCGCGTGAACACCAGAATCAGTCTGTTACCTTTAACTTTACTGGAATCGGTCACATGGCTCCAATTAAATAACTATAGGTTTTATTTAAAACCCAAATACAATTTAAATCAAAAGAACCAAATATGTCCAAAAAAACATCAATAGACTATGAACTCAAAATTTTAGTAAGACCTAAGAAGATCTCCAACACCAGATTATTACACAAACAACTTAATACTAATTAACTTTTAAATTAGCCAGTCGACCTCAAGCAGATACTTGTCTCTCTTTTTTCTTTACCAATACAATAAACTAGATTTCAACTCCATAACATAGATTGTAATTGATTGTACACACATTTTCCAAACATATTTAAGATGTAGCAGAAATCAAACTTCGCAGACTTACATTTATGCTCGCACTGGGAACATTTTAGTCCATAAGAGGGACTCGAAAAGTTGTTAGCATCTACCAAAGAGCCACAGATCCAACAGGTACAACTAGAGCAGTACCAGTTGCCTTCAGGGAGATCCTATATTACAGAGAAAAAGAAAAAAACAACATGTTTAATGGATACTTAAGTAAGGTAGTACAACAAAATGCAGTATAAAGAATATGCTTCTACCATAAAGAAGCAGAACACAAACCTGTGTAGATAAACAAACTTGATGGAAAGTAGAGGGGCAATTGTCGCAACATAATAACTCGCCCCCATCGCCACAAAGCCCACATGAATCATCATTTCGATCATCATTGTCGACTTTTACAGCTGGTGCACCTCCATTTTTAGCCCCGTATTCACCAGACCATGCTTCAAACTGGCATAAAGCAAAGGGCTTACCAGAATCCATGAAAAGATTCGAGCTTGGACGGTTCAGATTAAACCCAGCATGATCTTTGAATGCGGAAACTGTAAACACCTTGCTGCAACACTTGCATAGGACACCATCCCTAGTTATCCGACCGTCTTTCACGACAGAATGGTCATCGGGACTTCGATACTCTATAACGTCATTTAGGGACACCACTTTAGTACTTATCAGCCAAGACAAAACTGTTCTCACTCCTACTGCATACCACTTTCCATCCTTTAGGTGCTTATCACCATTAACCTTACTCGGAAGCAACCTGCAAGATCGCTTTTGGCTTTTTCCTTTCCTACGCACTTTAGATTTGAAGCCCTTCTTTTTAAAATGATAACTAGAAGTACCTGAGGTAAACCCTTTGTTCTTTATAATACCTGATGCTAACCAATCACCATCTTCAATAAGGCATTTCTTCGATTTCTTTTTCACAGTTTTAGAGTTCTTATCATCAGAACTCTTTCGCTTCAGCTTTGAACCTGTATTTTTAATCTGGTGGCTGGAAGATTTAAGTGGGGACTTCTTACGAGACCCAGTTCCCGCATTCTCTGCAAGCCCTCCCTGGACCTGACCCAGCTCTAACAGGCCTTCAATTCCATTAGCATTTGGTAAGTTAGCCTCATTGGCTGAAGCCCAACCTAACTTGCCACTTTGGGATAACGAGCTTGGCTTAATCTCAGAGATCTTTTTAGACTTCCTGCGAGACTTCTTTTTCGAAATATCTCCCGGAGTAGTAAACGAGTCTTCCAGCTGCAATTTGGAAGTTTCACAGCCCTGACTGGCCACACTAACACCATGAACCAACCCAGGAGTTGTGCTGTTTGGACAGTCAAGGAATTCCAACAAGCCATTGTTGTTTTTGACATATCCAACTTCCTCAACTGTCCCCGCGTCAAGAACAGCGTTGTCTTTATCACAGATTTGGCATTTTGTACTTCCATCTTGATGAAGAGATACATCACATAAGCAACTCGTTGACTGCACAACAGTACTTCCTGTCCCATTTGCCACTAACGAAGTTGGTGGCCAACTGATAGTTTGATTTAAACAGCCGTTCGCCTCAAAAACTATCAAAGTACTTCCACCGTCCAAAACAGACCCAGAAGTTGAAGTTACCAGATCTCCTTTTTCTCTCTTCTGAGAAACCCCACCACCGCCAACAGCCTTACCATTCCTACAAGTCACTGGAGTTTTAATTGCCTTAACCACCTCCCCCTTTCTCAACGCACCAACCTTTCTATTAATCAGAACGACTATGACATAGGGGTTCAATAGCTTCCATTTGTAAGCCAATTCTGAGTTGTTTGTGTCTTTATCAAGAAGCACCAGAGTATCAGAAATATCCAACATGAATTGGTCCATATCATTCCATTGCTTACAGTCGCCTTCGTCCTCTGTCATGCGCCTACCTGGAAACAACATTTCCCCGAAAACAATCCAAGCTTTGGCAAACTCGCGGACTTGTCTTTTTCCACCTGGCGGTAGATAAACAGTCTCCTCGTAACTCCTACTAGGTCTTTTACGTCTTTCAATTGTCCATCCCGCTTCCTGGAGTAATCTGTGAGCACAGTGCTTGAGAGCTTGGTGTGGATCTTTCTTTAGTTTTCCCTTGAATGAGGCATCAGATATACCCAACTCATATCTTTTGTCTAGATGACTTTGCAGAGCATGCTCGGACCGCACTTGAACATCAACAGCAGTAATTGGAGGAAAAAGCCTTGATATAATGCTATCCCGGGAAACAGGTGACGCAATGGCTTTGTCGGTATTTATTTCCCTTGCCTCATTCCCTTCCAGTGCAAGCAGTTTGGATTTTGAAACATTAGGCTCGCCGATGGAAGACCCTCTCACTGTTTCTCCACGCTGCTTCAATAGATAGCAGCTAGAAGTTAGTCCCTCACTGGAACATTCAACCAAACGAAGTGTAACCACTTTCGAACCTGGGTCTGTAACTGGCAAAGAAATTTCGGAGACATTCGTTACTGGAAAAACTGGTGAAACCTTTCCTGAATAAAGCTCTACATTAGACACTTCATTGCCAGCAGATTTTATATGTTTGCCACTCACTTCCTCGGAATTTTCCCCTCCTGAAGCAGAATTCTTTTGTGTATTCTCCGCCAGTTCAGATGCTTCCCGAATATCCTCGGTTACATAGGAAATGTCTTCCAGGCATTGGCTTTTAGAGGAAGAATGACTTGTAACTGTGGAATTCTCACTGTTGGAGCAAAGGGACGTATCAGCATTTCTACTGAAATCACATTCGAAGTTGATCGCTTCAGTTACAAGGCACTTCTTAGTACTACTGCCACTTTCATTCCCGAAGAAAATCTCCCTGAATATAGAACGCTCAAGCGCAGACCCCTCAAAGCCATCATCAATAAAATCTTCGATTCCACTATCGGTTAACATGCTGACAATTTGAATACTATTTGGCAGCCTAACTGTATCATACACAATCCCTTTCCTTCAATTTTCAAACTGAAAGCATCCTATCTGAATCAACCATCTGGTAGCTTTACAAAAGCTCATCTTGCTCAATCTATCCAGCAAGTGCTAAGAAATCTGCAACAGTAAGCAAAATAGAAAAAAAATAATGAATACGTAACCTTCTGCTGATTCAGGTAAGAAGCTTTACAAAAAAGACCGCAAGAAGAAATATGAATAAGCAGTTCACTTTTGCAACAAGGCGTTTTTTTCCTTGTGAAAACAGGTATATGCTACTCATAGGTGCTAAATGTTTCTTCTAAGACAGTCACATATATCACAAAAGAGTGGCAACTGGACAAAAGTATCAATCAGTAGACATTATTTGCTGATTATTCAACGTCTTTAGATGATATATAAAGAATGTCAGGACACAAAGCTGATCAAATTACTACTCTAGCATAATGAATCAGTACAAGGTTATACGTTTTTCTCGGCCCCTAGCAATAATCTAACTGGCTTGTTCTAAGGATGATGGAATAATGAAGCGCCACTTCAACAAACATCCAATATTTAGGAATATGTAATTTCTGGGTTGGGCTGCCACATTCTACAATCAGCATTTACTTGACTCTGTGTATATCCCCCACCTGAAACTATGGAACTGCTTTACATACGATTTAGCTTAAATAGTATCGTGGTAGAAAATATTGCAAAGAGCCGTTGGCACTTCCACTTCTAACGAAAAGCTGTAGATCCATATTGCAAATCAAGAAAAGACACGTGTCAATGCTCATGAGTCAAAAGTTCCTTCACAGTCAAACTAGCTACAGTTAGCACTAGCATCTACCTTTTGATTTTGAAATGGAAAACAAATAAAAGTTCGTGAAAATGTAACGTCTACAAGGGAACATTTTAGCCTTCATTCATTTCTTGAAAGCCCTAGGCATTACATGGAAATTCTGACAGATAAACTCAAGGTCAAAATAAATAAATAAAAACGCCTACGTCCAAACAAATTTTTTATCATTTGAACTTTATATAAAAGGCGTTATTGTACGAAAAGATCTAGTGTGCATTTATATTGAAGAAAACAAAATAGTACGAACTCGATACCTAGACTTATTTATTCTTTTTTTTTTGAATTATCTAGACTCATTTATTCAAGCAAGCTCATGTATACATAGAGCCAAAAAGGAGCCCATGCACAGAAAACGGGACGTAGTTGAAAGGGCAAGCCTAGTCACGTATACCTATTACAGAGAATCAAAAGACAAGTAAACGACAAGCTATTCAAAGAAAAATCTAACGGACGATCCCAAAACCATTGCTAATCCACGATCAGAATTTTAAGAATATACCAACAAACAAATAAGATCTCATGAAAGGTAAGCAGTACATTAACCATTTCCAATATCTGCCCTACATTTTCTTTTTCTTTTCAGGTCTTAAACCCCTTATTCTTTTTAAAAAAAGTTCAATTACTTCTCAGGCTTTTCTCTTACCTTATCTGCTCAAAACACTTGGAAATTAAAGTGAAACCTACCGAATTATAACGGTACAAATATCATAACTTAGATAATATTCGACAAAACTGATACCAAGAAATTTATTTCCATACAACTTTTCGGATCCTAAAGGAACTGATTATCTGATCACAGCTCATTGTATTAGATTATACACCTTAACTCTATCACCCAGCCCTTAATGTCTTTAGCAATAATAAAAAGAGCTTAATCTTGACCTGAATGCTAACAGAAAGATCAAACACATCCAACTCAATAGGACCAACTTCAAAATGATAACGATTCATAAAATCAGAGCCTAAAAGCAGACAGAACTAACTGTGGTGAAAATTGTATGCATAAAATAAAAACAAGTATCTATCGTCACACAAATCTTGTGATTGCAAGACTGAGGAAATTGCCCAAATTTCAGAAGATAAATTATATATTAGATTGAACACATTATTAGTCATAGTAATGATAGATAGGAAATAATCTGATGATAAATATACCACGCAACGAAAAATTAACAGGTTGATGATTCCCTAAAAATAAAAATCCCGTCGACTTACAACCATTTCGTTGCACAAATCCAAAAGCAAACAATCATCACGTCAAAAACAAACATACCTTAAGATTTCACTAGGAATTTATCTTCAAATCAACGATCAAAAACACCGAACAGCCTGAAGAAAAGCTCCGTCCATTTTGCAATGCATTCAGATACTAAGCTCAAATCTGGGGGAGAAAACCATTACTGACCTTCGAAATGCATTTTGCGATGAACATGCAAACGAGATCGGTGGTTCAGATTGAAGGCCTAGGGTTTCGAGAGAGAGATATACAACGCTTTGGCTCTCTGGCTATGGTTTTGGGAACGGCTTTGGCTCTTCTGTACAACAAATGTCATGTATTCTTCCTCACTCTAATACGCCTCTTTCTATCACTTCTCTCTGAGAAAAGCTATGTATTTGTATATGTGTGTATCTATAGTGTATATGGGTTAATGTTATTTTATTTATGTTCATCTCTCCCCTCCAAAAACAACTCTACTTTGTCTCTTTGCGTGTTATTTTCTTTTTTCTTTTTCTTTTGTTTTAAATTTCGAAGTTTTCTCATAAAAACCCAGCAAATGGGGGATTTCACAGAATAAAATAATAATTTGTTTCCCATGACTGGTGTGGAAAGTGTGGGTGGTGGTGTGGTATAAATAATTACTCTGAACCTTTTTCTTTTATTTTTCCATCTTTGTTCCTTTCTTACTCGTAACAGCTTTCGAGTTCTCGTTTCTATTGGCCTATTGTGTGTGTGATCTTCGTGTGATTGTGCTAAACTAGCGTGTGAGAGCGCTGAATTGGAGTTCGAACCACGACCACAGTTCAATAGAGAAAAAACAAATAAAAAATCTTTAAATTGTAAGGTGATTTAAGCCTACTCTTATAATTGTTTTGAGATTGAAGTATTTTTAAGGTATTCGTTTCAATGTATGGAACTTTAGCTACGAAAGTTCGATATTTCGTAATTTTGTTTGATGTTTCAAATTTATAGCTTTTGAAAGAAATCTACTTAATTTCGGCTCGTGAAATTTTCCCTTTTGACCTCTAACCCGATAAACTTCTCACTTATAATTCTATGAGGTGCAACTTCATTATTTCTCTTTTTCACTTTTTACTTTCATTTATTCATTTCGAGATTTCAAGTAAAATATAAACAACATGTTAGTTTTGCTTGTGTTACTACACTGTCTTGATGATTTTTAATAATTTTGTAATAAAGGGAAGTTCTATTAACTAGACATAAACTTAGAAAATTAAACTAATATTTTTGTGCTTATGAAATATAATACCGCCTTGACGTCCCTATCTTCGTCATTGTCGGCTTTCAGAGCATTCTTGAATTGTTTATGCTTCACTGTTTCTTTATTCTTTTACGCAATAGTTAATTTAAACTTAACAAAATAGACAATATTTCATAAATTAGTGTGTTCTAATCACTTATTATATAAAAAGACTAATGTAGTACAAATGTTTGGATAAACTCGTTTTTCCATGATTTCAAAATAATTAATTTTAGTGTCAAAATAATAATATACTATTTTTAATGCAATTTTTATATGTATTAAATAGTTTCGAAACTAGTTTCATCGTCAAAGCTAGATAACTAATTCTCGAAATACAATTTTTGAAACTCTTTATATCCTGAAATGACCGTAGTTCCTTCAAGATTTCTAAGCCAAGTGATTAGTGTAATTCTAGGTAGTAATCTTAATCCTCTCAACGTGCTACAAGTCTTATCGAGCAACCTCAAAGCCAAACGTTTAGACTAGCAGGTTCTGTGAGTTTTATATTTCAAATAAGTGTGAAGATATAAGTCAATTAGTTAACAAGTGAATAACATATTTTACACACATCTTATATATTAGAAACTGTTGGAAATTATTTAACAAATTAAACAATAATATTACATAACACATCTATATGTGGCGGCATTATATAATATGATCTGTATTTAAAAACTCATTTTAATAAACTAACAATCTAGCCATTAAAAATCATAAACATATCAATAAATTATTTATTTTAAACATGTCAACAAATTGAATCAAACCATCTAATAACTTATAAACACATTCATAAATCATTAAAAACATATCCAATTCGTTTAGAACACTTGCATTTGAGGTTGTAAACAATTTCGTGCGTTGTTAGTTAACGTCGGAGCGCCTCGTCAATTTTCTGAAAAATGGGTCGCCGGATTGGAGGACAGGACCCGCCGGATTGGAATCTATCTCGCCGGACAGAAACGTGTCTGCGTCGTTGTGGCTTCGTCCAGTTGAATTTGGTCGTGAAATTTTGCACGAATGTGGGAGAGACCGAGAGGAATGACTCTGTAAAATTTCGTGAACAGAAACGCCCTGAGTCGTCGGTGGTGTCTTAGGCACACTCGGAGTCCGGTTGGACAGCCTGTCCGGCGAAGGGCAATCCGGCCGCCCACGTGCCTCGTCTCGTTTCGCTCGATTTTTTCGCGTCTAGAATGGATACATGCGTGTACAAAGTCACTCAAACACCAATAGAAGAGTCAATGGTAATTCCATCGGGATTTGATGAGATTACAAGGGTGGGTTGTTCAATTGAACAACAAGGGCACTCGGGATCACTCAAGAACTTTCGGGAGATCAAGAAAATATTTATTGATCTCAGGAGAAGGGGGAAGAGAGGTTGGCCAAATAATTGTGATTAGGGTTAGGGTTAGGGTTTTCAAAAAACCCTTTAAATAGAGAAAGACCGGACTTTTCTTAGGTCAAACTCAATAGTCAAACTTAAGTCCAATTCTTTTAATTAATTTCAAAAATTAATTCTTTGACCTAGTTCATTAATTATGGCCGAGTATAATCCTATATATTTTGAAAATATTTATTTTGATTTATTTCCATAATAATATTTAATTATTTTGGAATATCTCATTTATTTAATGACAAATCATTATTTTCATACTCTTCAAGGTAGTCCGAAATGAAAAAATATTTATTTTCAATCTTTTACTTGTTTGAATCATTTAAATATGTTAATATCCATATAGTAACATAATATGATTCATCAAATAAATGTAATAATAAATAACCAATTATTTATTCAATTACTTAGAAAAATATTTTCCTAGTGTAAATCACAATTTAGTCAAATAAGAAAATCAAAATGTCATTGTTCAATAAATATTGTCCGAGGGTCAATCATTGAGACCTAATGGACCCACATGAACGAAGTTTAGAATAAAGATCGGACTCAAAAGTTCACAAATATTTTCTGTCTTTTAATTCTTAATATTAGTCGATTCCACTAAATGATTAATATTAAAACTCTCTAAGTTCATATGCGTATATTTTTCGTTTGATGTGACAAAAAAATTCTTCACACGATCCATTAAATATTGTACGATATTACCCTTCATGTGTATCAGTAACTCAGAGGAATGTGAAAATATCGTTTTACCCGAGTTATTATTTCATTAACTCTTTTGTTATTTGTGAATGAGAAAAACATAAAAGTGAGATGTTTTTACATGTCACATGTTTTAATCAAAGAATGTTCTTATTCGATGAATATCTGGCCAGGTTTATTCATTCACACTCTCATAACAAAGCATAGTGTGATACTGATGCATTGACATTGTTTCAACATGAATTTCGTATCTGTGAATCACATAACCCAACATGACAACGTTATGACACCAACCGCCGGGTCAGATGCAACTATAATTTAGTCATTGCCCATTGAAAAATCAAATGTCATAAGATGTCACATCGATTATGCATTCACTTCAGGATTTAGGTAAGTACCAAAATACCCCTCGTATGTGATCTTGAAGATTCGAGTGACTAAACGATTTTATCTCGAGCTTCAGAGTATCACAGGTATTGTTCAATATCTTTTATAAGATATGAAGAATGAAACACAGAGTCACAACTCTCTATATCACAAGATACGATATCATGATCCATTCAAATAATCTTAAGATTGCGAACAAATGTTTAAACTAGTCACAAGGGGCTATCTTATCAAGTCTATACTTAGCACCCATTTCGTTGATGACATTTTCAGAGCGTAACATAATACATACACACAAACTTAAATGAAGGATGAATATATAACTTTATTTAATGTCTCAGCAAAATTAAATACAAAGTATCTTAACATCTAATATCTCCTTTGTGGGCATCCATCCCAACAGAAACCAAATAAGGTCAAACCCCTAAAGTGAACACACTGGTAAAATTTTGGCTTCGGCCATCTTTCTTGGTTATTTAAATTCGAGTCTTTGCCCGTCAAATTCAAATGTTAACTTGAACCAACCTTAGTGTTATTTGGCGAAATGGCTCTCGTTCCAAACATAATTTGGTTTTGTCCAACGTTTCGTAAAACTTTTGTAAATGTCCAAAATGCTTACGTGGCACATTTTTTAGGCAATTAAGTTACTACTATACCCTTTGAATTTTTTGAATTATTAATGTTTAAAATTCCCTCAAAATTTGAAATTTTCGTTAATTATGGGTAGTTAATGTAGATAAGATTCTACAATTATGGGTAGTTATTTTGACTCATTAATTCTGGATAATTAATTTATTTCATTTTTTTTTGGCCGGTTTTAATACCATTTTTATTTCTTATCCGTTTATTCTTTGAAACACTGAATGTTAATGTTAATTATTTACACTAGTACGAAAATGGAAATGAGTTTTATATTGTAAATTGAAATGAGTTTTACAACGTAAACTAAATCTCACACCATAAATTGTCGTAAATTGAAGTTTTTTTTTTTTTTTTATCGTAAATTGAATATTAATTAACAACATAAATTGAATCTTACAACAAATTTTCATACATGAAATTGAAATCAAAATCAAAACATGAAAAAAAAAACGAAGAATGAAGAAATCACAAAGGACCGCAGTGTGAAGAGTTTTTTTCTCGCCTTCTTTCCTCTCCTCTATCCTCAACACTTTTCCGCGCACTACGCTTACATACGATCTCGTGGACCATGATGGTCGGGGCACAGCCTCCACAAGGTCAGCATTGTTCGACGAGCGATGCAGTTCGTCCGCGAGATTAAATTTTGTCGGGATCGGAGAAAGAGAGATATGTGAATTTGGGTTTCTGAGAAGACATCAAAAATAGAAAAGAAAACGAATTGCATAAGAAATTTCGTGAATTTGTGAATTCCCAACTTCATGACCTTAACATAAACACATAATACTAATGGCATCAGATATATATATATATATATATATATATATATATATATATATATCACATAAAGTTTTGAACTTTGCATTAAAGAAACAAAACATATTGCGAAAACAGAAGAAGTACAAACAAATCTGTCCTATATTTTTCTGGAGAAGCTCAGTTAACACTATTTTGTTTTCTGCGTTAATTCCAAAGCCTTAAATGTATTGAAAACGAAAACACATCCAATAATAAAGCAAAAAACAACGACGACAGTGAATCAAATATTTTTCGGAGAAACCAAATAGGAGAGAGAAACCTTACGTGACCTAGAGCCAAGCAACGCCGTTTATCTCAGGGCTCTTTACACATAGATTCACATAATTCAAACCCTAGAAATCCACTAATCGTGGAGAGATCACAGGATTTACAGAAAAATAATCAAGAAATGGAATATTACGAAAGTTAGAGTTTTTTTTTCGGGAGCCGTTGCACTTCAGGCCGTGTGACGTCTCGCTCCGTCGCAAAAGGGAAAATCATTTTCAGCCGAGTTGGGGCTCCAAAGGTCTCGTATAACGTTCTCGTGCTGTTCGACGAGGTATGAATGCAAATGCCTTTTTCTCTCATCTTCCCCAATATAATTATTGCACCAAATATTTTTGGACGGTTTTTTATCCTTAATTAACCGATTTTATTTTTTAAATTTTATTTATTAATTTGGGCGGGATTTTAATTTTTTGGGTATTTTTTTAATGAAATTTTTGTTAATTAAAGGTATGGACATTTACCAAAATTTTACCAAACGTTGGACAAAACTAAATTAGTAAAATTCTATAGGGCTATTATATACATTAACCCTTGTTTTAATTAGACCTCTAACCTCAATGTTTTTTTTTGTTCTCCAATATTATTTGTTTTAATTAGATCGAGATGTTAATTGCATTGGATAAGTTAGATTAAAGGTGACGAAATAATATAATAAACTCTTTTATTAAAACTTAGAGTTTAAGTACCATGAGTCATATTTTGAGTCTTTCTTCTTGAAACACATATCTATCACAAAATAGGAACACTAATAATTTTAGGGTTTATCTCGAGATATTACAAGTGCATATTTTGGATGTTATTAAATGCTTAAACTTGAATCAACCGGTTGTTAATGGTACTTAGAAGTTATTTGACTTGTGTTTGGCAAGTCAAGTTGGCATGGTTGATTTCACACTTTAGAAGGTCCCACAAGCGAACTTCATAATAGGGGAATTTCGACAAATATGTGTTATAGTAGGGTAATACTCTGTTTTTATGTGTGGTAAAATTGTATTACGGAATATATACGTCAAATAAAAAAAAGTCTATTATAATATTTTGGTCAGTTGCATTATGTTGCGGTCGATTGCGTTATCTTACAAAATTTAGCATTAATTGCGATATGTTGCATTCAAATTTTGTAAATGATTTTTTTATCTTTTGGCACATATATTTCGTAATATAAAATTTCATCGTATAAATACAAAATATTATCCTATTATAACACGTGCTTTTCGAAATTCTCCTTATAATAAATTACGAGAGAACTCATTCAACAACAATGAAAGGAAGAGAAAATAAGACGCATACATTACTGAGAGGGGGTGAGTCACTACTCACTAGTCAGCACACTTACACCAACGTCTGTCAAAGATAATAGCATTAGTGAATCTCACAAAGAGTCCTAATACATTTAAAGCAAAGTCTAAAATTTACTTCTTCTTGTTCTTAAAGTCCACATGAGATATTGTATGATCTTATAAAACAGGGTGTGATGTTAAATATCAATAATACGTTACACATTAACAAACAATTGATAATTTTTGTATTGTGCATTTATTTATGTTTTGATGGTTCGTAGACAAGTAAATGCTCGCAGATTGACGCCAAAAGATCTTACGAGGAGTTTAAAATATATTTTTTGATAAAAGTAACAAAAATAAACTAAAAGAGTAGTATCTACGATATAAAATAATTTTAAATATGCTAAAAGAAACAGAGAAAGTTTGGAGATGTCTATTAAAACAGACGTGGCAAAACATAGAGGTACTTCCACGTCACAAAGCAACGTTGGTTGAAGTGGAAACGAGACACGCATCGCATCAGTCGTAAGTCGTAAGTCGTAAGTCGTAAGTCGTAGCCAATACTCGTCGCATCGTCAAACCTCACTCTCTCGCGAACCATATCGTCACTAATATATATAAATTTAAGTCCGAAATGGTAATATTAACTCACAGTCACCCTTACCTTCCATTTCTTCTAAAGCCAAACACTAATCGTTGCTCTCTGCTTCGCTACTCCGGACGAAACCCTAGGCGATATTTCTCCTCCAATTTCTCTGCAACTGCCATGGCTTCTCCTCCTCCAGCACGAAAGGTATGCGTATTTGTTGGTTTGGACACTTCCTGGTCGTCTTCTTCTCTGTATGTCGATGATTTGATTGATTATGTCTTTCCGTTTGCTCTTCAGGTTCTGGTTCCCATTGCCACCGGCTCGGAGCCGATGGAGGCTGTGATCGCCGTCGATGTCCTCCGGCGAGGCGGAGCCGACGTCACCGTCGCCTCAGTGGAGAGCCAGCTCCGAGTCGAGGCTCGCCATGGAGTCAAAATCGTCGCCGATGCGCTCATTTCTGATTGCAGTCAAACTGTCTTCGATCTCATCTCTCTACCGGTAAGTACACAAGATATACGATTGTTTCTGTTATTGTTCCATCGGATTATTTTGGACCTAGCAAAAGACACAGAAATCAAAGGTATAGTATCCTGGAATTAAATGTGCATTGTTTTGGGTTGATTCAACAATCTGTATAGGGAGGTATGCCTGGTGGTGCCAGCAATCTCAAGAACTGCGAAGTTCTTGAAAGCTTGGTTAAGAAGCAGGCTGCAGAAGGGCGGCTTCATGCTGCGATTTGTGCTTCACCTGCTGTGGTGTTGGGGCCATGGGGTCTGCTCAAGGGAGTGAAAGTAAATACATATCTCCATCGATCATCAAAGAGCACTTTTTCTTTTTTATAATCAGCTAATAATTGGCTTTTTCTTTGATAGGCAACATGTTACCCGTTGTTAGTGGAGGAACTGGTGAAACACGGTGCGAATGCTGTTGAGGCGAGAGTGCAAGTCGATGGAAAAGTCGTGACGAGCAGCGGGCCTGGAACCAGCATGGAGTGGTCTGTCGAGCTGGTTGAGCAGTTGTATGGAAAAGATAAAGCTCGTGAAGTTTGTGGCCCTTTGGTATGTACTTCCGTATTCTTTCAGGGTGAAAAATATGTGACCTATTTCAAAGAAGAAGCCTAAAAAAGAAAGATTTTAGTTTTGTATAAATGTTCGCCATTATCAGTTTTTATTTTTATTTTTAGTTGAGGAAGCTAGGATCATTTTCATTTTTGGAAGCACCTAGAAGGTTAGAAAGAATTTGTTGGGTGTCTCAGAAGAGTAAAACAGGAATCGTTTAAAAAGAATTCATGTAGCTTTGATGACATTGCATATATTGCAGCTTAGGGGATGCACAAAAGTGAGGCAATAGGTAGAGTTGGATTAAGAGATTTATTGGATTGATTTTCCCTAAATGGAGAGCGTCTAAACTAATATAGCAAAGGCCTAGTCTCTGCGAATGACTTGCTATTTCATATTCATTTTTTATTTTTATTTTAGACATCTGATAACTCTCCTATTTCTTTCCCCCAGAGACACCGGCATATTACCCTTGCTTAGGACTTTATATGCACTGTTTTAGCCTCTTACTTTCCTTTTTACTTCCTAATTGTTGAACTTAATTGCATCATTTCAACCAGCTTATGTCTTCGAATCAAGGAGACAAGTATTCGTTCAAGGAGTTTAATCCTGTAGAATGGACATACAGTGACAGCCCTAACGTAAGTCCTTATGTGTATTCATTTACTTTTTCTTTTGTTATCTTTACATGTATTTGTGTTGTTTCATGTCTACGTGCTCAACTTCCAGTTGCCATTGGTAATTTTACTCATGAGACTATATGGACTCACAATTATTCTGATGATAATTTTAATTGATTTATTATCGAGCTACCTTTCTTCAATAAACTACATATCACTGTACCTTTCAAATTTCAACTATAAAACCTTCCTTACATCACTGGTAATAGCACCTCCGCTGACACATAAGGCTTACTTTCTTTCTCCTCACAGCAGAGAAAAAAAACACGAGTGACAGATCCTTTTTTTTTTTTTTTTAAACAATAACCCTTATATTGAAAAGGCAGAAGCCATAATTACACACAAAGGTGAAACCTGATTAACACAAAAAGGCACTGAGTGACAGATTCTTATAAATTTATGGAATTGAGTATTAAAACTAGCTTTTGTTTCTCTAATGAGTTGAGTTCATCTCTGCACTACCTGGTTAACACTGTCAGTTGCAGTGCCTTGGAGTTGTGAGTACTTTCTTTTGTTTGTTTTTTTTCAATTAATACTTGACTACACCTATTTTCAGATTCTTATACCTATTGCCGACGGGACAGAAGAAATGGAAGCTGTGATGATTATTGATGTTCTGCGCTGGGCAAACGCAAATGTGGTTGTGGCCTCTATCGAAGACAAACTAGAGATTGTGGCGTCTCGCAAGGTCAAACTCGAGGCAGATATGCTTCTTGACGAAGCCGCTAAAAGCTCATACGATCTGATAGTTCTGCCTGTAAGATCGCTTATCATCTCTGTTGTCAGTCATCATTTCCATAAAAGATGCAATAACGCATATAGCGGTGTACAGGGTGGACTAGGTGGCGCGCAAGCATTTGCAAATTCGGAAAAGTTGGTTCATTTACTAAAGAAGCAGAGAGAATCAAATAGACCTTACGGGGCTATATGTGCTTCCCCAGCTCTAGTCCTAGAGCCTCACGGCTTGCTCAAGGTAGTTGGTAATCTAATATATTCATCAATATGCTTTTTTTATTCAGTATCCGTGAACGTACAACGCTTCTCTTGCAAATCTTTTCCTCGAGACTAGGAATTTGTCATCATGTTAAGGCTACTTTCGAAACCTGGAAAATATGGAGAAATAAAAGTCCCTAGCATTTGCCTTGTCTTGTTAGGATTAAGAGAAATCAAGGAGAGAGAGGAGCTAAACTTTAGAGTTTATATTTTATTTTTCGTCGTACATAGCGTGGAAATCCTTAAAAACAAAATGAATGCTTATGTGTACCAGCTTTCACTTTTCACATCAAAGCAAAGAAGTAAGAGATCTAGTTTATCTCACTCCAAATTGACTTCGTATTTCAATATGGTTTTCATTCTCGCTGGTTTATCTTTGAACCAGGGAAAAAAGGCAACGGGTTTTCCGGCATTGTGTGACAAGCTGTCGGATCAGAGCGAAGTTGAAAACAGGGTGGTTGTTGATGGAAACCTCATAACCAGCAGAGGCCCCGGAACTTCCATTGAGTTTGGTCTCGCCATTGTGGACAAGTTTTTCGGCCCCGAGAAAGCATCAGAGGTCGCAAAAGCTATGCTATGTAAGTTCTAATTAGCTTAAACCCCTGTCTGGTGATCTTCGATGTGTCTGTATATATACTCGAATAAATGAGTTGAAAAATAAGAAAAAGGAAGAAGAAGATAAACCAAAGCAGGAAATTTCGTTCTCTTTGGTGTTTTCCAATCTCGCCATATAGATTATTACTGCCACGCCGGAATCATGTGTAAAACCTATGGAGTTCTGAGTTTAATTTGAGGGGATTTTTTTTGTATGTTTCTTGCCAAATTTTTGGTGCAGTTTTATTTGATAAATTAGCCATTTAAAAGCGTGATTTGTGACCAACATGGTAAGAAAGATCACGATTCGTCTGCGTTTTGCGAACCCAAATTGACTAAAACTGATTGTGGTCTTCCCAATGTTTTTAAGGTCGGAGTTAAAGGATGAGTGTTAAATTTTCTTTTGGCGTAATTGGTGAATGGTAACATAATTAAATCAAACTTAGTTTGATGATTTTATGGTCACATTCCTGTGATGTCAACGCGTTTGAAATTTGGAACGTGAAATCCACTTAAAAACACCTACACGCGTAGCTAGTGGGGCCCTGATAAATAATTCAGATTTCCTCGCTTTTTCACATACCAAAAAAAAACAAGAGCATGAGATTTTTTTAGGGGATAAAAGAGCTATATACCATTTTATAGATAGTATTGAATTTGCAAAATATCAAACTTATTGACAATTGTAGTTAATACTCAAAATAAGATATTAACGAGAATTAAAGGTCTAATTTATCCTTTTGAATAATTAATTTTTGAAATAATAATTTATAAAAAATTAACAAAATAAATTCGAAATTAAAACAGGACAAATTGAAGTTTCAATTTTCAATTACTGGGCCGAATTTGATGGAAAATTTAATGGTGTAATATATTTGGGCGATAGAAATCAATATTGGGGCATGTTATATACTAAATCAAATCTCTTAAACTCTAAACATTTTCAACACTCGACCTTTCTTCTCTCTCCCTAAAACTGATACTACTATCTTCTCTCTTTGCGAAGAAAAATTTATGATTTCAGTGGCACCGAAGGCAGAGAATAATCCAACGGAGAAGAAATCGATAGAGGAGAAGAAGACTCCGGCGGCCGAGAAAGCTCCGACGTAGAAGAAGTCGAAGCAGGAAAAAATCTCCCAAAAGAAGGTGGTTTTGGGGCGGCCGGAGAGAAAAAGAAAAAGATGACGTAGAAGAACTCGCTCATGAAGTTTCGAAATGTGTTGCGTTGATGTGTTTCATCGAATCTTGAGTGATCTTTGTGTTAAAGATCGTTCGTATAGTTTTTATTTTATTTTATTGCAATTAGATCTGTAGTTTCTTCCCCCCTCAAATATTGTAATTAGATATGTAGTTTTTTCCCCTAGAATCGTTATGAACCATGCTGTCGCATAAATTAACGAAAATTAAAGAGTGTTCTATTTGTTTAGATTGGAGATTTTGTTGTGGATACTTATTCCTTTTTTAGATGGTTCAATAAGACAAGAATATGATGAGGAATAGTTTCAGACATGTTTTTTTTATTCAAATGAATAACCGTGAACTAAAATTAACAGTATGAACAGAGACACAAATGAACTAAAATTAACACAAAAATCATATAAATTTTGAAAATCAGTAACCAGAATTAAATTACAAAATAAATTTTTAAATTTCAAGTTCTCAATATTATATTCGACTGATATGAATTTCAATTATTAGTAATGAATACCGAATATTTGGGCATCATTTTAGAAAAAAAGAAGAAAAGATTTCGTTTTTAAATTAAAAAAGATTTTAGACTAAACATATTTGGAAAGAATATATCTTAATTATCAATTAGAAATTATTATAGTTAAAATTAAAGATGGAATGAATAAAGATGATATCAATTAAAATTGCTAAAATAAAAACTAGAAAACAGGAAATTCGTAACTATACATCATGTTATCACCAGAGATACAAATTAACCAAAACTAACACGTCAATTAGTGTTTTTCAGATTAGTTACCAAATTTTAAGTAGCAAATCAAAAATTAAATTTCAAAATTCCAGATTATTTTCGATTCATTCCAAATTCAATTATTGACTATATTAATTGTATATAAAAAAGAAAATATCAATTAAATTTATACTCAATAACAACTGCCAAAATAAATTCGTGGAATCAAGAAATATGCATTTATTTTTTAGACTTATGTAAAAGAGTATGTCAATTTGGATTAATTTCAATCGAGTTGGATTATTTTTTATTAATAACTTTAAATTATAAAAGGAATGAAATAAAGAGTATATAAATTAAAACTATCAAAATACAGTGATCAGATTCGTAATGTACAACAAATATACGCAAGTGAAATAAATTAACTGAAATTAACTACGTTTTCATATAGACGAAAACTGTTTCAAAGGAAATTTGCAACTTTTATATGATATATATCGAGTGTTTAATAAAATATTTTTATTAAAACTAATTCAACAACAAGAACGATTTTTAATTAATTCGTTGACCTTTTCAAATATATAATAAATCCATTAATTACGATTTCAAATCCAGGAAATCAGGGGAGTAAATATGATTTTAATGATTTGTTGAACGCAAATTAACTACGCTTTCATATTGACAAAGACTATTTCAAAGGAAACTTGCAATTTTTACATGATATATATCGAGCCTTTAATGAAATATTTTTTTATTAAAATTAATTCATGAACAAAAACGATTTTTAATTAATTAGTTGACTATTTCAAATATATATTAAATCAATTAATTATGATTTCAAATCCAGTAAATGGATAAGAAATTGAATGATTTGCTATGGAATAAAAAAAAAATTAACGCAAATTAACTACGTTTTCATATGGTCGAAGAATTTTTCAAACGTAACTTGCAACTTTTACCTGATATATATCGAGTCTTTAATGAAATATTATTTTATTAAACTTAATTTAAAAACAAAAACGATTCTTATTTATTTCGTTGACTTCTTCAAATATATATTAAATTCATTAATTACGGTTTCAAATCCAGGAAAATTAGGGGAATAGATATAATTTAAAGGATTTGTGGTGGCATATAAAAAAATTAACGCAAATTAACTACGTTTTCATATGAACGAAAACTGTTTCAAAGGTAACTTGCAACCTTTACAAGATATATATCAAGCATTTAATGATATAATTTTTATTAAAATTAATTCAAAAACAAAAACGATTCTTAATTAATTCATTGACTTTTTCAAATATATATTAAATCTATTAATTACGGTTTCAAATATGTTATTAAAAATTAAAGAAGCAAGAAAATCCAGATTTTTTGATTAATTTGTATTAATTTTTAAATATCTTAATTACTTAAGTAATTAACTCGAAAATTAAAAAAAAAAGGCATAATTGAAATTGTATATTCCATAAAAACGGTCACGTAGAACTAATTGTGTATTTTTTTAAACGTTTACAAAATATATTTTACAATTGGCTTAATTAAACCAATTTTTAATTTTTTAATTCTAACATTTCATATAATATTTTAGAGTCAATCGCAAATAGCTTATAAACAATTTGAACCTTAAAATACCCGGCTGGATATTGATCCGTTGTCCTCTCAAATAAGGAACCTGCCTGACAACGACATGGAGGTAGTGACACTTTATCAAAGTAGTTGTTTTTTTTTTTTTTTTTTTTAATAAGTGTGATTGGTGTCACAAAATATCATATAAATCCTCACGTATGGCGGAGGAAAACCGTGGTTACAAAGATATAAGGAAAACATAAACCACGAGAAATAAAATGAAACGCAATAAACACAATAAAAAACGGGCGCTAGGTGGTCCTGCGGGACCTCAACTTGCAATCATCGGCACGAATGACCTCCTCCAAGTAAGGCGGGACTAAACCCAGCCAAGTCGAAGACGATTGATGATTAACCCCATAGCGCGCTAAATTATGTGCAGCGACATATCAAAGACGAGAGATATGCAAAATGCTAAAATCCTCTAGCTCCCTCACCTCTCTGAAGATGTGGTGCAAGATCGTCCAAGATCTGTCGTTGGCGTTGCGCTGTCCTCGATCATCCTCACCACCCCCAACCAGTCAGACTGGATCACCGCTCTCCTGCCCTCGACGCTGCGGGCTAGCTCTATGCCACAAAGAAGGGCGTGCGCTTCCGCAAGCTTGGGGGAGTACCCTCTTGCAAGGAAAAGCGTACGTGAGGCGATCACCTCGCCGGTGTAGTCACGAACAATACAACCAACACCGAAGCCTCCACGGTCGCGAGCTAGTACCGCGTCGACGTTAATCGAGAGGGTCCCGTCCCTTGGGGGGGTCCATCTAGGGGTCATCGTCACCCTCGGGGTCGTCGGAGAACCTCCGACTGAAGCAGCACTATACTCCTCTAGGAAGCTAACCGTCCACTGGACTACCTGTAGCTGACTCCACGCAGATCTCCCGGTTAGGACGTTGTTCACAGTTCCCAAATAATAGTAATAAATAGCTCAAGGGAACGAACCTCAAGAACCTCGGTCGCTCTATATAGATAGTGTCAAAAGTGTCTCCGTCTTTGAAATGAGGAAGGATGTGGCTAAGGCCCGCATCTTTCCAGACTCTTCTGCTCCACATGCAGCCCCAAAACGCATGAAAAACTGTCTATCTCGCCTCCTGACAGACATGCCAGCTGTCGTTAGAGGTGATCCTCTTCCTAGCTAATACTGCTCTAGCCGAGATCTGGCCAAAATAGACTCGTCAACAGAAGAGTTTCACCTTGGGAGGAACTCTCAACTTCCAGAACTTCGTCCACCACTTCTCCATCACCGTCGGATCAGAAGAGCTGGCGACCGGAGTACTGACTCTCTCCATCGCGACGCGATAACCGCTCTTGACGGAATACTCACCGTCCGCAGTGAAGTGCCACCGACGCACATCGGGGATACCCTCACCACCACACGGGATGCTCAAGATCGCCACAACGTCCTCCTCTCCGAACATCGCAGAAATAAAAGTGACGTCCCATCTACCGTCAAGTCTCATAAGCTCGGCCATCCGTATATCAGGAGGGATCCAGGGAGGATCAATCCAGGTGGCAGGTATGTCCCTAGGAACCCAACTATCGCCCATGACAAACACAGACTCTCCGTCCTCGATCCGCCATCTCGAACCGTACTGAATAATCTCACGGCCCCAAAGAAGATTGCGCCAAATGGAAGAGAAAAACGAGACGGGTCCGGCCGTCATAATATCACCGTCAGGGAGTAACTCTGTCTGTACACCCGTCCAACCAGACTCTCAGGTCTCCGGAGGAGTCTCCAGACACTCTTAACCATAAGGGCCTGGTTGGACTTCTCTAGATCTCTGAAGCCCAACCCTCCCTATGACTTGTGTCTCGTGAGAGCCTCCCACTACCAATGGATCTTTTTGGTAGCCGTGCCACCCCCACCAGAATCTGGAAATCGCCGAATGAATATCTCTCATCAACCGCAGAGGGATCCTGTGGTAAGATGCCACATAGCTGGGAATCGACTGGAGGACAGACTTAATGAGAACCTCTCTGCCAGCCTGCGAGAGGGAGAGACCGCTCCAACTCTTAATCTTATCCCAAACATGGTCTCTCACAAACCCAAAAAGTTTCGTCGAACTCCGACCAGAAAACGCCGGGAGACCCAGGTAACGCTCGTGGCACTCAGTCCTCCTAACACCGAGGATCTGGGCTAAAACCTCCCCCTCATCATGACTCACATCCATACCAAAACAGACATCAGATTTTTGAAAGTTCAACTAACTGGCCCGAGGCCTCAGAATAAGTCCGTAAAATGTCAGTGACCCTCTCACACTCGTCCGGTCTCGGTCTGCAGAATAGCATGATATCGTCCGCGAAAAGAAGGTGAGATACGTGAAGCTCCTGGAATCAGACTCCAAAAATCGCTCCAGCATCCTCGCAAGATCGAAAGAGGCGTGAGAGGCCCTCAGAGCAGAAAAGGAATAAATAGGGGGAGAGAGGGTCCCCCTGGCGGAGGCCTCTAAAAGGTGTCACACTGCCACGGGTGGAGCCATTGATGTTGAAGGCAATCCTGACTGAGGTAACATATCTCATGATAAGGTGCACCCACTGTGTGCTGTACCCCAGTCTCAACATCATTAACTCCAAGTAGACCCACTCGACCCTGTCGAATGCCTTCACCATGTCTAGTTTGAGAGCCGCACACTTTTCATTTTCGAAGCGTTTTCGCTTCATCGTATGGAGAGTCTCGAATCCAACCATGACATTGTCGAAGATCAGTCTACTTCCAACAAACGTGCTCTGGGACTCAGAAATAGCATCGTGCATAATGTTAAGACGGTTGAACAAACACTTAGCCACTATCTTAGAGATGAAATGAGTTTTTTTTAGAGGTTGATCATTGAACGTTATTAAATAAGGTGCTACATTGATATTTTCCATTATTTGAAATTCTGTTGACGTGTAAGCTTTTTAAAAAGAATAAATTATATCGAATACAATATATATATCATAAATATTTCACTTCGAAGTATTTTTTTTTCTGTTTCGTAAATGATGTATTTTTTTCTTTACCGAATTACACAAAAATCACAAATAAGAAAGAAAAAACGAGGCGATCATATCAATTTTAATGTCATTGGGACTTGGAGGAGTTATCAATTTAATTATTTCAGTAGTAATTTTAAATTGAAAAGTATTCTGGAAGCACTGTATTGGCAACACTATTTTAAATCATTAATCAACTATTTGAAATTTAATTGTTTTCGGTGCCAATGATTACATATCATCGCCTTACTAATGTTTTTCTCGTATTCTATAATTTTTTTTTCCACTAGTTAAAAGATAAAAAGACTAAATATTATTAATATTTTTTAATAATTTAATCCTTAACTAATAAATCGGGAAATATTAAATTTTTTTTACTTCATTTCCTATTAAACTAATAAAGAAGACTTAATATGATTTGTTTTTTGAATTTTTTTTAAAATTAACCGGTTACATTCGTTAATGAAATTGAAATGTAATAAAAAAAATTATTTTCAAAAGTAGCGGTAATTTGTATTGATAACTTGAGATTTTTTTATTTTATTTTTATAGATTAAAAAAGACTAATAAATGGTGGTTCTAAATCTAAGAAATATCTTAGATAAAGATAAAAAATATCTTAGTAGCGGTAATTTTTTTTTATTGTGTTTCAAGAAATTAGTTTAAGAAATATCTTAGATATAAGTTGGGAGGGAGGCCTATTAGTAATATTTAAATTTATTTTTGTTACTACTCAAAAGTCAACTAAACTTAACTACATAACAAACATGAGTTGTGACTGTTTTTCAGAATTTAATAAAGAGAATGTTTAATTTATGAGGTCACAAAAGAATAATTCATGAAATTAAAAGTACAATCATGATGGACATCACTTTTTACAATGGCAAAGAGCTCTATCATTTAGACGATACTTTTGAAAATCTCCACACCATTGCTTCTGCGTAAACAAAGACCATTCGAGTCTTTAATATAAACAGTATTTGACATTTGACACCTCCGAGTAGTTTCTATGCACTAACCATCTGCATCTGGTGAGTCTCCTTCTTTTGTTTGTGGTGGTTGATTCTTCTCGAGCCGTGCTTCGTTGACTATGTTGCTACCCCCACTTTCTCTTCTCTTTTTTCCTTTTTTTGTTTGATTGCCGAGAAATGTGAAAGCTCTGTAGAACTTCGTTGAAATCTTTGAGTTTTTACGCTCTTGAATAATTTAGGATTACGAGTCTACGACATGTATAATTTTTGTTTCTTTCTTCTTTTCCTATTAAACTTGATTTTCGTCATCTGACTCAAGGTTCTGACATATTTTTGTGTTGAGCTCTCTCTAGAAGACGTAAGTAAGAACCTAAAAACCATCTGCGCAAATCCAAGGCTCTATTTCATTACTGTTAGTGTTAATTATAGATTGTGGTGCTTTGTGGGTCTGGTTATTTGAGGCTCAGGGTTTTTGTGGATATTCAAGGACACAAAAAATTCAGGAGTAATAACCTTACCTTGGTCCAAGTTTTTTTTTTTTGGGTCGGTGTTAGGATGTCATTCTCTTCTTGACCTTAGAAATGACTTTCATTGTTTGCTGAGAAGATGTAAAAGCCTTGCAGAACCTTGTTGAAATTTGTAAGCTCCGAAGAATTTAGAAATATGGCTCTAAAGAAATGTAGAAAATATGGGCTTGTGAAATTTGGTCAACTTTACATAATCAGATTCAAACTCCCTACACTGGAGAGGATTTAGAAATGAAGTAGACCAGGATATTCTTTTCAATTTCTCTCTCTCTCTCTCTCAAGAGAGTTTCTTGATGGCTTGTTGCTCTTTCTTCTTATTCTTCAAGGTCAGGGCTGGGACAAGGAAGGAAGGAGGAATTTGGGGAGATTGGTGATAATACTAGTCATCCAAAGAAAGCTGGTGATGACTTGTTGCTCTTTCTTCTTCAAGAGCAAGAGAGAGCCCGAAGTAAGACGAGCCGTCGAAATCGATGAAGGTAAAAATCTCGAATTGGTCTGTGCTTTTTTATCGAAATTTTACATATCATCTTCTCGTAAGCTGACTGAAGGTATGAAACAGTGCTTTCAACGGCGCAAAACTTCGCAGTCTACTCTTACAATGAATTGCGAATCGCTACTGATAATTTCAGCCAATCAAATAAAATTGGTCAGGGAGGTTTCGGCTCCGTCTTCAAGGTAAATCTCAGCTCGAAGAGGGAGTTATTGAAATGTATATGCACGTTACCATGTTTCGGTACTCGAAAATGGGTTTTATCTTAATATGCGTTTCCTAGCTTTGGACTTGTGATCTTCATCATGATTGTATTACACATGTAACCCCAAATCACGTGGACTTTATTTAGCTGTATTCTTTCTGCTTTGCACATATTACTCGTGCTTGGAAAGAAAAATGAACATCGTTGTTCTTTGTCACACAGATACATCTTCCGAAAATTCTGGGATTGATTTCTCTATTAATTTTTTTCAACTAAAACAGGGGAAACTGAAGGACGGGGCTATTGCTGCGGTGAAAGTATTATCAGCTGAATCGAAGCAAGGGGTGCAGGAATTTTTGACTGAAATCAGCGTGATTGCAAATATAGAGCACGAAAACTTGGTGAAGCTAATTGGGTGTTGTGTCGAGGAAGATCATAGGATTTTGGTCTATGGGTATCTCGAGAATAATAGCCTAGCACAAGCATTTCTCGGTAAATCTCGTTGAGTATACTATGTTTGCATTTCTCGTCGCTTTAATATGGATTCCAAAACTATAGATGTAACGTAATGATGCCTTAGTTTATATTTTTCTTCTTTTCCTTTTAAAAGGTCGAGGACATAGTAGTATCCAGTTTGGGTGGCAAACGCGGCGCAGAATTTGCATTGACGTGGCTCGAGGGTTGACTTTCCTACACGAGGAGGTTGACCCGCATATCATCCATAGGGACATCAAAGCGAGCAATGTTCTCCTCGATAAAGACCTCAACGCCAAAATTTCAGACTTTGGCCTTGCAAAGCTCATTCCATCCAATCTGAGTCACATTAGTACCCGAGTCGCTGGTACAGCGTAAGTAAGAGGGAAAAAAAGATGTAAACTTTGATGTAATTGACGTTCTAATTCAGTTCTTGACTTTAATATCTGTAGTGGCTATTTGGCTCCGGAGTATGCGATACGAGGTCAGGTGACGAGAAAAGCAGACATTTACAGTTTTGGCGTTTTGCTCTTGGAAATCGTCAGTGGACGAAGCAACACGAACAGAAGATTACCAGCCAAAGACCAGTATCTTCTTGAAAGGGTATAATTAGTTTAGAGACCAAAATGTCACTCGTAAAAGAGTATGTTTGCAACCTAGTAAAATAAGAAGGAAAATAAAATGGAACCCCTCATTTCTTGTGTTTGGATTGAGGGAAAATCCACAAGGGAAGATGTGTGATAAAAAAAAGGAGATTATTCGGAAAATGGGAGGGAAAATGAAGTTAATCCAATTTTTACATGTGGGGCCCACGTTTATGTTTTATTCTCACTATCCTTCTTTATTTTGCCCCTTAATTTTGATGAACAACATAGATTCTGATTTTAAACAGACCCACATAGTTTATAGGCTATTTGCTGGTAAAAAGCTTGGATCTTTTGATTAAACCTAATAACATGTTGTTGGCTTGAAAGAGTATCTACTTTTTTTCTTGGCAGGCGTGGGCTATATACAAAGAAGGAGAGCTAGTAGAATTGGTGGACGCTTTTCTAACAGTGGATCTCGATCTCGACGAGGCTTGCAAGTTTCTGAAGATTGCGCTTCTGTGCACCCAAGGCATGCCCAAGCTCCGACCGGCCATGTCCACCGTTGTTCAGATGTTGACCGGAGAATCCGAATGGGACGAGAATAAAGTGATTTCGGAACCGGGTTTGTTTAGCGAGTTCGTGGACAATGATGACGGAAAAGACAAGGCCGGCACGAAAGACTCGACATCTGGGGACTCGGAAAAGACTTCAGCTTCGGACACTAATCTCGTTTCCGTTGCCACCATGACCTTCACTGCTATAAACGACCGAAGTCATTAGCCCGAGGAACAGAAGAGACTCTAGACTCGGTAAATAGAAGTTTACTATTCTTGATTATTCAATTCTCCTGAGCTTGGAATCAAAATTCCTTTGGACATTACAGGCTTGCCAAACAAGTGATATTTGTTGTTTGCAATGTCTGTAATGGCGTTTACACATTTTTTCCCCAACGGATTAATCATCATTCACTCTAAATGCCACGTGGTGGTGAAATGTACGTGACTGTGAAATTTGCATTGTAATTGGTGCAAAGAAAGAAGAAATGGAACAAATTTATGTATGTATGTATGTATCATCATCTTGAAGAGAAGAGCTGACAAATAATCATATACAAAATAATGAAAATAAAAAGAATACATCTATAAATTTACTACAAAAACAAATATTTTAATCAAATATGTATTACCTTTATTAGTGAACTCCTCTCTTCTCTTCTCTATTTCTTTTCTCTTTTTTCTTTCTTCTAGTTCCTGGCTCTGTAACATCTGAACCATAAGATGAGAAAACACAAGACTCTGTAACCAACAATGAAGCCTAACATCACAGCCAGGTTTGTCCATTGCAAAGACTCATTCAGACCCTGTTGCCTCAAGAACCCATCTCCATAAAGATTGCATCTTTTTCCCTCATCGCCACTCTCTTCAACGCACCTCCTTTTCCCTCTCTCCCCACCAAACTCATTGATCAGAAAGCACTCAAATGGGTACTTGAAAAGGCTGACATAGTGCATGAAGACCCAGTACCTCGGCAGGCTCTCCTTTGATATGAAGTAGCCGGAGAAGAGAAAGAAACTTCCCATCAGACCCGATATCACCGAAGTCCCCATTATGAAGTTCGGGACGAGAGCGCTGAAACAGGACACGAAGGAGTTTGAGACCAAAAGGATGGCCCAGACCACGAGGGAGAAGTAAGCGAAGCTCCCGATCTCGGGGCTCAGCCCAACCAGCCAGTACACCGGAGCGGCGTACAGAAGAGAGACCGCAAGCAGGAAAGGGACAAAGACTAGAGCGTTTGCAAGGACGTAGGAAAAGACTCGATAGGCTCCTCTCTCGGTCTCGCTCATCATGATTCGCCTCTCTTGCAAGAAGATCGGAAGCCCTTCTGTCGTGGACGAGAGCAAGAAAGTGAGGCTGAACGCGAAGAATCCCGTCTCGGTCTTCAAAGCCGCTCGTCCCGTTTCGTTCCCCGCGTTGAGGTATATCGTCCCGAGCACCAACCCCGCGATCAAAGCTTGCAAAACCCTAGCCGCGAAAAGTTGCTTGGTTCGCAAGATATTGCTGCAGAATCTCCTCCCGAGTATCAAAACTTCCCCAGACCGGGCGTTCGCGTAGGAGAACGGCTTTTCCTCGAAACCGCCCCCGGAAATAGAAATCGTCCGTCTCTCGTGTTCCTTGCCGGAGAAGTTATCCGCTAGGGCGTCGACGAAATCCACCGCGAATTCGAGGACGTTTACTTGCTTCGGAAGTCTTCTATCGGGGGAGGAGAAAGGCTCGAGCCTCCTCCGGAGATGACTCAACGAGCCGTTGTGGGCCACGTGGCCGTCGGAGAGGAGGATTATCCGGTCGAAAAGCTCGAGGATCCGAGACCCGGGCTGGTGGATCGTGATCACAACAGTCTTGGCTCGATGGATCGCCATTTCCTTGAGGAGAGACGCGACTTGGAGAGCCGAAACGGAGTCGAGCCCCGAAGTGGGCTCATCCACGAAGATCACGTCCGGATCGTGGACCAGGTCGACCCCGATCGAGACCCTCCTCCTCTCTCCGCCGGAAATTCCCGTTCCTACCCTCGAACCAGCCACGTGGCTCAGACCCAGCTCGTTCATGATCTGCTTTGCCCTCGTGGCGGCCTCTCTCGAGCCCCCAGGTCGCCTTAGGAGTGCGCTGTAAACCAGAGTTTCTTGCACCGTAAGCAACGGAAACAGGGTGTCGAATTGCGTGACGTAAGCCGAGACCTTTCGGAAGCTTCTGGTCTTGGAGATGTCCATGGGAGAGCCGTTTACCAGGACTTGACCGGAAACTTTGGTCGGAGAGATTTTCCCGGCGAGAATCTCGAGTAGGGTGGTTTTCCCGGCCCCGCTTGGACCGGCTATGGCGGTCATTTCTCTTCCGTTGGCCTCGCAATTGACGTCCTTCAGAATGAAGCTTTGACGCCTGTTTTTGGTCCAGCTCAAACCACAGCATAACCAATTCAAATCCTCTTGCTTTGTCCTCAGCTTGAACGAGAGATTCTTGGTTTCCACCGAAATGGGGGTTTTCCGATGACTGGAAACCGGCAGTATCTCCATTGGAAAAGAGAGAACGTTATTGAAAAGAAAAGAAAAATATGTTGGAAGTGTGTGATATGGTTTGATAGAGAAAAAAAGAGAGAGAGGGAGAGATAAGATGAACTAACTCACCAAACAAAATATTAGTGTCAAAGAGAAGATATATAAGCTAAGTTTATTGGTGCTTTTAAGTTTTGGTCAGTTTGGAATATGAAAGTGTTGACTGACGCACTTTTCATTGCTGTTAAAGACTCAAAATGGATACAGGAGATGATAGAGATGAGAGGGAAAAAATAAAAGGAAAATAGAAGGGCTAATAAAGAGGGCGTGGAATTTGAGTTTTGCTTGGTACAGTTGAGCTATAATGTTGACTTATGTGAAATCAAAGGTTGGGTGTGTTGTTTGATATTGGTTTCTTTGCCTTAACCGTTTCTCCGACTTTCTAACGTAACTCAATAGTTTGTTGAGAAAAAAATATGTTCAACAATTGAAGTTTCCATTTTTATTTTCGTCATTACTACTAAGTTCAAATGGTTACGTGGTCAATGTTTATTTTTTAAATATAATATATAGGAAATCGTTTTGTATTAACATTAAGTGCATGTTTATACATTTTTTGTTTTATTTTCTTACAACCATATATATTCTTTACCTTTTATTTTGTGCGGATTACTGTTTTCTAACTGTTGAAAGGGAAAAAAAAAAACCTGTAAAAAGGATTATTTTATACATTCATGCGGGTTGCAAAACTCTAAAATAATCATCAAAACATAATTCGCAATACTCGTTTTTTGGTCTAAACAATTTTTTTTTTAAATAACACATGTAAAATACTTTCAATCAACTGTCCTTTCATCAACATTTAAAAAAAAAAAACCCCTAAAATCCACTATTGAATGTCAACCAAAACATAATTTTGAGCAAATTGGGAAAATATCGGCGACGTGCCCAAATTGTAGTTGAAATATGGTTGAATACGCACAGTGGCGCCCAGCAAATGTCGTCAAAATACTCGGATCATTCTTTCGTTGCCCGCGCTGAATTGCTTAGATCAAATGCGATAGAAATATCGTCGAACTACCTCAAAATTATTCTTTATAAGTTAAAATAACATGTAGTTTCCGCAGAAAAAATATGAATTTTCACCATAAAAAATAACGAAACAACGAGATGCTTAATTAATAGTTTTTTTTGTCGATAACTTTCGATAATTTCCGAAATTTATTAGAGATAATTAAAAAAAATAGTTTAAAACAAAAAAAATTTGAAAAAAAACAAAAATTACTCTAAATAATCAAATGAAACATTGATATTATTGTTTGACAATTTTTTTTGTTTGTTTACTAAATAACTATTTATTGTAAGGTGACTACTAATATAAGTTAATATATACAAATTTATTTTGATTATAATAATTAATATGTTCCCTATAGCTAACTTATACCAAGAGGAAAAAAAAAGAAAAAAAGGAGGGGAGCCTTTTACAATTATCTCATATATAATAAAGCCTTCTCCTAAACCCTCAAAACAATCCATTTCACCACTCGAGCTTTAGGGTTTTTCGAAAGCTCTCTCTTGGCCATGGCTTCCAATCTATTCTCTCGCTCTCTACCCAAAACTTTGTCCCTAGCCTCGTTCCTCTCTCGCTCCTACTGCGTCTCTTCCTCTGCCGCCACGGCGTCTCTGGTCCACCCTCGCTCCTCGTCCCTCTCGATCCTCCGCCGTCTCCGGCGGCCCCTCGCTGGAGCCTCCGCCGTGACAGGACGTTCTTCGCCTTCGCTGACTCTCCGGTGCCTTTCGAGCAATGCGACCTCGTCGTCGCTCAAGGATCCGAACCCTAATTGGTCGAATCGCCCGCCCAAGGAGACGATCCTGCTCGATGGATGCGACTTCGAGCACTGGCTCGTCGTCATGGAGCCACCGGAGGGTGATCCGACCAGAGATGACATCATCGACAGTTACATCAAAACCCTAGCTATGGTTGTCGGAAGGTAGTTTCATTTTACTCTCTTTCTTGCTTTCGTTCGAGAAATGAAATCAAAGTTGTTTCGCTGAAGTCCTCGATGTGATTTGATGCTTTGCAACTCGTGATCTAGTCTAAATAATACTTTAGTTATGGTTATTATTTGAGAGGGTAAAACCTTGTCTGAAGGTACTTTCATTTTACTCTCTTTTTAATGTTTCTTTTTTTGGCCTTCCGAGAAATGAATCGAAAGTGTTTATCTTTGTCTTTCGAGTGATTTAATTCGTGTATTTGATAGCTTAAAACCTTTAGGTCTAATGAATTTTTCGTTTCATTTACTCTCTTCTCTGTTGGCCTTTTTCTAGCCTTTCGTTGGATAACTGAAAGCGATTTGATTTATGAAATACCTTGGTACTTTGATAGCTTAAAATTTGTTGGTCTTAGGTTGAATAAGATTCCAATGTTTATGTATGTATAATGGATATTTTTGTGTATCTTTCTCTCAGTGAGCAAGAAGCGAGAATGAAGATCTACTCGGTTTCAACTAGATGCTACTTTGCTTTTGGGGCTTTGGTTTCTGAAGAGCTTTCTTACAAGCTCAAAGGTGTTAATTTTTTCCCTTTGTTTGGTTTGCTTTAAATCTTTTGTATATCTCACAGTGTCTTTGTTGTGGTGGTAACAGAATTGCCCAAGGTTCGTTGGGTCCTTCCTGATTCTTATTTGGATGTGAAGAACAAAGATTATGGAGGTAAAACCTTGATGAACTCTTAGCATTTCCTTGTCTTACTTCATAATGACTTCTTGTTCTGTTTTGGAAGTCGTGTGTATTTTGAAGGGTGTAGCCAAATTTCATGTATAATTACAAGATTGAATAAAGTAGCAGGATATTTTTGCGTCATGGTGTCCAGCGAATGCTAAGCATTAGAGAGTCTTGGTTCTCTTAGCATTTAAACATTGACACACCATTTGAAACATGCTCTCTAATCATGTATAATTTGAGCCATGTTCTTTTTTAGTAAAGCTGTAGGACTTGGGCAATGAAATATTAGAATTAGTAATATTAATTGCTCTTTTGAAAAGAAAGTATCATAGGCAGAAAATTAAATGGTTTGGTTCAACAGGCTTTTAGCCTATTGGGTGGGATAGGACAGTCACGGGTATCTCCATTGTTCCTAAATGAAAGTTGGAGATTTTTTGTCATCGGTATTGTAAAGTTACCATTTCCAATATATATGTATATATATTGTTTTTGCTTTTTCAGGGGAACCCTTCATCAACGGAGAAGCGGTGCCGTATGATCCGAAATACCACGAGGAGTGGATAAGGAACAACGCGAGAGCCAACGAGAGGAACAGACGCAACGACCGTCCCCGCACTTTCGACCGCTCCCGAAACTTCGAGAGGAGGAGAGAGAACATGCCGCCTCCTCCCAACAACGACTTTCAGCGGGGCCCGCCTCCTCCACCTGGTGCCAACATGGGCCCACCTGGCGGAAACATGGGCCCGCCGCCCCCGAACTACCAGAGAGGCCCGCCACCTGGCGGAAACATGGGCCCGCCGCCTCCCCACCACATGGGTCCGCCGCCGCCGAACTTCCAGAGAGGCCCGCCTCCGCCACCTGGCGGGAACATGGGCCCGCCGCCGCCGAACATGGGCGGGTATCAGCAGAACAGCTACAACGGAATGCCTCCGCCGCAGAACAACTGGAATGATCCGCGCAACAACTACGGTGGACCGCCGCCGCAGGGGAACATGGGAGGAATGCCTCCACCACCGCCTCCTCCGCCGCAGCATAATAATGAAGGAGGGTGGTCGGGGCCGAACAACTTCACGCCCAACAGGGACATGTAAGAGAGAGAAACAGAGAGAGAGAGAGAAAGTATTGTTATGTTATGTCTTGTAGATAAAGCACTAAAACTGTTGTGGTCTCTTTTAGTAGTAAGGTGAAGAAGAGAAACAAGAAAAGCTTGTTTTCAGATTATGTGTTTTTTTCTTTACAGAAGCACATTTGGTTTTTGAGATATGCTTTGGTTGTACTGTACCTTGAATAGCGATTATTTTTATTATTATGTTGCGGTAAAACCTCTGATGAGTTTTCTCATGGCCTGGAAAAAGACTTTGTGACTTGTATAATAATTGTTTCTCGGTTCAAAGTACAAACCAGTTTACTGTTTCCGGTCTCTACTGTAGTTCCTTTATATGAAAGTTATAGTTCGAGTCGAAGTAATTTAAGTTCGTATAATCAATTCAAGTTAAAAGGCTTTCTATAAAAAGAAAGAAAAGAAAAGACGAAAAACACCTTCAATCAAGTGTTAAAAGTCTGGATGGTTTTATTTGGAAATACGGATTAAAAAGATATATACGTGTAATTCATACTGTTCAAAAGGCAAATTAATCTTATTTTTATGGTCGATTCCCGATTTTAAGATAAACCTCTATTTTGGTTCTCAAGTAAGTTGCCTACGTGGAGGAGTTTAAAGAAGAAATTTCGAAGCCGAGTTCAAGGGCAGTGAAAAAAGCAGTGTCGAATTATTCTATGAGCGTCTTTGTCCTTCCTCTAGACCTTTGCCACGATTTTCGGAAACTCAATGAACATACATTGGTTGTTTTTGGCACCACATAACGGGAATAAGTTCCTCGAGTGAGCTGGATTTGTGAAACCTTCGGGACTGTAGTCACCTCCGAAAACTAAGAAACTTATATGGCCTGCGGGTTCAGATCGTCTTCTCACGATGATGCAGTTACAATCGAAGACATGTCAATAATAAAGTGATGACATGTTGGAATACTTGGAGGGCTAAAAAATATCGCAGAAATGATCACTTATGCGAATTCACTCCTAATTCCAATTCCAGAATGAGGAAGGATTTGAGTTTCGGTGAGGACCGAGGAAGTTGGAGTTTGGGGATCGTATCGAAAAGGGAAGTTTTTGGATCTCTGGACGAAGAAGACCTCGGATCACATAAGCCTCGAGGGTTTGGATTTACAACCAAAAAAAATCTTTGTAGTAAATTGGTACTGACTGATATCACTATTGATTAAGAACAAGAATAATAAGACCTTGATCAGTGTAACTGTGTACTATGGTTTTATTATCTTGTACAACTTCTAAAATCTCTTCATCAGAGCTTTTCACTAATTTCTTCTACAGATTTCAAAGAACGGGATCTTTCATGGCATCGAAAACCGATGATTCACAAGGTTCCAACTGATCTGCTCCGGAGAAATCAGAATGAGAGAAAGAGCTGCAAAAATGGTGTGATGACTTAAAATTCAACTAGACATAAAAGATCCAAATATGATCCGATTAAACCGAAGTATTCCTTTTACCTGCCAGGAAGGTTAAATGCCTGTCTCTGCTTTGGTAAGTTTTTGAGGTTTGGAAACTCATGGTTACGGTCTGATAGAAGGAACGGTCAAGGAAGCGGCGAGTTCTTCTCTTTTCTTTTTGGCAGCCATTATCTGATCCGCCAAAGAAACTTCTTTCTGTGCACTCTCTCTTTTTATAACCTCTATATCAAGGTTTTCCCAGGCCGGGCTTTGAGAAGAACAAACTCTCTCCTCTGGACAAGTTGCCACTTGATGCTGAACAAATATCTTTTGCCGAATCTGTATATACACAAAACATACACACAAACACATTTTTTAACGACGAAAAAACAGAAGACCATTCTCGCGAAGAACAAAAAGGACTGAATTCCGAGTAATTTTGTTTGATGGAGAGCAGTTTGTTAGGAGCCAGAAGATGGAAAGCCGAGAACAGCAGCGATCAAATGGAATAAATTTGTTTTCCAACTGCGAAGTCTGAAAATACAGTCAAAGTAAATTAGAGTCTCTTGGCTCTTCCAAATATTCTTCATATCTTCCTATATTTGTGATAATGTTCTCTACTGATTCCACATATTTATAGGCTAATGTAACTTCTAGTATTCTATACTAACACCCAATTTATCTTTACTTAAAAAAAACCCCTAACTTATTTTCTAATTATAATAATTTAGACCTCTTATATCTAGAACCCGAACACAGTTTTGATAAGGTGAAGTTTTATTCTCGACGATATTATTATTACCAGACTTAATCTCTCCTTGAGTTTTTCTCTTCTCCTCGACTCTCGTCTCTCTTGCCTCGCTTTGCTTTTCGCTTTCGCGATTTCTTCCTTCTGTCTCATCTTCTCCTCGGGCGATATTCCCTTCCGTCCGGCTCTCCGAACCCGCGGAGAAGACATCCTCGGATTGTTCTCTCTCCTAATCCTTGCAAACTCTCTCTCCTTCTCTCTCTCTACCGCTAATTCGATCTGAATCTGAGTCAGCTCTTCACGGATGATTTCATAGCTGTCCCATTGTAGCTCCTTTTGTCCCGAGCATCCTGTTCTCGCTGCTTCGGCTATGCTTTGCGACCACGAATCACAAAACTTTGCTCTCGTTCGTTTTCCCTTCAAACGCTTTGCCCAAACTCGTCGCTGTGACGAGCTTATTTTATTCCTCACTTGATCGCTTCAAAGAAAATGGATACAAATTTACGGAGCTCTCATTCGGTCAATAAAAAAGCTCAATTTTGCTGTGTAAACAGGAATAAGCATCGAATCTACCCCGAACTTAAGTTCCTGATAATATCACATGCTACTTCAGTGCATAAAGCTCAATAAAGTACTAGCTTTCAAATACTCATAATGTGGAAATATGACATCTGGGCAAGAAAATGATTATTTGTAATATCTAAGCCAATAATTATTTTATTTACCTATGAGAACGTGGGTATTTCGCCATCCTCTTCTCTCTGGCCTGAATTGAGAATAGACAGAAAGTTTTAAGAAGAAAATACATATATATAACCCGTCAAATTAAAAAACACAATAAGAATTAATGAAAATAAACGCCACTGTTGTACGCTTTTTATGTTCTTCGTTTCGAAAAGATGCCTTAAATTAAAAATAAAATAAAAAGAATTTTCAGAGTGTACCCGAGAATATACAGTTAAGACGAAAAAATGTATTCCGAATTCATTACTTCTTACATACATGACTTCACCTTTGGGTCATTTAAGGCCTCTTTCGTTCTTTGCCTGATTCGCTCACGAGTCTCTGAATCGTGCAAAAAAACCCAGGTTTTAGTCCAACATTTCATGCACTAATACAAAAACTCTAAAAATCCAGTTACCTGGGGTGTGTTGCTTCCCTTTGTTCCAGGGAACGCGGCCTCTGTTCGCCATCCCGATCCTTTCCCGCCTCAGCTTCTCTTTCAAATCTTCACCGATGTTCATCATCGCCAGAGCTTCATCGACCATTGACGAATTTTCTGCGCCAGGTGTCTCCTCGGCGCATATCTCTAAGGTACGAAGCGAGCTCACTCTCGGCAAAGAAGAACTGAGGAGAGAGACCGAGAAGGACAGGCTCGTTGTGGCTGAAGACATTTCATTGCTCGGCTGAGCTCTAAAGAACGCGTGTCCCAATCGATTCCCGAAGAGGTCTTGTTGGACGTGGTCGATAGGGAAGTGCGATGCCCACAATCTCCTGATCGAAAAAGCCGAACATTAATCATAAATAATTGATGGAAAGTAAGCCCATAGACATTAATCAGCCGTAGTACGAAGCTTGGCCATTGTTAAATACTATAGCTCGCACTGAAATTCATTCCTATACTCCCCCACTTAGACATTTCATCAAACACCTAACATTCGCAAAATACAAGCCGTGACCCCGAATCTAGTGGATGCTGTTTCTGTTTTACGAACTCAGATATTACACCAGAAATTCGAGCCAAGAATAGGGAATTTTGTACATGTCAAACTACATTTCTGTATAATTACAGTATTACGGCCACATTGCCTCTGCTTTGTCGCGCATAGGTGAACCTCGACGGAAGTTTTACGAAAAAAAACTCAAGTGAAAACAACAACGAAAACACAGGCTTTGAAAAGAGAAGAAGCAGTGCAGTTTATCGTATTCATAATGCAGATATATACATATATATATAAATAATTGAGAGAGAGATGGAGAGAGTTGTTACAGTTGAAAGCATGGCATTTCGAGTGGGACGATAAGGTAAAGGCTAACACACAAGAACCGCTTTGCTAGCAACACTTAGTCTCTTTTTTTTGGTATTTTCTCGCACAGATGGCAAATCTTACAAAAATTACATATTTTTCAATTTTTTTTACTTGCTTCCCTTCAAGGTTTCTTCTAGGCTTTTAGAAAAATGAGGACTGTTTTAAATAAAACTGCGCAAAAATAATTATTTAATTAGCAAAATAGTTGCCGTTATAAATATAATTAAAAAATTAATCGACTAGTTTACAACTTTATTAAGTTTCTTTTAGTTTTGTAACATTTTCAAAGTTCCAAAAGTTCAGTTCTCAATAGTTATCGTGGTTACTAAGTGGTAATACCACGCCACTTTTAAATTAGTGATAATATCACACCACTTCTAAATTAGAGGTCACCTGTTCAATCTCAAAATGAAAGTTTGTCTTCATATAAAAAATATTTACACGTGTACGTGCATTTCAAATTTCCGAAATTTCTTTTAGAGGTTATTTTACATTTATACAATCTTTCAAATATACAATTGGACAAAATTTCGTAGCAATTGATCGTACTAAAATCGTGGAAGAGTGTTAAATTTGATTTCGGTAAATGAATATTTAGGCAATAGAAGAAAGAGAAATGTGAAGTACAAAGGTGAAGAATAGGTGCAAAGTGAGGTTATGGGGTGAGACGAGTATGAGTGAGTGAGCTTGGGGTACTTACCAAGCGGAACTCGAGTGGAATATCGTACGTGGTGGCGGTGAAGTTGGGCGTCATGGGTGGGCATTCAAAAGTGTTGGTGAAGAAAAAGAGGATTCTAGAGAGTTTCAAGGAGAGTCTGTTAATAGTACAATGCATGAGATACAATGTGACTGTGGAGAGCGCTAACTCATCACGTGGTACTGTGGAAAGCGCTAACACATGTTCTAAAGGTTTAGTCTGTCAAGTAGTTACAAATTGTGTGTGCATTTTAAATCTCCTAATGAAATTATAAAAGTTATTTTACATTTTTTAGAACATTAAAAACGCACCATTCGACAAGATTTCGTGGCAAGTGATCGTACTAAGATTATGGAAGAATGTTACTCATTTTTTAATTTTATCAAAGAAAAACTTCAACTACTTTTAAACAAAGTCCACCACGAAATACATACGATTGGATCACAAGTTTTGGTAGCTAAAAATTACCTCCTAAATTGCACTTATTCTCATATTTGGGAAGATCAAAAGATGGATGTTTACGCAAGAGAGGAGAGAGAAACATGAAGTACAAATGTGGAGAGTATGTGTGAAGCGAGGTTATGGGATGATGAGGGTATGGGTGAGTTTGGTGTACTTATCGGGGTGAGTGAGTTGGCGAAGGAAAAAAAGATTGTAGAAAGCGCTAACTCGTCACATTGCGTCGAATCTTCCGGAAACACAAGTTTGCATATACACAAGTTCAAAAAAATTAGTCATTCAAATAACTACTGATTTTTGGTGCATTTTATATCTCCGATTGATACTTTGGAAGACATTTTACATTTTTACAATATATGAAGAGAAGTACTAGACAAAATTATATTGCAAGTGGTCGTACTAATACTATGGAAGAGTGTCACTCATTTGTTAAGTTTAATTAATGACAAATTTCAACTCATCCCGAACCAAACCCTTTGTAAAACGCTTCAAAAAGTAAATGAATGTTGAGATATAGCCCGTCACCCGTTTGAATGACGTGGATGGAACTTTTGACCACAAACAAGATCATGCTACGTAAGTCAAGATAATCTAAATGCGCTTACATAGTGGATGCAACACAATAAATATATCTCCCAACATAGTCAAATATGTACATTTGATTTCGGTTTTAACGATTTTATCAAAATTCACATTTAGTAGCTCAAGAGAATCATTAAACGATCGAAGATGAAACTTGAAACTCAAAATGATTGAGATGCTATTATTTTATAAATCTTAATTTCAATAGGATAAATTTCTCAAGAATCATTTGTGAACATTGATATTGTTGATAATTTTGATGTAAATTTTTAAACATGAGTTTATCATATTTGTTTCATGGACTTTTAGACCTACAAATTTTTTAAGTGATCAATACAAATGTAATGAGTTTTATTTTAAAATTTTATGTCTTCATATTTATATTTTTTATTCAAACTCGACTTCCGTTAATTAATGGTGCCTATCAAAAGCACCATATTCGGTAAATTTAACGGTAAAATCCCTATTATCCAGACTTTGTTTTAGAACGCAGCGACTTAGCTTCACAAGAAAGTTTAGCCAACTCAACCAAAGGTTCTTGACAAAAGGAGGGTAAGCATGATTATAATACAAAATCTCATCTAAATTTAAGGGTTAATTTATCATATAGCCTTATATAGGTTTGAGAACTTAGTTTTGTCCAACATTTTGTAAATGTCACTCTTTTAATTAACGAAAATTTCCTTCTAATTTTGCCCCAAAAACAAAAATTCCGCCCAAATTTTAATGAAATTTAAATACTTAATACGGAAGTTAATTACAGAATAATAACAATACTACATTAACTTATGTATATAATTTTGGATTTCAAGATAGAGAAACTTCAAATGCATGCAAAAAACCGTCATGTTAAAAAAAACTCTCTCAAACCAAAATTTATCGACGAACAAACACAAGCCATTTCTTCGATCGATCATCACCAAGAAATTTTTGTGGAGTTCAAGACGTAAATCGGTCGGCGATTAACTGGTCTTTATGTTCTTTTTTGTATCTAATTTGTTTTTGTTTTTGAAATCTTTTCTATAAATCAATTTGTTAGAATTGGTTTCTTCATCTCTTGTTTATGATTAATGATCCTTAACTACATGAATACGATGGAGACGACGACGACGAAGAAGAAGAAGAAGAAGAAGAAGAAGAAGAAGAAGAAGAAGAAGAAGAAGAAGAAGAATGATGTGAGACTTTTATGGCGGAGAATGATGTGAAATTTTCATGGCGGAGAAGGACGTGAAGTTTTCATGAACACGGCCTTCATTCTTTTTTTTTCTTCTTCTTCTTCTTCTTCTTCTTCTTCTTCTTCTTTTAGTGTTTTGATTTTGATTTCAAATTTATGTATGAAATTTTGATTTCTTTATTCTAGTAAAATTAACAAAAATCGTGTTTTGTTAATCAATATGCAATTAATGATGAATTTTTTTAATTTACGTTGTAAAAATAAATAAACATTATAAAACGCAACTTCCTTTACGTTGGAACGAATCCATTTCAGTGTAAATTGAATATCAATTAACGAACATAATATTGGACTTTGTAAAATGAAAGTTGTTACACAGAGCAATCAGAGAGAGTAAATGGAAATCGTAGCAATTGATCGTACTAAAATCGTGGAAGAATGTTAAATTTGAATTCGGTAAATGAATGTTTAGGCAATAGAGGAGAGAGAAGTGTGAAGTACAAAGGTGAGTAGTATGTGCAAGGTGAGTTATGGGATGAGACGAGTGTGGGTGAGGGAGCTTGGGATACTTACGAAAGCAGAGCTCGAGCGGAATGCTATTGGGATTGGTGCCCACAAAGAAGATATTTGACATTATAAATACATTTGTATTTCGTTTTGCTGAAACATTAAATAAAATTAAATATTCATTCTTGATTAAGTTTGTGTTTATGTATGTTTGCTACGCTCTAAAAATATCATCAACGAAAGGGGTGCTAAGTACAGACTTTACAAGATACCTCATTGTGACTAGTTTAAATAATAGTTCGCAATCTATAGATCGATAGGGCAATCAAATATGAATATTGTTTGTTTGAATGAATCATGATATCTTATATTGTGATATAGAGACTTGTAACTCTGTCATTTATTCTTGACGTCTTAAAAAAGACATCGAACAAGACTTGTGATACTCTGAAGCTCGGGATAAAACCGTTTAATCACTCAAACCTTCAAAATCACATACGAGAAGTATTTTGGTACTTACCTTAATCCTAAAGTAAATATATATATTCTTGTAACACGTTATGACATTTGATTCATCAATGGGCAATGCCTAATTGAAGTTTCATTTGACCCAGCGGTTGGTGTTATACCGTTCTTTCGTTGAATTATGTGATTCACAGATACAGAATTCGTGTTGAAACAATGCCGATGCATTAGTATCACACTATGCTTTGTTATGAGAGTGTGAATAAATAAACCAGGTTTGGTACTCATCGAATAGAACATTCTTTGAATAAAACATGAGACATGTAAAGAAATATCATCTTATGTTTTTCTCATTCACAAATAACAAAATAGTTAATGAAATAATAACTCAGGGGTAAAACGACAATTTTACATTCCTCCGAGTTAATGATACACATGAAGGGTAATATCGTCAAATATTTCGTGGATTGTGTGAAGAATTGTTTTGTCACATCAAACGAAAAATAAACGCACATGAACTTGGAGAGTTTTAATATTAGTCCTTTAGTGGAGTTGACTAATATTAAGAATTAAAAGTTGGAAAAGTTTTGTGAACTTTTGAGTCCGTACCTTATTCTAAAGTTTTGTTCATGTGGGTTCATAAGGCCTCAATGATAGACTCTCGAACGAGATTTATTGAACTAGAACAGAAAATCAATTGTAATTTACACTAAGAGAATTATTTTCTAACTAATTAAATAAATAATTAGGTATCTATTATTACATTTATTTAATGAATCATATTATTTTATTATATTGATAATAATATAATTTTATGATTCAAATTAATAAGGATGAATATTAATATTTTCTCGTTTAGTACTTGTTTGAGAAATATGAAAATAATTAATGACTTGTCATTAAATTAATGAGATGTTCTAAATTAATTAACTGTTATTTTGGAGAAAGTAAAATGTTTTACTCGGCCAAATTAATGAATTACGGCTGAGTTGTTATTTAAAATACAATTAAAAAGGAATTCGGATTTAAGTTTGACTAAAGGGTCAAAATTGGATTTTGACCTAACTTAAACTCGCTCTCTCAATTATAAAAATGTTTTGAGAAACCCTAACCCTACCCTAATTGACAATCTCGTCCAAACTCTCCCTATCCCCTTGTGTGTGTTCTTTGACCGAGTGTTTTGACAGAGAAAAGCATCAAGAAATAGTTTCTTGATTTCTTGGTTCAACTTTGAGAGTTTCCCTTCTTCGTTGTTCAATTAAAAGAATCCACCCTCTTAATCTCCCTCTAAATTCCAAGATTAAAATCATTGACTCAACTTGTAGTGTTTGAGTGAGTTTTACCTGCAGGAAAACACCCAAGAATCAAAGAGAATCGAGCTTGGCTCATTCTAGGCAAATCTGCCGGACAGGGAGGCCCAACGGGCCAGTCAACATTTTGGCCGGCTAGTGAGTCCCAGGTGGGCCTTTGCTTCCACGCGCGTCCTGTTCATTTTCAGCGCAGTCCAGTGCCTCTACTACGTGGGTCCAGGTGTCCTCGAGCTTCCTGCACAGGTGTGCCGCTCCAGTTAGGCGCGAGGAATTCGTAGGCTCACAGGCCCACTGATCCAATCCGGCAGATCAATTCCGGCCAGCCATTAGTCAATCCGACGGGCCTGTTCCAGTCTAATGCAGCGAGACAGATTCATCCATTCTGGAAAATTTGAGCCTCATCCATTATGGAGAGTCAGAATCTCCATTTCGGTGAGGCAAATTTACGAGGCATTCCGGAGTGAACTAGCAAGGCACAAAGTTGTTTATAACTTCACGTGTAAGTCACTTCTAAATGAATTGGTCTCTTATTATAATTTTTTATGGGATTGCTAGATTGAATGTGTTCAATTTATTGATACTTGTGTCTTGAATAAAATGTTTATTAACATGTTAGTAATTTTTAATGCCTAGGTTGTTAAATATATTAAAATGTGTTTTAATGTATTTTAGATCTTATTATATTATTCCGCCATATTTAGATATGTTATATAATATTGTTAATTAAACGTTAACTAATTTCCATCAATATGCATACATGGCAGCGTAAAATCGTGCGTTATGATAGGGCATTCAAAATAGCTGACGAAGGAAATGATGATTCTAGATAGCTTCAAGGGGTGTCCTGTTGGTGATCGATACACCTTAGCAATCATATTAAATGGGGAAATGAATTAATTGCACTCACATGGGCCAATTAATAGTAATGATTGCTAACAAGTTCTAGATTTAGTGATTTAATTTATATATGGAAAGTAATTGAGCAACAGATCCTAGCCAATTCGTTAGAACACTTACATAGATTTTGCATCTGCTACAGAAACGCCCCGATCCAACGCGCTCCGTTTCGTTCTTCTTCTGAATTGAGTACTTAAGGTCGACACCGTAGTCTTCCGAAACGTAAAATTAGAGATGAATAAAAAAATATGAGTGGGCACAATTGATTCTCACTAGATCTCGAAACCATATTGTTTCGGGATCTTTCTCCTATTATTTAGGAACGAAATTTGAAATTGCTAGGAAAAGGGGAAGGGAGTTTTGTCTACAGAGAGAGAGAGAGAGAGAGAGAGAGTGGCCGATATTTACAATTTCAATTAGTGTGAATTTTCCCTTCTCCTTTGATCCCTATTTATAGCATTTAAAAAGGAGATAACCCCTGAGAGATTTTCTCTCGTTTATGAGAGATATTATCTCCTTTTGGGAAATATTCCCTCCTTCTATAGATATTCTTTCCTCTGAGAGATATTCTCTTATATTAGATTCAATCCGAGCCATTAGATCTCAAGACTGAATCTACAATCTCTCTCATTCATCATATCAATATTTATGAAAGAGATTTTCTCTTCTAAGAGAGAAAATCAAGGAGAAAAGCAATGAGAAGTTTCGACCACCCCTAGGGCATATCCTAGGGGATTTTCGACCATACTTCATCCCAAGCCCAACCCAAGAATTTCCACGGCCAATGTGAATAATCCTGCTTGTTCGTGCATTTGTTTGTTAGTAAACAAGATTAGGAAAAAGCCCTAAAAGATGGAACATGAATTTTAAGGCTTCGACTACTCTTACTTTAAATATTAACTTGGGTATGCCCGCTTAATTCAAACGCTAACTCTATGAAATAACTTTGGACACGATCTCTGGAAGAGCAGCATATACCCAAATTCAACCGATAATAGAAGAGTCGAAAGTCACATTTTGACCTTCACTATAAAATACTAAACGAGCAAATAAGGGAAACAATTAATACCTCTGGAATTTAACCCGACACTGCTCTTCCATAAATAAAATCAACGAGTACATTGCTAGTTGCAAGGTACACAAACATTACAAAACTAATATCGGTGGTACCCACGAGGTCATGCCTTATGTTAGGACCAAGAGTGTCCTAATGGCGTTGAGTACTCTATCTTAGCGGGTGTTGCCACATGCGTACTGCTTGGGTGATTGATGCGGCGAGCCCACGTGCCTGGAAGCACGTAGCGCCGACGGCCACATGAAGATGGTTCTACTAGTGGATTTTTGACAATTGATAAAACCCAGGTCAGGTGAAGACTGCGGCTCGAAGTCTGAAGGTGGTCTCTGGTCGGACCAAAGATTATAGAAGTGAGGAAGTCATAATCGTGCGGAACGACCAATGTTCTTAGGATGTGCACGCATTATTCACTCTTAAGTGATAGATGCATTATGCATCCCTATGTGTTGTTCGCACATCATATGCTTTGCATTACACTCCTTTATCTTCTTAGGTTAGAGTCCCGCTTACCGAGTCAATCGATTTATAACTCTATAACCCTTCGTAATGTAGATAAGGGAGTAGCTTCCATACAATAGTTTGAAAGAAGACCCGATTCGGAACACCTATCTCTTGACCTGCGGTTATGAGACTCGTGAAGTGTTTTGCTGTGAAATATTTTATGTATAATGTCGTCCTTTTCAAAAACAATATTTTGTGTTTGTAAATAAGTTGAGAGCTTTTAGAAATAAATTAACAATATAAGTAGGAAAGTCGATTTACAACTTTAGAATCTTAAACAAAAATGAAAAATTTCCTTGGATTTTTTATAACCACTATTATATTATACGTTTCCGCATTTTCAATTAAATTTTACTTTATTTATTATATGTTAATTAAACTGTATTTTTATTTTTATTATATATGACGTGATGTTAGACTGGTTGGAGTCGTGGCCTGCGGGGGAGTTGATGACACTCGCGAGTCGTGACATTCATGTTCTCGTTTGAAAGTGCGGCTTGATGCTCTCATGGCTGTCAGAATAAGTCTAAGGTTAAGAAAAAAATTATCATTAACAAGTTAATGGTGGAATATAAAAATTTCTTTACAAGTAAATTATTTACTAACCTACGCAAAGTGCATGAACATAAAATTATTTAAAAAACATTATCTAATCATAATTTATTTGGGACTAACCTTTCTTGTAGCTTGATCTTTGAGAAGCCTTAGGAAAGGTTGAACATCTCGTCTCGCACCTAATCATGAACTCGAATAACCTAAAGTTTCTATTACAAGAGTCTATAGAAGGTTTGGAGGATTTGTGTGTGGGCACAATTAAACACAATAACTCAAGAACAAGCCTATGAGCTAAATAGCTAATTTAGGTATAAATCTAATGAGGACTTAGGTGCCAAGATGAAGAGATATTTTAGAGAGAGAACAAGTAAAGAAAAACTTATTTTCAATTCTCAATATGAGCTCTATTTATATGAGAAGGAAATACAAGAAATGGTAACTACCATTTCCTATTGTGTATTCATGGTACAATATTTGATTCTTTTTTCTAGAATGTGGCCGGTCATACATGTGCATTAGTGAGAGAAATTTGTCTTCTCACTTAGCACATTTGTTTGCTTCTCAAATAAATCCATTTCCTCCTTTTTTTTTTGGCAATTATCTTCATAATTTAAGGCAAAAAAATTTCAAGATATAATTTTCATCCTCTCTTGATATTGGCCAAATTCTACCTACATGAGGAGATTCTAGATGCTTCTTTATTTCTTTTTAAGACAATTCTTAAAATATCCATTGTAGAATTAATATTGCACCAATAATGAAATTAATTTTTTAATGTAAACGATTTCTTGGCTATAGAAAATAATTTATATTTCCATCATATGAAAATATTCAAAATCTTATTTTGGCAATTACATCATTTTATGTTCGTGTGGACAAAAATACCCTTTAGACATTTTTCGGGAAAACGTCTAGCTCAACACTTAAACTTATTTTGACTTAGTTTGTAGTTTAACAATCATACTCTAATAATTTGTAATACTGACTAAACAACCTTCTGTAATAAGTACAATACCTTTCCCTTTAGTCTTGAAGTAGGCAAAACAATTCCAACGCCGCTAATATGTACTCCATTATTCCTCTTTTTCTTCAACAATCCCTCAACAGTTTGGAGCTTTTTCATTAGCCCGGTAACAGTGTACCCTAACTTATTCATGGAGTGGTTCAACTTCAAAGTTTAGATTCAGGGAGAGTTTCCAAGATCATATCTTTGGTATCTCCCTTAATCTCAGATCCAAGGATTTCCATGTCACTGAGACAACTTATGATCAGCATCATGTGTTCACTAATAGGAGTCTCAGCTTTCATACGACAGTTCATAAATTGTTCAACCGCTTGTTGTCTAGCCTGACGCCCTTGTCCTCCAAACATCTCTTGGAGATTGTAAAGCATGTCATAGCCCGACTCAATATCACGATGTTCTTGTTGCAGCACATTGTTCATATATGCTAAAATATAGCACCTCACAATCTCATTATATCCAAGCCAGGCCGCTTGGGCGTGCTTTTTCTCTTGAATCGAATCATCATTCGTTTCAGGAGCACACAGGGTGGTGAGTACTCATGTGTGCTTGTCCACAGTAAGGACAATGTCTAAGTTACTTTTCCAGTCTCATAGTTTTTCCCTTCTAGTTTATTTGAGGAAATGATGGTTGAGAGAGTGTTTAGAGACATATTGCTAAAAATTAAAACAATTTTATGATTTAGTATTTTGTTTAGAATTTTTTTAGTTTGTTTAAGTTTTTTAAGTTCGAACAAGAAAAATCCAAAGGTGTTATGAACGAAAAGACATGCTCTGAGGAATCGAAGATCCTCGAGGGATCGAAGTTTATTTTGATAGGAGAGTCTTTTTTTCTCAGGTAACCGATATCGTATTAGGGATCAACAACCAGACTTGACTACCTAAACAAAGAAGACAGATTCTCTTCTGATCCACTTGAATTGCCCTTCTTACCGGAACTATAAATCCTAGAAGTCACTTTCCTACTGGAACTAGAAGTCACCCGTGCCTAGCAGTCAACTGCGCCTGCTACCGCTCAATAGAGGAAGCCGACACGTACGGTTTTCCTTCACTTCACTTGACACTTTCCAAAGCCCTCGTTCCTGAGGCGATAGAAGGCGAGAACTCAATGAAATACAACTCATACTTTACTCTTTCGAGGGAAGGCTCGCAAGGAGTTTCCATTCATAAGTAAATGACACATCGTTAATGCATAGTCATGATGTCAATACATCAATGTTTTACTAGCCACCTTATAAAAGTTTGATCACTCAAATCCTTTCGCAGGGCCTCGAGGGAGGATTACTAGAGATTGAGTCTAAGTGTGTAACCAACCACTTAGTTCAAAAGATCTACTTTGAAAAATAATCCACCGATGGGAGGCCTTGTCTCATCGTTTAACTTTCGAACGTAGCTCTACAAGCAAAATTAAAAGCAAAGCGTCATTAAGTACTCTCATTAAAAAGAGGGCCACAAGGGTGACTCTTAGTCTAGCGACAATTGCACTTATCATTAGTGTTGGGGATCGTGGGTTGCCAACAACAAGTACAACCCTCCCACTTAGTTTTTATAGGTGGCACATCTTCTGTTGTATATTCGGAAATACATTTCTTGAGTATAGAGAGATAGAGTTGAATTCTAGAAAAGAGCCCTAAAATGATATGTGTTGATAGGAGAGCAGTGTTAATGCACTAATGCACAAGGAACATACTCAGACTTTTTCCTAATTTTTCTACTAGGGAAAGTGTGTGAGATACTATGTCTCACTTTTGCACTTGCAAATTTGAGATTACTCATCTCCATACAACCAGTTCCTACGTCTTCTTGTCACCTTCCTTCAATAAGTAAGGCCTTTTCATGGCGGTTGAGTGCGAGTACGTCGGTAAGCCACGGTTGCACCACGAAGAGGAGAAGAAGTTTGGAGTCCTAAATCCGGATTAGAAAATCATGTACTCTCAAACTGCCGAACACCTCGGACTTAAAAGGTCATAAATGGCACATTGAGCTGAAACCAATTGCATTGGATAGCTAACATCCGTACATTTAATTTGGTTCATGAACCACTAATTTTCACTCATCGAGAAAACAGTTATGACCATTTTACTGAGACATAACGATTTTTCCAGAACATTAAAAATAATTAAAAGTACGTTGGATCAAGGTGCAAGAGAAACGAAGTGTATTGAAGGTGTTTTTAAGGTGAAGATAAGTTTTAGTTGTGTGTTTTATTAACATATTGATAACAAAGCATAATAAGAAAAATCAACAGCAATAAAACTGAAGAAGTAAGACAAGATCACTACTTTATTATTTTATCGAAAAACTCAAACTAGTTAAAAACTATTTTTTATTATGCTAAACATAAAATCTTTAACAACTGATTTTAATGAGTTATATAGCATCCCTAACATGTTTAAAAACAACACTTAATTGATTTTAGAGGTCGCACCATAAAATTAAACTTATCTAAGCTCTAGTCTAGCAAATTCATTATCCAAGTAAATTTTTGAAAACATTTTTTGTATAATGATTTTAAACAACATGTACATGCTTATACTTTGACCTATGCTTTGATACCATTTATTGGAATAGGTCTAGGATTAAGAAAAAAATTATTATTAACAAGTTAACAGCGGAATATAATTTTTTTTTACAAGTAAAACTATTTTACTAACCTAGGCAAAGTGCATGAACATCAAATTATTTAAAAAAAATTTCTAATTATAACTTACTTGGGACTAAAATTTCTTGTAGCTTGATCTTTGATAAGCCCTGAGAAAGGTTGAACGCCTCGTCTCGACGGGCTCGTCTCCTTCGCACCTAGTCGTGAACTCGAGTAACCTAAGGTTTCTATTACAATAGGCTATAGAGAGTTTGAATAATTTGTATGTGGGCACAATTAAACACAATAACTCTAGAACAAGTCTATGAGCTAAATAGCCAATTTAGGTCTAAGTCTAATGAGGACTTAGGTGCCAAAATAAAAGTGATATTTTAGAAGGAGAGGGAGAAAGGATGGTCGGCCAAATAGAGAGAGAACAAGTAAAAAGAACTTATTTTCACATCTCAATGTGAGACTCTATTTATATGAGAAGGAATAGAAGAAAGGGTTACTACCCTTTCCTATTGTGTATTCATGACACAATATTTGATTTTCTCTTATCTTTATCTAGGATATGGCCAGCCATATATGTGCAATAGTGAGATATAATTCATTTTCCTTAGCACATTTGTTTCCTTCTAAAAAAATTCATTTTCTATTTTCCTTTTTGGCAATTATCTTCATAATTCAAGGAAAATGTATTTCTAGATATAATTTCTCCCCTCTCTTGATGTTGGCTGAATTCTACCTATGGGAAGAGTTTCTAGATGCTTCCTTATTTCTTTTAAGACAATTACTAAAATACCGATTGTAGAATTAATATTGCACCAATATTGAAATTAATTTCATAATGCCTCAAACGACTTATCGGCTTTAGAAAATGATTTATATTTCCATCATATTAAAATATTCAAAATCTTATTTTGACATTCACATCATTTTATATCAATGTTGAAAAAAATACCCTTTAGACATTTTTCCAAGAAAACTGTTGGCAGAGATGCCCACAAGAAGATTATATATTTGCATATCGATGTAATATAAATATCTCATAAGTTCTTATTGTAATTTGCTAATTAAATTAATAAAAGTTAAAACGTTCATTCATTCTTTTTTCGTTGGATTGAAGATTTATGATATTCAATAGCCTTATAGTTCTTAATCAAATCTAACAACGTATGAAGAGACAAATGTAGATTTGCTTGAACAAACTATTCATGGTTTGGTTAAAACGAAATATTTACAGTCTAAAGATCAACGGACTATTGATCCTAGTATGATTGTTGGTAGATTTTATGATGTCTGATTACGAGGCATAGAGAGAGAAACTCCATAGTTCTTCTAGTGTATTTTCCGAAGATACTGAATTGACCAATACACATTTAGAGACAATGTAAGAACAAACCATTTAACCTCTTCTGTCTTAATGTCACTATGTATGAATTGCATCGTGCTTACCTTAATTCTGAAATGAGACATGTCATTTCATAACTTCAATATATTCACTTGAGAAAGTTACACTCTAGATCTAAGTTTGTGAACTAGATGCACTCTATTGGTGATGTATTGAGTTATGAAGTTGACATGAGTATACTTTGTGAAGTTCTCATAGATATGGAATTCATGTACAAGATTGTTGAAATGCAATGTATATCACCTCATGCATTATTACTTGGATTGTGAATAAATGTACCGGCCGCTGTCCAAATAGAATAGATGATTCTTTTGGATGAAACGACTTGTTAGCTTCTCGTCAATACATCATTTCCAACTTATTCACAAGTATTAAAGGAGTTGAGAAATAACAATTAGAAGGATAAAATGGTAATTTTGTAAATCTCATCTAGTTGATGATATTCATGAAGGGTAATCATTCGATAATATTCAATGGATCCGCTCATTACATATAAGTAGATTTTTTAGTAGAACATATATTCATTTGAACCGATATATTTTCAGTGTCAACTCTTTAGTGGAGTCAGTTGACATTAAACTAGACTTGGAAAAGTTTGTGAACTTTAAGTCAAAGAGTCCTAGTTAAAACTTTGTTCATTTGGGTCCACGAGGTCACTATCACAAGTCATTAGAGTAGAGTTTCTTAAACTAGAAGCTAAGTCAAAATAAGTTCAATTTTGAACTAGACGTATTTTCCGAAAATGGTCTAAAAGGTATTTTCGTCCTTAAGGATAATTGATATAAAATGTCAAAATAAGATTTTGAATGTTCACAAATTGATTTATAGTCACACGACTGGAAACTGGTTTTCAAGTTTAGTGAAAAAAATTATGTGACATGTTATTGTATGAGCAATCATGTGAAGGCTTTTTTCCATATTTTGTTGTGAATAAATTAGGAACTAGATATGTGTGTAGACACCTATGTGGCCGGCCATATTACATCAAGGGAGATAGAGAAATATCTCTTTTTATTTGGTGTATTATTTTATATTGGTAATTGCCCAAAAGAAAAGAGGAAATGAATTTCTTTGAGAATGAAACTAATGTGCTAAATGAGGAAACAAATTTTCTTCACTTTTGACATAGGATGATCGACCATGTAGAAGAGAAAAGGAGGAGGAAATCAAATATTGTTTCATGAATACACAATAGGAAAGGGTAATTACCCTTTCTTGTATTTCCTTCTCCTATAAATAGAGCCTAACATTGAGATGTGAAAATAAGTTTTAGTTCCTGCTCTTTCTCTTTCTAGCCAACCAACCTTCTCCCCCTCTCTCTAAAATACTACTTCATTTTGGCACCTAAATCGTCACTTGATCTAGAGTATTAGCTTATGATCCAAAACCTATTCTTGGTTCATACTGTTTAATAATGCCTACTCACTAAACTCTTCAAACGCTCGAAGACTCTAGTGGTAAAAACTTTTGTGGTTGCTCGAGAATTCAAAGACGAGAGGCAGCGAGACAAGGAGAAGGATCTTGAAGGGACTCCAAGATCAAACAACAAGAAAAATGTTCTAAGTATTTTTCATATTTATTATATGTTTTAATTAACAACATGTTCATGCACTTTGTCTAGGTAGTAAAATAGTTTTACACGTGTTAAAAACAATTTTTTTATATTTCGCCATATATGATATGATAATTAATTGTTAAATCTTAGATCGATTCCAACACATATGGCCGGCCATATTACACCTAAGAGAGAAGTATCTCTAATTATTGTGTGCATTATTGTATATTGGTAATTGCCCAAAAGAAAAGACAAAACGAATTTTTTTGAGAATAAAACAAATGTGCTAAAGAAAAGACATAAGGTGGCCGGCCATGTAGAAGAGAAAGAGAGAGTGAAATCAAATATTATGTCATGAATACACAATAGGAAAGGGTAATTACCATTTCGTGTATTTCCTTATCCTATAAATAGAGTCTCACATTGATATGTGAAAATAAGTTTTTTGGTCCTGCTCTCTCTCTCTCTCTATATATATATATATATATATATATATATATATATATATATATATATATATATATATATATATATATATATCTCTAAAATACTCTTTTATTTTGGCACCTAGATCCTCACTTGATCTAGAGAATTAACTTATGATCCAAGACTTGTTCTTAGTTCATATTATTTAATAGTGCCCACTCACTAAACTCTTCAAACGCTCGAAGACTCTAGTGGTAGAAATTTTCGTGGTTGCTCAAGAATCCAAAGCAAGAGGCAGCGAGACAATGAGAAAGATCTTCATCCGAGAAAGGACTCAAAGATCAAGCAACAAAAAAAATGGTCTAAGTCTTTTTCATACTTATTCTATGTTTTAATTAACAATATGTTCATGCACTTAATCTAGATAGTAAAATAGTTTTACTCGTGTTAAAAATAATTTTTTATATTCCGGCATATATGATATGATAATAAATTGTTAAATCCTAGATCGATTTAAAAAACGTCTAGTTCAACATTTAAACTTATTTTGACTTAGCTTCTAGTTTAACAATCCTACTCTAATGGCTTGTAATAGGGACCTTATGGATCCAAATGAACAACGCTTGAGCTACTATGGAACTCAAAAGTTCACAAATATTTTCTGAGTATTAACTTAATGTCAACTGAATCCACTAAAGAGTTGACATTGAGAATTGCTCGGTTCAAATGAATTTATTTTCTACTCAAGCGTGCCATCACCTGCTAAAATACGTAAAGGGTCATCCTAGTTTGGGTTTGTTCTATTCAGTAGAATCTAGCCTATAGCTTCGCGCGTCCTCAAACGCTAACTGGGAAACATGTTTTGACACTCGACGTTCGATAACTGGGTTTTGCATTTCTCCTGGAAGTCAAAGAAGAAAACGACTGTGTCTAAGTCTTCTGCAGAGTCTGAATACAGGACAATGGTTGCAGTCACGAGTGAAGTCTTATGGCTACAACAACTTCTTGTTGACTTACAGGTCAAGTCACAAAAGTCCACAATTCTTTTATGCGATAAACAAACGGTTATCCATATCGCCAACAATCCTACATTTCATGAGCGTATGAAGCACATAGAAATAGATTTCCATTTCCATCTTCGAAATGAAAAACTGAAGTTGTTTTCCATTCGGTCACACTTACAGATTGCGGATGTTTTTACAAAGCCTTTAACTTCTCCGGCACTCAATTGTTTTGTTGTCAAGATGACTCATAAAAATATTTATTTCCTCTTGAGGGGGTGTATTAGAGATATATATCATACATGTCGTATCTATAATAACCGACTACTCAGTTTAGCTTAATTTTATTTTTATTACTGCTTTATTTGTTTTTAACTGGTAGTTAAGTGAGATGAGATTGTTTTGTAAGTACTTATATGACTGTTGTATTGATATTTTCAATTTAGTTAATGAAAAATACAATTCAAGTTTCTATTCTTCTTTCCATAGAATCTCTCATCTCATTCACTCTCTGTTTCTCTGCTCAAGTCTTCATCTTCAATGGAAGCTTGATTGCAGAAGTTGTTACGATTAAACAAGAAAATATATTTCATGTTCAACGAAATATCAACTCAAACAAAAAATACGCACCTTTTCTCGTTTTTGTTATCCAAAAATCGTCACTGACGACGATTAAAATTTTCTGGGTTATTGTTATCGGCGATTCAAGTTTTTTTGGAGAACATTTTGGATGCGGTTACGAAGTTTTGAATGTTTTTGTTACGAATTTTTTTCTCTCTTATTCATTTATTCGCATTTACAATTTTGGATTCAAAAGATTTATTAATTGTCTTAACTAATTCATCGATTGACGTCGTTGACATAATGGTCACATCTTTTCGTCGATGACGTGTACTATCTCTTTACGATAAATATAGAGTTTCATTAACCGAGTTAGATTAATAATTTCGTTGGCCGGATCTTGGGTGGAAATGTTTTAGGCTAAAATGATCTAAAAAGAATTCGTTAACGAATTGGGCAGAGCATTTACAATCCGTTTACAAAATTTTGGGTATTCTCAAAACACCATATATTTATATGGATATATATTAGAATTACCTTTTAAATTTTATCTTCTCTTCTTTTAATTCAATTAGTTCAAAATTATAAGAGGATGGAAGTGAATAAATAATTTCTTTTCAAGAAATAGAAAGGTGGAAAAAGATAATTTTGTGAATTATGAATATTTTTTTTTTACGAAAATGCTAGTATTTCATGCAAATTTCTCTTAAGAAAGACTTGGCTTGGGGTGAATATACATATCATTAGCACTTAATTCATGTATAAAAAAATTATCACATCCGTAATGATAAGAATAAGAGCAAAAAGAACAAATTAAAAAACAAATTATATAGTGGAAACGAATCGATGTGGTGAACTACAAACAAACTTTGTATCATAATTTTTATGTACTGTTTGATGTATCTTACATAATTTTTCAAGTGATAAAAATAAATGTAACGTAATTTATATTAAAAGTTTATATTTTTTTATTAAAATTGTTTTTTTTCTTAAACTACTTTTTTTAACAAACAATTCCACCACCTCCAATCAACAAAGATAGGGAAGAAGAGGGAGGAGGGATATGAGATGAAATTAATAACATCGTCAATACAACACCGACAAAAAAAGATCATGGCGTCCCTGAAAAAAAAGAAACCGAACTCAACAACACAAGCCGACTATTGACAAATGACATGAGTAACTTGTTTAGAGTTTCTACTAATTCAAGAGAAGGAGATGTTATCGAAATCATTTGTAAGAGCAACAACTTGCTCGAAGATGGGAGTGAGCTTCCAAAATGGCCAAACATGACTCGAACTAAAACTCTTTATAATCGATTCGTTATCCTTTCTTGTTCCTGAATTTTGTTAGGAGAGTAGCGAGCAGGACGCCCATGAGCTCTGCTTCATCCGAAGAGGAGGATTTGATCGGGCCCTTCCACATCCAGAGAGGTTGACCGTCGCAGTCCCATTCGCAATGATCCCAACAGCTGCTCCCGAAGGCCTCCAAGAAGCGTCTACGTTCACTTTGACAATTCACAGGCGCAGTTGGACCAGGGAGCCTGGCAAGGAGAGAAAACAGAAGACGAAGTCAAACTGAACAAAGAATTAACGTAAGCATGAAGATTACTGCTAATAAGATTAATAGAGTTATGGAAATTTCAGAGGAGAGGATTCGAAAATAAACTTGTTTATGCAAAGTCATATTTCTTCAAAGATCATCCATGAGGAAATTTAAAACTCATTTTTCCTGACACCTATAAGAGTTGTTGAGAGTATTATGGTGGAGAATGTTGTCGACGATAACCAACCCAGTCGCATTAATGTCCCAGTTCCATCTTATACCTTTACATGCGACGAGCCAAAGTCTCACAACCCAATCGCACCTGAAGAAGAGGTGAGCAAAGGTTTCAGCTTCGGCATTGCAGAGCGGACATGAGTCAGAGGCGATCATGTTGCGATCGAAGAGGAGATGATTCAGAGAGAAACAATGTGCAACAATCCTCTTGGCCTCTGAGAGATTTCGGCTTGCGGAGAGTAGTCCATTTCACAGAGACCATATATCAATTGTCCTTAGTCGGCCCTTTTCACCAAAATATCGTTGACACATTGTCTAAAGATTTCTTTGAAAAATTAGATAGTCTTAAAATTTGCAAATGAGTTGTAATTAAAATTGAAACGACCGAAAATGATAAATGTGTAAATATATACTCTAAAGTTGAAAATATCATAACAAAGTAAAAAAAAAGAGGGGATTTCAATTCAATTTCAATTATAGGATAATTGAATTGAACTCGATAGTTGAAATTAGTATAGGACTTCTTTAGAAGATGACATGCCGCCACTCAGACTCGAACCAAGATGCTCTAAATTTGAACTAGGACATGTTGTAGATAAGAATGAATTGAATGACTAATTTTGTGAGTGTAGATCTACCGGTTTTGGAAATAGAACGTGACATCCAGCCTTTCAGCCTAGCATTCATTTTATGTTTAAAAATTTGAAACTTTCACTTTTTTTCCTAGAGAGAAAAATAGGATTGCCTAGGTGAAAAACATCTTTCTCGCATTCTTTTAGGCCAAGCGAAAGTTTGATAGAGTCGATCCGGAAAGGCAAACAGTTTTTCGAGAAGATTAGACCAGATTTGGCTTTATTGACTGATTGACCCGGCCAAGAACAAAAAATTTATAAACAGTTCCAGATTTCTAGGACTTCGGAGGACTTGACTCGACAAAAAATGATCATATCGTTCGCAAACATAATGTGGGAAATGAGAATGACGTTTGTACTAATTTTAATTCCTTTGAAAGATTCTTTCAGCTCCTCTCGAATGAGAAGTTTGCTCAAGACTTCCGACACAAGAATGAATATAAATTGGGGGAAGCGATCTCTTTGCCTCAAACCTTGCTCAAGTTTCATAAGAGAATGAACTTCCGTTGATGAGGATGACACTCAAAACCGAGCAGATACAAGCTACTAATACTAGAGAAAGGCTAAATTCCGTTAAATTTAACAGTAAAGTATATGTAAGTGGTAGAATGGTTGCCGTAAACCGAGATGAAATGAAAGAGAAACCCAAAAACATTAAAAATATCCAGATTAGATCCATCTTTTTAAAAATATCTAAAATTGGACTATAGACCCAAAATCGGACCAAAATACTCTTAACCTCATTTATAAAGTTTTTTAGAGATTTCAATCTCATTTTTAACTCAAATTCTCTCTAAATTCGTAGGAATCATATAAGATCATCGAAATAATGAATACGTTACTTCATTAACTTTATTTAAATCACTTTTGTAATCGTTTTTTGTGTTAAAATCATTTTTCGATCGAAAAAAAATAAGTTCGTCAAAAATCTGGAATTTTAATACGAAAATTTTGGTTGAAAACCATCGTACGACATCGTACGCCATCATAAACTATCGTACGATGGCTTTCAACTCAAGCTATCATCCAAAAATTCCAGATTTCTGACGAACTTATGTTTCTCGATCGAAAAATGATTTTAACACAAAAAACGACTACAAAAGTGATTAAAATAGAGTTAATGAAATAGTATATTTAGGTGATTCCAACAGAAATTGAAAATGAGATTGAAATCTCTAAGAAACTCTGTAAATGTGGTTAAATGTATTTTTGTCCGATTTTGGATCTAAAGCTCAGTTTTATATATTTTTTAAAAAATAAATTTAATCTGAATATTTTTAATACTTTCTGGGTCTAGAAAATGAAATTTCTCAATTTTACCCGCAAATTAGTACGAAGAAAAATTGGGTATGTTACCGAAAAAATTGAAAAATAATATCATAGTTAACCAGAAAAATTGGGTATTTTAGTTCCATTATTCCTGCCTGCGTAACCTCTCTCAATCTCTTTAATCTAGGGTTTGTTGTGTTTGTGCTCTCTCTCTCTCTCTCTCTCTCTCGTTAGGGTTTGTGTACGATGGACCAATCCAAGAAGAGGAAGATTGAAGAAAACGGCATCGTCGGCGACGGCGGTTCCAACCTCGCCGTGAAGCTCACCCCTGAAGATGCGCGGAAGATCGTCGAGCGGTTCACTCCGGACCAGCTCATCTCCATCCTCGCCGACGCCGCGTCGCGCCACGTCGAAGTCCTCGAAGCCGTCCGATCGGTGGCCGACACCGACGCCTCGCGCCGGAAGCTCTTCGTCCGCGGCCTCGGATGGGACACCACTGCCGAAAGCCTCCGATCGGTATTCTCGGCCTTCGGCGAGATCGACGAGGCCGTCGTCATCAACGACAAGGCCACCGGAAAGAGCAAGGGCTACGGATTCGTCACGTTCCTCCACGTTGACGGCGCGGTAAAGGCGCTCAAGGACCCGAGCAAGAAGATCGACGGAAGAATGACCGTGACTCAGCTCGCCGCCGCCGGAAATTCCTCCTCCTCCGCCGGAGCCAACGGATCTTACTCCGCCGCGCCGTCGAACCCCGCCTCGGGATCCGGATCAGGTCCAGGACCGGACATGATGGCGAGAAAGATCTACGTAGCGAACGTGCCGTACGAGATGGTGGCAGAGAAGCTCCTGGCTCACTTCGCTCTGTACGGAGAGATCGAGGAAGGTCCGCTGGGGTTCGACAAGCAGACGGGGAAGTGCAGAGGCTACGCTTTGTTCGTGTACAAAACCCCGGAGGGAGCAAGGGCGGCTCTGGTCGATCCTGTGAAGAACATCGACGGCCGGCAGTTGAACTGCAAGCTCGCCACCGACGGGAAGAAAGCGGGAAAGCACGGCAGCGGAGACGGAGGACCTCAGGCTACGGGCGGGGGAGCTGGGCCGGGCCACGCCCAAGGCCCAGTTCCGCACGGGCACGGCCAGTATGGGCCGGGTAGAATGGGCCCGGGCCCATCGCAGTTTGGGGGATTTCCGGGCGGGCATCACTATCCGCCGGAGATGGGTGGGCCCTATGGAGGCGGGGCAGGTGGTCCGGCGCCGGCTCTGTACAGGTTGCCGCCCCATTCTGGTGGGGGAATGCCGGGATCCGGCGGGTATGCGGAGGGCGGGCCCTACGGGATGCCGTCGGGCCCACAGGGGTATCCGGGTCAGCACCACCAGCAGCCGGGGTTGACTCCGGTGCCTAGGCCTGGTGGAATGTACCAGCCGCCCTATTATTGAGGTAATCTTTCTTCTTTTCTCAACTTTCTTGGCTTGTTCAAGTGTTCAGATTGTATTTTTTTTATGTGTTTACCACGATGTGTTTTTGTCTTTTTTTTTTCGACTTCCTCATTTATGAGCGCGTGTGGACGCTTAATGGTTAGATAGTGTTGCGCACTAAAGGTCTTAGCCTTTTGTATTTCTTGCCCTGCTTTATAGCTCTCGGCTTGATGTATTTTAGTGTTGTTTGTATGCCTTTGTTTTATGCTGCATGGATTCGTCCTTTCTTTGTAATTTGATTAGAGGGTTGAGCCCAGTTGTTGATTTTCTTTGAGATGCTAAATGGATTGAGTTGCTGATGGGTGTTTGATTCAGGTTTGTTACTGCTTGTTGGGCGAAGATGCTTTTTATGGTTCTGGTGATTGCAGGCTATATGCTCTCTCGTTTGATGATTGTATTAGTAGCTGTGGCTTTAAAGCCTGCTTCTTCACTTGGTCTGATGCGTTTGTTTAGGCTGTGGTTTGTTTTAGAGTGCTAGTAGAGAAGTTACTGAACCAGATTTGCTATGTACTTCTGTCTTACTTCTGTTATGCCACCTGGTTCGATATCGATGACATAGTTTAGTTTCTAGTTTTGACTTTTGAGTATGTTTTGCTTAATCTAGAGTTTGCTTATTTTGTTGCTTCTATAGTCTACAAGTCATTGACTTGCACAGCTTGTGATATTAATAATGTTTGTGGATTAGTTATTTATTTTGTTTAATCAAATGAACTCACAACTAGCTTGTGGATTATAGTTTCAAGTACATATATATCGCTGGTTTTGTTTAGAATATTTTGCTTTAAAAAGGTTTTGTTGCGAATTCCATATACTGGTGACTTGTTGGTTGGTAAAGAGTACTTTGCAAGCGAAGAATCTGGGTTTCTCTCAGGTGTCTTTTATGTTAGCATGACACCTGAGAACTCTTGATAGTGGAAAAATGTTATCTTGGTTGTCTTTTTAGCCCAACAACCCCTCTGAAGTGCAACTCCGTGACTGTACAATATGTAACTGAAGATTGAAATCTTTTGGTTTGATGTGCTGTTTTGTGTTGGATTGTGGTTCCAATTTTGGTTGAATTCTGGAGATTAATCCACAACCGTTAATTCACTTGGACTTGTGAGTTGCTGAATCTATAAGATGGTCTGATTCTTACCGCCCTCATTTGTGCCACAAAAAAAAGCTTAAATCTGGTTGGTCTGCTGTGGTTCAATTAATTCAGTCATATGTGGTCTGTGTGAAACCGAAAAGTTTGACTTGTTACGTACCCTGTAAGTGAGCCAGTGATGGCATACCGTTTTTTTGTTTAAATCTCATCAAAAGCGGTGCATTTTGCTTTATCCTGATGAACCTCGCTCTTCATATCTATGCATTCAATAAATTTTGCTGCCCTGAAAGTTGGAACTTTGCCTGTTTTTGATGGGATGGAAAATAAACAGAGGTTCTCATAGTTGCTTTAAGCTTTGTAGTTCATGGTTGGGTTCTGTGGTTGCATTATTATATATATTAGTATTTATAACACACAAACCACTCATCGTAAGATATATATATATATATTTTAATTTCTCATCTCGTTTAATCTCATGATAGATTATGTACCTTTGTTGGTAGGATCGATAGTAGAAGAGTTACATATTGCTGATTTCAAGTACATGACTTGCACATATTATCTTTGTTTATTTTTATTACCCACTCAAGAAAAGAGGTTCGTTGCTGGTGGCGTAAAGCTTAAGCGTAATCTTAAAATTCACGATCGGAGCTTCTTTTCTTCTTTTGCAAATCGCTTTGTGTCCTAAAGTTAAATGACGAAATGACATTCCCGTCCATTATTGTCTTTCTTAGACCTTTAATTTCCATTATTATTTTCCAATAAAACATTTTTTAAATATCAATGGAATCGCATAGAAAAAGTGTTACAATGATCTACAAGTGGTGAGTGTCGATTGCTTTGCTGGATAAGAACATTGCATGCATGGCGATAGTTGGTTGGCTGGCATTGAACTTGGTCCGTTGCTTTTCATGCCAATTTGCATGTTGAACTTTTCAACTTGATTTTTGTCGTTTTGTTTCGTCGCTTACAATAGAAGATTAATTTTATAAAAGATAATATTTTATGCCTCTTTTGTAGTGGTCGCCCAAACTCGCCTTAGTATATATAGTTTAGACTTTAGACACGACACGAACGTATAGATCTCATTTGATTATAACTTTTATAATGTATATTGTCGAGGTATGTATTGGTACGTCGGTATTTTTTTTTTGTTTTTTGTTTTATTAAACTTTTTAGGAAACGGCAAAGGAAGCGAAGCGCAGCAGAAATTGGCGGGTGTCAGCGCGCCTCACTCTCACGGTGGTCTCACCTACGCTTTGGTTGCTTGGGAGATGTGGCAACGCCTTTTTTTTCTCTTTTGTTTTTGTTCAAATGTGTGTTAGCTACCAATCTTCATATGGTATATATTTAAGTTAAATATTATAATAAATAATATTATTAAATTAATTTAATAGTTATAGATGTTAATAATGATTGAATTTGGTCCCGCACAAAATATTAGTGGATGTAATATAATAATATTTTTTTTAAATGCAAAAATAAAAGCATTGATGCCAAAATTGATTTTTAATGTATTATTACTTTGCTTGTTAGCATTGAAGATTATCTTAAACTAATTTGTCAGAGAGAGTAAATATATTTTTTCAAAGCTCTAAATAATTAATGTTAGTTAGTATTTGAAGGCTTGAAACCTTTGGTTAAAAATGGTGAATAAAAAGCACTTATTAAGCTGTATTCTTGTAATCAAAGTTACTTTGTTTTTACAGCTTAACGTATCACTATCAAATTAGTGTCTAAAGCTAAAACTTCCGGATTACTATCCTTCTGGATATATCTTTGGGTACTCTAAACTTGTGAGCTCTTTGCTTAAAATTTCAAAAAACAAACTTACGAGTCTTTGTGTTTATTATATGTTTTTAAAAGTACTAACATCTCAGTTATGAATAAGACAATGATTTCAGAAAGTTAGATTGGGCCGGAACATTTAGAATTATAAATTGGACTGTACTGAACTAATAATATTTTAAATTAATTAAAATTGGACAATTGGTCTAAAAATCTATAACCCGACTTTACTTACGATTATATCTTTGCGCACGTCATAATCTAAGGTTTAAAATATTTACGGTATATTTCGGTATATTCGTAAAATCAGAATATCGATATCGATAACGGAATATACCACTAAATATCACATGCATTAAAAAATTGTTTTCTTTAAGATTTTTAAATATTTTTGAAATTTTGGCGAATTTTTAATTTTTTTCAATACTCGGACAATTACTGATTTTTTATATTTAAGATTTGAAAGTTATTTTTAATTTTATTGTTTGTTATAAACATTACAATATTTGGTTTTTATGTTTATAATTTATATATATAATTTGAATTATTTTAAAATATAATTGTTATAAAACTGTTGTTGACATATTTATCGATATCGGTATATGAAAAAAATCAAAAGTTTCCTAATGAAAACCTTGATCATATGAACATGTATGGGGCTTAAGCAGCAATAAAAAATACCCCCGTTTCCTTCAGAAGAAAAAAATATTAATTAAATTAAGATTTCCAAACCGTCTATCCAATATTCTTTATTAGAATAAAAGATTATTTGATTTCAGTCTATTTCTAGGTTTGAGATTATAATAAAAATTTAAAACTATTAAACCATGTCGCTTATCTGAAAACCAAAACCCTGTTGCCAAGCCATATTATTAAGGCTAAAAGACGACGAAGACTCTCAATCGTTAAACAAGTCACCGGCTTTGTTAATCGTCCGGTTCAGAGCTTTAAATTCCCCGTCGCTGGAGATTTCCCTATTCTGGTAATCCCAAAACGACTCTTGACCATCGTCTTCTTCTTCTTTCTTCACGTAAATTCTTATAGGGGAATCGGTTTCAAAGAAATGTTCGTTCTGAATAAACCCACTTTTCGTATATCAATGAGTTTTTATTTATTTATTATTGTCTTTCTTTGCTGACCGAGCAGGCAAAGCGTACACTCAAATTATTATTTAATTAGGAATGAAGGATTCAGAAAGCAAAGCTATGAGTTGGAGTGGAAACATTTACCATAAGTTCGAAGGAATTATACCTGATGTCAATGATATAAATATTCAGGTATGGTTTTGAGTTTGATCTTCCTTTCCAAAATACATCACGGGGGAATTCAATTACGATGCTACAGATTCTTTCTTGTTGATGCATCTTTTTTTTTTTCAGATATGAACATATATTAAAAAACATAACTTAGCCATGTTTTGTGGGTTTGAATAATTAGGTTTCAAAGTCCTATTCATCTTTGATTGATTGATCGAGTGTGATTCTGAAACAGGGTACTTTCAAATATGTAGAAAGCCACATGAACACAGTTGGAGGGAGTTTCAAGAAATTTTGCTCCGGTGTGGCTCAAGATTTTTTCCCGCCATTGATGGACCCGGAAGAAAAACTCGAAGCCCGTGAAGCGAAACTTGGATCTCTTGATGACTCGCGTTTCATTGAAACCGAAGATCATATTGATTGCGAAAAACTCTCTGAAAGCCACGAGCTTAAGAGCTCGGAGACGAGAGAGGATGGCGTGAATGAGTGTGAAGAAGGACCGTTTCGAGAATCACTCGATGATGCTGAACATGGAAACGAGAGCGTTGTTTCGTCTTCTGCTCGAAATCACGAGACGGGTTGTGGTTTATACGATCTCGGTGTTGCACCGCCAGGTGGCGTTTGCGAAGTGGATTCTTCTTCTACTTGGTCTCTTAAACGAAGTTTATCTGATAGTTTCAATGCTCTTGATCTGACTGAACGTATTTCCGATACTCTTAAAGAGCCTTCTTCTTCAACGCTGACATCGGCTTCACTGAACCCGAAAGGTTTGTTCTTCATTACCCTTCACTTATCTAGTTATAATGATCCGTGAAATAACATCTCCAAAAGATGGATTATTGACTTGTCAAACATAGGTTCTCTCTTTTTCTTACATTGAAACTCCATTAGCAATGGGTAGTAGTAACATGGTTGATCTGATAGAAGTGAAGGAAAGGTCAAATATTTACGTCAGTGACGGGTTGCTAGTTATAGGAAAAATGACGGGGATATCATTTTATTTAAATATTTATAGAGATTTTAAGATTTCTCCAACCAGATCAGGTTTGGGCTGGAATATCGTACCATATTAGTGTCTATGTGGTCTGAATTGGGCTAAGGTCCAAAACGCGTTGATGTATTGGAAATTTAAATATTTGACCCGAAATTTTTTGCCTGTTTTCTTTGCAGAGGAGTATTATCCCTCAAATTACAGTGCACTAATTACGTGCTCGGAGCTATTCTTTTTTGTTTTCTATGCTACACTATATTTATGGGTTGAGTTACTAATCTTGGAAATAATACTCAGACGAGGCGAGTCTTGATATCGCTGCGGACTTGGGAATGGAGACGATAAACTTGAACGACGAGGTCAAGCTTGGCGAGAGCTGTGTATTCGTGGACGATACGCTTCTCTATGCCGTTTCTCGAAGAGCTCGAAAGCTCGCCTCGTACAAGGTAAGTTCATGAACACACAACTCCTATACATAAAGACCGATGCCACGAAAGTAATTAGGTTTCTTTTTTAATTAGAAAAAGATTCAAGACCTTTTCACTTCAAAGAAGAGGCTTACAAAGGAGTATGAACAGCTGGCGATATGGTACGGAGATGCCGATATAGATTCCAGCCCAAACTCAAACCCAAACCCACACAACTCTCAAACTCGTCAAGCTTGTGACTCGGAGTGGGAGCTATTATAAGTAAGTAACAGTTTGTTCTCTGTACAAAGTATTCATCTTTTTTGCTATATACTTTGTAAAAAAAGAATCTTTGAATCAAATAAAGAAAAAAAATGGTTTAAGTTGGTGGAATAGTTTGATGGGTCTTTAGTAAATACGCGTAGAAGATCTCGTTCCACGTGTCGGGGACTCCGGGAAGGCACCAGTGGATGCAGTCGGAGAAGTTATCGGGATCAGATCTCTGATCTTTCGTCAAGAGTTTTCCCCTCCGTTCTCCGTAAATCGTCGCGTGGGCGTCTTTTCGATATTCCGAGAGTTGGGTTATGTTCAGAAGCGTGACTTTGGGTTTTAATCGGCCGAGAATTTCTCCGACGATGTTCATCATTTCGGGGCTCGAACCGGTTCCGCGGTACGGGGATCGAGTTTTGATCGGGCTCGTCTCGTTGAAACAGTTTCCGTTGCTCCCGGGATTCCATTCCCAGCTCCTACACACCACCACCATATTTCTTTAAAAAAACTGGGTTATTAGCCAACTTAAACTTAAGGGATTTGGATATAGCCAATATTTTTGTTGATTGATTGTTAATAGCCAACCGGCTTTATCTGGCATCAAATTTTCGTAAATTTCTTACCGGTTCGCCCTTTTGATTTTCGTCCTTGAAAAGTTGTAAACGGATTGGACCGGTCATTTACCAACTAGTAACAAAACTTGGGCTAAATACTAAACCCACATAGTTTGAAAGGCTGGCAATTACAATTATCCTATTTTTTTCAAGCCGTTCATTCTCTAAAACGAAACCAGAATGGTCTAAGCCGTTCGGTTTAGTCTGGTTTAGAGCCTCTTAGGGACAGGGATTCAGAAAAAAAGCTTAGGGACTGTAAAAACTTACCATAAATGTGTTGGAGACATGGTCGTAAAGAAGACCTTTTGAGATTGGGGATCGATGTTCGATTCTATCCACTTTCCCCAGCTCTCTAAAGCCAATTTATATGCTCTCATCACATCATACTCTTCTACTATATCTGGATTCCCATATCTTCACACACACACAACCACAGAATTAGAGGTGAGTTATTTTCAAGTAAATGAAAGCAAAAACTCACGTGGCGTTAATGGTGGGCTTGTATCTCCACCAAACGTAGCTCTCGAAGATCAAGAAATCAACACCTTCCCAGCTCTTCCCATGCTTTGCAATGGAGTCGAGTTTCACAAGCCTTTTCATCACTGTGTGGTTCGTTGCGTGGTCTGAGATCGACTCCACTAGAAACGGAGCCCAATAATACTCGATCGTAGCATCAAATTCCTAAATAAACAAAGAAGTATGTAACAGACCAGCATTTATAATTATTTTTTTTGTACAATGCGTGAGTTCCAAGTTACCTTGATTTTGAAGACTTTCCTGGGTGGTATTCTCTCAAGGGATTTCATTCCTTGAGGAATAACAGACTCGACCAAACAGACCAATGACTCAAACTGACTTCGCTGCACTGAATCTCCCACGAACATCAGTCTTTTCCCTTTCAAAAGCTGTAGCAACTTCAACGCGTCAAACCTGAATATCATTATACAACAAATCACTCGTTCTATCATCGCGAATCACATCACTCCCTCGTCGGCGTTTCTTTACAGGTTTCGCAGATATTTAGGTTTTCAATACCTGACTCAGCTTTTCCGATACTCTTCGTGATAATCTTGTTTGGACTACAAGGATATTAATTAGGGAGAGAAGGTATATAGATAGATATGTACCTGGGAAGATCACAGGCATTGGGTTGCCATCTCCAATGCTTGTAAGAGGAATCTGGTCTGCCGTTGAGTTGGCAAGTCGCTTGTTTGACCAAATAAGGACATGTCTGCTCTGCGTAGAGAGGTCTTGACACGTTATCCCAAACCCAATGCCCTTGGAACACGTCGCACCCGTCCGAGAATCGGTCCTCGGCCCCCACCACCACCACCGTTTCTGCCGCCGGCGGTTTCTCTCGCTGGAATGTCGGCCTCCGGCGGCTCTCCACGGCCAGCCTGGCGGTCCCCGCGAGGAAGATCGAGGCCAGTGCCACGAGGAACACTCGTTTGACTTTTCGCTGGTGGTCAACTTGGCTTTGTTGCTGCTTCATTTTTGCGTTTTTGTTGTGTTTGTTGGTCTTTTGTTTTCTTTAAGTTTTTTTTAGGAGTTATTATGGTTCTCTTATTTTTTGGGGGAAGGCTTGTTTTGTACGTGAGTTTAGTAAAAACCCATGCAACAACCTGTTGGTGGGAAATCTTTTATTTATTTAAATAAGGTTTTGTTTGATTGTACCTATGATGCTGATTCCATATGGGTTTTTGAAATGCTTGCCATTTAAGATTTGGCTGGATGTTTGATTAACTCTTTATGGCTTAAAAGTAGAAGCAAATTGAGAAAAGTAAGATACCCTTTTAATCTTTGATTTCAACATAAAATTTGAAAAGTATTTGTATCTTTAAGCAAAAAGAAGAGCACTTTTAGTAGAGTTTAATGTATAGTACATGAAATTATAGTTTTTAACGCTACACATAGTTGTAGCATAGTGCATCATTCAGTTATATATATATATATATATATATATATATATATATATATATATATATATATAAGAAGTCTCGCTTATATTGTAAAGAGGGAAACTTTGTGTGTACGAAGTCTCTAAACCATGGATATAAGATGTGTTATCTAATCTTCGTCTTTTTGTAATATGAAACTCTAGCCTTTCTTTTCTTTTGGCTCTCTCCAATTCACTTCGCCCAATTTCTTCGCTCAATTTCATTTTGCAATGTGACATGATGAATACTCTTCAAAACTTAACAATTAATTATATACAAATTGTCATCTATCTATAGGAGTAAAATGAGTTCCAATTTTTTTTTTTAAGTACTCAACTAGGAGATCGGGAAGAGAAAGAAAACAAAATTCTCTAATATACCGTCATGCTTAATATCTTCTCTCTCCTCTTCTTATTTTCTAATCTAACTCGTCTCTCTCCTCTTCTTCTTTCCTAATCTAACTCGTCTCTCTCCTCTCACCTCGTAATACCCGTCAATGGCTATACCTAGACGGTTAGCCCTCGTAATCTCCGTCAATGGATATACCCATAAATAATATTTTCTCTCGTCATCTCCGTCAATGGCTATACCCAGAAATCATATATTTCCTCTCCGTCTGGCCAATGATTAGTCAATATGGCATACCCAGAAACATATTTCTCACCCGCATCATACAAAACCCAGAACATAAATATCCATAAGTTTCGACGTTTCGAACATTGTACAAAACCCAGAACATAAAAACGTAGAAAATTCGGCGTTTCGAGTCTCACCTAATTCAGCAAACAAAGTTCCGGTAAGTTTTTCGTTTTCATATAACTTGTGTTTCTGTCGAAAATTTACAGTAACCACAAATTTTGACTGATAGTGATATGTTTTGTAAACGAAACATAAGATTTCAAACCAGAGAGACCTGCTATTAAGTTTTGTGACAGTGTTGTGGTCGCGTACACTATTGCGAATTTATTTGAAAATGTATTGTATAAACAGTGATATTTTACTATTGAATGAGATGTTGAAAAGATCAGTATTGTATGATGAGGAGGCACAAATTTATTTGAATTATTTTGTATTCCCAGTGATAGTTTACAATACAATTAGATGCATTTAAAGAAAATATTGGATTAGTCGTAGTTAAATGATTTTTTTAATCATTTTTTAATAGTCGTAGTGATAATTTATTTGAATTATTTGTGATTCCATGACAAACTGTCGTCACGAAAATGTTAAAACGTTGTCATGAAACTGTCAAAATGTTGTCAAGGATTTCTTGACCTTGTCACGAAATATTATGTTTTCTCACAAAATCGTGCGGGATCAACATAGATTTAATTCATATACGTTTAAGAGCCTCCTATACGACATTTTGATAAATTTCAAAATTAGTAAATAAGCAACGAACTCATACGTGATGTAGTCATAGATCATTATTATTACCACCTATTGAAAACTAAATATTACTTTTTTATTTTAATGAATTTGGTTCGTTAATGTGGTACTTTTTGTTAACCAACTACCAAACAAAAAATCATGCGATGACATATTACGAAACAAGTATGAATTTATGGTACATTATATATATTTTATGATCCAATTAGATGTTGGAAAGATCAATAGTAGGTAAGAATCCGATCTATGTAGGTAATTATCGTAGGGAATTTTTTTAAAATATTTTGTGACAACATTTTGACGATTTCGGAACGACTTGGTCACAGGATTTTGTGATTTCGTGACAAACTGTCGACACAAAATTTAGAATTTTGTGACGACATCGTCACGACAATGTTAAAATGTCGTCACAAAAATGTTAAAATGTTGTCACGAATTTCTTGACTAGGTCACGAAGTATTATGTTTCCCCACCAAATCGTGCGGGATCGACATAGATTTAGTTCATATACGTTTAAGAGCCTCCTATACGACATTTTAATCTGTTTCAAAATTAGTAAATAAGCAACGAACTCATATGTTCCTCTACAAGATGACCATTGTACGTGATGAAGTCATAGATCATTAGTATTAATACATATGAAAACAAATATTACTTTTTTTATTTTTTATTTTAATGAATTTGGTTTGGTTTGGTTTGGTTTGTTAATGTGGTACTTCTTGGTAACTCTACGAAACAAAAAATCAGGCGATGACATATTACGAACCAAGTATGAATTTATGATACATTATATATATTTATCATCCAATTAGATGTTGGAACGATCAATACTGGGTAAGAACCCGATCTATGTAGCTAATTGTCGTAGGGAACTTTTTTAATATTTCGTGAAAAATATTTTGACATTTTTGTGACGACTTGGTCACGGGATTTTTTTATTTCGTGACAAAATGCTATCACGAAATTTAGAATTTTGTGACGAAAACGTCACAAAATTGTTAAAATGGTATTATAACAATATAAAAATTGTTGGGATTGGTGTCCACAAAGGAGATATAAGACTTTAAAAAATATTTGTATTTAATTTTGCTGAGACATTAATATAAATAAATATTCATTTTTTATTATGTTTGTGTTTATGTATGAATGCTACGCTCTGAAACTGTCATCAAGAAAGTGGTGCTAAGTATACACTTGACAAGATAGCACCTTGTGACTAGTTTAAACATTTGTTTGCAATCTTAAGATCGATAGAGCAATCGAGTCTAAGTTATGATTGTTTGAATGAATCATAATATCCTATCTTGTGATATAGAGAGTTGTGACTCTGTATTTCATTCTTGATATCTTGTAGAAGATATTGAACATGACCTGTGATACTATGAAGCTCGAGATAAAACCGTTTAGTCACTCGAAACTTCAAGATCACATACGAAGGGTACTTTGGTACTTACCTAAATCCTGAAGTGAATACATAATTGATATTACACCTTATGACATTTGATTTATCAATGGGTAATGACTAATATTAGTTGCATCTGACCCGATGATTGGTGTCATAAGGTTGTGATATTGGGTTATGTGATTCACATATATGGAATTCATGTTGAAACAATGCAAATGCATTAGTATCACACTATGCTTTGTTATGATAGTGTAAATGAATAAACCTGGCCAAGTATTCATCGAATAAGAACATTTTTTCATTAAAACATGTGACATGTAAAAACATCTCACTCTATGTTTTTTTCATTCACAAATAACAAAGGAGTTAGTGAAATAATAAGTCAAGGAGTAAAACAGTAATTTTACATTTCCCTTAGTTAATGATACACATGAAGGTTAATATCGTAAAGTACTATGTGGATCGTGTGAAGAATTGTGTTCATCACATCAAACGGAAAATATACGCACATGAACTTAAAGAGTCTCAATATTAATCCTTTAGTGGAATCGACTAATATTAAGAATTAAAAAACAAAAAAAGTTTGTGAACTTTTGAGTCCGACCTTTATTCTAAAGTTTCGTTCATGTGGGTCCATAAGGTTTCAATGATAGACACTCGAATGAGATTGAATGAACAAGAATGATTGATTTATTCATTAAATATAAATTTTGATTTATATCGAGAAAGTTATTTTCTTAGTGACTAAATAAATAATTAGTTATTTATCGTAATATATTTTTAATGAATCATAATGTATAATTATATTGATAATAATACATTTTGATGATTCAAATAAATAAAAGAAGAAAATAAATGTTTTCTCATTTCGTACTTTTTTGTAAAGTATGAAATTAATTAATGAAATATCATTAATGAATGAGATTTCTAAATTAATTGAATTTAGAAATCAATCAAAAGAATTTGGGAATTAAATATATTGTTTTGGCCGAGTATAGGATTCTTGTTGGCCGAAAAAATTAGGTTTAAAATTAAGTAATGAGTTTGACCCAACTTAAACCCATTTAATTTTATTATTTAAAGGAAAGGGAAACCCTAATTGACCTAACCTAATCACTATTCTCGGCCAACTCTCCATTTCCCTTTGTGTGTGTTTTTGGCTGAGAGATTAGAGAGAATAAAGGAGAGAAAAATTGTCTTTCTTGTTCCTTGAATTGTTCTTGAGAGAATCCATAATTCCCCATTGTTCAATTAAGAGCCCACTCTCTTAATCTCCCATATATTCAAGTATATTATTGTTGATTCTTTAATTATGGTGTTTGGTGACTTAATTATATAGAAATTTGATTTTTAGAATTAATCTTGAAGTCCCAAAATTTTTGGTCAATCCTGTTCGGCGAGAATCTCAATCAGGCGTCCAATCAGGCGAGAATCTCAGTCAGGCGTCCAATCCGGCGAGGCTCCCAGTCCGGCGACTCGTCCCAGCGCGCGTCCAGTCCAGCGAAGGCGTCCAGGCGATTCCAATCCGGTGAAGGTGTCCTCCGTGCTCCTGTTCGGCGAAAGCGTCTAGGTCCTAGTCCGGTGAATGCTCCCAGTCCGACGACCCTCCTGGCCCGCTGATCTGCTGTCCGGCGATCTTCTAGACTCGCTGAAGACCTGTCCGACGAGCCCTGTCATGTCCGGCCAGCGTGCATCTAAGGAAATCTGTCGAGCCTTCTTCATCGTTTTGACTCGGTGTGACATTCCGGAGATAACGAGCAACGTCGGGATTGTTTACAATCTCTATTGTAAGTATTTTTTAACGAATTAGATGCCTATAAATATATAAATTGTTTATATAGGTTGATAGTGTGTTCAATTGTTGCTTAACACATTTTAATAAATTTGTTTATTAACATGTAAATAAATTTTAATGCGTAGGTTGTTTAAATATATCTAATTATAGATTTCTTCCACATAGGATGTGTTATATAATTAAATTGTTAAATAAATTCAAAGAAAAATACCTTACTTTTATAATCATGATATTGTGCAAGTTGTCTTTTTCATTAAATACATTCATCTACAACAGTAACATAAATATTACATTTATACGAGATGGTTGAGTTTATATTAATGAATCTCCCTTAAGAATAAATAGGGTAGGTGTACCTAGTGTCAACTTCGTCACCCACTAATTGCTATGACAATTAATATTCGTGTTCCCCATATATTGCGGATTCATTTCAACGAACATAAGAAATCATCTTACCAACAAGATATTATTGTTCCTTCCAGTAAGATTTTACAATATGGATGCCTATACACAAAATGTTTTGAAACAAATTTAAGAAAACTCTATCAAAGTTTAAAGGTATAATAGTTGGACTTGTCCGTTCTGTAAGAAAAATAAAAACAAGGCCTATGCCTATCGGCCGTTAATAGATCATGCTTTGGAATTTACCTGTGGATCTTGTGAAAGAGACCCGACTCAAGTGGCCAATCACACTGCACTGCAAACCTATTTGATTAACAACTCGAAGAAGAAAGTAAGTATTGATTCATTTATATTATATATAATGTATTGACGTATAATGTTGCCTAATACTTGAATTTTTCTATCTTATTTTACAGGTTAGTTTTTATGTCTCTCCTTAAGTTGTTAAAGGTTGGAGCTTGTATCTATCTGTAAGTCTTGACAGGTGAATATTATTTTAATGTATTTTAAGTATTCGAACTACTTATGTTTAATTATTTATATTAGATGTATCTATCTGTTTAGTTAGTGATCAAAATTTCGGGACAATAACGTGTTATCGTGACGACATCATCACGAAATCTTGACATATATAATATTGCTAAAAAATTTAAATGGTAAAAATGAGTAAAACGTATATTCAGTACAAAATCAGTATGTGAATATTATAATACATCCCAACAATCTGTACGTGAATATTATATATCCCAAAAATCAGTAGCACATACATACAAAAGAGTCTAGCTCATGGTTTATATAAGTAACATGTTATGCGACACTGCAAATGTCACCAAAAAATCAATATTCTTTGTTCATGACTAAACCGATTTTTCGTGGTTTCATCGCACTATGATTTACGAGTTCAATCGTGAGCTTCTTCCGATGGTTTTCCATGGACCCTGGCGTCAAACATTTCAGTAGAATGCCGTGTATAAGGTACTCTGCCACCTTAATACAGAACATTCCACAGTTGCTCCTAAAAAACATGTACATTTAGTAAAACATTTAGCATAGATTAAATAAGAAACTATAATTCTTACCCATTGCTTTGTTGCGGACTATCTGCCATGACAACAAACACGGAGAAAGCAATCTGTCTGCCATACTAAAAACATTGAGAAGATGGGAAGTAAAAGAAGCAAATGCAGACATTTCTACTTTTCGGCGCCAGAACGATGCGCTCGTCGAGTCGTAAGCCATGATGTGTCGCCGACGAAAATCGATGACCAAAAGGATCCCATGAGTTGATGTGTGTACGAGCATGTACACTTTCTCCACATCCGACCACAGCGTCAGCATCAAATCTTCATTACCATGTTCGAGTATATGATCCAGTAAATGAATATGCTCTGACCAGTTGAATAAAAATTTGTCATAGGCTGCTTACCGCTAGGCCTTTGTGGAGGACAAGAGGACGTAGAAGTATTTGTCTGTAGTCGTGAATGACTCGGACATCTATACCAACTTCCCTTTCTACCTGAAGTAGTAGAATACAACGTTGATGTGTTGCAACATTATAAATTGATGTGTCAAATCAATATTGCTATTACATGTGTTGGCGTATTTTTATTAGGCAAGTATCTTTCATTTTCGTCAAGATATGTTGCACGACTTTCTCATGATCTTCGGCATTAACATTCTCGTTATTTCGGGATCTAAATATATCAGCGAATATATTCTATTTATTATGATGGTTAAAGGTCTTTCCTCATATATGCTCGCGTGTTTAATTGGTGTGGATTCTCGAGCATTGACATTTCTTCTTTGGGTCGTTATAAAAGCCATTGTTGCTACCATTGATGACTTTGATGCTTTTATCTGATTTCGTAGGGTTTCTAGACGTGAAAGTTGGCGGACTGAAAAGCTACGATCTTAGAGAATTGCAGTGTTGAATCTATTCACCCACTGTGAAAGATTTGTTGTGTTGGTTGTGTTTATCGCTGTGAGAGATTGTGCATTACACTAAAAGGTTCATTGTGATAAAAGAACATGTGTGAGTGTGTCTTTGTGGATCTGTGATTAGGTCACTAATTCAGGGGGGAGGATTGAATTAGATTTTTCACTTCATAGTTTATAATTTGGCTTTGATGTTGTTGTTGTTCATATAAGTCCATTTGTACTGATAACTATTACATAGTGAAATCATTTCCACCGGGTTATCACACCCCCCAGATGTAGGAGAAGTTGCTCCGAACTGGGTTATCAATTGTGTGTGTGCTATTTACTTTTCATCACTATTTTATTTCATCTATATCTTGCTCGTTGATTGTTACAAACATTGTCATAACTATTGTGTGTGACAGTTGGTTGAGCGGCTAACAGAATTTCAATTGGTATCAGAGCAGGCACATTTTACGCAAGGTGGTTTCCTGTGGTTTCAATTTTGTTTAGATGGACAATTTCAGAGAAGGGGGATCTGTCAATCGACCACCAAACTTGGATGGGTCAAACTATGGGTATTGGAAAGCTCGGATGTGTGCTTTTTTAAAAGCTTTGGACAGCCGGACTTGGAAAGCTTTTCTTAATCGATGGAAACCTCATGTTGTTCTTAATGAGGAAACTGGTGTCAGTACATTAAAACCTGATAAGGACTGGACTACTGCTGAAGATGAAGAAGCTCTTGGAAATTCCAGAGCACTTAATGCAATTTATAATGCAGTCGACAAGAACATCTTCAGAATCATTAATACTTGTGTCAGTGCTAAATATTATATTGTATATATTAAGCTTATGTCGATAAATTTCATGCTAATTCAAGTCAACGTTATTGTGGACTAAAAATGCGGATCATCATTTTGTGAGATTCAGTATTTCAGATGGTAAGCAAAACAAAACAAACTAAGCTCAAGCTATCGAGATATTAAGAAGAAATGACAATTAGTGAGAAGAAGTAGTTCCCGAGTTAAAAAAGCAAATAAATTTGCTTATAACCGTCTTCAATGTAAATTGCGTAACTTTTGAATTGAAAAACAACGTATACAATTATTTTGTATTCATGAAAAAAAAGATTGTACCTAATTACCTCAAAGCTTGTGGACATATAATACAAATATAATGGAGAGATTGAGTACTTGCATACATTATTATACTTTATATGTCAATATTTCGCAATTAATTCTAAAAATACTAAAGAATCCGAATGAACATAGAGAGTTAAGTAGTAATAGAATGTAAATATATTTAAGTGGGATAAAGACCTATCGTTAAAATAACAAACCCTAGTACTTCATGAAGAGATGATCTTCATTCATGATAAAAGTAGTGCGAAAATTGTTGCAAAATAATTCGTAGTATGTAATTTATTTCACATATCATAATGTATAGTTGATTTTTAATCTGAAAAGAAATAAATGGTTTGAAAAAATCAACTCAATGCACATGTAACATTTCAATATGAAAATGAAACTAAGCAGTTCTCTTTCATAATTTGTAAAAGCATGCAAAAGAAGAATCTCAGAGAAAAGAAAGTACTTTAGCTTCCATATTTAAAAACAACAGTTTCGTTTTACCATTCAAGGATCTCATAGAAGAGTCAAATCCATGACAAAAAAAAATACATTTTGTTTTAAGTTAGTAATTTTGTTAGAAATGCTTTGGCATTTGAATTTCATATGACAATAAATAATGCATACAAATCAGTATGTTTATTGAAATTGAAATTAATAGTGCTGAGATAATTTTGTTGATGAAAATAGTTTATGGACCTAAATGCAAGACATCATGAGTCATGGCTAGTTTTTCTAGCTAAAAAAACTTAAGAAACTTAAAAAATAATAATAACTAATAGTTTATGAGCAGTGCATGCAAAAAGAAGAAGTAATCGAACATAGTACATATGCACAACAAATGAGTCTGGACATGCATAAGAAGCAAACCTGAAAAGTTGAGGCATTGTTAGAGTGTTTTGCAGATTGTTAGAGTGTTATGCGGATGTGTGAAGAGTAGTATAAATTAACTAAGTTTTATAAAGCATTTAACGATGTACATGAATCAGAAAACTATGATGAAGTGACTGAGGTGTACATGTCAATGAATTTTTTTGACTACTGTGAATGTATTGACATCGGAAAGTGACGTGCTTTGAAAAGTAGTGATAATAAGAATTATGAATATCCATATACCGCTACGTCTTGATAAGTTGCATTGTGGACTTATAATATGAGAACTGATGATGGAATCTAAGTTCACCGACAGGAAACTCAAACTATAAGTATATAACAAATAGAAATACCATATCTGAGAAAATAGATACATAAATTGGCTTACCTCGACGACGAGTTAGATTTTTCAAGGAAATTTTCGAGAAAGAGCTATCGGAGAGTGCTTCAGTGGAGGTTCCGAGTTAGTGAGTTTGAGTGATGTCGGTTCAGATAGAGCATTGCTCTACTCTTCTATGTAGGTTTTGAAGTATGGGCTTTAAGAAAGAGGCACAATAAACCTAATGTAGAACAATAAAACAAGAAAATACTGTAACTATCTCAAAATATAAAATCAATTTCAGAGATAGAAAAATAGCATAAAATTATAGTTACATTAATAATATTTACATTTGTACGAAAATAACGGTTCAAATTAGTTTGTGTTTTGTTTTACCCTTCTTTAATATAATAAGTTGTTTCTTAAAAAAAACCAGCTCGAATCAGTTACGACATCACTGAACGAATTAAACATGGCATAATATGTGAGTCGTAGATCAGAAGACGTTGAAATTACCAGCGTATTCCTCCGTAGCCGATTCCAACACAGACTGGACGACGCCTAAATCAGCTTAACGGCAACACAACAACACAACAGGTTCATTTAGCCTGACCAAAATCTGCAGTAAAAAACCCGAATTTCTAAGAACAAGAAACTCAAATTTGCGTTTTTCAAAGTGTAGACCAAGCAACCAATTTAGAATCCACTGACTTGAATACTGAGGTTTCTGACAAGATGTTTGTAGTGCTTGTGAAGTTGAAGCTGGATTTTCTGATAACATTGTCGGTTTCAGAGCTTCTATGGTGTATGACCAATGGCAAGATTATTAAAACTGTCATATTTGTGTTTGATACAAAGCGAAAAGTAACAGAGAGTTTCTTTGTTGTGTAGAGAAAAAGTGAAAATGGAACAAGAGATATCAGAGCTACGCACACTTTATATGCATAAAAAATGAAGCATAATATGAAAAATTTGAATGTTTACACGAGTTCTTAGGTGTGAATATGAAGGATAATATTTATATTCATAGAAAATGGCTGACTTGGGAGTCGATATTTAACTATTTATTTAGCCAATTACATGCTTTTAGTTTTTCGATTATACATTCTTATTTTTCGAGAGCTTTTTTTTATTGCCAAACTAAACTTTATGTAACGATTTATTTGGAGGAAAAAAAAAGATATATATTATAATATATCCATGTAATGGTGGATGCATTTTTGTTTTAGTTCTATTTTTTAGTTTAATTTTATATGTGATGAAATTGATAAAAGAAGGAAATGTTAATTCTACTATGCTAAGAGCTTCAGTTTGAATGAGACACATGAGCACGCGCACGGTCACTTCAGCTTCTTACATGCATTTTGTTTTGAATATAATTCTCCTGTTGAATCAGGTTCGTACTGAAGAAAAAGTGGTTAAATTCTAGGTGCTGCAATACAAAGGATAAGGTTGAAAAACATTTGAAATGACTTTCTGCATATTGGTCATGCAAATGTCTGTTAATCAAAAGCACTGTTAGTGCATTTTTTTTTTTTTCATACTCTTTTATTTTTAAACTTGGGAGGGTAAACTATTATTTCTACACAAATAATATTCTTTGAAACTTGAAACGTTCATGTAAATTGAATTCATTTATTCCATAAATTCGTCACTACGCAAATGATAATTTTATGTGTCAATAAATGTACTAATTTTGCTTTAATGAGCATTTGATTTTAATAATCAGTTGATTTTGACAAAACTGATACATACATATATATATATATATATATATATATATATTTATATATCATGTCTTTAATATAGGTCATGTTTATTTAATTATATAATTGATTAAAATTATAAATTATACCGTTAAAAGTAAAACGCCACAACGTCATTCAAAATTATCATGTGCAGTTTTCTAGAATTTACATGATTGGCACCATATATCTAATAAAATTATAGAATTACCTTATGCATTAATAAAACTGCATTGTTAATCATTCACTTTCTGAAATTTTCTGGACGTCTTGAACTCATCAGATATATCAATTTTTTTTTCCACGTTTTTTATATATTCCAACTTCTGCCGCAAGAAAATCAACAAAAAAAATCAATTGAAACAAATAAATCTACCCCAATTTCTGCTCTATCATTTAAAAAAAATGTAAAATATAAAATAATAATTATGATTTCAGCAACTTTAATTTTGATTTTTAAATTTATTTATATGATACGTCACTGATGTAATTCAATAAAAATATAATTTATATTATCAATTAACATTATAAAAAAATTTGTGTGATTTTTAGTTATCATTTTTTTCATTAAAAAATTATTATCAATTATCTTAACAATTTCAAATAAAATACATTTACAGTTATTTTAACAATTTCAAAATTATTATCAACAGTTTCTCTTCTCTTTTGCCCCAAACTCTCTCTCTATCTCCCTCTATAAAATGATAGTGTGCGCGAGCACTGTAGCTTCCGGCGGCGGAGGAATCATCGTCCGAGCATGTTTTCGCCTCCGCTCCGCTGTACCTCTCGGCCGAAGGACATTCACCGCTGAGTGCTCAGCGGCGGCGGAGAAGAAGAAGGAGAAACAGAAGGTGATAGTGATCTCTGGTCCCACCGGTGCCGGGAAAAGTAAGCTCGCTTTGGACCTCGCCAAACGCCTCGACGGAGAAATCATCAGCGCCGATTCCGTCCAGGTTTACCTTTTGCTTTCGCTTCGCTCGCTTCTCTGCCGTCTGTTTGGTAAAGAAAATAATCATTAGAACCTGAAGTTGAGAACAGTTCGCATTCTAGGGTGTAGCTTTTCTTTTTTGCTTCCCTCTCTCCTGTTTGTTTGGTTCCCGGGCTATTGAAAATTAAAAAGAGTAAGTTGAGTCTGAAAAATGAGGACTGTTTGAAGTAGTGTGATGATAACACTTGCATTTTTAGGGTTAGTCAGTGAAGAAACTGGTTAAATATTTGGGTTTGATTCGTCTAGATAGTTGGCTATTATTGTGTGTTTGGATTTGAATAACTGTGGTCCACACTGAATGGGATACCTATTGGGGTAGTAAGTTTTGAATACGGATTGAAAATGATCGTTTCTGTGACGTTCACAGGTTTATCGGGGTCTCGATATCGGATCGGCCAAGCCTTCACTAAGTGATAGACAGGTTCTAAAACTATTCTGATATGGATTTGGGCTTTATATAAAAGTATTGTGATCGTTGAGCGTCGCTGTTTTGTCTGGTTTAGGAGGTTCCACATCATCTCATCGACATTTTGCACCCGTCCGAAGGTCTGTTCCGTATAGAAAAAATATGCATACAAGGCTACTATGCCTTCTTGATATATTATTGAGCTTTTCTAATTGCCGCACTGGAATCTGATAAGTAGTTGAAATTGTTTGCTTTGGGTGAAATATTAAAAGACCCACCGGGGATGTGTTGGTCTTATTTAAAAAACTTTAGCTCTTTTGAAACGGATCATATATCATCTTATCCTCCAGATTATTCTGTTGGGAAGTTTTACGACGATGCAAGGGAAGCTACGCGATCGGTTCTCGATAGTGGCCGTGTTCCCATAGTCACCGGTGGAACCGGTTTATACTTGAGATGGTATACATAACACTATCTATTTATTACTATTATTAATATTATTAATTTTCTTCTTATTATTGCAGACATTAAGGAAAATAATTGCCTACAGTATCGAAAACAATGACATTAAACTTTGAAAATTGGTGTGCCAGGTAATTTATAATCTTATTGGGTTGCTGTGAAACAGGTACGTATATGGAAAACCGGATGTTCCACAAGCCTCTCAGGAAGTGGCCGCAGAAGTGCATGCAGAGTTGAACGGCTTGCAGAAAAATGAAGACTGGGAAACGGCAGTTCAGTTGGTCGTGAAAGCAGGTGATCCAAAGGCTGAACTTTTGCCTGCCTTTGATTGGTATCGACTCCGACGCAGCCTCGAGATTCTAAAGGTTGGCTAGATTTCCGTGGTCACTGCTCAAACTCAGAAAACCCTCTATGATCTTAGCTTGCTGTGTTTATGTAGATAGAGAAAGAGTTTAGTTGGTGTATAGAAATGTGCATCGAGAACATAGGATTTTGGTCATCTGAAACTCTTGCTAAGAGTTAAATATTTTGACTTTGCTGGAACGACAGTCTAGTGGATCACCGCCATCTGCCTTTGGAGTACCGTACGATTCTTTCCGGAAACAACCCATGTCTACAGACGGAGATGGGTCTGTGGAAATCATTCCTTCTGCTGATTTGGGGTCGGATATCAAATCAAGGGAATTGGACTACGAGTTCTATTGTTTTTTTCTCTCTAGCCAGAGACTCGATCTTTATAAATCACTGGATTACCGCTGTGAGGATATGCTTTTGGGTATGGTTATCTGAGTATCCAGTGTTCATTTAATTTTTGTTTTACGTGAGCTGAGTATGTTTGATTGTTACTGTTGATCCCATATTTAGTTTTAGTTGGTCACTTTTAAACCGCAGGTACTGATGGTCTTTTGTCCGAGGCTAAACACCTTCTTGATCTAGGCCTACTTCCAAATTCAAATTCGGCTTCCCGGGCAATTGGTTACAGACAAGTATTGCCTTAATATGTCTATTTTATGTGATTTCATGGCCAGCGCTTACAGACAATTCTTTTGTTTCTTATTGAGTTACACGTCATGTTTCAGGCTATGGAGTATTTATTGATGTGTAGAAGTCTAGGTGATGCGAGTTCAACAGGAGCTTTTTATTCCTTTTTATCCAATTTTCAGAAAGCATCTAGGTAATGCATTTCCTCCTAGTGTTCACCCAACAAACTCTATGATTTTGAAACTATACACACACACAAACTTTTTAATAGTTTCTTTGACCTGTTGGTTGGATTACGAAAATAGAACTTATACAGCATTATACTTGCTTATACGATCAAAACATTCTGCTTAGGTGCTTATGAGTTATTCTGTCAATTAATTTATACATTCAAAACTTATGCATCAAATTTTTTAAATTAGTGTGATTCCTCTACAACGTATAAATGTTTAGGGCTCACGGATCTGGTAATAAAAATAGATGGCTTGAGACTGGAAACCACTATAATGGTTCAATTTGATCCCTTGGATACTAAGCGATCATAGCTTTACCGCGTATGCAGAAATTTTGCGAAACGACAATTGACATGGTTTCGCAATGAACAAATATATCACTGGGTCGATGCTTCTAAGCCCTTGGTAAGTGTTCTTGTTCTTTCGGATATACATTATTGATTTCCTCAAGCTACATATCTTGGTATCAATTTGATTAGAACCTGAAGGTTTCATTCCTGAAGAATAGAAATCTTTCCAGAGGCTTGTTCTCTCCCAAGGGAATCATCCCAATTTTTAATTTCCGAACTTTCTCGTTCTTTCTTTTCTTATCTAGACCAAGCAATTGCTATAAATAACCACTAATTTCTAAGTACGGTTTTATCCTTAAGGTCCTAATAATTGCCAGTTGTTAAGAACCTTAAAAATTCATTGAAGAACAATAGGGAGTTACAAGATAAACTCCGGTATTCGAGATTCCTAGGACTCTCCAAAAGGCTAATCATCAGAACCCAACTTATCTCTCCTTTCCCGAACTGATTATTTCTCAGCTTCTGTTTATAGCTAAGATTCTATATATTACTAATCTTTCTCGTAACATATAACTAACAGTTTATCCACGTAAGGTCCAATTCATAACTATGGAGATATTATTGCGAATGAAGTTTGACATACCTGTTGATTTTTCAGGAAAAGGTGCTTGATTTCATTTACGAAGCTTATCATGACAAAAGTGAGAATGTGGTGGTACCGGATTTGTTAAAAATGAGGAAAGAGACGACTCACCGCGAAGGGGCAGCACTGAAAGCCTATCGTACTAGAAACAGGTGGGAAATCGAGAATTTCAATATCGTAATTTTTAAATAGAAATGCAATTTTTTATTTAATATTTTTTTTTTTTACATCTTCAGGCATTTTGTGAAACGTGAAGATTGTTCTGAGATTTTACAGTGGGTAACAGAAACACAATGTGAAAGAATGAGCGAAGTGTAGTACTTTCAGTTCAAGGTGCAGGTTCAGCCAGAAAATGGTTCTAGGATTGAGCAATTTCCGAGTTTTGTTGGGCTGTTGCTCAAAAGAAAGCACTATCATTTACCTTATTCTCCGACCATAAAACTGATATATCTCACTGCATTGGTTGATTTTTATCTGTAATTTATGAGGTGACTTCATAATCGAGTTTAGCGGGATTTTCGGCAAGTTATAGACAATAAGATAGAATTTTTCCTCTATTTTTCCCAACTCATTCTTGAGTCTGAGTCGTTTCTAATCATAGATATCGGTTTTATGGTGAATTTTTAGAAGTTTTTGTAACATATATATATATATATATATATATATATATATATATATATATATATATATATATATATAAACGAGGTAGCTCCGAATTTTTTAGATTTTCAATTCTATTGAGTTTTATATGCACATTAGGTGTCGAGGAGGATGTTTGGTTTTATATGCACACGTAAAATAATAGCTATTTATCTTTTTAAGTTATGGCATGGTTTGTGAGGTTATGATGTGCTTGAACTTGGATACCGAAAGCAATGTTTAAAATGTCGCCGAAATCTCGGGAAATCTCGTCGAAATTTCGCCAATTTCAATTTACCGGCACGTTTGTACCTTTTTCTCGTTTCGGATTGTTTTGTCGACGGCATGTCGTCGAAATTTCGCCGAGATTTCGGCAACGACATTCCGATAAATGTCGTTTATAGGCAGTATAAAAACCCCTAAAAATATCGGCATTTCCTCGAAATTTCATACCCGGGAACCCTAAAATTTTCGAAGAGCTGTAAACCGCCGAAATCTACCTCGCCGACGACATACCGACGACATACAGGTAATTTCGACCTCCTCAGTAGAAAAACAACAATTTGTCGCCGGTATTACCGCGATTTCGGCGGCATCTCTGTGGGTTACCGATTGTTTTGTTTCCGTCAAAGAGAAAGAGCTAGATTTAGGTAGGATACGAATTTTTTTAGGAAAAGTTTGTGAAATGAAAAACGTTTGTAATGATGAAGTGGATAACATATAATTTTTTCAAATTTTTTTGGAAATTCGAAATTCCGAAATCTGATTACGTTTTGGTTTTCTTTGTGTTTTTTAATGAAATCTGATTATGTTGTGTAGATCTTTGTGATTTTGATTGAAATATGATTAAGTTGTTGGCATGTTTATGTGTTTGGAAATCTGATTGTAGAATGTGTTTTCGGAAATCTGATTTTAGATTTGGTTTTCGGAAATTGAAATCTGATTTTAGATTTTGTTCAAATGTATTATAGAATTGAAATTGATTGGAATTGAATTGAAATTGATGTTGTTGTAGGAAATCTTATTTAGAATTGGGTGAGAAATGAAATTTGAAACCGAATATGTATTCTTGTAGGAAAATGGCGGATGAAGGAGTTCGTAAGTATTGTACGAAAGTAGCGGGACATTAAATCATTTCACTTGTAACTATTGTGGAATGACGACAAAGGGAGGTGGCGTGACGCGAATGAAACTTCATTTGAGCGGAAACGATCCAAAAAAGAACGTGAAGCGTTGCGATAAGTGTCCTCCAGAAGTGAGGGATGAGATGCGTGCACTATTACAGGAAAACGAGATGAAAAAGAAAAGCAAGGTAGCCATGGAGGAGAATATAAGGAGAGAAATGCGTTCTACCCTCGGTCCAGTTGACGAAGAAGGAGAGTATGAGGTTGACATGGAACGTGAGTTGTACAAGACAATGAAGAGAAGCCGACAAGAAGCGGCAGCAGCTACTTGGAGATCCGGCCCTGGTGGTGGTTCGGCTTCTCAACGAGACCTGGGAAGTGGGAGATCCGGCCCAGTTTCACCATCGCTGTATCGATTCTCTAGTGCACGTCAACCAGAAATTAGTCCCGAGACGAAGACGTCGTTGAAGAAACGTCTTGGAAAGATTATAAGCCGCTTCTTCATACACAAAAGCGTACCGGCGAACAAGGTGAAGTCGCATCATTTTAAGAATATGATGCACGAAGCGGCCGAGATTGGTAAGTTGTTATGTTTTGTTGATTTATGTCAACGTTAAAGTTAATCCGGTTCTTGTTTTTTTTTTTCATTTTGTAGGCCGTGGGATTCCGTTACCTTCTCCGTACGAGGTTCACAACACTTATCTCAAAGAAGAGGTAATGGAAGCACAACGATATGTGGACGAGCAACGACCAATTTGGGAAGAGTATGGATGCACCATAATGTCCGATGGGTGGACCGGGCCAACGAGATTGAGTATTATCAACTTCATGGTGTATTCAGCCGGAAAGACTGTTTTTTTGAAGTCAATCGATGCGTCCGACCAAATCAAGAACTGGGAGTACATCTACAAGGCGCTTTGCGATGTAGTCAACGACGTTGGAAAGCACAACGTGATATAAGTCGTGACGGATAACGGATCGGCGTATAAAAAGGCTGGGAAGAAGTTGATGAGGAAGTTCAACTTGTATTGGACGCCGTGTGCAGCTCACTGCATCGACTTGATGTTGGAAGACATCGGGAATCGTGATACCATTTCACGGGTCGTGAAGGACGCGAGAGAAATAACGAAGTTCATCTACAACCACGGAATAGTATTGTCAAAGATGAGGGAGCAAGGGGAAGGAGAGATTATTCGTCCAGGTCCAACACGTTTCGCCGCCAACTACTTAGCTCTTACTAGCCTACGAAGTTCTAAGGCCGGATTGAAACGGATGTTTAGCTCAGATTGGTGGGAGGCGTCGACGTTTAGTAACACTCCGGCGGGAAGATTTGTGGCATCCAGAGTTATTGACTCAGACTTTTTGGTTACATCTTGATGGAGTTTGTAAGGTACGTGTTTTGTTATCAATATTAAAAATCTATTATGTTTGTAACATTTATTTGTTTTAGGTATTCGAGCCTCTGTACACCGCTTTAAGCTTCGTGGATATTGAGGTCGTACCGACCCTAGGTTCGTTATATCACGTGTTCAACTTGATGAATGCGAAGTTGGAGAAGATTCCTAACAAACAGTGGGTTGTTGATATCGTGACCGAACGGTGGGAGAGACAACTTTGTCACCCCTTACATCAAGCCAGCTATTACCTTAATCCAAAATGTCAATACAACCCGGACATTCGCATGAAACCCGAGGATTTGACAGCCGTGACAACCGTGTTTGAGGTGTTGCACCCACACGATGATTGTTCCACCCTCGGAAATGAGGTATGATATTCTGTCGTCGTATATGGATAGTTCAGCTCTATAATTATATCTTATTTCTCAGCTCTTACGATCTCGCGACGCCCGAGGATTGTTCAGAAAGAGGTCCGCGGTTTCTAACCGTGACGACATGTCACCCGGTAAGATGACTTACATTGTTTTAATTCATAGTTCATACGATATGCAATGTTTGATTGTTTGACTGAAATGTATATTGTGTAGCGGAATGGTGGGCCATGTTTGGGATTGAGACACCCACGTTACGGAAGTTAGTCATACGAATCTTGTCCCAGACGTCGTCTTCTTCAGCGTGCGAACGAAACTGGAGCACTTTTGCTTTAATCCACACAAAGCAAAGAAATCGTCTAGCGTACAAGAGGTTGGAGTCACTCGTTTTCTGTACTTATAACATGAAGTTACAACTCCGAGATCGGAAAGATAGGTATGAGAACAACGAGAGGCGAGATCCATTGGAACTCCTTGAGGTGGCTATGCAGAGGATGGGTGAGCAGGTGGACGATGATATTTTGCTTGACTAAATTCGACCGGTTCACCTTGATGATGACTCTCAACAACCCGACCCGCAAGTGGCTTCGGAAGCTCGATCAGAAGGTATTGATGTGAGCCGAGTACTTAGTGAAGAAGTCGGTCTTACCTCCTCTGATGATGACGACGGCGGTGACGACGGTGGTGACGTTGGTGGAGGTGGTGGTGGTACAGTTACTGGCGATGTTGGTGCGGGTGGTAGCGGTAGTGCTCCTCGTTCACCGTATGACCCTTGGACTATGGAATCCGGCTATCAACCTACTCAAGATCAGGATCACGGAGCACGAGAGAGGTACTTTTATCTTATTATGAGTGCATCAATTTATTTCTTATGCAAATTGAAATGTATTTTAGGACTACGGATGACTTCTTCGACTTCGATACGGAGGTTTACACTGGCGGTAGACAAGCGGCGCGTGATTACGACGTTGACTCTATGTGTACCCAATTCGGATCAATGTCGTTTGATCAAATGTCCACTCAATCACAAGAGAGTCAAGGTTCGTACTCATATCCTTACCCACACCCGTATCCATATCCCGTTGCCGTCGCCGTGCCCGTCGTTGAAGTTCAAGGAGCAATACCCGAATTCCCGATCCTTTGCAATGTCGTCGGGGGTGATCAATCCAACTACAACGCCCACGTGATCAACTACACATCTAACTACGCTAGCGACATGACGTGGTTGGACTACTGCAACTTACAAGTACGTACCGGGGGATTCTATCAACCACATCGTCACTCGAGTTATTATTGAATATTTTCACTTTCGAACTATTTAATGTTTGTATGAACTTGTGTGTGTTTGAATTTGAAGATTATTTATGTATGTTTTATGAATTTCATGACATTTTAATTCTTGCTTATAAATATGTTTTTTATATTTCATATTTATTATTTCGCAACATTATTTCCGTCGCAATTTCCGTAAATTACCGCAATTTCCGTCGACAACCGCAATTTCTGTCGCAATTTTTTTTTCAAATTTCCACATTTTTTCCGTCACAATTTTCATCGGCCACCGCAATTTCCGTATTTTCGAGTCATCGGCACGTTACCGACGCGCGCAATTTTAATCATTGGTATAAACTATGACATGTTATGAGAGTACATATTAGATAAATCGCTTGGGGGTCATTTGTTTTTGGAGAAAAAATGATGATACAATAATTAGTAAAAAGTTTAAGTTACCATCTCAGCTGACTCTGATGATGACATTGAAGCAGCTACGTAACAGAGTGATTGCTAAAACAAGACAATGTAACGCCATTGACATTCTGTACAAAGACCGACCAAAACACGCTACAAAAAGTATTTCATCCGATCGTCTCTTCTCATTGCATTGTAAACAGCTTGAACCTTGAAATCACCACCAAAATCCATATGAGCTACAAATAGTTTTGAGTCTGTCTTTACACAAATTTAATAACTTTGGCAGAAATAGAATCTATAAAATTAATTCAGAAATCAAATTCCTTTTTTGGCTTGGTTTCCTTTCGATCACTTTTAACTGAAAATTCTCGTTTAAAAGGTTTGATTTTAAGTTGTTAAAAACAGTTATATTAATATTTATCTTTTTAACCGTTAAGCACCTTTACAGAGAGAAAGAGAGATAGAAAGAGAGAGAGAGACCTGTTCGCTTGATAAGACTTGAACGGGACCGATGTTCACAGAGATATACTTGCCCCGAGATGAACTTTTTTGCTTCACTCGGCCCTGCAAAACCGTGAATATAGAGTAAAATATGTCATAATTTTTCTGTAAACCTTTACAAGGCTCAAGGCACAACCAACCTACAGTTGATTTTCCTAACACCCTATATATCACACCTCATTCTCTACCAGTCTATATATTACCTGCAGCCTCTTAATCCCCCAAAAAAAATTAATAATAATTTATCTGATAAGCTTTCTAGTAAAGACTACTTTCATCGTGAAGTAACTAACCAAAGTGAAACATAATTAAAGAAAATAGAAAAACAGTCACGATGAGCAATAAAGGCACCACAAAACTACGACACTATGTACTGAACTAAATGTGATACTAGTCAAAGAACTTGACAGAGGCTCGAAACTAAACAACTTTGTGTTTTGATGAAACTAATTCATAACCACTAATCAAACAAATTCTCACATTCTTACTAATCAATGGGCTGTTTTTGCTAGTTGGTAGCCCTAAAACTATGTTCACATTTCACATCATTTCAAGAAGGCTTCTATACAAGTTGGACTTCGAGAATACATGAACACTTCCCTCTCTAACACATCAATAATCCGAATCAAACATAATCCGACAACTTACACATAGCTTGATTGGAAACAAAATTATGAAGAATTCAAAATACATACCTCAGGAATAGGTTTCTGAATCACAGATTCGACAGCAATAACCATGGAATGAACGAAATCATCACCCCCCGTTCCAATAGCCGTGAATCCTCGAACTGTTGGGTATGAGTTCACCTGTTGGAAACCAATTCACTCTATAACTACATTTCCAATCCATTGAATAGTTCATGCGATTGTGATCAAGCCATTCATTTTTCACATACCTTCTGATCCAACCGAAGCCATTCATTAGTAGAATCGTCGGTGACTGTGCCTCCGATGACCACATTCGTTGTCTGACCAACTCTCCCTTCTGTTCTCGAAACCTCTGTTTCAAAGAGAAGAAGCAAAATCAGAAAGCCCTAATTTACAACCTATCAAACTGGAAAAACTCGAGACCGAAGAACGGAATAATCAGAGACTTTCGAACGACCTGAAATTGCTTTGAGAACGACTTCCTGCGGCGGACCTTGCTCGTCATGAGCCGAGCATTCGGGAATTTCTCCGTGGCAGCAACTGAGTCGGCGAGTCTGAGTCACCGAGTGAAACTGCCGAGTCCGAGAAAACCTGAGCTTCGACATAGGAGAGTCCGAGACTCGGAACGAGGTTCCAACGGGTCGCCATGGCTCTGCTAACAGGAGCGAACGAAGCATCACAGTTCGAGACGCCATTTTCACTTCTTGCTTTCTCTTCGACTGAACGAATTTTGGGTTTATCTGGTTAACTTTTGTTTTGCATAAAAAGAGGGAAAAAAATATTTAGCAAATGAGTAGATATATACTTATATTGTTATTGCTGTATAGGAGCACCATTTGATTTTATCTTTGCTCTTATGGACAGAATTGTCCCCCGTAAGATTCTCAAACTGAGGTCCAATTTGTATTTTGCTTCATATTTAAAAGAGTTATGGTTGCTTCATCTGCCTTTGGAGTACCGTACGATTCTTTCCGGAAACAACCCATGTCTACAGACGGAGATGGGTCTGTGGAAATCATTCCTTCTGCTGATTTGGGGTCGGATATCAAATCAAGGGAATTGGACTACGAGTTCTATTGTTTTTTTCTCTCTAGCCAGAGACTCGATCTTTATAAATCACTGGATTACCGCTGTGAGGATATGCTTTTGGGTATGGTTATCTGAGTATCCTTATCAGTGTTCATTTAATTTTTGTTTTACGTGAGCTGAGTATGTTTGATTGTTACTGTTGATCCCATATTTAGTTTTAGTTGGTCACTTTTAAACCGCAGGTACTGATGGTCTTTTGTCCGAGGCTAAACACCTTCTTGATCTAGGCCTACTTCCAAATTCAAATTCGGCTTCCCGGGCAATTGGTTACAGACAAGTATTGCCTTAATATGTCTATTTTATGTGATTTCATGGCCAGCGCTTACAGACAATTCTTTTGTTTCTTATTGAGTTACACGTCATGTTTCAGGCTATGGAGTATTTATTGATGTGTAGAAGTCTAGGTGATGCGAGTTCAACAGGAGCTTTTTATTCCTTTTTATCCAATTTTCAGAAAGCATCTAGGTAATGCATTTCCTCCTAGTGTTCACCCAACAAACTCTATGATTTTGAAACTATACACACACACAAACTTTTTAATAGTTTCTTTGACCTGTTGGTTGGATTACGAAAATAGAACTTATACAGCATTATACTTGCTTATACGATCAAAACATTCTGCTTAGGTGCTTATGAGTTATTCTGTCAATTAATTTATACATTCAAAACTTATGCATCAAATTTTTTAAATTAGTGTGATTCCTCTACAACGTATAAATGTTTAGGGCTCACGGATCTGGTAATAAAAATAGATGGCTTGAGACTGGAAACCACTATAATGGTTCAATTTGATCCCTTGGATACTAAGCGATCATAGCTTTACCGCGTATGCAGAAATTTTGCGAAACGACAATTGACATGGTTTCGCAATGAACAAATATATCACTGGGTCGATGCTTCTAAGCCCTTGGTAAGTGTTCTTGTTCTTTCGGATATACATTATTGATTTCCTCAAGCTACATATCTTGGTATCAATTTGATTAGAACCTGAAGGTTTCATTCCTGAAGAATAGAAATCTTTCCAGAGGCTTGTTCTCTCCCAAGGGAATCATCCCAATTTTTAATTTCCGAACTTTCTCGTTCTTTCTTTTCTTATCTAGACCAAGCAATTGCTATAAATAACCACTAATTTCTAAGTACGGTTTATCCTTAAGGTCCTAATAATTGCCAGTTGTTAAGAACCTTAAAAATTCATTGAAGAACAATAGGGAGTTACAAGATAAACTCCGGTATTCGAGATTCCTAGGACTCTCCAAAAGGCTAATCATCAGAACCCAACTTATCTCTCCTTTCCCGAACTGATTATTTCTCAGCTTCTGTTTATAGCTAAGATTCTATATATTACTAATCTTTCTCGTAACATATAACTAATAGTTTATCCACGTAAGGTCCGATTCATAACTATGGAGATATTATTGCGAATGAAGTTTGACATACCTGTTGATTTTTCAGGAAAAGGTGCTTGATTTCATTTACGAAGCTTATCATGACAAAAGTGAGAATGTGGTGGTACCGGATTTGTTAAAAATGAGGAAAGAGACGACTCACCGCGAAGGGGCAGCACTGAAAGCCTATCGTACTAGAAACAGGTGGGAAATCGAGAATTTCAATATCGTAATTTTTAAATAGAAATGCAATTTTTTATTTAATATTTTTTTTTTTTACATCTTCAGGCATTTTGTGAAACGTGAAGATTGTTCTGAGATTTTACAGTGGGTAACAGAAACACAATGTGAAAGAATGAGCGAAGTGTAGTACTTTCAGTTCAAGGTGCAGGTTCAGCCAGAAAATGGTTCTAGGATTGAGCAATTTCCGAGTTTTGTTGGGCTGTTGCTCGAAAGAAAGCACTATCATTTACCTTATTCTCCGACCATAAAACTGATATATCTCACTGCATTGGTTGATTTTTATCTGTAATTTATGAGGTGACTTCATAATCGAATTTAGCGGGATTTTCGGCAAGTTATAGACAATAAGATAGAATTTTTCCTCTATTTTTCCCAACTCATTCTTGAGTCTGAGTCGTTTCTAATCATAGATATCGGTTTTATGGTGAATTTTTAGAAGTTTTTGTAACCTATATATATATATATATATATATATATAAACGAGGTAGCTCCGAATTTTTTAGATTTTCAATTCTATTGAGTTTTATATGCACATTAGGTGTCGAGGAGGATGTTTGGTTTTATATGCACACGTAAAATAATAGCTATTTATCTTTTTAAGTTATGGCATGGTTTGTGAGGTTATGATGTGCTTGAACTTGGATACCGAAAGCGATTCCGTATAATTATCTAAAACGTTAACAAATATTCTTTGGAGTTCAAATGAGGGGTTTGAGAATTACTCGAAAGCAAAGTTTTTATATTTCTTATGAAAAATCATTTCGTTTTAGTGGTCATTTTGTACCATAGCGATGGCTCATTCAAAAAGTGCAAGAATAATTTTTTCAATTTTATTTATTTATTTTATCACTTCATCACCCAAAGTAATAAAAAATTATTCAATAATAGGAAGAAGAAGAAGCAGATTTCTGTAGTAACATATGTCAAATTGTCAATATGATAATCTGCGTTTCCGAAACAGAGAAGGAATTGAGAAGAACAATAAGGAGTTTCGTGTTAAACGAACAAAACAAAACTGACTGTTAATTATAGACAGTCGATTTGAGCTAGATAATAACGATGAGTAAAACAATAGTATTTTATCCGTCGAAAAAAAAAAATTAAGTACCGAATTACATCCAACCGAAAATACTACGTATTACTCAACTCCTTATGGTCTCATGACCAATTCAGGTTAGAATTATGTTATTGTGCGTCTATTGTATATGATTTGAATATATAACGGAAAGTTTGTACTTTGTTTTTTATGTCTCTAGAATCTAAAAAGTGAAAAACCATGCCTTTCTGATTATCTCTATGCTAAATATTAAAATGAGACAAAGTACGTGAGGGTAAGGTTTTTTCTTATTTTATTTATTGAAAAAGCTGGAAAATTTGTTATTTGAATTCAAAGTTAACAAAATATCGATTTTTTTTATTATTTTAAAATATTTAATAATAAAATTTTATATATTTAAAATTACTATAGTTAATTTTTTATAACACCATATATATTAAAATAATAAATTAAATTTTGATATTGTATTAATTTCGAGATCCATGAAATTTCTCAAGGCGAACTACTTGTCAAAATAAAAAGAATTACTTAAAGTAAATAAAAAGAATATTACATAAATATTTTTGTTTAGAATAAATAGCGAGTCAGGACTCAGCACAGAACCCACAATCTTTCTCTTACTCACTCTTCGATACTTTCGAAAAAACCCACAAATCAATCCAAACCTAAAACCCTCTCTCTCTCTCTCCGGCAAAAATGAGTTCTTCGATGTCGAGATCCCTGAGATCCGCCGTGTCCAGAGCTGCACAAATCCATCGCCGAAGCTTCTCGTCCGAATCGGCTCCGGACCGGAAAGTTGCGGTTCTCGGCGCCGCCGGAGGAATCGGACAGCCTCTGTCTCTGCTGATGAAGCTGAACCCTCTCGTCTCAAGACTCTCGCTCTACGATATCATGGGAACTCCCGGTGTCGCCGCCGATGTCAGCCACATCAACACCAGATCTGAGGTCTCCTCTATTTCTTTCTAGGGTCTCTCTATGTTTTGCAGGATTGATTTGCCTATTTGAGTGATTGTGGTTCATTTCTCTTTTTGTTTTGTGTACTGGAAAATTGAAATATCATTTCTGTACAAATAGATGTCTGCTCGTTCGATTTACTTCCTTGATGTTTGATCTCTCCGATCAAAAGTCATATGGTTTTTTGGTTCTTATTCCATGTATACATTGATTATTTCCACTGTTCCATTAGAATTTCTTAGGGGTTAGTGTTCATCCGTGTCTGGATTTTCTAGTCGGGGAAATCTTTTTCATCAAGATGTCGCCACGTCCTCATTTTCAAGAAAAATATATATTCTCAGACATACTTATTACGTGTGCATCAAACAAAGATAATAATAAAGATGTTATGAAATTGAATTTGAATTATATTTATAGTTGGAGTAATTTTTTATTAAAATTTATGTGCAGGTGAAAGGGTATGCAGGTAATGATCAACTCGGCGAGGCTCTTGAGGGAGCTGATCTTGTGATCATCCCAGCTGGTGTGCCACGAAAGCCTGGAATGACCCGTGATGACCTTTTCAACATCAATGCCGGCATTGTCCGAGACCTCTGCGAAGCTATTGCCAAATACTGCCCAAATGTGGGTCTTGAACCATGCCTTTTTTTCAGTTAGTCACCACTGATAAATATCTGCTTAATTTTGAACTGAGTATTTTTTTTACAGGCACTGATTAACATGATCAGCAACCCCGTCAACTCCACGGTGCCAATCGCTGCAGAGATATTCAAGAGAGCCGGCACTTATGATGAGAAGAGGCTTTTTGGTGTTACAACTCTGGATGTGGTCCGAGCCAGGACTTTCTACGCCGGAAAAGCAAATGTCCCAGTTGCTGGTAATTCTTTTTCTTTTTGAAATTTCAACTAGTATCATTAATCATTATGCATGGTAGCAACTTCTATTGTTTTGGAACATCTAGCTTAGGTTTGATTCGGACATTTATGTGTGTCTTGTCAAAGTGGAGTGTTGACTTTTATTTCCATACAGAGGTCAATGTTCCCGTTGTTGGTGGCCACGCTGGTGTAACTATCCTCCCATTGTTCTCTCAGGTATGATCTGTCTCTGTTTCATTCTTTATGAAATTTGAATGTATGTGCGATTCTTGCATTCATGTGATATTGATGCATGCTTTCTACGTGTGTTTGTAGGCCTCACCTCAAGCTAATCTGTCGGACGAGCACATTGTGGCCCTCACCAAGAGAACCCAAGATGGAGGGACTGAAGTTGTTGAGGCCAAGGCTGGGAAGGGATCAGCGACATTGTCGATGGCGTAAGCGATTGCTCATGCTCTTTCAATCTATTAGAAGATTTTTCCAGTACAGTGTTTGTTTAATGTAATTTCCATGTTTGCTGTTTTTCTCTTCTCTTTGCAGATATGCTGGAGCCCTTTTTGCCGATGCTTGTCTGAAGGGGCTTAACGGAGTTCCAGATGTTGTTGAGTGCTCTTACGTGCAATCGACCGTGACAGAACTACCTTTCTTTGCCTCTAAGGTGAATTTTCTAACTTGTTTGATTAGATGGTATGATTTACTTTTTGAGGAATTGGACATAAATGTTATCAATTTTATTTTGGATATTTCCATACTTTTTATGATAATAGTACATAATAGAATGGGGATAAAAGTGTCGAATCTTGGACTTTGGGATAATTTTGTCCCTATCGTCTTTATTGGTGATATTTTAGCCTCTTTTGAGCCTCGCTAGAGTTTGGTGAATAAGGTCGTTTGTTGATGTTTTACAGGTTCGTCTTGGAAAGAATGGAGTAGAGGAGGTTCTGGGATTGGGTCATCTCTCTGACTTTGAAAAGAAAGGACTGGAAAGCTTGATGCCAGAGCTGAAATCATCGATCGAGAAGGGTGTCAAGTTTGTTAACCCTTGAATTCTGGTTCTACTTCTAGTGTTTATGCAATCTGTGTGTATTGTTGCTGCAGAGACAGCACCGGCTTTTTGTTTCTGTTCTGTTAGGATGTAGGCTTATTATACATGAAGCTGCAAAATCCCGTTAATTGAATAATTCCCGGTTGTATTTTTCTGGGAGAATTTTAAACAAGAGGATATTCAATTTTCCCTTGACAATTTCGTGCGTATTCTGATCGAGGTTTGGAAATTTTGCTCATTAGGGATAGCCTGTAGTTTACTCTTTGGAGTTGCCCAAAAAAGTTGATGTGCCATTACATCTGATGATGAAGTGAAGATTATGTACAATTCAAATGGAATAACTCGATTAAATTATTATCAAGAACAGGCAGGAGAAAATAAAATCAGGATAAATGATTTGAAATGTTATAAAGAAACGTTACAAAAGATCATTCGTGTGTTATAAAGAAAAAGCTGCTTTTTATCAAGTCAACAAAATAAAATCTCTTTCAAAATTAATAATCGCAATAGAAATACAAGCATCTCTAAATCGGTTTATTATTATAATTTTAAAGATGAGGACAAATTCTTTAATGCCATTTGCCTCCTCTTGAGGATTTTGTGGTCTTATTTTGAAACTCATCAGAGAATTCTCGTCCGGTGTATCTCTTTTTCCTTCTTAATGTCTTCATCGAGATCTGTTAATATTTGAGGCGAATCTTGCAGCACTTGTCATTTGAAACTCAGACTCGTCATCATCTTCACCATTAAGAGCCTGTCTCCTTCACTCACACCTTTTTCATTTTATGGTTTCCTTTCTTGTTCTTCTCTTCAAATAATTCATGAATTTGTCTCGTCTACCTTTGTTTTCATGATATAGGATTTCAATTGGGCAAAGTTCCCTAATACACAAATCGATAACAGGTGATGATGCATGTTACATGACAAAACTGGGAATTTGTTATGACTGTTTGAATCGGCATTTAATTTATTTTAAACGAGTTTTGAATTTAATTTGAGCTAAATACTAATTCTTTTATTCTAAGCTTATTAATATGAGAGAAAATGACAGAATACATATTTTTTATTTCACGGCAAAAATATCTAATATTAGATTAATTGCATAAGTTTAATAGAAATACAAGAAGGAAATGTTGCTTCCTCTTATATCAAAGGTATCTTTTATTTCCCTACTTTTAGACTCTTAGCTGTATTTGGAAAGAAAGAAAGCCTTTCAACTATAATTCTATTTCATAAAATCATTTAATCATAAATTGTTAGTACATAAATCCGTTATCCAAACCATAGTCAAACTCGTTCCCCAATTGTTTTGAGGTGATAAAAAGGTAGAACATTAAATTACATTTTCCAATGTTAGAACTTTCTTGCATAACTGAAACATCTGGTGGATTACTTTCACCGGAGCGTGGACACACAACATATGTACATGAAATGCGAGGAAAATAAATCCTCTTTACTAAAAAAAAACCAGCCAATTGTGTTGACGATGATTGAACAACTTTGCAGTACAAGAAGCTGGACCAAGAAGTTACAGAAAAAATAACATCACAGAACTAGAAAAAGGTTCAACTACCACTGAAGAATTCAATCACAGCTGTTCTGAAAAATTGGATCATTTCCGTCGTTAGCTTCTGTATCCACTGCCTAAAGAACCCTCACTCTCTGACTCTGAAACAATCAATACATTTCCCAAATTAACCTCTTTCATGATCACCCTTTTTATTCAACTCAAGCTACAATATCCAACTTTATCAAATTCATTACCTGTCCTGAAGCTTTTATGTGCCACATTCTGCTAAAAAAAATGAATAAAAAAATATTGTTTTAGTAGTTGGACAAAATAAAACTCATTAACAGAAAATGCGTAAAAAAAAATGAAAAATTGTCCAAAATAATAACTTCCAGTACTATTTTTCTTTCTTCATTTTTAAGCATGTTTATTTTTTTTCCGAATTTACCACTAAAAAAGAGTGTAAATAAACGTTATTGTTGACATCTATTGGGCAATTTCTTAAAGAAAAAAGGAGGGAAAGATGAGAGATTTACTTGAAGGTCGGGTTTCCGCATCAAGGTTGAGTGGTAATCGGAGACGAAGCGGTCCAATTCCCAGAGAGTGTCGGGATCGACGCTGGCGATGTCGACCTCGATCTCGTCGTCGTGTTGGCAGAGCCCGAGATTCCTCTTCTTGATGATCTGCACAACATTGTCCAGCTTCTCCGATGGCAAGTTCTGCAGGCTCGTGCTCAGCCTCTGCTTCTCCTCGTAGCTCATGTCCCTCTTCTTCTCCCCCTCCACTGTCCTCGCCTTCTTCGGTTTCTCCAACTCACAGAATTCGTCATCGTCTTCGTCGGAGTCCTGTTTCTTTTGGGCCTCCGGGACCAGCTCCGCCCATCGCTCCTCGAACATCTCGAGGAGCTTCTCGGCCATGGAGTGAACGTCCTGCCCTTTGGGGTTGTACAGCATCGCGTTGTGGAACGTGAGTCTGACGTCGCTCGCGAATTCGGAGGCCGATTTGTAATGGCCTTTCGTGAGCTTCGATTTCACCGTTCCCAAATCCATCGGCTTTTTGACGATTTTCCGGTAGTCGAGGAGCCCTAGAGCCTTGAAGTCCACCGGAACGTTGAAGACCCACCCGAACTTGTGCTTCATCAGCTTCTCCAGAACGCTCGAGCAGAGCCTGATCGTTTCGCCGGAGAGCTTTTCGCTCGCGGGCAGAGATTTCTTTGTCGTCGTTGTCGTCTTCTTGTTCTTGTTCTTCCTCTGCTGCTCCAAGTTAGACGAGAATTGCGATTGAGTACGGCCTCCGAGTTCCCTGGACGATGCTTCTTCGAGCTTTTTCGCCAAGCTCCGGACTTGATCCAGCTCGATCGTCAGTCTCCTTCTGAGCTCTCTGATGTCGAGCTTCGAGCACGAATTCAGCGCGATCCTGACGCGATTATCGAATACGTTGTAGCCATGGACTCCGTTTCCGGTACCTTCACCGGTGAAGCTCTGGCCAGAAGAGTCGTCGGAGTCTCTGTCGTCAACCGCTGGTTTCGGCGCTTGAGGTCTCGGCTTCCATGGCCGTCGCTTGAGGTCGTGACCGAAGGTGTCTCGAGACTTTTTTGGGTTCAGAAGCCCTGAAGCCATGCATCAAACGTAAAAGCCCTAAAATTGGAAACTAGGGTTTCGAGCAAATTTATATCAAGGGGAAAAAACCCTGAAGCGAGTCTTTCTCAACTGAGATAAAAATTCAAGGGTTTTGCCAAACAATGGATTGTACGGAGGTAGAGATTCGCGAGATAAGGAAATTTTGAGAGGAGTCGAATCAAACGGAAAAAGGCTCGGACTTTGAAAGAAAATCTTAATCCAAAATGAGTTGTTGAAAATCAGATAATCAAACACTCGTCTTTCGATTTCTCAGGCAGCGCCCCTGATTTACACGCGTGATACTTTGCGCGTAGGTTCGGGTAATCTTTTTCCTTTCGAAAGTTGGACAATTTTAATTCCAAATTTTACACTTTCCATTCATAATACTTTTTTATTATTTAATTTTTACAAGTTTCATTGCCATTTATAAATTTTCAATAAAGAACGGATCTCTCTTTAAGAATGGACCCATAAATCCATGTGATGGGCGAAAAATTATGATTAAAAAGGTAATTATAATAATTATTTATCTTTTAAATTAAATATGTGTTTTGGAATCAGTTTAAGTTTTGCAAATTATTAGTAGATGATTGGACCAATATGTTTACAACAACCTAATGAAGAAATTAGCTCAAACGATCTCGTTTGTGAAATTAATCGGGATAAAAAGAAATAATTAATGTTTTTCAATTAATTTGCATTTGTACGAATCGAGGAAGCAATATTTACGGCGTCTAATGCATTTGATTAATTCAAAACCAAAACAAAAAATGGTTGTCGAATACATTTGAAACGAAAACATAACCCAAACCAAAAAAATTTGAAAGACGAACACATAAAATCAGACATCAACAATTTCCACGGTGAATCGGCTTGTAGGAGCTCGAGGTCCTTATTGTCTTCGTATTTTTCTACGCCGACGCTGCTAGATAAGTAACAACTCCGAAGCTCTTTATGAGATCATTTCACGGCCCGTGACAGTCGCGGACTCACGCTAGGCTCCCCACGCGCGACTCCAGCCTCCCTTGGGCGTCCCTCCCGACCTGGGACACGATGGCTGGTGGGTGAGTCTCCCTGGACGGCTGGGCGTGTCCTCGGGTGAGCTACCAGTTGAGAGGACCTCCCTAGACGTCCTCCAGGCAGCTCAAGGCCCCTGGCCTACCAGAGGGCCTTCCTGGACGTTCGCCCGACTTCACAAGGCTCCTGGCCGACCAGGGAGCCTTCATGGAAGTCCACGCAACGTCACAACGCTCCTGGCCGACCAGGGAGCCTTCTTGGACGTACACGCGGAGTCACAAGGCTCCTGGCCGGTCAGAGGGCCTTCTTGGACGTCTACCGGCCAGTCCCAACATCTCCCAAGGGCCTGGATGGCCTCCTAGATGTCCAATTGATGTCACAAAGTCCTAGGCGGCTAGAGAGTCATCCTGGATGTCCACCCGGCATCACAAGGCTCTTGGCCGGTCAGGGAGCTTTCCTGGACGTCCACCCAGCGTCAGAAGGCTCCTGGCCAGCCAGGGAACTCTCCTGGACGTTCATCCGACGTCACAAGACTCATGGTCGGTCAGGAAGCCTTCCAGGACGTCCACCCAGTGTCACAAAGCTCCTGGCTGGCCAGGGAGCTTTCCTGGACGTCCACTGGCTAGTCCCAACGTCTCTTAAGGGCCTGGAGGTCCTCCTGGACGTCTTGCTTCCTTCCACCCGCCTAGGAGGTAGTTTGGCCAGCCCTATGCTCCCTCAATGCTATAAATAACATTCTCATCTCCACCTGAAAGGTACATTCAACCTTTCAACCAAAGGCTTGTGTTCTCTCTCTCTCTCTCTCTCTCTCTCTCTCTCTCTCTCTCTCTCTCTCTCTCTCTCTCTCTCTCTCTCTCTCTCTCTCTCTCTCCGTCTCGGCGTTGTTATTCACATAAGACACCAATAGAGGATTACTTCCGACTGAAATAATTATATAGGATCTGAGACTTGAGCCCCGGAACAACATTGATTCAAGTATCTCCAATTTCCTCGATCTCGTCGATCCCTCCTCGTCATCCTATAACTCCGCTTACATTTCACTAATGTTAAGCATCAGAGCGGTAAACAGAGGATCCCCCTCTAATTTCTCTTCGTAGTTCACGTCTATTCTCTTGTTTCAGGTAATAGAAGGATCCGAAGACCCAACAACTGCTAAAAGATGATCCGGGACACCGGATTCAAACACGCTAAGGCGGAAGTAAGGGTCACTCGCTCTGAGCAGGAATCTAAATGTCGAGATCTCTGAAAATTGTCCGAATTTCTGCAAAAACAGTCCCAAAGGCGGGCGAGGTTGTCGGCGAAGAGGCAACCGGCAATAAAGTCGAGAAGAGATCGAAGATAGTTGACGGAAGTGTGGGCGTTGAGGTCACATCAGAGGCATATAATGAGATTCTTGGTGGAGCACCAAACAAAGGCAGGGTCGGAGGCGTAATTATTGCATATATTTGGTAAACCACCTTCACAAACTCATTGTAAAATTGCAAGCCGACGAAAATCACATTTCATTTCTTCCTCTTTTTTTCCAAAACTTCTTTGCTGATGCGCTTTTTGGTTGACTTGGCACACTTTCACTGTCGTTATTCTTGTGTTTTTCAAATGAAAATCAATTTTTAGTTATATCGGTCTATGGATTGTGATGGGGTGGTCTTACCGTATTTTTTGTATGTTCAGTTAATTTTTAGTTAAGTAAATGCGTGAACAAATTTATTGGAGTTTAGTTCATAATAAAGTTGCACTAACAAGGAAACCAAATAATCTATTTTAATAAATGTAAATCATTTTAGAAAATATTATATACTAATTACACATAATAATTACACATAAATGACTATCTGCATTAATATAGAATCTTAAAATAACAAAAGTAACTTATCGATCAGATCCACCTTTTAATTAAATACCACGTCATTAATTAAATTGGAATTTTAAAATTTAAACCGAATAAAGCAATTTAAAATCTAAATTTTGAAAATGAACATAGAAAAATTGAAAGGCTAAACAAGGAATATATATTAAAAAATTTAATGTCATGTAAGCAGTTAGGCTATTTATTACTAATTAACAAACACGTTGGGTATATCTAAATCACTCAGAAGTTGGCTAACTACAAATATTTTGTTATTAAAATCAATTTGTCTTCTTAAAAGAATTTCAATTTGTCTTCTTAAAAAATATTCAATTTGTCCAAGACAGAGTCAAGATTTGATGAGCCTCTAAACTAATTACAACCGAGAGTCAATTTAGATGCAAAAGAAATACTATTGACACCCGATTGACCATGAAATGTTTTACGACTAAAATTTGATTAGCTTAAGAAAAGACCCTAAATTGATATAAATAATTTAAACGAAATTAATTTATGAAAAAATCCAATATCGAGACCAGATTAGATGTTATAAACATAAGATCGACACTCAGTTAGTCCATATAAACTCTAGACTGATACCCTATTGTCATGCGAAAGTCTCATTATTGAAAGTTGATTGAACTGCATAAGATCAATGATCGAAATATTGTATACACGAAAGACTAAAATAATTGAGACCAATTACTTATGATCGAGACCTGATTGACTCGCTAAAGATTCAAATTGTGATTATTTGAACTCACTAAAGATGGACTAACGAGCGTCGATCAGTCCATGAAAAACATACTTAATTCAAAACATGACTGGCTCGTGATATTGATTATGTTGGGATTTATGTCCACAAAAGAGATAAAAGACATTTGATACAATTGTATTTTTTGCTGAAAGTTTAAATAAAGTTAAAAATTTATTCTTACTTAAGATTGTGTTTATGCATGAATGTCTACACCCTAAAACTGTCATCAATGAAAGAAGTGCTATGAACAGACTTGATATGGTACTTTCTTATGATTAGTTTGAATAATAGTTCGCTATCTAAAGATCGATTTGGCAATCGTATATGAGTAATGATTTTTTAAATAAATTAATGATATCTTATCTTGTGATATATAAATTTGTGACTCTGAAATTTATTCTTGACGAAGACATTGAACAAGACCTATGACACTTTGAAGTTCGAGATAAAACCGTTCAATCACTCGAAACTTCAAAATCACATAAGAGAGGTATTTTGGTAATTACCTAAATCCTGAAATGAATAAATATTTTCTTGTAACACTTTATGACATTTGATTAGTCAATGAACAATGTCTAAATGAGTTTTCATTGACCCGACTATTGGTGTCATAATACTGTTTCGTTGAATTATGTGATTCACTATGGAATTTGTGTTGCAAGAATTCTAAGAAATTAGTATCACACCATGCCTTGTTATGAGAGTGCGAGCGAATAAATTGGGCCTGGTATTCAATGAATAAAACATTCCTTGAATAAAACATGTGACATGTTAAGGCATCTCACTTTATATTTTTCTCGTTCACAAATAACAAATTAGTTGATGAAATAATAACTACGGAGTAAAATTGTAATTTTATATTCCTTTGAGTTAATGATACAGACAAAGGGTAATATCATAAAATATATTGCGGATCGTGTGAAGAATAGTTTTATCACAACAAATGGTAATATAAACGCATATAAACTTAGAGAGTTTCAATATTAGTCCTTTAGCGGAATCCACTAATATTAAAAATTAAAAGTCGGGAAAAGTTTGTAAGCTTTTGTAAATAGTTGATTTTTGCATTGAATGTATAGAGTAATTTACACTATGAAAATTATTTTATTCGTACTTAAATAAATAATTGGTTATTTATTATTACATTTATTTAATGAATCATATTGTATAATTATATTGATAATAATACAATTTTGAGATTCAAATAAATAAAAGATGAAAATAAAAAAATTATTGTTTCGTACTTGTTTGCATACTATGAACATAATTAATGACATTTCATTAAATCAATGAGATATTCTAATTTAATTAAATATTATTTTAAAAATAAATCAAATATATTTGGAGTATAAAATTAGTAGTATGGCCGACCATATATATTGATATATGAACTGGAATATTATTTAATCTCATTTAAAAAGGATTAATGGGCTTAAGTTTGACTAACGGACCATTATTGGATTTTGACCTAACTTAAGCGTGCTCTCCTTGATATAAAAGGAGGTTTTCTCTCTCAAAATCCTAACCTAATTTCGACCTAGACTCAGCCGAACCACTCCCCCTTATGTTTGAGAGTTTTGGACGAACCCGAGAGAGAGAGAGAGAGAGAGAGAGAGAGAGAGAGAGAGAGAGAGAGAGAGAGAGAGAGAGAGAGAGAGAGAGAGAGAGAGAGAGAGAGAGAGAGAGAGAGAGAGAGAGAGAGAGAGAGAAATTGTTTCCCGGCAGCCATCCCTTCAATCTTGAGTTTCTCCTTCTTACCTTGTTCACAGAAAGAGCCCACCCTCTTGAGCTCCCAAAAATTCCAGAGAGATATCATTGACTCAACTTGTGGTTGTTTGAGTGATCTTTTGGTGCATAGGGCCGGCCACTTTCAACAAAGGAGGAGCGACAAATTTTTTCCTCCCCTTGCGCGCGTTGTGGTGCACTTGACCAAAGGAGAAATTTTTGATGTGCGCGTGTCTTCCCCGGTTCCAGCAACTCTTGGCCATTTCATGTTCGAATAGGTCTAGGGTTAAGAAAATTTTATCATTAACACATTAATGGCGGAATATAAAAATTTCTTTTACTACTAAAACAATTTTTAGTCTTCCCCGGTTCCAGCAACTCTTGGCCATTTCATGTTCGAATATGTCTAGGGTTAAGAAAATTTTATCATTAACACATTAATGGCGGAGTATAAAAATTTCTTTTACTACTAAAACAATTTTTACTAACCTAAACAAAGTGCATATACATGTTATAATTAAAACATTATTTAGAGTGTTTGAATACTAACCTTTCTTGAATCTGGATTTGTATGGATCTTTGAGAAAGGTTGATCTTCTCTTCTAGCTCGATTCCTTCAAGCCTAAACGTGAACTCGAAAAATCTAAGATTTCTATTACAAGAGTCTATAGAGGTTTAGAAGAATTTGTGTGTGGGCACAATTAAACACAATAGCTCAAGAACAATTCTATGAGCTAGAGAGCTAATTAAGCATAAGTCTAATGAGAACTTAGGTGCCAAAATAAAAGAAGTATTTTCTAGAGAGAGAGAGAGAGAGAGGTCGGCCAAAATTGAGAGCACAAGAGCAAGAAAGCTTGTTTTCACATCTCTATGTGAGACTCTATTTATAGGAGAAGGAAAATCAAGAAAGGGTAATTACCCTTTCCAATTATGCATTCATGAAATATTTGATTTTCTCTCCTCTTCCTCTATGTATATGGCCGGCCATTTTATGACATAAGTGATGTAAATTTGTTTCCTCACTTAGCACATTTGTTTCCTTCTCAAAGAAATTCATTTCCTCTTTTCCTTTTGGGTAATAATCTTTATAATTAAAGGCAAAAGAATTTCTAGAAATAATTTTCTTCTCTCTATGATGCTTGGCCAAAATTCTACCTAAGGGGGAGCTTCTAGATGCTTCCTTATTTATTTTAAGACAATTCTTAAAATACCCATCGTAGAATTATAATACAAGTAATGTAATTAATTTCATAATGCCTCAAACGACTTCTTGGCCTTAGAAACTAATTTATATTTCTATCATATGAAAATATTCAAAATCTTATTTTGACATTCACATCTTTTTATGTCCATGTGGACAAAAATACCCTTTAGACATTTTCCGAGAAAAAGTATAGTTCAACATTTAAACTTATTTTGACTTAGCTTCCAGTTTAACAATCCTACTCTAATGACCTGTAATAGTGATCTTATGGATCCAAATGAACAAAGTTTGAGCTTCTATACTCGGACTCAAAAGTTCATAAACATTTTCCGAGTATTAGCTTAATGTCAACTGACTCCACTAAATAGTTGAATCTCTCGGTTCAAATGAATTTATTTTCTACTCAAATTCAACTTTATAATATTGAGAGGATCCATTGAATGTTATCTATGGTTACCCTTCATGAATATAATCAACTAGATGAGATTTATAAAATTACTATTTTACCATTCTAGTTGTTATTTCCTCAACTCCTTTAGTACTTGTGAATAAGTTAGAAACAATGTTTTGACCAGGAGCTAACAAGTCACATTGTTTCATCCAAATAAAGTCGCTAATTAATTTTGGATACTGCGCAGTTCATTTATTCACAATCCAAGTAATAAAGCATGAGGTGATATATATTGTATCTCAGCAATCTTGTACATGAATTCCATATCTATGAGAACTTCACAAAGTTGGTTCATGACATCTTCATAACTTAATATCTCACCAATTGGCGTAGTCTAGATCATGTAATTGACCTAGAACTTGAGTTTCTCAAATGAGAATATTAATGAAATGAAATGACATGTCTCATTTCAGGATTTAGGTAAGCATGATGTAATTCATACATTGTGACCTTGAGACATAAGATGTTAAATGGTTTGTTCTTCCATTGTTTCTAATGGTGCACTGGTCAATTTAGTATCTTCGAAAGATACACTAGATGAACTATAGAGTTCCTAACTCTCTATGCCTTGTAACCAGACCTCATAGATTCTTCCAACAATCATACTGGGATCAATAGTCCGTTGATCTTTAGATTGTGATTATATCGTTTTAACCAAACCATGAAGAGTCTGTTCACGCAAATCTACATTTGTCTCTTCATATATTGTTAGGTTTGATTAAGGACTATAAGACTATTGAATATCATAAATCTTCAATCAAACTAAAGTGGAATGAATGAACGTTTCAACATTTTATTAATTTAATCAGCAAATTACAATAAGGACTTTATAAAGATTTACATATTACATAAATATGTAAATAAAAAATCTTCTTGTGGGCATCTCTACCAACATTTCAAGGAGCTTGACGCAGACCTGATTCCAAGTTCACTCGGCCATGGAGAAGACGTGTGACACAGATCCACCCCGAAGCAAAGACGTACGCGCATAATTCCCTACTAAGCACGCGTGTGAGTCTTTCTCGGCTAAGGGCTGAACGCGCATTCCGGGATCGAATCTCACAGATTGGAGATAGAGATGAGACTCGAGAAATTGTCGACGACAACTGTAAGTCTCATTCTAACGAATTGGATTTGCGAACTATAATTTTTATAGGGCTGTTAGTGTGCATGACTCGTTTTGTTGACATGTTTAGAAATTCATTGACATGTTAGATTGTTTTTAATGCCATTGTTTTAGAATATGCTACAGAATGAGTTTAACATATTAGGATTGAAATTATGAATTTCCACCATATTTAGATATGTTTCATAATTTAATAGGATAATTGCGATTTCCAACGAATGGTATCAGAGCTAAAATTGGTATTAAAAATGATTTTTTTGACTAGTTAAAAGATTTTTTGACTAGTTAGGTGTTGTCGTTTTGTATGATTGAATGTTGCATAGTATGTGATTTTTTTTTTGTGGATGGATCCTTTTCTATATGACCCTAGGATTTTTTTCGGTTATCGTCCCGAGTTTTAATTTTTAATTTCAAATTGTGAGACTCAATTTGCGAGGACGCTTTAAATTGTAATTGTAAAATTTGTAATTCGGGAGAGAGAAGACAAGAAGAAAGGATTTCGTTGCCTTATAAAATTGAATCATGCATCATAGAAGTTTAAGTTTATAAACGAAGTTATAAAATGTAAAGTCAATGCAAACAAAAAATATGATTTTTGCAAAAAGTAAGTGGGATGGTTGTTTGTCGTTGAAGCAACCCAAGGTCTCTGACATAACTTTAATTAATATTGTGTGTGTTGAACTAAGATTTACCCATCGTGGCCCTCCCTTCAATGAGAATACTTCAGAATCACTTCATTAATTAAATTTGTGACTCTGGAATTTATTCTTGATGAAGACATTGAACAAGACATGTCACTTTGAAGTTCGAGATAAAACTGTTCAATCACTCGAAACTTCAAAATCACATACATGGGTATTTTGGTAATTACCTAAATCCTGAAGTGAATACATATTTTTTTGTAATACTTTATGACATTTGATTAGTCAATGAGCAATGTCTAAATGAGTTTTCATTGACCCGACGACTGGTGTCATATTAGTGTTTCGTTGAATTATGTGATTCACAAATATGGATCACACCATGCTTTGTCCTGAGTGTTGGAATAGTTCTATGGTAAAGAAAATATTATCATTAACAAGTTCATGGCGGAATCTAAAAATTTCTTTACTAGTAAAACAATTTTAGTAACCTAAGCAAAGTGCATGAAAAACATATTTAAAAACTTTATTTAATTACTTAACTTGTGACTTACCTTTTTTTGTAGCTTGATCTTTGGGAAGGCTTAAGAAAGGTTGATCGTCTCGTCTTACTCGTTTCATTCACACCTAATCGTGTACTCGAGAAACCTAAGGTTTCTATTACAAGAGTCTTTAGAGGATTTGAAGGATTTGTGTGTGGGCACAATTAAACATAATAACCTAAGAACAAGTCTATGAGCTAAAGGGCTAATTAAGCCTAAGTCTAATGAGGACTTAGGTACCAAAATAAAAGAGATATTTGAGAGAGAGAGAGAGAGAGAGAGAGAGAGAGAGAGAGAGGAAGTGGTCGACAAAAGGGAGAGAAACAAGGGCTAAAAAAAATATTATTTTCAAATATGAATGTGATCACAAGAAGATTATTTATTTACATATTGATGTAACATAAATCTTTCATAAGTCTTTATTGTAATTTTATGATTAAATTAATAAAAGTTGAAAAGTTTATTCATCTATTTTTTGTTTGTTTGAAGATTTACGATATTTAATAGTCTTATAGTCCTTAATCAAACCTAACAATAATGTATGAATAGAAAAATGTAGATTTGCGTGAACAAACTCTTCATGGTTTGGTTAAAATGAAATATTCACGATCTAAAGATCAACGGACTATTGATCCTCGTATTATTGTTGGAAGAATCTATGATGTCTGGTTACGAGGCATGGAGAGTTAGAAACTCTATAGTTCTTCCAGTGCATCTTTCGAAGATACTGAATTGATCAGTGCACCTTTAGAGACAATGTAAGAACAAACGATTTAACCTCTTTTGACTCAAGGTCCCTATGTATGAATTATATCGTGCTTACCTAAATCCTGAAATGAGACATGATATTTCATGACTTCAATACATTCCTTTAAGAAAGCTACACTCTAGATCCAAGTTTGTGAACTAGATCCGCTCTATTGGTGATGTATTGGGTTGTGAAGTTGACGTGAGTACACTTTGTGAAGTTCTCATAGATATGGAATTCATGTACAAGATTGCTGAAATGCAATGTATATAACCTCATGCTTTATTACTTGGATTGTGAATAAATGAACTGCGCGATATCCAAAATTAAGTAGCGACTATATTTGGATGAAACAATGTGACTTGGTAGCTCGTCATCAATACATTGTTTCTAACTTATTCACAAGTAACAACGGAGTTGAGGAAATAACAACTGGAAGGGTAAAATGGTAATTTGATAAATATCATCTAGTTGATACTATTCATGAAGAATAATCATAGATAACATTCAATGGTTCCACTCAATATAATTAAGTTGAATTTGAGTAGAAAATAAATTCATTTGAACCGATAGATTCTCAGTGTCAACTCTTTAGTGGAGTCAGTTGACATTAAGCTAATACTCGGAAAACGTTTGTGAACTTTTGTGTCCGAGTATAGTAGCTCAAGCTTTGTTCATAGATCCATAAGGTCACTATTACAAGTCATTAGAGTAGGATTGTTAAATTAGAAGGTAAGTCAAAATAAGCTCAAGTGTTAAACTTGACGTTTTCTCGAAAAAATGTTTAAAGAATATTTTTTTTCCAAATGGACATAAAATGATGTGAATGTCAAAATAAGATTTTGAATATTTTCATATGATGGAAATAAAAATTAGTTTATAAAGCCAAGAATTCATTTGAGGCATTATGAAATTAATTTCATTCTTTGTGCAATATTAATTCTACAATGGGTATTTTAAGAACTGTCTTAAAAGAAATAAGGAAGTATATAGAAGCTCCCACTAGGTAAAATTTCGGCCAACATCTTTAGAGATAATTAAATAATATCTCTTATTATTTTGTGCATTATTACATATTGGTAATTGCCCAAAAAAAGGGGAAATGAATTTCTTTGAGAAGTAAACAAATTTGATAAGTAAGGAAACAAATTTTCGTCACTTATGCATCAAAGTGGCCGACCATACACATAGTGGAAGAGGAGATAAAATCAAATATTGTGTCATGAATGTACAAAAGGAAATGGTAATTACCCTTCCTTGATTTTCGTTCTCCTATAAATAGAGCCTCACATAGAGATGTGAAAATAAGTTTTCTTGCTCTTGTTCTCTCAAAAGTGGGAGACCATATTCCTCCTCCCCTCTCTCTAAATACCTCTTTTATTTTGACACATAAGTCCTCATTAGACTTAGACTTAAATTCTCTCTTTAGCTCATAAACTTGTTGTTGAGTTATTGTGTTTTATTGTGTCCACACTCAAATCTTTCAAATTCTTTAGGGACTCATGTAATAGAAATCTTCGGTTTCTCGAGTTCACGATTAGGTGTGAAGATAACAAGGAAGAGACGATCTACCTTTCCCAAGGCTCATCAAAGATCAAGCTATATGAGAAAGGTTAGTAATCAAGCACTTTGCCTAAGTTAGTAAAATTGTTTTACTCGTGAAGAAATTTTTATATTCCGCCATTAATGTGTTAATGATACTTTTTTTAACCCTACACCTATTCCAACACGGGAACCCCTTTGATGATTACGTAGAGCAAGCAGACTGTGAAAATTTTGTGAAAGAATTAGCAGCACCACCAAAACATTGTAAGGATCCATCACCGGATGATTTCCCGTTAGTAGAAGAGAAGTCCTAGTTTGCACCGTAGTCTTGGCAAGCCCCTAATTTCACGATGGAAGACGTTATGAAATAAAAACAAACTCAATTTCCAACTTCATCGACAAGTAAAATAGGTTTCCACCTTTATTCTTTAACTTCTTAAACGTTATTAAATTTCCAGCTTTGAAGGTACCTATGATGTAACAGGTAGCTGTGAAGAAATATATCTTGGAAATGAGTTTAAGGACAAGAAAATGTTGAAACGAGAGATACTTGTACGATATGAAACATAATTCAAGGGGAAATATTCGTCGATGAAGATATGGTATATCATTTGCAAGAATAATATGTGCACGTGGAAGTTGAGGGGTGTTATGCAGTGGTCTGCTATGTGGGAGATTATAGCTTATAAGAGTCAACTCAGTTGCTTGCTAGTTGTTCGATCAGACGAGCTTAAGGGAGCTGCGCCGTGGATCATTTGTCAGGTCTTCAAAGAAAATTACAGTATTAATGGTTGAGTTTTTTTTCCCATAACGTTAGAGAAGAAGTAAGACAAGATGGGGCATTAACATATCATACTTGAAGGATTGGAGATTTAGGGAGAAAGCTATCAGGTACATGAGGGGTTCCCAGAACAATCGTTTTGGAAGGTACTGTCTTGGTTGTCCATGCTAAAGTTCATGTACGCTTTTTTTGTTGTCTTGGAGCTTGTCGGAGAGGATTTGCTTCATCTCTTGAAGAAAATATTTGGTAGGAAGTTGGCATGCGCTATTGGAATGGATGCAAATGTGCAATTATATCCTCTTGAATTTGGAGTTGTAGACAACAAATGCATCCTTCATGGATATGGTTTTTGAGGAATTATAGAGAAGCCATTGGTGGAGACGTATCTGATTTGGTGTTTGTATCTGATCAGTCGTTTAATGGTATAACCTAAGTTAGAAGCGAGATTAGAACCAACAAGTCGCTTATAATGTTTTTCATAATCAAAACAACATAATTTTACTTAATTTGGAGATTAGAAGCAACAAAAGGTCATTAAACAAATAAAAAATTGGCGGAAAAAATGTGAATCCAATTTTTTTGGGAATTAGAAGCGACAAAAATGTGAATCGTCGCTTCTAATTCCCAAAAAATTAAACTTAGTAAAATTTTAGCACAGGAATTTGGAGCCATATGTCCCAATTTCTGAAAATTTGGCAGGAAAAAAGGAGCCAAATTTTTGGAATAGTGTAGAAGCGACAAATCACTTCTAAAAGTTCATTTCTTGAAATTAGAAGCGACTTTTTGTTTCTAAAAGTGAATTTTTTAATTTGTTTTAAAGAAATTGATTTCGTTGGCGAAGAATCTAAAAGTCACTGCTAAAAGTAAAATATCGCGTCTAAAAATAAGCACTGCTTCTAAAAGTACCTTTTTTTTTATAATAGTGAATGCATACAGACAAGGTTATTTCCTTAATAAATAGTTGACATAGATCGCCACACCTACCCAAGATAGGCAAATAGTCGGACTTAATCTTTCGGACACTCTGATTTGCTTTGGTAACACATTTTCTGAGCGGGTTTGACAAAGTCGATCTCAAGCAAGAGATCGATCGCTATTTCACATATTGGAAATACACGAGTTGGATCATCGTCTAAACTTTTGAGATGCTCAGCTCTAGTGAGGCCACGTCTCTTCAATCTTTACATGACTCGTTTTGGCTCAAGTATAATTTTGCTGAAAAATTCAAGTACGAGTATAAAGCAATTATTTTATTTAGTAAGAAGAAACTTCCTTGGAATAGATCCCAAAATTAACTCGCGAGCCACTCTGCCACAAAACTGAATTTTGTTAATGACAGTACATACGCTTATACAACAATTTTTGAAATCTCATGTTTGATATAATGTATTCGTCCAAATCTCACAGAACTTGTCAAGCCCTAATTCTTGAAACAAATTTCTTAACTCGATACACGAATTTTCACGCTATTATAACCAGAGCTTAAAAAACTGAAATGGATCGATTCCAATTATAAGATCACGTTTAAAAAAAATAAACCTACACCAAATACAATAATGCGACATTGTATATCTTCCGCTCTCAAAAGAATATACCGTATTTCCATTGATTGAAATATCTTGTAGCACATTTTTCACATTTCATTCCTCAAATATTCACCTATATTGTTTATCATATATTTATCTCAATCCTATATTGGTTTTGTCGTCGTTTTAGTTAATTACTGGATTAATTTTTTTTATTAAAATAAAGAAAATTGTGTGAAAATTAGAAGTAAAGAAAATCTCAAAATCAAAATATTCAGGGAATCAGCTTCCAACGAACCTAAGACAAAATTTTTCCTTTTTAGTAAAATTCTTGTAAATGACCCTAGTGCCTACATGTCATGTCAATTTACGTTGTTATTTTAAAACATAAAACGAGTTTTACAACGTAAATTGACTTGACACGTAATCATTAGGGGTATTTACACGAATTTTACGAAATGTTTGGCGTATCCAAAATAATTTAGTAAAATAGAGTTATTTTGCCGAAATTTTTATTTATTTATTTAGTATAAAAATAAAAACGAAATCGATAAAACTTCAATTCAAGTTAACAAATTTTTAAACTAATTATAAAATATCTTCTCTAAAGTTGAGAGTCTAGATTTTTTTTTTCTTGGTAAACAAACAAAATATAGTTTTCCTGAATGTTGACATTTAAAACTGATATTTGTGTTGGGTTTTATTTAATTTGTTTAGTGCTTACCGTTTTATTTATGAAAATAATCCCGATATTAAAATCTGAAAGAAAACATTATATTTGTAGATTTTTCAAATAGTTACTAGTTTATAAACATTTTACTTTATTAAATAAGTGTTCAGTAATATTTTAGAAAATATATCTAAGGACGTTGCAACTTTAATTTTGGTATAATAGTATGGAATGAAATATTATTGACCACAAAACATCAATATGGATAATTTACATCAATTAATTTTTCCCTAATAAATCTCAGTTATTAACGCTCAACCATACTAATGATGCACAAAAAGAGAATAAAATATTTTTTGGAATTAAGTTGATTGATAAGTATTTCATAGATTCGCTATGTGTTATTCCTATATAGTTGGCATATGTACTTTAGATACATAAATAAGCAAGAGAATTGGATAATGTACAATAAGCAATCATTGGCATATGTCATAGTGGATTGTATTCAACATATTAGTTTGCATGGTAACATATTAGTTCAAAAATTTAGAGAATTGGCCTTTATCTTACAAAAGTTTTTTGGATTTGGCCAACGTTTGGTAAAATTTTCGTAAATGTCCAAAATGATGACGTGGCATATTTAATCACATTATTGATTTACCTTTTTATCCTTTATGTTTATTTTCGGTTTTAATTTTATTTTTAATTTCGAATTAATTTCGTTTTTTAATTTTTGTTTCAAATTTGAATTAATTTCCTTTTTTGTTTAAACAATTTTTGGCAATTGAATATTTCCTTTTAGATCCTATATTTATGGGCGGTTTAATTTACCAATTATTTTCAAATTAATTAATAAAAATTCTTCATTAATGGCCGGATTATTTTATTCAACTATTTTTGGAAATTTTAATATTTTTAATCCGTTTTATTATTTGACATTATCATTTTGTCGTTAATATTCATTTTACACTATAAAAATTTTGTTTACAACGTAAATTGAAATGCGTTTTATAACGTAAATTGATTTTTACACTGATATTGTTCGTTAATTGATATCTCTATTACCCTGAATTGAAAATGTATTAACGTAAATTGATTTACGTTGTACAACGTAAATTGATTTTTGTAATGTAAATTGAAACTTCCGTTAATTGCATACCAATTAACAAAACACGTTTATTTGACTAAATGAAAGAAAATCAAAATTTTATACATGAATTTGAAATTAAAATTGAAATACAAAGAAGAAGAACGAAGAACGATGAATTATTAATTGCCACCGGAGCCAAACCGAGGTTTACTGTCGGAGTTCATCTTTGCCTTTGCCAACGCCTCCATCGTTGACGTCGCAACCACAGGAGTCAAATCGACGTCAACTTCCATTCATCTTCCTCTCTCTCCGCCGTCTCCAGCGACACTCGGTCCCACACAACTCCGACCACCGTCGCTTCACCGAAATCCAAACCAACGCTCCGATCTAAGCTTTGCAGGATCTGCCAAGATGAAAAATTACACCTCGCGCGCCGAAATCCGGCGAGGAAATCCGATCCGTACAAATATGGGTCCCAATTCAAACAGCAAAGAATAAAATCACAAAAATAGCTTTGAATAACAAAAATCGGTTTACACATTCGACACAACAGATTTACTCCACCCATTTATATATGCATGTATTTCATTACGAAACAAAACAACTGTAAATCGTTTGTTGATTAACTCTCGCAAAAAAAATTCTTTTACCTGTAAATCGTTTTCCAGAAGTATTTGAAAGATTTAGTTTCGATATAAATAAAAAAATCAAACTTGTAAATTATTGACGCCCTTTTTGATTTTCGCCGGTCTTCAACCTCGAGTTTTTGAAGGCTTTTGTTGAAGGGCTTTTTTCTGATTTATTTTCATTTTTGAATGATTTCTTTAAGAGGTCTGACTATTGACGCCCTTTCTTGAATGATTTCTATCTTTGCATAGATATGTTTCTCTTTCCAAATCTTTGCTAATAATGACAGCTTTGCTAATAATGACACTGCATAGATATATTTTTTTGTAGCCGGTTTAATAACTTTAATTAACTTCTATTTTTATAATTTGATTTAATCCGTTTTTCAAAAAAAAATTCGGGATATTAAAAATTAAATTGGCCAAAAATCGGTTTGAGCGGGAAATCTTTTTGGGGCAAATTTGGTACAAATTTTAGGCTGATTTAAAAAATGGACATTTACTAAAGTTTTGCCAAACCATGGACAAAATCAAATTAGTAAACATCTATAGGGTTATTACTTTCTTTAACCCATATTAGTTTGCATTTAATCACACCGATATAATCCTCAACACACTACCTTTCGATAGTATATATACATTGAACTTGTGTATGTAGTTATTAAAACTGCAATACGTATATATACATACATAATTTATATATTATGTATGTAAATTATATCATTTATGTGGATCTTTATTACCTATAACTAATAGTCTTCCAAGCTTTGCCCAAATTTATATATACGACACATAAACGAAATTAAAGATAGAATGTCACCTTTTTCCTATGACAAAACATCTGTACATATCACAGAAAGAATTATTGAAACATTGATTACCATGTTGGACGATAAAAATATTTTAGTAAGACTTTTTAGAATGGTAAGAGACAGATATAAAGAAACAAACATACTATGCGTGAGGCTTAAACTTTTAGGATTTCAAAATTCAAATGCAGATCAATATGATCTACCCATATCAAATGATATTAGAAGTGAAAATATATCAGTCCCTTATTTTTCTACACCTAACCATTTTATAGAGGTGAAAATTTGCAACTAACATTATGGGGAGCCACATCGCAAGAGTTCAAAAACAAAATAAGCAAATTACATACTGAAATGATGGTTACAATATTTGCAGGCATGTGCGTCAAACAATATCTAGATATTGTTTACAATTTCTATTCCTTGATGTTTTAAGCAAGAAGTTACTAATTAAATAATAATAATAAATGTTATTCTATCATATTTTATTTTGGGCAAACCATATGTTTCAAATACATCAGCGGCTTAAACTTTTAGGATCTCAAAATTCAAATGCAGATCAATATGATCTACCCATATCAAATGATATCAGTGGATTAATAGTTGACGTATATTGCCTCACTTACTCAAGATAGGCAAGTGGTCGGACTTAATCTTTCAGACACTTTGATTTGGTGTGGTAACACCTTTTCTGCGCGTGTTTGACAAGTCGATCTCAAGCCAGAGACTGAACACTACTTCACATATTGGAAATACACGAGTTAGATCATCGTCTAAGCTTTTGAGATGCTCGGTTTTAGTGAGACCACGCCTATTTAGTTCTTACATGACTCGTTTTGGTTCAACTGTAATTTTGCTGAAAAATTCAAGTACGAGTATACAACAAATATTTTATTTAGATATAAAAAACGTCAATGGACTGGATCCCATATTAACTCGCGAGGATTTTTAGTAATTAGAAACGTCCTTGGACCGGATTTAACATTAACTCGCGTATACAAAAATGAACTTCGTTAATGACCTTACGTACGCGTATACAACAAGTTTTTAATCTCATATTTGATATCATGTTCAGTCGTCCAAATCTCAAAGAACTTTTCAAACCCTTATAATTCTTGAAACGAATTTTGTAATTCGATACACGAATGTTCACGTTATTATAACCAGAGCTTAAAAAATCGAAATAGATCTATTCCAAAGATAAGACAACCTTTTTAAAAAATTAAACCTACACCAAACATAATCTTTAACAATGAGACATCGTATATCTCCCGCACTCAAAAGAATATACCATATTTCCATCGATTGAAATATCATATAGCACATTTTTTCACAATTCATTTCTCAAATATTCACCTACTCTTTATCATGTATTTATCTCAATCCCGCATTGTTTTTGTTGTCGTTTACAGTTAAACTTTTACCAGATTAAACAATTTTACTTAAATACAGACAATTGTGTGAAAATTAAAAGTAAAAAATCTCAAAATCAAAATATTCAGGGAATCGGTTTCCTAACGAACCTAAGACAAAGCTTTTCCTTTTTATTTATTTAGGTAAAAAATAAAAACGAAATAAATAAAACTTCAATTCAAGTTAACAGATTTATAAACTAATTATAGGATATCATTTCTAAAGTTGAGACTCTATATTTTTTTCTTGGTAAACAAACAAAATATCGTTTTCCTGAATGTTGGTATATAAAACAGATATTCTTTTTGGGTTGTATTTAATTGTTTAGTGCTTACTGTTTTATTTATAGAAAATAATCTCCTTATTAAAATCTGAAAAGAAACACATTATATTTGTAGATTTATCAAATAATTACGAGTTCATGAATATTTTACTTTATAAAATAGGTGTTCAGTAATTTCTTTAGAAAATATATCTAAGGACGTGAAACTTTAGTTTTGGTATAATATCTGATCTGATATCATTTGCTCAATTGTGTAAAGTACGTGGTAGCAACGGAACGGGGAAAAAAATTGTATGGAAAGAAATTTTAATGACCACAAAACATCAATGTAATGGATAATTTACATCAATTAATTTTTCCCTAATAAATCTCAGTGTTTAACGCTGAATCATACTAATTTGATGCACAAAAAATGAAGAAAATTATTTTTTGTAGTTAAGTTGATTGATACGTATTCAATAGATTTGCTATGTGTTATTCTATATAGTTGGCATATATACTTTAGATACATAAATAAGCAAGAGAATTGCATAATGTACAATATAACCATAGGGGATTGTATCCAAACAATATATAATGCAAGTAAAATTCCGATAGATCTTACATGGTAGCATATTAGTTTGCATTTAATCACACCGATATGATCCTTTAACACACTACCTTTCGATAGTATATATACATAGAACTTGTGTGTTTAGTTATTAAAACTGCGATACGCATATATACATACATAATCATTACTCAATTTTCTAAGCAGAAGATCAAAAAGAAGAAAAATGTCAACTTCAAACATGATCACCAAACAAAATTTGTTCATTGCCCTCCTTTCAGTTATTATAATATTATCAACATTTATGGTTCGCTCTTCAGAAGCAGCGCGTTTTGGTCCGCAAAAGAATTACAAAATTGACACTGCACGGTTTTTAAGCGATTTGGGCTACGACAAGTCCAAACTTGAATATTTTCAGAAGCAAATGATCACCGCCGAACGACAATTTGGAGTGCTTGTGTCAGTTCCATCGGGACCAAATCACCAGCACAACTAAATATTATTATTTATTCATCATAACAATACGATCATATGTGAATCATGATATATGATGTATGCTGTACTATTACCATTTTTATTACCAATAAAGCTAAGGATCGTCTTGTTTTGTTTTGTTTGTGTGCTTGATTTTATTGTATAATAGACATTGCAAGATATTATAGTTTGTTGGGCAATATAATTTAATGTCGAAGTTATTCTAAAATAACAAAAATATTTGTAAATAATGTTGGATGTCATTTTCGTACGCTCAATAAGAATGAAACAAAAAGAAAAGCATGTTTGATTCGATTAATTTATGGATCTAATTGATATATAACTATGTATACAAGTTTCAGATTACCATATAGTCAGTGCTTGTGTTTAAATAAATATTCATGTACATGTATTTAAACGCGTAAATAAAACAAATACCCTACTATTTATTTCTTTGGAAGAGAGTCTCATCAATATCAATAAAAAATTAGTTATTTATCTAAGAATATTGAAACGGTTGGTATATATCCAAAAAAATTTGGTAGTTATATATCACAAAATATTGGTTGTTTATTCACTAAACTATACACTAATTTCAAAATTTCAAATGTTTCGTAAATGTTTTTGAAATACTCAATCAAATTTTTTTACACGATTTTATGGTCCATATACCCCATATATAGTTTGCAAATTGATTTTCCGGTTTAACTTTTTTGTGTTTGAATTTAAAATTAATTCATAAGAGATTTAAGCATCTTTATTCGTTTCCCTGGGAGAGGTAAGCGGTAAATTATTTTTGGATTAAAATAGTCTTTAAAAATTCGTTAACTATTTCAACTGAGTATTTACACAATTTACCAACCGTTGCATATATTGAAATCTGTAAATGTTTATATTTGTATTTAGCATAATTACCCATATATCAATCCCAAATGTTTTAGTTGTATAATAACCTAATTTATTGTTCATTTCTTGGTGGTTCTCAAAATGACTTCATATATAAATAAGGATTGATTATTTGCAAGAAATAAAGCAAAAAATAAATGTAAGTAAACCCTACATTATTGATTATTGAATTTCAGTACTCTCGGTCGAGCTCAATCGACGTGTATATGACTAACGACATAAAAAATATACAAAAGAGATTGTAATGAAAGTAAGTAAACTGGCGTGCAAACCCCTTATGAAGAAAATAATTTATTCTAACTCTAGATACGGAATGATCAGAGACACGTGACAATGATTCCAAAATTATTTTCATTCGGGCAGCAAGCATATAGTAAATTCAATGAGAGATAGTTTTATTTTTTTGAAAGTGGCTTTGCTGCGGGTGGCATTAGTGGCATTAGAACCCATGACCTCTTAATTGAAAGTCACGTGTCATTACCGATATGCTATCCTAGTTATTTTCAGTACATAGATCTGAGTAGGATTTGATAAATCATGAGACTCATACGTGATTATATATTAATTAACAATTAATTACACGCGTATATCCATGACACAATATATCACTTCTAACGGTTCTATTCATTTTTTCCATTACGTTTTAAAAAAGGAAACACAAATTAAGCCCGAACACAAAAAGTCTCGAACAAAATCATATGCATTTTTCTTCTTGAAAATTGTTCTAAACTGACTTTGGTACGTGTTTTGTACTGTTGAAGATTTGATATTTTATTAATATGATGAACATGTTTTATATGATGTCAGTTCTTTGTATACCAAATATTATTTATAGTTCGTTTATATTTTTTTACATTACATTTACATGTTATTTACAGGTCATACACGATTATTTTGGAATTAAATGCCAAAAACACATCATGACCGCCTTTCCAGGCTGGTGTAGTTCATTCACGTGGCAGAGTCTCTTTTGAGACAGAGAGATCATATAGCCAGGTTCGAGATGGAAGATTGGTGATAGAGAGTCAGTTCTGGTCATGGGAGATAGTTGGGTTCCCACGAATAGACCAACCACTAATATCGATCCCCTTGGATCCCTCCAGACATGCGCGTTGAAGAGCTTATGAGCTTATGACATTGAGCTTATTACATGAATGTTCGGGGAAGAGGACGCATCTTCCATTTTGAGTATTCAGAGTTGAGACGTTTTCGACACCATTCTCAGAGTGACATATATTTTTGAGGTTCGTTCCCATGAGCTTTTATTACTATTATTTGGGAGCTATGGAACCACATGAATAATGTCTTAGCTGCGAGACCAACATGGAGCCAGACAAATTAGTTCAATGGACGGTGAGCTTCCTTTAGGAGTATAGAGCTTTTATCGCTGGAGAGGCCTAGATGAGATCGAGGGTGATGACGACCCTTAGGTGGACCCCTTAGGGACGAGACCCTCTTGATTAATGTTGACGCGGCGTTAACTAGGGATCATGGAGGATTTTGTGTTGGTTGTATTGTTCTTGACTATACCGGAATGGTGATAGCCTCATATACGATTTTGTTGTCTAAAGGTTCTCTCCCCAGCTTGAGGAGGTGTATGCAGTACTCTATGACATAGTGCTAGCGCTTAGCGTCAGCGGCTGAAGATTGTAGATCCAGCCTGACTGCTTGGGGGTGGTCAAGATGGCAAACGAGGGCTAGACACCTGCGACAAAGCTGGAGACGATCTTGCACGGCATATTCAGAGAGGAGGGAGATTGGGGAGTTTAGTATTACTCACATTTCTCCTCTATGTAATTTTGCGGCGCATAATCTAGCCCGCTATGCGGTTAACAATAATTGAAGTTCTACTTGGCTGGGATCCATCCCCTTTGTTCGGAGGATGTCATTTAAGCCGATGATTGTGAGTTGATGTCCCACACGGCAGACCAAAGTTTGTTTCCATTTGAGTTCCAATTTATTACCTGTAGTTTTATTTGTATTACTTTATCTATTGTAACCACAGTTTTCTCCCCCATCCGTGAGGATTTTTCATGGTACCAGCCACGCTTAAAATAATGGCAAAAAAAAAAGAACAATTAAAACTTCTAATTATGTAAATTAAATGCCAAAACTTGATATATCATTTGTAAATAAATAGTTTCCAAAAAATATTAGCTATTAATGCATTCCTTATAAATTCCACGACCAAATTCATTCATATTCAATTTTCAAAATCAAATTTTGAATTAAACATGAAATTAAAATTTGAATATAAACAAAAATTACAGCAATCAATAACGTCAATCTGGAAAATACATGTATTGTAAATGACTACCACGTATACAAGATGGCTATTGCTATTCGTTTATAGAACATATCGTCATTTCCCATATTCTTAAGGTGACTATTTATTATCATCGTCATGTTCTTCAACTTTCTGAAACTATGAACAATGGTGCATAAACAATTTTACTTTAAAAATATGTAAATGAAAGCGAGATAATAAAAACACAAACAAAAACGTAATCATAATCAGTTAATGAACTGTAAATAATACGTAAAAAATGGAGTAAACACATTTACATAACAAGACATACCTGATTTATTGAGTGAAATTTTTTTGTCATAAAATAATTCCATCATGGAAAATTATACAAGATCCGAACATTTTCTCAATTTATCGAGAGAAAAAATTTCGAAACAAAAAATGCACATAAGGAAATATAAATAGAAGTATAATTATGTAAAGTGTGGCGCTCTAACAATTTTACTATAAGAATATGTAAATAAATGAAAGAAGCACCATGAAAGTTGTAAAGACACAATGTTGATGAACTGCAAATAATATGTAAAAATAAATGAAGTGTAAAACATATGTACATAACACTACATATTCTTTTCATTCAGTAAATTCTATTATTATGATACAAATATATCCCTTGAAAATACTTTTTTGTCCGATTTGTTTTTGAATTCTAGAGAGAAAATGTCGACACAGAAAAAGTAAGGAATTAATTATAAAATAGAATGATAAATTTGTAAATGTATAACAAGTGATAAGGTGTTATTATGTGTAAATAAACAATTTCCATTTACATAGAATCTAAACTAATTCAAAAACTTAATAAACGTCCTATTTAATAACAAGAAACCCACGTTAATTTTAAAATTTGAAACTAAATTCGAAAATGAAAATTTAAATTCAAATTAAATATTATGGAAAATTTTAAGGGTAATGTGGACCAAATTTAATTGTAAATAGCTTCCACGTCATACCAGTGGTTATGTACCATTTCTTTGACGAAACATTGGATATTTTCAAATTGTCAATGTTTAAGGTGGCTATAGAGCTAATTTTTTTGTTAATTATACATGGCCATAAAAAAGTTATACATATTAGAGAAGACTTAATCTGTTAAGGCTTACCTAAAAAAATAGCAAAATGAAAAGTTTATTGGTACATTCGAATTGACTTAGTTTTATTGGGAAAACATGATCACATGTAAGATGTTCCATTAATATGTTGATTCATTGTGCAATAACATCACGTCACTAATTGTAAGCTATTTTAGCAAAATTTGCATAATTAAACTTTTATGTCATAAAATAATTTATACACAAGGATTATCGCAATCAAGGGCCAAAAAACCGTAGGAAGACATTTGTATTAGAGGACGCTATAAAAACCAAGTTGCTACCCTATAGTTGTTGGAATAGGTCTAGGGTTAAAGAAAACTTTATCATTAATCATATTAATGGCGGAATATAAAAATTTCTTTTAGAAGTAAATTTTTTTTTACTAACCTAGATAAAGAACATATACATGTTATAAATTAAAAGTATTATTAAACCTACTTGAATACGAACCTTTCTTGTAGCTTGATCTTGAAGCGTCTTGAGAAAGGTGGATCTTCTTCTTTGGCTCGCTCGTCACCTTCGCACCTAAAACGTGAACTCGAGAAACCTAAGGTTTCTATTACAAGAGTATATAGAGGTTTAGAAGGATTTGTGTGTAGGCACAATTAAACAATATGAACCAAGAACAATTCTTGGATCATAAGCTAATTCTCTAGATCAAGTGTGAATCTAGGTGCAAAATAACAGGAGTATTTCGAGAGAGAGAGAGAAAGAGAGGGAGACAGTTCGGCCAGAATTGAGAACACAAGGGCAAGAAAACTTTTTTTTTTTTTTTTATCACATCTCTATGTGTGCCTCTATTTATAGGAGAAGGAAAAATCTATAAAGGTCAATTTTTCATTCAAGAAAGAATAATGTATTCATGACACAATATTTGATTTTCCCTTCCCCTTTTCTTCTTATTTTGGCCGGCCATGCACAAGGCATTAGTGAGGAAATTTGTTTCCTCACTTAGCACATTTATTTCATCCTCAAGGAAATTCATTTCCCTTTTTCTTTTGAGTAATTATCCTTATAAGAAAAGGGAAATAAAACTCTCCTCTTGATGCTAGTACTTGGCCGAACTTCTACCTAGGGGAGGGGCATCTAGATGCTTCGTTATTTCTTTTAAGAAAATTCTTAAAATACCCATTGTAGATTTATAATTGCACAAATAACGAAATTAATTCCATAATGCCTTAAACGACTTTTCGGCTTTAGGAAATAATTTATATTTTCATCATATGAAAATATTCAAAATCTTATTTTGACATTCACATCATTTTATGTCCATGTGGACAAAAATACCCTTTAGACGTTTTCCGAGAAAAAGTCTAGTTCAACATTTGAACTTATTTTGACTTAGTTTTCAGTTTAATAATCCTACTCTAATGACCGGCAATAGTGATCTTATGGATCCAAATGAACAAAGCTTTAGCTTCTATACTCAGACTCAAAAGTTCACAAACCTTTTCCGAGTATTAGCTTAATGTCAACTGACTCCACTAAAGAGTTGACACTGAGAATCTCTCGGTTCAAATGAATTCATTTTCTACTTAAATTCAACTTAACTATATTGAGCGGATCGATTGAATGTTATCTATGTTTATGTTAGAATTTATTTAACAATTAAACAATATTAATTATAATACACATCCTATGTGGCGGAAAATTATAATTAGATCTAATATATTAAAACTAATTTTAATATATTTAACAACCTAAGGCATTAAAATTTATTAAGTAATTATAAACAATTTATAATACACAAGCTCAATCAAATAATAATAATTTATATAACGTTTATATAATTTATATTTAATTATTTAATTGAGAATGACTTACGTAAATAGTTGTAAACAACTATGACGTTGCTAGCTATCTTTGGAATGCCACGTCACGCTCAAATCCCGAGAAAAAGCTCGTCGGATTGCACGGGAGTGTCCTCGCCGGATTGGGAGCTGTCGCCGGACTGCACAGCGCCTGGGAGCCTCGCCGGACTGGGATTCCTCGCCTGGCAGGGAGCTCGCCGGAATGGGTGCCCTCGCTGGACTGGGAGCCTCGCCGGACTGGGATCTGTCGCCGCACAGGGACCCGCCTGACAGGGAACTCGCCGGATTGGGAGCCTCGCCGGACTGGGACTTCTCGCCGGACTGGAGATCACTGGGACCCCTCGCCTGATGACCTCGCCGGATTGCCCTCGCCGGATTCGACTTCGCCGGATTGGATCACCTCGCCTGACAGACAGACTCGCCGGATTGGATCTGCCTCGCCGGATTGCCTCTGTCTCGCCGGATTGGATCCGCCTGACTGGTAGCCCTCGCCGGACTGGATCTGGGTCGCCGGAATGGGCTCCTGGAGGCTGGGAGGTCGCCGGAATGCACAGAAAACGACCTAGAATGATTTGTGATGGCTGAAACCTTTTTAAAACAATTTTAAAAATTCCAAAACAGTTTTCTAAATTATTCAAACACCACAAGTGATGAATCAACAATATTACACAAGGAAAATATTGAGATCAAGAGTGTGGGCTCTTAAGAACAATTAGGAAATCAAAGATAAAAAAGGGAAAACAATTTTTCTCTTTTGTTTGGGGATTTTGGCCGAGAATTGCACAAGGGGAAAGGGGAGAGAGGTTGCCGAAAATCACTTAGGGTTTGGCTTAGTTGATTAGGGTTTCTTAGCCTTATTTATACAGGTTATAAATGGGCTTAAGCTGGGTCAAACCCATGACCCTATTCACTTAAGGAATCCGGCCAAACACTCTCTCCTTACTCGTCCATGTCTTTGATTTTTGTTCCTAAATTTATTTGATTTAATTTCTAAAATTAATTTAGAACTCTCATTATTATTTAATGACACTTCATTAAATATATTTCGTAGTTATCGAATAAGTACGAACTGAGAAATAATTTGTTTTCTTCTTTTAACATATTTAATCACCCGAGAATGTCATCATCAATATGATGTTATCTTGTGATTCAATAAACAAAATAAATAACTAGTTATTTATCGAGTTTCAAGAAAACAACTTTCCCAATATAAATCACTATTTATATTTAAAGAGTAAATCAACTTTTCAAGTTCTTTTAATCTCTTCCAAGTGTCTATCATTGAGACCTCATGGACCCACATGAACGAAGCTTTAGAATAAAGCACAGACACAAAAGTTCACAAACTTTTTCCGTCTTTTAATTCTTAATATTTGTCGATTCCACTAAAGGACCAACATTGATAATCTCTCTGTTCATGTGCGTATCTTTTATGTTTGATATGAGGAAAAAATTTCTCATACGATCCACGGAGTATATTACGATGTTACCCTTCATGTGTATCAGTAACTGAGAGGAATGTAAAATTACTGTTTTACCCCTCGAGTTATTATTTCACTAACTCCTTTGTTATTTGGGAATGAGAAAAACATAAAGTGAGATGTCTGTACATGTCACATGTTTTAATCAAGGAATGAACTCATTCAATGAATACCTGGCCAGGTTTATTCATTCACACTCTCATAACAAAGCATAGTGTGATACTAATGCATTTGCATTGTTGTTACATGAATTCCATATCTGTGAATCATGTAACCCAACATTGCATCCTTGTGACACCAACAGTCGGGTCAGATGCAACTAAAATTTAGTCATTGCCCATTGACGAATCAAATGTCACAAAGTGCAATGTCAATTACATATTCACTTCAGGATTAAGGTAAGTATCATAATACTCCTTTAGTTGTGAACTTGAAGTTTCGAGTGTGTAAACAGTTTTGTCTCGAGCTTCTAAGTGTCACTGGTCTTGTTCAGTATCTTCTATTAAATACTTAGTATGAATCATAGAGTCACAACTCTCTATATCACAAGATGAGATATCATGATTCATGCTAACAATCAATAATAAGATACGATTGCTCTATCGATCTTTAGATTGCGAACAAATGGTTTCAAACTTGTCACAAGGGGTTATCTTGTCAAGTCTGTACTTAACACCCTTTTCGTTGATGACAGTTTCAGAGCATAGCTTAAACATAACTAAACACAGTCTTATAAAGAATGAACATTTATCAATATCAATGTTTCAACAAAATATAAATACATAAAGTATCTTAATGTCTAATATCTCCTTTGTGGGCACCAATCCCAACAGTTTACCCTTCATGAATATCACCAACTAATTGAGATTTATAAAATTACCATATTATTCTTCTAATTGTTATTTCCTCAACTCCTTTGTTACTTGTGAATAAGTTAGAAACAATGTATTAACGAGGAGCTAACAAGTCACATTGTTTCATCCAAATAAAGTAGCTACTTAAATTTAGACACTGCGCAGTTCATTTATTCACAATCCAAGTAATAAAGCATGATGTGATATATATTGCATCTCAGCAATCTTATACATGAATTCCATATCTATGAGAACTTCACAAAGTTGGTTCATGACATCTTCATGACTTAATATCTCACCAATAGGCTTTGTCTAGATCACGCAATGGACCTAGAATTTGACTTTCTCAAATGAGAGTATTAATGCTATGAAATGACATGTCTCATTTCAGGATTTAGGTAAGCATGATGCGATTCATACATAGTGACCTTGCGATAGAAGATGTTAAATGGTTTGTTCTTCTATTGTCTCTAAAGGTGCACTGGTCAATTCAGTATATTCGATAGATACACTGGAAGAACTATAAAGTTCCTAACTCTCTATGCCTCGTAACCAGACATCCTAGATTCTTCCAACAATCATACTGGGATTAATAGTCCGTTGATGTTTAGATTGCGAATATATCGTTTTAGTCAAACCATGAAGAGTTTGTTCACGCAAATCTACATTTGTCTCTTCATACATTGTTAGGTTTGATTAAGGATGATAAGACTATTGAATATCATAAATCTTCAATCAAACTAAAGTGGAATAAATGAACGTTTCAACTTTAATAATTTAATCAGCAAATTACAATAAAGACTTTACAAGATTTATATATTACATCAATATGTAAATAAACAATCTTCTTGTAGGCATCTCTGCCAACAATAGTCTCCATGACGATTTTCTATTAAGATTGTAGAATTCCTAGACTTGATGGACTGGCACTTGGAACCTCGTGATTAGCGGTGTCAGAACTTAAATGACACATTGTGGTTTGAGTTGATTGGGTTTTGTGTTACACATGATAGAACTACTCACGAGTGAAACTGCAAACTATTGGAACAACATTGTGGATAGTTTTTATTTTGTGGAATCGAACAGAGACACTAATTAAGGAGGAGATCTTGAATTAGATTCACGTATATTAAGTAATACTTGGCATAGATATTGAGGCTATTCATATAAGGCCATACGTGTATTATTAATTATATTTATTAGTGAATTTTTTTCCACTGGGTTGTTGTTGGAATAGGTCTAGGGTTAAGAAAAATTATCATTAATCATATTAATGGCGGAATATAAAATTTCTTTACAAGTAAAACAATTTTACTAACCTAGGCAAAGTGTATGACCATGTTATAATTAAAAACATTATTTAATCTACTTGAATACTAACTTTTCTTGGATCTTCAAACTTGAAGCGTCTTGAGAAAGGTGGATCTTCTTCCTTGGCTCGATTCCTTCACGTCTAGTCTTGAACTTGAGAAACCTAAGATTTCTATTACAAGAGTCTATAGAGGATTAGAAGGATTTGTGTGTGAGCCCAATTCAACAATATGAACCAAGAACAACTCTTGGATCATAAACTAATTCTCTAGATCGATTGAGGATCTATGTGCCAAAATAAAAGAAGTATTTTGAGCGAGAGAGAGAGAGAGAGAGAGAGAGAGAGAGAGAGAGAGAGAGAGAGAGAGAGAGAGAGAGAGAGAGAGAGAGAAGAGAGGTCGGCCAAATTGAGAGCACAAGAGCAAGAAAGTTTATTTTCAGATCTCTATGTGAGACTCTATTTATAAGAGAAGGAAAATTAAGAAATGGTAATTACCGTTTCCTATTATGCATTCATGACACAATATTTGATTTTCCTCTCACCTTTCTCTTCAAATGTGGCCAGCCACTTCTATCAAGCAAGGGGGAAATTTGTTTCCTCACTTAGCTTATTTAATTCCTTCCCAATGAAATTTATTTTCTCTTTTCCTTTTGGGTAATTATCCTTATAATTAAAAGGAAATAAAACTCTCCTTTTGATGCATAGTGGCCGAAAATCTACCTAGGGGGAGCTTCTAGATGCTTCGTTATTTCTTTTAAGACAATTCTTAAAATACCCATTGTAGAATTATAACTGCACAAATAACGAAATTAATTTCATAATGCCTTAAACGACTTTTCGGCTTTAGAAAATAATTTATATTTTCATCATATGAAAATATTCAAAATCTTATTTTGACATTCACATCATTTTATGTCCATGTGGACAAAAATACCCTTTACACATTTTTCGAGAAAAGTCTAGTTCAACATTTGAACTTATTTTGACTTAGTTTTCAGTTTAACAATCCTACTCTAATGACCTGCAATAGTGATCTTATGGATCCAAATGAACAAAGCTTGAGCTTCTATATTCGGACTCAAAAGTTCACAAACCTTTTCCGAGTATTAGCTTAATGTCAACTGACTCCACTAAAGAGTTGACACTGAGAATCTCTCGGTTCAAATGAATTCATTTTCTACTTAAATTCAACTTAACTATATTGAGCGGATCGATTGGATGTTATCTATGTTTACCCTTCATGAATAGCACCAACTAGTTGGATTTATAAAATTACCATATTATTCTTCTAATTGTTATTTCCTCAACTCCTTTGTTACCTGTGAATAAGTTAGAAACAATGTATTGACGGGTAGCCAACAAGTCACATTGTTTCGTCCGAATAAAGTCGGTACTTAATTTTGGATACCGCACAGTTCATTTATTCACAATCCAAGTAATAAAGCACGAGGTGATATATATTGCATCTCAACAATCTTGTACATGAATTCCATATCTATGAGAACTTCACAAAGTTGGTTCATGAAATCTTCATAACTTAATATCTCACCAATTGGCCTAGTCTAGATCATGTAATGGACCTAAAATTTGAGTTTCTCAAATGATAATATTAATGATATGAAATGACATGTCTCATTTCAGGATTTAGGTAAGCATGATGCAATTCATACATAGTGACCTTGAGATAGAAGATGTTAAATGGTTTGTTCTTCCATTGTGTCTAAAGGTGCACTGGTCAATTCAGTATCTTCGAAAGATACACTGGAAGAACTATAGAGTTCCTAACTCTCTATGCCTCGTAACCAGACATCATAGATTCTTCCAACAATCATACTGGGATTAATAGTCTGTAGATCTTTAAATTGTGAATATATCGTTTTAAGCAGACCATGAAGAGTTTGTTCACGCAAATCTACATTTGTCTCTTCATACATTGTTAGGTTTGATTAAGGACTATAAGACTATTGAATATCATAAGTCTTCAATCAAACTAAAAGGGAATGAATGAACGTTTCAACTTTTATTAATTTAATCAACAAATTACAATAAGGACTTTATAAAGATTTATATATTATATCAATATGTAAATGAACAATTTTCTCGTGGGCATCTCTGCCAACAGTTGTATGCCCCAAGATGTAGGTGATTTTGCACCGAACTGGGTCACCATATATTCTGTCATTTACATTCATGCACTAATTTATATTGTTATCTTATATTTGCTCAGTAAGTGTTACACATATTTTTCAAACATTTGGAGTAACATCTTACAGAGCATCGAACATAATTTTATTTCGTATCAGAGCAATCATCCTGAGAAGAAACATATGGAATCCTTTCTAAATTATGATACATAATATAAGGAGGAAGCTGAAAATTCTAGATCTTTAGGGATCGGAAGAACCAAAAGTTAGCGCTATCTCAGACATCTTATATTGATAAGATCATGGATTGTTTCAGTATGCAAGATTCCAAGAAAGGACAGTTACCTCTCAGAGATGGAGTGCATCTCTCTAGTGAGTAGTCTCCCAAGAATCCTCAAGTAGAGGACATGAGACACATTCCTTATGCTTTCAGATATTTTTTACGCAGTGGGCGTGGTGAGTAGATTCCAATCAAACCCTGGATACTAGCACTGGGTTGCTGTCAAGCATGTTCTCAAGTATCAATGGAAGATACTATCATTAGTTTTATACTCGCTTCTCCGGAGAACGAGAAACTATATGCTTGCATACTGAGGTGGTGACCTGAATATGACGGGATATACCGACTCTGATTTTCAAGCGGATAAGGATTCCAAGAAGTCCACATCTGGGTCTGTGTTCACCCTGAATGGTGTACCACTGGTCTAGAGAAGTATAAAGAAATCTTGCATTGTTGAGTCGATCATGGAAGACGAGTATGTGGCAGCTTGCGGAGCTTCATAGGAGGTTGTGTGGCTGAGGAAATTCCTAATGTACTTGGAAGTAGTTTCAAGTGTAAGCGAGCCTATAACACATTATTGTGATACTAGTGGGGCTGTTGCTAACTGTAAGTAACCAAGGAGTCACAAGCGCTCAAAACACATAGAGCGGAAGTATCACCTGGTATAAGACATTGTTCACAGAGGAGACGCTGAAGTCATGAATATCTCATCGTTGAACAACCTTCCTGATCCCTTCACGAAGCCTTTAACGAGTAAAGTCTTCGAGGGACACGTAGAAGGCTTAAGACTAAAAGATCATTCGCATCTCCTTTGAGTCAAGTGGGAGTTTTTGAGATTTGTGCCCACAAAGGAGATATTAGACATTAAAAATATATTTTGTATTTCGTTTTGCTGAAACATTAAATATAATTAATTATTCATTCTTATATAAATTTGTGTTTATGTATGTTTGTTACACTCTAAAACTGTCATCTACGAAAGAGGTGCTACAGACAGACTTGACAAGATACCCTCTTGTGACTAGTTTAAATAATAGTTCGCAAAATAAAGAATGATAAGACAATCGAATCTATGTATTGATTGTTTGAATAAATCATCGATATATTATCTTGTGATTTATTCTTGATGTCTTGATGAAGATATTGAACAAGACCATTGATGCTTCGAAACTCGAGATAAAACCGTTTAATCATTCTAAACTTCACGATCACATACGAGGGGAATTTTGGTAATTACCTTTTTTTTGAACTGAATATAGATATTCTTGTAATACTTTATGACATTTGATTTGTCAATGGGCAATGATTAAATGACGTTTCATTTGACCCGACGGTTGGTGTCATAATGTTAACGGTGTTTTGTTGGATTATGTGATTCACAGATACATAATTCGTGTTGAAACAATGCTGAAGCATTAATATCACATTGTGCTTTGTTGCGAAAGTGCGAACGAATAAACCGGGCATTGTATTCATCGATTAGAACATTCTTTGAATAACAAATAACAAATGAGTTAGTGAAATAATAATTCAGGCGTAAAACAATAATTTTACATTTTTCTGAGTTAAAACACACGAAATGTAATGTAGTAAATTACTCTGTGGATCGTGTGAAGAAATTTTTGTCACATCAAATAGAAAATAAACGCATATGAACTTAGAGAGTTTGAATATTGGTCTTTTAATGAAATCGACTAATATTAAAAATTAAAAGTCGAAAAAAGTTTGAGAACTTTTGAGTCCGATCTTTATTTTAAAATTTCGTTCATGTGCACTAGTCCAAAATTGATCTTCTGATACTATTAACTTTTAGCTACGACAAGTGGCATCTAAAAGTCGCATCCAAATGTTCATTTCGATGCGACTGGTCGCATCTACTCTTCGTATTTGGCATAATAATTTTTTTGTCTTCGAAACATATTTAGATGCGTCAAAAGTCGCATCTAAAGTCTTATAGGGATTATTTGATGCGACAATTTCGCATCTAAAAACCCAAAAAATTGGGCGGGCCAAATTCCTTCATTTTCCCATTGTTTATCTGACGTGTAAATTCTTTGTTTTCTTTTTCCGAGCATTAGATGCGACTTAATTTTCAAACGCGAGTCGCATCTAAAATTTTGGGTTTTAATATAAAATATGTCGCCTCTTTCCCTTTGCAATATCAAATCTCATTTCCCAACTTCCAAACACAGAACTTACAACCACCTCTTCGCGAATCTTCGTTACTACCGCGAATCTTCGTTATTTTCTGACCTTGGATTTTTTTCTTTGTTTATATTTTTATTTTGATTTCGTTAATCCAGGATTTGTATACTGTGAATTTCAATGAGTTTTTGTATGTATTGTGTTTGGTCGATTCTGGAACAGAGAGGATCCGATTTTGTATGTATGTATTATGTGTTGTATGCTGCTTTTTTTTGGCCATTTCTTTTTTATATTGGTTAGACTATACTTTTCTGGTTATGGAGGATTTAGTAGCTATTTTTATATTGTTTTCTTTCTATTATTAAGATTGGGTGATATATAATTTTTTTTTAACATTTGTCTGTTTTCTTGTTTTATTGATCAAGTTTATTCGCTAGTAAAAAAATATTGGTTGACTTGGTAATGACAATTTAAAATAATAACTACAAGAATCAATATACAAAAAGCATGTAGAGCATGGTTATGGCAATTAGTTTCTTTTCCAGCACTTACTAAGGAGTTTAATTAGTTTCTACCATCGATTTCGTATAGCCTGGTTCAATTTTTTGCGGCGAAGCTATCACCTTCTTCCACCGACTCGTTATGCATCCGCGCCGACCTTCGATTTCGGCAAGCTCGGTTGAGAGAGATGAAGATTGAAAGAACTGAACTTCAATTACTCTGGAAAAGGTTTGCCATTTCCTCAACGAATCGGAAATCTTGTTTTTAGTTTCTAACCTTTATTTTATTTTAATTCTTCATTCGGGTGTATGTACATGTAGACAAAAAACTTAAAAGCAGTGCGTCTCTATTTTGATATTCTAACCAGAGCTAGTTTCTGACTTTATCTTGAAATTTCTTTATTTGAGATTCCTTCGTGACCCACGACCGCGATTCCTCCTCCGCATCTCACGATCAGTGCTGTTCACAGCTGTTGCTCGTTCTCCCTGCTCTTCACAGCGCTCTCTGCCGTCTCTTATTTAACTTTTAATTTCATTAATTTTATTAAAAATATTTTTACTTGGCGGGAAAAGCATTAGATGCGACTATGTCGCATCCAAAGGCAATGTAATTTTTTTTTGCACTTTCTTATTTTTCGTGGGTACACGTTCGGATGCGAGTAATCGCATCAGAATCTTTTGGCGCAGACTATTGGATGCGACTAGTCGCATCATAATGTCGTTTACCGCCAATTTTTACGTTATGTTTTTGTTGAATTTGGATGCGATGAGTCGCATCAAAGTTATCGTATGTGATGTTGGTGACTATTGGATGCGACAATACTTATAGCAACGACCGCATCCAAAATCGCATTCAAGGAACATTTAGATGCGACTTTCAACCTTAGAATGAGACAAAAAGTCGCATCAAAAGGCATAATTTGTACTAGTGGTGGGTCTATAAAGTTTCTATAATAGGCTCTTGGACGAGATTTATTAAATTAGAACGATTGGTTTTCTCATTGAATGTAAATTGTGATTTACACTAAGAGAATTATATTCTAAGTAATTAAATAAATATTAGTTATTTATTATTACGTTTATTTAATGAATCATTTTATGTTATTATATTGGTAATAATATATTTTGATGATTCAAATCAATAAAAAATGAAAATAAATATTTTCTCGTTTTGTACTTGTTTGAGAAGTATGAAAAGAATTAATAACTTCTCATTAAATAAATGAGATGTTCTAAATTAATTAAATATTATTTTATAAATAAATCAATTAAAATTAGGGAATGAATTTAATTATAGCCGGCCACGTTTATTGAACTATGGCTGGATATTAAATCATTAAAAGGTTGAATACGGCTTAAGTTGACTATTGAATTTGACCTAACTTAATCCTGTTGTCTCTCAAGGTATAAATAGGGATTTTTTTCAAGAAACCCTAGCCCTAATCCCATTAGAGATCACTCGGCCAACTTCTTCCCCTCTCTAGAGAGAGTTTTGGACGAGAGTCTTAGAGAGAGTTGTTCAAATCAAATAGCCCACCCTCTTAATCTCCCATAAACTCCGAGAGTATTATTTCTGAATCCTCATGTGGTGTTTGAATGAGTTTCGATTGTCATAGGGTTGACCAACTCAAGGAGAAACGAGCTAGACGCGAAGAAGGCTCAATCTGACAAAGGACAGGCCAATCCGGCGAGCTCCAGCCCCGTGCGCATGCACCTTTACATGAGCTGTCCTTCCTTGCGCCTACTTCCATTGCATGTGTCAGCCCCAAGGACCAGACAGCTCACTCGCTGTTGTTCCCGCGCGTGTGCCAACCTTGAGAGCAAGCCTCCGACCAGCCTTCCTTCCCGCGCGAGCCTGCCATCCTCCCCACACGCCAGTCTGCCTCCCGCGCCCCTGTCTGCTAGCTCTCTATGCGCCTAGCTGCCTCTCTTGCACCTTCCACACCGTGCGCCTAGAAATTCTCAGCGCATCCGAGCGTCTCAATTCTAGAGAGGATTTGATGAGACATTCCGGCGTAAGTGAGAAACGCACAAGGTTGTTTACAACCTCATATGTAAGTCATTTGTAACGAATTGGAACTGCAATTCTATAAATGTTATAGGTTGCTAGTTTGTTCAATTTGTTGATCAATATGTTTTGAATAAAAAATTTATTGACATGTTAGTAATTCTTAATGCCTTGGTTAATTGAATATGTTAAAATAATTTTTAATATATTAGATCATATTATATAATTCCTCAATATTGTGATATGTTATATAATATAATTGGTTAAACCTAAACTAAATCCCAACATTTTCGTGGAAGGTGGTCAAGATACCAAGGTTTGTGAGTTGCTTAAATCCATTTATAGACTAAAGTAAGCATCTAGGTCATGGAATACTAGATTTGAAGAAACTGTAAAAATCTCGGGATTTGAACATTCAATAGAAGAACCTTGTGTTTATGAGTTAATACACGAGGGAAATGTTGTGTTTCTGGTATTATATGTCGATAATATATTACTCATTGGGAATGACGTGAGTAAATTATCTTAATCTAAACTCTGGTTAGCAAAGCAGTTTGATATGAAGGATCTAGGAGAAGCTGCGTCCATTCTGGCGATTCAGATCTTTCGAGACCGAAATAACTAGACCTTGTGCTCTCCCAAGCATGTTATATAGATAAGGTGATGGATCGCTTCGCCATGCAAGACTTTAAGAGGGGCCAAACCCCCTTTAGACATGGAGTCTCACTCTCTAAGGACCAATCCCCCAAGACTGCATAAGAGATTGATGACATGAGAAAAATTCCCTATGCTTCGGCCGTATGAAGCCTCATGTATGCTATGTTGTGCACTAGACCAAATAAATATATCGCCGTTGGCGTAGTTAGTTGTTTCCTAATAGGTTGCTGTCAAGCATGTTCGTAAGTATATTCATAGAACTAGGAACTTGGCGCTTACATATTCAGGTATTGACCTGACTATGATGGTGTACACGAATTCTGACTTTCAGGCAGACAGATATTCCAAGAAATCTACTTCAGGATCTGTGTTCATTCTGAATGGTGGATCTATTGTTTGGAGGAGTATCAAACAATCTTGCATTGCTGACTCCTCATGGAAGCAGAATATGTGGCTGCTTGTGAAGCATCCATAGAGGTTGTATGGCTTAGAAAATTCCTTAAGTATTTGATAATAGTGGGGTTGTTGCTAACTCAAAGGAACCTAGAAGCCATAAGCATTCTAAACATATTGAGAGGATATACCATTTGATTAGAGAGATCGTGCAGTGCGGAGACTTGAAGGTGAAGAAGATCTCAACAGTTGACAATCTTGCAGATCCTATCCAACAAGGTCTTCGACCAACATCCAGACGGATTAGGCATGAAGGACTATACTCATCTAATTTGAGTCAATTGGAATTTTGTTGGCAGAGATGCCCATAAGAAGATTATTTATTTACATATCGATGTAATATAACTCTCTCATGAGTCCTTAGTGTAATTTGCTTATTAAATTAATAAAAGTTAAAATGTTCATTCATTCCTTTTTTGTTTATTTGAAGATTTATGATATTCAATAGTCTTATAGTCCTTAATCAAACCTAACAATGTATGAAGAGACAAATGTCAATTTGCGTGAACAAACTTTTCATGGTTCTCTTAAAACGAAATATTCACAATTTAAAGATTAATGCAATATTGATCCTAATATGATTTTTGAAAGAATCTATGGTATCTGGTTATGAGGTCTAGAGAGTTAAGAACTCTATAGTTATTCCAGTGTATTTTCGGAAGATAATGAATTGACCAGTGCACCTTTAGAGACAATGTAAGAACAAATCATTTAACCTCTCATGTCTCAAGATCACTATGTATGAATTGCATCGTGCTTACCTTAATCCTGAAATGAGACATGTCATTTCATAACTTCTATATATCCAGAAAATGAATTGCATCGTGCTCTAGATCCAAGTTTGTGAACTAGATGCCCTCTATAGGTCATATATTGGGTTATGAAGTTGACATGAGTATACTTTGTAAAGTTCTCATAGATATGGATGTACAAGATTGCTGAAATGCAATGTATGTCACCTTATGGTTTATTACTTGGATTGTGAAAATGAATCGTGCGGTATCCAAAATTAAGTAACGACTTTATTTGGATGAAACAAAGTGACTTGTTAGGTAATCGTCAATACATTGTTTCTAACTTATTCACAAGTAACAAAAGAGTTGGAGAAATAACAACTAGAAGGGTAAAATGGTATGTTACAAATCTCATCTTGTTGATGATATTCAATAAGGGTAATTATAGATAACATTCAATAGATCCTCTCAACATAATTAAGTTGAATTTTGAGTAGAAAATAAATTCATTTGAACCAATAGATTCTCAGTGTCAACTCTTTATTGGAGTCAGTTGCCATGAAGCTAGTACTCGGAAAATTTTTGTGAACTTTTGGGTCCAATTATAGTAGCTCAATATTTGTTCATTTGGATCCATAAGGTCATTACATGTCATTAGAGTAGCATTGTTAAACTAGGAGGTAAGTCAAAATAAGTTAATGCGTTAAACTAGACGTTTACTAGAAAAATTTCTAAAGCGTATTTTTGTCCACATGGAAATAAGATGATGTGAATAACAAAATGAAATTTTCAATATTTTCATATGATCGAGAAAGAAATTATTTTCTAAAGCCGAAAAGTCGTTTAAGGCATTGTGAAATTATTTTCATTATTTGTGCAATATTAATTCTACAATGAGTATTTTAAGAATTATCTTAAAATAAATAAAGAAGCATCTAGAAGTTCCACCCTTAGTGTAGAATTCGGCCAAGCATCATAGAGGAGAAAGAGAAATATTTCCTATTATTTTGTGCATTACTGTATACTAGTAATCGCCCAAAAGAAAATAGATAAAAAAATTATTTGAGAAGGAAACAAATGTGCTAAGTGAGGAAGCGAATTTCCTTCACTAAAGTAATAGTATGGCCGGCCATGCTGATAGAGAAATGAGAGGAAATCAAATATTGTGTCATGAATACACAATAGAAAAAAGTAATTACCCTTTCTTATATTTCCTTTTCTTAAATATAGAGACTCACATTGAGGTGTGAAAGCAAGCTATTCTTTCTCTTGTTCTCTCATAGTGGCCGACCATATCCTCTCTCTCTCTCTCTCTCTCTCTCTCTAAATATACTTATCTTATTTTGGCACCTAAGTCCTCATTAGACTTAGGCGTAAATTAGCTCATAGACTTGATCTTGAGTTATTGCGTTTAATTGTGCCCACACACAAATCTGTTATAGACTCTTATAATAGAAAACTTAGGTTCCTCGAGTTCACGACTAGGTGTGAAGAAAACAAGCAAGACGAGACGATCAACATTTCCTAAGGTCTCTTCAAGATCAAGCTACGAGGAAGGTTAGTCCCAAATAATTATAACATGTTTTTTAAAAAAATGTTGTTCATGCACTTTGCCTAGGTTAGTAAAATTGTTTTACTTATAAAGAAATTTTTATATTCAGCCATTAAATCGTTAATGATAATTTTTTTCTTAACCCTAGACCTATTCCAACAAATGGTATTAGAGCATATGTCAAATTTTTTAATTATCCGTCATCACATTATGGGATGGTTTGGTCCACTGTCTATTTAAAAAGCGAGAGCGTTAAATGTCTCGAATTCAGCTCTCGATATGTTCGTTGATGCTCGTTAAACATTCCTGAATGAGCAATGATGAGCGGAAGTGCTCGAATCCAAACCAACATAAGATATGATGTAACAAAAACAATTTGAAAGGTGAACAAAAATACATTAACAATAGAAGTGTCTTATAATGTTCACCTTCATCAATTCCTTGACCGTTGGTGAATTCTCATAAATGTCCCTTTGAAAATCCAAAACATGGATGTATCAATCTCTTAAGTCGGCTCGCAAGGTGAACCAATGTTCATTACTGAAGCTGACGACGAACATAGTTTCATTAGCACCCTTCCATGACAAGATCAATCGTGAATGGTGTCAAACCTTCGACACAAATATAACCCGTTCATCCCAGTCGTCGTACCGTATACGTTCTGGACCCATCTAGTGTTCATGACGCGAATTTCCTACTAGTACTCGTGAAAGTGCCGTTTAAGCCTCCATAGCATATGAATGATCACATTAATATGCTACACGAACCGTACCCATCAGTTTAGTAGAGAATATCGATTGTTTAATTAACAAGAGAGGTGAATTTATTAACAAGAGATGTACCGTATTTGTTAACCATTTCCCGTTCTCTAAGAAAACATTAAAGAATTCGGGCTCGGCGTCCGCGGTTCTCAAATTTGATGTCTCCGTCTTCTTGCCATTGTAAACGAGTGTGTCCTTCCGCTTATCAATGTTCGGCAACATCAACATAATGAAATAGGTATGAGAGAGACTAGAACCCAAGTACTTATGTCGATTTGGGTCAGTGAAACCGGAAGGAAAAGTACTTAAGAAATTTTGAAGTTAGAATCTCGAAGCAAACATATCAATTGGAAATGAAAGATAAAAAATGTTTATAAAATAAAAAATGTTACAAAAATATTTTCAAAGGTACGAAATTTCTACAAACTATAAGCCATAATAAGTAACTACGTTATGAACGCAGTAAATACCTTTCTGAAGTCCCTTAGGCAACTTGTGTATTATAATTTTGCCCGGATGTAACTCTGTAATGTCCTGAAATACCATGTTCAACCTCTCTCACATTCTAAGATGTGAAAAAAAGAGATTAGACTAGTTAGTTTTTATAAAATATATTATATTAGTTAAAAATTAACATATACTTACAAAGGTTACCTAATCCACTTGCATTCATGATTGCCGACGCCCGAAGGTAGACATAAAATACAAGAGTGTGCTGAATGCATGGCTCGAATCATTTTAGACCTCATACTGCTGAAGGCTGAAATCATTCCAAATCTTTGCTGTCAAAATAAATAGAGGAGTATGAGCGATACCATGAGTAGAAGCCTTTGTCGAAGCAAACAATGGGAGCGAAAGTGAGAACAACAGTGGGAGCAAGAAGAGGAGCGGTCTAACAAATTATATTAATAACAAAACTCGTTATTTTCATATTTAATAACGTACTAAATATTTCAAGTAAACTTGAACTTATTTATTAGATGTTGAGTGTTCACAGTGAAATCCTCGTCCGTGTCCTCTTTATTGCTCCATAAGTTCTTGAACATGAGATGTCGAAGAGATAAGGTAAATCTAATCTTTGATATTTTGTAACTCCACCACGTCATCAGGCTTTGTCGGGTAGAACATTGGACGAAACTGCTTCCCCACCTTCTTGCGAAACTTCTCTTCATCGGCCCAAGGTCTCAGCATTTGTAAAACACCCAATTACGACACGAATATAATGTTTAAGATTATTTTACAAACAAGTTAGTCATAACCATATAATGATGTCTTAAAAGTTTAATAAGTTACCATTTTCTTACTAAAATCTTCTCGACGTCTTTGAGTTACAACTGGACCACTAGACAATGAGTGCATCCTCATAATTTTATTCTCGAGATTCTCGGTGATCTGCAAATTCAACTCCGAATGGCCTCGAACGCCTAATATTGCACTGCATGCATATTTCTAATATATGTTTACTTCGCTTCCTTCTATTCTATTCTCTCGTCACTCATCTTCTTCTTCACCCTCTCGTAGTAGAGCGCTAAGTTCACTGAGAAAGGTGAGAAAGTTAATGTCCAACTTATTTGGCCCCATGGTACACTCTAGAAGAACAAGAGATCGTATACCAACCGAATGTACTTGTCGTCTAAGGTTTGGTTCAGGTTGCTGTTGGGATTGGTGCCCACAAAGGAGAATATTAGACATTTTATTTATTATTTGTAATATTTTGCTGAAACATTAATATTAATAAATAAGCTTTCTTTTCCTATAGTTTGTGTTTATGTATGTATGCTACGTTCTGAAACTGTCATCAACGAAAAGGGTGTTAAATACAGATTTGACATGATAACCCCTTGTGACTAGTTTAAACCATTTGTTCACAATCTTAAGACCGATTGAGCATTCGAGTCTAAGTAACGATTGTTTGAATGAATCATGATATCTTATCATGTGATATAGAAAGTTGTGACTCTATGATTTCATTCTTGATATCTTATAGAAGATATTGAACAAGACCTAGTGATTCTATGGAAGCTCGATATAAAACCGTTTAATCCAGAAGCTCCAAGATCACATACGAGGGGTACTTCGATAACTACCTTAATCCTGAGGTGAGTGCATAGTCGATACTACACTTTATGTCATTTGATTTGTCAATGGGCGATGGCCGTGTAATGGCTGCATCTGACCCGACGGTTGGTGACATAATGTTGTAGTGTTGGATTATGTGATTCACAGATATGGAATTCGTGTACACATAATGAAAGTCATTGTATCACACTATGGTTTGTTACGAGATAGTGAATGAATTAATCTGGCCAGATAATCATTGAATATGAGATTCCTTGATTAAAACATGTGACATGTATTGACGTCTCACTTTATGTTTTTTCTCATTCACAAGTAACAAACGAGTTAGTGAAATAATAACTCTAGGGGTAAAACGGTAATTTTACATTCCTCGGACTTACTGATACACACGAAGGGTATTTTGGTAAAGTACACCGTGGATCGAGTACAGAAAAGTTCTGTGACTTCAAACGGAAAAATATGCGCGCATGAACTTAGAGATTTTCAATATTGGTCCTTTAGTGGAGTCGACCATTATTAAGAATTATAAGCCGGAAATAATTTGTGAATTATTGAGTCTGTGCTATATTCTCAAGCTTCGTTCATGTGGGTCCATAAGGTCTCAATGATGCACATTTAGAAGAGATTAATTGAACGCAATAAATTGATTTACTCATAAAATACAAATTGTGATTTGTATAGAGAAATTTATTTTCCAAGCAAATTAATGAATACTGTGTTATTCATTAATTATTGATTTTGTGAATTAAAGAACTTTATTATTGTAATAATAATTTTCTTGAGAATTCATAATAACAATATTAGAAAATAAAACGTTTCTCGTTTTATGTTATTCGATAACCATGAAACAATTTAATAACGAGTTATTAAATAATTGAGAGTTCTAAATTAAGTCGAATTTGGAAATTAAATCAAGGCAATTTGGGAAATAAAATTGAGAAACGAGTAGGACATACGGGCCGGCCATTAACATGGTTTTGGGCTGAATATCGATTCAACAAAAGCCCACATGAAAGCCCATTAACAATGTCTATAAATAAAGGGTTTGAGGAAACCCTAGAAAAAGTTTGCTCTGTCTCTCTCTTCCCTCTCCCTCTTGGCCGACCACCCCATCACCCGAGAGGACGAAAAATTTCGTTTCTTGTTTTCTCGTGTGCGTTCATCTGAGCCCACACTCATCTTCTCGTTTTTCTTCTTGTGTCATCGTTGAATCAACTTGTGGTTGTTTGGTCCATTTTCGTTTTTTGGAAATCTGACCTCCGAACCAAAGATTCGATGAATCCGACGAATCTGAGTCTGCAAACCCAGATCTCTCTCCGAACCCATTTAAGTCAGTTCGTTGCCGACGCAACGCAAAAAACGACGTCCCAATCCGAGCTTCCATGAGCTCTCAGCGTCGTCGCGAGTTTCGCCTGCGATCTGCCTCCGCCCATCCGCGCGAACCTGCGCCTGACTCCGCCCGATCGCCCCTCTGCGTGTCCCAGCAGCCTGCCGCCTTTGTCCAGCCGAGCCTGCCTCTGCCCAGGTCGCTGCCGACGTCGCCGTTGTTCCTCCGCCTGAGCCCAGAGGTGCCTGCCCCTCTCAGCCGCTCCGGGGTCTCCTAGGGCCGCTGCCTTCTGCGTCGGACGAGTCCAGCCGCTGACGCCCGTTCCCAGCCTGCCGAGGACCGGGCGCCATCTGTTGCCAGCTTCCCGGACCAGCCCCAAGGACGTGCCTGCTTGCCGCCTTCGCTGCCCGTGTTGACGAGCCGAGGAAGTCTCTTGCAAACCCGGAATTGGATAAGCTTGAAGATTCTCGCATCGAACTCGATTTCAATTCCTCGACTGAGTTATTTATAACTCGACGATGTAAGTTTCGATAATCTTAAATACTCTTAATTGATATAATTGTTATGATTGTTTGGAGTGTTTTATTTTATTGACATAACATGTTTAGAATTAAATTGTTAATTAACATGCTTATGATTTTAATGCCAATAGGTTGTTAGATATTAAATAGTTTAATATGATAGATCGATTTTATTATTAATTCCGCACGTAATTAGTTATGTTTAATAATAATTTACTTAAATCGTTAAGTAATTTCCAACAAATGGTATCAGAGCTATAATTGGCATTAAAATCTAAGTTGTAACTAGTTTTAAAATTTGTTTTAGCTAGTTGATTGTTGGCGTTTTTGGATATGATTGTTTATTGCATTATGAATGTTATAAATTATGATTGGTTGTTTATGGATGGAACCTTTTTGATATGGCCTTAGGATTTTGTTTCCGGTTACGTCTGGGTTTATTTTATTTTTCTTTTAAATTGTGAGCCTCAATTTTCGAGGACGTTTAAGTTGTAAAATATAAAATTGTTGTAATCCGGCGATGTAAAGACGAGGGACGAAGGAGACTCGGTGTTGGCCGCACGTTATTGAATGTGTGAGAGCTAAACCGAGAGACTCAATTTGGCCGCACGTTATTGAACGTGTGAGTGCTAATTGAGTGGGAGGAAATCGGAGTTGGCCGCACGATGGAAACGTGTGGGTGCTAATCCGATCGACTGAATGACGCGTCATCAAGCACCTCGACCGGAAATAATAGAAAATTAAATAGGATTTAATGGTTTATGTAATTATTTTATGGGTTGTATTTAGAAATAGGCCATTCAATGAGTTAAATTAGTTATGCTTTATTTAATTTAATCTCATTGCATAGCACGTCACACGTCATATAGGATAGAACGCCAACATCAAAATTAACATGAATTTTTCATATAGTTTATAATTAAATAATGAGTTATAAATTGTAAACTGTTTTTAATAGAATATGATTCTTTCCAAAAACTAAGTGGGAGGGTTGTTTATCGTTGAAACAACCCACGGTCCCCGATGTGAATTTAATTGACTTAATGTGTGATGAACTAAGAGTCACCCTCGTGGCCCTCCCTTTAATGGGAGTACTTCGGAAGCATTAAGTTAATCAAATTGTTACGAACCAAGCCTTAAAGAGAAACGATGATACGGGGTCTCCCCTAGGTGAACCGTTATCAAAGTGACTTGATTAAAGGCCCACACGTCGGTTGCACACTTAAACTTATGTTTTAAAGTAATCCTCCCTCGAGGCCCTGCATTAAAAATAAGTGACCAAAGTTTATGGTAATTAGTAAGAACTAGAAGTTGTGACTTCTTGGATGGTTCGAACTAAATAGTGATGTGTCACGACTATGAAAGGCGATTAATTGCGGTTTCCCCTAGGAAAAGTAATTAATCATTATTGTTCATAATATCATGAATTGCTTACATGCTTTCCTCACCATATTAGGACTGTTGCATGCATCATGTAGTTCGCATTTGTAGCACATACTAAATTTATTTATTTTATTATTTGTTTCAGCAAATGTCTTTTAAATACCCCACATAGAATTATTTTAAGTACAAACAAACTCGAGGATGAGAATTACGTAGATTGGAAACGTAACCTCGACATTGTATTGACGATGTAAAAGCACAAGTACGTTCTCACTGTCCCCTGTCCTCCTATTCCGAGTTATGACTCGAGTCAGGAAGACAAGACGCATATAACTCTTGGATGAGATCCGATGAGATTACAAGGTGCTATATTCTAGCATCTATGAGCAATGTGTTGCAGCAGTCTCATAGACACATCGATACAATGTACAAAGTGTTGTACAACGTACTTGAGATGTTTGGAGGTTATAGGCGTCAGGCTAGGCAGCAAGCTTTCCGCAGTTTCTTGAACTGTAGAACGAATCCAGAAACTCTTGTTCAGACCACATGCTTGCGATCATGGGTCATATGAATGAGATGGAGATTCTTGGATCAGAGATCAATAGAGACACCAAAATAGATATGATCTTGAAAACTCTCTCTGACTCTTTTAATTGCTTCCGTCTGAACTATTCCATGAACAAGCTCGACTATACAGTCTAGGAGCACATGAAACAGTTGCAGGCTGCCGATGGTCCTCTCCCTAAGAACAAATAGAAGTCAAGTGAGCTCAATGTTACTGAACATAGAGGCCTCGACATCTGGTTCGAAGAGGTTTAAGAGGAAGCCCAAAAAAACGCCAACCGAACAAGAATATTTGTCACCTAAACTTATTACACGACAAACAAAGTGTCGCCCGGGATCTTAGATCGCGGGGCATCTGAGCATGTTGTTTGTAATTTGAATGGTTTTGAGAAAATCAAAAGCTTGAGCAACAAAGAATTATGATTCACTTGGGAAGCCACAAACGGTCACATGTTGATGAGACCGACGACACATATCTATGGCACTTGTGTCTTGGACATATTGTCCTAGATAGGATTAAGAGATTGACTAAGGATGATCCTTTGAAATCTCTACAGGTGGGAACTCTTCCCACTTGTGAATTCTGTCTCAAGGACAATATGACCAAGAGGCTTTTCTCTTCGAAAGGTCTTAGAGCCAAGTATGCTTTTGGAACTCGTACATACTGATGCATGTGTTCCATTTAACATCCAGGCACAGGGAGGCTATGAGTATTTCGTAACCTTCACCGATGACTACTCGCGTTTTGGTTATATCTACCTTATGCGACATAAATCTGAAACCTTTGAAATGTTCAAGGTGTTTAAGGTTTTAGTCGAGAAGCAGACAGAGAAACAGATCAAAACTCTTCGATCAGATCAAAGGGAAGAGTATTTGTCTGGAGAGTTCGAAGACTTTCTTAAGGAAGAAGGTATTCATTCTCAGCTTACAGCACCTGGCACCCCGCAATTAAACGGTGTGTCAGAGAGAAGGAATTGAACTCTACTAGATATGGTGAAATCGAGGATGAGTTACTCATCACTTCCCGATTCGTTCTATGGATACGCCTTAGAAGCGGCAGCGTACATTCTGAACAAGGTTCCGTCTAGAACGGTTCCTGGAACAACTTACAAAAGATATGGAGTGGCAGAAAATCTGTTTTACACCACGTCCGTATCTGGGGTTGTCTAACACATGTGCTGAGACGAAAGACTAGCAAGTTGGCTAGTCGTTAAGAAGTATGCCTCTTCATAGGACATTCCAAAGAATCGAAAGGTTGCATCTTCTATAGCTCTACTGATCAGAAAACATTTGTTAGTATGAATGCTAGGTTTCTGGAAGCAGACTATATGAAAGATGTTGTACCGAGAAGCAGACTTGTGCTTAAGGATCTATTGGATGAAGTAGCTTGTACTTCAGAGAATAGAACAAGTTCTATTCCAATAGTGGAAGATACACACCTGGAACGAGAGACTCCTGTGATTCGTCGCAATATCAGGACTGTACGACAGCCTGACCGATACATGGGTGTCGGAGAGACTTTCACTGCAGTTGCATATCAGGAGGATGATGATCCGATATCGTTTTCCCAATTGAAGTAGAGTTCCGAAGCAAACCTCTGGCAAGAAGCCATGAACGTTGAAATGCATTTGATGTATTACAACGATGTCTGGAAGCTTGTAGACTTACCCAAAGGCATCAAGCCTGAAGGATGTAAGTGAATCTACAAGAAGAAGAGAGGTCCGGATGGAAATGTTAAAACATTTAAGGCTAGACTGGTGGCGAAAGGGTTCACACAAAAAGGAAGGTATATATTATGAGGATACCTTCTCTCCAGTCGCGATGCTGAAGTCCATCCGTACTCTCTTGTCCATTGTTGCCGTCCTGGATTATGAAATTTGACATATGGATGTCAAGACTGCCTTTTTGAATGGCAATCTTGATGAGCGCATTTATATGGCTCAACCAGACGGGTTCGTGGAGAAAGGCCAACAGAGCAAGGTTTGCGAGTTGCCAAAGTCCATTTATGGACTGAAGCAAGCATCTAGGTCGTGGAATATTAAATTCGACGAGACTCTGAAAGGCTACAGCTTTGATTAGTCAGTAGATGAGCCATGCGTCTATATGATGATAAACGATGGCAAAGTGTGTTTTCTAAATCCTATATGTCGATGACATACTACTCATTCAGAATGATGTTGGTAAGTTATCAGAGGTTAAGATCTGGCTGTCAAAGCAATTTGAGATGAAGGATCTGGGAGAACCGGCTTACATTCTGGGTATTCAGAATATTCCGTGACCGGAAGAACCGGAAGTCAGCTTTTTCCCAAGCATCTTATATTGATAAGATCATGGATCACTTTAGTATGCAAGACTCCAAGAAAGGGCAGTTACCCTTTAGACATTGAGTGCATCTCTCAAGTAAGCAGTCTCCTAAGACACCTCAAGAGGTTGAGGACATGAGACATGTTCCATACGTCTCAGCCGTCGGAAGTCTCATGTATGCTATGCTTTGTACTAGACCAGATATTCGCTGCGCAGTAGGCGTGGTGAGTAGGTTTCTGTCGAACCCTGGACCCTAGCACTGGGTTACTATGAAGCATGTTTTGAAGTACCATCGTATGACGAGGAACTACATGCTATAATACTCAGGTAGTGACCTGAATATGACGGGATATACCGACTCCGATTTTCAAACGGACAAGGATTTCAGGAAGTCCACATTAGGGTCTGTGTTTACCCTGAATGGTGGATCTGTGGTCTGGAGGAGTATCAAGCAATCTTGCATTGCTGACTCGACCACGGAAGCCAAATATGTGGCAGCTTGTGAAGTTGAAAAAGAGGCTGTGTGGCTGAGGAAATTCCTTATGTACTTGAAATTTGTTCCAAGTGCAAGCGAGCCCATTACACTTTATTGTGATAACAGTGGGGCTGTAACCAATTGTAAGGAGCCAAGAAGTCACAAGCGCTCAAAACACATTGAGCGCAAATATCACCTCATGCGAGATATTGTGAACTAAAGGATATTGTATCTCCTTTGAGTCAAGTGGGAGTTTGTTGGGATTGGTGCCCACAAAGGAGAATATTAGACATTTTATTTATTATTTGTAATATTTTGCTGAAACATTAATATTAATAAATAAGCTTTCTTTTCCTATAGTTTGTGTTTATGTATGTATGCTACGTTCTGAAACTGTCATCAACGAAAAGGGTGTTAAATACAGATTTGACATGATAACCCCTTGTGACTAGTTTAAACCATTTGTTCACAATCTTAAGACCGATTGAGCATTCGAGTCTAAGTAACGATTGTTTGAATGAATCATGATATCTTATCATGTGATATAGAAAGTTGTGACTCTATGATTTCATTCTTGATATCTTATAGAAGATATTGAACAAGACCTAGTGATTCTATGGAAGCTCGATATAAAACCGTTTAATCCAGAAGCTCCAAGATCACATACGAGGGGTACTTCGATAACTACCTTAATCCTGAGGTGAGTGCATAGTCGATACTACACTTTATGTCATTTGATTTGTCAATGGGCGATGGCCGTGTAATGGCTGCATCTGACCCGACGGTTGGTGACATAATGTTGTAGTGTTGGATTATGTGATTCACAGATATGGAATTCGTGTACACATAATGAAAGTCATTGTATCACACTATGGTTTGTTACGAGATAGTGAATGAATTAATCTGGCCAGATAATCATTGAATATGAGATTCCTTGATTAAAACATGTGACATGTATTGACGTCTCACTTTATGTTTTTTCTCATTCACAAGTAACAAACGAGTTAGTGAAATAATAACTCTAGGGGTAAAACGGTAATTTTACATTCCCCGGACTTACTGATACACACGAAGGGTATTTTGGTAAAGTACACCGTGGATCGAGTACAGAAAAGTTCTGTGACTTCAAACGGAAAAATATGCGCGCATGAACTTAGAGATTTTCAATATTGGTCCTTTAGTGGAGTCGACCATTATTAAGAATTATAAGCCGGAAATAATTTGTGAATTATTGAGTCTGTGCTATATTCTCAAGCTTCGTTCATGTGGGTCCATAAGGTCTCAATGATGCACATTTAGAAGAGATTAATTGAACGCAATAAATTGATTTACTCATAAAATACAAATTGTGATTTGTATAGAGAAATTTATTTTCCAAGCAAATTAATGAATACTGTGTTATTCATTAATTATTGATTTTGTGAATTAAAGAACTTTATTATTGTAATAATAATTTTCTTGAGAATTCATAATAACAATATTAGAAAATAAAACGTTTCTCGTTTTATGTTATTCGATAACCATGAAACAATTTAATAACGAGTTATTAAATAATTGAGAGTTCTAAATTAAGTCGAATTTGGAAATTAAATCAAGGCAATTTGGGAAATAAAATTGAGAAACGAGTAGGACATACGGGCCGGCCATTAACATGGTTTTGGGCTGAATATCGATTCAACAAAAGCCCACATGAAAGCCCATTAACAATGTCTATAAATAAAGGGTTTGAGGAAACCCTAGAAAAAGTTTGCTCTGTCTCTCTCTTCCCTCTCCCTCTTGGCCGACCACCCCATCACCCGAGAGGACGAAAAATTTCGTTTCTTGTTTTCTCGTGTGCGTTCATCTGAGCCCACACTCATCTTCTCGTTTTTCTTCTTGTGTCATCGTTGAATCAACTTGTGGTTGTTTGGTCCATTTTCGTTTTTTGGAAATCTGACCTCCGAACCAAAGATTCGATGAATCCGACGAATCTGAGTCTGCAAACCCAGATCTCTCTCCGAACCCATTTAAGTCAGTTCGTTGCCGACGCAACGCAAAAAACGACGTCCCAATCCGAGCTTCCATGAGCTCTCAGCGTCGTCGCGAGTTTCGCCTGCGATCTGCCTCCGCCCATCCGCGCGAACCTGCGCCTGACTCCGCCCGATCGCCCCTCTGCGTGTCCCAGCAGCCTGCCGCCTTTGTCCAGCCGAGCCTGCCTCTGCCCAGGTCGCTGCCGACGTCGCCGTTGTTCCTCCGCCTGAGCCCAGAGGTGCCTGCCCCTCTCAGCCGCTCCGGGGTCTCCTAGGGCCGCTGCCTTCTGCGTCGGACGAGTCCAGCCGCTGACGCCCGTTCCCAGCCTGCCGAGGACCGGGCGCCATCTGTTGCCAGCTTCCCGGACCAGCCCCAAGGACGTGCCTGCTTGCCGCCTTCGCTGCCCGTGTTGACGAGCCGAGGAAGTCTCTTGCAAACCCGGAATTGGATAAGCTTGAAGATTCTCGCATCGAACTCGATTTCAATTCCTCGACTGAGTTATTTATAACTCGACGATGTAAGTTTCGATAATCTTAAATACTCTTAATTGATATAATTGTTATGATTGTTTGGAGTGTTTTATTTTATTGACATAACATGTTTAGAATTAAATTGTTAATTAACATGCTTATGATTTTAATGCCAATAGGTTGTTAGATATTAAATAGTTTAATATGATAGATCGATTTTATTATTAATTCCGCACGTAATTAGTTATGTTTAATAATAATTTACTTAAATCGTTAAGTAATTTCCAACAAATGGTATCAGAGCTATAATTGGCATTAAAATCTAAGTTGTAACTAGTTTTAAAATTTGTTTTAGCTAGTTGATTGTTGGCGTTTTTGGATATGATTGTTTATTGCATTATGAATGTTATAAATTATGATTGGTTGTTTATGGATGGAACCTTTTTGATATGGCCTTAGGATTTTGTTTCCGGTTACGTCTGGGTTTATTTTATTTTTCTTTTAAATTGTGAGCCTCAATTTTCGAGGACGTTTAAGTTGTAAAATATAAAATTGTTGTAATCCGGCGATGTAAAGACGAGGGACGAAGGAGACTCGGTGTTGGCCGCACGTTATTGAATGTGTGAGAGCTAAACCGAGAGACTCAATTTGGCCGCACGTTATTGAACGTGTGAGTGCTAATTGAGTGGGAGGAAATCGGAGTTGGCCGCACGATGGAAACGTGTGGGTGCTAATCCGATCGACTGAATGACGCGTCATCAAGCACCTCGACCGGAAATAATAGAAAATTAAATAGGATTTAATGGTTTATGTAATTATTTTATGGGTTGTATTTAGAAATAGGCCATTCAATGAGTTAAATTAGTTATGCTTTATTTAATTTAATCTCATTGCATAGCACGTCACACGTCATATAGGATAGAACGCCAACATCAAAATTAACATGAATTTTTCATATAGTTTATAATTAAATAATGAGTTATAAATTGTAAACTGTTTTTAATAGAATATGATTCTTTCCAAAAACTAAGTGGGAGGGTTGTTTATCGTTGAAACAACCCACGGTCCCCGATGTGAATTTAATTGACTTAATGTGTGATGAACTAAGAGTCACCCTCGTGGCCCTCCCTTTAATGGGAGTACTTCGGAAGCATTAAGTTAATCAAATTGTTACGAACCAAGCCTTAAAGAGAAACGATGATACGGGGTCTCCCCTAGGTGAACCGTTATCAAAGTGACTTGATTAAAGGCCCACACGTCGGTTGCACACTTAGACTTATGTTTTAAAGTAATCCTCCCTCGAGGCCCTGCATTAAAAATAAGTGACCAAAGTTTATGGTAATTAGTAAGAACTAGAAGTTGTGACTTCTTGGATGGTTCGAACTAAATAGTGATGTGTCACGACTATGAAAGGCGATTAATTGCGGTTTCCCCTAGGAAAAGTAATTAATCATTATTGTTCATAATATCATGAATTGCTTACATGCTTTCCTCACCATATTAGGACTGTTGCATGCATCATGTAGTTCGCATTTGTAGCACATACTAAATTTATTTATTTTATTATTTGTTTCAGCAAATGTCTTTTAAATACCCCACATAGAATTATTTTAAGTACAAACAAACTCGAGGATGAGAATTACGTAGATTGGAAACGTAACCTCGACATTGTATTGACGATGTAAAAGCACAAGTACGTTCTCACTGTCCCCTGTCCTCCTATTCCGAGTTATGACTCGAGTCAGGAAGACAAGACGCATATAACTCTTGAATGAGATCCGATGAGATTACAAGGTGCTATATTCTAGCATCTATGAGCAATGTGTTGCAGCAGTCTCATAGACACATCGATACAATGTACAAAGTGTTGTACAACGTACTTGAGATGTTTGGAGGTTATAGGCGTCAGGCTAGGCAGCAAGCTTTCCGCAGTTTCTTGAACTGTAGAACGAATCCAGAAACTCTTGTTCAGACCACATGCTTGCGATCATGGGTCATATGAATGAGATGGAGATTCTTGGATCAGAGATCAATAGAGACACCAAAATAGATATGATCTTGAAAACTCTCTCTGACTCTTTTAATTGCTTCCGTCTGAACTATTCCATGAACAAGCTCGACTATACAGTCTAGGAGCACATGAAACAGTTGCAGGCTGCCGATGGTCCTCTCCCTAAGAACAAATAGAAGTCAAGTGAGCTCAATGTTACTGAACATAGAGGCCTCGACATCTGGTTCGAAGAGGTTTAAGAGGAAGCCCAAAAAAACGCCAACCGAACAAGAATATTTGTCACCTAAACTTATTACACGACAAACAAAGTGTCGCCCGGGATCTTAGATCGCGGGGCATCTGAGCATGTTGTTTGTAATTTGAATGGTTTTGAGAAAATCAAAAGCTTGAGCAACAAAGAATTATGATTCACTTGGGAAGCCACAAACGGTCACATGTTGATGAGACCGACGACACATATCTATGGCACTTGTGTCTTGGACATATTGTCCTAGATAGGATTAAGAGATTGACTAAGGATGATCCTTTGAAATCTCTACAGGTGGGAACTCTTCCCACTTGTGAATTCTGTCTCAAGGACAATATGACCAATAGGCTTTTCTCTTCGAAAGGTCTTAGAGCCAAGTATGCTTTTGGAACTCGTACATACTGATGCATGTGTTCCATTTAACATCCAGGCACAGGGAGGCTATGAGTATTTCGTAACCTTCACCGATGACTACTCGCGTTTTGGTTATATCTACCTTATGCGACATAAATCTGAAACCTTTGAAATGTTCAAGGTGTTTAAGGTTTTAGTCGAGAAGCAGACAGAGAAACAGATCAAAACTCTTCGATCAGATCAAAGGGAAGAGTATTTGTCTGGAGAGTTCGAAGACTTTCTTAAGGAAGAAGGTATTCATTCTCAGCTTACAGCACCTGGCACCCCGCAATTAAACGGTGTGTCAGAGAGAAGGAATTGAACTCTACTAGATATGGTGAAATCGAGGATGAGTTACTCATCACTTCCCGATTCGTTCTATGGATACGCCTTAGAAGCGGCAGCGTACATTCTGAACAAGGTTCCGTCTAGAACGGTTCCTGGAACAACTTACAAAAGATATGGAGTGGCAGAAAATCTGTTTTACACCACGTCCGTATCTGGGGTTGTCTAACACATGTGCTGAGACGAAAGACTAGCAAGTTGGCTAGTCGTTAAGAAGTATGCCTCTTCATAGGACATTCCAAAGAATCGAAAGGTTGCATCTTCTATAGCTCTACTGATCAGAAAACATTTGTTAGTATGAATGCTAGGTTTCTGGAAGCAGACTATATGAAAGATGTTGTACCGAGAAGCAGACTTGTGCTTAAGGATCTATTGGATGAAGTAGCTTGTACTTCAGAGAATAGAACAAGTTCTATTCCAATAGTGGAAGATACACACCTGGAACGAGAGACTCCTGCGATTCGTCGCAATATCAGGACTGTACGACAGCCTGACCGATACATGGGTGTCGGAGAGACTTTCACTGCAGTTGCATATCAGGAGGATGATGATCCGATATCGTTTTCCCAATTGAAGTAGAGTTCCGAAGCAAACCTCTGGCAAGAAGCCATGAACGTTGAAATGCATTTGATGTATTACAACGATGTCTGGAAGCTTGTAGACTTACCCAAAGGCATCAAGCCTGAAGGATGTAAGTGAATCTACAAGAAGAAGAGAGGTCCGGATGGAAATGTTAAAACATTTAAGGCTAGACTGGTGGCGAAAGGGTTCACACAAAAAGGAAGGTATATATTATGAGGATACCTTCTCTCCAGTCGCGATGCTGAAGTCCATCCGTACTCTCTTGTCCATTGTTGCCGTCCTGGATTATGAAATTTGACATATGGATGTCAAGACTGCCTTTTTGAATGGCAATCTTGATGAGCGCATTTATATGGCTCAACCAGACGGGTTCGTGGAGAAAGGCCAACAGAGCAAGGTTTGCGAGTTGCCAAAGTCCATTTATGGACTGAAGCAAGCATCTAGGTCGTGGAATATTAAATTCGACGAGACTCTGAAAGGCTACAGCTTTGATTAGTCAGTAGATGAGCCATGCGTCTATATGATGATAAACGATGGCAAAGTGTGTTTTCTAAATCCTATATGTCGATGACATACTACTCATTCAGAATGATGTTGGTAAGTTATCAGAGGTTAAGATCTGGCTGTCAAAGCAATTTGAGATGAAGGATCTGGGAGAACCGGCTTACATTCTGGGTATTCAGAATATTCCGTGACCGGAAGAACCGGAAGTCAGCTTTTTCCCAAGCATCTTATATTGATAAGATCATGGATCACTTTAGTATGCAAGACTCCAAGAAAGGGCAGTTACCCTTTAGACATTGAGTGCATCTCTCAAGTAAGCAGTCTCCTAAGACACCTCAAGAGGTTGAGGACATGAGACATGTTCCATACGTCTCAGCCGTCGGAAGTCTCATGTATGCTATGCTTTGTACTAGACCAGATATTCGCTGCGCAGTAGGCGTGGTGAGTAGGTTTCTGTCGAACCCTGGACCCTAGCACTGGGTTACTATGAAGCATGTTTTGAAGTACCATCGTATGACGAGGAACTACATGCTATAATACTCAGGTAGTGACCTGAATATGACGGGATATACCGACTCCGATTTTCAAACGGACAAGGATTTCAGGAAGTCCACATTAGGGTCTGTGTTTACCCTGAATGGTGGATCTGTGGTCTGGAGGAGTATCAAGCAATCTTGCATTGCTGACTCGACCACGGAAGCCAAATATGTGGCAGCTTGTGAAGTTGAAAAAGAGGCTGTGTGGCTGAGGAAATTCCTTATGTACTTGAAATTTGTTCCAAGTGCAAGCGAGCCCATTACACTTTATTGTGATAACAGTGGGGCTGTAACCAATTGTAAGGAGCCAAGAAGTCACAAGCGCTCAAAACACATTGAGCGCAAATATCACCTCATGCGAGATATTGTGAACTAAAGGATATTGTATCTCCTTTGAGTCAAGTGGGAGTTTGTTGGGATTGGTGCCCACAAAGGAGAATATTAGACATTTTATTTATTATTTGTAATATTTTGCTGAAACATTAATATTAATAAATAAGCTTTCTTTTCCTATAGTTTGTGTTTATGTATGTATGCTACGTTCTGAAACTGTCATCAACGAAAAGGGTGTTAAATACAGATTTGACATGATAACCCCTTGTGACTAGTTTAAACCATTTGTTCACAATCTTAAGACCGATTGAGCATTCGAGTCTAAGTAACGATTGTTTGAATGAATCATGATATCTTATCATGTGATATAGAAAGTTGTGACTCTATGATTTCATTCTTGATATCTTATAGAAGATATTGAACAAGACCTAGTGATTCTATGGAAGCTCGATATAAAACCGTTTAATCCAGAAGCTCCAAGATCACATACGAGGGGTACTTCGATAACTACCTTAATCCTGAGGTGAGTGCATAGTCGATACTACACTTTATGTCATTTGATTTGTCAATGGGCGATGGCCGTGTAATGGCTGCATCTGACCCGACGGTTGGTGACATAATGTTGTAGTGTTGGATTATGTGATTCACAGATATGGAATTCGTGTACACATAATGAAAGTCATTGTATCACACTATGGTTTGTTACGAGATAGTGAATGAATTAATCTGGCCAGATAATCATTGAATATGAGATTCCTTGATTAAAACATGTGACATGTATTGACGTCTCACTTTATGTTTTTTCTCATTCACAAGTAACAAACGAGTTAGTGAAATAATAACTCTAGGGGTAAAACGGTAATTTTACATTCCCCGGACTTACTGATACACACGAAGGGTATTTTGGTAAAGTACACCGTGGATCGAGTACAGAAAAGTTCTGTGACTTCAAACGGAAAAATATGCGCGCATGAACTTAGAGATTTTCAATATTGGTCCTTTAGTGGAGTCGACCATTATTAAGAATTATAAGCCGGAAATAATTTGTGAATTATTGAGTCTGTGCTATATTCTCAAGCTTCGTTCATGTGGGTCCATAAGGTCTCAATGATGCACATTTAGAAGAGATTAATTGAACGCAATAAATTGATTTACTCATAAAATACAAATTGTGATTTGTATAGAGAAATTTATTTTCCAAGCAAATTAATGAATACTGTGTTATTCATTAATTATTGATTTTGTGAATTAAAGAACTTTATTATTGTAATAATAATTTTCTTGAGAATTCATAATAACAATATTAGAAAATAAAACGTTTCTCGTTTTATGTTATTCGATAACCATGAAACAATTTAATAACGAGTTATTAAATAATTGAGAGTTCTAAATTAAGTCGAATTTGGAAATTAAATCAAGGCAATTTGGGAAATAAAATTGAGAAACGAGTAGGACATACGGGCCGGCCATTAACATGGTTTTGGGCTGAATATCGATTCAACAAAAGCCCACATGAAAGCCCATTAACAATGTCTATAAATAAAGGGTTTGAGGAAACCCTAGAAAAAGTTTGCTCTGTCTCTCTCTTCCCTCTCCCTCTTGGCCGACCACCCCATCACCCGAGAGGACGAAAAATTTCGTTTCTTGTTTTCTCGTGTGCGTTCATCTGAGCCCACACTCATCTTCTCGTTTTTCTTCTTGTGTCATCGTTGAATCAACTTGTGGTTGTTTGGTCCATTTTCGTTTTCTGGAAATCTGACCTCCGAACCAAAGATTCGATGAATCCGACGAATCTGAGTCTGCAAACCCAGATCTCTCTCCGAACCCATTTAAGTCAGTTCGTTGCCGACGCAACGCAAAAAACGGCGTCCCAATCCGAGCTTCCATGAGCTCTCAGCGTCGTCGCGAGTTTCGCCTGCGATCTGCCTCCGCCCATCCGCGCGAACCTGCGCCTGACTCCGCCCGATCGCCCCTCTGCGTGTCCCAGCAGCCTGCCGCCTTTGTCCAGCCGAGCCTGCCTCTGCCCAGGTCGCTGCCGACGTCGCCGTTGTTCCTCCGCCTGAGCCCAGAGGTGCCTGCCCCTCTCAGCCGCTCCGGGGTCTCCTAGGGCCGCTGCCTTCTGCGTCGGACGAGTCCAGCCGCTGACGCCCGTTCCCAGCCTGCCGAGGACCGCGCGCCATCTGTTGCCAGCTTCCCGGACCAGCCCCAAGGACGTGCCTGCTTGCCGCCTTCGCTGCCCGTGTTGACGAGCCGAGGAAGTCTCTTGCAAACCCGGAATTGGAGAAGCTTGAAGATTCTCGCATCGAACTCGTTTTCAATTCCTCGACTGAGTTATTTATAACTCGACGATGTAAGTTTCGATAATCTTAAATACTCTTAATTGATATAATTGTTATGATTGTTTGGAGTGTTTTATTTTATTGACATAACATGTTTAGAATTAAATTGTTAATTAACATGCTTATGATTTTAATGCCAATAGGTTGTTAGATATTAAATAGTTTAATATGATAGATCGATTTTATTATTAATTCCGCACGTAATTAGTTATGTTTAATAATAATTTACTTAAATCGTTAAGTAATTTCCAACAGTTGCCTCCTATGATGTATCCATAGACGAACACGAACATCTTATATTGAACGCATCATCCAGAATAAAACACTTGCTCAACGCCATCATCAAACCAGATTAGCGTCACCTTGACCTAACTGTTTAATTGTTCTCGTAAGAGATAATTAGAGCAATGTGCGTCTTGTTCAGCCGCACTCGGACCATCCACCATCATTAAGTCAGTCACAAGAGCGTACTTGGAGCGCCCGAAACTAAGTAATAAATATGAGATATAGTCAAACATAATGAGAAAATGGTAAGAAAATAAGAGATATTGTCCAACTGAACCTAACTCTGACATTTTCCAAGATCAAATTTAATCTCGTTTCTCTTCGATAAATGAACTTTGTTCAAGAAGTCCATGGATGATAACTGGAGCAAAGTTGAGTTGATTTTCATGGAAGAATTTTGCGAATGAAATCTCTTGAACTTGGTCCCTCAACTCGAGTTCGGTAACTATTTTTTCACATTTCTCAACACGCTTGACCTCCTGTATATTTAATCGAAACCCACCGCAAAATATCACAAAGTGTCAAAAATATTCAAAAACATAAAGATCATCACAAACTGTTGGAAAGCATCGCATAATATCATCATTTTTTAAAAGCAACACAAACTACTAAATTGTAATTTATATAACAAAAATTCAACGGAATGACCCTAGCAAGCAAACCTGTTTTGGAATTGGCGAACGTTTCATTAATCTTTTGTAAATGTCCACAACGTCTAGGTGGCAAATATTTTTATATTTGTAGTTACCTTTTTGTCATTTTTAATTAATTACGTTAATTTAAACCGCGTTTTTCATTTTTTCCAAATTAATTTTTTTTTCAAATTTTGAATTTTTTTTAATTGAAGCCGGTTTTACAAATAAGTTTTTTTAGATCCTTAATTTAAGGCAACTAATTGACTACACATTTATTGCTTATTAAATTCTAAATATTTTATTATATACCTATATTTGTTTTTCTTGAAAGTTTTTATTGTTGTTTATCTTTTCATTAATTATCCCAAATTTTATGAGATTGACATTCCATTCACGTTGAAATTCATTTCTGTTATAACCATTTATTAACTTCCCTACATTATTCAACTTTCGTCCAGTATTTACGCTCGTTAATGGTATTCAATTTACACTAGAATGGATTTGTTCCGACGTAAATTGTGGTGGGTTTTACGTCGTAAATTGATTTACATCGTAAATTGAGTAAGTTTTACAACGTAAATTGAGTTTACACATTTTATTTCGAATTTTAAATCGATTTTGAATACGTCGTAAATTGAGTAAGTTTTACAACGTAAATTGAGTTTACACTTTTTTATTTCAAATTTTAAATCGGTTTTGAATTTTTTTAAATACTTTCTGTTTTTCAAATCATCCCGGTTTTAATTAGTTATCAAATGTAGATCCTATAATCTAGGATAGTTGATTGACCAAATTTATTATACATAATTAAGTAAATGCCTCCTTTTTTGGCTGGAAATAATTATTCAGTTATTTTGGGAGGTTTTGTTTTAAATTTTGGCACCATTTATTAATGCTTCTTAGATTTTGTATTCAAATTATGTAACTTCCCTACATTATTCAAATTTCGTCCAGTATTTACGCTCGTTAATGATATTCAATTTGCACTGGAATGGATTTTTTCCGACGTAAACTGTGTTGGGTTTTACATTGTAAATTGATATACATCGTAAATTGAGTAAGAAGAACGAAGAACGATAAAAATTTTAATTTCCGTTCGCCGATGTTCGTCTTTGCTGCTGCAACGCCTCCATCGTTGGCATCGCAGGTACCAGAGAAAATCAAATAAAAAAGGTTTGGCCTGGAGAAAATCATTATGCTTGGTGTAAATACAAAAAAACCCTCGTGGGGTATTAATCATCCGAAATTTCGTAAAGATTAACATAAATAACTTTGAATACATGTAAATCGGTCTCTGGGAAGGTTTATTTCGTCGGCGGAAGGATTACTTTTACGATTCTTCGTCTGGATGATTTCGAATCGCTAGGGAGAAATGAGAATTCGAAATTGTGGAATAAATAAATTTTTTTGGGGGGAAATGAGATTTTTGCATGCTTTAAATAGTCATTAATTTTCTCTCTCCAAGTATTGATTGATGTGGTTAATTTTTTTTTTCTTTCTAAATTTCCAATTATGTTTGGGCGGAAATTCGGATGAGGGTAAATGTGGTTTGAAAATTTGGTAAATTAAACTTGTGGACATTTACAAAAGATTAACTAAACGTAAGGCCAAATCCAAATTTCTAAATCCCTATAGGGCTATTACCTTCTTTAACCTTTTATATAACATAATTAACAAATTATCTAGATTATTAACAACTAATAGAATTACTAACTAATTTAATAAATTAACCAATTTTATAAAAACAAATTAAATTACATAAACAATCAACAAATTAGTTAAATTATTAACAAATTAACAAATTACATCACTTAATAATTACCTAATTATTTTAGTCAACGAAATAAGAAAAATATGATAAAAATTAAACCTTAACTGCGAAAGGAGTGAGTTAGACGAGGATGTGAGGTGAGGCGAGACAGAGGCAGCGAGAAAAAAAAAGACGCACGCAATTAATTAGCTCTGATTTCAAATTCAAAATTTGTATTAAAACAATACCAAACTCTTAAAATAAATAGTTCATACCAATGTTTTCCAGTCTAAAAGAATACAAAATCTGTGTGGTAATAACAATAAAAATACAAATATGTATAAACAAACAAACAAATAAGTATAATAAATATGTTAAAATTTTCCAACAATAAGAAATCTATAAGAAAAACCTCAACATCGAGAGAGAGAGAGATATGAGGGACAAACCTGAGAGCTTCGTGATAGCGAAAAGGCGTGAAAGAGGCAGCGAGCAGAGGCCCGTGTGACGAAGCTGGCGAGCAAGAGCAAGAACAAGAAAGAAGGACCGTGCGAGCTGGGGTAGTGGTTGTCCACGCGATAAGATGGTTTTTGTTTGGGCGTGGAGGAGGAAGGCGGCAACATGGTATGATTCTAGTAACCAGAGCGAACAGAGGTGGACTGGTGGCGAATATGTATGTTGAATGTTTTAGGTGTAGACAAAATTTGATTAATGAGGCAAAGACAAGAGGCACAGTTTTAATAGTATAATCTAAGTTAGAAGCGACACTAGAATCGACAAGTTGTTTATTCCTAATCAAAACGACCAAATTTTACTTCATTTGGACATTGGAAACAACAAAAGGTCCTCAAACAAATGAAAAATTAACAACTAATAGAATTACTAACTAATCTAATAAATTAACCAAGTTATAAAAACAAATTAAATTACATAAACAATCAACAAATTAGTTAAATTATTAAAAAATTAACAAATTACATCACTTAATAATTACCTAATTATTTTAGTTAACGAAATAAGAAAAATATGATAAAATTAAACCTTAACTGCGAGAGGAGTGAGTGAGACGAGGTGCGAGACAGAGGTATCGAGAAAAAAAAGACGCACGCAAACAATTAGCTCAAAATCATAATTTGTATTAAAACAATAACAAACTCTTAAAATAAATAGTTCATACCAATGTTTTCCAGTCTAAAAAAATACAAAATTTCAACAGAGAGGGAGGGAGGGAGGGAGCGAGGGAGGGAGGTTGGGAGGGAGGGAGGGAGGGAGGGAGAGAGAGAGAGAGAGAGAGAGAGAGAGAGAGAGAGAGAGAGAGAGAGAGAGAGAGAGAGAGAGAGAGAGAGAGATGAGGGACAGACCTGAGAGCTTCGCGATAGCGAAAAGGCATGAAAGAGACAGCGAGCAGAGACCCGTGTGACGAAGCTGGCGAGCAAGAGCAAGAACCAGCAAGAAGGACCATGCGAGCATGGGTAGTGGTTGTCCACGCGATAAGATGGTGGTTGTTTGGGCGTGGAGGAGGACGGTGGCAACATGGTATGATTCTAGTAACCAGCGAACAGAAGTGGACTGGTGGCGAATATGTATGTTGAGTGTTTTAGGTGTAGATAAAATTTGATTAATGAGGCAAAGAGAAAAGGTATGGCTTTAATGGTATAATGTAAGTTAGAAGCGACACTAGAATCGACAAATCACTTCTAAAAGTTTGGTTCTTGAAATTAGAAGCGACACTAGAATCGACAAATCACTTCTAAAAGTTTGGTTCTTGAAATTAGAAGCGGATTGTCGGTTCTAAAAGTGAAAATTTTCAATTTTTTAAAGAAATTCATTTCATTGACGAAGAACTAATAAGTTGATGCAAAAAGTAAAATGTCGCTTATAAAGATAGTCAATTCTTCTAAAAGTGGCTTTTTTTTATAGTAGTGAATGCATACAAACAAGACTATTTCCTTGATAAATAGTTGACATATATCGCCTCACTTACTCAAGATAGGCAAGTGGTCGGACTTAATCTTTCAGACACTTTGATTTGGTGTGGTAACACATTTTCTGCGCGTGTTTGACAAGTAGATCTCACGCCAGAGACTGAACACTACTTCACATATTGGAAATACACGAATTAGATCATCGTCTAAGCTTTTGAGATGCTCGGCTTTAGTGAGACCACGCCTATTTAGTTCTTACATGACTCGTTTTGGTCAACTGTAATTTTGCTGAAAAATTCAAGTACGAGTATACAACAAATATTTTATTTAGTTATAAGAAACTTCAATGGACTGGATCCTATATTAACTCGCGAGTATTTTATTTAGTAATTAGAAACGTCCTTGGACCGGATTTGACATTAACTCGCGTATACAAAAAGGAACTTCGTTAATGACCTTACGTACGCGTATACAACAAGTTTTTAATCTCATGTTTGATATCATGTTCACTCGTCCAAATCTCAAAGAACTTTTCAAACCCCAATAGTTCTTGAAACGAATTTCGTAACTCGATACACAAATGTTCATGTTATTATAACCATAGTTTAAAAAATTGAAATAGATCTATTCCAAAGATAAGACAACGTTTTTAAAAAAATTAAACCTACACCAAACAGAATCTTTAACAATGAGACATCGTATATCTCTCGCACTCAAAAGAATATACCATATTTCCATCGATTGAAATATCTTATAGCACATTTTTTCACATTTCATTTCTCAAATATTCACCTACTCTTTATCATGTATTTATCTCAATCCTACATTGTTTTTGTTGTCGTTTACAGTTAAACTTTTACCTGATTAAAGAATTTTACTTAAATACAGACAATTGTGTGAAAATTAAAAGTAAAAAAATCTCAAAATCAAAATATTCAGGGAATCAGTTTACTAACGATCCTAAGACAAAGCTTTTCCTTTTTATTTATTTAGGTAAAAAATAAAAACAAAATAGATAAAACTTCAATTCAAGTTAACAGATTTATAAACTAATTATAGGATATCATTTCTAAAGTTGAGACTATATTTTTTTCTTGGTAAACAAACAAAATATCGTTTTCCTGAATGTTGGTATATAAAACAGATATTTTTTTTGGGTTTGTATTTAATTGTTTAGTGCTTACTGTTTTATTTATAGAAAATAATCTCCTTATTAAAATCTGAAAAGAAACACATTATATTTGTAGATTTATCAAATAATTACGAGTTCATGAATATTTTACTTTATAAAATAGGTGTTCAGTAATTTCTTTAGAAAATATATCTAAGGACGTGAAACTTTAGTTTTGGTATAATATCTGATTTGATATCAATTGCTCAATTGTGTAAAGTCCGTGGTAGCAACGGAACGGGGAAAAAAATTGTATGGAAAGAAATTTTAATGACCACAAAACATCAATGTAATGGATAATTTACATCAATTAATTTTTCCCTAATAAATCTCAGTGTTTAACGCTGAATCATACTAATTTGATGCACAAAAAATGAAGAAAATTATTTTTTGTAGTTAAGTTGATTGATACGTATTCAATAGATTTGCTATGTGTTATTCTATATAGTTGGCATATATACTTTAGATACATAAATAAGCAAGAGAATTGCATAATGTACAATATAACCATAGGGGATTGTATCCAAACAATATATAATGCAAGTAAAATTCCGATATATCTTACATGGTAGCATAATAGTTTGCATTTAATCACACCGATATGATCCTTTAACACACTACCTTTCGATAGTATATATACATAGAACTTGTGTGTTTAGTTATTAAAACTGCGATACGCATATATACATACATAATCATTACTCAATTTTCTGAGCAGAAGATCAAAAAGAAGAAAAATGTCAACTTCAAACATGATCACCAAACAAAATTTGTTCATTGCCCTCCTTTCAGTTATTATAATATTATCAACATTTATGGTTCGCTCTTCAGAAGCAGCGCGTTTTGGTCCGCAAAAGAATTACAAAATTGACACTGCACGGTTTTTAAGCGATTTGGGCTACGACAAGTCCAAACTTGAATATTTTCAGAAGCAAATGATCACCGCCGAACGACAATTTGGAGTGCTTGTGTCAGTTCCATCGGGACCAAATCACCAGCACAACTAAATATTATTATTTATTCATCATAACAATACGATCATATGTGAATCATGATATATGATGTATGCTGTACTATTACCATTTTTATTACCAATAAAGCTAAGGATCGTCTTGTTTTGTTTTGTTTGTGTGCTTGATTTTATTGTATAATAGACATTGCAAGATATTATAGTTTGTTGGGCAATATAATTTAATGTCGAAGTTATTCTAAAATAACAAAAATATTTGTAAATAATGTTGGATGTCATTTTCGTACGCTCAATAAGAATGAAACAAAAAGAAAAGCATGTTTGATTCGATTAATTTATGGATCTAATTGATATATAACTATGTATACAAGTTTCAGATTACCATATAGTCAGTGCTTGTGTTTAAATAAATATTCATGTACATGTATTTAAACGCGTAAATAAAACAAATACCCTACTATTTATTTCTTTGGAAGAGAGTCTCATCAATATCAATAAAAAATTAGTTATTTATCTAAGAATATTGAAACGGTTGGTATATATCCAAAAAAATTTGGTAGTTATATATCACAAAATATTGGTTGTTTATTCACTAAACTATACACTAATTTCAAAATTTCAAATGTTTCGTAAATGTTTTTGAAATACTCAATCAAATTTTTTTACACGATTTTATGGTCCATATACCCCATATATAGTTTGCAAATTGATTTTCCGGTTTAACTTTTTTGTGTTTGAATTTAAAATTAATTCATAAGAGATTTAAGCATCTTTATTCGTTTCCCTGGGAGAGGTAAGCGGTAAATTATTTTTGGATTAAAATAGTCTTTAAAAATTCGTTAACTATTTCAACTGAGTATTTACACAATTTACCAACCGTTGCATATATTGAAATCTGTAAATGTTTATATTTGTATTTAGCATAATTACCCATATATCAATCCCAAATGTTTTAGTTGTATAATAACCTAATTTATTGTTCATTTCTTGGTGGTTCTCAAAATGACTTCATATATAAATAAGGATTGATTATTTGCAAGAAATAAAGCAAAAAATAAATGTAAGTAAACCCTACATTATTGATTATTGAATTTCAGTACTCTCGGTCGAGCTCAATCGACGTGTATATGACTAACGACATAAAAAATATACAAAAGAGATTGTAATGAAAGTAAGTAAACTGGCGTGCAAACCCCTTATGTAGAAAATAATTTATTCTAACTCTAGATACGGAATGATCGGAGACACGTGACAATGATTCCAAAATTATTTTCATTCGGGCAGCAAGCATATAGTAAATTCAATGAGAGATAGTTTTATTTTTTTGAAAGTGGCTTTGCTGCGGGTGGCATTAGTGGCATTAGAACCCATGACCTCTTAATTGAAAGTCACGTGTCATTACCGATATGCTATCCTAGTTATTTTTAGTACATAGATCTGAGTAGGATTTGATAAATCATGAGACTCATACGTGATTATATATTAATTAACAATTAATTACACGCGTATATCCATGACACAATATATCACTTCTAACGGTTCTATTCATTTTGTCCATTACGTTTTAAAAAAGGAAACACAAATTAAGCCCGAACACAAAAAGTCTCGAACAAAATCATATGCATTTTTCTTCTTGAAAATTGTTCTAAACTGACTTTGGTACGTGTTTTGTACTGTTGAAGATTTGATATTTTATTAATATGATGAACATGTTTTATATGATGTCAGTTCTTTGTATACCAAATATTATTTATAGTTCGTTTATATTTTTTTACATTACATTTACATGTTATTTACAGGTCATACACGATTATTTTGGAATTAAATGCCAAAAACACATCATGACCGCCTTTCCAGGCTGGTGTAGTTCATTCACGTGGCAGAGTCTCTTTTGAGACAGAGAGATCATATAGCCAGGTTCGAGATGGAAGATTGTCTGATAGAGAGTCAGTTCTGGTCATGGGAGATAGTTGGGTTCTCACGAATAGACCAACCACTAATATCGATCCCCTTGGATCCCTCCAGACATGCGCGTTGAAGAGCTTATGAGCTTATGACATTGAGCTTGTTACATGAATGTTCGGGGAAGAGGACGCATCTTCCATTTTGAGTATTCAGAGTTGAGACGTTTTCGACACCATTCTCAGAGTGACATATATTTTTGAGGTTCGTTCCCATGAGCTTTTATTACTATTATTTGGGAGCTATGGAACCACATGAATAATGTCTTAGCTGCGAGACCAACATGGAGCCAGACAAATTAGTTCAATGGACGGTGAGCTTCCTTTAGGAGTATAGAGCTTTTATCGCTGGAGAGGCCTAGATGAGATCGAGGGTGATGACGACCCTTAGGTGGACCCCTTAGGGACGAGACCCTCTTGATTAATGTTGACGCGGCGTTAACTAGGGATCATGGAGGATTTCGTGTTGGTTGTATTGTTCTTGACTATACCGGAATGGTGATAGCCTCATATACGATTTTGTTGTCTAAAGGTTCTCTCCCCAGCTTGAGGAGGTGTATGCAGTACTCTATGACATAGTGCTAGCGCTTAGCGTCAGCGGCTGAAGATTGTAGATCCAGCCTGACTGCTTGGGGGTGGTCAAGATGGCAAACGAGGGCTAGACACCTGCGACAAAGCTGGAGACGATCTTGCACGGCATATTCAGAGAGGAGGGAGATTGGGGAGTTTAGTATTACTCACATTTCTCCTCTATGTAATTTTGCGGCGCATAATCTAGCCCGCTATGCGGTTAACAATAATTGAAGTTCTACTTGGCTGGGATCCATCCCCTTTGTTCGGAGGATGTCATTTAAACCGATGATTGTGAGTTGATGTCCCACACGGCAGACCAAAGTTCGTTTCCATTTGAGTTCCAATTTATTACCTGTAGTTTTATTTGTATTACTTTATCTATTGTAACCACAGTTTTCTCCCCCATCCGTGAGGATTTTTCATGGTACCAGCCACGCTTAAAATAATGGCAAAAAAAAAAAGAACAATTAAAACTTCTAATTATGTAAATTAAATGCCAAAACTTGATATATCATTTGTAAATAAATAGTTTCCAAAAAATATTAGCTATTAATGCATTCCTTATAAATTCCACGACCAAATTCATTCATATTCAATTTTCAAAATCAAATTTTGAATTAAACATGAAATTAAAATTTGAATATAAACAAAAATTACAGCAATCAATAACGTCAATCTGGAAAATACATGTATTGTAAATGACTACCACGTATACAAGATGGCTATTGCTATTCGTTTATAGAACATATCGTCATTTCCCATATTCTTAAGGTGACTATTTATTATCATCGTCATGTTCTTCAACTTTCTGAAACTATGAACAATGGTGCATAAACAATTTTACTTTAAAAATATGTAAATGAAAGCGAGATAATAAAAACACAAACAAAAACGTAATCATAATCAGTTAATGAACTGTAAATAATACGTAAAAAATGGAGTAAACACATTTACATAACAAGACATACCTGATTTATTGAGTGAAATTTTTTTGTCATAAAATAATTCCATCATGGAAAATTATACAAGATCCGAACATTTTCTCAATTTATCGAGAGAAAAAATTTCGAAACAAAAAATGCACATAAGGAAATATAAATAGAAGTATAATTATGTAAAGTGTGGCGCTCTAACAATTTTACTATAAGAATATGTAAATAAATGAAAGAAGCACCATGAAAGTTGTAAAGACACAATGTTGATGAACTGCAAATAATATGTAAAAATAAATGAAGTGTAAAACATATGTACATAACACTACATATTCTTTTCATTCAGTAAATTCTATTATTATGATACAAATATATCCCTTGAAAATACTTTTTTGTCCGATTTGTTTTTGAATTCTAGAGAGAAAATGTCGACACAGAAAAAGTAAGGAATTAATTATAAAATAGAATGATAAATTTGTAAATGTATAACAAGTGATAAGGTGTTATTATGTGTAAATAAACAATTTCCATTTACATAGAATCTAAACTAATTCAAAAACTTAATAAACGTCCTATTTAATAACAAGAAACCCACGTTAATTTTAAAATTTGAAACTAAATTCGAAAATGAAAATTTAAATTCAAATTAAATATTATGGAAAATTTTAAGGGTAATGTGGACCAAATTTAATTGTAAATAGCTTCCACGTCATACCAGTGGTTATGTACCATTTCTTTGACGAAACATTGGATATTTTCAAATTGTCAATGTTTAAGGTGGCTATAGAGCTAATTTTTTTGTTAATTATACATGGCCATAAAAAAGTTATACATATTAGAGAAGACTTAATCTGTTAAGGCTTACCTAAAAAAATAGCAAAATGAAAAGTTTATTGGTACATTCGAATTGACTTAGTTTTATTGGGAAAACATGATCACATGTAAGATGTTCCATTAATATGTTGATTCATTGTGCAATAACATCACGTCACTAATTGTAAGCTATTTTAGCAAAATTTGCATAATTAAACTTTTATGTCATAAAATAATTTATACACAAGGATTATCGCAATCAAGGGCCAAAAAACCGTAGGAAGACATTTGTATTAGAGGACGCTATAAAAACCAAGTTGCTACCCTATAGTTGTTGGAATAGGTCTAGGGTTAAAGAAAACTTTATCATTAATCATATTAATGGCGGAATATAAAAATTTCTTTTAGAAGTAAATTTTTTTTTACTAACCTAGATAAAGAACATATACATGTTATAAATTAAAAGTATTATTAAACCTACTTGAATACGAACCTTTCTTGTAGCTTGATCTTGAAGCGTCTTGAGAAAGGTGGATCTTCTTCTTTGGCTCGCTCGTCACCTTCGCACCTAAAACGTGAACTCGAGAAACCTAAGGTTTCTATTACAAGAGTATATAGAGGTTTAGAAGGATTTGTGTGTAGGCACAATTAAACAATATGAACCAAGAACAATTCTTGGATCATAAGCTAATTCTCTAGATCAAGTGTGAATCTAGGTGCAAAATAACAGGAGTATTTCGAGAGAGAGAGAGAAAGAGAGGGAGACAGTTCGGCCAGAATTGAGAACACAAGGGCAAGAAAACTTTTTTTTTTTTTTTTTATCACATCTCTATGTGTGCCTCTATTTATAGGAGAAGGAAAAATCTATAAAGGTCAATTTTTCATTCAAGAAAGAATAATGTATTCATGACACAATATTTGATTTTCCCTTCCCCTTTTCTTCTTATTTTGGCCGGCCATGCACAAGGCATTAGTGAGGAAATTTGTTTCCTCACTTAGCACATTTATTTCATCCTCAAGGAAATTCATTTCCCTTTTTCTTTTGAGTAATTATCCTTATAAGAAAAGGGAAATAAAACTCTCCTCTTGATGCTAGTACTTGGCCGAACTTCTACCTAGGGGAGGGGCATCTAGATGCTTCGTTATTTCTTTTAAGAAAATTCTTAAAATACCCATTGTAGATTTATAATTGCACAAATAACGAAATTAATTCCATAATGCCTTAAACGACTTTTCGGCTTTAGGAAATAATTTATATTTTCATCATATGAAAATATTCAAAATCTTATTTTGACATTCACATCATTTTATGTCCATGTGGACAAAAATACCCTTTAGACGTTTTCCGAGAAAAAGTCTAGTTCAACATTTGAACTTATTTTGACTTAGTTTTCAGTTTAACAATCCTACTCTAATGACCGGCAATAGTGATCTTATGGATCCAAATGAACAAAGCTTTAGCTTCTATAGTCGGACTCAAAAGTTCACAAACCTTTTTCGAGTATTAGCTTAATGTCAACTGACTCCACTAAAGAGTTGACACTGAGAATCTCTCGGTTCAAATGAATTCATTTTCTACTTAAATTCAACTTAACTATATTGAGCGGATCGATTGAATGTTATCTATGTTTACCCTTCATGAATAGCACCAACTAGTTGGATTTATAAAATTACCATATTATTCTTCTAATTGTTATTTCCTCAACTCCTTTGTTACCTGTGAATAAGTTAGAAACAATGTATTGACGGGTAGCCAACAAGTCACATTGTTTCGTCCGAATAAAGTCGGTACTTAATTTTGGATACCGCACAGTTCATTTATTCACAATCCAAGTAATAAAGCACGAGGTGATATATATTGCATCTCAACAATCTTGTACATGAATTCCATATCTATGAGAACTTCACAAAGTTGGTTCATGAAATCTTCATAACTTAATATCTCACCAATTGGCCTAGTCTAGATCATGTAATGGACCTAAAATTTGAGTTTCTCAAATGATAATATTAATGATATGAAATGACATGTCTCATTTCAGGATTTAGGTAAGCATGATGCAATTCATACATAGTGACCTTGAGATAGAAGATGTTAAATGGTTTGTTCTTCCATTGTGTCTAAAGGTGCACTGGTCAATTCAGTATCTTCGAAAGATACACTGGAAGAACTATAGAGTTCCTAACTCTCTATGCCTCGTAACCAGACATCATAGATTCTTCCAACAATCATACTGGGATTTAGTCTGTAGATCTTTAAATTGTGAATATATCGTTTTAAGCAGACCATGAAGAGTTTGTTCACGCAAATCTACATTTGTCTCTTCATACATTGTTAGGTTTGATTAAGGACTATAAGACTATTGAATATCATAAGTCTTCAATCAAACTAAAAGAGAATGAATGAACGTTTCAACTTTTATTAATTTAATCAACAAATTACAATAAGGACTTTATAAAGATTTATATATTATATCAATATGTAAATGAACAATTTTCTCGTGGGCATCTCTGCCAACAATTGTATGCCCCAAGATGTAGGTGATTTTGCACCGAACTGGGTCACCATATATTCTGTCATTTACATTCATGCACTAATTTATATTGTTATCTTATATTTGCTCAGTAAGTGTTACACATATTTTTCAAACATTTGGAGTAACATCTTACAGAGCATCGAACATAATTTTATTTCGTATCAGAGCAATCATCCTGAGAAGAAACATATGGAATCCTTTCTAAATTATGATACATAATATAAGGAGGAAGCTGAAAATTCTAAATCTTTAGGGATCGGAAGAACCAAAAGTTAGCGCTATCTCAGGCATCTTATATTGATAAGATCATGGATTGTTTCAGTATGCAAGATTCCAAGAAAGGACAGTTACCTCTCAGAGATGGAGTGCATCTCTCTAGTGAGTAGTCTCCCAAGAATCCTCAAGTAGAGGACATGAGACATATTCCTTATGCTTTCAGATATTTTTTACGCAGTGGGCGTGGTGAGTAGATTCCAATCAAACCCTGGATACTAGCACTGGGTTGCTGTCAAGCATGTTCTCAAGTATCAGTGGAAGATACTATCATTAGTTTTATACTCGCTTCTCCGGAGAACGAGAAACTATATGCTTGCATACTGAGGTGGTGACCTGAATATGACGGGATATACCGACTCTGATTTTCAAGCGGATAAGGATTCCAAGAAGTCCACATCTGGGTCTGCGTTCACCCTGAATGGTGTACCACTGGTCTAGAGAAGTATAAAGCAATCTTGCATTGTTGAGTCGATCATGGAAGACGAGTATGTGGCAGCTTGCGGAGCTTCATAGGAGGTTGTGTGGCTGAGGAAATTCCTAATGTACTTGGAAGTAGTTTCAAGTGTAAGCGAGCCTATAACACATTATTGTGATACTAGTGGGGCTGTTGCTAACTGTAAGTAACCAAGGAGTCACAAGCGCTCAAAACACATAGAGCGGAAGTATCACCTGGTATAAGACATTGTTCACAGAGGAGACGCTGAAGTCATGAATATCTCATCGTTGAACAACCTTCCTGATCCCTTCACGAAGCCTTTAACGAGTAAAGTCTTCGAGGGACACGTAGAAGGCTTAAGACTAAAAGATCATTCGCATCTCCTTTGAGTCAAGTGGGAGTTTCTGAGATTTGTGCCCACAAAGGAGATATTAGACATTAAAAATATATTTTGTATTTCGTTTTGCTGAAACATTAAATAGAATTAATTATTCATTCTTATATAAATTTGTGTTTATGTATGTTTGTTACACTCTGAAACTGTCATCTACGAAAGAGGTGCTACAGACAGACTTGACAAGATACCCTCTTGTGACTAGTTTAAATAATAGTTCGCAAAATAAAGATTGATAAGACAATCAAATCTATGTATTGATTGTTTGAATAAATCATCGATATATTATCTTGTGATTTATTCTTGATGTCTTGATGAAGATATTGAACAAGACCATTGATGCTTTGAAACTCGAGATAAAACCGTTTAATCATTCTAAACTTCACGATTACATACGAGGGGAATTTTGGTAATTACCTTTTTTTTGAACTGAATATAGATATTCTTGTAATACTTTATGACATTTGATTTGTCAATGGGCAATGATTAAATGACGTTTCATTTGACCCGACGGTTGGTGTCATAATGTTAACGGTGTTTTGTTGGATTATGTGATTCACAGATACATAATTCGTGTTGAAACAATGCTGAAGCATTAGTATCACATTGTGCTTTGTTACGAAAGTGCGAACGAATAAACCGGGCATTGTATTCATCGATTAGAACATTCTTTGAATAACAAATAACAAATGAGTTAGTGAAATAATAATTCAGGCTTAAAACAATAATTTTACATTTTTCTGAGTTAAAACACACGAAATGTAATGTAGTAAATTACTCTGTGGATCGTGTGAAGAATTTTTTGTCACATCAAATAGAAAATAAACGCATATGAACTTAGAGAGTTTGAATATTGGTCTTTTAATGGAATCGACTAATTTTAAAAATTAAAAGTCGAAAAAAGTTTGAGAACTTTTGAGTCCGATCTTTATTTTAAAATTTCGTTCATGTGCACTAGTCCAAAATTGATCTTCTGATACAATTAACTTTTAGCTACGACAAGTGGCATCTAAAAGTCGCATCCAAATGTTCATTTCGATGCGACTGGTCGCATCTACTCTTCGTATTTGGCATAATAATTTTTTTGTCTTCGAAACATATTTAGATGCGTCAAAAGTCGCATCTAAAGTCTTATAGGGATTATTTGATGCGACAATTTCGCATCTAAAAACCCAAAAAATTGGGCGGGCCAAATTCCTTCATTTTTCCATTGTTTATCTGACGTGTAAATTCTTTGTTTTCTTTTTCCGAGCATTAGATGCGACTTTATTTTCAAACGCGAGTCGCATCTAAAATTTTGGGTTTTAATATAAAATATGTCGCCTCTTTCCCTTTGCAATATCAAATCTCATTTCCCAACTTCCAAACACAGAACTTACAACCACCTCTTCGCGAATCTTCGTTACTACCGCGAATCTTCGTTATTTTCTGACCTTGGATTTTTTTCTTTGTTTATATTTTTATTTTTATTTCGTTAATCCAGGATTTGTATACTGTGAATTTCAATGAGTTTTTGTATGTATTGTGTTTGGTCGATTCTGGAACAGAGAGGATCCGATTTTGTATGTATGTATTATGTGTTGTATGCTGCTTTTTTTTGGCCATTTCTTTTTTATATTGGTTAGACTATACTTTTCTGGTTATGGAGGATTTAGTAGCTATTTTTATATTGTTTTCTTTCTATTATTAAGATTGGGTGATATATAATTTTTTTTTAACATTTGTCTGTTTTCTTGTTTTATTGATCAAGTTTATTCGCTAGTAAAAAAATATTGGTTGACTTGGTAATGACAATTTAAAATAATAACTACAAGAATCAATATACAAAAAGCATGTAGAGCATGGTTATGGCAATTAGTTTCTTTTCCAGCACTTACTAAGGAGTTTAATTAGTTTCTACCATCGATTTCGTATAGCCTGGTTCAATTTTTTGCGGCGAAGCTATCACCTTCTTCCACCGACTCGTTATGCATCCGCGCCGACCTTCGATTTCGGCAAGCTCGGTTGAGAGAGATGAAGATTGAAAGAACTGAACTTCAATTACTCTGGAAAAGGTTTGCCATTTCCTCAACGAATCGGAAATCTTGTTTTTAGTTTCTAACCTTTATTTTATTTTAATTCTTCATTCGGGTGTATGTACATGTAGACAAAAAACTTAAAAGCAGTGCGTCTCTATTTTGATATTCTAACCAGAGCTAGTTTCTGACTTTATCTTGAAATTTCTTTATTTGAGATTCCTTCGTGACCCACGACCGCGATTCCTCCTCCGCATCTCACGATCAGTGCTGTTCACAGCTGTTGCTCGTTCTCCCTGCTCTTCACAGCGCTCTCTGCCGTCTCTTGTTTAACTTTTAATTTCATTAATTTTATTTAAAATATTTTTATTTGGCGGAAAAAGCATTAGATGCGACTATGTCGCATCCAAAGGCAATGTAATTTTTTTTTGCACTTTCTTATTTTTCGTGGGTACACGTTCGGATGCGAGTAATCGCATCATAATCTTTTGGCGCAGACTATTGGATGCGACTAGTCGCATCATAATGTCGTTTACCGCCAATTTTTACGTTATGTTTTTGTTGAATTTGGATGCGATGAGTCGCGTCAAAGTTATCGTATGTGATGTTGGTGACTATTGGATGCGACAATACTTATAGCAACGACCGCATCCAAAATCGCATTCGAAGGAACATTTAGATGCGACTTTCAACCTTAGAATGAGACAAAAAGTCGCATCAAAAGGCATAATTTGTACTAGTGGTGGGTCTATAAAGTCTCTATAATAGGCTCTTGGACGAGATTTATTAAATTAGAACGATTGGTTTTCTCATTGAATGTAAATTGTGATTTACACTAAGAGAATTATATTCTAAGTAATTAAATAAATATTAGTTATTTATTATTACGTTTATTTAATGAATCATTTTATGTTATTATATTGGTAATAATATATTTTGATGATTCAAATCAATAAAAAATGAAAATAAATATTTTCTCGTTTTGTACTTGTTTGAGAAGTATGAAAAGAATTAATAACTTCTCATTAAATAAATGAGATGTTCTAAATTAATTAAATATTATTTTATAAATAAATCAATTAAAATTAGGGAATGAATTTAATTATAGCCGGCCACGTTTATTGAACTATGGCTGGATATTAAATCATTAAAAGGTTGAATACGGCTTAAGTTGACTATTGAATTTGACCTAACTTAATCCTGTTGTCTCTCAAGGTATAAATAGGGATTTTTTTCAAGAAACCCTAGCCCTAATCCCATTAGAGATCACTCGGCCAACTTCTTCCCCTCCCTAGAGAGAGTTTTGGACGAGAGTCTTAGAGAGAGTTGTTCAAATCAAATAGCCCACCCTCTTAATCTCCCATAAACTCCGAGAGTATTATTTCTGAATCCTCATGTGGTGTTTGAATGAGTTTCGATTGTCATAGGGTTGACCAACTCAAGGAGAAACGAGCTAGACGCGAAGAAGGCTCAATCTGACAAAGGACAGGCCAATCCGGCGAGCTCCAGCCCCGTGCGCATGCACCTTTACATGAGCTGTCCTTCCTTGCGCCTACTTCCATTGCATGTGTCAGCCCCAAGGACCAGACAGCTCACCCGCTGTTGTTCCCGCGCGTGTGCCAACCTTGAGAGCAAGCCTCCGACCAGCCTTCCTTCCCGCGCGAGCCTGCCATTCTCCCCACACGCCAGTCTGCCTCCCGCGCCTCTGTCTGCCAGCTCTCTATGCGCCTAGCTGCCTCTCTTGCACCTTCCACACCGTGCGCCTAGACATTCTCAGCGCATCCGAGCGTCTCAATTCTAGAGAGGATTTGATGAGACATTCCGGCGTAAGTGAGAAACGCACAAGGTTGTTTACAACCTCATATGTAAGTCATTTGTAACGAATTGGAACTGCAATTCTATAAATGTTATAGGTTGCTAGTTTGTTCAATTTGTTGATCAATATGTTTTGAATAAAAAATTTATTGACATGTTAGTAATTCTTAATGCCTTGGTTAATTGAATATGTTAAAATAATTTTTAATATATTAGATCATATTATATAATTCCTCAATATTGTGATATGTTATATAATATAATTGGTTAAACCTAAACTAAATCCCAACATTTTCGTGGAAGGTGGTCAAGATACCAAGGTTTGTGAGTTGCTTAAATCCATTTATAGACTAAAGTAAGCATCTAGGTCATGGAATACTAGATTTGAAGAAACTGTAAAAATCTCGGGATTTGAACATTCAATAGAAGAACCTTGTGTTTATGAGTTAATACACGAGGGAAATGTTGTGTTTCTGGTATTATATGTCGATAATATATTACTCATTGGGAATGACGTGAGTAAATTATCTTAATCTAAACTCTGGTTAGCAAAGCAGTTTGATATGAAGGATCTAGGAGAAGCTGCGTCCATTCTGGCGATTCAGATCTTTCGAGACCGAAATAACTAGACCTTGTGCTCTCCCAAGCATGTTATATAGATAAGGTGATGGATCGCTTCGCCATGCAAGACTTTAAGAGGGGCCAAACCCCCTTTAGACATGGAGTCTCACTCTCTAAGGACCAATCCCCCAAGATTGCATAAGAGATTGATGACATGAGAAAAATTCCCTATGCTTCGGCCGTATGAAGCCTCATGTATGCTATGTTGTGCACTAGACCAAATAAATATATCGCCGTTGGCGTAGTTAGTTGTTTCCTAATAGGTTGATGTCAAGCATGTTCGTAAGTATATTCATAGAACTAGGAACTTGGTGCTTACATATTCAGGTATTGACCTGACTATGATGGTGTACACGAATTCTGACTTTCAGGCGGACAGATATTCCAAGAAATCTACTTCAGGATCTGTGTTCATTCTGAATGGTGGATCTATTGTTTGGAGAAGTATCAAACAATCTTGCATTGCTGACTCCTCATGGAAGCAGAATATGTGGCTGCTTGTGAAGCATCCATAGAGGTTGTATGGCTTAGAAAATTCCTTAAGTATTTGATAATAGTGGGGTTGTTGCTAACTCAAAGGAACCTAGAAGCCATAAGCATTCTAAACATATTGAGAGGATATACCATTTGATTAGAGAGATCGTGCAGTGCGGAGACTTGAAGGTGAAGAAGATCTCAACAGTTGACAATCTTGCAGATCCTATCCAACAAGGTCTTCGACCAACATCCAGACGGATTAGGCATGAAGGACTATACTCATCTAATTTGAGTCAATTGGAATTTTGTTGGCAGAGATGCCCATAAGAAGATTATTTATTTACATATCGATGTAATATAACTCTCTCATGAGTCCTTAGTGTAATTTGCTTATTAAATTAATAAAAGTTAAAATGTTCATTCATTCCTTTTTTGTTTATTTGAAGATTTATGATATTCAATAGTCTTATAGTCCTTAATCAAACCTAACAATGTATGAAGAGACAAATGTCAATTTGCGTGAACAAACTTTTCATGGTTCTCTTAAAACGAAATATTCACAATTTAAAGATTAATGCAATATTGATCCTAATATGATTTTTGAAAGAATCTATGGTATCTGGTTATGAGGTCTAGAGAGTTAAGAACTCTATAGTTATTCCAATGTATTTTTGGAAGATAATGAATTGACCAGTGCACCTTTAGAGACAATGTAAGAAAAAATATTTAACCTCTCATGTCTCAAGATCACTATGTATGAATTGCATCGTGCTTACCTTAATCCTGAAATGAGACATGTCATTTCATAACTTCTATATATCCAGAAAATGAATTGCATCGTGCTCTAGATCCAAGTTTGTGAACTAGATGCCCTCTATAGGTCATATATTGGGTTATGAAGTTGACATGAGTATACTTTGTAAAGTTCTCATAGATATGGATGTACAAGATTGCTGAAATGCAATGTATGTCACCTTATGGTTTATTACTTGGATTGTGAAAATGAATCGTGCGGTATCCAAAATTAAGTAACGACTTTATTTGGATGAAACAAAGTGACTTGTTAGGTAATCGTCAATACATTGTTTCTAACTTATTCACAAGTAACAAAAGAGTTGGAGAAATAACAACTAGAAGGGTAAAATGGTATGTTACAAATCTCATCTTGTTGATGATATTCAATAAGGGTAATTATAGATAACATTCAATAGATCCTCTCAACATAATTAAGTTGAATTTTGAGTAGAAAATAAATTCATTTGAACCAATAGATTCTCAGTGTCAACTCTTTATTGGAGTCAGTTGCCATGAAGCTAGTACTCGGAAAAATTTTGTGAACTTTTGGGTCCAATTATAGTAGCTCAATATTTGTTCATTTGGATCCATAAGGTCATTACATGTCATTAGAGTAGCATTGTTAAACTAGGAGGTAAGTCAAAATAAAATAATGCGTTAAACTAGACGTTTACTAGAAAAATTTCTAAAGCGTATTTTTGTCCACATGGAAATAAGATGATGTGAATAACAAAATGAAATTTTCAATATTTTCATATGATCGAGAAAGAAATTATTTTCTAAAGCCGAAAAGTCATTTAAGGCATTGTGAAATTATTTTCATTATTTGTGCAATATTAATTCTACAATGAGTATTTTAAGAATTATCTTAAAATAAATAAAGAAGCATCTAGAAGCTCCACCCTTAGTGTAGAATTCGGCCAAGCATCATAGAGGAGAAAGAGAAATATTTCCTATTATTTTGTGCATTACTGTATACTAGTAATCGCCCAAAAGAAAATAGATAAAAAAATTATTTGAGAAGGAAACAAATGTGCTAAGTGAGGAAGCGAATTTCCATCACTAAAGTAATAGTATGGCCGGCCATGCTGATAGAGAAATGAGAGGAAATCAAATATTGTGTCATGAATACACAATAGAAAAAAGTAATTACCCTTTCTTATATTTCCTTCTCTTAAATATAGAGACTCACATTGAGGTGTGAAAGCAAGCTATTCTTTCTCTTGTTCTCTCATAGTGGCCGACCATATCCTCTCTCTCTCTCTCTCTCTCTCTCTCTCTCTCTCTCTCTCTCTCTCTCTCTCTCTCTCTCTCTCTCTCTCTAAATATACTTATCTTATTTTGGCACCTAAGTCCTCATTAGACTTAGGCGTAAATTAGCTCATAGACTTGATCTTGAGTTATTGCGTTTAATTGTGCCCACATACAAATTTGTTATAGACTCTTATAATAGAAAACTTAGGTTCCTCGAGTTCACGACTAGGTGTGAAGAAAACAAGCAAGACGAGACGATCAACATTTCCTAAGGTCTCTTCAAGATCAAGCTACGAGGAAGGTTAGTCCCAAATAATTATAACATGTTTTTTAAAAAAATGTTGTTAATGCACTTTGCCTAGGTTAGTAAAATTGTTTTACTTATAAAGAAATTTTTATATTCAGCCATTAAATCGTTAATGATAATTTTTTTCTTAACCCTAGACCTATTCCAACAAATGGTATTAGAGCATATGTCAAATTTTTTAATTATCCGTCATCACATTATGGGATGGTTTGGTCCACTGTCTATTTAAAAAGCGAGAGCGTTAAATGTCTCGAATTCAGCTCTCGATATGTTCGTTGATGCTCGTTAAACATTCCTGAATGAGCAATGATGAGCGGAAGTGCTCGAATCCAAACCAACATAAGATATGATGTAACAAAAACAATTTGAAAGGTGAACAAAAATACATTAACAATAGAAGTGTCTTATAATGTTCACCTTCATCAATTCCTTGACCGTTGGTGAATTCTCATAAATGTCCCTTTGAAAATCCAAAACATGGATGTATCAATCTCTTAAGTCGGCTCGCAAGGTGAACCAATGTTCATTACTGAAGCTGACGACGAACATAGTTTCATTAGCACCCTTCCATGACAAGATCAATCGTGAATGGTGTCAAACCTTCGACACAAATATAACCCGTTCATCCCAGTCGTCGTACCGTATACGTTCTGGACCCATCTAGTGTTCATGACGCGAATTTCCTACTAGTACTCGTGAAAGTGCCGTTTAAGCCTCCATAGCATATGAATGATCACATTAATATGCTACACGAACCGTACCCATCAGTTTAGTAGAGAATATCGATTGTTTAATTAACAAGAGAGGTGAATTTATTAACAAGAGATGTACCGTATTTGTTAACCATTTCCCGTTCTCTAAGAAAACATTAAAGAATTCGGGCTCGGCGTCCGCGGTTCTCAAATTTGATGTCTCCGTCTTCTTGCCATTGTAAACGAGTGTGTCCTTCCGCTTATCAATGTTCGGCAACATCAACATAATGAAATAGGTATGAGAGAGACTAGAACCCAAGTACTTATGTCGATTTGGGTCAGTGAAACCGGAAGGAAAAGTACTTAAGAAATTTTGAAGTTAGAATCTCGAAGCAAACATATCAATTGGAAATGAAAGATAAAAAATGTTTTTAAAATAAAAAATGTTACAAAAATATTTTCAAAGGTACGAAATTTCTACAAACTATAAGCCATAATAAGTAACTACGTTATGAACGCAGTAAATACCTTTCTGAAGTCCCTTAGGCAACTTGTGTATTATAATTTTGCCCGGATGTAACTCTGTAATGTCCTGAAATACCATGTTCAACCTCTCTCACATTCTAAGATGTGAAAAAAAGAGATTAGACTAGTTAGTTTTTATAAAATATATTATATTAGTTAAAAATTAACATATACTTACAAAGGTTACCTAATCCACTTGCATTCATGATTGCCGACACCCGAAGGTAGACATAAAATACAAGAGTGTGCTGAATGCATGGCTCGAATCATTTTAGACCTCATACTGCTGAAGGCTGAAATCATTCCAAATCTTTGATGTCAAAATAAATAGAGGAGTATGAGCGATACCATGAGTAGAAGCCTTTGTCGAAGCAACAATGGGAGCGAAAGTGAGAACAACAGTGGGAGCAAGAAGAGGAGCGGTCTAACAAATTATATTAATAACAAAACTCGTTATTTTCATATTTAATAACGTACTAAATATTTCAAGTAAACTTGAACTTATTTATTAGATGTTGAGTGTTCACAGTGAAATCCTCGTCTGTGTCCTCTTTATTGCTCCATAAGTTCTTGAACATGAGATGTCGAAGAGATAAGGTAAATCTAATCTTTGATATTTTGTAACTCCACCACGTCATCAGGCTTTGTCGGGTAGAACATTGGACGAAACTGCTTCCCCACCTTCTTGCGAAACTTCTCTTCATCGGCCCAAGGTCTCAGCATTTGTAAAACACCCAATTACGACACGAATATAATGTTTAAGATTATTTTACAAACAAGTTAGTCATAACCATATAATGATGTCTTAAAAGTTTAATAAGTTGCCATTTTCTTACTAAAATCTTCTCGACGTCTTTGAGTTACAACTGGACCGCTAGACAATGAGTGCATCCTCATAATTTTATTCTCGAGATTCTCGGTGATCTGCAAATTCAACTCCGAATGGCCTCGAACGCCTAATATTGCACTGCATGCATATTTCTAATATATGTGTACTTCGCTTCCTTCTATTCTATTCTCTCGTCACTCATCTTCTTCTTCACCCTCTCGTAGTAGAGCGCTAAGTTCACTGAGAAAGGTGAGAAAGTTAATGTCCAACTTATTTGGCCCCATGGTACACTCTAGAAGAACAAGAGATCGTATACCAACCGAATGTACTTGTCGTCTAAGGTTTGGTTCAGGTTGCCTCCTATGATGTATCCATAGACGAACACGAACATCTTATATTGAACGCATCATCCAGAATAAAACACTTGCTCAACGCCATCATCAAACCAGATTAGCGTCACCTTGACCTAACTGTTTAATTGTTCTCGTAAGAGATAATTAGAGCAATGTGCGTCTTGTTCAGCCGCACTCGGACCATCCACCATCATTAAGTCAGTCACAAGAGCGTACTTGGAGCGCCCGAAACTAAGTAATAAATATGAGATTTAGTCAAACATAATGAGAAAATGGTAAGAAAATAAGAGATATTGTCCAACTGAACCTAACTCTGACATTTTCCAAGATCAAATTTAATCTCGTTTCTCTTCGATAAATGAACTTTGTTCAAGAAGTCCATGGATGATAACTGGAGCAAAGTTGAGTTGATTTTCATGGAAGAATTTTGCGAACGAAATCTCTTGAACTTGGTCCCTCAACTCGAGTTCGGTAACTATTTTTTCACATTTCTCAACACGCTTGACCTCCTGTATATTTAATCGAAACCCACCGCAAAATATCACAAAGTGTCAAAAATATTCAAAAACATAAAGATCATCGCAAACTGTTGGAAAGCATCGCATAATATCATCATTTTTTAAAAGCAACACAAACTACTAAATTGTAATTTATATAACAAAAATTCAACGGAATGACCCTAGCAAGCAAACCTGTTTTGGAATTGGCGAACGTTTCATTAATCTTTTGTAAATGTCCACAACATCTAGGTGGCAAATATTTTTATATTTGTAGTTACCTTCTTGTCATTTTTAATTAATTACGTTAATTTAAACCGCGTTTTTCATTTTTTCCAAATTAATTTTTTTTTTCAAATTTTGAATTTTTTTTAATTGAAGCAGGTTTTACAAATAAGTTTTTTTAGATCCTTAATTTAAGGCAACTAATTGACTACACATTTATTGCTTATTAAATTCTAAATATTTTATTATATACCTATATTTGTTTTTCTTGAAAGTTTTTATTGTTGTTTATCTTTTCATTAATTATCCCAAATTTTATGAGATTGACATTCCATTCACGTTGAAATTCATTTCTGTTTTAACCATTTATTAACTTCCCTACATTATTCAACTTTCGTCCAGTATTTACGCTCGTTAATGCTATTCAATTTACACTAGAATGGATTTGTTCCGACGTAAATTGTGGTGGGTTTTACGTCGTAAATTGATTTACATCGTAAATTGAGTAAGTTTTACAACGTAAATTGAGTTTACACATTTTATTTCGAATTTTAAATCGATTTTGAATACGTCGTAAATTGAGTAATTTTTACAACGTAAATTGAGTTTACACTTTTTTATTTCAAATTTTAAATCGGTTTTGAATTTTTTTAAATACTTTCTGTTTTTCAAATCATCCCGGTTTTAATTAGTTATCAAATGTAGATCCTATAATCTAGGATAGTTGATTGACCAAATTTATTATACATAATTAAGTAAATGCCTCCTTTTTTGGCTGGAAATAATTATTCAGTTATTTTGGGAGGTTTTGTTTTAAATTTTGGCACCATTTATTAATGCTTCTTAGATTTTGTATTCAAATTATGTAACTTCCCTACATTATTCAAATTTCGTCCAGTATTTACGCTCGTTAATGATATTCAATTTGCACTGGAATGGATTTTTTCCGACGTAAACTGTGTTGGGTTTTACATTGTTAATTGATATACATCGTAAATTGAGTAAGAAGAACGAAGAACGATAAAAATTTTAATTTCCGTTCGCCGATGTTCGTCTTTGCTGCCGTCAACGCCTCCATCGTTGGCATCGCAGGTACCAGAGAAAATCAAATAAAAATGGTTTGGCCTGGAGAAAATCATTATGCTTGGTGTAAATACAAAAAAACCCTCGTTGGGTATTAATCATCCGAAATTTCGTAAAGATTAACATAAATAACTTTGAATACCTGTAAATCGGTCTCTGGGAAGGTTTATTTCGTCGGCGGAAGGATTACTTTTACGATTCTTCGTCTGGATGATTTCGAATCGCTGGGGAGAAATGAGAATTCGAAATTGTAGAATAAATAAATTTTTTTGGGGGGAAATGAGATTTTTGCATGCTTTAAATAGTCATTAATTTTCTCTCTCCAAGTATTGATTGATGTGGTTAATTTTTTTTTCTTTCTAAATTTCCAATTATGTTTGGGCGGAAATTCGGATGAGGGTAAATGTGGTTTGAAAATTTGGTAAATTAAACTTGTGGACATTTACAAAAGATTAACTAAACGTAAGGCCAAATCCAAATTTCTAAATCCCTATAGGGCTATTACCTTCTTTAACCTTTTATATAACATAATTAAAAAAATTATCTAGATTATTAACACCTAATAGAATTACTAACTAATTTAATAAATTAACCAATTTTATAAAAACAAATTAAATTACATAAACAATCAACAAATTAGTTAAATTATTAACAAATTAACAAATTACATCACTTAATAATTACCTAATTATTTTAGTCAACGAAATAAGAAAAATATGATAAAAATTAAACCTTAACTGCGAGAGGAGTGAGTTAGACGAGGATGTGAGGTGAGGCGAGACAGAGGCAGCGAGAAAAAAAAAGACGCACGCAATTAATTAGCTCTGATTTCAAATTCAAAATTTGTATTAAAACAATACCAAACTCTTAAAATAAATAGTTCATACCAATGTTTTCCAGTCTAAAAGAATACAAAATCTGTGTGGTAATAACAATAAAAATACAAATATGTATAAACAAACAAACAAATAAGTATAATAAATATGTTAAAATTTTCCAACAATAAGAAATCTATAAGAAAAACCTCAACATAGAGAGAGAGAGAGATATGAGGGACAAACCTGAGAGCTTCGTGATAGCGAAAAGGCGTGAAAGAGGCAGCGAGCAGAGGCCCGTGTTACGAAGCTGGCGAGCAAGAGCAAAAACAAGAAAGAAGGACCGTGCGAGCTGGGGTAGTGGTTGTCCACGCGATAAGATGGTTTTTGTTTGGGCGTGGAGGAGGAAGGCGGCAACATGGTATGATTCTAGTAACCAGAGCGAACAGAGGTGGACTGGTGGCGAATATGTATGTTGAATGTTTTAGGTGTAGACAAAATTTGATTAATGAGGCAAAGACAAGAGGCACAGTTTTAATGGTATAATCTAAGTTAGAAGCGACACTAGAATCGACAAGTTGTTTATTCCTAATCAAAACGACCAAATTTTACTTCATTTGGACATTGGAAACAACAAAAGGTCCTCAAACAAATGAAAAATTAACAACTAATAGAATTACTAACTAATCTAATAAATTAACCAAGTTATAAAAACAAATTAAATTACATAAACAATCAACAAATTAGTTAAATTATTAAAAAATTAACAAATTACATCACTTAATAATTACCTAATTATTTTAGTTAACGAAATAAGAAAAATATGATAAAAATTAAACTATAACTGCGAGAGGAGTGAGTGAGACGAGGTGCGAGACAGAGGTATCGAGAAAAAAAAGACGCACGCAAACAATTAGCTCAAAATCATAATTTGTATTAAAACAATAACAAACTCTTAAAATAAATAGTTCATACCAATGTTTTCCAGTCTAAAAAAATACAAAATTTCAACAGAGAGGGAGGGAGAGAGAGAGAGAGAGAGAGAGAGAGAGAGAGAGAGAGAGAGACAGAGAGAGAGAGAGAGATGAGGGACAGACCTGAGAGCTTCGCGATAGCGAAAAGGCATGAAAGAGACAGCGAGCAGAGACCCGTGTGACGAAGCTGGCGAGCAAGAGCAAGAACCAGCAAGAAGGACCATGCGAGCATGGGTAGTGGTTGTCCACGCGATAAGATGGTGGTTGTTTGGGCGTGGAGGAGGACGGTGGCAACATGGTATGATTCTAGTAACCAGCGAACAGAAGTGGACTGGTGGCGAATATGTATGTTGAGTGTTTTAGGTGTAGATAAAATTTGATTAATGAGGCAAAGAGAAAAGGTATGGCTTTAATGGTATAATGTAAGTTAGAAGCGACACTAGAATCGACAAATCACTTCTAAAAGTTTGGTTCTTGAAATTAGAAGCGACACTAGAATCGACAAATCACTTCTAAAAGTTTGGTTCTTGAAATTAGAAGCGGATTGTCGGTTCTAAAAGTGAAAATTTTCAATTTTTTAAAGAAATTCATTTCATTGACGAAGAACTAATAAGTTGATGCAAAAAGTAAAATGTCGCTTATAAAGATAGTCAATTCTTCTAAAAGTGGCTTTTTTTTATAGTAGTGAATGCATACAAACAAGACTATTTCCTTGATAAATAGTTGACATATATCGCCTCACTTACTCAAGATAGGCAAGTGGTCGGACTTAATCTTTCAGACACTTTGATTTGGTGTGGTAACACATTTTCTGCGCGTGTTTGACAAGTAGATCTCACGCCAGAGACTGAACACTACTTCACATATTGGAAATACACGAATTAGATCATCGTCTAAGCTTTTGAGATGCTCGGCTTTAGTGAGACCACGCCTATTTAGTTCTTACATGACTCGTTTTGGTCAACTGTAATTTTGCTGAAAAATTCAAGTACGAGTATACAACAAATATTTTATTTAGTTATAAGAAACTTCAATGGACTGGATCCTATATTAACTCGCGAGTATTTTATTTAGTAATTAGAAACGTCCTTGGACCGGATTTGACATTAACTCGCGTATACAAAAAGGAACTTCGTTAATGACCTTACGTACGCGTATACAACAAGTTTTTAATCTCATGTTTGATATCATGTTCACTCGTCCAAATCTCAAAGAACTTTTCAAACCCCAATAGTTCTTGAAACGAATTTCGTAACTCGATACACAAATGTTCATGTTATTATAACCATAGTTTAAAAAATTGAAATAGATCTATTCCAAAGATAAGACAACGTTTTTAAAAAAATTAAACCTACACCAAACAGAATCTTTAACAATGAGACATCGTATATCTCTCGCACTCAAAAGAATATACCATATTTCCATCGATTGAAATATCTTATAGCACATTTTTTCACATTTCATTTCTCAAATATTCACCTACTCTTTATCATGTATTTATCTCAATCCTACATTGTTTTTGTTGTCGTTTACAGTTAAACTTTTACCTGATTAAAGAATTTTACTTAAATACAGACAATTGTGTGAAAATTAAAAGTAAAAAAATCTCAAAATCAAAATATTCAGGGAATCAGTTTACTAACGATCCTAAGACAAAGCTTTTCCTTTTTATTTATTTAGGTAAAAAATAAAAACAAAATAGATAAAACTTCAATTCAAGTTAACAGATTTATAAACTAATTATAGGATATCATTTCTAAAGTTGAGACTATATTTTTTTCTTGGTAAACAAACAAAATATCGTTTTCCTGAATGTTGGTATATAAAACAGATATTTTTTTTGGGTTTGTATTTAATTGTTTAGTGCTTACTGTTTTATTTATAGAAAATAATCTCCTTATTAAAATCTGAAAAGAAACACATTATATTTGTAGATTTATCAAATAATTACGAGTTCATGAATATTTTACTTTATAAAATAGGTGTTCAGTAATTTCTTTAGAAAATATATCTAAGGACGTGAAACTTTAGTTTTGGTATAATATCTGATTTGATATCAATTGCTCAATTGTGTAAAGTCCGTGGTAGCAACGGAACGGGGAAAAAAATTGTATGGAAAGAAATTTTAATGACCACAAAACATCAATGTAATGGATAATTTACATCAATTAATTTTTCCCTAATAAATCTCAGTGTTTAACGCTGAATCATACTAATTTGATGCACAAAAAATGAAGAAAATTATTTTTTGTAGTTAAGTTGATTGATACGTATTCAATAGATTTGCTATGTGTTATTCTATATAGTTGGCATATATACTTTAGATACATAAATAAGCAAGAGAATTGCATAATGTACAATATAACCATAGGGGATTGTATCCAAACAATATATAATGCAAGTAAAATTCCGATATATCTTACATGGTAGCATAATAGTTTGCATTTAATCACACCGATATGATCCTTTAACACACTACCTTTCGATAGTATATATACATAGAACTTGTGTGTTTAGTTATTAAAACTGCGATACGCATATATACATACATAATCATTACTCAATTTTCTGAGCAGAAGATCAAAAAGAAGAAAAATGTCAACTTCAAACATGATCACCAAACAAAATTTGTTCATTGCCCTCCTTTCAGTTATTATAATATTATCAACATTTATGGTTCGCTCTTCAGAAGCAGCGCGTTTTGGTCCGCAAAAGAATTACAAAATTGACACTGCACGGTTTTTAAGCGATTTGGGCTACGACAAGTCCAAACTTGAATATTTTCAGAAGCAAATGATCACCGCCGAACGACAATTTGGAGTGCTTGTGTCAGTTCCATCGGGACCAAATCACCAGCACAACTAAATATTATTATTTATTCATCATAACAATACGATCATATGTAAATCATGATATATGATGTATGTTGTACTATTACCATTTTTATTACCAATAAAGCTAAGGATCGTCTTGTTTTGTTTTGTTTGTGTGCTTGATTTTATTGTATAATAGACATTGCAAGATATTATAGTTTGTTGGGCAATATAATTTAATGTCGAAGTTATTCTAAAATAACAAAAATATTTGTAAATAATGTTGGATGTCATTTTCGTACGACTCAATAAGAATGAAACAAAAAGAAAAGCATGTTTGATTCGATTAATTTATGGATCTAATTGATATGTAACTATGTATACAAGTTTCAGATTACCATATAGTCAATGTTTGTGTTTAAATAAATATTCATGAACATGTATTTAAACACGTAAATAACGTAAATACCCTACTATTTATTTATTTGGAAGAGAGTCTCATCAATATCAATAAAAAATTACTTATTTATCTAAGAATATTAAAATGGTAGGTATATATCAAAAAAATTTACACGATTTTATGGTCCATAATACACCATATATAATTTGTAAATTGATTTTCCGATTTACCTTTTTTGTGTTTGAATTTCAAATTAATTCATAAGAGATTTAAGCATCTTTATTTGTTTACGTGGGAGAGGTAAGCGGAAAATTATTTTTAGATTAAAAAAGTCTAAAAGAAATCGTTAACTATTTAACCTGAGTATTTACAATTGAATGACACAAATAACATTTTTTATATGGAAACATCTACAGTATCGCGGTATACTGTAAATAAAAGATTCACGATTTCTAATATGCAAATAATGACCTCAGATACAATATTTGTTTCAAACACCCCGTACTTGGATTTTTGGAGATTTTATACATCGTTGTGAATATTGTGGCGCTTTATTATGGTTTTACGAGAAATCTAAAGAAACCACCTCTCTCAAATTTAATTTATGTTGTCAGAAGGTAAAATAAGACTGCGCTTATTAAAAAAAAGCTTCACATATTAGATATTTTGCTTAACTATTATGCGGGCCTGAGAGTATCTATTACAAACAAAATATCGGCACTCTAAATTACAGTATTAATGGTTGAGTTTTTTTTCCCATAACGTTAGAGAAGAAGTAAGACAAGATGGGGCATTAACATATCATACTTGAAGGATTGGAGATTTAGGGAGAAAGCTATCAGGTACATGAGGGGTTCCCAGAACAATCGTTTTGGAAGGTACTGTCTTGGTTGTCCATGCTAAAGTTCATGTACGCTTTTTTTGTTGTCTTGGAGCTTGTCGGAGAGGATTTGCTTCATCTCTTGAAGAAAATATTTGGTAGGAAGTTGGCATGCGCTATTGGAATGGATGCAAATGTGCAATTATATCCTCTTGAATTTGGAGTTGTAGACAACAAATGCATCCTTCATGGATATGGTTTTTGAGGAATTATAGAGAAGCCATTGGTGGAGACGTATCTGATTTGGTGTTTGTATCCGATCAAGTCGTTTAATGGTATAACCTAAGTTAGAAGCGAGATTAGAACCAACAAGTCGCTTATAATGTTTTTCATAATCAAAACAACATAATTTTACTTAATTTGGAGATTAGAAGCAACAAAAGGTCATTAAACAAATAAAAAATTGGCGGAAAAAATGTGAATCCAATTTTTTTGGGAATTAGAAGCGACAAAAATGTGAATCGTCGCTTCTAATTCCCAAAAAATTAAACTTAGTAAAATTTTAGCACAGGAATTTGGAGCCATATGTCCCAATTTCTGAAAATTTGGCAAGAAAAAAGGAGCCAAATTTTTGGAATAGTGTAGAAGCGACAAATCACTTCTAAAAGTTCATTTCTTGAAATTAGAAGCGACTTTTTGTTTCTAAAAGTGAATTTTTTAATTTGTTTTAAAGAAATTGATTTCGTTGGCGAAGAATCTAAAAGTCACTGCTAAAAGTAAAATATCGCGTCTAAAAATAAGCACTGCTTCTAAAAGTACCTTTTTTTTTTATAATAGTGAATGCATACAGACAAGGTTATTTCCTTAATAAATAGTTGACATAGATCGCCACACCTACCCAAGATAGGCAAATAGTCGGACTTAATCTTTCGGACACTCTGATTTGCTTTGGTAACACATTTTCTGAGCGGGTTTGACAAAGTCGATCTCAAGCAAGAGATCGATCGCTATTTCACATATTGGAAATACACGAGTTGGATCATCGTCTAAACTTTTGAGATGCTCAGCTCTAGTGAGGCCACGTCTCTTCAATCTTTACATGACTCGTTTTGGCTCAAGTATAATTTTGCTGAAAAATTCAAGTACGAGTATAAAGCAATTATTTTATTTAGTAAGAAGAAACTTCCTTGGAATAGATCCCAAAATTAACTCGCGAGCCACTCTGCCACAAAACTGAATTTTGTTAATGACAGTACATACGCTTATACAACAATTTTTGAAATCTCATGTTTGATATAATGTATTCGTCCAAATCTCACAGAACTTGTCAAGCCCTAATTCTTGAAACAAATTTCTTAACTCGATACACGAATTTTCACGCTATTATAACCAGAGCTTAAAAAACTGAAATGGATCGATTCCAATTATAAGATCACGTTTAAAAAAAATAAACCTACACCAAATACAATAATGCGACATTGTATATCTTCCGCTCTCAAAAGAATATACCGTATTTCCATTGATTGAAATATCTTGTAGCACATTTTTCACATTTCATTCCTCAAATATTCACCTATATTGTTTATCATATATTTATCTCAATCCTATATTGATTTTGTCGTCGTTTTAGTTAATTACTGGATTAATTTTTTTTATTAAAATAAAGAAAATTGTGTGAAAATTAGAAGTAAAGAAAATCTCAAAATCAAAATATTCAGGGAATCAGCTTCCAACGAACCTAAGACAAAATTTTTCCTTTTTAGTAAAATTCTTGTAAATGACCCTAGTGCCTACATGTCATGTCAATTTACGTTGTTATTTTAAAACATAAAACGAGTTTTACAACGTAAATTGACTTGACACGTAATCATTAGGGGTATTTACACGAATTTTACGAAATGTTTGGCGTATCCAAAATAGTTTAGTAAAATAGAGTTATTTTGCCGAAATTTTTATTTATTTATTTAGTATAAAAATAAAAACGAAATCGATAAAACTTCAATTCAAGTTAACAAATTTTTAAACTAATTATAAAATATCTTTTCTAAAGTTGAGAGTCTAGATTTTTTTTTTCTTGGTAAACAAACAAAATATAGTTTTCCTGAATGTTGACATTTAAAACTGATATTTGTGTTGGGTTTTATTTAATTTGTTTAGTGCTTACCGTTTTATTTATGAAAATAATCCCGATATTAAAATCTGAAAGAAAACATTATATTTGTAGATTTTTCAAATAGTTACTAGTTTATAAACATTTTACTTTATTAAATAAGTGTTCAGTAATATTTTAGAAAATATATCTAAGGACGTTGCAACTTTAATTTTGGTATAATAGTATGGAATGAAATATTATTGACCACAAAACATCAATGTAATGGATAATTTACATCAATTAATTTTTCCCTAATAAATCTCAGTTATTAACGCTCAACCATACTAATGATGCACAAAAAGAGAATAAAATATTTTTTGGAATTAAGTTGATTGATAAGTATTTCATAGATTCGCTATGTGTTATTCCTATATAGTTGGCATATGTACTTTAGATACATAAATAAGCAAGAGAATTGGATAATGTACAATAAGCAATCATTGGCATATGTCATAGTGGATTGTATTCAACATATTAGTTTGCATGGTAACATATTAGTTCAAAAATTTAGAGAATTGGCCTTTATCTTACAAAAGTTTTTTGGATTTGGCCAACGTTTGGTAAAATTTTCGTAAATGTCCAAAATGATGACGTGGCATATTTAATCACATTATTGATTTACCTTTTTATCCTTTATGTTTATTTTCGGTTTTAATTTTATTTTTAATTTCGAATTAATTTAGTTTTTTAATTTTTGTTTCAAATTTGAATTAATTTCCTTTTTTGTTTAAACAATTTTTGGCAATTGAATATTTCCTTTTAGATCCTATATTAATGGGCGGTTTAATTTACCAATTATTTTCAAATTAATTAATAAAAATTCTTCATTAATGGCCGGATTATTTTATTCAACTATTTTTGGAAATTTTAATATTTTTAATCCGTTTTATTATTTGACATTATCATTTTGTCGTTAATATTCATTTTACACTATAAAAATTTTGTTTACAACGTAAATTGAAATGCGTTTTATAACGTAAATTGATTTTTACACTGATATTGTTCGTTAATTGATATCTCTATTACCCTGAATTGAAAATGTATTAACGTAAATTGATTTACGTTGTACAACGTAAATTGATTTTTGTAATGTAAATTGAAACTTCCGTTAATTGCATACCAATTAACAAAACACGTTTATTTGACTAAATGAAAGAAAATCAAAATTTTATACATGAATTTGAAATTAAAATTGAAATACAAAGAAGAAGAACGAAGAACGATGAATTATTAATTGCCACCGGAGCCAAACCGAGGTTTACTGTCGGAGTTCATCTTTGCCTTTGCCAACGCCTCCATCGTTGACGTCGCAACCACAGGAGTCAAATCGGCGTCAACTTCCATTCATCTTCCTCTCTCTCCGCCGTCTCCAGCGACACTCGGTCCCACACAACTCCGACCACCGTCGCTTCACCGAAATCCAAACCAACGCTCCGATCTAAGCTTTGCAGGATCTGCCAAGATGAAAAATTACACCTCGCGCGCCGAAATCCGGCGAGGAAATCCGATCCGTACAAACATGGGTCCCAATTCAAACAGCAAAGAATAAAATCACAAAAATAGCTTTGAATAACAAAAATCGGTTTACACATTCGACACAACAGATTTACTCCACCCATTTATATATGCATGTATTTCATTACGAAACAAAACAACTGTAAATCGTTTGTTGATTAACTCTCGCAAAAAAAATTCTTTTACCTGTAAATCGTTTTCCAGAAGTATTTGAAAGATTTAGTTTCGATATAAATAAAAAAATCAAACTTGTAAATTATTGACGCCCTTTTTGATTTTCGCCGGTCTTCAACCTCGAGTTTTTGAAGGCTTTTGTTGAAGGGCTTTTTTCTGATTTATTTTCATTTTTGAATGATTTCTTTAAGAGGTCTGACTATTGACGCCCTTTCTTGAATGATTTCTATCTTTGCATAGATATGTTTCTCTTTCCAAATCTTTGCTAATAATGACAACTTTGCTAATAATGACACTGCATAGATATATTTTTTTGTAGCCGGTTTAATAACTTTAATTAACTTCTATTTTTATAATTTGATTTAATCCGTTTTTCAAAAAAAAATTCGGGATATTAAAAATTAAATTGGCCAAAAATCGGTTTGAGCGGGAAATCTTTTTGGGGCAAATTTGGTACAAATTTTAAGCTGATTTAAAAAATGGACATTTACTAAAGTTTTGCCAAACCATGGACAAAACCAAATTAGTAAACATCTATAGGGTTATTACTTTCTTTAACCCATATTAGTTTGCATTTAATCACACCGATATAATCCTCAACACACTACCTTTCGATAGTATATATACATTGAACTTGTGTATTTAGTTATTAAAACTGCAATACGTATATATACATACATAATTTATATATTATGTATGTAAATTATATCATTTATGTGGATCTTTATTACCTATAACTAATAGTCTTCCAAGCTTTGCCCAAATTTATATATACGACACATAAACGAAATTAAAGATAGAATGTCACCTTTTTCCTATGACAAAACATCTGTACATATCACAGAAAGAATTATTGAAACATTGATTACCATGTTGGACGATAAAAATATTTTAGTAAGACTTTTTAGAATGGTAAGAGACAGATATAAAGAAACAAACATACTATGCGTGAGGCTTAAACTTTTAGGATTTCAAAATTCAAATGCAGATCAATATGATCTACCCATATCAAATGATATTAGAAGTGAAAATATATCAGTCCCTTATTTTTCTACACCTAACCATTTTATAGAGGTGAAAATTTGCAACTAACATTATGGGGAGCCACATCGCAAGAGTTCAAAAACAAAATAAGCAAATTACATACTGAAATGATGGTTACAATATTTGCAGGCATGTGCGTCAAACAATATCTAGATATTGTTTACAATTTCTATTCCTTGATGTTTTAAGCAAGAAGTTACTAATTAAATAATAATAATAAATGTTATTCTATCATATTTTATTTTGGGCAAACCATATGTTTCAAATACATCAGCGACATTATATTTCCTGGATTTAAACATATTGGAAACTCAAACTTTAAAAAGAAGGTACGGATATTATTCTCTATTTATGTATACTTATCATTTATTTATTGAACCCTAATTATGAATTATTCTCTATTTATGAATACTTGTCATTTATTTATTGAACCCTAATTATGACTTCTCAATTGGTTTGTAGATTTGTCAGCCAACCAAAAGCTGTTTAGCTCTTACCACCAACAAAACCAGTGGAATCCATAGAGGAGCATAAACCAAGAACAGAATGTTAATCAGTGAATTCCAGAATTTGGACCACTCGTAAGTCATTTTAAATGTCTATTATTTTTAACATAAAAATATATATTAAAATTGGCGTCATTCATCGGTTACAGAGTGGCAAATATAATGTTAAAACTACGATCGTCAATTTTGATACAAGACAAGGTTGGTATTACAATTCATGCCCTACCTAAAACAAAATGGCCAAACCATCGGGAACAGATTGATGGTGTGACGAGCATTGATCTCTAAAAGGTCTCCCAGTACCATGGTATTATTTTTATCCATAAAATAAAATGTATAAATAACATATATGTATTAACGTAGCATTTGTTAAACAATGCCGACAAGCATTTTTTCACTTATATAGGTATAGGCTAAGTACTCAAATTCAGGACGAAACCGGTGAAGCGATAGTCACCATATTTGGAAAAACTGCACAATTTCTAACGAAAAAAACATGCTCCGTGTTAACCATTGATGAGGGATATATTAACTCCGATGTTCTTCCGCCCGTCCTTGAGCAGCTTAAAGGTCAAACAAAATATTTCTAGATTTATTTCAGATCAAGACAAACAGCAACACCAAACATCATTGTATCTAAAGTATTTGAAGACTAACTCCTGAAATTATCCAGCCCCTCAATTTCAGGAACTCAAACTATGAGTCCAAAGACACCGAGTACCAGAAATTAAACTTTAAGGTAACAAAAAGTTATTCACTCTTAATATCTATCAGCCTAGACTACTATTCATCTTCATTTATATAGAGAAATTTCATTTTGTAGACTTAAAAACATTAAAAATATCCACATTAGACCCTTCTTGTTAAAAATATCTAAAACTGGACTTTTGACCCAAAATCGGACAAAAATACCCTTCAACTCATATATAGGGTTTATGCCCTCTCTTTATGTCTCCATTTTAATCTCATTTTGAACTTCCAATTCACTAAAAACCTCTCCAAATCCGTTGGAATCACTACAGAGCACCGTCATAATGGGTATGTTAATTCACTTAATGTATTTAAATCATTTTAGTAGTCGTTTTTGGTGTTAGAATCGTTTTCGGATCGAAAGAAAAAAGTTCGTAAAAAATCTGGAAAAAAAATATACGATAGACTTGATGAATTCCATCGCACTCCATCGCCTGCCATCGTATTCCATCGCACTTTATCGTCCTCCATCGTAACTAATCGCCCAGAAGACGATAAGTTACGATGGAGGACGATGCAGGACGATGGGATACGATGGACGACGATGGAGTGCGATGGAATACGATGCAGGACGCTGAGATTTCGAAATTTTGATTTTTTGACAAGTTTCAGGAGTTTTTTTTGACAATTTTGAATAGTTGCTGACAATTTTGGGTGATATTTTTCAGTTTTCGTTAGTGTTTGTGGAAAATGGGTGAGATTGAGCGATAGATGGGATTTTAGTAAAGCTCGTACATATACGGTGGATGTTAGAAAAGATACGACATATCATGAGTTGGTCGATATGATTTACGATATTTCCAAGATCGATAGGATGACGTATGACTTGAAAGTTGAAGCCCCGTACACTTTACCTAATGTTGTGTTGGCGCCTGCAATCTTGGAAACTGATAATGATGTCGCATATTATATGAAACACGAGTACTGGAGTAAATATCCTATTTGCGTGAGCTTTGAACCGAAACGAATCATGTCACCAATTGTTAGCAATGTGGATCCAAAGCGAAAAGGAAAACAAGTGTTGAAGGTTCAACGCAATGAGAGCAGAAGACAATATCATCCTCTCGCAATAGAAGTCTCTCAAAGTAATCTGAAACCAAACGATGAACGATTTGCACACGATGATGAAACGTATAGACGTGATAGAGATCCGTTTGACGTCGATTTTGAAGATTTTGAAGACGTCAAAGAAAACAAAGATCACGGCGACAATGATGATATTGAAGACGTTGAAGAAGAATTCGAAGAGTTTGCAAATGATGAAGACTATGCTGATTTAGTTGAGAATTTCGAAGTTCCTTCGGGCGACTACCATCCCGAAGTTAATCCTTGTAAAGGATCTTCGGGGACTTATACTTGGAAAGATCCTGAATTCACGCAACAACAAGTAGTTAAAGAGATAGAATATCGTGAAAAACCAAGTCAATCATCTACAGGTAATATATCTTAATTGTTTACGTTGTTAAATATCGTGAACTTAATCGTTGATCGTTTAATAGGTAGCTCCGAAGACTTATACCTTGGAAAAAAGTTTGAGAACAAATCGGAAATGAAGACACAAGTTCACTTGTTCGCCATGAGAAATAATTTCGAGTTTCGAGTTAAATCATCTTCGACAAAAAGGTGGTACGTTCTTTGCAAAGATGAGACTTGTACGTGGAAACTCCTGAGCGTCGTACAGTGGTCAGGAATGTGGGAGATTGTGACTTTCGAAAAAGCTCACTCTTGCTCGCGCGTTATCCGACCCGAAGGTCAACGAGGACCGGCCCTTGGGTTATTGGACACGTGTTTAAAGACAAATATTCTATCAACTCAATGGCTGATTATTCAGCGCACAACGTTAGGGAAGAAGTGAAGACAAGATGGGGTTTGGACATATCTTATTTGAAGGCGTGGAGGTCAAAGGAAGTAGCTACTGGACTCGTTCGAGGTACACCTAAATTACCTTCGTGGTTGTACATGTTAAAACAAAAAAATCCCGGCACGGTTACTGAATTTGTGAGAGACGGTGAAAAATTCAAGTATGCTTTTTTTGCCATTGGAGCGTGTCTTAAAGGATTTAAGTATTGTCGACCTGTCATATCTTTGGATGGATCATTTTTGAAGACTAAATACGGGGGACAATTGCTTGTCGCTATTGCATTGGATGCGAACTCGCATTTGTATCCAATCGCTTTTGGCGTTGTCGACAGTGAGTGTCATGAATCATGGACGTGGTTTTTGTTGAAGTTGAAAGAAGTTATTGGTGAAGACGTACCTGATTTGGCATTCATATCCGATCGACATATTAGTATCAGTCATGGTGTCGAAGTTGCTTTTCCAGGAGGACCGCATGGTTATTGCTACCATCATATGCAGCTCAACGTCCAACACAAGTTTAAGACAGATCACTGTCGCGGTGAATTGTATGAAGCGGCGTATTCTTTCAATAAGACTTCCTTCGAAGCTCATTTTAGGCAACTGAGGCGAAAAGATGTTGAGATGGCAAAATATCTTGAAGATATCGGATTCGATCGATGGGCACGACCGTTCTTTCTTGGAAAAAGGTGAATTTCATTTGCTTTTAATAGAATATTCATTACGTTAAAGTGTTAATTATTATGTTTTACAGGTATGATATTATGACGAGTAACAACGCCGAAAGTTTTAACGCTAAAACAAGACATGCAAGGTCGTTTCCGATAACAACGCTCCTGGAGTACATAAGATTCACGCTGCAAAATTGGTTCTTCAAACGAGAGGACATTGCGAACAAATTAAATACAGAACTTACACCGAGGTGGCAAGCAGACTTTGAGAATATGAACAACAAAGCAAAATTCGTGCACGTGTATGGACTTGGTTTGTACGAATGTCATGTTAAAGACGGCGGTGGTGAATACGACGTAGACTTGCAAGCAAATACTTGCACTTGTGGAATTCCTCAACTCTTAGGTATCCCTTGCGAACATTCTATTGCATCAGCTCAACATCGTTCGGTGGACGTTTACTCTTTGTGCAGTCCTTTCTACGTCAAGAAAACGTGGATCGAAATGTATAAAGACGCCATCTATCCAGTTGGGAATGAAGAACAATGGGACGTTCCGGACGAAATTAAGAACATGAAAGTATTGGTTCCAGTAGAGAAGAAACAGGCCGGTCGTCCAAGGAAAAGTAAGCAAGGAAGGAGAAGGATAAACAGATATCCATCTCAAGGTGAAAAAAATTGTTGTAAAGCAAAAATGCGGGAAATGTGGTGGCCTAGGTCATAATAGAAAGACGTGCACGTGGCGAGAATAGAGTGTGAGTTATTTTTGTTTGTTACGTTTACGTGTTGTTAACGATGTTTTTATGTTTTGATATTTTTATGTTTTTTGACAAGTTCAAGTAGTTATTTTTTGACAAGTTTAATTAGAAGCTTTCGACACTTTCAAATTTATTTTTGTTTGTTACGTTTACGTGTTGTTAACGATGTTTTTATGTTTTGATATTCATATGTTTTTTGACAAGTTCAAGTAGTACTTTTTTGACAAGTTTAATTAGAAGCTTTCGACACTTTCAAAGTTATTTTTGTTTGTTACGTTTACGTGTTGTTAACGATGCTTTTATGTTTTGATATTTTTATGTTTTTTGACAAGTTCAAGTAGTTATTTTTTGACAAGTTTAATTAGAAGCTTTCGACACTTTCAAAGTTATTTTTGTTTGTTACGTTTACGTGTTGTTAACGATGTTTTTATGTTTTGATATTCATATGTTTTTTGACAAGTTCAAGTAGTACTTTTTTGACAAGTTTAATTAGAAGCTTTCGACACTTTCAAAGTTATTTTTGTTTGTTACGTTTACGTGTTGTTAACGATGTTTTTATGTTTTGATATTTTTGAGTTTTTTGACAAGTTAAAGTAGTTATTTTTTGACAAGTTCAATATAAATAAATAAAGAGAAATATTTATAAACAAATGAATAAATAAATGTTAGTACCAAAAATAAATGATAAACAACTACATTTATCGCTTAAGTCGTCCCAAAAATAAGTCAACGGCCCATTTATGCCGGAATACCTTCATGTTCTCCGTTACAAGCGTGTCGAAAGGCGCTCCAACTAGAATATGCTCGATATATTTGATGGCGAACATTCCACAATCACCGCTGCAATACACAAATGAAAAACGTGTCAACATATACCGTATTTCACTACACTTAAATCTTAACATTTACCTTAGACGACATTGAGGTACATCGTCGTTAACGAGCCAAGTGAACTCATGGAGCACCGTTCGGTCGGATGAGAGAGAATGATACATCTTCGGATGGTTGTCGAACATGCCGCTCAACATCATCACCCGTGGCAACGCGAGACTCCAGTCCTATACAAATTGTTAAGTTAAGAAATTTATACTATAGTAAAGTATCGTTATTTTAAGATATGATTTTTACCTGCATGAAGGTCTTAAAGTACGCTTCATGATGCTCCCCTTCCGCAAGGTTCTTCTGGCAGTCAAGAACCGTAATCGTCCACTCCGACAAGTCTACTTGGAATGTGAACCAATGCACATTCCTGAAGTTGACGACAAAGAGAATCTCCTTCGCCCCTCTCCACGGTTTGATCCTTTTGTCTCTGAATCCCGTCATCGGCACAAAGACAGACCTCTGATCCCAATCGACGAGCTCGGGATCCGTCCCCAATTCTTTCGCCTTGTCGAAGTTCAATCGTTCTTGCTTATACCTCCCGAACACATTTTGAACCCAGACGTTGTCCATAATGCAAACATCTTGGCGATAACCTTGGAGGTTACGTTGTCGGTTCATGAGCATATGAACGATCGCGTCGATATGCTGCAATAACAAAAGAAATAATGACATATTGAACGTTAAAGACATATAACGTTAATAAATAATATAAAGACATATAAAGACATACCTCGTCAGTCATCCACTCCCCTGAGTTCGTGATCGAGGCGAAGAACTTCGGTGATGCGGTGCACGTTGATAGTCGAACGTTATCCTTGTATCGACCAAGGTACTTTCCCGTCTTCACCCACATCATAACCTCAGCGTATTCCTTCTGAATCGGCGCCTTCAGCGGGTCGAATTTTGACGATCCTCGGGTGTACTTCGGCTTGCACGGATCGGTGAAGGAATCCCAATGCGTCGACCGCTGGGGGGGTGGGCTCCTGGGAGACGTGGGTCGGTCGCCCCTCTTGCGCTTCGCATTCGCCTTCTCCTTTGCGGGGCCTTTCTTTTTCTCGTCTTTCGCCGTCGCCTTCTTCTCTGGCATCGCCTTCTTCTCTGGCGTCGCCTTCGTCTCTGCCGTGGTCTTCTCCGCTATAGGAGTCTCGTCCTCTGGAACAGACGGAGCCTTCTCCTGTGCCGGAGACTTCTCATCTTCCGGCGCCTTCCCATCTTCCGGAGCCTTCTCATCTTCAGAAGTCCTCATAAATGTTTTGAATAGGTCGGCGTGCTTATCCGGGATCTCCGGTGATGGACTCCGACTGCTGATAGGCGTAAAAGGCGAAGGAGGCCTACTGGAAGGTGGTGGAGGAGGAGGATGTTGAGCAGCCTCAGCATTCTGCTCTCGAGCAGCAGCAGCAGCCGCAGCCGCAGCCTCGGCCTTCTGCGTATAAGGACCACGGGCTTGCGTGGTAGGAATAGGTCCACCAGGCATCCCGGTAACCTCTCCGAAAATGTAGTTCAGACGCTCCCATTGACGGATCTGCAAAAAGTCTTAGTTAAGCATATTAAATAAAATAATAAACAAAATAAACGACCTTATTACCTGATCATGGCGTATTCGCTCAATTCGATCTTGAACGCGCTCAGATCGCCTGTTCAATGCGTTCACGCCACGCCCGACGGTGGCGATGCTTTGGAGGATGAACCCGATTCCTTGGCGAAGGTCTTGCCACATGGCACCCGTGATAACGATGGGTTCATCTGAACGAGGCGGAGATTGAGGAGGAGCCGGAGATTGAGGAGGAGGCGGAGGACGACGAGGACGAGCTTGAGATTCTTTCGTCCGACGACCTTCCCGAGGAGTATCGGAGATGTACTCGGCATCCTCGTCATCATCGTCGTCGACGTCGTGACCCAGCACGTCTCTTTCTTCTGCGGCAGAACCGACGATGTTAATTTCTTCGTCGATGTCCTTCGGCTCTGCTGCGTCCTCTCCTTCGATGTCTATCGGATATAGACATTTTCGGGTCTGCTCCTCAAGGGTCTGAAAGAAACCCTTTTCCCCCGGCCGCGGTCGCAGCATTTGAAGGACTCCTAACTGCAAAACATAATAACAATGTTAATATTTAATCGTAAAAGAACTTTATTAATTAACGAAAAAACTTACCGATTTTTTTTTCAGGATCTTCTCAACGTCCTTGCTAAGAACGACGATAGTTCCTGACCACGAATGCATTCTCGGCATTCGATTTCCTACTCCGTTTCCGAAGGCGTGCCCGACCTCCGGGATAGCCTCGTACGCCCAATACTGAAAGGCATGAAGATTGCCAGTCAGCGTGTACTTCGCCTCTTTTTGGAAGACGTCGGGCTTCTTCTTCAGCTTGTCCTCGAGGCTCTCCCGGTGGCGCTTCAAATCCACTGAGAGGGATAGAAACGTCTCCCCCCAGCTCATGTTCCCCCATGGCAGGCTGTAGAAGAAGGGGAGATCTTCGACCCACTGGAAGATCGGTTGCCACTTCGGAGGTATTGTTTTTTTTCCCGGTTGTCCGAACAAGTAACCGAGAACAAAGACGCACAAACCCAGTTTGTAAACGTCATCCGGAGCTTTGCACACCGTCCAATTGTTGACGAGTATGCTGAATTTGATATTGGCAGACTCATTGAGATACTCGTCAATGAGCCTGCGGGAAGAGCGTGCGTCCTTCTCCTCTTTACTAGGACCGTCTTTGTAGTCTAGCCCCGAGATTAGGGCATACTCGAGGCGTCCGAACCTCACTCTCTTTCCTCCTAAGCCGAATTGGATCTCTCCGGCTTTGATTGACTCGACTTTCCTCTCCAACAGTGAGTGGACGAGGACGGGAGCGAAGTTCAAATCAGAGGTGATGAAGAATTGCTCGAACACCGTCCCTCGGAGTTGCTCGATCAATTTCATCTCCTCGAAGCGCTGCTTCACATCTTTTAGGACCCGGGATCCACCATACGGGATTCTCCCCGGGAAAGTGTCTTGAACTAGGAATTTCAAGTGATCCTGCACAAAAAAACAACAAAAATCATCAAAAAACAAATTTTTTCAAAAAAAAATTCAAAACAATCGCATCTTATCGTCCACTATCGCCCACTATCGTCCTCTATCGTCCATATCGTACGCTATCGTAATTCATCGTCCCCTATCGTACACTATCGCCCGGATATCGTTTGAAGCCTATCGTATACCATCGTCCAAGTCATCGTAAACTATCGTATCCTATCGTAACCTATCGTACCCTATCGTACCCTATCGTCCGGACGATTGCATTCATCGTGTTCGTCGTTTCCGGAAACCTAAAATCTCTAAACTAGCTCAAATCTTCTCAAATCAATCCGTTTTAACTTCCTCTATAGTCGAAAACACTATCTAAACTACATGCAATAGATTTAAGTAAGAAAAAACAAGAAATCTAACCTTTTTTTGAGATTTTCTCTTTTGGGAGGTTTGTTGAGTTATCGGGTCCTCGCCACCACCGGTTAGGAAGTTATCCGAGCTTGATGACATTGTATGATGTTGATAACGTCGGTGTGATTGTTTAGGGACGTTGAGTTGGATTGTTTGAATTTTTTTTTAAGAATGTGAAGAGGAAGAGCCGGCCGAGTGAAAGAAGAAGAGAAGAGGAAGTGAAGGAAAGAGAGGGAAAAGAGAGGGAAAGGAAGAGAGAGAAGGGAATATGAACTTAAGGGGTATTTTTGTCCGATTTTGGGTCAAAAGTCCATTTTTAGATATTATTAACAAGAAGGGTCTAATGTGGATATTTTTAATGTTTTTAGGTCTATAAAATGAAATTTCTCTTTATATAATTATGTTCGCGTTGTAGTGTTGAACAACAACCAACTACAGGATCTGTGAAGCGAAAGTTGAATAAGTATTCTTCTTTTTCTATTTAATTTCATGTACCGGTAAGAATTGATTATATTAACTTACTGCTGAATAATTATGCTACATCCACAATAGAGAAGAAATGACCAAATGATGAAAAAAATGGTCCTGAGTAACATGTGTGAGTTTTGTGGATACAGTGCAACAACATACAAAAAATTAATACTTTCTCTTTTCTTTGGGTGTATATATATATATATATATATATATTTATGGGGTATTTTTGTCCGATTTTGGGTCAAAAGTCCATTTTTAGATATTATTAACAAGAAGGGTCTAATGTGGATATTTTTAATGTTTTTAGGTCTATAAAATGAAATTTCTCTTTATATAATTATGTTCGCGTTGTAGTGTTGAACAACAACCAACTACAGGATCTGTGAAGCGAAAGTTGAATAAGTATTCTTCTTTTTCTATTTAATTTCATGTACCGGTAAGAATTGATTATATTAACTTACTGCTGAATAATTATGCTACATCCACAATAGAGAAGAAATGACCAAATGATGAAAAAAATGGTCCTGAGTAACATGTGTGAGTTTTGTGGATACAGTGCAACAACATACAAAAAATTAATACTTTCTCTTTTATTTGGGTGTATATATATATATATATATTTATGTATGTATGTGAGAGTTTTTTAGATGCAATACAAGAGCATATTAAATGTTTCTCTCTTATTTCTAATATATATCAACGATTAAAATTGCGCGCGTCGGTAACGTGCCGATGACTCGAAAATACGGAAATTGCGACGGAAAAAATGTGAAAATTTGAAAGAAAAAAAATTGCGGGAGAAATTGCGGTTGCCGACGGAAATTGCGGTAATTTACGGAAATTGCGACGGAAATAAAGTTGCGAAATAATCAATATGAAATATAAAAAACATACTTATAAGCAAGGATTAAAATGTCAAGATATTCATAAAGCATACATAAGTAATCTTCAAATTCAAGCACACACAAGTTTTAGACATATTTCAAGTTCATACAAACATTAAATAGTTCGAAATTGAAAATACTCAATAGTAACTCGAGTGAAGATGTGGTTGATGGAATCCCCCGGTTCGTGCTTGTAAGTTGCAGTAGTCCAACCACGTCATATAGCTAGCGTAGTTAGATGTGTAGTTGATCACGTGGTTGTTGTAGTTGGATTGATCACCCCCAACGACATTGCAAAGGATCGTAAATTCGGGTATTGCTCCTTGAACTTCAACGACGGGCACGGCGACGGCAACGAGATATGGATACGGGTGTGGGTAAGGATATGAGTACCAACCTTGACTCTCTTGTGATTGATTGGACATTTGATCAAACGACATTGATTCGAATTGGGTAGACATAGAGTCAACGTCGTAATCACGCGCCGCTTGTCTACCGCAAGTGTAAACCTCCGTATCGAAGTCGAAGAAGTCATCCGTAGTCCTAGAATACATTTCAATTTGCATAAGAAATAAATTGATGCACTCATAATAAGAGAACAGTACCTCTCTCGTGCTCCGTGATCCTGATCTTGAGTAGGTTGATAGCCTGATTCCATAGTCCAAGGTTCATACGGTGGACGAGAAGCACTACCGCTACCACCCGCACCAACATCACCAGTAACTGTACCACCACCACCTCCACCAACGTCACCACCGTCGTCACCTCCGTCGTCATCATCAGAGGAAGAAAGACCGACCTCTTCACTAAGTACTCGGCTCACATCAATACCTTCTGATCGAGCTTGCGAAGCCACTTGCGGGTCGAGTTGTTGAGAGTCATCATCAAGGTGAACCGGTCGAATCCAGTCAAGCAAAATATCATCGTCCACCTGCTCACCCATCCTCTGCATAGCCACCTCAAGGAGTTCCAATGGATCTCGCCTCTCGTTGTTCTCATACCTATCTTTTCGATCTCAGAGTTGTAACTTCATGTTATAAGAACAGAAAACAAGTGACTCCAACCTCTTGTACGCTAGACGATTTCTTTGCTTTGTGTGGATTATGTCAAAAGTGCTCCAGTTTCGTTCGCACGCTGAAGAAGACGACGTCTGGGACAAGACTCGTATGGCTAACTTGCGTAACGTGGGTGTCTCAATCCCAAACATGGCCCACCATTCTGCTACACAATAAACATTTCAGTCAAACAATCAAACATTGTATATTGTATGAACTATGAATTAAAACAGTGTAAGTCATCTTACCGGGTGACATGTCGTCACGGTTAGAAATCGCGGTTTTCTTTCCGAACAATCCTCGGGCGTCGCGAAATCGTAAGAGCTGAGAAATAAGATATAATTATAGAGCTGAACTATCCATATACGACGATAGAATATCATACCCCATTTCCGAGGGTGGAACAATCATCGTATGGGTGCAAGACTTCAAACACGGTCGTCACGGCTGTTAAATCCTCGGGTTTCATTCTAATGTCCGGGTTGTATTGACATTTTGGATTAAGGTAATAGCTGGCTTGATGTAAGGGGTGACAAAGTTGTCTCTCCCACCGTTCGGTCACGATATCAACAACCCACTGTTTGTTAGGAATCTTCTTCAACTTCGCATTCATCAAGTTGAACACGTGATATAACGAACCTAGAGTCGGTACGACCTCAATATCCACGAAGCGTAAAGCGGTGTACAAGGGCTCGAATACCTAAAACAAATCAATGTTACTAACATAATAGCTTCCTAAGTATTGATAACAAAACACGTACCTTACAAACTCCATCAAGATATAACCAAAATGTCGAGTCAATAACTCTGGATGCCAGAAATCTTCTCGCTGGAGTATTACTAAACGTCGACTCCTCCCACCAATCTGAGCTAAACATCCGTTTCAATCCGGCCTTAAAGCTTCGTAGGCTAGTAAGAGCTAAGTAGTTGGTGGCGAAACGTGTTGAACCTGGACGAATAATCTCTCTTTCCCCTTGCTCCCTCATCTTTGACAATACTATTCCATGGTTGTAGATGAACTTCGTTATTTCTCTCGCGTCCTTCACGACCCGTGAAATGGTATCACGCTTCCCGATGTCTTCCAACATCAAGTCGATGCAGTGAGCTGCACACGGCGTCCAATACAAGTTGAACTTCCTCATCAACTTCTTCCCAGCCTTTTTATACGCCGATCCGTTATCCGTCACGACTTGTATCACGTTGTGCTTTCCAACGTCGTTGACTACATCGCAAAGCGCCTTGTAGATGTACTCCCAGTTCTTGATTTGGTCGGACGCATCGATTGACTTTAAAAAAACAGTCTTTCCGGCTGAATACACCATGAAGTTGATAATACTCAATCTCGTTGGCCCGGTCCACCCATCGGACATTATGGTGCATCCATACTCTTCCCAAATTGGTCGTTGCTCGTCCACATATCTTTGTGCTTCCATTACCTCTTCTTTGAGATAAGTGTTGTGAACCTCGTACGGAGAAGGTAACGGAATCCCACGGCCTACAAAATGAAAAAAAAAAACAATAAGAAGCTGATTAACTTTAACGTTGACATAAATAAACAAAACATAACAACTTACCAATCTCGGCCGCTTCGTGCATCATATTCTTAAAATGATGCGACTTCACCTTGTTCGCCGGTACGCTTTCGTGTATGAAGAAGCGGCTTATAATATTTCCAAGACGTTTCTTCAACGACGACTTCGTCTCAGGACTAATTTCTGGTTGACGTGCACTCGAGGATCGATACAGAGATGGTGAAACTGGGCCGGATCTCCCACTTCCCAGGTCTCGTTGAGAAGCCGAACCACCACCAGGGCCGGATCTCCAAGTAGTTGCTGCCGCTTCTTGTCGACTTCTCTTCATTGTCTTGTACAACTCATGTTCCATGTTGACCTCATACTCTCCTTCTTCGTCAACTGGACCGAGGGTAGAACGCATTTCTCTCTGTATATTCTCCTACATGGCTACCTTGCTTTTCTTTTTCATCTCATTTTCCTGTAATAGTGCGCGCATCTCATCCTCACTTCTGGAGGACACTTATCGCAACGCTTCACGTTTTTTTTTGGATCGTATCCGCTCAAATGAAGTTTCATTCGCGTCACGCCACCTCCCTTTGTCGTCATTCCACAATAGTTACAAGTGAAATGATTTAATGTCCCGGCTACTTTCGTACAATACTTACGTACTCCTTCATCCGCCATTTTCCTACAACAATACATATTCCATTTCAAATTTCATTTCTCACCCAATTCTAAAATATTTGAAATAAGTGAATCTAAACTTCAATTTCAATCTAAATCAGATTTCCGAAAACAAAATAAATTTCAATTCAATTCCAATCAATTTCAATTCTAAAATATTTCCGAAAACAAAATCTAAAATCAGATTTCAATTTCCGAAAACAAAATCTAAAATCAAATTTCCGAAAACACATTCTACAATCAGTGGACGGTGTACACAACTTAATCAGATTTCAATCAAAAACACAAAAATGTACACAACTTAATCAGATTTCAATCAAAAACACAAAGATCTACACAACTTAATCAGATTTCGTAACTTCGCATTTCCAAAAAAAATTGAAAAAAATATATGTTAACCACATCATCATTACAAACGTTTTTCATTTCACAAACTTTTCCTAAAAAAATTCGTAACCTACCCAAATCTACAACTTTCTCTCGGACGGACACGAAACCGTCGGCAACCGGCAAAATTATGTGGAATTTGTACAGAGGACGTCGAAATTACCTGGGCACGGTGGAAATGTCGTCGGCTTTTCCCTTCTCCCCGGTTCCGGCAAAAACGAAAAATTTAGGGTTTTAAGCTTGGAAATATCGGGGAAATGCCGAATTTTTTTGAGTTTTTATACCTGAAAATAACGACATTTGACGACATGTCGTTGGCGAGATTTCGACGAAATTTCGGCGATATTTCGACGACAAAATGATCCGAAACGAGAAAAAGTGATAAACGTGCCGGTAACCCACGTTTACCGAAATTTCGCCGAAAAATCGCCGGTATTTCGCAATATTTAAAACGTTGATATATATATATATATGTGTGTGTGTGGGGGAAGCATACAAAATGACTCTCCTTTTTTTGGGTGTTTGTGTATATGTATCCGTATGTAAAAGTTTTGTACGCATGTGAGAGTTTTGTGAATACAATGCAAAAACATATAAAATACTTCTCTCTTATTTTTTGGGTGTCTGTATATATTTATTTATATATATATATATATGTTTATGTGATAGTTTTATGGAACAATGTAAAAACATACTAAAAAATTTACCTTTCATTTTTGGGCGTTTGTATATATGTGTACATTTTTAATGTTCTGTGGATACTATGCAACATTGTTCCAAAATAATGTCAAACAATAAAACAAAATAAAAACATGATAACCGACTACTTCGTGCGGGCTTCATTACTCGTTTTAAACTATAAACACGTGTCCTGTATTTTATCTGAAAACATCAAAGAGCATTAAATTTTACTTTTTGTATAATTCTGTATAGATGGAAATTTTACTAACCACAAAACATCAATGTATTGGATAATATGCATTGATTATTTAGCACTAACAAATCTCAATATTTAGTATTTACCCATACTAATTCGATGCTCAAAAAAGATCTGATGTAATTAAGTTGATTGATACGTATTTTATGGGTTTGCTTATGTGTATAATTACTATATATAGTTGGCACATATAATCTATAGATACATAAATAAGCAAGACAACTGGATTATGTAGTTTATGATCATATGCAAAGGTAAATTTGTATTCAAACGTAATACCAGTGAAATTTCTGATAGATTTGACATGGTAGCATACTAATTTGCATTTAATCACACAGATATCATCATTTAATACACTACATTCTCTAGTATATATACAGAACCCGTGTGTATAATAATTAAACTGTAATACATATACCCATACATTATTTTTCTCTATTTTCTAAGCAAAAGAAAAAGAAGAAAATGTCAACTTTCATCAAAGAAACTATGTTCATTGCCCTTCTTTCGATTTTTCTAATATTGTCAACAGTTATGGTGAGCTCTTTAGAAGCAGCACGTTTCGGTCCGCGAAAGAATCACAAAATTGACACTGCACGATTTTTAGGCGATTTGGGATACAACAAGTCTAAAATCAAATATTTTCAAGATCAAATGATTGCTGCTGAACGACAAGTTGGGATGAATCGATTAGTTCCATCAGGACCAAATCATACACACAAGTAGATATTTGTATTCAAATATCCTGACAATATGATCATATATATGTTCTATTATTAATATTTTCAATAAAACTAAGAATCGTCTTGTTTTGTTTGTGTGCTTGATATTATTGTATACTCTATTATTGTAAGTATTGGCAAGGATAAAATGTGTTTCCACTTCGAAGTGGTATGTAATATTAATTATTTATAATTTCTGTTTATCATGCTTGAACATTCCATATATATATATATATATATATATATATATATTATGTTGAGCAATCGGGTTAAATTAATATTTGTAATTGATGTTAGATATTATTTTCGAGCACTCAATAATAACGAAGAAATTGTAGGAATAAAGGTTATAAAATAGTATTTTATAATTTGTCTTGTTGGAATAAAGGTTATAAAAGAGTATTTTATAATTTGTCTTAGAGTGTGTTTGGGTATAATATTTTAGTGGGGTCCACTTGACGGAATTGAATAATTCCTTCGTATTCTTATTTCTCGTTGCGACGGATATGCATGTGACAAAGTGTTCAAACTTTAATGAATCATGTTGGTGGTACCGACGAGTCACGACTCGTGTTAGGAACATGACGCTTTTGATGACGTTGAGTACTCCTGCAAGAGATACACGTAATAGTACCGCTTCAGTGATTGCTTTGGTGAGCCCATTTGTTGTGCCTATAAGCATGTAGTTGTTGGAATATGTCTAGGGTTAAGAAAAATTTATCATACATTAACGGCGGAATATAAAATTTATTTTACTAGTAAAACAATTTTTACTAACCTTAACAAAGTGCATATACATGTTATGAATAAAAACATTATTTAGAGAGCTTGAATACTAAGCTTTCATGAACCTTAATTTAGATGGATCTTAAGAAAAGTTGATCTTCTCTTCTAACTCGATTCCTTCAAGTCTAAACGTGAATTCTAGAAAGCTAAGGTTTTTATTACAAGAGTCTATAGAGGTTTAGAAGGATTTGTGTGTGGCACAATTAAACACAATAGCTCAAGAACAAGTCTATGAGCTAGAGAGCTAATTAAGCCTAAATCTAATGAGGACTTAGGTGCCAAAATAAAAGAAGTATTTTGAGAGAGAGAGGGAGGAGAGGGTCGGCCAAAAGCAAGAGAGAGCAAGACTAAAAGTTTCTTTTCACATCTCTATGTGGGGCTCTATTTATAGGAGAAGGAAAATCAAGAAAGGGTAATTACCTTTTCCTATTGTGCATTCATGACACTATTTGATTTTCTCTCCTCTTTCTCTAATATATGGCCGGCCATTCTATGTTATTTGTGATGGAAATTTGTTTCCTCACTTAGGACATTTGTTTCATTCTCAAAGAAATTCATTTCCACTATTTGTTTCCTCCTTTTGGGTAACTATCTTTATAATTAAAGGCAAAATAATTTCTAGAAATAATTTCCTTCTCTCTATGATGCTTGGCAGAAATTCTACCTAGGGGGAGCTTCTAGATGCTTCTTTATTTATTTTAAGACAATTCTTAAAATACTCATTGTAGAATTAATATTGCACAAGTAATGAAATTAATTTCATAATGCCTCGAACGACTTCTCGGCTTTAGAAATAAATTTATTTCCATCATATGAAAATATTCAAAATCTTATTTTGACATTCACATCTTTTTATGTCCATGTGGACAAAAATACCCTTTAAACATTTTCCGAGAAAAAAATATAGTTCAGCACTTGAACTTATTTTGACTTAACTTTTAGTTTAACAATCCTACTCGAATGACCTGTAATAGTGACCTTATGGATCCAAATGAACAAAGCTTTAGCTTCTATACTCGGACTCAAAAGTTCACAAACGTTTTTCGAGTATTAGCTTAATGTCAACTGACTAAAGAGTTGACACTGAGAATCTCTCGGCTCAAATGAATTTTATTTTCTACTCAAATTCAACTTAATTATATTGAGCGGATCAATTGAATGTTATCCAGGTTTACCCTTCATGAATATCACAAACTAGCTGGGATTTATTATAAAATTACCATATTACTCTTCTAATAGTTATTTCCTCAACTCCTTTGTTACCTGTTAATAAGTTAGAAACAATGTATTGACGAGGAGCTAACAAATCACATTGTTTCATCCGAATAAAGTCGGTACTTAATTTTGGATAATGCGCAGTTCATTTATTCACAATCCAAGTAATAAAGCATGAGGTGATATATATTGCATCTCAGGAATCTTGTACATGAATTCCATATCTATGAGAACTTCACAAAGTTGGTTCATGACATCTTCATAACTTAATATCTCACCAATTGGCCTAATCTATATCATGTAATGGATCTAGAATTTTAATTTCTTAAATGAGAATATTAATGTTATGAAATGACATGTCTCATTTCAGGTAAGCATGATGCAATTCATACATAGTGACTTTGAGACAGAAGATGTTAAATGGTTTGTTATTCCATTGTCTCTAAAGGTGCACTGGTCACTTCAGTATCTTCAAAAGATACACTGGAAGAACTATAGAGTTCCTAACTCTCTATGCCTTGTAACCAGACATCATAGATTCTTCCAACAATCATTTCGAAGACATCTTCACCAGAAAATATTCTAGGAGGGGGTCGTTCTATCGTATTTCCATTAAATGCATGTTTCAACCTTCTATACAAGTGTTCTCTCGGTAAAAATCTTCTATGACCAAGAAAAACAGTTTTCTTACCATACTTCAAATGAATAGAAGATGTTTCTTTCATGCAAACCAGACAACCAATTGAGCATTTCACAAAATATCCTGACAAATTTTCATACGCTGGAAACTCGATAATAGTCCACATCAACATTGCTCTTAAGTAGAATGAATCGCCGCGGTAACCGTCGCTGACCTCAATCCCTGTCGCCCATAACATCTTCAAATCATTGATCAATGGTGCCAAATACACATTGATATCATTTCCTGGTTGACTCGGTCCTGAAATCAGAAGCGTTAACATAAAAAAATTTCTCTTCATACACAACTTTGGATGGAGATTGTAGTTCACAAGAATAACCGGCCAAACACTATATTTACTACTCATCATGCTGAAAGGGTTCACGCCATCAGATGCTAAACTAAGACGCAAATTCCGAGGTTCAACACTGCAATCTTTGTACTCCAAATCAAATGACTTCTACTGTCAGGCATCCGCAGGATGCCGTAACATACCATCATCGATACGTTTTTCTGAGTGCCAAACCATGTTCTTTGCGTGCTTGGCAGTATTAAACATTCGTCGGAACCGTGACATTAGTGGTATATACATAATGACTGAAACAATATATAAAATAATATAAAAAACATAATCATTTGTAAAACAAGTAATTATTATGTACGTACCTTGATTGGAACTCCTTTAACCCTGTCACGTGGCAATTCACCTTTTTTCCACCTTGACTCTTTGCACCTCGGACATTCATCTAGATCTTCATACTCATTTCTATATAAAACACAATCATTTGGGCACACATGAAATTTCTCGTACTTCATACCCAATGTGCCCAAAGTTTTCTTCGCTTCATACATACTTTGTGGAACTTTATTGTCTTTTGTAAATGCTTCTTTGAGTGTTTCCAACAATAGAGTAAAACTAGTGTTTGTCAACCTACCCGACGCTTTCAAATGAAATAAAGTAACTAAAAATGACAAATTCGAATAACTTGTACACCCTTCATATAATGGTGTCTCCGCATCATTCATCATCGACTCAAACAATTCCGGCCGTTCCACAAAATCGTTCTCCAAATCATTCATCATCCCGCACATATCATCAAAGTCATCATCTTGAAGATCATCATTTCTATTATTTATCGTAGGACGAAATTCATCACCATGATAATACCATACTTGGTAAGAAGTCATTATTCCGTAAACCAACAAATGAGTTCGAACAATATGAAGAGAAAAATGTCTATGATTTCCACATTTCACACAAGGACAACGAATTGATTCCACATCACCGACATTATCTTTAATGAATTCACAAAACTCATTTACACTATTTTGATATATCTCGTTTAACCTATTCTCCCACATCCGTTGTCTCACCATCTTAGAAAAACCTTAATTATAACAAGAAATATCAGATTTCTAATAAACAATTCCAAAAATACTTAATTTTGTAAAAAGTTAAAGAGGAACTTACAAGAATTAGATGTATAGTTGTGAGTTGTGAACGATGATGACACAGAATGGGTCAAAATGTTGTTTGTAGTGTTTTTTCGACTGAAGTTTTAAGAGATCTAAGTGCAAAACACGAGAAAAAACGCATTTAAACCAGTCCAGGAAAGCGGCGCCACGGCCCCGGGTGGATATCGCCGCGGTGCCGCTCCCACAACCCTTATGGGAAGGGTTGTGAAACCCTTCTGGGAAGGGTTGTGGGACTAGCGCCGCGGCGACATCCTCATAGGGCCGCGGCCCGGGTCAACCCAGAAACAGGCGCTGCGGCCCTGTTTGCCATAGCCGCGGCGACGTGGACTTCCCGAGAGCACCCACTCTCGGGAATTTTATGGCGCCGCGGCTACGCCTAACAGGGCCGCGGCGCCATTTTCTGGGTTGACCCGGGCCGCTCAACTATAATCGGGGTATTAATGACAAAAATTTCTTCATCAAAAAGTCTGGAAAAGAAATGTTGTTTGCTCAAATCTTTGTGGATGACATAGTGTTCAGGGGCATGTCACAAACATCATCATAGACTTTATTGAGAAGATGCACGCAGAATTCGAGATGAATATGTTGGGTGACCTATCTTTTTCCTTTGGCTTCTGAAAAATCAACAATATGATGGGATATTTTTATCCCAAAGCAGAAATTCAAATGATTTGGTCAAGAAGTTTAGGCTTGAATAAGGAAAGGCTAAGAGTACTCTTGCTTCATCCACATTCATGTTGACTAAAGACGACCAACCTGATGTTGTAGAATACCAAAGTATGATTGGCAGGTTTCTCTACGTAACCGCAAGTAGACCAGACATTGCCTTCTCAGTCGGTCTTAGTAATAGGTATCAAGCTAACCCACTTCAAATCATCTTATCTATGTGAACTAATATCAAGTACGTCCATAGAACAACTAATCATGGAATCTTGTACTCTCATGATACAAATTCCCACTTGCGAGATATTCCGATGCTGATCGGGTAGGAAATGTAGATGATCGTCAAAGTACCTCAGATGGATACTTTTTTCTTGGAAACAACCTCGTCTCTTAGATTAGCAAGAAACAAAACTGTGTTTCATTATCTAACGCTGATACTGAGTACATAGTTATTGGAGCTACTTGTACCTAACTGATTTACTTAATATTTATGATGAGTGACTATGATATTCTGAAGGATTTTACCACCTTGTATTGTGACAATAAAAGTATCATCGACATAGCTAAAGATCAAGGTCATCAAAGCAAGACAAAGCATATTGAGACCAGACATCATTTTATCAAAGATCTAATGGAATACAAGATTATATCTCTAGAGCACATAGTACTAAGAATCAGTTTGCTAAAATTTTCACAAAGCCCCTTAATATTTTCAAGTTTGAAAAAGTTTGAGAAGGCTTGGGAGTTTGTATTCCTGACTTATAGCAATTAAATCTTATTTTTTATTCACAGTTTAGCATATCCATACCCACTTTATTTTTATTTTTCTGCTCTCTCATCAAAATTATGCATTTTAATTGATTTCCCTCACAACTTCAAGCAGCGATTCAGTTACCGACGTTTTCAAAATAGGGAACTGTTTTCCACATCACTTTGTCAGTTTCTTTTTCACAACACCTCACTCTCTCTCATCTTCAAGAACTTCCTCTAAATACCTCTTTTTATTTCTCAAACCCCATAATTACCATGCGAAAAAGAAAGTCCTTGGTTCCATCTTCTAAGTCATCCATGAAGATGAAAAAATATCTCAATTTTCCCATTGTCTTTGGGGTGCAAACACAAGTATGGGGTGAAGACTCTTGGAAGAAAGAAACTCGCTCCTTAAAAGAAGAAGGGTCCTGCTGAATCCTCTAAATGAGACGTTGTTACTCCTGGACGACTCTCCCCTCATTGTTGCAATACAATAAGGTAATGAAGCCACTTTGTCTCCTCGTAGTTTTTGGTGTAGTTATTCCCATGTAAAGAGTGAAGAATGTCAATTCGTGGATGTCATTCTTAATTTTCAAGATGTAATATGCCATCGGACAAGAACATCTCTATTCCATAAACTATGGCTCCATAGGAAGTTCCTTTTTGCAATCCATCTTTAGACGAGATAACCATGGAACTAAAAGCTGCTTGTGTTGATGAGACTATTTTCACTGCTCCTAATATGATCTCCGATGAGGCTTTGAATAGGATCATGGGCTATGATTCATTAGCATCAAGATCTAAAGGAGTCTATGTGGGTGAGATATCTAATCCTTGTGTTGTAGATATCCCTACAAATCCCCAGCCAGTTCCTTCTGAGTTTTTTTTGTTTCGGTTACCCCTTTGTCTGAAGAAGATGTCCCTATTTTCGCTTTCAGGAAGTTGATGAAGAAGAAAGCTATGTCTCTCTCCTTAAAGAAAGGCACAAAAAATGCAAGAAATTTGTATATACTTTAGATGTGAGAACGAAGACTCTGAAGCCACTAAAGATTTTGTAGAAAATGAAGTGGAAGTCGAAGAAGATGATGAGGAACCAGAAGTCAGAGTTGCTTCTCATAAGAATAATAAGAAAGTGTCACGGTAAGACATCCCTGATGTTCCAATAGACTGGATCTCATTTTACTCCATCAAAAGTGCTTCAAAAAAGAAGTTTGTCATTCGAAGACACATTTATCATGAGCATGTCTTGTCATATGAAGCCTTCACTTGCGCAAACATCATTGACCTCATCAAAGCAGCGAATATGATGCGCTTTTGTAAATAAAATAAGGTTTTATCATGTTAGCCTAATAAGAGGATTTATTTTGAATCTTCCAGAGGTTATTGATGATCCCAAGTCTCCTTCCTTCCAAAAATCTACGTGAGACGTAAATGCATATCCTCATCCGCTCAAGTCATATTTGAGTTCCTAGGAATTCATGAATCTCAAGAAGAATAACCATGTCCCTCCAAGATTGATCTAGTCAATCAGCTTTATGGAGGAATAAAAAAGAGTGCCCACATCATATCACAACGGTGTTTCTCTTACTCTAGCATATATCATCTTCAAAATGTGTACAAGCTATCATGTTGACGTGGTCATCCTCTTCTACATATAGATTCTTCATCATGTGGGCTCTGAACCTATATCAAGCTTCCAATTGCTCTTCCGTCCATGAAATATGGAATCATCTTACAAACATTCTCTGACATACTTTATCATCATGGGTGAATGAGTGCCGAAATTTCCCTGGAAAGATCTTTCAAATTAAAGTTGTTCCATGCCCATCATATTCTAGATATTAAGAAGCCTACACTTGTTGGTGATTGTTACACCTTAGCAACCATATATAGTGCAGAAGATTATTAATTACGCTTACAATAGCCAATTAATTATTCTGGTTACTACACAAGATCTAGATTTACTAATTTAATTATTAAAGAAAGCATATTCAGCAACCAATCAGCTACGGCTTTAGAGTACTTACATGGATTTTTACTCAGCTACAGAACGCTCTAATCCAATGTGTGCTCCATCTTAAACCTTTCACGTCTTTGTGCGTCATCTTTAATAAGTACTTGATGATCACACATTAGTCTTCCAAAATGCAATCTCCGAGAGGAATAAGAAAGATGAGTGAGCACAATGAGGATCTCACTAGATGTCAAAACCAAGTGTTTCGGGATCTCACTTTTATTTACAAAGAATGGAATATTCAATTCCAAAGAAGAGATAGAATGAAATAGTTGGCCAAGAGAGAGAGGCGAGGCTGAGAATTTCATAGATAAATTAGGTTAAGTTTCCTCTTCTCATCAATCTCTATTTATAGCATAAAACGGGAGATAACATCTGGTAGCTTTTATCTCCTTTTTAGAGATATTCTCTTATTCTATAGATATTCTCTCCTACGAGAGAAACTGGGTCATTAGATCTCAACCAGTGAATCTACAATCTCTGTCATTCATAGATCAAAATCTATGGGAGAGATTTTCTCTCTTTCATTAAACAACTAAAGAGAATTCCAAGGGGAAGTTTCAGCCACAAGGCACACGGTTAAGGGGGTGTTTCGGCCAACCCCGGTGCCGAGCCCAATCCAAAATTCCAGGACCCATTTGCTTAAAGCTCAATTAATTATTTATTTACTTGATCCAACAATAAATAAACAATTCTGTGAATACCTCTTTTCCAGAATTAATGTTGTAAATCACCATCACTGCAAGTGAGATATATAATGATTATCATTACTATTCAAAAGTTTTTATCTGCCTTTATCTGAGCCAAATCGAAGACTTTGGACCTACTAGTAGAAGTTTAACGAACTCGATAAAAAATACAATACAATCATATTTCTTTTTCATCGATTCTTCTAGTCTTGATAAATACTCCACCGTATAATCCAAGACTGAACCCTTATTTAATCGTAGAATTATATTTACTCATCGTGACAAGTGTCCACTGATGCGGTCGGTTCGTGATCAAGATCCTCCATGTTCAACCCGTGTCAAGAGAAGTCAATTTTTCCATTAAATTTCTCTTGATACATATCATTCCTAAGCATTGTTGCTTCCCTAACGAAAGATTCCTTCGAACGTTAACTTACTTCGAAAATCCGTGCAATCAATCGGTTTTGGAATCAACCCATAGGTGAGTGAACATTAACCTTCTGGATTATGTATCTGTAAATCACTTCCCACTCGAATCATGCTCTGAGAAAACTCTCAAGATATAAGTTGTGATTAGCATGTTTAGCTCATTAGCGAATGAGTCAAAGAGCTCAGTAACATAACCCATTGTCCATGATAACTTTAGTATTTAGATCAAGTCTCACTATGACCATCATAGTGGCATTGGTTAGTGTTTCGTAACGTCCCTTAAACGACACGTCTACACTAAGACCTATCCGAGTTGTACACTTACCACAACTGTAGAATACTCCCACATGGTGATCTTACTTCACCCATGTGTTATACATATATGAATTTAGATATATCTTTCCAGGCATATATCAGTCATCGACCTTGTTTTAACACAACGCACGAACTCAGGAGCCACCACGTAAGTTTAATACGGAGGCTACAGATTGATGAACATTTCATAAATATCATAAAATATGAAATAACCATTTCAATTCAAATAGATAATAAATGACAAACTTTATTTTATTAATAGTATGAGCGAGAATTTACATAAGTATCTTCTCATTGACAAGAATTCCTAACACCGCCGACTCGTTTCCCTCATGCTCTCTTTAACGAGTCTGCTACTCCGTATGTCGAACCTATGGATGCTGAAGTTGGGTCTATTGTGGCCCTAACTCTAGTGGATGAGATTCAACACCTAAATGGTGTCACTGCCTCCGCAAAAAACTGGAAGTAAGAGATTCCAGACTGCCTGAAATTCCTTTTTTAATCCTCTCATCTCATCTGCCCCAAGCAATCGTCTTTCTACCTCATAATTTGTTTATATTCTTAATACTATGGTATTATTTCTTTTCTTTAGTATATAATAAGAACCTATTTACTCTTTTGTTTGTTTTCCTATTTTCCCTTTACTTGGGTGAGGCAAATAAGGGAAGTAGTTAGTGGTTATAGTGATTAAAAACATATAAGACTAATATCACTCATTGTTTAAAAGTTCTTTCAATTTTTGGCTGTTGTAAGTCATGTTTCAGTCACTGTGGAATGAGTTGATTTAAGGCCTTAACCTAGGACAAATCTCATGTTCATTAGAAATGATATATAAATATATATATATATATATATTAATTTTATGAAAATAATAGTTAAATTATTAAAACAATAAATACATAGCTAAACTCGAACAGTTGCATACGGCGCAAAATGAGCTATATATCACAATATTGATTCTACGACTTTGTATGAGTTTGAAGGAGATACATGGAGAGGTAGAGAGTAATATAGTCTCATATTTGTTTTTTTTAATGTTTCGTTAAAATCTTCCGATCTCCGAAAGTACAACGAGAGGAAATAATACTTATTACCTCATGCATTAAATTTGATAAAAATTTGGTTCCAGACAAGAGCAGGACATCCCCAATATTATAAATACCAAACATCGCTGATTGCTTAGACCATTGAGATAACAAATGAGCAACAATGTTTCCTTTCCTACTAAATTGTTTGATATCGCAAACTCAAACCTTATGACTAAATTCCCTAATATGCTCAAACAAACTAATAAGTACGTTTCTAGTATGAAAAAGATGTTCCGTTTTCCAATTGACTCAATACCGATTTTTTTCACCAGAATCTATGTATTGTTGTAGAAGCTTGCAAGTCTGGGAGCTACTTGTACAGCCTTTATCTCATATCCCATGGAACTGCTAGCCTCGATAGAACTTCTCCACATCCACTTCACCCACCGCTCAGCGTCTCTGGCCACTATAGTCGTCGAGGGATTCTCATCAGAGAATGATGCATCAAGATTTATCTTCAGAATCTTTGACGGGGGATTTTCCCGAATGGTCTGGATGGCTTAGATCGCCACAGCTGCACTCGACTCCTCACTTCAACCAATATCTTCGTATTTGTTTTAAACTTGACAGATCAAGTTAGGAATGAAATTTTTTGAACCGCTGAATGAAATTTCATTTTGTAGTTTCCAAATTATTTCAATAATTGTGATTTCCCAGCGAATAAAATCATTTTCTTCGATTCTTGGTTAGCTTCATCATTGGACTCCAATTGACAACTTAGAATATCCAAAAAAATTCTTGACAACTCAGACACCCAAGTCTTACCATGTCCCACTAAATTCTAGAGTGTCACTGCGAGATCGCAAATGAGAAAGAGATGATGGCGGGTCTCGACAAACTGATCACATATTCTACACATAGGATCCAAACTCGGAATGCAAATACTCAAGATCTTGGGTATTTGACATAAGTCTCTTCCCAACCTCCACAAGGTCATTTTATATCTCTCGTTGAAATTAAAATCCCACACATTTTTCCACTTAAGGTGTTTTGGATCAAAGGAAGCACCGACAATTGAGATGTATGATCTTGAATTTCCCAGACTTTGTCCCTAACCACATGATTTTATCAAGTATGTTAACCGGAATAGGTATTATTTTCATAACCTCATTCATCTTGTCATTTCCAAAATCCCTTATGACAGTTCCCCGTGTTCGTGATCAATACATCTTAGCAACCATATTAAATGCGGAAAGGAATTAATTGCAATCATATTAGCCAATTAATATTAATGATTGTGAATAAGATCTAGATTTACTAATCTGATTTTTACATAGAAAGCAATTCAGCAATCGACATCAGCCAATTTGTTATAACACTTACATGGATTTTGGCTCAGCTACAGAAAGCTCTGATCCAAGGCGTGCTCTGTCTTCGTGGTTCATCTGACCTGAGTACTCGACGATGACAATGTAGCCTTCCGAAACATAATCTCCGAGACGAATAAGAAATATGAATGGGCACAATCGATTTTCACCAGATCTCGAAACCAGATAGTTTTAGGATCTTTCTCCTATTATTTAGAAATAGAATTAGCAATTCCTAGGGAAATGGGGAAGGAAATTTGACCATAGAGAGAAAGAGAGAGTGGCGAGTATTTCACTGAAGAATGGAATGATATTTTATCTTCCATTCTATCCCTATTATATAATTTAGAAAGGAGATAATCTCTGAGATATTTTTCTCCTTTTTAGAGATATTCTCTCATTCTGAGAGATATTCTCTCCTTCTAGAGATATTCTCTCCTTTTGGGCCATTAGATCTCAATACTTAATCTACGATCTCTCTCATCCATCAAATCAATATCTCTGGAAGAGAACTTCTCTCCTAAGAGAGAAATTTAAGGAGGAAATTGAGGAGGCATAATCGACCACCTCTAGGGCATAACCCTAAGGGATTTCGACCTATCCCAAGCCCAACCCAAGATTTTTCAAGGACGGTTTGCTTAAAACACAATTAATTAATTATTCATTTGATCCAGCAATTATTAAACAATTATGCTATAAACATTTATTTAATTATGCGAATAATGATTTAACACTATTATTCGAAAGTTCTTATCCACCTTTATCATAGTCGAATCATAGACTATGGACATAGTAGTTGAAGCTTAACGAACTCGAAAAAAACGATACAGTCCTATCTCTATTTCATCGATTTGTCTAGTCTTTATCAATACTCCAACGAATAATCGAAGACTGAACCCATATTAAATACTAGAATTATATTTACTCATCGTGACGAGCGTCTACTGATATAGTCAGTTCGTTATTAAGATCTTCTAGGTTCATCCCGTGTCAAGAGAAGTCAATTTTTTTGTTATATTTCGCTTGATACATATCATCCCTAAGCATTGTTGCTTCCCTAGTGAAAGATTCTTTCAAACGTTAACTTACTTCGAAAGTGCGTGCAATCAATCGTTTCTGCAATCAACTGTTAGGTGAGTGACCATTAACCTTTTTTCAGGAAGACTGGATTGTGTATGTGTAAATCACTTCCGACTCAAATCATACTCTGAGAAAACTCCCAAGACATAAGTCGTGATTAGCATGAATAGTCTTTAAGAGACTGAGTCAATGAGCTATAAAATATGATCTAGTGTCCATGATCACTTCCGGATTTAGATCAAGTCTCATTGTGACTATCATAGTGGCCTCAGATAGTGCGTCATAAAATGTCCTTAAACGACACATATACTCTAAGGCTTGTCCGGGTCGTACACTTACCACAAGTGTAGAATGCTCCCACATGATGATCAGCCTTCATCCACATGTTCCACATATATGACTTTAGACATGGATTTCCAGGCATATATATAAGTCATCGACCTTGTTTTAGCATATGAATTCAGGTGCCCAACACGTGACTCAGTGTTATGCGTGAGCTATGGAAGATAGTTGTTATTGATTCTAATTATTTAGAAATCAACCACCTAATTATATAATGCCAATAAAGTAATCTTATTTCAAATTCAGTAATTATTCATTTGTCATCTTCGAGTGGGAAATATTCCTAACACCAGGGTCCAAAACTCTTGAACCATTCACAAACAACTTCTCAACTAGGGCATTATCATCCAAAGGCAACGATGCCAGCTTGGCCAACAACCCATTTCGCAGCCAGAGGTCCTCATATAACAACATGGATTTCCCATTCCCGTTCACAAAAAAAAAGAGTTACCTTTCGTAAATAAAAATTGCATTAAATGGCATTCTAAACATTGGATCTACTAGAGGCTTTTCTCGCATGAAAAAGGATCCATTCTCACAATATTTCCCTTTAAAAATCTGGACCAAAGTTTAGGTTGGCTCGAGGCCATATGTCACACAAGTTTGGATGTTTATTAAAGGAATCTAAGTTTCTCAGCCCTAGCCCACCGGACCTCCGGGGTTGACAAATAAAATTCTAATTAGCCAGAGATACATATCTACCCCCCTGCAATTTCTCCTCGCCGCAAAAACTCCCAGGATAAATTTTAAATAGTCTCCCATAATTTCTTAAGAATTCTTAATGTGGACACACCATTAAATGGCATACCTTCAATAACTGATTTGATGAGTGTGGTTTTGCCGCCTGTTGACATTGATATATTCATCGACCCTTCTAGCCTAGACATGACCGTACCTTTTCCTTTTGCATATAGGGAACTTTTTTTTTTCCTTAGCGATCCAAAATTTCTAGATTTGTTTCTTCCAACGAATAAAGAAGTTCTCAGTATCACTGCCTGCACGAATAATTTGGTATTAGAATTTCTAGCTTTCAACCACAATTCTTTCAATATTTGACACCAAATTTAATCATTAACTCTTTCAATCTCCATTAATTATATTGTCATTTCTTCTTCTTACTGACAACCATTAAGATCGTTAGGTATAATTTTTAGGATTCTGTTCTTGCAAACATCTGACCTTTTATTCATAAATTTCTAGTTTTTTCCTTTTCCAGACATGCACTTTACGTCCCACCGATTTTAATATGCTCAACAATTTCCCATCAGGCCCTCTTTCTCTTCTACCATGCTTTAATGACTATATCTCTACACTTTGCACCATCCGACCAGGCTACCATAAACCTAAACTGTATTTTTCCTTTTTCATCCACCAAGTAGACATCGAGAATACACGGGACATGATCACAATAGAAAATTGACAAACGTTTAACACCCTTTTTCTCATTTTTTGAGATCCAATCATGATACACGATGACTCTATCAAACCTCTCAAAAATTCTTAAATTTCCAAACTGCTTGTTAATCTCGAGATTTATGCCCCTGCCTATTCATTAAATCTCTAAAAAAAATCTATTTTTTCAAGACACTGGCACCTAAGTATATTCAAATCCCCTATAAGAACCCAAGGCTGGGTAGAAGCTTCCACCATTTTACCCATCTCATTATAGTCTTTTTGGTCATGATATGGAGGACCACAAGTAGCAAAATATTCTAATCATTCTCCATAGAGTCGCCTCTGATTATGGCCCAAATGTAATTTTTTAATGTTTTCCAAATGTCGACCTTTAACCCTTTCCTCCACCAGATACACAAACCACCAATGGTACCCTTTGCTACCGCCCCGCACCTCCCCATACATCAATTTTTTTCCTTAAAAATGCATTCTCATGTGCCCAACTTTTGTTTCTAATAGTATTAAAACATCGATCATATGTTCCCTCACTAGGATCCTAAGAGTCCTCTATGTCGGTTCTCTTGCAAGACCCCGACAATTCCAAAAGGTAACTAACATGGATTGGGTAGGGGATTGTTAAGGCCCCCCTCATTGGCCATGTCATTAATTTGTTTTTGCTTCAGTGACTGTATCCAACTCGCCTACAACATACTTCTCTCCGCTATTAGCCGATTTGTCATATTCTTTTAATTCTTCCCTTCAATTTGGTTCTGGCTCTATTACGCGGCTCTTTAGCTTTCTGGTAGTCAGTTACTTTTTCAAATATTTTAGCAAAGTTAAGAGTAATCTCCGCGACTTCATTTTCTACTACATTCATCTTCCCCTGAGCTTTACCAGTGTTCTTTCTATTGTTGTCGTTTGTGTCTTCCTCCACGGTGTCGTTAACAACATTTTTTTATCCTTTTGGTCTTTTGACCACCGCACTTATCCCCCTGCCGTAACAAATGTTCGTATTGGGCCTTTAATTTCTTTCCAACCGACCCAAACTACACTTTTTCTTTTCCTCAGCCCATAATTTCCGTGCTTTAATTCATTTCCCTTAGTTTTATGAGAGACATCGAATGTCTTTTGGAACACCTATGTACCATATGGTTTATGGTCGTCGATCTCATCTGTAAGTTTGACACTTTTATTTATGTTCTCCTATACCAGCTTGTGGTGATGTCATCCCTCCTCTCTGATGATTCCGATGTATTATTCTTTTTCCCAAGAACCATATAGGCCTTCACAGCTGTAAATGTCGGAGTAGATCTTGGCTCCACTAATCTTGTCCCCTGGTGCTCTGAGGATGTGTCATCTTCATTGTCGCCTCTAATCTATCCATCGCCGATGACAACAGCTATATCGCTTCAAGAGTAAGCAACCTCATATTCTCCATCTCATGATTTTCTCTGAAATTTCTCTTCATATTCTCAGTGTATCTCCCTGTGTTCCATGGTTTACATAGCCACTCTAGGGTAGCTTGGTTTTTTTGTTTTCCAATCATGAACTCTCTACGATGGAAGCATCCATACAGATTTGACACTAAGAACATCCAAATTCCATATGTCAAAACTTCTGGCGAATGGTGAATTTTCATCTTTGTCCATTATGCTTTCTTGCATTACTCACTTTCATGTCCCAGTCTTCCGTATTTGAAGCATAATCAACCTAATTTTTCATACCTCCTTTGGATAATCAACAAAGATGGGAAAAGAAAAGAACAAAGTCGGTTAGCAGGTAAAATACTTACTCATAGAGATCTTGGGTGGAGTGTAAAGAGAATATATGAAGTATTTTCAGAGGTATGGACATGTAAGAAGTTGTGGACGGTGAAGGAAATAAAACCATGCTTTTTCAGTTTCATTTGGAATGCCAAGAACACCTTGAGAGAGTTTTCAATGGCAGACCATGGCTGACTAAAAATTGGAAACTGATACTTACGAAGTGGCCACAAATGCAGATGATTAAAGAAATAAATTTTACCTATACTCTCTTTGATGTAAGAATCAGTGTCCTTCCCCCGGATTCACGAACGAGGAATCTGCAAAAACATTGCTCGAAATATTTGGAGATATTTGATATACTCTGGGCGAGATAGACTAGAACTGAAAAATAAGAGTAAGTCTTGTCAAAACGTAACTTAAACTTGTCAAAACGTAATTTTAACTTGGTCAAAACGTAACTTTAATTTGTCAAAATGTAACTTTAACTTGTAAAAAACGTATCTTTAATTTGTCAAAACATAACTTTAACTTGTAAAAACGTAGCTTTAACTTGTCAAAACGTAAGTTTAGCTTGTCAAAACGTAACTTTCACTTGTAAAAAAACGTAAATTAAACTTGTCATGATTACCAGGTTGCTAGATATGACTGTAGTAGCCGGAGTCACCCAGTCACTCTAATCCTTAGACTCCATTGAAACTGACCTCTCTCAGTTAACTCCACAAGGATATCCCTTCTTACCCAAAACTAAAAAGGAAAAGTTTTCTCGGTTGTTTTCTAGGTATTTCCTGAAAATAGTCCCTCCCAAATAGTCTTTCTCGAATTGGCCCGAACTTAAGTCAAAATACTAAAAGACTGACTCTCAGGCGATACTCCACCCTTCACCGGTAAAAATTAAAGGACTAAGCCTCCCTACTAGTAGCTATACATATATGTTATTTTCTCCTGATCTCCGTTCCAAACTTTTTTTAAGGTGATACTCTTTTCGTTTGATCATGTCCCTTCGTTACTTTCCATATGCTTTATATAGTCTCATCTATAATCTAGTGAAACAAACTCTAAATCCATTTTTGTACAAGTCCCTTCACTCCCGATGTCATCATCGATAATGTATGTTTCATCGGAGTCACTTTTTATCTTCTTTATCTTTTATCATATTCGCCGAATTCTGATAACTATTAGTTCCGGTTTTTAATTTAATTTATGGTAAGTTTACTGAGTGTGTATATATTATCTTACTCTTGTTTCCAGTCCAGTTTAACAACAAACGTCATTTGATTGATAAATTATTCAGTTTATGCATTATTTTTTTCTGTTGGCTCTCGTATCAAGACAAATTTGACAACTTATCAAGACAAATTTGACAACTTATCTTCATGTACCTTTCTTTATAAAATACAAATGGTATTCCTTTAGTTCAGTTCTGATTTCCAGATAAATTCCAATTTTCATTAATTTTTTACTTTTAATAAAAATAAATCATTTTTAATTGTAAATAAAAAAAATAAAATGTTAATGTTTTAAAAAAGAATGTGCGTAAATTGAATTGCATCTTCACTAATGAGTTAAAACAACATAAAATAAAAATTGAGTAACACTTCATAAATACTCATGCTTCCAAAATTTTAATCAAGATAATATATAAATAAAAAAGAACAACATTTACAGATATTCGAATGAAACCGTTCAAGCAAAAATCAAATGTATATCTCAAACTATTCTGGACAACATTAGAAATATAAGTTTTATAAATTTAGTTTTATTGATAATATTGTTGAGAAATAATTGTAGAGAATATTTTACACTAATGTGTAGGGATGAAATGTAGAGATACTTCTGAATTGAGAGAAATTGTATAATAATTTTAGATTTATTTCCAACGGTAACGTTTGATGCAAAATAATTGTAGTCAATTTTCATTTGTCTCATTATCACGGTTACTTACTGTAAGAAGTCTGGACCTTCTACAATTTTGCACGTGAGTAGTTATTGTTTCCCACTTATGCATTGACAAGATACGGCTAGTGAACTTTCAGTAGTCCAATGTTTATTTTTATGAAGACTTCACGAAAAAGGATGGGGAGTTTCTTGCCGAGATCCTAATGGTACGAAGCACGGAGTGCCATAAAAGTTATCTCGGACTTCCCGTTGTTATAGGTCGCATGAAGAATGAGTTTTTTGAGTTCGTGAGAGATCATATATGATAAAAGTTAAACAGAGTGTTTCTCCTTCTCACAGGCAGGCAGAGAGGTTCTCATTAAATTTATTCTTCAAACCATCCTAGCTATCTAATTTCGTGCCATAAGTTTATGAAGCTCCTCATTTCTTATATTCATTTAACGATTACTAATTTTTGGTGGGGAGGAGGTACGCGGACCAAAAATATTCACTGTGTATCTTGGGAAGTCCTCAAGAGACATAATTCATAGGGTATGATGGAGTTTAGATATTTAGAGAAGTCCAACCAGACCATGGTCCCTAAGAGTGTATAGATGCTCATTCGACAACCCGATAGTCTAGTGGAGAGAGTGTATCGACATAGTTATTTCCTGGATAGTGACATTATAACTGCCTCCCTCGGGTCATATAGTTCTTTTTACATGTAGCGCAGCATAACACATGGGGTATAGAGATTATTTTAGCTGGATAAAGATATAAGATTAAAAATAGAGGATCCATCATGTTCATAGGGGACAAGTGGATCTCCAGAGAGAGGTTAGCTACTTGAATTGACCCCCTAGATCCCCCATGATATAAGAGTGACAAAGTTGATGAGAGTGCACGGCAGCTGAGACAAAGATCTCATTCAAGAAATGTTCGGAGAGGAGGATACACCGCTATTTTGAGCATCCTGAGAGACGGGGGAGGGATTCCGGATGTACGTATGATAGGTGCATTATTTAACGTAGAAAACTTCAATCATCCCGACTAAAAAAAGCTTGTTCACAAGTTTATTTGGTATTTTTTTTGTTGTTTAGTAGTGTTTTTAGGTAAATAGGGCTTCAAGGAGTATATATCATAAAAAGAGGAGTTTCTGCGGATCAAAATCAAGATTTTGCGGCTCGGCCGCGTGACCGCGCAATACCAGAAAAGCAACTAGCGCGTCGCGTAGAGGACTTCGCACGCCGCGCTGATGGTCAGGCCAAGAAGCGCACATCGCGCAAAGCATCAGTTTTACAAAAAGTGAGTCCCTATTATCCATTTGGTCATTAATACAATTTCATTACCCATTTTTGGCTAAAAACACTAGAGGATACACAAAGAATATATAAATAGAGACTCCAAGACCCTATTATCTCATCATATCTTCATCTCATAGTTTGTATTACATTAGTTTACTTAGTTTTCCTCTATTTAAGAATTTTCTAGAGAAAAAGAGAGTTGCCATCTTGAGATCTTGTACTCCGCCGTAAACCACATTTGATATTCACAGCTCTTCTTCTTCCTTCTTCATATATTATAGCTTAATTATATTTATTTTTTTAAATATCATTGAACAAGTGGACTGCCGTTGTGAGATCTTGTACTCCAACATATTACCAAATTCAAGATTCACTACCCTTCTTCGCTGTTCTTTATTTCTGTAATATTGTTGAACATCATTTTTGTTTATTATAAATTCTTTTTTCCATTCCCTTTTCGTTCATATCCTTGTAATTTTAGTGTTCTGCTTATCGCTAATTATGATTTTTTAGCGGCTAAGTTTCTTATCGAAACTATGGTATGGGTATTCATTAGGGTTAGAAAAGGCTTGTTAATTTCATAACATGAATTACTTTCATAAATTGTGCCTAATGCTTTCTAGTGCCTGATCACCATTAAATGTTCTATATAAGATTGTTCATTACTTGAGAAAGAATTAATAATCATGCTTATCTTTATGATATCATAGTTGATTTTGGTTATTAGAAATCGTATTTAATAGGTTATAATTGTTTTAATAGAACTAGATGCCGAGAGAATAATAATCCAAAAATTACATAAGTTTTCTAGATCACTCAAGAGAGTCTCCTGCATAATATTGATCGAGTGAGATTAACCTTCTTAGACGTAACCAGAAATACCCAACTTAAGTAAGCCCGGTGAAATTGTGACCCCTACTTTTTAAAGTTTATTCAAACATCTTTAATTTATGGATAAGTAGAATATAGAAGTTTCAAACATAATAATTGTTATATAGTCAACGTTTTAAAAATATTGGTTAATAGCAATTAATCAAAATAAACCGGTATAAATTGACTAATATATTCCTATTTTAAAGCAACAAAATAAATAATAAAAATAACATAGCGGTTACAACTTCCAAATTATTCTAAAACACTTTTAATTTATATATATCTAGACAATAAGGACAAAATTGTAAATCCAAATCGCCTAAAACTGCCACGTCGCCAATAATGACTATTCATTACACAAAAAGAAAGTATGGCCAAACAATAAGATCATTGTTTCATTTGGTTATTTAGATCATTTTTTAATTTACTCTTTCATTAAACACTTGAATTTTAGTTATAAACAACTACTCTTTTATTCGAAATTAATTGACAACAAGTTTACAAAAACTGTTCTTTAATAAAATATTACAATAATGTACATGGTAGTTCACGAACGATGGAGAGTACTCAGTCAAGAGTGGGTATAGGGTAACAATGGCTTTCATACCATATGTTATCTTGTTGAATCTGTGACTGATGAAAGTATGGTGAAAGAAGTTATGGATGCTGAGAGTACCTTCGAATGTCATATTCTTCAGGTGAAAAGTTTGCAAGAGTAGGTTCCCAACTAGTACCTGGGTCCAAAAGGTTTGGAAAGGAGCGGATTTCGATCATATTCTTTTGGCTTTCTGGGATGGGGATGTCTTTGATATCATACTCTGAGCGATGAACTTTCTTGAGATTAGAGATTTCGAGTTTTATATTATTATTATTTGAGAGTTATGGAAGCGCATGAATAACGCATCTCTTGGCGGCAAGCGTGGAACCAGTTATAGCTTGTCCAATGGACTGCGACTTTCCTGGAGGAGGTAAGAGCCGCCCCCGATGTGTAGTTGCAGACAAGTGATAGGGAGACGATGACCCCTAGATAGACCCCCCGAAAGACGGTACTATTTCAATTAATGAAGACACAGTGCTGGCTCGCGATCGTGGAAGATTTGGTTTGGGGTGTATTGTAGAGAACATATCAGCTTTCCTGGCTATGGGGTTCTCCACCAGCTTGTGGAGGCGTTCGCGGTCCTCCTAAACATAGAGCTAGCGCAAAGTGTCGACGGATAGAGAGTGGAGATCTAGTTTGACTACTTGTGAGTGGTGAAGATGGTGGCTGAGGGTCTGACACCCACGACGAAGTTTGGGACGATCTTGTGCTACATCTTCATAGAGGTGAGGCAACTCGAGTAGTTTAAAATGTTACATATTTCTCGTCTTTAAAATGTCGTGGCACATAACTAGCATGTTGAATCAAAACTCGAGTTCGATTTGGATGAGAGTTGTCCCTCCATGTTCGGAGGAGATCATTAAGTCTGATGATCGTGAGTTGATATCCCGCACGAAAAAGTAGAATCTTATATCTTTGAGTTATAGCTTGATTACACATGGTTTCAATTTTATTTTTCTTAATCTACTGTAATTACAATTATTATGCGCCATATATGAAGACTATAGATGATATTTTCGGGATGCTGATTATTCTTAAAAAAAATTAAAAATAAAAATAAAAGACACGGCAACTTCCGTTAGTTTATGTACCTAGTGACAAAGTACTGTATATGTTTTTTTCATTATGTTTGTTAATAATTTATTGAGATAGAGAAATAAAATACAAGCATTATAGTTATAGATGTGATGATCAAGTCTTTTCCTAGTCAATCTTAATCCACACTCAAGCCTTTTGACCGACAAAAAGACATGCTATTTTTTATGGTCGACAAAGTGTGGACCGCACTTTGACTCAAGCAAGCATTTTTCTAAGGATTACTTGGATTTACACCCACACGCTCTATTGTAAAGTATATTATAATTAATACTTGTCATAAAGAAAAGGTCAAATGATTTTATTCGTAGTTAATTTGAGATTGTTTTATTGGTAGTTGATTTGAGATTTTGTTTTATAATCGAACAAATTTGATGTACCATAATTAACTTATGTTAGAAGACTATCACGAATCCTTAAATATATATTTAATTCGATATATCAGGCACAATTAAGTAAGTAGCTAGACGCCTCACTTTACTTTTAAAGAATAGTAAATCTCACTTTATTAAAAAATAAATTTTATCAATCAATTACGTACATTTATTAAATTAATTTGGAGAATAGTTCATCAAACTGAAGTAAATTAAATTAATTTACTTATTTAATTAATTTACTTTGATCAAATTAGTTAGTTTATAATCAAACAAACTGCTAACTAAAATTGAAAAAAAAAACTAAAATATATACTAATTTCAACATTTTCTGTAACTTAAATGAGGTCTTACTCAAACAACTAAATTTATAATCCGTGGGATTAACACGGAATAAATTGATTAAGTACATATGTATATATTTTTTTAAAATTATTGTTATTGTGTTTGTGTATTAGCATGCAGTGCAATCAGCAGAAGAATACAAAAAAATTGGTTAAATGACCAACGTTTGGTGTGTTTATTGCAAAATGATCAACGGTTTTCTAAATTTTGGTTAATGGCTCTATTGTTGACGTAGCGTAATAATTAATATGATGATTTTACAGTTTTACCATTTCTCATTTTGAAAACTTTTTCAAAAAATTGGCAAATTCGTTCTAAAAATTTTGTTAAACTTTAACATGATCATTTACCAAAAATATGTTAAACATCGTTTATTTTGAAAAACCACTAATTTAAGATGCTATACTACTTAATATGTAAGTGTGGTCCTTAAATCGCAATGATTTTTTTTGCTCAATCAATTATGATACATCGGTAGTATGATTAAGACATAATTATTTTTAACTAAGGGTCTTTATATGGAGGCAATATTTTCTTGCGTTTTGTGGTATCTCTATTCACTATAATAACATTGGGCGATTTACTAACTATCTCGTCACTTTTTGCATCCTGGGTACCTTCCAAATCTTAAAAGATATCATCTAGCTAACGAACTGAATGATTAATTGTGATATATATATATATATGTAATTAATTTCATTAATAACATAAACTTCCTAAAGAACTCCACTAAAATTTCACTTATAAACACACAAAATATATCACATTGTATTTCACTTCGTACACACTCTCATATATAACTCCAACATAGCTAATTACACAATATAAAATGATAAAACGGATAAAGAAAAACAGAAATAGCTTGAAAATGTGAGAATTAAAAGAAAAGAAGAGAAGAAGATAAACGAAGTTAGTGATGATGAGGGTCAGGTCCCCCAGGACTAATTCTATCGAAGTATTTGACATTATTTGTTTTCTGTTTCTCGACGCTCGCCTCCAACACTTCCAGAGCAGTTCTCATCATTATCAGTGCTCGGCGATTTCTATTCAATAGTTCTAGTGAAGTCTTTGTGGTCTCGCATTTTGCAAAGGGAGATAGAAGGATTAAGAGCAGGCATAACCAGAACTTCAAGCAAGCCATTGTGCTGTTATAAATGTAGTTGAGCTGAGAGCTTAGGGTATACTTATTTTAGGAGTGCTATAATAGAGAAGTGACTTGTCATATATATAGAGCTAAAACGGGATTTTAAAGTATTCTTATGGGGTCATTCCATATAAATAAATGCTACAGAAATAATTATTATATCAAGATGTGCCACTTTCTTTCAACAACCTTTGATATCATAGTATAATATTTGTTTATCAATTTCATTCCTAATGCTTATCCCCTTTCATATATTCTCTATCTTTTTTCAAAATCTGCTGTCAAAGGTAGGTGTATTTGTATACATTTGTTGTAATTATCAACTAATTATTTACCATATCTAGCTGAATATTCTTATACCGACATAGAAACGATACTTTAATCAACATATGATTAACCAAGCGGATAATTACTAGCATATAAAACCAGTTTCTTACTAAGTTGGCATGACATCATCACAATGATATATTGTATAATATATAATGTAGTTAATTACTTGTGTAATTGGCAGGTAATTACTCGTTATCCACAATATACACTTCTTCTTCTTTTTTTGAAAATTTAATCACAACATACACTTGTTAGTGATCTCTTTATACTTTCTTACGTACTTGCTGACGTGGTAATATATGTCAACTAAACACTTGCTTAGAATGCATGCATGTATATATCACTTTAGTATGCCCATGTATAATTAATATATAATCAGATAGTAGTCTTATGATTTATCAGATCCTACTCAGATTTATGTACTAAAACTATTTTTCATTGGACTCACTATATGCTGCGCGCATGAAAATAATATTTTAAATCTATTTATTTTATGGAAAAGAATTACGATACACAGCTTATATACGAGCGCAAATACTTTAAGATCTCATGAGCTGATCTTATATTCAGTGGAGGCTTATTCGACATTATAACAGTCTGCGAATTATAATGCGAACACTAACTTTTCTAGGTCAAGTAATATTCCAAAATGGAAGTTTATCATTTTTGAGTATGAAACTATCTTAATTTGTCTTAGAATCTGACGTTGCTCAAATGTGTGTATATTGAATGTTGATCATATCAAGATATTGATTATCAATATGTAGTATATGTTTTATGATCACTAAGTCGACCATGTTAGGTAGCTTAAATAATACACTGATTTGAGACTATGAGTTTTGAGTCATATTGATGTCGAGAGTATGTGGTTAAGTACATTCGATTCTCTAACTTAAAATGAAATCAATTGAACAAGAGAAATAATATGACCTTTAAAGATTTGTAAGTTGTCATAAAGACGATTGATTATGACAAATGGCTTATTAGTCATTCTAGACTGAATCTTAAGAAAACCTGGATAGTTATCTATTTGGAGTTACTGCTCTTTGTGTCATGTCAAATATATTGACGCTGTTTCTCAAAAAATAATAAATAAAATATTATAATGTTTGCGGAATACTTGTAAACTTACAAATATTGTTTTAATTCTCATCAGGAGATTTTGCTGGTGTATGTATTATTAGCGTATATATAATAGTCAATGATTATTTTTCTTTTTTATTTCTCTTTTTTTGTTGTATTAGGGTTATATATATTATTTTATATTTCATTGCATGCATTATTTGAATTTTTTTTTATCTTTTCTTTAGATCTCTAAAATTTTATGGTATTAGAGTTATCTACATCCATGACTTGTTGATTGATTGAAGTGAGTTTAACATAAATCACGTTTTTAGCGGATATAACTACATTTTTTGTCCGCACATCGCTAGTTTCGTTTATTTCCTTTTATTTGTGGATGTCGAAATTGCTTAGATGGTTATTCAGTAATTCAATTTGGTGTTGGATGCATTTGTGATTGACGATTTTATTTTCGATATAAGATTTCTCTCTATTTGTTTGAGTTCTGAATTTGGAGTGTTTAAATTGGTGTTTTCGATATGGCGGGCATAGAGATTATTCCTACCTTCAGAGTTGCATGACGACTATGTGGGCACCTCGTCTGACATCTTTGACGGGACCTCCGGTCACCAACAATGTTAGTTTTCCATCTGTGAATTTGTACATCTTTGTGCAGTTCCAACTATTTCTTGCATCCCTTGGTATTAAACAGACTGTGCAGATTGAATCGATAACAGGGCTGAGATGGGAACTCATTTTCAATAGAAATATTCTCTCAGTTGTTTCACTCGTCTATTCCTAGCTTTCCCTTGGATCTGGAAAATCAGATCCTCAAAGAGATTACTGATGATGAAAACCTAATGTTACACAAGGTGCGGATATTGAGCCCGATTGAAATTAAAAAAGTAGTGTGGTTTATGAATTCCCTCAAATCACCACGTCTTCTAGACTACAAGGATCCTTAAATCAAAAGTTTTGGAATCTAGTTGGGTTGGGCTTGATTAATTTTGTGCAGGAATTCTTCAAGACAAGTTATCACGAGCATATTTAGAAAGTTCCTTGACAAGTTAATACCCCATGCACAATATGCATTCGTGTCGGATGGATGGATGGATTGCTGAGAACACATTTTTTTGCTAAGGGGATCATCTCAACAATGAAGTCTAAGAAAGGTAAAACTAGTCTTATTGGAATTAAATCGACATGAGAAAAGTTTACGATCGAAACAAGGGGATTGAAACAAGGGGGCCCTTTGTCTCCATATTTTTTCATTGTGGCATCAGATGTTTTGAGCATAATTTTGTTGATGCGTAGTTGGCTCAGAAGATTTTATGGTATTAAAATCAGTAGAAACACTCGGCCTATCTCACACCTGATGTTTGTTGGTGATGTCATTTTATTTTGTAAGGCGGGTATGCCAGAACTCTAAGGTATGATGGAGTCAATCAAGACTTTCTTCTTACAAATATTGGTCGGGCTGAGAATTAATAAAGGTAAATCGGGTTGTTTTTTCTTAAAGACCGTGGGTTAGGATCTTAAGAAAATTATGTGAAATGTATTACGTATGGATGAGTGTGGAGGAGAGGTTAGCTACCTGGGAAATGCACTTTTCAAGGGTGAAAACCTAACCTAGAGTCGATGTGAATGCAAATCACCCAAAGGTCACAAGAGATTGAAATTAGCAAAGATATTTCGAGTAAGTCGGAAGTGAGCGACTCAAGCGAGAAGGCGGCAGTCTGGATCTCGTCGACGCTGAGGGAGAGTAAACTCAACTATGATGCTGCTTTAAAAAATGGAGAAGCGGCAATAGGGGTTGCGTCGAGGTCAGATGATGGTAAGGTGAAATAGATTTGGGGCTATAAGTTTTCCGCGAATAGTGTCTATGAGGCTGAGCTCATTGGTGTAGGAATGGCTCTTAAGCTGAGTAAACTCTATGGTTTTCCATCGGTGGTGATTGAGAGCAACTGCCAAGTTCTAATCAAATGGCCTCCAAGGCTCAAGTGAGTTCCCGAAATTGGAATGCTTGCCAGAGTTTGAAAAGTTGGGTGATTTAAAAAAGTTATTTTCTAGTTGTGAGCTTACTTGGGTACCAAGATATGTTAATGGGGTTGCACATTAATTGGCCAATTGGGTCCATAATTTGAATATTTCTGGTATGTTTACCGATCGAGAAATCTTGCTCTCTATGTGGCATAAAATTTCTAGTGAGATGAATATATTGTTGGAATAGATCTAGGGTTAAGAAAAAATTATCATTAACAAGTTAATGGAGGAATGTAAAAAATTATTTACAAGTAAAACTATTTTACTAACCTAGGCAAAATGTATAAACATCAAATTATTTAAAAACATTATCTAATTATAACTTACTTGGGGATAATCTTTCTTGTACCGTGATCTTTGAGAAGCATTAGAAAATGTTGATTGTCTCGTCTCGCTCCTAGCTTTGTCTCCTTCGCACCTAGTCGTGAACTCGAGTAACCTAAGATTTCTATTACAATAGTCTATAGAGGGTTTGAAGGATTTGTGTGGGCACAATTAAACACAATAATTCAAGAACAACTCTATGAGCTAAAGAGCTAATTTAGATCGAAGTCTAATGATTATTTTAGGCAGAGATGGAGAGAGGATGCACGGCTAATTAGAGAGAGAGAGAGAGAGAGAGAGAGACAGAGATAGAGAGAGACAGAGATAGAGAGAGAGAGAGAGAGAGAGAGAGAGAGAGCGAGAGAGAGAGAGAGCAAGTGCAAAAAGCCTATTTTCACATATCTCAGTGTGAGACTTTATTTATAGGACAAGGAAATACAAGAAAGGGTAATAAGCCTTTCATATTGTGTATTCATGACACAATATTTGATTTCATATTCTCTTATTCTAGTAGTTGGCCGACCCTCATGTGCATTAGTGAGTGAAATTTGTTTCCTCACTTAGCACATTTTTTTTCTTCTCAAAGAAATTCATTTCCTCTTTTCCTTTTTGGCAAGTATCTTCATACTTCAAGGCAAATGAATTCCTACATATAATTTCTCTCCTCTCTTGATATTGGCCGAATTATATATCCATGGGAGGAGGTTGTTGATGCTTCTTTATTTCTTTCTAAGACAATTCCTAAACTACCCATTGTAAAATTAATATTGCACCAATAATGAAATTAATTTCATAATGCCTCAAACAACTTCTGAGCTTTAGAAAATAATTTATATTTCCATCTTATGAAAATATTCAAAATCTTATTTTTACATTCACATCATTTTATGTACATGTGGACAAAACTACACTTTATATATTTTTTGGGAAAATGTGTAGTTCAACAGTTGAACTTATTTTGGCTTAGTTTCTAGTTTAACAATCCTACTCTAATGACTTGTAATAGTGACCTTCTGGATCCAAATGAACAAATTTTGAGCTACTATACTTGGACTCAAAAGTTCACAAACTTTTTTCGAGTAATAGTTTTATTAGAATAGGTCTAGGGTTAAGAAAAATTATCATTAATCATATTAATGGCGGAATATAAAATTTCTTTACAAGTAAACAATTTTACTAACCTAGGCAAAGTGCATGAACAAGTTATAAATGAAAAAAATTATTTAGAGTACTTGAATACTAACTTTTTTTGAACCTTTAAACTGAAGCATCTCGAGAAAGGTGAATCTTCTTTCTTGACTCGATTCCTTCACGTCTAATGTAGAACTCGAGAAACCTAAGATTTTTATTACAATTAGTCTATAGAGTGTTTGAAGGATTTGTGTGTGAGCACAACTAAATAATATGAACCCTGGACAATTCTTGGATCATAAGCTAATTCTCTAGATTAAGTGTGGATCTAGGTGCCAAAATAAAACGGAATTTCTAGAGAGAGAGAGAGAGAGAGGTTGGTCGGCCACAACCAAGAGAAAAAAAATAGAATGAAGTCTTTTTCTCACATCTCTATGTGAGGCTAGATTTATAGGAGGAGGAAAATCTATAACGGTCAATTATTCATTCATGAAAGAATAATGTATTCATGATACAATACTTGATTTTTCTTTCTCCTTTCTCTTCTAATATGGTCGACCATATCAAGCATTATAGGGAGGAAATTTGTTTCATCATGTAGCTTATTTATTTCCTTCTCAAGGAAATTTATTTCCTCTTTCACTTTTGGGTAATTATCCTTATAATTAAAGGGAAATAAAACTCTCATATTTGATACATGTTGGCCGAATTCTATAGCTAGGGAAGGAGCATCTAGATGCTTCCTTATTTCTTTTAAGACAATTCTTAAAATACCTATTGTAGAATTATTATTACACCAAAAAATGAAATTAATTTCTTAATGCCTCAAACGACTTTTCGGCTTTAGAAAAAAATTATATTTTCATCATAAGAAAATATTCAAAATCTTATTTTTCCATTCACATCATTTTATGTTCATGTGGACAAAAATACCCTTTAAACATTCTTTGAGAAAACGTCTAGTTCAACACTTGAACTTATTTTGACTTAACTTCTAGTTTAACAATCCTACTCTAATGACCTGTAATAGTGACATTTTTTGGATCCAAATGAACAAAGCTTGAGCTTCTATACTCGGACTCAAAAGTTCACAAACCTTTTGCGATTATTGGCTTAAAGTCAACCGGCTTAATGGAATTCATGTACAAGATTGCTGAGATGCAATATATATCACCACATGCTTTATTACTGGGATTGTGAATAAATGAACAGCGCAGTATCCAAAATTAAGTAGCGACTTTATTTGGATGAAACAATATGGCTTGTTAGCTCCTTGTCAATACATTGTTTCTAACTTATTCACAAGTAACAAAGGAGTTGGAGAAATAACAACTAGAAGGGTAAAATGGTAATTTTATAAATCGCAACTAGTTGATGATATTCATGAAGGGTAAACATAGATAACATTCAATGGATACACTCAATATAATTTAGTTGAATTTGAGTAGAAAATAAATTCATTTGAACCGAGAAATTCTCAGTGTCAACTCTTTAGTGGAGTTAGTTGATATTAAGCTAATACTCGGAAAAGGTTTGTGAACTTTTGAGTCCGAGTATAGAAGCTCAAGCTTTGTTCATTTTGATCCATAAGGTCACTATTAAAGGTCATTAGAGTACGATTTTTAAATTGAAAGCTAAGTCAAAATAAGTTCAAATGTAGAACTAGACTTTTTCTCGGAAAATGTCTAAAGGGTATTTTTGGCCACATGGACATAAAATGATGTGAATGAATATTTTCATATGATGAAAATATAAATTATTTTTTAAAGCCGAAAAGTCGTTTAAGGCATTATGAAATTAATTTCGTTATTTGTGCAATTATAATTCTACAATGGGTATTTTAAGAATTGTCTTAAAAGAAATAAGGAAGCGTCTAGAAGCTCTCCCCTAGGTAGAATTTTGGCCAACATGCATCAAGATGAGAGTTTTATTTCCCTTTAATTATAAGAATAATTACTCAAAAGGAAAAGAAGAAATAAATTCCTTGAGAAGGAAATAAATAAAGTAAGTGAGGAAACAAATTTCCTCCTTGCTTGAGGTGTATGGCCGGCCACATTAGAAGAGAAAGGGGAAGGGAAAATCAAATATTGTGTCATGAATACATTATTCTTTTATGAATGAATAATTGACATTTATAGATTTTTCTTTCTCCTATAAATAGAGCCTCACATAGAGATGTGAAAATAAGCTTCATTCTTGCTCTCTCTTAGTTTTTGGCCGACCCTTTCTCCCTCTCTCTCTCTAGAAAATATTTCTTTTAATTTGGCACCTAAATCCTCATTAAACTTAATTAGCTCTTTAGCTCATAGACTTGTTCTTGAGTTATTGTGTTTAGATGTGTCCACACACAAATCCTTCTAAACCTCTATAGACTCTTGGTATAGAAACCTTAGATTTCTCGAGTTCACGTTTAGGCTTGAAGGAATCGAGTTAGAAGAGAAGATCTACCTTTCTCAAGATCCATTGAATATCAAGCTATAAAAAAGGTTAGTATTCAAGTTATTAAATAATTTTTTTAATTTATAACATGTATATGCATTTTATCTAGATTAGTAAAATGTATATTCCGCCATTAATATGATTAATGATAAATTTTTCTTAACCCTAGACCTATTGCAGCACTATTCTCATTGTCGTAGTTTTTGTTCATCGGTGGAAGATATCCTATATGGATATTGTGTTTCTCCTATGGTGATATTCATGAGAAGGTTTAAATGACACCACTAATTGGTGTCGCGCAACATTCTGATGTGAGAAAGTTGCGAAGTTATTTACAGTCTTAAACAAGCTTCCCGATCTTGGTTTGAAAAGTTCTCTACTCTAATCACCTTTCTAACGTCCCACGAAGTCAACACAATTACACTTTATTTGTCAAACATATGAGTACATGTCATTTCCTCATACCCTTGTATGTTGATGTGACTATTAAGGTGATTGTTATGATGGAATTGAATCATCAATGTATGACTTGACTCGTTTTTTTGCTAAGAAGAGTATGGATTTGTTGCATCATATTTTGGATACTGAGGTGACTTTCTTTTCGAATGGTTACCTTTTATCTCAGTAAAAGAAATAGCATGTCTATTTTATCGTGATTGTCTCACTGACAACATGGTCTTTGATACTTCCACTAGTAAAAAAATAGTCTTTAAATGCGATCTTTTGTGGCATTCAAAAGCAAATGTCGCATCTAAATGGACCTTTAGATGCGACTTCGGATGCGACATTGTCGTATCCAAATAGTCATAGCTAAAAATTTTAGGTGCAACAAGTACCATCCAATAGTCTCCACCATCAAACACAACAACTTTGACGCGATTTCTCACATCTAAATTCATCAAAAAAACTTTAGAAATTGGCGGTAAACGACATTTGGATGCGACAAGTCGCATCCAAAGGTAATGTGTACCCACGAAAAATAAATCAATACAAAAAAATTAGTTTCTCGACCTTTGGATTCAACGTTGTCGCGTCCAATGGTTATATAATTTAAAAAATTAAATTAAATAAATTGACGTAAATAAAATTAAAATTAAAAATTAAACTAAATAAATTGCAAATCGAAATAAATAAAAATAAAATTAAATCAGAAATAAATGAAATCGACATAAATAAAATTAAAATAAAACATAGATTTAATTTTAACATGATTGAAAGTGTTTTAAAGTACAAAATAAAAAACGTAAACATAATATAACAAACGTAACAACATCACTTCTTCTTTATAGACTTAAATAACTGCTCCATTGTCGACGATCCTCTTCCGTCTTTAGTTCTTCCCCCTCTTGTTCCTTCTCCACTTGAACGGTTCTTCCTCCTCTAGACTTAAACATATTCATACAATTCTAAACTAAAATAATCATTTCACTTATTTAAAAATTCTAAAAAACTTATCTTTTTCAATAATTTCAATTACCTAAAAATATTTAACTATTTCAATTAACTACTTAAACATATGTAAAAAATTCAATATATTTAACACATTTTAAATAAAACTAATTAAACTTAACAAAAAAATTAATTACTTTGTGTAGGGTCGGGGCTGAAACAAGTTGGACGAGATTCAGATCGAAGACAACGGCTACGAGCGAGGAGAGGGGGCTGCGACCAAAATCTGAAAAACGACCGAAAATAAAACAGATTTTTAAAATATTAATTCTCCACACATTCTTAATCAGTTACAAGAAAAACAAAATTTAAAAATCGTACCAAGGGGCGGCGGGAGGGCTGAGACCGACGGGAGGACTATGAGTACGGACTGTTGGGTTGTGACCGACAATGTCGCATCCGATATTGTTCTCGAGACAAAAAAATTATTTCGCTATATACTCGTGTTGGATGCGATAAATTAAATTGCATATGCGATTATTCGCATCTGAAAATCTCCGTAGCAGAACGACCAAATTTGTAGTGCTCTTGAAATCAATGATCATTATTCTACACTTGACGAGTCTCCTCTTCCTGATCTTAGCCTATACCACATAGGTGGTGAAGGGCTTGATTTTCACTTTACTTGTTTTCACGTTGCACAACCTGCTCAAATTGTTAATTAGTTCGCCTACTCCTACCACAAGTCTTGCTTTCCTTCTTTGCATTCTCTAGTGTCTATGGTACTCAATTTCAAACTATATTTATTTATTGTTTTTACTTTGTTAGAGTTATGTGTCTATTATGATGTTGATTTAGATGGTGATCCTACGGATACAACTGCACCACTAAATTCTTTTTTTTTTTCTTCTGAAATTCACTCACGTTTATTGAAGAACAAGTGCTAAACGTTATTTCTGTTATTGTATTGAAACCAAGGATTAAATGGCTGACGAAATTCGCCGAAATTCCATGGAAAAATCGTTTTTCACTCAAAATCGGCCAAAAAACTCCCATTTACGCGTTTCGTCGTTTTTTGCCGGGGAATTTCGTCGTTTCTGCCACCGAAATTCGCTACAATACAAATTACCGGCAAATATGACTAAAACCGAATCCAGATCAAATGGCATAAGGTAAAGGCGTTTTCCTTGCTCCTGGAGTTCGAAAGTCCACCAAAGCAACTTTTGAAATGTATTTTTTTTTTAACTTAAATAATGGTTGTTTGATATAACTAATTTTCTTATATATTAAAAGAATAGTTTAAAAATATAGTTTCAGCAATATTCTTAAATCTAAATTTTAATATATTATTAAAACTATAAGTTTTGAATTTTGAATTTATTTTTTATATACTATAGTTATATATTTAAATTTTATAATTAATCAATAACATTTATTTTAATTTAAAATTTAATATTTATGATGCTAAATGTGTTACAAATATTTTGAATTTATTTTTTTATATACTAAATTTTAAGTCTACATTTTAATATATTATTAAAATCTTATAAATATGATTAATATAATTTCTGTAATCTTAAATTTTTTATAATCAACATTTTTTTCGTCGAATTTCTCTTATTTTTGTCGGATTCTCGACCGACCAACGGTAATCTCATCGGCATTCTCTTTTCCGTTTTCCATATTTTTTCCATCGATTTTCCGTTCGGCTAGCGGCATTCTCGTATTTTCGAATTATCGGTCATTTATCGGCATTCGACCGTTTAAACCTTGATTAAAACTGAATATTCCGTTATGCCATGACTACTGATATGAAAAAAAATTACGTTGATTTGCGTGTCACTCTTTTCTGTACTGCATTTATTATGTGATAATAAGAGTGTCATCTAAATTGCTCATAACTCAATCTTTTATGAGCGAATCAAAACTATAGATATTATGGTCAATAATACATGTCATCATAGCTTGATCACATTTTTTTATATTCCCTATTTTTTAAATGCCAACTTCTTCGCGGAATATCAAACTTTGCCTTCTCGAATTTTAGCTGATAAACTCTTAATTTTTATTATTGTAGATTCTTGAGTTTAAGTAGATATTAGCGTATATATATATCACTATTATTAATTTATTTAATGATTTTTTTTTCTTTAGTTCTCTTTATTGTTGTATTAGGATTATGTATCTTAGTATTTAAATGTGTTATTCAGACTTTTTTTCTAAATCCCTAAGTATATATATATTAGCTTCCATTCGCTTGGATTAGGTAGTCTCTTTTTCAAATGCCAGATTTAAGAATATAGATCACACGCACACAAAAAAGCCGGAGAACCGTCTTTTCGACAAAGGAAAATAAATAAAAAATGTACGAACTCATTTGGTTGACAATCTTTTTACATTAAAAAATAGATTTTATCCGCAAAAATGGAATTCCACGGTGAATTGCGGTGGCCACTCTTGGCGGTTGGATGAAATTAAGCGACTTTATATTTGAAAGTTCTCGCCAAAGTCAATGTATCACTTGAATCTTTATAAGACTTTACGATAACTTTCTTTCAGATAAACCTACAACTAAAATATAAAATTAATAAAATTAAAATATACGTAAATCTCCACTTATAATATTTGTGCATCATACAAAATAAATGATTTTGATAACCCCACCTTTATTAGCAGCTTAACCACAATATCAATTAAAACAATTAGAAAAGGGCTTATGTTTTCTAAGACAATTAAGTATAAGTTATAACCGAAAGGTCTAAGAAGTCATTCTTAAACATTAGTAATATATGGTCAAAGTGTTGTTGTCATAATAGGCTTGTAATAAAATAATATTTGGACGATTATTTATTTATGTTATCCCTGAATATATTGCTCTCTAAGGTTGCTCATTATTTGGATTTTATGCATCTAAAATAAGCATGTTTCTTTTATAAGCTAATTGAACTTTTATATAAACGAACAAAGGCTAAATAGTGGGTCAAAATTTATACCGAAGCCACACATATTGTGACAGCTGAGTTAAAAAGTGAGCATCTAATGCATGACACATTTTTTTTTTTAAGTATTGTGATAACATAAATGATATCTATAATTGTTTATGCATTTGAGTGAAAATAACAAATGAGTATCTTTTGGCATTGTTGTTTTTTTTGGCACAAATGTGAAGTGAAATGTTTTGAATATTTCATTATTCTATAATATTGTGGTCTTAATAAAATATTTATAGTGTTGGAAACTTTAAAAGCAACTTCTATTTAAATAATTTTATTAAAATTTGTTAATTTAGTGATTCAAAAGAAAAATACAATTAAATAATAATATTTTGATGATTTGTCAAAATTGACAATTTTAAAAACAATTTTTTATTAGAGATGCTCTTAAAGAGCCGTCTATGCATGAAAAGTAAGCGTATTTATATTTGATAATACTTATATATTCAATCAAGTTAGGTTCCCCTAAAGTAATATTATTATTTTACAATCATAGTCTTTCCATCAACATTTAAATTTATTAGGTTTTTTTTTACATAATTATACAATGCATACTCAATAATATAATTAATAATTTAAAAAAATACAACATATATTTATCAAAAATCTTTTACATAAGCTTTTGACTCGGAGATCTTGCAAAAAGAAATAGATAAGCGGTTTGCCTTTGATTTACCAAAATATATAGAACTTTCTTTTTTTTGTAAAACTAATATAAGCTCATGACAAATTCATCATTCATACAATTGATATATTTAATGACAAGTCTCTTCACGGGTCTAGTTTAAACTCACCAAGGGCTTAAGTGGCCCCTACAAATAATAACATTTTTTACTCAAATTGTTAATTTTTTTACTTTAAAAATTTACAAATTAATCTCTTAAAAATTTTGTTTTATAAATATAAAGTATGACTATGTCCCTAATCAAATAGTAAATGTCTCAACTTGTCAATATGTCTCGCCACGAAATTGGACGGAAACGGAGTGTAAGTTGTGCTTATTTAAACATTAAAAAAAATTACAAGTTATTCTACAATGAATATTCAATCGATTAATTTACAAATTTAAATAAAAAAAATATAAAATAAATTAGACTATATGCACGTCAACTATTTGACAAATCCAGCGTCGTCGTAAAAAATCATGTTATAGGCTAACAAAAAGTTTAACTACCTAAATTGGAATAATCAAGGATATATTAGTTGGATTTGGATTATATGCATATTGATTGTGATCCACAACTCGGAAAAACCATTAATTCACCAGAATCGTGATAACAGTAAGGACAATTCCACCAGATCAAACAAAATTCAAAATGTGCTTGGTCGGTCAGTCTATGAATATATATTCACAATTTTCAATTCAAACTCTTCCCCGTTATGATTGTTATTGTACAAATTAATTTTCTAAACACACGGTGAGCGCCACGTTTTTTATATATATAAAAAGTCTATTAATAATTATGTACAGCTCCAATTTCAGTACATACATACATATATACACACGTATGTACAGCTCCAATTTCAGTACAACTTATTAATAAACTTTTTTGGGATGTCTACTGTATATAATATATTAAAAATGTGTTCGGCATCACGAATATATAATATAAAAGTTTTATGTACGACAGAGAAAAATCGTGTTATAATATATATGAAAATGAAACTGAAATTACAAGTAATTTAAATGAAACTCAAATAAAAGCGGGCTTTAACTTATTGTGCAGGATCTGAACTCACGATTATAGGCTCTAATAGCCTCCTCCAAACAAGAGAGGACGAAACTCAGCCAAGTCGAATTCGAGTTATCGTTCACCACAAAAAATGCTAGATTATGCGTCGCGAGATTACAAATACGAGAAATATGTCTAATGTTGAACTCTTCAACCTCCCTCACCTCCATGAATATGTGGTGCAAGATCGTCCCCAGCTATGTCGCATGCGTCAAGCCATCATCTACCTTACTCACCAACCTCAAGCAATGAGACTGGATCTCTACTCTCGTGTCGCCGACGCTAAGCACTAGCACTACGCCATAAAGGACTACAAACGCCTCCGCAAACTGGAGGAGAACTCCCTAGCCAATAAAACCGTATTTGAAGGTATCACCATTCCGGTGTGGTCATAAAATACAACCAACATCAATCTTCCACGTTCCCGAGTCAGAGTCGTATAAACATTAATCGAAAGGATTCTGTCTCTCGGAAGGTCCATCTAAGGGTCGTCGACACCTTGCAATCGCATGGGACTCACCGGCGTTAGCAGCTCTATACTCCTTGAGGAAGCTGACATTGTACTGGACTAATTGAGTTTGACTCCACACTGGTCTCCCGGATATAACATTGTTCATGTGGTTTCATAACTCACATAGTGATAAAAACCTCATGGGTACGAACCTCCAGAATGTCTATGTTATGAGAATGGTGTCGAAGACGTATCACTCTCTTAAATTTGCGGAAGGATGTGACCGAAGTCAGCTTTCTGACATACTCTCCTACTCCAACAGCACCGCCAAATTGCATGGAACACTGCCTTTTTCATCCCTTGACAGACAGAGCAATTGTTGTCTGAGGTGATCCTCCTCAAGGCGAACATTGGTTTAGTCGGTATCTGAGGGATGAGTTTCACTTTAAGGGGAACTCTCAACTACCAAAACTTATTTCATTAACTCTCCATCACCGCGAATCAGAAGAACTGTTCTCAAGAATACTAGCTCTCTCCATTGTAACTTGGTAGCTTCTCTTAATCAAGTACTCTTCATTATCTGAGAAGTTCCAATTTCCCCCACTCAGAATACTTAAGATAGCCGATTCCTCCTCCTCCTCCCCAAACGTCGCTCTAATCAGGTCAACATTCCAACTACCGTCTCATCTCATGAGCTATGAAATTTACATATCGAGAGAGATCAAAGGGAGATCGATCCAAGTGGTTGGCTTATCCTTGGAGACCCAACCATCTCTCATGACCAGAACTGACTCGCGATTGTCTATCCTCCATCTTGATCCGGATTGGATGATCTCTCTGCCCCAGAGAAGACTGAGCTACATGAATGAACTACATCAATCTGGGAGTGCGGTCATGATATTTTCATCGCGAAAATACCTCTGGCGGTAAACTCGTACTACGAGGATATCCGATTTCCATAGGAACCTCCAAACGCTCTGGGATAGAAGGCTCAAGTTAAAACTCTCCAAATTTTTGAAGTCCATCACGCCCTCTGACTTGTGCTTCTGGAGCACCTCCCACCTGCATCAGTGGATCCCCTTAGTCACAGTACCGCCACCCCACCAAACTTCGGCAATCGCCGAATGACTATCTCTAGTCAAATACTTCGGAATATGATGGCATGAGGTCACGTAGTTGGAGATTGACTGAACAACGGACTTAATGAGTACCTCTCTACCAGACTGCGAGAGGGGGAGATTGTTCCAACTTCTAATCTTGTCCCAAACACGGTCTCTCACAAACTACAAAAAAATATTATTCTTGCGACCTGCGAATGCGGGGAGATCCAAATAACGCTTATGGCACTCTGTCTTCCTAATCCTTAGAATATGGGCATAAGACTCCCCGTTCTCCTCTCTTACATCCTTACCAAAACAGACGTTGGACTTATGAAAATCCAGCATCTGGCTTGAGCCCCTTGAATAAGTCCACAAAATTTTTGTGACTCTCTCGCACTCTTCAGGTCTTGATCAGATTAACATCATACTATCGTCGGCGAATAATAGTTGAGATACGTAAAGGTTTTCACTCGCTCAAAAGTAACTCGAGAGCCCCTCAAAGCAAATGAAAAATAAAATAAAAAAGAGAGTGGATCTCCCTGGCGGAGACTTCTTAAGGGGATCACATTGCTCGAAATGAAACAATTGATGTTGAAAGTAAAACTGAGATAACACATTTCATAATAAGTTGTACCAACTATATGCTGCATATATTTGGCATATATGTCACTAAATTTAAATATTTTTACTACGATTATACTGTACTTTTTGCAATTTAAACATTTTTCTTTATATTTGAAAAGATGTAGTTGATTACGAGGATGATTCTCAATTTCATTATTTTCTCATTAATCGTCACAAAATCTGTGATACACTTGCTTAGGCGTAGACACTTGGTTAGATACATGCACGTAATTGCACAATACAATCAATACTAAAAAGTAAACTGCGGACCTAGCTAGCTAGTAGCTGAGTCTAATTTGACGCAAAATAAAAATTAAATATTGTCAAAAAAAGAAAATTAGTGATGTTTTGGATCGGGCCCGCTTGGGCTCCGTCGAAGGATCTGGAATGGCTTCCCGGCGTGTCTTTGAATGCTTTCGTGCAGCATTTGCGTTGCAGCCACCACGAGATGCCGTTCTCCGGCGACTGGAGATGGCCGAGCTGCTTCAGATATGTTGTTATTGGGAAGCAAAAGGAGAAGAAAGACAAGAGTTGAGAGAAGCTTGAATGTGGACATATTGTGTATGAGATTATTATTATGGGAATTATGATCATATGAAATTGACCAATTTATTTGTCTTATTTATAGACGTAATGAAGATACACCATCATATGTGGGTGGGTTAGCTTGTCATAATTAAAATATGTAATATATACCTTCTATCCTATCTCATTTTAGTTTTCCTTACTTTCACACATTCTCAGCCTATTGATTTTGACCTTCATCGTCGACAATCAAATCTAAGGAAAAATACATATTCGATAAAATCTAATTATATAGTCGTCATTTTAGCAATTTTGATAGGAAAAATCATATTTATCTTTTAAGTTTAGTAAAATATTAAGTCTATAGGTTAGTTTTGTAATAATATCATATATATATATATATTGAGAAAATAATATCATATATGATGTTTGAGTTTATAGTTAATTTTCTTAATTATATAGTCTTGATTTTTTTTGTTTGATTTGTATATGATACATTATAAATTGAAGAAATATTTATAATGTAAGTCAATTTTATTTTCTTTTCTATCGTGTTTTACGGATTCCAAAGGGAACATAATAGATTTTTAAAATGACAGAATATCCTTGTACACAAACAATATATATGCAACATTTTTCATCTTTCTTTTTCTCAACACAACATATTCGTTATATGATCTCATTTCTGTTTGAACTCGATATGAACATTTAAAAAGTTTATTTTTAAGGAGAAATTTAGATTATATACATATCATATTATTCGTCTGGTATATGAAAAACCCAAAAAAAAAAAAAAATTGATTTTGGACCACCAACGCCGAAAGGGTTTTTTCTAAATTACGAGCTTGCTTGTGTTTATAGCATATACATGTTTTTCTAATCGTTATGGTGGAGAATATGTCGGCTAGCGCAAAAATAATATATTATCATAATACTTCATCCTATATATATATATATATATATATATATATATATATATATATATATATATATATCAGCATTAAATTGGGGTGGTGAACGTTTTATATCATTCAGTTAATATAAACACACAAATTTGATCAGATAAAAAATAAAAATATGCTTTCCTTGCATGTTCATGGGAACACAACGGCATATATATACATTGGCAGTGAATTAATATTGAAATCCACTATATTTGCACGTCACCGTGGATTGTAATTTCCATATTACTGTACACATTGACAATTATACACCATTTTACTCTAAGTGAGAATATGAGAGTCGTAACTATACGTATCATACTGTACAATTATATATGGATAGGCATTAACCATTTTTATATTTAACTTATTGCAAGGCTTTGAAAATGCTGAAGATCATAAAATAGCCACCACTTTGACTTTATCCTCAACAATAAAATAATAATCTCCACCACAATCAAAATCTAAATGGCAGCAATGTACAGAACATTCTAATGATATTAAATAAGTTGACCCCCATATTAAATATTAGGTGGCTCATGTGGCTAGCTAAACCTTATTTTTTCAGATGGCATCTAATATTTTAATTTATATAGTCAAACATATTATAGAGAATAATTAGTTTTAAAAATTTATGAATAAAAAAAAACTATTAGGTCTGAAAAGCAATTACAATCAATAATGACATTGGAGAAATTGAGGTAACACCACTTCCGCTTGAAAAACTTGAAGTGAAATTATGATATGTTAACTGGACTGCAAGATGTTACGCTCAAATAATTCAACAGTGTGTAATATTTTGCTGAGCAAATATGAAATAGCAGTAAAATGATTATTGAATAATAAATAACATAAGAAGTGTTAATTCAGTTAGGTTCAATGTCACTTATATATGTGGGGCTCTTAACCCAATAAAACAAATCTCTAATTAATAGTCAATAGTATAACAATGGTTTTATATAAATCTCAACATCAATGCTTTTGGCTAATACTATATGTGCAAACTAAATCAATGATTCTCTCTGACTTTGAGACTTCTCTCAAATATACTATTCAAACACTCATCCGATGTATATGAATAAGTATTCCTACTCGGATTTTATAGCAATGCTATAAAGTGGAACTCTTCCTGTGATTTCTTCACCCTTTAATGCATGATGATCTGCCATGTAGGATGTCTGAACGGAATGTTGCAGCATTCATGACGAAATCTGTTAAAACATGAAACTTGCCAAAATATACTGAAATGTATTAGACGGATGTTACAACATTATGAAGAAATCTTCAAAATAGAAAATTTCCCAAAAATCATAAAATCCGAAAATTAAGACATTAATCACCAAATCAGTTAAAATAGGAAACTTCTCAAAACATAAAATATATCTTAAGGAAGTTAAGGCATGAATCGTGATATATTTTATTTGGATATTTGAGCAAAAGATAAGCCAACGCAATTAAATATCAAGCAATACCATTGTTACAACAACCTCTCCATTTGGTTATTATTTGGGCAAAAAAATCAAGACGGATCCGATCCGAATACCTCTTCACTGATTGTCTCAGAAACATACCAAAGGTAACGATAAACCATCCACAAGAGGAGGAAACTATTTACCATCAGAAGCACATCCGGCCGGATCATCGATGCTTGCTGAGATCACTAAATTCATGATCTTATTTCTCAACATCCACAAGTTGAGTAGTAAATGCACATTTCTTCAAGAGACAAAATACTTTGTGCATGCGCTAATAGCCAGAAAAAACTGAAACAACATAATCACACTAAGACACCTAAATGACACGAAAAGCAAAGTAAACTCAATAAAGATGATAAATAATTTCTCCATGAGGAATATAACATCCAGTGTAATGAGCACACGTAAAATACTAGTAAGGGTCCAGTAATTGCAATAATTTGAGCTTACAAATACTAAGAGAAGAATGCATGCTTTTATTCTGATTGTCGCAGACAATATCTCGACATCTTGCTTGACATGTCAAGCAAGTGTTGGGACATTGTTTGCACAGTGAACATCAGTTTCAACGACTTTAGAGATGAGACATGATTCTGCGCGAGAGTCACTATGTGGAGACCACATGTAGAAATTTTCTTGAGACCATAATGTTGGGATTGGTGCCCACAAAGGAGATATTAGACATTGAAATACTTTATGTATTTAATTTTTGCTGAAACATTGATATTAATAAATGTTCATTCTTTTGAAGATTGTGTTTAGTTATGTTTAAGCTATGCTCTGAAACTGTCATCAACGAAAAGGGCGCTAAGTACAGACTTGACAAGATAGCCCCTTGTGACTAGTTTGAAACATTTGTTCGCAATCTAAAGATCGAAAGAGCAATCGAGTCTTAATAATGATTGTTTGGATGAATCATGATATCTCATCTTGTGATATAGAGAGTTGTGACTCTATGATTCATGCTTGGTATCTTATAGAAGATATTGAATAAGACCTGTGACACTTAGAAGCTCGAGAAAAAAACTGTTTACACACTCGAAGCTTCAAATTCACAACTAAAGGGGTATTATGATACTTACCTTAATCCTAAAGTGAATATGTAATTGACATTACACTTTATGACTAAGTTTTAGTTGCATCTGACCAGACTGTTGGTGTCCCAAGGATGTGATGTTGGGTTACATGATTCACAGATATGGAATTCATGTAATAACAATGCAAATGCATTAGTATCACACTATGATTTGTTATGAGAGTGTGAATGAATAAACCTGGCCGGGTATTCATTGAATAAGTAGATTCTGTGATTAAAACATGTGACATGTGAAGACATCTCACTTTATGTTTTTCTCATTCACAAATAACAAAGGAGTTAGTGAAATAATAACTCAAGAGGTAAAACAGTAAATTTTACTTTCCTCTTAGTTACTGATACACATGAAGGGTAATATCGTAATATACTCTGTGGATCGTGTGAGAAATGATTTTGTCACATAAAACATAAAATATGCGCATACAAACAGAGAGAGTGTCAATATTGGTCCTTTAGTGGAATCGACCAACATTAAGAATTAAAAGACGGAAAAAGTTTGTGAACTTTTGTGTCCGATCTTTATTCTAAAGCTTCGTTCGTGTGGGTCCATAAGGTCTCAATGATAGACACTTGAAAGAGATCAAAAGAACAAGGATTGTTGATTTACTCATTAAATATAAATTATGATTTATATTGAGGAAATTATTTCTCTTAAGTAACTTATTAAATAAGTAGTTATTTAATGTTACGTTTATTTATTGAATTATAGAGCATTATTATAATGATGATAATACTCTTGTGATATTATAGATAAAGAAAGAAATATATAATTTCTCGTTTCGTACTTATTTGGAAAGTATGAAATTATTTTAATGAAATGTCATTAAATAAAAAATGAGAGTTCTAAATAAATTGTATTTAGAAATAAATCAATTAATTGGGAATAAATAAATTGTATTATGGCCGAGCATGAGGAGAGTGTTTTGACCGAAAATTAGAGTGATAGGGTCATGGGTTTGACCCAGCTTAAGCCCATTAGAAGCTGTTTATGAAAATGCAACTAAACCCTAATCACTCTAACCCTAACCCTAGTAATTTCGGCAAGACTCTCCTCTCTCCCTCTTTGTGAGTCTCGGCCGAATTCCCAAGAAAAAGAAAGAGAAAAAAAAGTTGTTTTCTAGTTTCCATAATCAATCCCGAGTATTCTTGAAAGCCCACCATTTCAATCTCGATAAAACTCCTCGTGTATTATCATTGATTCTCTCTTGTGGTGTTTGGTGTCCTTTTATATTCTGAAAATCGGTTTAAATATCGTTTTTAAAATTATTTTTGGGATTTTTTCACTCTGCCGGATTGCATCTGATCGCCCAGGAACCCCAATCCGGCGAAGGCATTCCGACCGGCGTGTTTCTCCCTGTCAGGCAAAGCTTCTCCAGTTCGGCGATCTTCTCCAGTCCGGCGAGGTTTTCTCCAGTCCGACGGTCCCAAGTTCAAAGACCCAGTCCGGCGAGCCCATTCCGGCGATCCCAGTTCGGCGAGCCCTATCCGGCGACCCAATCCGGTGAGCTCAATCCGACGAGTCCCCTGAAGCCTCCAGTTCGGCGAAGATTTGTTCTTTGGGCATTCCGACGAGCCTGTTTTTCGACGTGGATTCAGTGAGGACTTCCGACGCTAGCGAGCAACGTCGGGATAATTTATTATCCTAATTGTAAGTATTTTCTCAACGAATTAATATGCTAAATTAAATATATGAATTGTTCATATAAGTTGTTAGTGTGTTCAATTGTTGAGTGTCTTACGATTTAGTAAATTATTTATTAAATTAATAAATTGATTTCAATGCCATAGGTTGTTGTTCATATTAAAATTGTTTTAATATGTGTAGATCTATTATATAATTCCGCCATATTTGATATGTTATATAATTATTTTGTTTAAATTATTAAATAAATTTCATCACTTAATCCTTTCATATGTTCATCATGTTTCTAGTAAAAACACTGCACTCATCACGAGTAAAATTAACACTAAAGTTTAGATCATACAGCTGACTGATACTCATGAGATTTGCAGTAAGACCTTGAACAAGCAAAACTTCCTTTAAATAACGTAAACCTGGATAATCCAATTGATTTTAAAAAAAATATTTTCTTTAACACCATCGCCAAATGTGACATACCAATCGGAGTAAAATTTGATATATGATAGATAATCTTTTGGCACCTACCATGTGACGCGAGCAACCACTATTAAAATATCAGTCTTCATGAGTGGAGGCACAAAGTGAGGTATATACGATGTTGGCTCTGTTATCGGTTTTCATTCTCCAGACTTTGAGCGGATTAACGACTTAATTCTTTTGAGTTCTATGGAAGAATTGATGTTGATGAAGATTTCTTCCATAGGGACGATAACATAAGGGACGTATGTGTATTGGGTGCTTGTGACGACCCGACTTTTTGTATGTCTTACTTATCATACTTTTAAAAAATTATGGCATTAAGTCAATGTAAAATAGTAAATACAATACTAGACGAAATAGAATAAGCAATTATATGACCAAGTCATTTATTTACAACAGTAGTAAAAAAAAATTAAAACTACTATTAAACTAATAATATATATTATAAATTTAAATTATTCAATAAAATTTTCATTTAAAAACTCATTGAAATAAATCAACCCAACTAACACTTGCATGTTCAAACTTGAAATAAAAATACGATCGTAGATCATACCAAAATAAGGTTGTAATCTTTAGCGTAACTGAAATTGTCATAATTTAAAACTATAAAATTAAAACTTTTGGGATTTGATTTATTTAAAACTGAAGGTAAAGTGAAAGTCTTTTATCATGTGAAAAGCAACCATAACCCAACCCTCTCGCTATCGACGCCGCTGCTCCACCCTCCTCACTTATTTATATGTTGTTTACTTACAACACTGACGACAATGCGCATGCATGAACAAATTATTACTATAGAATGAGCTAACGCTTAGCGATAATAATTATAACTCACAAAACAAAGCAATGCGCATGCATGAACAAATTATTAATATTTTAATTAAAATTTGTGACTAATATAACCAATCATGATATTTACATACTTTTAATTCAGGGTGCCGCTAGAGTAGTCGTACCAATTTTAATGTACACTTTTGATACAAACTATGGGTTTGTAAGGTCTCATAGTTCGCCTAATTATAAACATATATGTCCACCACTATAAACATATAAATATATGAAAAATCTCTCATTTTGAGCCCGTAAGTCGACTCGAGAATTCTCTAAATACCTTTGTGGTTTGAGGGAATATGACTCTCTTACTTATCTAATTTTTTTAACTTTAACATTTTCATTACATATAACATAAGCATACCATATAACATATAACATGACTATAAACAATATCATATCACTACTTATAACATATTATAGTATCATTAACTTTACATAACATATCATATGGTATCATTCCTAACATATCATATCATTTATAACAGAACATATCATGTTAAATCATAACATATCATTCCTAACCTATCAGATCATAACATAACATACCATATCATATAATATTACGAAATCAAACAAAACATGGAAAATAATAGACGCATTATATCACTCTACGAAGTAATCCGTGTTGTAGTGAGATTATTTTTACCTTAGATTCAAAATTCACGTTCGTTTATCATGGACGGCTCGGGACAAACTTACAGTTTAGATAAGCTAAGCGGCTCATAACCTAATATTAAAATAATTATTAAGCTTTTGTAGGAATTTCCAAAGATAACACGTTCTGAAAAAATGCATATTTTTAGCTGAAAGTTCGTAAATTACAAAAATATCCTTATGGTCGAGAAAACGTAAAGTTTGGAAAATCTGAATAAATTCATGTATATCAAAAGACATATCGTAAATCTGAACGGCATACTCAGAGTCGGAATGCAAAATTGATTAGGCAAGAATACCCTTTGCCTTCGGATTTTCTGGAAAAACTTAAATATCTGGAAATATTTTGAGAAAATTCCAAACAATCATAATTATATTTTTGAACAAAAAGTTCTAGATTAAAAAAATCTTATTCGAATTTTAAACTTAATACTCCCAATTTCTAAGGTCTACATTGATGTTTACTTAACTTTTTCTAAGTTATAACTAGAAAATCGTTCATATTTTACCGACAGAGCTAATAGAATTTGAAAACAAAATAAAGTATTCTACTTACACAAATATTTTATTTATTTTTAACTTAGTAGTATCCTTTTGAATAAAAAAAAATACAATGATAAAATTTATTCATTTTTGTGATATTTTGGCTATTTTTTTCTAGAAAATGAAATTTCTATGGCGGAAATTACATGAATATAACAATGGCTTCAAAACCTATTTGGTTGAACCTTGAATTAATAATCAAAGGAGCTCGTGTGAAATGATGTGGCAAGAAGGTTTAAAATACTCACGATACACTTTGGTATATCTATGATATATACGTAAAATCATAATTTCGGTAACGATTTCAGTATACCACTAAATAACGTCAATATTAGAAAATTATTTTATTCCTATTTCTTAAATATTTTTTGAAATTTTAACGAGTTCTTAAATTTTCTGATATTCGACTAATACATGATTTTGAGTTTGTTATTGGGTTCGTTAATATTTAATGTTTGAGAACTATTTTTTAGTTTATTCTTTGTCATAAACATTATAATATTTGGTTTTCTATTTTCAATTTGCTCTCTTCTATTAAGTTTGAATTATTTAAAAATATAATTGTTATACAACTTTTGTCGATATATTCGTCAATATTCAATATTCGGTATATCATTGATAAATTGTCGATGTCATTGATGTTGATTTGAATAATGTAGAATTTTTTACCAATACTATCATTGGCTCCGAGATGAAGGTTCACAGTACTACGTGCCAGTTCCAACATTTCTGATATCTCCATTAGCGATAGAGTTGACGAGAGCTCTTTTTCTCCGTCAAGAGCCTTTGAGATTTTCATTTGGACCATGATCGCACACATTCTTTGTTGCCATAGAGCAAAATCTCGTTTTCCATCGAACCGATCGATTTCAATTTTTGTAAACTTCATTTTGTCAATCTGCTTTGAAACCAATTGTAGAACATTTTGTATGTTTCTATATCACTAAGAATTAACAGATTAACACATTCTAAAAGCAATCTTCAACCTTAAGATAAAATGTAATGAAAAACAAGGACACGGAAGATTTATCATGTTTCAATCATACGAACTACATCTAGTCTTTGAATTCAATTTCACTATCTTCAATGAGTTACAACAATAACCACCCTTGTACAAGCTTGAATTCTTGATCCGGATGTTCTAATCGTTTCTATAGAGATGTACAATCACATAATGAAAATCTTAAGAAAACGAAATACAGTTCTCTATCTATAACGCATAGAGACCTGTTTACATCAATTACATGTTGCCTAACAAGCTATAACTGATTTTGACTTGTAACAGACTTCCCTTCTCTGAAATCAAGTTCTTGATTTCTTGTATCCCACGTCAGCTCTGCCTGTGTTCCACGTTAGCTTACTCTTTTAATTTATTCCTGGTTAATTATGAGAATAGATCACTATTTCACAAATACTTTATAACATATTTATTGATATATTCGTCAGTATTTAATATACGCGGAAAATCAAAACTTCGATGAGTATTGATATCAGTAATGAATTTTTTTGGGTAAGAGTGAGACAACCTAAGCGGTACTTCACGTGCAGCCAATCTAATGTTTGATGTAAGGACACGTTAAAATAGATGTGTATTTTATCGGAGAGAAGATATAATTAACCTCATATTCTAGAACCTGTTTACTAAAGACTATTCTGAGTCAGCTGTACAATCAGCATACATCGACCTATTTCAGTACACTGTAATAAGATATAAAAGCTTATGTACTTATTGGTTCATGTTCTTACTATCTTCTTTATCGATAAATGGATATATTTTTTCTCTCCCTACACTATGATCATCAAGTTTACATAATGGCTTTGAAATATCGAATGAATGATCAAGCGATGTTAATTTTCAGCCATACCATTCCTTCGTGGTCATTAGAGGTGTGTCGGACTCAAAGTGTACCTTTTCTGTATATCTTTTTGTTATAATATATGTCATAGTGATGACTTATCATCTCGTGAAAAGTCACGTAAAAAGGGACAGATCCTATTTAGAATAACAAAAACACATGAGATATAGTGCATGACAACAGATAACAATATATTCATTGGCGTTTTAATCAATGAACCAAGGTGCTCATAAGGGTAAAGTTCATGATTATACATCTTCAATTTATTCATAATATTTCATTCCCTCCACAATAGGTCAAGACAATTTTTTATATTTCATGAGTGTTAATGGCCAATATACAAGTTCCGTCAAACATGTAAATAATTGGTAAATTAGAGTTAATTAATATGTTTTTTGGTTAAGTTTGTCATTATCTGGCTTTGGGAAATTGTTCTGATCAATGAAACAAAAATTAGGATATCAAAACCTATTTTTTGCATACACGATGTGTGAAGTGGAAAAATGTTGATCTCATTAGTGTCTTTTTCTTTGTTGATTTCTTTTTAGATTTAGTTGCACTGTTTGTGACACCTCTTTTTCCTTAGTGCTAGAAGTGTAGAAGTGAGTGCTAAAGTGTGAGTTGGTCAATTTAGTTATCTTGCAATTTAGAAAATAGAAATTCAAGTAAATATGAATAAATATACTAGATCGGATTTACAAGTGTTAAAAGATTTACTTGAACTAAATATTAAAAAAAATTGTCATTCTACAACTACTACTACACTATCCATAAATATACAGTTATTCGATTTCCTACACCTTAATAATGTATTTCTTATTAACTAAAAAAATAAAATAAAACATATATATAGTAGAGAAGAAAAAAAGTCAAACTAAATAAAAGACCACTAAATAGTGAAGCCTGAATTTCATCAAGTGTAGCATCACTAGCTCATCCGAGCAAGTAGCCAAGTAATATTAAGAGTGTCCTATATTTTGAATATAAGAGTTTTAAAGTGATTAAATGGATTAAGCACCTCACTTAAACTGAGAAAAGTACCTAAGAATATTAGTGCCAAAACTTTTTTACAACAGTATTTTCATTAATGAACATATCCGTATAAAATAATGATAATTCTATTATATACCCATTATATATAACTAATGAGAATTTGCAAGTTGAATTATTATTTTGGGCTCCTAGATGTTTCTGTTTACATATTATTTTGCTCTTTTTTAATTAAAAAATATATATTTTTGTTAATGTAAGTATTAAGAATTTGGAAGTTGAAGTACTATTTTGGGCTCGTAGATGCTTTTATTTACATATTATTTTGCTGTCTTTTTTAATTAAAAAAAGGATATTTTTGTCATTGTAATTATTAAAAAAATTTAGAAAAAATTATAGTAGAGCAAAATCTAAATATTGAGGTTTTAGATAATTTCATGAAATATCTTATTTTAATTCTATATTGATTTTTGTGTAAGGATAACAGTTAATAAATTTACCGTAAGAGTTTCCCTTAAAAATATATTGATAAATGCAAGTATTACACGTAAATATACTCTTCAGATATGCTAATAGAATTTAATACATTTTTTTTAATTTTTTTTATCCTGATATGAAAATGCAGTGAACAATAATAAGAAAAAGAGCAGAAGAAAGCAAGGCATTAGGCATAGATGTTTTGACATGTTTTATATTTTTTTGGATACACAATGATATATAAACATATATGTATATATCTCCACAACAAGCTACAAATTTTGTTCGGTATAAGAAACAAATACCGCAAACCCAACCAGTTCGCACACTCCAATAAGGTACTTTTGCTTACAACTATGTATTTTTAACCAACAAAATAAGGGAAAATAAACTTTGTGTTCTTCATTTGTCACCCTTTAAGCTTTCTTATTTTATTCTTTTTTACTTTCTACAAATTTTTTTAATTCAATAATCAAACCAGGTTGGCGATAAAAAAAAACAATCTATTTGATTGATTTAAATGGCAATTAGTGTTCGTTGTTCAGTTTTCGTACTTCAGCATTATTCAGTAGTTTGATTTATCAAGTATTTATACATAACTTAGTTTCGTACATATGTATTTCCAAGATTATAACGACTTCATGACACTTATATGAGGTACCGAATGGGGCTAACAACTTTACAACAGTGCGATGACCATATTTTTGGATAAATTACATATATAAGTATATCTTTTATATATATATATATATATATATATTATAAAAAACGTATGTTATCTTTTGGTGGACGTAAAATCTAACTAAACAAGTAGTTTCATGCATTTTTTGCGTACTGTAGTTAAAGTCCCACTGAGATATGATATGTAACATTTTTTGCGTACTGCGTTTTCTTTTATGTTTTCTTCATTTTCTACATCTTCGACATTTAAGTCTAAATAAGTATATTACAACTACGCACAATCACTTTAAAAAAGTATATTAATTTATAAATCACAAATTAATCATGGCTATAATGCATCAGCTACACCAACAATAACTTAACTTTTAATTAAAAAAAGACAAAGTTAAAATTTTCGTTATTTTCATTTCGAGTTGACAAAAACATTTTTTTTCTTTCCCACACTGTTTAGGAATAATTTATACATTTCTTTTAAACTTATATTTATTCAATTTTCATTGACATGTCACTATTAATATATTTTTCCTTAAAATAATTTTTATTTTCATTTATGTTTCTACTTTTTAACAAATGTAACCCCGACCCGTGGCAACGCGCGGGTAAATTGACTAGTATAAATATGTATAGGTTTTGAAATACCCAAAGTTGATAAATGGGTTGTAAATGTCCACTGTTTACGGAATTATTTCATATTATTATGCCCAAAAATTAAATTTATGACATGGATAATATAGGTTGAGTTTATAGCCACGTCATCATGTGTGATGAGCATTTATAACCTGTTTACAGTATACATAATATGAGAATACACAGGATATTAAACTTATTTCTCTTGTACAATTGATCTGGGTGGGCTATATATCATTTCGATATTATAACCTGATTAAATTACAATGCGATGGCTAATCGGGAAGGAGTGGCAATTTCTCCACAGAAAAGGCTGAACCGTTTGAATCTCCATTAACATTCCCCGGATCGCTCATGAGCTCTTCTTCGTTTGAGCGAGTACTGAAAGGCAATATTCGAATCCGTGCATTTTGACCCGACCCTATTCTCTCGGCTTCGAGTTCGTATTTTCGGATGAGATTAAGCTGAAGAGACATTATCCTAGACGGCCTCGGCAATAACTCCACCGCTTCTCCAGTTGGGATCACAACTTGCTCGATCGACACCCTCGCCTCCTGATATTATTAATTCATATACCATGTGTTTCTCTTGTCAATAGTTTCAAACTCAAATTCGAGCATTCAACATGGACTAATCAGAAATTCACAATCAAACTTTTGAAAACAAAAGCATTTCTTTGGAACCAAAAGAAAGAGTACAACGTCATTTGGTCTGTAAAGGGCTTTTTCCTATTTGACTCGGAATAATGATGAATAGATTAACTTAATTGGAGGGACATTTGAAGAGACACAAAAAAGGTGAATCATATATGTAAAGGTAAAAGCATCAAATATCATGAAAACGCCACAGATGAAAAGAAACATATTTGGTTGTACTTGTTTTTGTTGTTACCTCTAGAGCATCAGTCTTTTCTGATGATTTCAATTTATCTGGTCCAAGATCCTTTAATCCATCTTCATGATCACTCATTATCGCCCGTACAACCTTTCTTATCTGCACCAACGAACTTGTCTGCAACGGAGATGGAGAGTCACAATCAAAACCGATCATGGAGGATTAACTTTGGGTTTAAAGAAAGACGCTTAAATTTGATTACTTTGATCATATAAACTGGTATGTTGTTAGATTTGGCAGCCGTTTGAATACCGAGATTCTTTTTGAGCTTTGCTTGCAATCCAAGTAACGCGTCTGCCTCGCTTATATTATTGGTCATGCGTATAGCAGAATCGTCCATCTTCAACTGCCTAATCCCTTGTATCACACTGGCCTCGAGAATCTAAAAGAGCAGCTCGTTTACCAAGTCGTAATAATAAATCACTGAATGAAATGGATAGTTTGGAGCCAAATATTTGGATTCAATGAAAAGTATTTGTCACCCACCCCATAAACAAACAGGCGGACGGGAATCGTACCATCTTCGGATTCTGATCGGATGTTGGGAGATATTTTGTAGGTGTTGTCAGCGTAGAAAGTTCCATTCTCAATCGGCTCTGAGGTTTCTTCATCGACTGACTCGTCCTCCGTATCGGATGAATCGAAGATGAAAGGCTCTCTCTCTATAGTTTCACTTGAATCATCGGAACTTATCTTACGAACTTCAACATTTGGAGGCCGGCCTAAACTCCAAAAATAAAAATTAGTAATAGTTTGAAGCAATATCCAAAGGGAAACCAATTTACATCTCATTTTGTATATGAAATTTGAAATAACAATCACGTCCAGTTATAAAACATACTTTGAACAATTTGTTAAACACAATAAGAACAAAGATTACCAGTTTATAAATCTGAAATGGGAAATTACCATTGAGAATAGCATCGACCGTGGTCTCTAAACTACGATGAACTCTCAGCTCCGTCTTCGAAACTATTTCCACAGCACAGCTAAAAGTCGCAGGACCTTTCCTTTCCAATATCGACTTCTGGACGCCCCTACGATTCGCCTCTTCGTCCCCTAGTGTCACACTCTGAATAATGTGACAGGTTTCAGGTTGTTGATCTTTTAAGTTTGTAAAAAGTAGCCTACTCTTCAAAATAAAATTATAAAAGATTGTTTAAAAACAAAATATTTTGACCTGAATTCCTCCGACGAGCATTTCGAGGGAGGGATTGTTAATAAGATTCCTAATTGTGATGCCGTGAGCAGTGGCGACTAATTGAATGCCACGTTGAGCGATCGTGCTGGCAGCCATAGCTTCCAGCTTCGTGCTTATCTCGTCGATCACGATCACTTGGGGCATATGATTTTCCACTGCTTCTATCAGTACCTGAATATATACGTATACATATATATATATATACTTATCACTGCAAACATCCTAAGAAAGAAGCATAAATAAACCTGATAAACTCTGTGGGATTGGAGTACCATTATTCTTTCAACAGAAAAAAGTTATATTCTGAAATATGCCCAGTAATCCGAAGAGAAAGGCAATGAAACCAAACAGAAATTCCATTCCCGATATTTGGGGATCAAAACATAATTTTCTGTGGCGAATTTCTCAGGTTTAATGCTGCAAAATATTGTACAATGTGAGTTATTAATTCGTACTTTTTTAAGGTTCAAAATAAAAGCTTTATGATTTTAAAAACATGCCTTTTCCATTGACCATTTCAAAAAGCATTGCATAACATAGCAGTTATAGATAAACCTTTCAATATAATTTTAAGAAAAATATTATCAGATTAATTACTGCTAAATTTAAAAAATAAAAGTATAAAAAAGTGTTGATATCACATTGTTTATCGCTACCAAACTCGGGAATATTTATGTCTAATATTTTGAAATGCAAGGACAGATAGTGAATCTTGCTCGTGTCCTACCTCGTGTTGCATAGCGGAGTTCGGTACTTGCATACGTCGAGCGTTGCCGATCCCAGCGTGAGGTATGTCACCGTCTCCGCCAATCTCATTCGATGTGTCCACAATCATTACCCGTTTGTCGTACTCGTTCGCAAGAATCCGAGCAATCTCTCTGCAAAGACCATCTCATCAGCGACCAACTTTCCGAATTTTACGAAACATTTTGATACGAATCGAATCGGGAATTCGCCAAGGCGGTGAATTTCCGATGCTTTTAATTTATAGGAACCGAACGAACACAAAGAAAAGAACACTTTATCTATCCTTCCAGAGCTAGATCGTAACTCGACTTAATCTAGACATTATACCTGATGATAGTGGTTTTTCCGACCCCAGGAGGTCCGATCAAGAGCAGAGAAGACCCGTCTTCGACCAAAGATCGCAGCAAATTAGCACTTCCGGTTATGGCTCGTCCTACCCGGCAAGTCAAGCCGACGATCTCCCCTTTTCGATTTCTTATGCCGCTGATTCTGTGCAACGTCCGGCTGATTCCAGCTCGGTTATCCACAGCAAAGTCCCCCACCTAAATTCATATACAATTCTCCCCGTCATGAATAAAGTTTCAGATTGAAGTTAATTTGTACTGACATTACTAATCTCTAGGTATCTGACTGATGTTTCAAAGTACCGAACAAGTTTCAAGAGCGCAATAGATCAAATACTGATAGAGGCAATTGAGCAAACACTTGGTGGGCGATTTCTGCGAGAGCTTGTTCACTACCTGAGAAGTTGCGAATTCGAGGTCTTGCGCAGTGATAGGAGATTCCGACAATTCGAAATCTCCGGTGGGAAAGCGCGCCAATGGGTTTCGCCCCAAATCCATGACTACTTCGATCAGGTAATGGAGCTCCGAGTGGTCGGCGAGTTTGAGCCTCATATGGTTCGGCAACAGAGCCAGAAGACGATCCAACTCGTCGGCGAACTCGGAACGACATGACGCAGAAGGTTCGGCGGCGGAGAAACGACAGACCTGAAACGACGACGATCTTCGCCGTCGAAGAAGCACAGAGGAGTTAAAGGCGTTGGGGAGATTGATGGTTGATTGGCGTTTGAGGAGAGGATAACGAAGCAGGGGTTTTGGCGGGAGAAGAATACTACTATATAGCATCGTTTTCTTTTACACACCAATTTTCAAGATTGGTATTTTGGTATAGAATATCACAATCTTTTTTTTCCTTCTCTGGTTTTGATTTTTTTATAATCCGGGTATATTCTTTTTTTTCTTCTTCGTCTTTTGTTTCTTCAAAATTATAATTATATAAATTAATGAATGAAAAGGTAACTTGAATAACAAACAAGATCATTAAGAAATTTCAAAATTCACATCGCCTGTTTGGTTGTTAATTCAAAAACTTTTTTGTTTTTTGTTTTTCACGTGTAAAAAACAATTTAAGTTGTTTCAAATAATTGTTTGGTACAAATTTAAAAGAAAAAATTGAAAAACTGAAAAAATAGAATAGTTGTGATGCTATTTTTTAACTCCAAATTTTTAAAAAAAAATTAACACACGAAACATGCATATAACATTACATACTCTAAAATATATACAATCTTTTCTTACTTCTTATTATATTGATTCCACATATTTTGAGCAATAAAATCTCTAAACTCTCTATGTAAACGTCGAGCTTGTGTAGTTGCGCCTGTGTACGGCACTCCACCAACTTCTGACACACTTTGACATTCGACTTTTTCAGAACATTCACTTACAACATCTTCGATTGGAACATCTTGACTCCATCTTGTAAACAGAGGGTCTTCGTTTGCAAACATTTTTATTAAATTGTGTAATATAAAACATGCCATAATTATACGAACTTGTTTACGTAATGGGTAACTTGACATGTGATTTAAAGTGGGGAACCAGCTTTTACCACGCCAAAACATCTCTCTATAACGTCGCGTAACGATGAGTCCTCCTGTAATTAAAAAAAAATTCTGATCTACTCATTTGCCTGTCTGAACTTTGATAAGTGATAACGGACATTGTAATATGGTGATAATAAACTTGGCTCGTTTGGACACCCGTTGTCCACTAAATAATATTTTCCTCTTTGTGGTATTAAAAAATTAGTATTTTCGGTCAATAATAACTCACGCCATATTCATGAATCTGCTGTTGAGTCTTCCGATCCTGCATGGACATATGTGAATAGCATGTCAAATGTACAAGCGGCCATCACATTTGTTGTGCATGTTCATTTCCTACCTCGGTAATTGGATTGTTATTCAATGGGCACGATTACACCAATATGAGTACCGCAATAGAGCCAATGCAATCCTTTATAATAAAAAAAATCTTGTGTTAAATATGTATTCGAGCTACGTTCATTGAAAAAAAAAATCATATAACTTACTTTAAAACATTGCCAATATTTTAGGTTGTTTACAATTTCCGGAGGCGTTGTCGTATAACCGGGATGCTTTATTACATCGAGTCCCAACTGACTTATTGGATGGAGAACATATCCAAAATTCCTGTTAATTGTTTCTTCGGAATGATTAAATCGGTCTTCAAGGGCTCTATTTATGTCTGAATGTGCAAGAATTCTCATGAACATTATGAATGATTCTTCTGGTGATATATGATCGGATGGGATCAAATGTCGAATCATTTCAACAATTGCAATGAATGGCTCCTTGTACCTAGGACATATTTTAAACAAAGGCTCTTTGTTGGGATTATTTAACATACCAAACACATATTCACTCCACTTTCTAATGCCATTCGTCGGGGCAGTCTTTTAATTCGATGTGATTCTTCGCGCATTTGTTCTAGCATTCTTCTTCGAGTGCGTCTATTATCACGATTAATAAGTTTGTCTAAGATAATGACTTCGTCATCACTTGAACCCATAATCTACATATAATCAAATAAATCCATCATCATTCATGTTAACGGAATCCATATAAAAAAACTCAACAAATTTTATAACAAATTTAAACATAACCAGCTAAATATGTATGTAGAGTTTGATAACAAATTTAAACATAACCATGCAAATTCTCTAGTCATCATGAAGCCCATTGAGAAAATGTAAAGTCAACTCATCGGGAATGGTCATGAATGCTATGCGCAAATCTTTTGATAACAAGCTCCATCATGAATGCACTGTATTGTTTGCAAGAAATCAACTCTTGATAGTTCGTAAGTTTTTCCACGCATTGTTTAAAAATGAACTCATCTCTAATCATCGAGTTTGCTTGCGTAGACATTCTCCTAGATTCTTTCTCTTCCAAATATGTAATCAACTGATCACTCGAGTAGCGCTCGTAGCGCTCATTTTCAGTTTGTGATTCAATAGCTTCTTGCCACATGCATTTACCGCTCATTGGAGACTTTCTCTTTTTTGTAGTGGATTCTCCCAATGGTATTTTCTTGACCTCTCGGACCTCATCCGATGACTCCCTAACTTCCTCAATATCGGGCGGAGTTCCCGCAGTCGATCCACACGAAACATTTTCCGTTACCCGAGCTGTTGATGTACCTTTGCCGGCAGTGACTGCCTCGACGGGTCCATTCGCCAATGCACCGGTAGCCGATTTACCAGCAAATATCTCTTTAAGTTTAGCATAGTGGGTCAATCCATTTCTCTTAAACCGTTTCGCATCGGGATATTTCTGCAAAAAAAAATTAGCATGAGAATAATTATAACAAAACATATATGATTTAATTAATAATAAATAAATACTTATTACCTTAATGTAGGATTCCCAAACTTCATCATCGGCGGTCACCGTATTTGTTCCCGTATCTCATCCAAACCCAGTGACTTCTGTCAGTCCTTGGAAGATCTTAGTAGCACTTTTAAGTCGATGTCACTTTTGTTTCATTTTCTCTAGCCTATATGCCTTACCAAATTTAGCTCCCATTCCAACTCAATTTTCATCCAATTTCCTTTGTCCAATTGAGATGGTCTCATACGCCTTTTCGACTGAGAATGACGCCGAATTTTAGGGACCAAAGGAGAAAGAGTGATGGACTGAGAAAATATTGAGTGAGAGAGTGTGAGATGGACTGAAAAAAAAATCATACGAGGTGAAGAAGATAAGAACCCTTCGCAGAGTTCATTGTGCACAGAGAAAAGAGAAATAGAAAATAAAATTAGGAAAGTCAAAAACACCTATTCAAACTTTACTATCTCCTTTGTTATTTTAAAAAACAATTACAATTGCTTTTAAATTTAATGCTCTTAAAACAACTACCAAACACGTATTTCCAAGATATTTTTCTATTTTTATTATTTGAAAAGTAAAAACACTTTTTTTAATGATCAAACTAACAACATGCACACAATTATTATTTTCTTCTTATTACCAATTCACTATTATGACCATTCAAATTACACACATGATTTTGAAAGTTTCTTCATAATTTTCCGAACAATGGCGTATCAAAAAATTTGTTTAGTAAATATTTATAATTTCTTAGTTAATAAATACATCATTTTATTAGGAATTTAAGTTAAATTCTACAAAAAAAGTTGTAAAAACGAAAATTTAAATCAACAAGTGGTTCTCTCTTAATGCAAGAGATACGTTCCCTCGCCGCTCCTTAATCTCGATCCACTATAATCTCCAATTGGAGTTTTTGGTTACAACTCTTAATTAGACTCACTTTTGTGATAACGAAAAAAATGACGGGTACAAGTCATATAAGAGAAATTAAACTAAGACAAATTAACCTGTATGAAAAATGAAAAGTCCAAACTACAAACCATTTAACTACTATGCGTCAGATCTTGGTGGCAATCTCTTTTGTAGATTAGTGTTACAATCCAAACTCAAAATCGAGAAGTTTGATTAATAATTTATTCAGTGAAAGAAGAATTTCATTAAAAAAAAAAGGCAGTTGTAATTACAAAGCTTTATATAAGCTTAGTACAGGTAAGGAAAGACAAAAAGACTATATTACCCTACAACATATTTCCTAATTTATCTAATCCCAAATTTGGGGGTATGTTTAGTCGTAGGTTTGTAAATTATTAGTTTTGTTATATTTTTTTTAAGGTAGTTTCTTTCATTCTTTTTCAGTTTTTGTTTTTAGTAGAAAGTGGCGTAACATGTGTTTGATTGGCTTATGTAATGCGTGTCGATGAAATTGTAATAATTTTTGTTTGAGGTGAAATAGTTCATGAGCTACTAGGCACGAAAGAATTAGTCATACTCTAGAGTTTCCATATTTGATCCAATAATGTACGTTTTGAAATTTGGAGCAACTTAGGGAAGCAACTTGACGAATCAGTTGTTTAGAAAAATTCACAAGACACAAGAAACATCACCAATCTTTAATTGAGGCGAAATAAAAGGCACACTAATTTAAGTCGGGATGAAATAAACATTAGGATAGCCACTTAGCTTACAAAGCCGAGCGATCATCAATATCATCAGAGCCTAATTCAGAAAGATCCAAACACAATCCACCTCGTTACAAGTTACTAAATCAGCCTAGCCAAAGAAAAGAGTCCGCCAAAGAACCCGTTAAAGTAGCAAGAAGCCATCTCCTATCACATAATTTTTTTTAAAGGAAAAAAAAGATTAGAAATCCGAAAATCCTCCGCTCATATATAAAAAATAGAGAAGTAGAACAAGTGTGGAACAATGCCCATTCATGGTATATTATAATTTATTGTTCGTTTTATTTTTAATGTTTTAGTCAATAAAATGAGTTAGAGAGATTAAAAAAAAGTAGTTTAAATCAAGGAAAAAAATGCCCACAAAAATCGTGGAAAACCCATGGACTTGCCGTTTTTCGCTCAAAACCGGCCAAGAAACTCTCATTTACACGTTTCGTCGTTTTTGGCTGAGGGTTGTCGTTGTTTTGGCCACTGAAATTCGGTACAATACAAATTAATGGCAAAAATAAGTAAAATCGAATGCAGATCAAATGGCATTGATTCAAGGCGTTTTCCTTGCACCTAAGTTTCAAAACCTCACCAAAGCAATTTTTAAATGTAATTTTTTTAACTTAAATAATGACTGTTTTATATAACTAATTTTCTTATAATATTAAAAGTATAGTTTAAAAATATAGTTTCAGAAATATTCTTAAATCTAAATTTTAATATATTATTAAAACTATAAGTTTTGAATTTTGAATTTAATTTTTATATATACTATAATTATATATTTAAATTTTATAATTAATCAATAGTATTTATTTTAATCTTAAATTTTATATTAATAATGTTAAAAGTGTTATAAATATTTTCAATTTTTTTATATACTAAATTTTAAGTCTACTTTTTAATATATTATTAAGATCTTATAAATATGATAGATATAATTTTTGTAATCTTAAATTTTTGATAACCAACATTTTTTCCGTCGAATTTCTCTTACTTTTGTCGGATTCTCGATCGGCCAACGGTAATCCCATCGACATTCCCTTTTTCGTTTTCCATATATTTTCCATCGGATTCTCGTTCGGCTAGCGGCATTCCCGTATTTTTTAGTTATCGGCCGTTTATCGGCATTCGACCGTTTAATCATTTGTTTAGATTATGTGATTTGAGACAATTGCTAGTTTAACCAAGTCATTAAAGTTATCCTTTTCTACCCGTGATCTAAGCCTAAACGATATAAGCCTTAAAGAGTTATAGATCGACTAAAAATGATGGGTGTCAATTAGTGGAGACTATGGGATAGGTGAGGGCATATGGGTGTTGAGCTAAAATTTAGCTTCGAATTTGGATATCAAGTGAGGATGAAGAGTTGCTGAACTAGGAAATCACAAGTTGTCAAAACACAAAAATATTGAAAATGGTCAAGGTAATTCGAGTTGGTATTTCTTCTTTCGTACTTAATAGTTAGGCTAGTACTTGAAATCATGAATTCTCACAGGTGCTTAATTTTGAAAATGGAGACAAGAAAAATAAGCGAGTGAAAACAATTACACACCAAATTCTACATTTTTGTAGTATAACTTCTTTTCTCCGTTTCTTTTAGTATTATAGTTTTAGTCATGTCTAGTTCTCTTTAATCACTTGAGGACAAACGATGATTCAAGTTTGGGGGTATTTGATAAGCGCGTGATATGCGTGTTTTAAAATACACTTAAACTAGAAAAGCCGTATTTCTTAAGTGTTTTCTAACATCGTTTTAGAGTTTTTCTATATTTTCATAGTTTCAGGTCTCGTAACGACAAATAGGGTATATTTTGATGAGAGGACAGTCTCAAGGAGCATGGGGAATTTCTCATAATAATTTTTCGGTGACTGGAGCTCCAAAATGGTGGTTCAGTGAACCAGCCAAATCAGGGCGCCGCACAGACTTATAGGGGCTCAGTGCATTTGCATGTGCGGCGCTCTAGATGCATTGGGCGGCGCACAGCTTTCTTTATACGGCGCACAGGCCTCGTCACCAGACTCCGACTTTATGCGATTTTTGAAGATTTGAGCCGTTGGATCTCATCCAACGGCCCAAAAATAGAAAACCCTATTAAAAACACAGAGAACTGAGATTAGAGACACTCTTTTCGTTATTTTCAGTATTTCATTATTTTTTATGCATCTTGGGAGAGACAAAGCTTTTGAGAAGACGACCAATATTTCTCTTCTCTTTACTTGAACTCCCGTTATTTTGATTCAAGTTTTAATAGAAGTATTGTGTTCTTCATATTTTTTTCGTTTGTTTCTTTTTTTATCGTCATGAGCTAAATTAATTAAGGATTATGGTGTAGCTAGTTAGGATTGTGATTATGGATTCGTTTATCTTTTGAATTAAACATGTGTTCCATAATGTTTTGCTTAGGTTGATTACGTGTTTAATGGTCGAATTCGATTTGCGACGATATTCATGAATCTAAGATTAGGTTAATGCTTGAAAAGGGTTAAATTAGTTGTTCAAAACAGTCAATCTACTGTCTTACAATTTTAAGCTAGAGATAGCTAGAGTATAACGGAATCAAAGATGGATCTTGTTATTAATGCGAACCATTGCTTGTTTAGGAATTGAGTTCGAGAGAAAATATTCCGGCATAGGTTTAGAATCTTGAAGATTGAAAGATATTCATGAGTATAACGAGTATGAGCGTGATTAGTAAAATAGGAACATGTGAATTGAATATATGTTTAAGAGTCCAAATTGCATGATTAACTTGTGAACCCATAATTCTTCCACTATATCATTGTTTAAGTTTGTCTTTTAGATTTGTCGTTGTTCTTGTTATTCCAATCATTTTTGGGTTCAATTCATGTTAGTTAGCAGCTTAGTAATTAAGATTTGTTCTCGTGAGATCGACTCCTACTTCCGAATTATACTACTTATGCAACCACATACACTTGCGTGTGGAAATATTGCAACACAATGAAAGAAAAATTTCATTAATAAAGTCAGTTGTAATTACAAAATTTATATAAGTTGAATACATGTAAGGAAAGACAAAAGACTATATTGCCTTACAACGTATTACCTAATTTATCATATCCCAATAATTAGACTTCACACTCAACATATTTTACCTTTTTCATATTAGTTTTATACAACTAAATTGTTTAGCTACTTACATGTGACTCATTTTTATTTAAATATTATTAATTGATCATATTTTTATATAAAGGCAAGCCTTATTTATACGTGCATGTGACAAATAAGAATAAAAAAGAATTATTGTCATGTGAATAAAATATGATTTAGTTCATCATTAAAGTTGAATTTAGCTCAAAAACATTATTTGATAGTTTAATTTAATACAATTTTAGTTAACCACCAAAGATGCAACGTAATGTATAATAATCAGTCAAGGATCTCCCAAAAAAAAAAATCAATGAAGTTTCATTCTTCAAGTGTAGTTCAAGCTTTTTACAATGACATAAGTGGTGTCGGTGGTACTTAAAATAATTTAGTGGTAATATCACATGACTTTCAATTGAGAGATCGTGCATTCGATTCGCACTTACAGCGAACCTTAAAAAAATGGTGTCAGTTTCATCTAATATAATTAATTTCAAGTAATTTTAAAAGTTAAAATTGAGATTAAAAAATTGTAATATATTTCGTAATTTTGTTACCGTCCGAATACTATATATTCTTTTGTAACAATGTACCACGAAATATAAAAAAAAAAAAAAAAAAATTGTAAGAAAATAATTATCTTTCCTTATTTAGTGAATGTCAAAATTAATGTTTTAATTGATTATGATATAGGTACATGAGATTGATAATATTTGTGGCAGAAAGATCCACTACAAAAACTTATAAAAGATTAAATTAACTACACTAATATATATAATAAGACACGTGAATACCTTAAAAAATTTATTAACCAAAATACCTACTTAAAAACTTGATCGACCCGCAAGTTTGACGATCTTCTTCTGCTTATCAACCCTATCTCTGACCTCTCTGTTCCTCACCCCGCCCCAGCGGGAGAGGCTCTGTCTGCACTGACTAATCGCAACGGCAAGGTCCGGTCTCTGGTCACCGCTCTGGCTAGTCCCCCACGCCCTCCGGATCCGCTCGTCGCATTTTGGCTCTCTAATCCAACACTCCTCGAAAAAGAATCTCCTCGGTCTCCTGCTTCGGCGGCGAACACTAGATCCCTCAGTGAGTTGAAGAAGAGGACGATGGTCCGATCTCCAGAAACTCAAGTGACGAACAACGGCAGAAGGGAAGAGATCGTTCCACTCGTGGCTCGCCAGACATCTATCCAGACGCTCCTCAATACCACATCTGCATCAAGTGAATGGGTCTCCCTCGAAACCTAAGTCATGGAGGTCGCAATCCAAAATCATATCTCTGAAAGCAGCAAGTTGGCCGGGACCTCTGCCCCTGCCTCCTCTAATCTCGGATTTGGAGACAACCTCATTCATATCGCCCCCAACCATCCAAGGCACGATGTGAGAGCTCTGCAGACGGATAATAAGCTCCCATGAATGCCTCCTCTGAGTGCTCACTGGATCCTTGTAGATCCCCACGTATCTCCAATTCTCACCCGACTCGTCAAGCAGGTCTCCCTCAATGTGAAATCTCAAAAAGGTCCGAGTAGGAATTTCAACGGCTCCTTCCAAAGTAACATTAAGTCTTCACTCCTACCAAGACAATCAACCGTAAAGCATCCGTCATAACCCAACTGAACGCACTCTCTCGGCCCCTTCTCGCCGAAGTCTCGTCTCCAAAAGAAAGATAAAATCGGGACGGTGGTCTCAAACATGGGCGAGAAGGGCCGACCTTGTCCCCGGGTTACCTAACCCCTGGACGTTCCAAATAATGTCAATCATCGTGTTTGGCGGCCCTCGCTCTCGAGGGGCGCCGCTCTCTCATCAGTAGCCACTAAAGTCGAATCTAGAACACTAGAAACTCCTAGAGTATGTGAAGCAGTAAGTAAATCTCTAACTCCTAAGTCATCATGTGTGACAGAAAGTAAGTCTCTACGCCCTATGCAATCACTGGTAATAAGGTGTAAGAGTCGTAAATTGGACGTACCTGGGCACCCGGTGCAGTGGGTGAGGTCCTCCCTGCCGTGTCCAAGTGGGTGTGAGAAAGGGATAGGTTTTCCGAGAGTCTAGCCATTTTCTTAAGGTTTCCGGTTCGCGCCCGTGGACTACCCAACTCAGGCAGAAAAATATCTCCTCCGGGATAAGCCACCACAAGGCTGAGGCATGGGGACACCAAGGTATCATCTTCCAGGGCCTGCTTTCTCTTTCCCTGAAGTCTAGTGCCCTCAATTCTTGGACCACGTGAGATAGTGCTACCACTCGGCCCACATGTGACCTCTCCCGACCCACTAGAAGTCGCCAAAATTTGGCTTGAAGGGAGCTGAGCACACCTGAGAGTTGCTTCATAATTGCTGCTTGGGATGAGAAGTTGGCCTAAGACAAAAGTAGGGCCGGTCTCCTTGGTAGCTTCACTGAGCCTGCATGAAGGCTCCTTAAGTTGGATGCTTGGAACAGTCTCAGTGGGAGTGTCATTGGGCCCGTGTGAAGTTTCCTTCACCTGGTTTCTCAAAACCGAGTTGGGCCGGCTCAAAACAATGGGGAGGGTAGGGCAGGCGGGAGAGGCACAATTGGGAACCAGTTGTCCTCCGAGGTCGCCACCTATCCTGCATGTGGGCCCTATGCTCAACTCATCCTCTCTAAATGAGGAATCCTTAGAGGAGAGAGAGTCTCGAACCATACCAAGCTTCACCTCCGAGCCAGAAGATGGATCTGGAAAAAAGCTCTCACAGTGAGAAGGCTTGGAGGCCACGCACTTCAGCTTCTTCTTGCCGAGGGGCGAGTAGAGGCACGGGTACAGTAGCCGTTGGGCTCGAGGCGTGAACACAGGGAGGTACGAAGGTACGATTCGCGCAGGAGCGTGCTAGGCGATCTTTATGTCCGTTGGCTTTGTCGGGACTCGGGTGAGCTGGCGAATCCACCTCATCGTCTTCCATGGGTTGTTTCCCTTATGAGTTTCCGACCTCCGTTGGGCGTTCAGGGCCTAAGGTCTCAGTCGCCGACGAATTCTTCTCCCTCCCCGTTGGAGTAGTTCTTGGCGTCTGGGTTTTTTCTGAGGTCCACCCGAGGGAACCTCCCATCCTTTTGAGGTAACGAAACCGGTTCCTTTGATTATTTGAACGTCGTTGTTTTTCCGATCGTGGGAATCACATCTCATCCACGCACCGAATCTTGGTTTTGTTAGGAATTCAGATTTGTCTTCAAGGCAGTCGGATTCGCTGTGGCCCAGACGACCGCAACAGTAGCATAGATCCGGAAGCCTTTCGTATTTGACGGAGATCCAGGTCTTCCCCGACGTCGAGCCAAGGTGGACGTGGAAGCCACTCCTTAGAGGAGCTCCGATGTTGATTGAAACTCTTGCCCGAATGTACTCGCTATCGATAAGGCCACTACTACAAAATATACTTTTAGAAGCGACAGGGGAAATTAGAAGCGACTAGTCGCTTCTAATTAGAAGCGACATTTTGGCATTAGAAGCGACTAGTCGCTTCTAAAGTTAACACCCCGAATTTTTCCGAAAAATGAATTTTTTTTCATTTAGAAGCGACTAGTCGCTTCTAATTGTCCGAGTCGACATATTAGAAGCGACTAGTCGCTTCTAAAGACCAAAATTATTGGCTCGCACTCTCCGCGCCAAATACTTTAGTATGTTTGGGCATTAGAAGCGACTAGTCGCTTCTAATGTCGCTTCTAATGCCCAAATTATTTGGCTCCAAAACCCTTCCGCGAAAATTTTACTAAGTATGGAAAATTGGGCATTAGAAGCGACTAGTCGCTTCTAATGTCGCTTCTAATGCCCAAATTATTTGGCTCCAAAACCCTTCCGCCAAAATTTCACTAAGTATGGAAAATTGGGCATTAGAAGCGACTAGTCGCTTCTAATATCGCTTCTAATGCCCAAATTATTTGGCTCCAAAACCCTTCCGCCAAAATTTCACCTACAGAGACATTAGAAGCGACTAGTCGCTTCTAATTCCCCCACTTACCAAAACGTCGTCGTTTTGGTTTTGAAGGACATTAGAAGCGACTTGTAGCTTCTAATGTCGCTTCTAATGTTTTTAGGGCTTTAAAGCACCCGAGCCTCCCCCTCCCTCCCCCATTTCTCCTCCCTTTCGAAAATCTCTTCCTCTCTCCCTCCCCTCCGAATTTCTGCCTCACCCAACCCTCCGGCTGCCCTTCCTCCCCTCTGCCCTCTCTCTCTCCGCCCGTCCCTCCTCCCTCCCTCCCCTCTCCGCCCGTCCCTCCTCCCTCCCTCCTCTCTCAGCCCGTCCCTCCTCCCTCCTTGCCCTTGCCTTCCCGCCGAGCTCCGCCACTTCCTTCCGCCGAGCTCCTCTTCGCTGCATCGGGTAAGTTTCTTTGACGTTGCAACCGTGTGTATGTCCCGATCTTGGTATTTAATATTTTTTATTTTCAGCCCTCCTCCGGCAAGGACTCGCTGCACTCCGATCTCCGCCCCGTCGTCTACCGGCGAGCTCTCCTCCGGCCCTCTCCCCGTCATTGCAATCGGTAAGTTTTAAAGGTTTAGTATTTAATTTGATTTAATTTTTATATGTTATAGTTGTGAATTAATTAATTTATTTATTTAAGTATGTAAATTGAATTAGTAAAATTAGTTACTAACTTAGTTAATTTGTATAATTAATTGGTAATTAGCAATCTCAAATGTTATAGTCCTTTAGATAATATGTGAAGTTTTAACTTAATTAATTTGTTAATTTATTAACTTAATTGTTGTTCATTGACGTAATTATGAATTTAGTTTGATAATTTTGACGACGTTAATTTGTTTGTTAATATGTTTTAGTTAGTTTAATTGTCGTTTCAATAGTTAGTTTTGTTTGTTTATTTTTGTAATTTCATTATTTTGTTTTGAAATTATTTTTCAAATTGTTAATTTTTAGGTCGTCGGAGTCTCGTATCAATCACCGCATCTCTCCGTCGATTGCAACATAAACCGGTAAATTTGTAATTTTTTGTAGTTTATTTGGTTTGGTTTAGTTTTTTTGTTAGAGGTTGGTTTATATGTAGTTAATTTTTTAGTTTTTTAATTTCTTAGTTTTGATTATATATTTTGTTAATATGTTTTAATAAGTATTGATAATGTTTTTAATAAGTTTGATAATATATTTTAGCTCTATTAAAATCATTTTTTAGTTAGATTTGTCAATTAATAAAAATATTTAATAATAATTTTAATTTATTAAGTAACAATTTTAATTAATATACCAAAAATCAAAAAAATATTTTTTTTTTTGCTGTTTGGGCATTAGAGGCGACTAGTCGCTTCTAATGTCGCTTCTAATGCCCAAATAGCCATATTTTCGTAGGCTTTTTTTTGAGGTTTTTAAAACAGTAGAAGCGACTATAGAAGCGACTAGTCCCTTCTAATTTCGTCGCTTCAAAACATTAGAAGCGACTTTAGAAGCGACTCGGCTTTAGAGGCGAAACATTAGAAGCGACATTGTCGCTTCTAATGTCGCTTCTAAAGCCAAATTAGAAGCGACTTTTTGTCCTTTAGAAGCGACTTTTGTCGCTTTTAAAGGCCTTTTTTCTCCTAGTGGGCCATCCTTGTTGCGTTCGAGTTTCTTGAGAGTGCCGAGCTTGCTAATGATAGCTTCTCCCACCTTGACCGAGCGGTTCATCCAAGGGATTCCGTGGAGCTGCACCCAAAAGTCAACAAAACGAAACTCGTCTTCCACGGCTGAGGCGATGCGGGGGTCGCGGAGAGCAAGCAGGGACTTGTCAAAGCTCCAGGGGCCGGCCCCCGAGATTCGTTTCTTATCGGATTTCTTCTCGAATATGAAACAGAAAGCACCACCGTTAAGGTCAGTGATTGTTACCTTTCCACTAGTTTTCCAAATGTTGTTCAGAACTGTCTTTACAGCCCTTTTGTTGAAAGCTTTTCGTCTAACAAGCCTCCCAAACAGGCAGTTCCCTCGTTCGGTTTCAGAGCTTTCCATCACGTCGTCATCAATGTGAATGTCGTTAGAGTCGTCGTCGTTCTCGACGCCCAACTCCGACCACTTTTTGCACAAGTCTTCCATCAGGTGTGGATCAAAGGAAGTGGCGAGCTAGCTCTAGGTAGTATCAACAAAGATTCTATCAGAGGATTTTCCAGTGACCTGAGCGTAAATCGATCAGAAAGCCATTTGTACGGAGAGCGTTTTGATTTCTAAAACTACAACTTTACTTGGTTAAAACTTTAACTTTTAGTATTTAAAAAAATTTATTTTAAATGTCCAAATGCATGCGTAGATGTACTTTTTACAAGTCTACGTGTTGATGTACAACCATATCACACAAACACAGATATTCAAAGAGTTGCATGGTAGAGAGAACAGATGTATAATCTGATATTAAAGCTTTAGTTATTATGGAAAACCCTTAAGATCTTTTCTTCTTTCGATGTGTTTATTTTACTTCTTATTCTAAGATTTTGCAGCGTAGAGTATATCAATTAGTTTCTACCCTAAGATTTGCCAAGCGTGTGGATTCAATATAGTACTATTAGATTTTGTGGTCCTAATATAGTTAAATTAATCAAAATTGTTGAACGTTCCTTAAATAAAGTAACCATCTTTTTGCTCTCGGCTACAACATCACTCCAATAGTTAATTGTGTTGTATTGATATTTTGGACTCTTCATGGTATAAGCACGCGAGCCTCTCTTGTGATTGTGTGGCGAGACCTTCAGCAATTTACCCAATTTTTGCTTCGAGATTCTTGAGTTGATCAGGTTGATTCTCGAAAGCATGTCAAGTCTCTGTCGTAAACGCTGCAATGACGTCTTCGAGGTTGGTATTGGGCTCCGGAGGTTGCTGATTTTATGACCTTCTTCACGCATTTTATTAAAAGTTATCTTCCGGTAATTGTTGACGTTCTAGGTCAGGGCGATTGTAATTTGGTATGTGATTTTGTGCGAGCGTGCAATGATTGGTAACGTGGTTAATGTTGCACCAAAAGAAATACTCCGGTGAGGCTGCTATGAGAGCCATATGCTATTCTTCGTTGGACAATGTTCAATACTATTAAATAGTAGAGACTTAGTAATATATAAAGTCTTCATATTTGAGGATCCTCGGGATGAGGGTTCTCATTAAATTAGTGATTAAATTATTATTTTGAGATTTATGCACTACAATATAATATTTTATTCCACTTTTGAAACATTGTCAGTTTTAAATAACTTATAAAAACAAATAACTAAACATATTTAAGCAACAATTAAGAATTATGTTATGTTTGTATTCATCAACTTGTAAGTATATCGAACCATTAAGTCAAATTATTAGATTAGAATATTTCCATCTATAAGTTCTAAAAACTAAAATATTTGATTTAAGTTTTAGAATCTTGATCAAGGCTACTTTTTAGAAATGACTTTTAATTAACAACTTATACAAAATATATAACTAAAATATAATTACACAATATTTTTTTATGGTATAACAATACAATAAAACTTACAAAAATTTAACTGTTTACCCAATTATATAGTGATTTCAAAATACGGAACTGTAAACTTTGTGTAAATACTCAAATATAACTGTTTACACGATTTTATGGTTCATTGCGTTGATTTCCCGGTTTAAATTTTTTATATTTGAATTTCATATCAATTCAAAGGAGATTTATTATTTAATTATGAATTTTTTATTAATTCATTTAAGCTGTGAGGTAGGCGGTAAACTATTTTTGGCTTAAAATGATTTTAAACAAATTGTTAACAACTTTGTTTGAATATTTACACAAAATTTACAAAACGTTTGGTATATTAAAATCTTTAAACGTTTATATATGTATTTAACACAATTACCCTAAAATTTATTCTTATTGCATATTAATCATTTATATTTGATGATATTGAACGTTATCATATTTCTGTAAATCGTAAAAGACCATAAAATAAAACATACATACAAACAAATATAATTTATTTACAAACATCTGGCAGGCACGAGACCTTTTAATAACATCCACAAAATATATGTAACCATCTCGCACTGCTCGAATTTCTCTTTGGAGAACATCGTACATACGAACATATATATATTAGCTGATAAAACGTATATATATAATTTTGCGACCAATATGATTGACACGCATCATGCGTTGCCCCATACGAAATAATGAATGGCCCTAAATAATTTAACATATAAGGCTTTAAGAAAGTTCTTTTTGGTTCTAATTATTAAAATACATACAAACAAAAGCTAAGAAAATAATATACAAAATCATGACAGTATGCCATGCGCAAAAATAAAATAACGTCCAAGTGTGTACTGCTGTCCGGGGTCTTTGTCACTATATATACACGAAGATGTACCATATATTAATTAATTACAAAAAGACAACACCGAATTCGTCATCCAATTTAATTATTTGCAAATAATTAAGTTACTGATCAAACGAACAGCGGTTTACACGTACCTTTGTAGTTTTTCCCCCGGTAACGTTGTTCTAATCGAAATCCATCTAATTCAATAAATAACTTAACGTACAAAAGGAAGAGTGTTAGAGTCTAATTCGCAAAAATTAATTGTAAGTCAGATAATATTACGATAACTAATGTTAAAAGACGTTCCTAATTGATATGTTACTCTAGAGACGAGGGTGAACAATTGAACAAGGATCGTCATCGAGGAATGCCCAAAGCCGAGTGAGAATATAACGACGACTACATCCATGACTGAAGACCCCAATCGACGACCATATATGTGATTAGATATGATGCAAAAACTTTGTTGACGATTGAACAAATAATAGCTCTGATTTTTCACTTTCAGGTCAGAATCATAACTTTGGATGCTCCCTCTGATTGGTCTAGAGATGAGTTTTTATATAAAATAGTAAGATAAAGTGTAATTTAGTAAGATAAATATCAAAATTGAGCTTATTATGTGAGGCTCTATCTAATATCAGACTTTTGGTGAAAAAGGGTACAAAAATACCCTCATGTCTCTCTCTGTCTTCTCCCCCTCTTCAATAGAACCCGATTCATCTCTTCATTTTCTCTTCCCCGATTATCTTTATCTCTCCCCTCCCGATATAGACTCTCCTTCTTCACCTCCATCTCCGTCTGCCATCCCTCGATACTCCGACCCTCCAATACTCGCCTCTATCTCCCCCCCCCCCCCCCGATACCCGCCTCCTTCGCCTCTGACCTTAGTCTCCGACGCGTTCGACAGCTCTGTCTCGACCTTCACCTCAGACGTCTGGACCTTCGCCTCCGACCTTTGCCTCCAACGCCTCGAGACACCTCCGACAACTATGTCGCCTCGTATGCCTATGTCGCCTCCGATGAAGAAAAAGGTAAGTTATGTTGATTTAGGGCGAGATTGGATATGTTAGATTTCGAGCGAGATTGGGTCTGCTAGATTTAGGGCGAAATTGATCTGTTCGAATTCGGATTTTTAATCGTTGTAAAAGAATTTTTTTAGGGTTTTCTTCTGAAACCAAATAAAATTTTAATTTTTTTTTGTAAACTTACCCGATGACATAGGACGATTTCCGATAATCTCCGATAACAAGACAATTTTTTGAAAAATTAAATATTGATGGAATCCGATGAAATCAGATGAATTCCGATGTAAACTGAAATTTCGTAAAGTAATGTAATCCGATAATATCCTATGTTGTTTTTAAAAAATGTTTTGGTAGGTATCTTTGATAGAATCCGATGAAATCGGATGAATTTCGAAGGAAATTGACTTTGTAATAAAATGATGGAATCCGATACAATCGGATCATATTTTAAAAAATGTTTTAGTAGTGAGTTTTGATAGGATCCGATGAAATCGGATGATTTCCGATGGACCTTTTTCTATAAAATATGGAATCCGATACAATCCGATGCAATCCGATAAAATTTTAAAAAATGTTTTAGGAGTTTTGATAGGATCCGATGGAATTTTTTTAAAAATGATGGAATCCGATAATCTCCGACTAAATCCGATGGTATTTTCTAAAATAGATTTTTTTTATAAAATGATGGAATCTGATATAATCCGATAACGTTTTTTGAAATTTTTTTAAAGTGATGGAATCTGATGAATCCAATAAGTATGTTGTTGAACTTTTTATGTTGTAGTACTTTACCGAAAAATATGTATTGATGTTATGTTTATGTGTTTGATAGTTTTTGATGAATTTTCCATGGATTTTTGCATTATTTCAGGAAAAGATAGTGTATATATGTGACAAAATAATTACAGGCCGGATATCATACGGGGGATGTGGCGTGTTATCGAAAGTGAAGAAGCGGTTTACCGAACTCGGGTTGATTGACCGAGTGCGAGAGACTCCGTTCGCGCAATTCTTCCAAGTAGATCAACTTAACTTCGCTCTGGTTATTATTCACGGACTTCTTCAACGGAAAGTTCCTCCAACAGAGAGAAACGAGATTCAGTTCGATCTCGGAAACGTTAGAGTCAGGTACGATATGTAAAGATTTCATTAATGACTATAATAATCACAACTATATAATTATTCTAGTTGACTATATCGCATGTTTATTACTTAGGTTCGGCCGATCCGAGTACGCACTTATTACCGGCTTATCGTTGGAGGATGGTCCTACAGCGGGTGAACAAGACCCACATTCAGGGGGTGTTTTGTTACACAAGCATTTAAACAATCAGAAAAATGTGACGGTCAATTGTTTGATAACGGCGTTGGAGAAGTGCTCTGTTACAGACAATGCTTTCAAGATAAGATTGTGCGCATTCGTCTACGGATACCTCATGAGAGTCCAGTTGAGCAGAAATTTAGACGACGAGTACATTTGCTTTGTTTACGATCTCTTGTTCTTCTTCAGTCTACCATTGGGCCAAATTAGTTGGACAGCGACTTTCTCATCTCTTTCGGTGAACTTAGAGCGCTTATACGAAACTTATCATAATAAGTTGGCTGATCCAAAGATGAAACAAAAAGAAGCAAAGTACAGTTTCACTGGAAATTTGCATGCAGTGCAATATTGGGCGTACGACGCCATTCCAGAATTGAGTTTGTTCATCGCTAAGCATGTCGAGAATAAAATTCTGAGGATGCTCTAATGGAATAGCGGTCCCCTTGTGACTACCAAGACGTCGAAAAAGTTTTATGCAAGAAAACGGTAATGAATAGCGTTGTTAAGAATGATCACAAAATAACAAGAATTATGCACTTATTAAATCCCCCCACTATCGTTTTGTGCATCCTCAGACAAATTTATTATAAACATCCTAAAAAATTACAAAAACCAAAAATAGCAAGAAAAATGAAAAAAAAGAGCTAACTAAAAAAAATATTGAATCTAATATACTAAAATCTCAAACCATATCTCAACAACTAGACCTGAACAAACATATTGATAATAGCCCAATACCTCTCGAAACTCAAGTGTCTAAAATGCTCCACATATAAATATTATTGTTGCTCGAATAGTGAATGAGAATTAATTACTTTACTAAGTAATAATCTTTGCAAAATGATCATTTCAACTCGGTTACCCTTGCCTCTGGTTTTAGTTTGAATCTTAACGAGTCAGATAATATGCTTGAACTCCGGAACAGTCTCCACTGAACGAAGGTTCTGCTCGAAGTCATGAGGTCTTTCAAGGGTTGTAACAGAGCTAGGGGTTAAATGTGGACTAAGTAACGGAGGACATTTGCGATCGACGTGAATTAGGTCTCAGGTACACATCTTCGAATGATTTGGTCAGCTCCTTATTTCCATAGATATGGATCGTTCCACAGGTAGTGCTTGACGTCACTTCTAAGCTTGTCCCTTTGTGCCTTCGTGATAGACTCACGAAACTCACATGTTGCCAAGAAATTCACCAAGTCGGCAAACCAAGGGATATTGCTGGTGATTGCCATGAGTTGCTCGTCAGGAAAAACATCTTAGATCGGCGGGGAGTCATCATCAAGTACCATGCAACTCAAGTGATTAGCCACCACATTTTCTGTCCCTTTCTTGTAAGAGAAGGATCTAGCCAATAAGACGAGACTTCGCATCTTTCTTTGTCAAAATGTACCAAAGTGCTGCATGATCAGAGTAAACCACAACTTTAGAACCAATTAGATATGATCGAAATTTTTTAAAGCATATGTAACAGCTAATAATTCTTTCTCAGTTGTGGTGTAATTAAGTTGTGCATCATCAAGGGTACGAGAAGCATAGTAAATGGCGTGTGGTGCTCTCCCGTTTCTTTGTCCCAATATTGCCCCCACAACGTAATCACTAGCGTCGCACATTAGTTCAAACGGAAGATCCCAATTCGGTGGTTGAATTACGGGGGCTGTAGTGAGATGGTCCTTTAATGAGTGGAACGCCTTCAAGCAGTTCTCGTCAAACTCAAATGTGACATCTTTTTGGAGAACCTTACACAATGGCAAAGAAATTTTTGAGAAGTTATTTATGAACCTATGATAAAAACCTGCCTGACCAAGAAACGTATGGATCTCCCTCACTGAAGTGGGTGCTGGTAAGGAACTCAAAGTATCTATTTTAGCCTTATCAACCTCAATTCCTCTTTCAGAAATTACATGCCCTAAGACTTTTCCTTGTGTAACCATAAAATGACATTTTTCCCAATTCAAAACAAGGTTAGTTTCAATATCAGCGTTTAAGGATCAGAGAAAGATTATGTAAGCACTTATCAAAAGAATCACCATAAATGCTAAAATCATCCATAAACACTTCAATAATATTTTCTAGATAATCAGAGAAAATGCTTACCATGCATCTTTGGAATGTGGTTGGGGCATTACATAATCCAAATGGCATTTGACGATATGCGACGGTGTCGATGGACATATGAATGTCGTCTTTTCTTGGTCCTCCGGTGCGATGGAAATCTGGTAATAACTTAAATATCCATCAAGAAAGCAGTACTGAGAATGGACAGCTAGTCTTTCAAGCAACTGATCAATAAATGGCAACGGAAAATGATCTTTGCTTGTTGCAGAGTTTAGCTTTCGATAGTCGATGAAAACACGTCATCTGGTTTGAATTCTTTGTGGCACCAATTCATTCTTGAGATTCTCAACAACTGTGATTCCTGATTTCTTGGGCACAACTTGAACCGGGCTTACCCATTTGCTATCATAAATAGGGTACATTATGCCCACGCTTAGAAGATTTAATATCTCATTCTTCACAACTTCCATCATTGGTGGGTTAACTGCCGCTGCGCATCTCGTGTGGATTTAGAACCTTCTTCCATGAAGATGTGAAGCATGCATCGGGAAGGGCTTATTCCTCTGATGTCGGAAATTTTCCATCCGATCGCAGCCTAATTCTCTTTGAGTACCCGAGCGAGTCGTTCTTCTTGTGTCGTGTTCAGACCTGTGGCAATGATGACATGTAGTGTGTCATTCTCACCCAAATACACATGCTTGAGATGTTCGGGTAATTTCTTGAGCTCTAGGATCGGTGCCTGCACAATACAAAGTAGAGGTTTCTTGTTAGTCAATTGCAAGTCTATGAAAGATACATCATGTTTTATCGATGATGTAGTGAATTATAGTTCTTCCACTACGTTTTTCACTTCTTTCGTGCACAAGTTATTTTTTGACCCTCTTTTCTCGAATTGCGACCTCTAGCTCGTCTTCCCCACTAATATCAAACAACTTTTGGCCAAGGGAATCAATGACATCAATGGAGCAGATCATGTGGACATCACAGGGATATATCATTACCTCGAAGATGGTGAAACTTATGATGTTTCCATCAAATTCCATTGTAAGGGTTCCGCTATCACTACTACAAAAGATACTTTTAGAAGCGACAAGGTGAATTAGAAGCGACTAGTCGCTTCTAATTAGAAGCGACTTTTGACAATTAGAAGCGACTAGTCGCTTCTAACTTCAATACCCCGGTTTTTACAAAATTATCAATATTTTGACAATTAGAAGCGACTAGTCGCTTCTAATAGTCATAATTATTGAATTTTGGCATTAGAAGCGACTAGTCGCTTCTAAAGTCCCTTCTAATGCCCCAAAATTTTGGCTCCAAATTCACTCCGCCAAAAATGTCACTGAGTATAGATATAGGGCATTAGAAGCGACTAGCCGCTTCTAATGTCGCTTCTAATGCCCCAAAATTTTGGCTCCAAATTCCCTCCGCCAAAAATTTCACTAAGTATAGAAATTGGGGCATTAGAAGCGACTAGTCGCTTCTAATGTCGCTTCTAATGCCCCAAAATTTTGGCTCCAAATTCCCTCCGCCAAAAATTTCGTCAAGTGCAGAAGTTAGGGCATTAGAAGCGACTAGTCGCTTCTAATGTCGCTTCTAATGCCCCAACTTATTTAAACGGTGTCGTTTTGGTTATTTAGCGAAATTAGAAGCGACTAATCGCTTCTAATGTCGCTTCTAATGTTTCTAGGGCTTTAAATCGGCCAAGCCTCCCTTTTTCCTTATTTCTTCACCTCTCTCCCTCTCACTCACCCTCTCACTCTTCCTCTCACTTTCCGGCCAGCCCCCTCCTTCCCGCCGCCGCCGCCGCCGCCGTCCCTCTCCCGCCGTTGCCGCCCTTCTCCCTCCCGTCCCCTCCCCTTCTCTCTCCCAGGTTCGTCCCTCCCCTTCTCCCCTCTCCCTCCGACCAGCCACCCCCTCCTCTGCCGCCGCCGTCCCTCCCCTTCTCCCCACCCTACTCCTCCGACCAGCCACCCCCTCTCCCTCCCCCGCCCTTCCTCCCTACCCGTACCCCCTCCCCCGCCTCCGTCCCTCCCCCTCCTCCCCTTCTCATCTTCGCCGCTTCCCTCCGTGCCCTCCTCCGCCCTCCCTCTCGCTCTCTGCCCCTCCTCCGTCGTGCTCCTCCCATGCGTCTCCACCGCCGAGCTCCGACTCCCCCTCCTCGTCAAGGTACGTTTAGTTTATAATTAGTCTAATATTGTTATAGGTTAGTCTAATTTTGCTTTATAAATATTATGTTAGTTTTGATTTATTATTGTCGTCGCAGCCTCGTCACCGGTTGTTTGTCGCTGAACCCGCGCCTCGTTGTAACCTAACTCCTCGACTCGGATCGTTTTTTTTAAGGTATATATATGTTAGTTTTAAAATTATTGTAGTTATATTTTATTTTACGGTTTTAATTTTATGTTTTATTTGTATTTAGGTATTTGTGCGTTTGTTGTTCGTCGCGTCGTCTCGTTGAGTGTAGACTTTGCTCGTCTCGTCCCGCCAAGGTTAGATATTTATGTTTACTTGAAGCGTATGTTTAATAATTTAGGTATGCAATTGAAATTAGTAATTTAGGAATGCATAGCTCTTTCAAGAATTTTGCATATCGAGGTACTTGCTTGATAGCTTCTAATAGTGGAATAATCACTTCGACTTTTTGGAAGGTTTCAATAATCTTTTTATCCGCGTCATCCTTCTTTGATTTTCGAAGCCTGCTAGAAAAAGGAGGAGGCGTGATATGAGGATTGATAATAGGGTTAGAGATGTTTACCTGAGGCTTGGGAATGGAAGAATCTTCTTTGGGGAATGTAGATTCCCCGGTGGCTGGTCTTACTACACCTTGCGAAGGTGGTGTCAAAGGTTGGGTATTTCCCACTTGAGCCCCGCTGCAAAGTGTGATTGCGCTTGTATTCTCTCTTGGGTTCCTCTCCGTTTGTGATGGTAATTTTTCACTCGAATTTAGCGCTTCTAAAAGACTAAGAGATGTGGCCATTTGTCCCATGGTAGTCTCCAAGTGTCAAAGTTGACTCTCGGTGCTTTGTTGAAACTGTAATGTGTGATTCGCGAGAGTGTGAACAATGTCTTCGAGGGATTTCTTTTGACCTTGAGATTGTTGTTGCGGTGGAGGACCACGAGGCGGATATTGTTGGAGAGGTTGTGGTTCAAATCCTGGTGATCGGTAATTCTGAGGAGCTTAAGGATTATTGTGTTGTTGTTGACCTCCATATCTGAAATTTGGGTGATCTCGGAATCCTTCATTGTAAGTGTTAGAGAAGGATCGTACCGGTGTCTTGATTGACCTTAAAATTTGCCAACGGAATTTGCTTGTTCGGGTTCACTTTCTTGAAGTGTTGGACACGCATCTGTCGGGTGGCCCAACATATAGAAAATTCCATAGGTTCTTGGATTGTGTGTCACTGCCAATTGATGCACAAGATAAGTAAATTTTGAGACTTGTTGTTCAAGATTAGTACTTACCTTTTTCACCGCTCGAGGTGCATTATTGCGAACATAGAATTGTTGAGAGTTAGCGGCCATGTTGGCAATGAGATCTCTTGCTGCCTTTGGAGTTTTGTCTTCTAGTGCACCTTCAGTCGCGGCGTTAATCATGCTCCTCTCCATGGGTAGAACTCCTTCGAAAAAAATACTAACTGAGGAGTTTACTGGTGATTTGGTGATGAGGGTAACTAGCACATAACTTCTTGTATCTCTCCTAAGATTCATAAAGCGATTCTCCATGTTGTTGTCGGATCCCGTATATCTCCTTTCGGATGGTAGCGGCTTTTGACGCAGGAAAATATTTCTCGAGAAAGAGTCGCTTCATATAGTTCCATGTTGTCACTGTTCCGGAGGGCATATAGCAAAGCCATTCCTTTGCAGCATCCACAAGTGTGAAACGAAATGCGATGAGCTTAATTTGTTCCTCTGTGATACCAGCTGGTCTCAAACTTGAACAAACCATGTGGAACTCCTTGAGATGTTTTTTCGGATCTTCACCTGCGAGACCATAGAACTGAGGCAAGAAATGGATTAGTCCAAATTTGAGTTCAAAATTCACCTCAAGTTCTGGATATGTAATGCACAATGGCTGCACATCACATCTGGTGTAGCTAACTCTTTAAGAGTCTTTTGTGGCTGTGCAATTGGATATTCTGATTTGACTGAGTCGGAGTCATAATCAGAATCAGATGGTAATTGAATGTGGTGTGGTTGAAAAGACGTTAGGTTAGTGAGCGTTCGGGACGAACTTGACGTAGAGATGTATGCTTTCAGTCGTTTGATTCACTCGTTTAAGTTTTCCTTGTACATAAAGATCCTGAAACAAGAAAAGCAAAAAGATTAATTAAAAGATCCCCTGAAACGGCGCCAAAATTTGATTCGTGTCGTTCCGCAATAAAAGAATAATCTTAAATACACTAATGTATAACGATAGATAAGGGTCGAACCCACACGGACCTAGTTTAATCAATAGACTTTTAATTTCGGGAAAAATAGAAAAAATAAAAAGAATTGGGAGTTTTGGAGAATAATCAAATTAATTATGTGAAATCAAATGAAAAATAAACACGAATAAGGTTTCATTCCCTCCCGCAACAATTCTATTTAATTTTGATTTGACAATGCTTTCATACTTATATTAAAATCAACGTCCACAAAAAATAGACACACGCAGTCAATAATCTCCGCAATCTTTTGATATTAGCTAATCATGACGTTGCGCCGATAAAAAAACCATAATTGTTAAACAACCTAATGAGCACGCGTCTAGATTTAATTCAACAACATCAATGAATTTAGAAAGTGAGACGAACGGAATAATACAAACTCAACATGATTCAATAAATTCTGGTTATACTTTTCACTGAGTGCACAAAATCCTTGCAAACTCGTACCCATAGTCGCACCGGTAATTACTAACAATTCTAACAATTACGGATTAAAATTGCGAGTATGGTTATGAATAATAAGATATCTATCTAGATTATCAAGCTAACAGAAACACTAGAAATTATGAACGATTAACAATTGGAAAAGAGATAACAATTTTAATACTATGAATAAAAAGAAAAGTCTACATCAAAATCTTCAATTCATGTCACGGGATTGAAATTCCCCTTAATCGTTTGGAAATTTAGCTACTCATAATAGAATACGCACAAAGACAAATATAATTCATGATAGAGAATTTAGAAAAGAAAGAACGAGAAAACGGCGAAGATTGATGGCTCGAATCTTTGCTTTGGTGAGATAATTCTCTGAGTCGAGTCGCTTCTCTCCAAAAAACGTATCTCTAGTCTTCTCTAACTCTCAAAGTCGCAGTCCAAGTCTGTTAGGTCAAAATCTCGAATTCCCTTTTTAATAAGAATTCGAATGGGTTTTAATTCAGACTGATGTGATGTTAACGAATCTGTAGTACACATGTTCTATACCACGGTACGAGACTTCTGCGCTAGTGAACATCTACTGATATGCTCTTCTTTTGTGTGCTGATCCGTTTGCTTCCAAAAAGTTGATCTTTTAGCTCCGAATTCGCCCGAAATTACCTAAACACATGTAAACACTCAAGTCATAAGATTTTCAATTATGAACGTGATATTAATTGATTGCGATGAATAACGTGGTTAAGAATGATCACAAAATAACAAAAAATTATGCACTTATCAATAGTTGGTTGCATATAAACAGTTATTTCTAAATTGAATATTGATAATTATATCTTTGTTTTTTTAAAATATGGTTATATAATTCGCAATTAATTATTTTAGTCCTGATTTATTCGAGGTAATTTACTTATATTTTTTTTGCCATGTATTTATTTAGATTAACTGCCGCGATTCTTGGATCTGAAAGATTGTCTTTTATAATTGTTTAATGTTATTATTTTTCTATTAAATATTTGTAATATTTTTCGTATATATTGTTCATAGTTATTTTTTCAATTCTGATTTTTTATTTATGAAGTATGGTAAGTCGCGTTTATCTTCGTTTATTTCCACGTTGCTTGTTGTGTTTTTTTACAGTGTATGACAAAAAACAACAAATGAGATTTTCTGTAAAAATAAATTACATCCATATATTTTTTTACTTCAAGGACTTCGATGGTAGCGTTCAAGCGAATGTTGAAGATTTTTTTTTGTTTATACGGTTTGTCTTCGTGTTTTCGTGTTGTCGTAAGTGAGAGAGAGATTTTGTTTAGAAAATAAATGTGAGAGATTGAGTTCCCAAAAAAAAATGAATATTATCGTTTATTCCCCCACTTAAAACCGCTTTTTTTTATAACTGCAATTAGTGATTTTTTTTTTTTTTTAGCATTTATTTAACCTTTAAAATCATAGGTATTATTGATTATTAATTCTGATTTATTTTGAGTAATTGCTATAAATCAAAACTTTTTAAACGATAGCTATAGCAATTATAATATTTTTAATGGTTATATAACTACTTATCCCTAAAAAACATTAAAAAAAAAAGTGTGACATTTTGAGCATTTTTTTAATAAATAAATATTTAAATCTTTGTTAAAATTGTATTATAAATGCTCTAAAATACTTATTCATGCTTCAACTAAAAAGATAAAATTATAATTTAAGACTTTCGTAATTTAATTTTATTTTTTAAATTACAGTATTTTCTATTAATTCATATTTCTTATGTACTCATTTTTATTTCTAATTAAGTTTATATGCTTTTACAATATAACTTTTTAAAGTCACCAAAATTTATAGTTTATGTTTTAAATACCCATTGTAACATTATTTTATATACACATATATTGTTAGTTACACATACATTATTTTACAACTATTTTCAACACCTTATCAAACACTGTATCGATTTCTGAAAACAATAATTTTTTTTTATAGGTAATCTAAATTAACCTTTCTACAAAGTTAACATAATTGGATCTATTATCACTTATCGTAGGCTAAATAATATTTTGTGTGCTTAAATTCAACTCGTTTTTTCTGCTGCTAAACTCAACCTTTCTATATTTATTTTAACACTAAAATGGATCACTGTTCGAAGATTATTTACCAACTTATATGGGTTTGACTTATTTTTAAAGATGTGAATAACCAATTCATTTTTCAATCTCTTTTTATTCAAAGTTTTAATTTTTAATCACATTTTATTACAATTAAAGGTGATATTGGTATAACCAATTAAAATATAAATTTGTTTTCGTATATCTGATCATATTTTAGTTTATTAGTAATAAATAGATGGGATCCATTAAACCTTATCATTGAAACTAGAAAGGACCAAACATTTTGTAGGCTTGTGAACCAATTATTTTATTTATTTAATGGAATTAGAATCAAACTTTACAACTCGACATATAAAATTCGATCGGTGAGTTTATTTCCGACAGTCTAGTTATTCCCAGCTTGTTGGCCATGGAGTTTTTCAGCACAACTATGGGAATACTTAGCAACGACAATTAACTTAACAACAACCACGATTGTATGTTAGACTTTGATCACCAAATTTAATCTTTTCAGAAAATAACAAATAAAACAAAATAAAATTTCACTTGTAAATGCAAAATAAGAGAGTTACCTCTTTAATTTGTAGTGGTTCATTCAATCACACTAACATTCTTCAATCGAAGAAAGACATTTTTTTTACTATTATTCCGTATTTAAAAGTTTCCTTTTACAAAAAAAATTCATTATTATCTAGGCGTACAGGCGACGTCTATTTTCATTGATTTGCAATTATTTTCAATCAACATATATAGCCAATAATGATATTTTGAAAGTGGGTGGATAATAATTTTTGTTATGTTCTTTTGTGGAATTTCATTTGATTATTGCAGCATAAAAATAATGTCACGTAATTCGAAACAAAAATAAAACGTCAAATTATGATGTGATGGTTCTAGGAAAATATCGTGAGAACAAAGAACATCTTTGTATATCCATTATTTAATATTCAAGATAGTATGTTATATTTTTTCCACGCGCAATGGGAACAATATTTCATCATGTAGATCCAAATATGCTTGAATATGTGTACACGCTAAAAAGTGTCAAATTCCATTAGAAAGAGCTTGATGCATTATTTATAGCCATAAAGAAGCGTCAACGAGAATCTTAGGAAAAGGTGTTTCCGTGGGAAAACCAAGAAAATTAGAAAGAAAATAATTTTTTAAGTACCCATAATTTCGATGCTTAAATTCCCTTGTCAAATAAAGTAGCTCAAGTAGACGTCAGATTGAAATGTGTAATTGATTAAGAATTATTAAGGTTTTTGGTCTCAATATCTATATATATGTGTGCGTGTACATTTTTTTAAAGTGTTATATGATTAATATGGGTATATTTCTCTTAATTTCGAAGCTTGTATTTCTACTTATATATGTTAAGTAGTGATTCCATTCAAGTATGTCTACTTTAGGGACACATAGCACATATACAGAAATTGGACGAAAGTTACAGAAGACAAAGGAAATACATTCTTTTCGGCTCGAATAAGAAGCTGACTACATTTTTTATATATTCCCTTTTAAATGAGGCACTATTAAAGTTGGAAATAAAGTTAGTCACATAACCGAATTCCCCTTCTTTTTATTCTTCTTTTAAAAAATTAAAGATTATTCCAATTAGCTACTTTATAAAAAATACTTACGTTTACATATTGAATAAATTTAACGAAAACTAATTAACATGTATTTTGTGGAAATTGTTTAACTTAAAACTATAATTAGATTAATCTTGTGAAATTGATTATAATGCAGTACCTGGACGCGCTTTGTATGAGCTTAAAATTCGTATGTCCAAAAATTTGGAGGTGTGTTTTTATTGCATCTTCACCAGTGATGCAAAATACTGATAAAAAAATACATTTTTCGCGTTCACAGAGTTTTATAGATATACTTTCTTTATATATATTTAACAAATATTATGGGTATATTTTCCCACTTTAATATTTTTTCATTATTAAAAATTTACAACACGTTTATATTCTACAAATTTGTCAAAAATAATTAATATTTTCATATCACCAAATTTATATGCGTCCTTTATTTACAAAAAAAAAGTGTTTTGTTTATCTATTACATTAAACATGCTAATTGGTGATTGGTAATATAATTGACATAAGCCAAATCATTAATTGCATTTCTTAATAATTAATATACACGCTGAAACAAAATATATAAAACAAAACACAACATTTTTGAAATTTGTAATATTGTCCTCGGATCATAAATTATGAATCAATGCATTACTTAATGAAAATTGTGCATTTTTATACAATTTGGGGGTAGATGCTCATAAGTTGTTGAAATTGTATGTCTTTGACTGTAACTGATTTAATGCTTATATTATTGATTAACAAGCACTTATTTCCCGTAAAAGAACCGGACACAACTTTAACGAGAACGTATATAAAAGGAAGATAAACTGCAACGAAGAGGAGTTAAAGAGAATAACCATATTTAATTAAAATTGACTTTTTAATGATAAATTAAACTCGACTTTCACGGTAAACAACAAAGTGCAATATTTCTTGTCTTTTAATAATTCTACTTAAATATGTTAGTATCTAACGAGAAGTTGTTGGCTTGTAGCAAGCCGCCACTTGCAAATTGCAATGCTATACTTTTAGTCCCATCGTGTTTTAAAAATAATAACAGCGTTTTACCCATGTTTACGTTTGATAATTTTATTATACCTAATTTTTGATTAATTTTTCGTAAATATTCAAAGTAATTTGTTTACGATATTATTTAGTTTAAAATGCCCTTCAAACCGTTTGGGCGGGAATCCAAAAAAGGTTAAATTAGTCCGAAATTTTTCATTAACAAAATTGGATGAATATTTACGAAAAATTTACAAAACGTTGGGTAAAATGAAATTCGTAAACCTATATATAGTTATTTTGCTAATTGACCCAAATAATAAACTTCATGTCACGAGGAAACACAGATTAGGTTTCTCTAAATATTAGTGTAACTGAGTTGTAATTTAAATTATGTGAAGGTACAGTGTCACAATTAATTGATAACAGCTCCATAAATAGTTGTTTAATAATAGACTTGGCAGCATAGCAACTCTAATACGGTGTTGCTCAAATAAATCATATAAATTCGTGTACAAAATAAATAGCTATAATTAGGGTTTAATTGATTCATCAATCACTTTAAAACTGAGTAACGCATATTGCGAAATTCATACATGCTACCATTATTATAAGGTACGCTTTATTGCATAATTAATTAACGGCTTTAATTTCTCCCTTAGCATCTCTTGTTGAAATCGAATCATTACAAGCCAATAAATGTATTTAGAAACCAAGTTGCGAATGAATACTTGTTACAAGAAATACGTAGATCTTAATAAAATAATTTGATGGAAAAGTATAAATGAAGAGTAAGTATTAATCTTTCAGAAACCTGTTGCAGTTATTCAGTTGGAGATGTTGCTTTCGGTGCTTTGGTTCATCTCTCAATTTTCAAAGATTTAATAAAGAGTAAGTATCAAAATTGTTTAATTTTCAAAAACTAATAAGTGATATGCTATCATTCGATCATAATTTTCAATTACTTTCAGTTTCGAAGCCTCAGTTAAAACTCTTTAAGTTTGTAATAGTATTGTTATATATGTCTATCTAATAATAAAGAAATTATTTATCAGAAAAAACTTAAAATTATAAATATCATACTTAAAAATGTATATAAATGATCATTATATATTAAAGAAAGGGTTAATGTAGTATATAGGCCTATATAGGTTTTGGATTTTGGAAATGGCCTACGTTTTGTAAAACTTAAGTAAATGTCCACATATGAAATTAACAAAAACTTTGTGCCCAAATTACCCAAATTCATTCCCGCCCAAACCACTCCAATTTTCCGGAATTAAATTAAAAAAAATCGTAAATAGATTTCAGTTATTAAATCCCGAAAAACCGTCATAATGACCAAATCTATAGCATTAAAGCATTCGAAACAGAGAGAGAATAATCATTTGCATACGAAAAACCACTCGAAAAAACGAAACCCTTTTTCTCTCTCAAACGGAATTCAAAAATTAACGACGATCGGAGGATCTTGCATCTACAGGTAAGTTAATCGTTCTGCGTTTTATATTTACTCGGTTTTTGAAATCGTCGACGAAATTTTAATCGTTCTGCGTTTTATGGTTTATCTTCTTCATCGTTTTATTCAGCGATTAACAGGTATTAACAAAACTTATTTTAGTTTTTATTGTTCATCGTTATCTTCAGCGAGAATTTACGTCGTTTTTCATTTTTTCTCGTGTTCTTCTGTGATTATTGTTCTTCTTCTCCACTGGATAATTCGTTTTCTGAAAGATTTCGTTTTTGGTGGACGTCGGATTTGGATACAGTGGCTGCGACACCAACGATGGAGGCCTTGACGAAGGCAAAGACGAACACCGGCGGTGAACGCCGGTTTGGCTCCAATGGCAATTAAAATCGTCATCGTTCTTCGTTTTTCGCCATTGTGTTTTGATTTGGATTTAAAATTCTTGTATGAAATTTTGATTTTCTTTATTTTAGTCAAATAAACGTGTTTTGTTAATTACTATGCAATTAACGATGATTTACATTTTAAAAATCAATTTACGGTGTAAAATCAATATCAATTTACGCTGAAAAATCAATTTACGGTGTAAATTCAATATCAATTTACGGTGTAAATCATTTACGGTGTAAATTGATATAAATTTACGGTGTAAATTCAATATCAATTTATGGGTGTAATCATTTACGTAGATTAACTGCCGACAATGAAACGAGGACGAACAACTATTTTTCGTAAATTGATTATCAATTTCCGACTACTACCAAATCTCTGTAAATAAGATACAGGCTTCGTGTAAAAATTAACAATACATAATACAATAACGGAAATCAATTACCAATAATTAAAAAAGGAAATTAAAAATCCTAAAAAAAGTAACCGCTTTTTAATTAACAAGTCAAAGGTAAATCCCAATATTATAGGATCTATTATTCATTCCAACAAATAAGCGTTGATATTCAAAAATATAAAAAAGGAAACGATTTCAAAATGAAATTCAAATAAAATCCGGCAATCTATTTGAATACAGAAAAATTTGAAATTCAAATCAAACTGATTTTTAAAAACGTCCAAAATATAAGGGCAAAAAAGTAATTAGATAATTAAATTAAAAAGCCACATAAGCAAAATGGACATTTACTTAAGTTTTACAAAACGTTGGCCATAACCAAATTACGTTTGTCAGTCAGGGCCAATTCTCCAATTTGGAAATATAATTCGCGGATGTACATAAATATAATTAACAAATATTCGACGAATTGGCCCTAATTGACAAAGGTAATTTGGAAAAGTCCAATATTTTATAAAACTTTCGTAAATAGCCATGTTGCCGACGTGTCTCTATGTAGTATTACTTTTAAGCCCTTTTAAATAAATCGAATTTAAATGTTTTTTAATTCGAATTTTAAACATTTATTTCGTTTTGAAATTTCAAAATTGTTTCTATTTATAATGAATTCGGTTATTATGTGTGGGTATTATTTCCTAAATTAGTGAGTTAACTTTGTTTTCATATTAATTCAACCTATTAAATCCGATTATCTCTTGCCATTTACACTGAAACGGAATCATACCAACATTAATTGAGTTGCGATTTACAACGTAAATTGATTTTTACACTGATAATGTTTGTTGATTTTTAGCTGAAATTTATTGTTGATTTATCTTGAGATTGTGTATTCATTACGTTTTTTTACAGCATATTAGTCATTAAACTCGTTTTTTTAATGAACATGATTCTTGATGATACCTAAATTTATGATAATTATGATTTCCACGTGTATGATTTCTAATTTACACTGAAATAGAATTATATCAACGTAAATTGAGTTGCGTTTTACAACGTAAATTGATTTTTACCCTGATAATGTTTGTTAATTGATATCCAATTTAAACTGAAATATAATTATACCAACGTAAATTGAGTTGCGTTTTACAACATAAATTGAATTTTACACTGATAGATTTAAAACAAGAAGAAGAAGAAGAAAAAGAAGAACGTAATTGCTTATAAATTAACAAAACACTATTTTAATTTATTTTACTAGATAAAAAAAATCAAAATTTCATACATGAATTTGAAATCAAAATCAAAACACAAAGAAGAAGAAAAAGAAGAACAAAGAAAAAAAAATTCTTCTAAATCCACGAAAGACTATTTGAGTTATTCCAATCCGACCTCACGCTCCTACGTGATGTCAATCATAGATCCGTACGACCGGTTAGAGGACGTTTGTCAACACGTGTACTCAGGAAAGAATACCATGATTTGAAAGTCAAAATCCAAAAACAATGAAAATAAATAAACGAGGGGTTGTTAATTGCTCCATCATTTACTCCGTTGGAGAACTTCAAAATTTTTTTGGCATAAATTCCAATTTTAGATATTTTTGTTTTAATTCGCATAAAAGATTTAAATTGGTAAAAGGCACGATTAGCAGCGATGGGTAAAAAAGAAAAGGAGAAAAGAGAAGGAAAGAGTTGGTAGTGTAGTAGAGAAGAAAGGAAAGGAAAGGAGGAAAGGGCAGTGATAGTGATGAGGTCAGAGAGATCTTTAATCCTGTTTCTGACCAAACACTGGCACCCCTCTCCACTGCCATCATCACCCCTCTTCCCTTGGTTTCTCTCTTCCCTATAAACCCCTTTCTCCCTCTATTTACTCTTTTGCCACTCCCTTTCCTCGCTCTGGTGGGACTGCAGATTGGGAGAGAATATATATACCCACCCCCTCAAAGATAAAGACTTTGCACTCAGCAAAAAAGAGAGAGAGCTTCCGTTCCATACAAAATCTCCCCCTCTCTCTCTCTCTCTCTCTCAACTTCAAGTGGGCATTATTACTTACCATTCATTATTGCCCAAGCCTGTCTGCGCTGGTGAAGGTATATCAGCCGTGTGAGCAATATAGCACCTATAGAGAAAGAGCTATCAGCTAAAGAAGAAGCTCTGTGAGAAAGAGAGAGAGAGAGAGAGACATAGCCATCGTAGGACATGGGTTAGGCAGGGTTGCTTTTTAGCCTCTGTGAAAGAAGGGAAAGGGAAGTGGAAGTAAAAGAAGGTCTCTCCTCTCCTTCTGTTCACTCTCTTTCTCTCTCTCTCTCTGCTTTGGTAATGGAATTGGGGAACTTGAATGGCAGAGCCTTTTGGGAGAAGAAGAAGCAAGTTTCAGAGCAGCAAGAGGAGAGAGAGAGCACCAAAGGCGAAGAGGAAGAAGAAAGAGACTAGTCATCGTATTCACAGTCGTAGCTTTAGTAGAAGAACAAGAAGAAAATCTGGAACTGGAAGAATCAACCAAAAACCAGCACCAGCACCAGCAGCAAGAGTCTCTGACTCTGGATCCTCAAAAGAATCTCCACTATCTCCACTTCCATCACCAGAACCAGACCCAAAACCCAAACCCAAACTTAAACAGTCACAGCCACCATGTAGAACAGCAGCAGCAGCCATTTCTAATCCAAAACCACCTCGCGTACCTCCAAACCTTGCAGGAGAATCACCACCACACTCTGCCGGCGGCGGCTCCTTCGCCGCCGCCGGCGAAGAATGCGAGGAAGTCATCGGAGCTCACGGCGGCGAGGAGGATGGGCGGCGGAGAGATAGTGGAGGTCCAAGGAGGCCACATTGTACGGTCCACCGGAAGAAAGGACCGTCACAGCAAGGTCTGCACCGCCAAAGGTCCCCGGGACCGGCGAGTCCGACTCTCCGCCCACACCGCCATCCAATTCTACGACGTTCAAGACCGCCTCGGCTACGATCGCCCCAGCAAAGCCGTCGATTGGCTCATCAAGAAGGCCAAGAACGCCATAGATCAGCTCGATCACCTTCCTCCCTGGAATCCGATCCCTCAAGACCCCGACCCTAGACCCGACCCGACCGACCGTCCTGGCTCCGCTTCCAATTCTAATTTCCTGCCTCCGTCGCTCGATTCCGACGCCATCGCCGACACCATCAAGTCGTTCTTCCCCGTCGTCTCCGGCGAGCAGCCGATGACCGCCGGGAGCTCCGGCCTCCAGTTTCAGCAGCTTCATTCCTCGCAGAGCCAAGATCTGAGGCTCTCGCTTCAGTCTCTCCAAGACTCTTCCTCGATCTTCCATCATCAGAACAGCGAACAGATCGCGAGTTTCGGATGGGCGGACCATGGAAACCATAGCCACCACCAGAGCTTCGTGTTCAATTCGCCGGAGTTCGCCCGGAATAGCGATAACAACAACCAGAACAGTCATCAGATTCTGTTCGGTTCATCTTCTTCTTCTTCTCAGAGGGGACCCCTTCAGTCCAGTAACAACACGCCCTCGGTTCGCGCCAATTGGATCGAGTCTAATCAATCTCAGCCTCTGTCAATGGCTGATCAGATTCAACACTCGATCCACCACAACCAGCATCACCATCACCATCACCAGAACCAAGTCGCTTCTTCATCCGGCATCGGGATGGGATTCGGCGCCGGACTTTTCCCCGGTGCCGGCTCCGGCGGCTTCCACCACCACTTCCCCGCGCGGTTCCAGGGCGAGGAGGAGCACCACGGCGGCGCCGATAAGCCGTCCTCTGCTTCCTCCGACTCTCGCCATTGACGACGCACCGGAGTTTCTCTTTCTCTCTATCTCGAGGTTCGGTTCGTTCTGGTTTAAGTCAATTCGGTCCAGTCCGGTTCGGTTATTTCTGTCAATTCTTTTGAACTAAAGTATTGGTTCAGTTGCAGGAAAGGACTTGTTTAGTCCGATTATTATACGAGTTGGTGGAGCGAAGATTATTTTCAGGTCGCGTTGAAAATGTCAAAGTCAAATCAAGTGCAAAACTTGAGGTTTTTATTTCCATTTAATTTCAACTTTATCATGTACTAGTTTTGCTTTCTGCACTATGTTTCTTCAATTAGTTGGGTTCTTCTATAGAGCTCAAACTCTGCGTGTCTTAGTACCTCTTTTGTTTGTGTTTTTATTGCTATAATTATGTTTGTGTTTCGTAGACTTATTTGATGTTCTCTTTGGTTTCGTTTAGTTTCCATTTCTATGGTTGAATTGAATGGAACTAGTTTGTGTTTTGACTTCATGGTACTTCTATCATTTAGCCTAATCTATTTAGTGTATCTACACTTAGCATTGTTACATTATTTTTAATTTTCCGTGCTAGACCATTTTCCACCGATTTTTACGAATGGTCCCTTAATTTTCGAGCGTGTTGTGAAATGAAAGAGATTTATTCATTTATTTATTAACTTTTTTGCGGCTACTTCTTCTGAAAGCAACAATATTTTTTCCAGCAAATAAAGAAAAACACATTTTTTTTCTAGTTATAACTTATAAAAATAGAATAAAAAAATTATGTATTTTTGAGGTCACTTGTTGGGTTAACATCTTTATCGTTGCTCTGATTTTGGGAGCATCAAAATGACAAGTCACTTTCCTACGGAAACAGGCGAAAATTCCCTCTCTCTTTCCAGTTTTTTCTTTTTTCTTTTCCCCAATTCCTAAGCTTCAATATCAGGCAAACTTCTTTTGAAGTTTGCTTTTGAAATTTTATTAGTTCTTTTTTCTTTTCTTATCTTTTAGTATTTTGGATACATATAGGGCTCGGTTATATAGGCTAAAGATCTTCTTCGAGATGAAAAGGAAGAAGTGAATCTTAAATCAACTCCCACTTTACCCAAGTAGTGCAAGTTGAGAATACGTTGTTGTGGATAAGATGAGGGACAACACATTAGTTTTTTATTTTTTTTATTTTATTTACAGAGGAAATTAGCATGAGAATTGTTTGGTGAATCACCATCTTAAGCTTTGCCATTAAATTCAGGTCTCCCTATATACATACATGTATAAAATATATGTAATTTTGGATGGGAATCTGAACAAGTCATATGATATGAAGTAAGTGAGAGATTTCAGCTGAAAGAGACCAAAATGGTGGGCTCATAGAGTAGAGAATAGGAATGGGAAGAGCATAGTAACCAAAACTCAATAATGGAAGAACAATACATGAGAGAGAGAGAGAGATGCCAAAAAATGTTTTACTTGATTGTTGCCCATCTGTATTTTTGGTCCCCTACTAACAATTGCCCTGTAAATCCCAGTGCCAGTGCCTAATAAAAATCTCTTGGAGGGTCTAGCTGGAAAAAGAAAAGAGACGAAGGAACAAAACTAAATTTATTTTTCTTTATATCCTTGAAGGCTTGAACAGAGGGAGATAGAGAGAGAGAGATTCGTGTAGGTTCTATTGAGATTGTGACATTTGCTTCTTATTATTGTCGGTATTTGTCTTCTATGGCAGATGACAGCGTACTACTACAAATGCAATAAAGGGGTTTTTAATTTTGTATTCTTTTCCAAATAATTTCACAAGAATTTCTAACGTTTTTTTAACATTTACGTTGCTGTAGTTTCGTTACGAGTTACGACCCAGAATTATATTTACCACTTTTCTCGTCATATTATACCTTTTAAAATGTTTTCCAATTACACACATGGTTATGGTTTATCATTTATGGATGAAAGCGTGAAAGGAAACCCTATTTCTGAAAGTTGGGTTATTTTGTTCAATATTGCATTTAATGGGGACTGATTGCATATAGAGGTATATTATTCTAAAGGGAGCTAATTTGATAATAATAAATAATTTAGAAAGTTTATGATAGATCCGTCTCTGTGATTCTTGTTGGCGCCCGTAAAAATAACGTTAATAATAATCGTAGTTATTCAACACAACCAACAAGTCGTTTCTTTGTATGGTATTATTAAAAGATCATATTTTGTGTAAATAAGTAGTTATAGTAAAACTTAAAAAAAATCATATGGTATCATATCAGAATGATTCAACGGAAAGTTGTTTGGACACACCTTACCTAACTAAGCATAAACAGATAATGATATAGTATAGTATATATGTGATGTATTGAAATTTGAAAGGAAAAAAAAAGACAGTTGGACTTTGCTGCTGTGTCGTTGAATCTCTCATCTGGTAAAATAAATTCTCATGTAAGAATCATAATCATTGATACCGCCATTTTGTCTTCCTCTTTTATTGAGAGAATATTGTAGAAATAAAAAGGACACACTCCTTCAAAGTCAATGGCCTTGTTTTTTCTTGTATGCAAAAAAACTATGTAGCCACATTTATGCTTGTTGTAAGTAGTAGTACAAGAAAAATAAATGACGTCAACAAGCTAACATTTTTTTTTATTAATTCATGCCACAAATTTTATCTTATTTATTTTTCAATGATTTAAACAGGTAGAGAGTGAGTGGAGCAAGTTTTTCGATTTTTGCAGCTCTGATTTGAAGTGGACGAGTCTTGAGCCGCTAAGACCTTAATCTCGGGATTTGATTTGGTGGACGGCTTTGTAAGAGATTTCTTTGAATTCACGGGGAACGAAATCACTCGAATTTCCCACGGCCTAGCAGCCACCCATCGCTCCACCCAACTCCAACCCCAATTTTCTCTCCCGAGGTTGAACGAAGTTTGCCCCAAAAATTGGCTCGAATTTGCTCTCCACTGCCCAAAAATTTGAATAAGAAACAGTTTCTATATTACAATCAGAGACGAAAGCAATTCCAGTAGACTTAATCTCTCCTCATTTTTTTTAAGGTCAATTTGAATATATCAAACGTTTTGTAAATAAGTCGTGAATAATAAGATGAATTCGTTTACAGACTAAAATGCCCAAAAAATATTGAAAATTAAGAGAATCATAGTGAAGAGGAATTTGTTTTTTCTCATTTTTTATTCTGAAAATATACAAATCAACATTAGGGTAAGTAATATCGGTTTTATTTTTACCTTAATAATTACATAAATTTCCCTTCTTGAATGATGTTTTTTCAAATCTACTCTCTCTAATTATAATTCATTGTTAGTAAATATTTGTTAATGTATAACTCGAATATTGAATTGCATAGTGACATGTGAGTTGGAAAAATAAATCATATTCGGGGTAAGGATTTTGGTGATCTTAACCTGATGAACAAAGGCATACGCCATTGCACGTTCGCGCTTGATCGAAGCTTCTTCTCTTTGTTGAATTCTGCTCATGATTTCTTCCATGGTTTCTGACCCTCCACACCACTCAACCTGCACGTTTATTTTTATTTATTTTGTTTAAAGCTAATTCTAATCTTCTATACTGGAAAATTAGAAATAGAAATAAATCATAATTATTGTTATTTTAACTCATTTAGAAAACGACATCAAAATTCAAGGGCGTAGAGCGTTGAACAATATCTCTCTCACAATTAGACAAAAAGGCATTAACGTCGCTGAAGAAAAAGCAACGTTAGACCAGAACACAACTTCTTTTGTTTTGAATTACTAATCATGATCATTGTATACACAGTGTTGGATCTAAAGCCATCAAAGGGTACGCTTATTTAATTTCATCCATCTAGAAATTTATTTATGAATAAATTATTCATTGGTTATATTCAATATTAATTATTTCGTTTCTGTAATAACATCTATAATTATTTCTCTGACTGTTTGTGATTGGAAATTAAAATATTTTATATTTTGCACCTTCTGAAATTTGATAGTTGATTGAGCCCTATATTATATATGTATATATATATATACATACAAGTGTGATTCACCTCGATTTGGTGAAGCTTGGCGTCGAGGTTCAACCGGGTATCGATCTTCTTTTGCTTGATCCTGGCTTCTTTGACCATACACAATCTTCGCACTCGGATCTGCTCTTGGATTCTCGTCCACGATTGAATGTGATCCAACGCCGAAGCCATTTGCCCTTTCACCGTGTGATCTTCCACCGATCCCCGAAATCGGACGGTCCCTCTTGCTCCACCGCATGTCGTTGATGAGGTTGCGACCGCACCATCACTCGTCTCTTTCCGTTTCAGATTGCTCAGTACCTTCCTTACCTGGAAAAGAAAAATATAACATCGTAACTTGCGTCACAAGTAAAAAAAAGTTAGTATGTACTAAGTATCAAATATAAATGAGTTCATACCAAGAATGATCGAAACGCGGCTTGAATTCGAGTCGCGGCATTAGATTCTTGATGGACCGGAGTTTCGTTGCAATTTCCGTTTGATTCTTCAGTACCCAATTGTTCCTGTATTTTTTATTTATTTATTTTTTTAATTATGTATCTCAGAGATAAATAAATTATTGATACCAAATGTTATGCACATTTTACCTTTGGACGCTTGGATTTGTCATCCTTTGGCTTTCTTCTTTTACCTATTCCACTCAAACAATTCATTTTCTGCAAGAACCTTGAGGTAATTTTTGCAAATTAAATATCAATATATGCACACACGCCCTATATTCATGTATGGTCTTTAATGATGATAAATGTGCTGTACGAATCTCAAACTTAAGATAGAGGCAAAGCAAGAACATGACCACAATGATTAGTATAGAAATTCGGGTTTTACACAGCTATGAATATCACAGAGAAAAAGGAATTGGAAGATAGAACTTAGAACACAAACCTTGAAGAGGACGCAATTGAAATGATCTTAGTTTGTTGGAATGAGCCAGAGGACTAAACCGTCACGAAACATAGTAAAGATGGTTTTGTTCGTAGGTTTATAGTACTGAACAGTATTAAGGTGTTCAATTAATTGCATGGTTAAGTTAGGGTATGGAATGATTATTTTATAGTGGTGAAGTAAAATATAAGCAAAACGAGAAGGCTTTTTTTTCGGATAATAAAGTGAGAGGCAGAGAGAGTAGAGTTTATATTTCTAAATCACGTTCTTAATCATGATTAAGTTTCAGCTGACAACCCAACTAAACTGAAGCTGGTGTTTAATCTTCTTGACAGTTGATCATCAACAACAAAAGAAACGAGCACAACCTTGAAAAGACACTAAAAATTAGTAATTTATCAGTGATAAAGCTAATAATGGTCCCGGCGGGGCTCGAACCCGCGACCTTCGGCTCATAAGACCAACGCTCTAACCAACTGAGCTACGGGACCCCTCGCCATTCGATAACACTTTTTGTTTAACTCTTATAACTATTATCTACAGATTTTTCAGTTGTTTCTGACACAGTTTTCTTTTAATTTTCTTGAGACATTCATATGGAAACGCATTTTAAGTGGTTTTCGTTGTCGTAATTAAAATAGTTTTGCTAACGATATAATCATTGTTATATATTATAAAATATGATTATTGTTATAAAAATCAAACATATAGAAAGTAAATCAGAAAAATCTAGAAGAGTATAGTGTTTGAATTAAATTATACTTGATTTTCGTTATTATTTATATTATATCTAAAAATTATGTACAAATTACCTACACATATCTAGCTTTGCCCTATTCTTGTTTAAAATAGAGATTAATACCGGTTATTAACAACTAATCCAATCTGGATTATAAAATATTAAATAAACAAAATTTGTAGCGTGGGTTTCCACATCATACGAAATATTTGTCGTAGTAGAAATGAGTTAAAAACTTAAAATCAAAACGTAAAGAAACATAAATAGTTCCTCAAAAAGAAAAAGAGAAAAAACATAAATAGAAAAAGAAAAGAAAAATAAACTCGGCAAAACTAGAAGAGACCAGAGAGAAAGTAGACTGTTTCACTCTCCCAAAACCCTAACTCTCGCTCACACTTTCCTTCTCTCTCGATCTTCTCCGCTGAGGCAACAATGTCCGCAATGATGGTACTCTCTCAAACTTACTCAACTCGCCCATTCACGTTCTCTGTTCATGTCTCGTTTTCATTTCCCGTATTTGAATCTGTGACCGCGAAAGCGCTAAGTGGAACAGAAACATAACATGAATCACAGATCACGCTTCGTATCGACTGATCTAAATCCCGACTTCATTGCAGTTTATATATAAGTGTTTTGTGTCTTTGTTTGTTTCTTTCTCTAACTTATTCTGTCTTTGTGTGTGCGCTCACTAACTGTTTGTGGAAATGCCCGAATGAAAAAAAACAGCAACCGCAAATCATACTGTTGAAGGAAGGTACAGATACGTCTCAAGGGAAGCCTCAGCTTGTGAGCAACATCAACGCCTGTACGGCAGTTGCTGACGTGGTCCGTACGACGCTTGGTCCTCGGGGAATGGACAAACTCATCCACGACGACAAGGGCTCAGTGACCATCTCCAACGACGGAGCCACTATCATGAAGCTACTGGATATTGTTCACCCTGCTGCCAAGATCCTTGTCGATATAGCTCGGTCTCAGGACTCCGAGGTAACCGCTGATTTCCCCTCAAATATTATGCTCTGAGGCACACACATTACACACCGGTTTTGTGCATTTCGTTTTGTGTGATATAGAACCGAGTTTATTGTGCTAGGACAATCATGATTTAGAACTTAGAACCGAGTTTATCCACTATAATATTGAGCCGAAGAATCTTCTTTGGGGTAGCGTTTTCCCTGAAGATTGGGGGGCCTAAGAGACACCAGTTTTGGATTTTTCTTTCTTGTTATCTATGAATTGGTTATACTCTTGAAGACACGTTAGTTATTACGTTGACACTATTTCTACTTAGAAATAGGTCTTAAGAATCAGCTTTACTTTTCTATAGAGTGATTTGAAGAGGGGTTTTGTATTTCAGAGTGAACTCTTTGGAGGTTTTTTTTGGCATTCGTACGGTTTTGAAACCAGATGTAAGAAATATTGGGCATACATTAGTTGTGTGCTATGAGTAGCATGGAATTATTAAACGTGAAGTCCACTCTTTTAAACTCTGAGGCTGGATTACAAGTTTTTTCTATATTATAAGAAAGTTAGGCACGGAATTTGACTTGTTATTGTTGTGAGTTCAGTTACCAAGACAGAGTACTGTATGTCATCATAATCTTAATGTAGCTTATTCAAGTGTTTCCATTAGTTTATCTAATACACTTGTTTTTTATAATTTTGATTGACGATACTGTACTATATTTAATGATGTCCATATATGTCTAGGTTGGTGATGGGACCACAACCGTCGTCCTGCTTGCAGGAGAGTTTCTAAAGGAAGCCAAGCCTTTCATAGAGGATGGTGTTCATCCTCAAAATTTGATAAGGAGTTATCGTACTGCTTGCAACTTGGTATTTGGGCTCAAAATCTCAATAATTTATTTTGGTTTTGTCAAATGTAGTGGGATATAAACAGATCTTCCTACGATGTGTTTTATAGGCACTTGAGAGAGTACAAGAGCTGGCCATTAGCATAGAGGGAAAAAGTTTAGATGAAAAGAAAACCCTGTTGGCTAAATGTGCTGCTACAACACTTTCTTCAAAACTCATTGGCGGTGAGAAGGAGTTTTTTGCATCAATAGTTGTCGATGCTGTTATTGCCATTGGTAGCGAGGATAGGCTTAACATGATTGGAATCAAGAAGGTATATCTGCTGCGTATTGGAACTTGAATTTGTTTACTACAAAATTTACATCAAATGGTGTGCTTCCATGTCTAGACAGGGGTTTATTATAATGATGTAATATTTGTTTATTCCCATTATTGTACCTATCACTGCAACAAGTTTTCTTTTTCCTCTACAGGTTCCAGGTGGTACCATGAGGGACTCGTTCCTAGTTGACGGCGTTGCCTTTAAGAAAACATTTTCATATGCTGGATTTGAGCAGCAACCCAAGAAATTCTTAGACCCCAAAATTCTTCTATTAAACATTGAATTGGAGCTCAAATCCGAGAAGGAAAATGCCGAGATAAGGTAGAATACTTGTAGGTGCTCTTTTGAGTGACACTTTGACTTGAAACTTCTTAAATGAAACTTTACGTCATCTTTCTATCACTGCAGACTTTCCGATCCATCAGAGTATCAGTCCATAGTCGATGCAGAATGGAATATCATATACGACAAGTTGGATAAGTGTGTACAGAGTGGGGCTAAAGTTGTTCTTTCGCGCCTTGCTATTGGTGATCTGGCAACACAGGTTGTTATTTACCTTTTTTCAGAACAAATCAACTAACGATACTACAAACTCGTGAAAGATATTATTATAATGTCATTTGCGGGCTCTATAAGGTCGATGTTTGATGAAGACATCCTTCCAAAGATCATTTGACTCCATTTGAAAATATCGGTTTGACAACAAAACTTATTTTCTTTGGGTCATAGTGACATTGCATTATCTTTGAAAGATTATGTATATATGATTGTGATTTACTTTTGTTATTTTATCCTGGATTTGATTTCTTAATTTATGTTTTACAAGTTGAAGTGGATATTGTACTTTGTAGCACAAGTCTATATTTGTTTATTAAGATCTATTTTATTTATATAAAAAAGCACAATCATGGTCTAGGACACGTTGGTCAACTGGGTACAGAGTTGATTAAAAGTTGTTGCTCGTTTATTGAAGCGGGTTTGTATGTGAACAGTATTTTGCAGACCGAGACATATTCTGTGCTGGTCGGGTAACTGAAGAAGATTTGCAACGTGTAGCTGCTGCTTCTGGTGGAACTGTACAGACATCTGTCAACAACGTAATCAATGAGGTTTGTGCTCTTTCTCCCTCTGCATGCTTAAATGAATTGTACAGGATAATTATACAAAAGCCATTTGAAACTAATTAATTAACAAAATAGCCAAAGCTTCAGAACAGTAGCAAAAGTGACGTTGTCAAATTTTTTTTTTTGACACCTACAAAATTATTTTTTGGTGATTATTATAACCAATTTATAACTTTTCTAAATTAACCCTAAGGTGATTTTGTTTAAAACCTGATTATTGCACATGTTGGCTATTTCGCTGATTTTAGACAAACTTTTGCTATTTAGCTAAATCACCCATTTTTAAATAGCCCATAATCTGTTACACAGATATTCCCTGTTTGTTTTTCTGGGGTTTCAACTAATTGTTTCAATTTTTCTTGTTCAAGGTCCTTGGAACGTGTGAAATTTTTGAGGAACGGCAAGTTGGGAATGAGAGGTTCAATATATTTAGTGGATGTCCATCTGGTAGAACAGCCACTATAGTTCTTCGTGGTGGAGCCGATCAGGTACACTATGGAAATCGAATTTATCTGATTTACCGTACTCCTGATTACCATTTTAAACACTGTCCTTTTTAATACTTTAATATGCACCTTCAGTTTATTGAGGAAGCTGAGCGTAGTCTGCATGATGCAATCATGATTGTTAGAAGGGCCATGAAGAACTCTACAGTAGTTGCGGGTGGTGGAGCTATAGATGTACACACATATCACTTTAATTCTTCGTCTTTATAAATGATTGTTTTAGTAATTGGATTTTTTTCGATGAATTTGCTGTCTTGTGGTAGATGGAGATAAGCCGGTATTTGAGACAGCATGCACGCACAATTGCTGGAAAGTCTCAACTTTTCATTAACTCATATGCTAAAGCTCTTGAGGTGTGCTCTCTTTGCAAATTTGTTACAAGGCTTTTTCTGTGATTTATTTTACTGGTTTTGGCTTGTCGTACCACTATTTTTATAAGTGAAACATACTGAAGTAGGGCTAATATAAGATTTGCAAATTTATTGTTTTCTTAGAAGTGCCTACGAAAATTTTCCAGTTCAATTGCATCTATCTAGCACTTAGTAGTTTACATGAAAAATCGAAGAACAATCCTTCTAAAAGGCTTTCGTTGTTTATGGATTTCTTTGCGAGTCAAGATCGAACCCAGGTTGACCAATCAACCATTGACCCAAGTGTGTTTAAAATGCCATTTTTATTTTTGAGATGCGATAACATGTGCAACCCAAAAAAAAAGTGATGGTTCGTTTTGGTGATTGATTCCAGCAGTTTCATCTTCTGAACGTATCAAGAACTAGCCATTTACCTCAAAATGTGGTATCTAGAAAATGGAATTGTTGGGGGATGAGATTGCTAACCTGAGACTCAGTGTAAACTAATTTCGAAGATACAATGAGAAGTGTTGTTGAGAGTAATTTGTGTTTGCAGGTTATCCCCCGACAACTGTGTGACAACGCTGGATTTGATGCGACTGATGTGCTAAATAAATTGCGACAAAAGCACGCCCTTCCCTCAGGTTTGAAACTTCACTGCACATCACCACACTGATTTATAAAATGGTCAAAACTCGGGTAATTAATAAGAAGTTTCAACCAGGCGAGGGCGCTCCTTACGGAGTAGACATCAACACTGGCGGAATTACCGATTCCTTTGCCAATTTCGTGTGGGAACCATCAGTTGTAAAGGTAATAAATAAACTATGACTATTCTATATTTTTTTTTCTTTCTCACGTACCTGTAAAACGCCAAAGGATTAATCTTTTTTTGCTGTGTGCGTTGTAGCTCAATGCTATTAATGCAGCCACGGAAGCAGCTTGCTTAGTCTTGAGTGTTGACGAGACAGTGAAAAACCCCAAGGTAACGTGTTTATATTGATTCTTGACCTTTATATACTTGTTCCATTGTTTCTCTGTGATTGATTGATTGATTGAATGATTGCAGTCTGAGAGTGCTCAAGGAGAGGCTGCCATGGGAAGAGGCCGTGGAGGCGGCGGTTTCCGTGGTGGCCGTGGTGGTCGCGGAATGCGCAGGCGATGAACTTTCTAGAAGCTAGACCAAGTTTTGAGATCGACGTTTCGAGGGTGGTTTTAGCTTTTTCTTGGTCCACTCAGTGTGTGCTTACTTCTCCGTCGATATATATGTTTGTCTTTCGATGGTCAGAAACCCTGAAGATTAACTTGCCAAACTTTTGAGAGTGACTTTGTTTGAGATTGTCACTTGTTCATTTGAGGGTTCATTTTGTAGCTGCCCATTTTATTCTGGTGTATTCTAAAACGATTAAGCACCTCAGGTTTTCGTTATTTTGGTTTGTTTCAGGAGATATTTCTGTTTCTAGTTTCTAACCTTGCTCTTATATTTATTCCGAAAACTACTCTTTAACAGAAGGAAAAAAATATATTAAAAAAGCCACGTCTCAGAAAATCACGTATATAATTTGGTATTCGTTCCAGCTTTGATCTTCTCAGTTTGAAAGTTGAAACAAATCTGAGGAAAGGATCAGAAGAGTGGAAAGAGACTGAAACGAATCCAATGACTGGGAGAAAAGTGGAAAAGGCTAAAAGTATAAGGAAGTATTTGTTAGTGTGTGGGGTGTTAGAATTTGTATTTTGGCTGGCATTACACAAGTACCAATTTAGGATATTTGTTTTGTGAAATCCATGTGTGCGTTGCTGTTCATCATTGTACAAGGATGGCCCACAGAGCAACAAAAAGGAGAAGTGTGACATAATGCAATTGACATACAACCCAAATCGAAACAAACAATGTACTGCTGATTTTGACTACTTTTGTTGCCCTCACCTCCTTATAGTTATACCACCACCCTCTCTCTCGCACCATGATTTCGAACCGGAAACTTTCTTTGCCTCGCTGGCTTCTCTCTCACCCACTGCGTCACCAGAGAGAGAGAGAGAGAGAGAGAGAGGTTTCACATTCACTCCATTCCAATGTTAAATGCTGTTGCCAGTGAGTGTTGTACAGCTCTAGATTTGCATGGTTATATAGATTGTAGTTTTAGTACGAGTAGGGCAAGACAAATATAATATAATAAGAATAAGACTTTGGCTAGAAAGTTTGACACATCGTATCTACCTGCATTTAACTCTTAGATTCATGGAATATCAGGCGACGAGATTATAGATATATATTTAGATCTTTGGTATGTCTCTCTGACAGGAAAATATTGTATAGACATACTCTTATGCAATCCTTGAATGGAGGAAGAAGAGCAAGGCACGAGGGTGACAACAAGGCCACACGTGAAAAGGTCAAAAGACAGGAAAAAAGTGCCTCAGAGAGGACTTGGTGTGGCTCAGCTTGAGAGAATTAGGCTACAAGAGCACCAAAACATACTCCCTAATCACCTTTCTTCTTCTTCTCCATGGAGTTTGCCTCAAGGACTCAACCATCACCACCACCAACAACTTTTTCCTTCAATGGTAAGAAGAGGTATAGTTGGTCCTGCTAAACATTATTTTGATCTCTTTTTTTGTTTAGTGTGTCATTATGATTAATTTACTCTTAACTCGCGTAGGTGAATTTATTGCCAGCACCATGCTCCCAAATAGAGCCCCCTTCAAACCAAATCTATAACCGGACTCCCGCAAATGATCGAGAAAAGGTCTTTTTGTTTTGTTTATTGGAATTTTCTTTTATCTTGTCAATTTGTTAACCGGAGGTTTTTGTTATGTGACATAATAGATGGTAGGCAACAAGAGGGCATTTCCTTTTGCAGATGATCAACTTGGGTTTACTCTAAACTCGAGATTCTCCGAGTTTTTATCAAATTCATGTCCGAATCATGGCCCTTCAAACCCGAGGTCAGCTCTTAAAGATAGCGTCGACTATGTTTCATTGTGTTTTACATTTCTTTTATTGTTCTCTTCGTTACCTTTAGTTAATTGATTTATTTTATAGCAAATTGGCCCTTCCTTTACGCCCAAGTAATCTGCCCTCGGGTAAAAGCATAGGAGAAAACGAGGCTACAAGCAGAGATTTCCTCAGACTTTCGCTTCCTCCGAGCTCAGAGCTTGACCACAAAGTCCATGGTTTCAAAATGACCCCTTCTCAAGTGAGGCCCATTCACCATTATTATTACAAAATTTCGACGAAATGACCCTACCTTACTAATTTATTTTGGAAATGTCCAACGTTTTGTAAAACTCGTGTAAATGTCCTATTTACGTTGTAAAACTTAATTTAAATAATAACGTAAATTGACATGACACATAAGTATTAGGGCCATTTACACAAATTTTACGAAACGTTAGACATATCCAAAATAACAAACGTATATAGGGGCTACTATACAAAAAAATTGATCTTCTATTATCAAAATATTCAAAAAAGACTTGTTTATTTAAGACAAAATTATCATTATGACCATCGTTATATAGATGTCTCACAATGATATACGATAAATACAATGTGTATGATCTCATGCAACGTCGTATAATTTAGGGGATATTTGTATGAAGTAAAGACAAAAGTATATTATTAGATATGTTTGAAGTAAAATTTTTGCTCTTAGATATTTTGTTAATGTTGAATGAAATTCCAATTATAGTCTCTTTGTCATGAAGGCAAGCTTACTCAAATTTTATTGTGTGTGACAAGGGTAATGAGAAGTTTGAAGCTGAGCTTAGGCCTCACTACCCTCTCTTCCCACCAGAAAAGAAACAGAGCGGCCAATCAAGTGCGAGTGAGAGGGGTGATATAGATGAAGAAATAGACCTTACTTTAAAACTATGAAGTCGTGTAAGAGACTATTGCATATGTCTCTATGAGATATAAATGTTTATGTTGAAAGGCCGAATAGAAATATAAGTAATTACTTTGAGTAACGAATTTTAAACTTTGAAACTTCATTATTTTATGGTTTTGAGTATTTCTACAACGTGGGAACATTTTCATTTCATCTCAACCTAAAACCCGTTGTCTTCCTCTATTTTATCCTTAAGTTTTGTATCTCTTTGACAATTCATATCTTCTTTGTCGACATTGTGTTCTAGAGCTCAAGCCGAGTTTGACCACAATTTTGCCGAAAAATGATAAAACACAAAGTTTCCCAAGCATGTGGATCACATAGAGCATGCCCAGTCCCACATCAAATAATTTGAAGTACAACCCATACTTGAGCCCTCTCATTTTTATTTTGGTATTTTCCATCTCATTTTATAGTTTTATTTTGTTGCTGTTCACATAATTATTAACCTTAATTTTTTTTACAGATTCAGTTTACTTTCTCGTTTGTTTTGAAATTCATTAAATATACAAAAAAAAAATCATATAAAAAGACCCTGTAAAAGAGTAACTAATAGCAAAATATTAATGTTTTCGTTTTATATCCGTACATGTTTGTTAAAATGAAAAAAAGACGTAAACATTTTTTAACTAAAAAAGACGTAAACATTTTTTTAACTAAAAAAGACGTATACATATCTTTTCAATAATACGAAAAAACGAACAATTAAAATTACTCGATATGTTATTATTATTTATAACTTTTTAATGTCAGACCTTCATCTGAATAACATAAAGTATGGTTTATTTTTGTTCATTAATTTAGAGAAGAAATAATTTTAAATTAACACAAAATTTTTGATCATTTTGTCCCAATTTCATTCCCGCCTAAATTACTCACACGTCATATAATTTTCTAAACGAAATTGGTAACTATGAGTGCAGTAAATACAAATTTAATTTATTGTCTTTTAAGTTCATTAATACATGTTATTACGTTGAGATTGACTTATTTTTATTAGGCAAGAAAATTAACTGAATATATCTCAATATCTTGATCAGTGCCTTAACATTCTGCGATTATGATTCTATTTTTGGACAGTTTGAGGATCTCGGTTTTAAGTGATTTTAAAGATCCTTCCATTTTGGTGCTGAGCGTTGAGCTCGTGGAAACCCTAGCCAGGATCTTTTCTTTTGGACACTACAAATAGCAGTGCTGCAGCCCCTAGCGTTTCTTGATGCTTTCGTTCGATACATAGCTTTTTCTAGACGTGCAAGACTGACGACCTGGAAAATTATCGTGTTGAACAAGAGCAGTGTTTGAATCGGATTACGCACTGTGATCGATTCTTGTTTGGCGTTGTGTTTGAGCGTGAATGAATTGATCACGCACTCGAAACTTCTTGTGATTAAAGAAAACGTGAAGGTGTGTCTTTGGTGGATCTGTGAAGCGTCACTAATTTAGGGGGGACTGAATTAGAGTTTCACTTTATAGTTAGTAATTGGGCATTGATGTGTATGTTGTTCATGTAAGACCAATTGTACTGAGAACTATTATCATAGTGAAATCATTTCCACCGGGTTATCACACCCCCAGATGTAGGAGACGTTACTCCGAACTAGGTTACCAATTATGCGTGTTGATTATTAATTCATGCATTATTTTTACTTTCATCTTTATTGTGCTTGCAAATTGTCACATACATTGTTACAATATTGTGTGTGACAGTTGGCTAAGCGTCTAATAGAACTTCAATTGGTATCAGAGCAGACACCTTTACTTTAGGTGGTTTCATGTGTGTTTTTCTTTATGTTAAGATGGACAGTTTTAGAGAAGGTGGTTCTATCAATCGACCTCCTACTCTCGATGGATCCAATTATGGATACTGGAAGGCTCGCATGTGTGCTTTCCTGAAAGCTCTTGATAGTAGAACGTGGAAGGCTGTTCTAAATGGATGGACACATCCGATTGTGACAAATGAAGAAACAGGGGTGATAACATTGAAACCTGAAAAGGACTGGACTACTGCTGAAGATGAAGAAGCTCTTGGAAACTCTAGAGCTCTCAATGCAATTTACAACGATGTTGACAAGAATATTTTCAGGATTATTAACACTTGCAGCAATACTAAAAGAAGCTTGGGAAATTCTCGAAGTGGCTCATGAAGGAACTGTAAAAGTTCGGAGTTCCAAACTTCAAATGCTTACCACTCAGTTTGAAGCCCTTACTATGAACGAAGATAAAACCATTGCAGAATTCAATATTCGTGTTCGAGATATTTATTATGAATCTTACTCTCTTGGCGTTCCTATGTCAAGGTTGTTCGAAAGATTCTTAGATCTCTTCCTCCCAGGTTTTAAATGAAAGTCACGGCTATTGAAGAAGTTCAAGATCTCTCCTCTATGAAACTAGACGAACTAATTGGATCTCTTATGACTTACGAGTTATCGATACCTCGTATTGAAAAGAAGAACAAGAATCTGGCTCTTAAAAGTTCTATGAAACAACACTCTGATCAGGTATCATCTGATTTTGATGAATATATTTATGATACTATATTTCTCTTGTCTAAGAACTAGAACAGAGTCATGAAGAAGTTTGCTCGTCTTCCACCACGAAGTATTTCATCTGAAGATCGTGACAATCAGTCACAATACATCCTCAATGTGGGAATTCCTCCCAGAGATCTAGCAGGAGTGGTGACAAACACTCTGGAGCTAAAGGGAAAGGAGTACAATGTCATGAATGTGAGGGTTATGGCGACATACAGAAAGATTGCATAAACTTTCAGAGGAAACAAAAGAAGGGGTATACTGCTATTCTTTCGGATGATGAAAATGAAAGTTAGCTTGAAAACGAAAACAATTTTCTTGCTTTCACATATGTTATTTCTAATCTGGAGGAAAAGGAAGATGATTGCACTGTAAGCTCTACTCTTTCCTCTATCATATGTACTGAAGGTATTAACAAGATAGATGCTACTGATAAACTGACTGATGTTATCTTGACACTAACAAATGATGAAACAAGGTTGCTGGAGACAATTGTTGATTTAAAGGCTGAGGTTGTTCGCCTTAATAATGAGTTGGAGAAAATGATGAAATCTGTCAGGATGCTGAATTCAGAAACTGATAGTCTGGATAAGATCCTTACTGTTGGAAAGTCTGACAAGAATATGAGAGGTCTTGGTTACTCCCATGGCAGATCCACCACGCAGACTAGATTTGTTCCTCAAAGAATAAAGGAAAATGATCACAGCAGTTTGTCTAAACAACATGTGAGACCTCTTGACAACATGTCTCCATGGATTTGTTATTACTGTGGAAGAAAAGGTCACATTCGTCCTTACTGCTATCGACCGATTAACTGATTGAATCGACAACCTAAGACTACTGTTCAACATTATAATAGTGCAAATAAACAGGTGCATACTTCTTGGAGAATTAAAAATGATCGTCGGGCCAACATTGCTTATACATCTCTTTGTGCATCTACCTACGATGATTGGTATTTTGACAGTGGATGTTCTAGACACACGACATGTGTAGAAGATTATTTGACTGAGATCAAGCCATATAATAACTGCTACGTGACTTTTGGAGATGGTGTCAAGGCGAAGATCATTGGAAAAGGCAGTATAAATTTTCAAGGCCTAAACTGCTTGAAATAAGCTCTTCTTGTTGAAGGTCTTACTGCAAATCTCATCGGTATCAGTCAGCTTTGTGATCCGAATCTGTTAACTTCACTCATGATGAGTGTATAGTTACTACACCCCAGAATGTCAATCTTATGAAGGGAATTAGATCGCAAGACAACTGCTACATGTGGTCTCCACACAAGAACCCTAAGACTGAATCTTGTTTGATTACCAAAACTGAGGAAGCTAAGTTGTGGCATCAACGTCTTGGTCATCTCAATTACATGAGTTTACGGAAGATTATAAGTGATACTGTTGTTATTGGAGTACCCGACATTAAGATCATGGAAGGTCAAATTTGTGGAGATTTTCAGATAGGGAAACAGGTTAAAAGCTCTCATAAACATGTTCAGGGCAACACTACTTCTCGGGTTTTAGAAATGTTGCATATAGACTTGATGGGAACAATGCAAACCGAGTCTCAGAGGAAAAAGATATGTGTTTGTCTGTGTAGATGACTTTTCAAGGTATACCTGGGTTTACTTTCTCAAAGAAAAATATGAGACCTTTAATGTGTTTGAAGATTTCTGCAGACTTATTCAACGTCAAAAGGTGACTCCACTGGAAAAATCATCAGAATTAGAAGTGGTCATGGAAGAGAGTTCGAGAACTCTAGATTTTCTGTTTTTTATTCTGATGAAGGAATTGCTCATGAATTTTCGGCTCCTATCACTCCACAACAGAATGGTATTGTGGAAAGGAAAAACAAAACTCTTCAAGAGATGGCTAGGGTAATGCTTCTGGCTAAAAACACTCATGTTTGGGTTTGGGCTGAAGCTCTCAATACTGCTTGCCATATTCATATAGAGTTTATATCAGGCCAGGAACTACCACTACGCAGTATGAGATTTGAAGAGGAAGGAAACCTAATGTTAAGTATTTTCATATCTTTGGATCTACCTATTATATCCTTGCAGATAGAGATGCTAGAAGGAAGTTCGATCCAAAGAGTGATGAAGGACTGTTTGTTGGTTACTCTAGAAATAGTGATACATATCACGTCTACAATATGAGGACTAAAAGTATCATGGAGTCAGTAAATGTTGTTGTCAAAGATACTACTGACCTATACATACCTGATACTACAAATGTTTCTCTTTAACATGAGACAACTGTCAGAAAAGATGTTACGCCATCTAATAATCCTCCACAGACTAATCCTAGTAATGAAGGGTCATATAAAAATTTCAATGAAAGGAGTGTTGGTAGAGATGCCCACAAGAAGATTGTTTATTTACATATTTATGTAATATACAAATCTTTATAAAGTCCTTATTCTAATTTATGATTAAATTAATAAAAGTTGAAACGTTCATTCATTCCTTTTTAGTTTGATTGAAGATTTATGATATTCAATAGTCTTATAGTCCTTAATCAAACCTAACAATGTATGAAAAGACAAATGTAGATTTGGGTGAACAAACTCTTCATGGTTTGACTAAAACGATATATTCGTAATATAAAGATCAATGGACTATTGATCCCAGTATGATTGTTGGAAGAATCTAGGATGTCTGGTTACGAGGCATACATAGTTAGGAACTCTATAGTTCTTCTAGTGTGTCTTTCGAAGATACTGAATTGACCAGTGCACCTTTAGAGACAATAGAAGAACAAACCATTTAACATCTTCTATCTCAAGGTCACTATGTATGAATCGCATCATGCTTACCTAAATCCTGAAATGAGACATGTCATTCCATAACATTAATATTCTCATTTGAGAAAGTCAAATTCTAGGTCCATTGCGTGATCTAGACAAGGCCTATTGGTGAGATATTAAGTTAAGAAAATGTCATGAACCAACTTTGTGAAGTTCTCATAGATATGGAATTCATGTACAAGATTGCTGAGATGCAATATATATCACCTCATGCTTTATTACTTGGATTGTGAATAAATGAACTGCGCAGTGTCCAAATTAAAGTAGCGAATTTATTTGGATGAAACAATGTGACTTGTTAGCTCATCGTCAATACATTGTGTCTAACTTATTCACAAGTACTAAAGGAGTTGAGGAAATAACAACTAGAAGGGTAAAATGGTAATTTTATAAATCCCAACTAGTTGATGATATTCATGAAGGGTAAACATAGATAACATTCAATGGATCCGCTTAATATAATTAAGTTGAATTTGAGTAGAAAATAAATTCATTTGAACCGAGAGATTCTCAGTGTAGACTCTTTAGTGGAGTCAGTTGACATTAAGCTAATACTCGAAAAAGGTTTGTGAACTTTTGAGTCCGAGTATAGAAGCTCAAGCTTTATTCATTTGGATCCATAAGGTCACTATTACAGGTCATTAGAGTTGGATTGTTAAACTAGAAGCTAAGTCAAAATAAGTTCAAGTGTTGAACTAGACTTTTTCTCGGAAAATGTCTAAAGGGTATTTTTGTCCACAATGACATAAAATGATGTGAATGTCAAAATAAGATTTGAATATTTTTATTTGATGAAAATATAAATTATTTCCTAAAGCCGAAAAGTCGTTTGAGGCATTATGAAATTAATTTCGTTATTTGTGCAATTATAATTCTACAATGGGCATTTTAAGAATTATCTTAAAAGAAATAAGGAAGCATCTAGATGCTCCTCCCTAGGTAGAAGTTCGCCCAACATAGCATCAAGAGGAGAGCTTTATTTCCCTTTAATTATAAGGATAATTACCCAAAAGGAAAAGGGAAATGAATTTCCTTGAGGAGGTAATAAATAAGCTAAGTGAGGAAACAAATTTCCTCCTTACTTGAGGTATATGGCCGGCCAAACTAAGAGGGAAAGAGGAAGAGAAAATCAAATATTGTGTCATGAATACATTATTCATTCATGAATGAATACTTGACCTTTATAGGTTTTTCCTTCTCTTATAAATAGAGCCTCACATAGATATGTAAAAAAAAAGCTTTATTCTTGCTCTCTCCCTCTTTTGGCCGACCCCCTCTCTCTCTCTCTCTAGAAAATACTCTTCTTATTTTGCACCTAGATCCATACTTGATCTAGAGAATTAGCTTATGATCCAAGAATTGTTCTTGGTTCATATTGTTTAATTGTGCCCACACACAAATCCTTCTAAACCTCTATAGACTCTTGTAATAAAAAATTTAGGTTTCTCAAGTTATTGTTTAGGTTTGAAGGAATCAAGCTAGAAGAGAAGATCTACCTTTCCCGAGACACTTCAAGTTTGAAGACACAAGAAAAGTTTGTATTCAAGTAGGTTTAATAATGATTTTAATTTATAACGTGTATATGCTCTTTATCTAGGTTAGTAAAAATTGTTTTACTTCTAAAAGAAATTTTTAAATTCCGCCATTAATATAATTAATGATAAATTTTTCTTTAACCCTAGACTTATTCCAACAACAGCTTCGTACAATTACAATTCTACAATGGGTATTTTAAGAATTGTCTTAAAAGAAATAAGGAAGCATCTAGAAGCTCCTGTTGGAAATTACTTAACGATTTAAGTAGATTATTATTAAACATAAAAAATTACGTGCGAAATTAATAATAAAAATGATCTAGCATATTAAACTATTTAATATCTAACAACCTATTGGCATTAAAATCATAAGTATGTGAATTAACAAATTAATTCTAATCTAGGAACATGTTAATTAACAATTTAATTATAAACATGTATGTCGATAAAATTTAAACACTCCAATCAACACATAACAAATTATATAATTAACGAGTATTTAAAGATATCGAGACTTACAAATTCGAGTTATAAATAACTCGGTCGAGGAATTGTTCTCGAGTTCGAAGCGAGAATCTTCAAGCTTCTCCAATTTCGGGTAGCAAGGCTCCTCGTCACGTCACTACGTCGAAGAAGAGCAGGGCTTGGACTCCTCGGCGGCAGCTCCTAGAACCGGGCTTGGACGGCGAAGGCAGCGAGGCGCGGAGATGCTGTTAGGCCGCTGTCAGGCGCACATGCATTCGGACGGGCGGAGGCAGATCGCAGGCGAAACTTCGCGACGACGCTGAGAGCTCTTGGAAACTCGGATCGGCACGCTGTTTTTTGCGTTGCATCGGCAATGAACTGACTTAAATGGGTTCGGAAAGAGATCTGTGTTTGCAAACTCAGATTCGTCGGGTTCATCGAATCTTTTGTTAGGAGGTAAGATTTCCAAAAAAATAAATTTTAACGAAAATGGACCAAACAACCACAAGTTGATTCAACGATGACACAAGAAGAAAAACAAGAAGATGAGTGTGGGCTCAGATGAATGCACACGAGAAAACAAGAAACAAAATTTTGTCCTTCCAGGTGATGGGATGGTCGGCCAAGTGGGGGGAGAGAGAGAGAGAGTCTTGACCTAGGGTTTCCTCAAACCCTTTATTTATAGGCATTGTTAATGGGCTCTCATGTGGGCTTTTGTTGAATCAATATTCAGCCCAAAACCATGTTAATGACCGACCCCTATGTCCTACTCGTTTCTCAATTTTGTTTCCCAAATTGCCTTGATTTAATTTTCAAATTCGACTTAATTTAGAACTCTCATCTATTTAATAACTTGTTATTAAATTGTTTCATGATTATCGAATAACATAAAATGAGAAACGTTTTATTTTCTAATATTGTTATTATGAATTCTCAAGAAAATTATTATCACAATAATAAAGTTCTTTAATTCACAAAATCAATAATTAATGAATAACACATTATTCATCAATTCGCTTAGAAAATAATTTTCTCTATACAAATAATAATTTGTATATGAGTAAATCAATTTATTGCGTTCAATTCATCTCTTCTAAATGTGCATCATTGAGACCTTATGGACCCACATGAATGAAGCTTGAGAATAAAGCACGGACTCAATAATTCACAAATTATTTCCGCCTTATAATTCTTAATAATGGTCGACTCCACTAAAGAACCAATACTGAAAATCTCTAAGTTCATGCACGCATACTTTTCCGTTTGAAGTCACATAACTTTTCTGTACTCGATCCACGGTGTACTTTACCAAAATACCCTTCGTGTGTATCAGTAAGTCCGAGGAATGTAAAATTACCGTTTTACCCCTAGAGTTATTATTTCACTAACTCGTTTGTTACATGTGAATGAGAAAAAACATAAAGTGAGACGTCAATACGTGTCACATGTTTTAATCAAGGAATCTCATATTCAATGATCATCTGGCCAGATTACATTCACTATCTCGTAACAAAGCATAGTGTGATACAATGACTTTCATTATGTGTACACGAATTCCATATCTGTGAATCACATAATCCAACACTACAACATTATGTCACCAACCGTCGGGTCAGATGCACCCATTACACGGCCATCGCCCATTGACAAATCAAATGACATAAAGTGTAGCATCGACTATGCACTCACCTCAGGATTAAGGTAGTTATTGAAGTACCCCTCGTATGTGATCTTGGAGCTTCTAGATTAAAAAGTTTTATATTGAGCTTCCATAGAATCACTAGGTCCTGTTCAATATCTTCTATAAGATATCAAGAATGAAATCATAGAGTCACAACTTTCTATATCACATGATAAGATATCATGATTCATTCAAACAATCGTTACTTAGACTCGAATGCTCAATCGGTCTTAAGATTGCGAACAAATGGTTTAAACTAGTCACAAGGGGTTATCATGTCAAATATGTATTTAACACCCTTTTCGTTGATGACAGTTTCAGAGCGTAACATACATACATAAACACAAACTATAGGAAAATATGTTTATTTATTAATATTAATGTTTCAGCAAAATATTAAACTATATTCTTGGTTCATATTGTTTAATAGTGCCCACACACAAATCCTTCTAAACCTCTCTAGACTCTTGTAATAGAAATCTTAGGTTTCTCAAGTTCAAGATTAGAAGTGAAGGAATCGAGCCAAGGAAGAAGATCCACCTTTCTCGAGACGCTTCAATTTTGAAGATACAAAAAAGGTTAGTATTAAAGTAGATTAAATAATTTTTTTAATTTATAACATGTATATGCACTTTATCTAGGTTAGTAAAAATTGTTTTACTAGTAAATTTTTTTTTATATTCCGCCATTAATATGATTAATGATAAATTTTTCTTAACCATAGACCTATTTCAACAAGGAGCTCTTTTCAGAATGATGTGTCTTATGAACCAATAGAGACTGAATCTTCTACTGAAATTAGTCATAAATTTATTCCTTCAACCAGAATTCAAAAGAATCATCTTATTCACAGTGTAATTGAAGATGTCAATGATTGTATGAAAACTCGAAGAAAGCCTCCGGTTAACTCTAGAGAGATGACCATCATCATCTGTTTTGTGTCAAAGATCGAACCTAAAAATATGAGTGAGGCCATTAATGATGAATTCTGAATGAATGCCATTAATCCGCGTGTGTAAAAACGACAGAAGGAGATGTCGTTTCTCTATTTTGCTCATGAGTCGGTTGATTTTTCAACGAGCTTTGTGTTTCTTAACTTTAATTATAATAACTCTCTCGATCAAAGCGGTTCCAACTGCTACAATTCAAATTTTCTCAGTAATTGCCTGTGTTTGAAGAATCGTTTTCTCATCAAAATGGTTAGAACGAGAAGCGGAATTCAAACCTCTTTTCCTCGCAAGATAAGAAGAATAATGTGCCACAAAGGGTGATACACGATCATGCAAAACCTGTCGTCTCTAAGGGTTTGGGACAGACCTCCACAGATTGTGCCGATGGTCAGGCCGGAGGTACTCCTGTGCGAGGAAAATCCCAAAATATCCTTTTCGATCAGCGCCATCTTTTGACAATCCGCGACATCACTGGTCCTCCATTAAGTGATTCATCTAAGAAAACCGTGTCCGACGCTACTCCTCAACTCTCCGTCAACTCTCAAGATCACTCTCCAACGAAGACTGTATCAAGTACTCCCACTCCATGTACTGATAATGTGGATAAGAGTATACCTCTGAATATGATTCATGGCCCTGCTGATATGGAAATTATCAAAAGATGTTTGGGTTCGAACTAGGAAAATGAGAAAACCCCAAATGCTACCCCAGACTGTTCTGACAAGTTTGTGTTAGATTCTGTGGAAAATTCGGAGTCCAGTCTTAAGAGAAAGGATCCCTCTGCTTCTGAAGATGTTCCTGATGACGATGATACCATATTGAGTGCTCTTCATACTGCCACGAAGAAACTTAAGAATGCCTCTGATCTGGTTGTGCAACCCACATAATCTGCTTCTCATACTCAGATATCTGGATCAATAAAGTCTCAAGAAAAGACTCTTGTTGTTGACTCGGTTGTTTCTACACCGAAGAAGGCCTCTCCTACCATCTCTCTAGTGAATAAGAACAAGTCTTCTACTCGTCAACCTGGGGTTATGAAGAATAAGAAGAGTGTTGTTAAAAGGCCTAAGATGAAGAAGATTACTAGGCTTTCTGTGAAGAAGAAGAAAGCAGCACATACTCATCCTCGTCATCAGGTTCCTTTTGCTCATGATGATTCTTCAGAAGACTCTCCCTCGCCTGTTCTGGAGATGAATAAGTACAAGGATGGAATGAAGATTCCAAAGAATGTTCCGTCTGCTCCTTTGGATAATACATTCTTTCGCATAGAGGCTCAAGTTGCAAAGTGGAAATTTGTCTATGCACGCAATATTTTCCCTGAACGTGAGCTATCAATTGATACCACAAAGTTTTCTGAGATCATTGATCTTTTGCAAGAGTCTGGTCTGTTGATGACTATCAGCCATATGGGGCCTTACTACCCGAAACTTGTCAAGGAGTTCATCATTAGCCTGTCTCCAGATATGGACTCCCCGAACAGTCCACATTATCGGAAGGTTCTTCTGCGCGGCCATGCATTTACCTTCACCCCTGCTATGATAAACACCACCTTGGGTCGTTCTTCATCAACTCACAGTGATTCTCTCCCTAGCAGAGACACCATTGCTAAGGTGATTACTGGAAATAAGAAAGCAGTTTGGCCAATAAAGACAGGTCTTCCTGCTGATGAGTTGACTGCCAAATACTCAATTCTTGCTCGCATTGCTGCTACTTCCTGGGTTCCTACCTCAAATGGCTCTCTGGTTTCCTTCGAGGCTGTTCGCTTGATCTATCAGATTGGGATTCATGGCAGGTTCGACTTTGGTGCTCTTGTTTATGATCATTTTGTCAGACACGCAAAGTCATATGCATCACAGATGCCGATTGATTTTCCTTCTCTTGTCACGAAGATTCTACTTGACCAGCAGAGGGATTTATTTTGAACTGATGATATAAAGGGAAAGACTCCCTTCCCTCTAAAGTTTCATCAGAAACACTTTGAGGGTCGGCATGTGTGATATTGAGCGCCCCATCTCTCATTCTACTGTTGATGAAAATGTGCAGAATACTTGGGTATCCCTCAGCTCTTCTCAACAAAATGATGCTTATTAGCTTCTGCTCCAGGAGTCTCTGTTCCTTCAAGAGCTCATTGTGACCTCCTCTAAGCGCAAGGGTATTGTGGATTGCATGATAAAACTCATGAAGACTTGACATCTACTTCTGCTGCTCAAGATGTTCCAACAATGTCTGATACAGTTTCCACTTGAGCTTGCTGTCGTGTTTTTTTTTTGGTTTTGAATCGTCTTGTATTTTGCTCTTTTGTGTTCAGTCGGTATGGTTGTCTAGACATGTTGTGACTATGTCCCCAGACTTGTTTAAAGACTTATGCTATTTTATACTTCGTCATTTGATATGCTGTCTTGGTGTGTTATTTACTCCCTCTGAGTTGGTCCATTCTTGCCTTTGTTCTATGTTTTGAGGCAATCAGGGGGAGATATTTTCAGTTATGTTAAGATTCAGATCATGGTAAAAGAATCTTGTTTGCTTGCCTAAAAAATAGCCAAAGGGAGAGTTTATTATTACGTTGAGATTGGCTTATTTTTATTAGGCAAGAAAATTAACTGAATATATCTCAATATCTTATCGTGATCACTGTCTTAACTTCTTGTGATTAAAGAACACGTGAAGGTTTGTCTTTGGTGGATTTGTGAAGGGTCATTAATTCAGGGGGAGACTGAATTAGGGTTTCACTTTATAGTTAGTAACTGAGCATTGATGTGTATGTTGTTCATGTAAGACCAATTGTACCGAGAACTATTATCATAGTGAAATCATTTCCACCGGGTTATCACACCTCCCAGATGTAGGAGACGTTGCTCCGAACTGGGTTACCAATTATGCGTGTTGATTATTAATTCCTGCATTATTTTTACTATCATCTTTATTGTGCTTGCAAATTGTCACATATATTGTTACAATATTGTTAGTGACAGTTGGCTAAACGTCTAACAGAATTTCAATACACATTCGAAAAAAAACTAAAAAGCTCTCTCCAAAAAATAAAAAGTTTTCTCTGAAAAATCCTAAAGTCACCGAGACTCCAAAATTGTCTGCCGCTCTCACAGAGCTCAATATATTTTTCAATGTCGGCGTGTTTTACAGGGTAAGATATGTGACATTTCGTTTTTTTATTTTTGAAAAACGAAAAAGATTTTGAAAGTAAGAAGATTTTGAAAGTTTTTGAATTTATTGATAATTTCCCCGCCGCCTTCGGGAAAAGCTGCGGCATGGTTGTCAAAAGCTTCATCAAGATCGAGTCGACTTTCGTCGAGCACTGGAACTGGGATTTTGGCCCCAAGGTATAGTGTGTTGGTTTTCTTTGCCTATCTGTTGACGACGTTGATGGTGTTACTGAGTCGAGGCCTAAGTATCTCCCGTGGCTAGACGCGAAAGCCGAGAGAGGATATTGATCATCTGTTTTGATTTTGTTTTTTGTTTTTTAGAGTTTAATCTTCTGTGTTTATCAGATTTATCTTACAAAAAATTGGTTTATGTAAATCAGGATTTCTCTGGTTGCTGTGACAGCTTAAAATATATTTATAGTTGTCTTTTAAATAATATATAAATATGAACACATTAACGTGTACAACGACTTTTAATTTACAATAATCTAAAATATATTATCCTCAAGATTTTGAAAATTAACGTGTAAAACGATGTTTCGTGTCTAGAAATTATAGAAAAATAAGAGTTTTGAAACTACAAAAAATGGAGATGAAATAAGATATATGTATATATATATATATATATAGAGAGAGAGAGAGAGAGAGAGAGAGAGAGAGAGAGAGAGAGAGAGAGAGAGAGAGAGAGAGAGAGAGAGAGAGAGAGAGAGAGAGAGAGAGAGAGAGAGAGAGAGTTGACAATAAACAAAAGAATAATTTTATTTTAAAAATTATAAGATCTCAGAACTTTGTAGAACTAAATCATTGAGTTACCAATAAAAAATCGGCGGAATTGAATTATAATTAACTTTTTAAATTAAATCAATTTACAAACTCGTGTAAAACTTAAAATTTAAAATTGGAACACACTCAAAACTCAGAATTTGGCCGAAATTTAAAGGGTATTTTAGCACTTGGACCATTAACGTGTAAAACGACTTTCAATTTACAATAATTTACCGTAGTTTATAATTTATTATCATCTTCATGAGCTCGAGAAAATGCCTAGAAATTGTTCAAAATTCCCTGAAAATGAGAAAGAATGCAAAATAATGAAGAAATAAAGATTAAATTCGAAAAAGACAGAGGAAGCTGCAATCAGTTAGCCGATATTACCAATAGAAAAAAAAATAAGAAAACTTCTCAAATTATATTGACTTATCAAAATTATAGGAAAAAAATATTGACTTACCAATTCCAAATCGGCGATATTAAATGTGACTTATGAAAATAAATGAAATCAAAATGCGTAGAAATGAAATTCAAAATTCGAACTCAAAATATTATAAAATTAGCCGAATATTTGAATAGCAAATCAGTAAACGCATATGGTTAATTGGTCTACTATGTCGGCACTAGGACCATTAATACAAATTTAACGAAACATTAACTATATTAAAATTGATGTACTAAACGTCGGTTATTTCGTTAATGTTCTTATTTTTTCGTGCATAAAATTAAGTGTTGTGATTTGATGGAGATATGTTTTTATTTTTTAAGGCAAGAGATTGTTTTAACATTGAAGAATTTTTTTTGTAAAATTGATTACTTTTCTCCAATTTTTTTATAAAATAAATCGAAAATATTAAATAGAAGCTCATTATAAAATGGTCTAAAGTTAGAGGTATTTGAGGAATTTATTTGCGAAATAATTCGAACCCGAAAGCATAACCACATGTAATGAAATTCAAAAATTCAAACACTTCGTCATAGTATCTTCCCTCCAATGTCTGCTTCTTCAACTCCCACCAAATCCCCTTCGTCAAAATCCAACCGCCGCCGGAGCACAATGACCGGCGACACGTCCGCCGCAACTACCAAATCCCGCTTCGACGCCTACAACCGCCTTCAAGCTGCGGCGGTGGCGTTTGGCGAAAAGCTTCCGATCCCGGAGATCGTCGCCGTCGGAGGCCAGTCCGACGGAAAATCATCCCTCCTCGAAGCCCTCTTAGGGTTCCGATTCAACGTCCGCGAGGTCGAAATGGGAACTCGCCGACCTCTGGTCCTCCAGATGTCCCACGATCCCTCCGCTCCTGAGCCGCGGTGCCGATTCCAGGACGAGGACTCCGACGAGTACGGAAGCGCCGTCACTTCGGCGTCGGAGATCGCCGACACGATCAAGTCCCGCACGGAGTTGCTGCTGAGGAAGACAAGGACCGCAGTCTCGGCGAAGCCCATCGTGATGAGAGCGGAGTACGCTCACTGCCCCGATCTGACGATCATCGACACGCCGGGTTTCGTACTGAAGCCGAAGAAGGACGAGCCAGAGAATACTCCGGAGGAGATTCTGGCGATGGTGAAGTCGCTGGCGGCTCCACCACATCGGATTGTTTTGTTTCTTCAGCAGAGCAGTGTCGAGTGGTGCTCCTCTCTCTGGCTTGATGCTGTGAAGGATATCGACCCGGGGTTCCGACGCAGCGTTATCGTTGTCTCCAAGTTTGATAATCGTCTCAAGGTAAGAAGCTCTTTCTCTTTGTTTTGATTGGAGAAATGTTATTTGTATTTGGTTGAGCTTGTAGGTATATACAAAAGTAGAGAGAAATGAGGTTTCTTTTCGTCTTCAATTGGATTGGTAGAGGAAGAGAGAGGAGAGAGTAACTTTTTGGTTTTTGATCCATTTGGTACAACTGCTGTAGTACTAGAGTCTAGTTGCCAGAGGTAGTCTTTTGGGTTTTTAAATTAACTGGGAAGACTGTGCGGAAATCTAGAGATTCTTCTTTAAGGTCTTTGATTGAACTGGTTTAGCTCAAGAAGAGTCTTGTCCTTTGTTTAAACTGGGTTAAGTGTCAGCATAACTGGAGAGAGAGAGAGAGAGAGAGAGAGAGAGAGAGAGAGAGAGAGAGAGAGAGAGAGAGAGAGAGAGGGAGTCTTCATGGTCTTTGTTTGAACTGGGTGTAGTGTTTTGCATATCTGAAGATCGACAGAGAGTCAGTGATGGTTTCCCAGTATCTAATAAAACTTGGTTTTCGGTATAACTGCACAGGAGTTCAGCGACAGATGGGAAGTGGATCGGTATCTGAGTGCAAGCGGATACCTGGGAGACAACGCCCGGCCCTTCTACGTTGCCCTCCCGAAGGACCGGAGTGCTGTCTCGAACGAGGAGTTTCGGAGGCAGATCTCTCAGGTGGACTTGGAGGTTCTCCGTCACCTCCGTGAGGGCATCAACGGCGGCTTCGACGAAGAAAAGTTCAAGCCTTTCATTGGTTTCGGGTGCCTGAGGGAGTATTTGGAGTCTGAGCTCCAGCGCAGGTACAAAGAGGCTGCCCCGGCCACGCTCGCTCTGCTCGAGCACCGCTGCGGAGAAGTCACAGCTGAGCTCACCAGAATGGACTCCAAGATCCACGCCACCTCCGATGTTTCCCATCTCAGGAGGTTTGCTATGCTCTACGCTGCTTCTATCGCCAATCACGTGGTGCGTGCTAATCACCATATTATAAACATTGGCTTGTTTTAACCACGGCTCCATAAATTTTGGCACTATCAGTAACTGAACTTGAGAAAATATTGCACTTGTATTCCAGTTATCTAACTTCTACGAAGTCGATTTTGAAACCGGGGTATAATTGATTTGGTGATGATATTTCACATGAGCTGGCTGTTATACTTTAATTTACATGGGCATGCGAGTGGAACACTTGGGATTCAGTAAAGTTTAAACTGACGGAAGTTGGGCAAAATGACTGCTAAGAAAAAATAAGGGTTACGATCTGCAACAACTAGTACAGTTCGGGACCATGTGTGCTTAAATCCTAATGTGTTGTGTCTTATTTGTATTGGCATGTTTTGTTTTCTTACTTTTTCAGGGAGCACTGATTGACGGGGCGGCTGATCCGGCTCCGGAGCAATGGGGAAAGTCTACAGCAGAGGAGCAATACGAGAGCAGTGTTGGGGCTTGGCCGGGCGTAACTTCGGATATTAGGCCGCCGAACTCCAGCCTCAAACTCTATGGCGGGGCTGCTTTTGAGAGAGTGATGCATGAATTCCGATGTGCTGCGTATTCTATTGAATGCCCAACTGTCTCTAGAGAAAAGGTTAGGAGGGAGTGAAATTTGGTCACTGAGTTTGATGGCAGATCAATATAGTTGGGCTTGACTATTTGGTGGTTTTAAATGGAACAGGTTGCAAATATATTGCTTGCACATGCCAGCCGGGGCGTGGGCACCGGAGCGATGCAGGCTGCGGCTGAAATAGCACGAGCTGCGGCGAGGTCGTGGCTTTCACCACTCTTAGACACAGCCTGTGATCGGCTCGCGTTTGTGCTCGGGAATCTCTTTGATCTTGCTCTGGAAAGGAATCGCAGCCGTGACTTGGAATGTAAGCAATCTTAATAACCCTTAATCTTCAGTGCTTTATATCATGATCGGAGATGTTCTGGACAGTATAATATTTGGGAGGTTGTTAGGGGTTAAAGTAAAAAGGTTCAGTTAACTTGTAAATAAGAAGGGTTGGTAGAGAGAAAGGGAGGAGGTGGTATGACAGACTAGAGTGAGAAGAAAATCTCATCTAGGAGTGCACAATCCTCTCCAATACCATCTAGAGTATTTTGTTTAATTTGTATTTCTGTTAATTCTGATAAGTTTTCGAGATTTGTCTTGATGACCTATATGTGGTTAAATTCAATCAAAATGAGAAAGTGTATTCGATCGTTGCTGAAACCATTCTAGGCTCTCACTATGGCTTCTTATTCAAATAGAACCAACTGCGTTTTAAAGTTAAATTTAAGACCTTTTATAACTTGGGGAGCAAGTTTTCTCCTAGTTGGTTTCTACACATTTTTTCCCTTTCTAAACGCACTGTGTCTGCATAACAATCTGTACAGATGGGAATAACTCGGCAAACATGGACGGTTACGTTGGGTTTCACGCGGCTCTAAGGCACGCCTACATTCGTTTCATCAAAGACCTGGCCAAGGAATCCAAGAAGCTCATACGGCACCACCTCGACTCGGTCACAAGCCCTTACTCCCTCGTCTGCCACGACACTGATTCCGTGCCCCCCATTCCTCGATTCAACCCCGCTTCGGCCGGATTCCTGTCCCTCGAAGTAGTCTCCGACGGGGACCAGGAAAACCGGCCGCCGGGAGAGAAGAACATGGCGCTTCAGACCACCCCGGGGAAAGGCGGCGCCGAAGCCAGAGAGGCACTGAGAGAGAGCCAGCTGACGATCCCGGAGACTCCTTCGCCGGATCAGCCGTGCGAGGTGGCGCCACATGGGTGCGCCAAGGAGGCCGGGAAAAGGGCCTCGAGGCTCACCGGAAACAACGGGAGGTTCATTCAGAACGGTAATCTCTTGTTCGGAGGTGGTGGGGTCCGATCAGGGTCTGCTTATTCCGACGTGTGTTCTTCGGCTGCGAGGCACTTCTCGAGGATACGCGAAGTTCTCGTCGAGACCAACGTGGCTTCCGCGCTTAATTCTGGATTCTTAACTCCATGGTAAAAACAAAAGCTTCTCTTTTTTTTGAACATTATATAATATTTGCTGCTCGTGAACGAAAATGTCATGATGATGATTACGAGCTGGCACCAAAAAAATCCTTATAGTTAGTTTTCTTACATAACAAGTTATCTTCATTTTATTTAGAATAGAGGGCTATCAACTGGAAAGATTTAAGCTACCCATCTCTTCTTATTATCTAGAATTCACAAAAGGGTAACACACAGAGTTTTGTAAAATGGAAATTATTGGGTGAGTGTTTGTGAGTTATTAGATCGAATCAGGCTTGTGCACATTTGCAACAAAGAGATTCTTATAGATGCTTGATGTAGTTTATCTTGAACTAACTAGAATGACAAATATGTTCGTCTAATTTTTCATGTCGGACAGAATTGCTTGGGGTCTAACATATCTGTTTTTGCATCAACTGTTGTGATGTATGCAGCCGAGAGAGGCTTGTGGTGGCACTTGGTCTGGATTTATTTGCAGTGAACGATGAAATGTTTATGGACATGTTTGTGGCTCCTGGAGCCATCGACGTGCTGCGAAACGAACGACAGTCTCTTCAAAAACGACAGAAGGTTCTTGAGTCTTGCTTGAATGAGTTCAAAACCGTTGCTCGTGCACTTTGATTCTTTCCTTCATCTTTATTTTGGAGTGTCTTTCAATGTTTTATTTTCACAGCTAGTGAAAATCTTCATGGATAAGCGATTCATATCCAATTTATTTTCATTTTTGGTAGTGCAAATCGTTGCCTTTCTACTCACACAATATGATGTCGGAATTGTTCTATTTAAAAAAAGAGACTAGCTTTGCATAGGAGGAACTTGATGCTTTTTGCATATGACAAAAACACTTCAAACGAGAACACCATTCCATTCCTTTGAAGTAAAAATAGAGAGATCATATTCATAACCATACGACAATGTTTCTAATTTATTAAATATAAAATAGTTTTATCTAACATTTTTCTCAATTTCATATCTTCAACTTATAAACTACATAAACTAATAATAAATAAATAAATTTAAAAGACAGCTGTTTGGCATATTTTGAAGTATGAACTATTCATGAAGCTTCTGAAAGCAAAAGAGGGCTAAACATGGGATGTGAGTGGTCCCCAATCTACCATTACCGTTGTCTCTAATTTCAGGAACCTGCATTTCAATCTTTTCTAAATTTACAATCTAGTCCCTATTTTATATTGTATTTGATTCTCATCATCAACTTCCTTTTTCTTTTGCTAGTTTGCTTTTTTGTTTATTGGCGTTTAGCTCACAACACTAGATTCCCTAATCGATACCTACATAGCCTAGCTTAGACTATCTGAGGTACATAGTACACACAACTGTTGCACATCATGTATATTTCCCATAATTATTATGTTTTTACTTTTATGGTTTATATATCTCGAATGAATGGTATTTGTAGTATTTCTTTTTTAGGAAATTTATTACTTTTTTATAGTTTTTATATCTCAAATGAATGGTATTTGTGGTATTCTTTTTTAGGAAATTTATTACTTTTCATAGTTTTTATATCTCAAATGAATGGTATTTGTAGTATTTCTTTTTTAGGAAATTCGACAACCCAAGTCAGTTTGTTCAAAAAATAAGAATAATAAAGAAATATTACATTTTTTAGACAGTAAGGAAAGGAGTGAGCTTACTTCTAATTTGCTTTATTATTGAGTCTACAAAAGTGATTTTAATTTTAATACCCAGTACATTATTTTGGATGGTGAATTATGTTTATTCTAAGTGTCTAACTTCCAATGCATGAAACATGTAATTATTACAAAGATGTTCTGTGAAGAAAAATGCAAAATTTTTGCTGTGGAGACTTATCCATAAAGTCAAAAAATTTGATGAAAAGAAAAGGAAAAATTGTACAGGCAAGCTCTGAAAGAAAGAATAATATTGTGTAGCAACCATACTAAAGAATAATGCCAAATAGAAAGAAGACCAAAGTAAGTAACACTACTCAACTCAAGTATGTACCAAATATTCAATGACGAAAAAGAAACACATCCACACTCTAAATTCCAAGAAAATCATGATCAGAAAAAGAAAAGAAAAAAACTTTATCTCACATTCGTCTACCAAGTTATCTAACTGTTCTCAAGTGTAATATTCTGTTTGATTTCTCACCTTTCTTTTCCTCGACTGAAAATTCTGATGAGGTATTTGTTTAGTCGTGTTTTAACATTCACAATATTATTTCTAACCAAGTTGCAAGTTGTGCATTTACACTTAAAAATATATTCATTTATCAAGTAACGCTGATTTCATCAATCACAAGACCGAGCTGGAAATCTTATAAACTTAGTTCGTAAAATAGATTGACAGTCTAGTTTGCTTAGATATGATGTAACAATTAAAATTTGATTTTATTTTTAAAATTTGCGTGGTCTAGGGTCTTAAGACTATCTCACCTTTCACCGCATTCCACAATAACTACCAAAATTGCCACCTAAATTTCACTTTGTTTTATATCTCAAGTCAAGCCGGCTAAACCCAACTTTTTTCCCTTAAATGTACGTATAATACTTATTACTACATATTGCTTTTTAATCAACTCATTTAGTAAAGTTTTTGTTGGTGTTGTTGCAGTTGTTTTTAAAAGAGTAATTTTACTTTTTAAGAAATATATATTATTTAAGTATTTAAATTTGAATTTTTATGTATTTTCAAACAAAAATATTCTTAAAAGAAAAATAAAAACAATGTCATATGATATTAAGTTTGGTAGGAAAAAAATTGAAGGTTTTAATATGAAAATATGTAAAAAATTTAATTTTGTTATTTTTTAAGTACCGCGTCTAATGACAATATTTATTTATGTTTTGGACGTAGAAAATAAAATTTCTCTTTTTTGTATCTAAAAACAAAATCAATAATGGAGCTGTTTTTTGTTTAGAACTCAGGGATAGACTATAGCCAAATACACAATACATTTATAGATACAAATGACACTTTTTTTTGCCAAATATTGTACATTTTATTTGCCTAATGCTAGGTACATAAATAATCCGCTATAGTGTTGCAGTTTCTCAAATTTTAATTTCGATACATAAGTTTAAGATGTTATGCTAGATTCTAACGAAGAGGAGCTGTGCGGATATATTTAAAATATTATCCAGTTAAGGAAATGACAAATCCAGAACCATCACGGAAAAATACACGGAAAAGTAGTCAATATATTTCGGTGCTATCCAAATAATTGAAATATCTGGCCCAAAAGAACAAAGAATTGTTAAATAATAATTTAAAGGAAAAACAAGAAATAGTATAATAACATGGAATGCATCTCAATGATTGTGTTCCCATAAAAGTAAATTTTTCTACTGAAACTCAGTTGAAAATAAAATAAAATAAAACTCAAACATTTCTAAACAGTTTATTTTAAAAATATAGACGGTTGTCTTCTTTTTTTGCACCGAAGCTCAACTTCAACCTATTCATTAATTCTAACTTTTTACTTTTTGATATATGATTTACAAGAATAACAGTCAAGAAACGTGTTCGAAAAATGATACGAGCTCGTAACAATTAATACCGTCGAAAACACAACTCGATGACTACGAGCAGAAAAATTTAGTTTGAGCGGAGTCACACTCGGAATTACGACTATAAAGTAAAATGGTATTATAAGGACATCGCTAAGGGTTATGAAATTCAAATTTAAACCGTCGGCATATAAACAAATATAAATAACTATTTAAAGCACGTTTGTTCATTAATGTTTATGCTTATCAAAAGGGAACTTTTTATTTTATTGACTCAAAACTATAAAATATATTCAGTTTAAACGCATCATTTATAAAATATTTTAAGTTGAATTTTTGGATCAAAATTTGATAAAAAATCTTTAGTGGCAAAACACTTAGTTTGTTCAAATTATTTTAGGGATTTACTTGAAGATTTGGTTATTAACCAGTTATTTTTTTTAATGATTTTCTTGTTAAAACTTATTAAATGTTATTCATATAGTGAGTATTAGCAACAAATGTATTAGATCGGCTTAATTTTTTGTTAAATCTAAGTCAATTTTAAGTTTTGGACTTTAAAAATGATGACATCCTTTATTTTCATCGGACGTACGATAAAAAAGGTTTAAGCTGAAACTTAAGACGTAGTTTTTTTAAAACGGGACGTCTAAAATATCGTACACTATCACACCGCATCGTACACTATCATACAAATCATTTTTCATTAGTTTTGAGTCTATAAAATGAAATTCAATTGCTTTCTATATCCGATATCTCTTTTATAATTTTATGGATACTTATTTAATTATATTCGGTTACTTACTCGCAAATCCCTAAATAACATATATCTTTTTGCTAAGTTACTTTTTCATCGTGTTTTCTGCAATTACGGAAGAAAAGACCCCCCAAAAAAATTAAAATCATCAATTTTCAATTTCTAACTGGTTGTGATTGTGTTTGGTGTGATTCTCACATCAACAGTTTGACAACAACGGTGAAAAATCTCTCATCTTTCTTCCTAACTTTCAAAGTTCAAAACACTCTCAAAACACTAACCGACATGTCTTCTTGCACCCCTGCTTCCTCTTACGAGAATGAAGTTGATCATCGAACTGAAATCCATGTTGGCCGCCCTCATCGAGATAATTATTCGTATAGGGCCATGGCCTGGGAAGACTCGTTGGAGATTCGGCACATGGCATCGGACACTCGTTGTAAGGGGTTGAATTTACCTTCCCCGTGATCCAACCCAGATGCAACAAGGTCATAGAGGCCGACTAAGAACCTGCCTCCAGGAGTGTGCTTAGATTTCTCGGGAACTGTTCACACGCGAAACAACAAGGAGAGATAATTAGATTGAACTCCCTCCACCACCTTGCTAAATTTTTTCACACATGAAAACTCCAGTGAATGAACCCCCTCGATTCCATTCCCTTCCGCTCGGCAACGCCAAGCGCACACCAGTTCAGTTGAACCCGCACCTCGCTGGGTCGGGCAACCCATGAGCTGGTCCGAGTCACCTTAACATTTGAATATAGGAATCCTTCTCCTTAGACCATGAACGCCAGGAATCCTTTTAGCCAGAGTTTGATGAACCCGTGCTCGATAGGGGACGTGAACAAACTCCCCCTGAGATATAAAATAACAAACTAGAAATGTCGTCGCTCATGCGCTCCATGGAGGAATTTAATGCTCACTAGAGAGATGCACTCCATGTCTAAAAGGTAGCTGTCCTTTATTGGATTCTTGCATACTGAAGCGATATCCATGATCTTATCAGTATAAGATGCTTGAGATAGCGCTAACTTTCAGTTCTTCCGATCTCTAAAGATCTGAATCCTCAGAATGTAAGCCGCTTCTCCAAGAACCTTCATCTCAAACTTCTTTGACAACCCGATCTTAACCTCTGATAACTTTCCTACATTATTACCAATGAGTAGTATATCATCTACATACAGGACTAAGAAGACCACTTTGCCATCGTTTATCATCTTATAAACGCATGGCTCATCTACTGACTGATCAAAGCCGTAACCTTTTACAGTCTCGTCGAATATGATATTCCACGACCTATATGCTTGCTTCAGCCCGTAAATGGACTTTTGCAACTCACAAACCTTGTCCTCTTGGCCCTTCTCCATGAACCCGTCTAGTTGAGCCATATAAATCTGCTCGTCAAGATTTCCATTAAGAAATGCAGTCTTGACACACATTTTCCATATTTCATAATCAAGGGTGACAACAATGGATAAAAGAGTACACATGGACTTCAGCATCGCGACTGGCGAGAAGGTATCCTCATAGTTGATACCTTCCTTTTGTGTGAACCCCTTGTATGCGACTGCAGTGTAAACCTCTCCGATAAACATGTATCGTTCAGGTTGTCGGACACTCCTTTTACTGCAACGAATCACAGCGGGCTCAGTTTCCGTTTGTGGTTCTTCCACTATTTGCGTAGGACTTGTCCTAACTTGTGAAGTACCAGCTACTTCACCCAACATTTCCTTCAACACAAGTTTGCTTCTTGATACCGCATTCTTCATGTAGTCCTCTTCAAGTAACCTAGAGTTTGTGCTAATGAACGTTTTCTTATCAGCAGGACTATAGAATGTGTACCCTTTCGTCTCTTTAGGATATCCCACGAAAAGACATAATTATGAAAGACTAGCCAACTTGCTAATCTTTTGTCTCTAAACATGTGCTGGACAACCACAGATCCGGATGTTGTGTAAAACAAATTTTTTACCACTCCATCTCTCATAGGGAGTACCAGGAACCGTCTTCAACAAAATCTGGTTCAAAATTTAAGCTGCCATTTCTAAGGCATATCCCTAGAACAAATCATCGACCTCACCATATCTAGAAGAGTTCGATTCCTTCTCTCTGACACATCGTTTTGCTGTGGAGTGCTAGGTGTTGTAAGCTGAGAATGAATGCCTTCTTCTCTAAGAAGGTCTTCGAACTCTCCAGACAAGTACTCTCCCCCTCGATCTGATCGAAGGGTTTAGATCTATTTCTCCGTTTGCTTCTCAACCAAAGCTCGATACTCTTTTGAACATTTTAAAGGTATTGGATTTGTGTTGCATTAAAAAAACATGACCAAATTAAGAGTAGTCATCAGTGAAGGTTACAAAGTATTCATAACTCCTCTTGCTTGGATGTTGATTGGACCACATACATCACGATGTACGAGTTCCAATATATGCGTGGCTCTTAGACCTTTTGAAGAGAAAGGTCATTTGGTCATCTTGCCTTCATGATAGGATTCACACGTGGGCATGGATCCCACGCTTAGAGATTTCAAAAGACCATCCTTTGTCAATCTCTTAATCCTATCTAGGCCAATATGTCCAAGACGTAAGTGCCATAGATATGTGTCCAGTTTCATCACTATGAAACGTCTTACGCATCATGAGTGAATCATCATTCACTTTGGTGTCCAAGATTTTCGGTTAATTTGGATACAAAGAATAAATCGACTCCACACGATGAGCTTTTGTTATAAACGAATCATCAATAAAAATTTCTATACCATTATTGATTTTAACATTGAAACATCGTTCTTCCAAACGACCAAAAGAAATCAAATTCTCGCAAAAATCCGGAACATAATAAACATTAATATATAATAAACTTTTGTCTCCAAAATTCAGCTTCATAGTCCCGATGGATCTGGCTCCGACCTTCGTTCCATTTCCCCAGTTGAACGTGAACTCTCCATCTCCAATGCGCTTGGTTTGCATGAAACCATTCAAGTTACACACGATATAATCAGATTCCCCGCAGTCTAAAATCCAGAGCGATTCTTTATTTGCCGTGTAACACGATTGGGTAACAAAACTCATACATTTCCCCTTGACAGTCTTGAGGTAGGTGGGACATTTCTGCGCTAATGGCCGGCCTCTCCACAATGGTGACACTTGTCTCAAACTTTTCCACCTTCACGATGCCCTTGCCCTTGGCATATGCAGCATTTTTGTAAGGTTTCTTGGATCCCATTTGGTTGGCGTTTTTAGGCCCTTTCATCACCTTTTTAGAACCGGAACTCGAAACTCTATGTTCAGCAACATTGACTTCACCAGTCTTCTTCTTGTTCTTAGGGATAAGTCCCGCGGCAGTCTGCAACTCCTTCATGAGCTTGGTTATAGTATAACCGAGCTTGTTCATGGAGTAGTTCAAACGTAAGCTATCGAAAGATTCCGTCAGAGTCTCCAAGATCAAGTCGATCTTGGGGATTCTGTCGATCTCAGACCTGAAAATCTACATGTCGTTCAGGTGACCCATGATCAATAGCATGTGTTCCTGATTTGGAGTTCCCGGCTTCATCATGCAGTTCATGAAACTGCGGATAGCTTGCTACCTCGCCTGACGCTCATGGCATCCAAACGTCTCATGGAAATTATAGAGTATTTCATATGCTGTGACGATGTCCCGGTGATATTGTTGCAACATATTGCTCATAGAAGCTAAGATGTAGCATCTAGCAATGTCGTCGGACCTCATCCACGCATCATATGCGTCCTTTGTTGGAATAAGTTTAGGGTTAAGAAAAAATTATCATTAACACATTAATGGCGGAATATAAAATTTTCCTTATTAGTAAAACAATTTTTACTAACCTAGGCAAAGTGAAGAGGATGTATATATTAAAAACATTATTTAATGACTTGAAACTAACATTTGTTGTAGCTTGATCTTTGACGAGCCTTGGGAAAGGTAGATTGTCTCATTTGGCTCGTGACCTTCACTCCTAGTCTTGAATTGGAGAAACCTAAGGTTTCTATTGCATGAGTCTATAGAGTGTTTGAAGGATTTGTATGTGGGCACAATTAAACACAATAACTCAAGAACAAGTCTATGAGCTAAAGAGCTAATTTAGCCTAAGTCTAATGAGGTTAGGTGCCAAAATAATAGAATTATTTTGGGAGAGAGAGGAGAGATTTTGGACGGCCAAAAAGAGAGACAAGAGCAAGAAAAGCTTATTTTCACATATATGTGAGACTCTATTTATAGGAGAAGTAAAATCAAGAAAGAGTAATTACTCTTTTCTAGTATTCATTCATGACACAATATTTGACTTTCTCCTCCCTTTCTCTTGGTATATGGCCGGACAAATATGCTCCATTAGTGAGGAAAATTGTTTCGTCACTTAGCATATTTATTTCCTTCTCAAGGAAATTAATTTCCTCTTTTCCTTTTGGGTAATTATATGTATAATTAAAGGCAAAGAATCCTCTCCTCTTTGGGATGATGTTGGCCGAACTCTACACTAGGGACGGGCATCTAGATGCTTCCTTATTTCTTTTTAAGACAATTCTTAAAATACCCATTGTATAATTAATATTGCCCATTTAATGAAATTACTTTCATAATGCGTCGAACGACTTCTCAGCTTTAGAAACTAATTTATATTTCCATCACATGAAAATATTCAAAATCTTATTTTAAAATTCAATTCATTTTATGTCCAAGTGGACAAAAAAATACCCTTTAGACATTTTCCGAGAAAACGTCTAGTTCAACATTTGAACTTATTTTGACTTAGCTTCTAATTTAACAATCCTACTCTAATGACCTGTAATAGTGACCTTATGAATCCAAATGAACAAAACTTAAGCTACAATATTCGGACTCAAAAGTTCACAAACGTTTTTCGAGTATTAGCTTAATGTCAAATGACTCCACTAAAGAGTTGACACTGAGAATCTCTCGGTTCAAATGAATTTATTTTCTACTCAAACTCAACTTAATTATATTGAGCGGATCCATTGAATGTTATCTACGATTATCCTTCATTAATATCATCTACTAGATGAGATTTATAAAATTACTATTTTACCTTTCCAATTATTATTTCCTCAACTCCTTTAATACTTGTGAATAAGTTAGAAACGATGTATTGACGAGGAGATAACAAGTCACAACGTTTCATCCAAAAAAATACTTTATTTTATTTTTACACGGGTCGGTACATTTATTCACAATCCAAGTAATAAAGCATGAGGTGATATACATTGCATTTAGCAATCTTGTATATGAATTCCATATATACGAGAACTTCACAAAGTATACTCATGTGAAATTCAAAACCCAATACATCAGCAATAGAGCGCATCAAGTTCACAAACTTGGATCTAGAGTGTACCTTCTCAAATGAATATATTGAAGTTATGAAATAACATGTCTCATTTCAGGATTAAGGTAAGCACAATGCAATTCATACATAGTGACCTTAGACAAAAGAAGTTAAATGGTTTGTTCTTACATTTTCTCTCATCTTCCTCTAGTACATGGCCGGCCAAATATGCTTCATTAGTGAGAGAAAATTGTTTACTCACTTGGCATATTTATTTCCCTGTCAATGAAATTCATTTCCTCTTTTCCTTTTAGATAATTATCTTTATAGTTAAAGGCAAAGAATCGTATCCTCTTTGGGATGATGTTGGCCGAACTCTACACTAGGGAAGGGCATCTAGATGCTTCCTTATTTCTTTTTAAGACAATTATTAAAATACCCATTGTATAATTAATATTGCACAAATATGAAATTAATTTCATAATGCCTCAAACGACTTCTCTGCTTTAGAAACTAATTATATTTCCATCACATGAAAATATTCAAAATCTTATTTTGACATTAACATCACTTTATGTCCATGTGGACAAAAATACCCTTTAGACATTTTCCGAGAAAATGTCTAGTTCAACATTTGAAATTATTTTGACTTACCTTCTAGTTTAACAATCCTACTCTAATGACTACACTAAAGAGTTGACACTGAGAATCTCTCGGTTCAAATGAATTTATTTTCTACTCAAACTCAACTTAATTATATTTAGCGGATTCATTGAATGTTATCTACGATTATCCTTTATTAATATCATCTACTAGACGGGATATATAAAATTACTATTTTACCTTTCCAATTATTATTTCCTCAACTCCTTTAATACTTGTGAATAAGTTAGAAATGATGTATTGACGAGGAGATAACAAGTCACAACGTTTCATCCAAAAAATTCCTTTATTCTATTTTAACACCGGTCGGTACATTTATTCACAATCCAAGTAATAAAGCATGAGGTGATATACATTGCATTTCAACAATCTTGTACATGAATTCCATATCTATGAGAACTTCACAAAGTAACTCATGTCAACTTCAAAACCTAATACATCACTAATAGAGCGCATCTAGTTCACAAACTTGGATGTAGAGTGTACTTTCTCAAATGAATATATTGAAATAACATGTCTCATTTCAGGATTAAGGTAAGCATGCAATTCATACATAGTGACCTTGAGACCGAAGAGGTTAAATGGTTTGTTCTTACATTGTCTCTAAAGGTGCACTGGTCAATTTAGTATCTTCTGAAGATACATTGGAAGAACTATAGAGTTCCTAACTCTCTATACCTCGTAACCAGACATCATATATTCTTCCAACAATCATACTAGGATCAATAGTCCGTTGATCTTTAGATTATGAATCTTTCATTTTAACCTAACCATGAAGAGTTTGTTCACGCAAATCTACATTTGTCTCTTCATATATTATTAGGTTTGATTAAGGACTATAAGACTATTTAATATCGTAAATTTTCAAATAAACGAAAATGGAATGAATGAACGTTTCGAATTTTATTAATCTAATATGCAATTACAATAAGAACTTATGAAAGATTTATATTACATCAATATATACATAAATAATCTTCTTACGGGCATCTCTGCCAACATCATTGTCCTCTTTGCTGGAGTCATCACTCAGAGCTGGAGGACACAGGGTTGTGAGAACGTACTTGTGCTTTTTCACCGTCAACACGATGTCGAGGTTACATTTCCAATCAACGTAATTCTCACCCTCAAGTTTGTTCGAACTCAAAATTGTTTGCATTAAGTTAAAAGACATTTTGCTAAATATAAATAAAATAAATCAATTTGGTATGTGCTACATACATGCATGAACAATCCTAATATTGTTTGGATAGTGATAAATAATTCATGCTATTATGGACACAAATGATTAATTACTTTTGCTAGGAGATACCGCAATCAATGGCCTTTCATAGTTGTGACACATTACTATTTTGTTCGAACCTTTCAAGAAGTCACATCTTTTAGTTCTTACTAATTACCATAAACTTTGGTCACTTATTTTTAACGCATAGAATCTATGGGAGGATTAATTTAAACAATAAGTTTAAGTGTACAACCGACATGTGGGGCTTTATCCATGTGACTTTGATAACGGTTCTCCTAAGAAAGACCCCGCTTCATCGCTCCTCTTTAAGGCTTAGTTTATTAACAATTTAATTAGCAAAGTGATTCCGAAGTACTCCCATTGAAGGGAGGGCCACGATGGGTTACTCTTAGTTCATCACACACTATGTTAATTAAACTCATGACGGGGACCTTAGGTTGCTTCAATGATAAACAACCCTCCCACTTAATTTTAACAAAAATCGTATTTTTGTTGTAATTAGTTTACGTTTTATAACTCCCTTTATAAACTTAAAACTATATGATGAACATTTAATTTTAATGCGATATTAGCGTTCTATACTATACGACATGTGAGGTGATTTGGTATGAGATTAAATAAAATAAAACAAAAATTAGTTAACTTATCTAATGACCCATTTCTAAATACAACTCATAAGAAAAATAACATTGAAAAAATAAACTATTTAATTCTTCTATGTGTGGCCGGCCAAGGACTTTATGTAACACGTCATCGGATGTCTCGGGTCAGCTCCCACACGTTCCATAATGTGCGGCCAAGCCCGAGGTGCTGTCTTCCTTATTTTCTCGCTTCCGGATTACAAATTGTCTTTGCAAATTGAGGTTCAAAATTTAAAATTTAAAATTAAAAAATAAAACCGGAACGATAACCCAAAAATTCCTAGGGCCATATCAATGAGGATCGCATCTACAAAACACATTTACAAGCATTCATAATACAATTAACAATTATATAAAAACACCAACTTTAAACTAGTCACACAATTTAAAAACTAGTAAAAAGAATCCTAATTTTTAATGTCTTAACCCAGCCCTGATATCATTTGTTGGAAATTAGTTAATGATTAACTAATCATATTATATAACATATCACAATATGGCGGCATTATATAATATGATCTAATATGTTAAAACTAGTTTTAAACATATTTAATTATCCTAGACCTTAAAAATTACTAACATGTCAATAAATTATTCTAAACATGTTAACAACAAATTGAACAATTCAATAGCAACATATAATTGATTTATAAAATTGCAAACAAATTCTTTAAAAAGGAGTTACACATGAGATTGTAAAAAAATCTTGTGAGTGGATCGCTTTCGTCGGAATGCGTCATCTATCGCCTAAAAAACCCAATTGAATTGGGCCTTGGATCACCAAAGATGAAGGTTCGCCGGAATGGAGGTTCGCGAGAATGGAAGCTCGCTAGACTAGAGACTTTGGCTCGCCGGATAGGATCTGTGAAGGCTCACCAGACTAGGATGAATCTGGCTCGCCAGAATGGACTGCTGGCTCGCCGGTTGAGTGCGCCTATGGGCTCTGGCCGGTCCCTGCGCCTAACTGGAGCCTCGCACATGTGCACCTAAGTTGAGGGTTGCTGGACCCACGAGTCAGGCACAAGTAACGTACTTGGATCTTTTTTCTAATTTATTTTCCTAGGGAAACTGTGTGAGATTCAAAGTCTCACTTTTGTACTTGGAAGTTTTGAGATTATAAATCTCCCTAAAACTAACTTATTTGTCTTCTTGTCATCTTCTTTCAAAGTCATCTTCATTGTGGTTGAGCGCGTTATCATTGATAAGCCACAATTGCATAAAAAAAGGTGAAGAAGTTAAGAGTCGCAAATCCGGATTAAAATCTTAGACTCGCGGACTGCCGTACACGTCGGATTTAAAAGGTCAAAAATGACATCCGGTATCCAAATGAGCTTAAACCAATTACATTGGATAGCTAACATCCGTACTTTTAATTTGGTTAAAAAAGTGATGCTCATTTTACTATGCCATACCAAGCTGTCCAGAAATGGAAAAAAAAAATTAAAACGTACGTCGGATCAATGTGTTTGAGAAAATAAGTTTATTGAAGTATTTTTTTTAATTTTTTTATTTCAATTTTGTGTTATATTAACATATTAATGATTTACACGAAATAAAACAATCTACATAATATAAAACATTCGATATGAATTTAAGCTAGAAATACAATAAAGCTAGTTTAAAGATGTACACAATTTTTCAGGCTAGTCAAAAAACTATTTTTTGATTATGCTAAACATAAAATCTTAAGACTGATTTTAATGAGTTTATATAGCATCCCTAGCTTGTATAAAATCAACAAATTATTTATTTTAAATTCATACGCACTAAAATAAAATATTGAACACAAACGTAGCATATTCAACAGCTATGCAAATTTCAGAAACAATTTCTTTTATTATAGTTTTAAAACCATGTTCATGTTTAAAGGTTAACCCATGCTCTGATACCATTTGTTGGAATCGATCTATGATTTAACTATTATTATCATATCATAAATGGCGGAATATAAATTTTTTTTAACTAGACAAAGTGCATGAACATGTTGTTAATATAAACATATAATAAATATGAAAAAGACTAAAAACATTTTTCTTGTTGCTTGATCTTGGAGTCCCTTCTTGAAGGGAGATCCTTCTCTTTGTCTCGCTGCCTCTCGTTTTGGATTCTCGAGCAACCACGAAAGGTTTTACCACTAGAGTCTTCGAGCGTTTGAAGAGTTTAGTTACTGGGAACTATTAGACAATATGAACCAAGAACGAGTCTTGGATCATAAGCTAATAGTCTAGATCAAGTGAGGATCTAGGTGCCAAAATAAGTGAGTATTTTAGAGAGAGAAGGAGAAGGTTGTTTGGCTAGAAAGAGAAAGAGCAAGACCAAAAGCTTATTTTCACATCTCAATGTGGGACTTTATTTATAGGAGAATGAAATACAATAAAGGATAATTACTCTTTCCTATTGTGTATTGATGACACAATATTTGATTTCCTCATCCCTTTCTCTTCTACATGGTCGGCCATACAATGCTTTAAGTGAGAGAAATTTGTTTCCTCACTTAGCACATTTGTTTGCTTCTCAAAGATATTAATTTCCTCTTTTCTTTTGGGCAATTACCAATATACAATAATACACCAAATAAAAAGAGATATTTCTGTATCTCACTTGATGTAACATGGCCGGCCATATGGGTGTCTACACACACATATTTTCTTCCTAATTTGTTCACAACAAAATAAGGAAAAGCCTTCACATTATTGCCCATATAATAACATGTCACAAGATTTAATTCACTAAACTTGAAAACCAATTTTCAGCTGTCTTAATGTAAATTAGTTTGTTAAAAAATTCTAAATCTAATTTTGATATTTTTACATCAATTATCCTTAAGGAAGAAATTACCCTTTAGACCGTTTTCGAAAAATAGGTCTGGTTCAACAATTGAACTTATTTTGACTTACCTTCTAGTTTAACAAACTCTACTCTAATTAATTGTGATAGTGACCTCATAGACCCAAATGAACAAAACTTTAACTAAGACTCTTGGACTCAAAATTCACAAACTTTTCCAAGTCTAATTTAATGTCAACTGACTCCACTAAAGAGTTGACACTGAAAATCTATCGGTTCCAATGAATATATTTTCTACTAAAATATCCACTTATTTGTGATGAGTGGATCTACTGAATATTATCAAATGATTACCCTTCATGCATATCATGAACTAAATGAGATTTATAAAATTATCATTTTACCCTTCTAGTTGTTATTTCCTTAACTCCTTTAATACTTGTGAATAAGTTGGAAACAATATACTGACGAAGAGGTAACAAGTCACAATGTTTCATCCAAAAAAATCCTTTATTCTATTTGGACACCGGCCGGTACATTTATTCACAATCCAATTAATAAAGCATGAGATGATATACATTGCATTTCAGCAATCTTGTACATGAATTCCATATATATGAGAACTTCACAAAATATACTCATGTCAACTTTATAACCTAATACATTACCAATAGAGCGCATCTAGTTCACAAACTTGGATCTAGAGTGTAACTTTCTCAAATTAATATATTGAAATTATGAAATGACATGTCTCATCTCATGATTAAAGTAAGCACGATGCAATTCATACATAGTGAACTTGAGACAAAAGAGGTTAAATGGTTTGTTCTTACATTGTCTTTAAAGGTGCATTGTCTAAAGGTGTACTGGTCAATTCAGTATCTTCGAAAGATACACTGGAAGAACTATAGAGGTCCTAACTCACTATGCCTCGTAACCTGGCATCATAGATTCTTCCAACAATTTGCTGGGATTTATTTAACAAATTAAATAATATAATTATATAACACATCCTATGTGGAGGAAAAATATAATTGAATCTATACATATTAAAACAATTTTAATATGTTTAACAACCTAAGGCATTAAAATTTAATTACATGTTTAATATACAATTTATTAAAATGCACACTCAACAATTAAACAACCTATATAATTTTTTTTATATATTATTAGCAATCCAAATCGTTGAGAAAATACTTACAATTAGGAACGTTCGCCGGACTGAAGACCACGAGCCTGGGACCGCCGGAGAGGAACACGCCGAACTGGAGAAGACTTTCCGGACTGGACACTCCTCGCCGGACTAGGGCTGGTCGCCGGACAGGACTCTCCTCTCCGGAAAGGACGCCTACGCCGGACTGGACACCTTCGCCGGATTGGGCAAGACTCGCCGGACTGGACACCTATGCCGAACTGGACACCTTCGCCGGACTGGGGAAGACTCGTCGGACAGGGCTTGCTAGACTGCAGGTCGCCAGACTAGAGGCAGGAAGGGAATTCGGCCGGCAGGAAGCTACAAAAACCTTCTCAAACAATTCTAAAACAATTTTCAGAATTGAAATAATACACCAAATACCACAAGTAAAAATCAATGACAATACACAAGGATTTTTGATGAGATCGAGAGAGTGGGTTCTCATGAACTCTTGGGAATGACAAAGAAGGGGAAAATGAATTTTCTAGGGATTTCGGCCGAGAGAGACAAAAAGAGGGAGAGAGAGTCTTGGCCGAGGAATTAGGGTTAGAGTTAGTCTCTAGGGTTTTCTTAAGCCTATTTATAAATAGTTTAATTTTGGGCTTAAGTTGAGTCATACTCATGGCCCAGTGACTTGTGATTCTCGGCCATACACTCTCAATATACTCGGCCATATCCTTTTAATTCATTCCCAAATTCTTTTGATTTATTTATATTCAATTATTTTAGAATTCTCATTTTATTTAATGACATTTCATTAAAATTATTTGATACTTTTCAAATAAGTACGAAATTGAAAATTATTTATTTTCTCCTTTTATTCAATTGAATTTCTCAAGTGTATTATTATCAATATAATAATACTTTATGATTCAATGATGAACTTAAAAAAAGATTTAGACATAACTTATTAGAAGAACGAATATTTCATTTAGATAACAAGATTAGGTGGAACTCAACCTATCTAATGTTGAACAACTTTTTATCACCCCGTTATGTAGATGTAGCTGTAGCCTTTATAAACAACGAACTCGGGGAAGGATCTTTAACCCCTTCTAATATTAGCATGGCTGAATCATTTGTGTCTTTTCTTGATATTTTTATATAAAGAAACTTGTTACCTTTCCGCTTGTTATTCACCGACTTCTCAATTAGGAATCCATACTATGACTGCTTTAGCTACACATTTTGAAAAATACAGGAAAAATCCCATTTTTAGCACTTGTATTCAAGACATGGAAACTAAATTTCTTAAGTATTGGGGCGCTGGGAAGGTTCCATTACTCTTTGGTTTTGGAGCCATTCTAGATGTTCGAACTAAAATTGGTGGACTTAAAAAGTTTTTCAAATTTCGTAGATTACGGTTTTCCAGTACTTAAGATTACGTCTCACTTGATCTATCAAGGATCGTAGATGCTTCTTATTCTCTTTTCAGGGTGTACGAGGCGAAACTTCTTCCGCATTACCGAACTACCCAAACTCAACAGTCGCAATATGCAAGGAGGCACCAATACGCGAACGTCTTCACCAACGGTCCCGCGTATAGTCCTTCTCCGCAACAAGAAGCTGGAGGAAGCACGCCAAGAGGAAGCCAAGACCACCCTCGTACTCATCCTGAGATCACGGAGTACGATTGCAACGATTGGGTGAGGAATGACGACGAGCGCCTTGACTTGCTTCACTGGTGGATGCAAAACTGTAGACGGTTTCCAATCTTGTCCACAATGGCTCAAGATATCTTAACTATTCCGGTCTCTACAGTGTCTTCTGAGGCGGCGTCCAGTAGTGCGGGACGTATTATCGACGACCAAAGATGTAGTCTCAAACCAGAGATGGTTGAAGCACTCACTTGTGGAAAAGATTGGCTTCTCCACAAGAATCGAGCTCAAGAAACATTCCACTGCTTCGACATTTTAGACGATTTTGATTTTGATTTTAGTACACTTCACATGAACGATTAGTTACTTTTATTTGTAATACACTAAAGGAATCTCCCGACCCTTGTTCGGGAAACTTTTTTTTCAATTTAAATTCAATAAAGGTACTCTTTTTCCTCATCGCCGCACCTTTGCAGGGGTCGATGAGGTTTTTAAGGAGGCCGGTTTTAAAATTTCAAGGAGTTTATATTTTCTTTAATTCAATTAAGAGTATTTACAATTAACACCTTTAAAAACAAATTCTAACAATTAGATCCATCCAAAAACCCCTTTCTATTTTCTTTAATTCTTTTATTTTTTTTTAATTTTTTTATTTATTACCGGACCGGACCGGAATGTCCGGTCCGTTACCTTAACGGACCGGACCAGGTCCGGTTAAAATTACCGGACCATAACGGTCTACCGGACCGGACTGGTCCGTCTGGTCCGGTAGGCCAGGTTTAGGTATTGGCGTGACGCGAATGAATCTGGGTATTGACCGCTTCTCACTAGGAAAAAAAAGCGCTTTAGATGTGACTTTTGTCGCATCTAATAGTCATATTGGAAAGTTATTATGTTTTTTTTATTTCATACACGAGAGCGTACTAACAGACAAGGCAAATTTCATTACTTTCAGAACGTGATGCACGAAATCTTTGAAATTCGGAAACTATTATGTTTTATTGATTTGATATAACGTAATATTTTCTAATTTAATGGTCGATTTTGTTTGCAGGCTGTGGTATTATGTTACGTTCGGTGTTGACGCCTCGTTTGAAGACGATAATAAATGAAGACACGCCATCAACCCACCGAAAGAAGGCAGCACTAGGACAAAAGTTAATCGTTTTCTTACGTTCTCCGAGAAAACAATCAACTTCGTCGTCAAGATCAGCGTCTATAAAGTCATCGATAAGCTCATCTTCGATAGCATCATCCACTAGAGTTGGTTCACAGTTATCATGAAGATGAGACAACAGATCAAAGTCATTATGTTGTACAAACAACGTCAGCCGATGATGAAACGTCACTGTCAGGCAAATCCCACACGAATCGGTGATTACAATCTTCGACGACATTCCATTCTCCTTTTTTAGGATTTCGAGGATCGGGCAAGTAAAATACTTGTTTGGCTTGAGTAGCGAGTATATATGGTTCGTCTGGGATCCATTCTTTCGCCACGTAAGCACTCATCGTGCCACATACGTCATCCTTGTGAAAGCGTCTACGTGCATCGTGCTTGTCACAAAACCAACGACATTGGAATAGTACGACTTGGAAATCATGTCGATAGTTTAGGACAACAACATCATCTATCCTTCCATAGAAGGTGTAGTCTTCCACAAGTACGCTAATGCCGCTATTCTGAGTAGTACGCATCTCATCACGACAAGATGTAATAAATTTCACGCCGTTCACCACACAACTCGGATAAATGCGAACTTTTTGAAAGGGTCCGACCGATAATGCGTACAACTCGTCAGACACATCAACTCCACCGGCTTTCTGGTCGTAAACCTTTTTAGCGAACCAGACTCTGAATTCTTTCCGATGCGCTTCGTCAACATCACGGTGACGTTCAGATTCCATGAGATTCTAATGCTCGCTATACATTATTGAACGGGAAGTTAGACAAATAAATTAATGAACTTAATTATATGAAAATGATTAAAAAGAGTACTCACGTCATATACAGATGAATTTCGGTACAATTTGTCAAGATGTACCACTCTGCCATCTCTCTTGACTTGTCGTCCAATCGGGTTTTAGTCATCTTTCCATAAGGCACACACTTCTCGGATTGGAAAATAGAAAACTTGTGAGCCTGAACGACATCGGTCGTGGCATCTCCTAAGTACCGTGCATTAAATGCCTAAGCTTCTTCCACAACATACGCTTCAGTTATAGATCCTTCTGGTCTCACTTTGTGTTAAACGAAAATGCTTAAGTGTCCCGAGATATCTTTCAAATGGATACATCAATCTCATATGCAATGGACCAACTTCGAGAGCTTCCTCAGGTTCATGAATAATAACATGAACCATGATCGTAAAGAAAGCAGGCGGAAAAATGATTTCCATCTTACACAATATGTCAATAATGGAGTCTTGGGATTTCTCGAGATCTCCCACTCGTAATGTCTTCGAACAAATGAGCTTAAAAAATTTCCCAAGTTCTGCAATTGTCTCTTGGATTTGTTTCGAAACATGAGGACCGATACCCACTGCTAACAATCTTTGTATTATCACATGGAAGTCATGCGCCTTCAACCCGGTTACTTTTCCATCGAGAGTGATATTTTTTTTCAAATTCCCTGCGAGACCGTCGGGAAACTTAATGGACTTGAGAAACTCAACAAACATTTTTCGTTGTGTGGGTGTGGGAACGTAAGAAGCTTGTGGTTTGAACCACCTGTTTCCACACTTCTCCAACTGTAAGCTAGACTTAATCTTCAAGTCTTTTAAGTCTTGCCTCGCCTTTTCGGTGTCCTTATCTTTCCCTTTCAATACTAAGTAACGTACCGAGCAAGTTTTCGCACACATTTTTTTCAATGTGCATCACATCAAGGTTGTGCCTCAACGTCAAATCGGACCAATATGGTAACTCGTAAAAGATACTTTTTTTGGTCCAATTCAGTTCGCTCTCGCCTTGCTTTCGTTTCGAACTCGTAGAATGCTTGCCCCGAATCAATTCAGGAAGACTATTCAGCTGGTCAATAATTTGGCATTCAGTGTGCCTCTTCGGAGGCCTTCGTTTCTCGACGGGTGTTGTGTAGTGACCACTGCATGTTCTCACTCAGTGAGAATCCGGCAAGTATCGTCGATGATTGTAATACACGACTCTCTTTTTAACGGACAATGATGGAGTATCTTTGGTACACGTCGGGCACGTAAGGTACCCTTGATCACTCCACCCAGACAAACTGCCACGAGCTGGAAAATCATTTATCGTCCATAGAAGTGGAGCCCCCAAAAGGAAGACATGATTATTGTTAGATCCATCTCGCACTCGAACGCCCAACTCCCACAATTCTTTCAATTCTTCCACGAGCGGTTGTAAAAACACATCAATATCTTTCCTAGGCGATTTTGGACCAGGAATCAAGAGCGTCAACATCAAGTACTCGGATTTCATGCACAACCACAGTGAAAAATTATACGCCTTTAATACGACTGGCAACATACTGTACGATAAGCTCATTTCTCCGAAAGGATTGAAACCATCTGCAGCAAGTCCGAGTCGTACATTTCTCGGATCGTTGGCGAAGTCCTGGTATGTTTTATCTAACTTCTTCCACGCTTTCCCGTCACCGAGATGACGTAGAACACCTTCTTCGACCACTCGTTCTTTCTCGTGCCACTGCATTTCAACAGCTGTGTGTTGGGAAGCGTACAACCTTGTGAGACGATCTTTCATAGGAAAGTATCGTAAAACTTTACGTGGTACGTTTTTCCCAACAACCCATCTGCTTTCATTGCACACCGGACAAACATCTGCACCTTTCAAATCCTTCCAAAACAAGACGCAATCATACGGGCACACGTCAATCATCTCGTATCCCATGCCGAATCACTTCAACTTTGACTTGGCCTCGTAATGTCTTTCTGAAATTCTATTACCAATAGTATGAGATTTTTTCAAGAGTTGCAGAAGTTCTATAAGTGACTTGTACATCCAATGCTTCGTCACTTTGATGTGCATTAATTGGACCAAGAAAGATAATGATGAGAACTCCTTACAACCGGGATACAACTCTGCATTCAACTCGGCAAATAGATCCGCGATTTGCTTTTCTTCAGCCACATCTTTAGCAGTTGGATCATTAAAATCGTCATGATCAATATCAATATCATTCTTGATATCTTCGATTGCGTCATGGACTCCACCAACATCGTCTTGGTGGTTTGAATCATATAACGCAGGAATGACCTCTTTACGTTACTCCCCATGATGATACCACTGAGTGTAATACGAAGTAAATCCTTTGAACATGAGATGCACTCGAACCACTGGGATTTGTTGAGTTAGCGCATTATTGCAACGAAGACAAGGACATTTAATTTTCTGCTCGCTGTTCATTTGGAATCGCGCAACTCGAATAAATTTGTTCACACCCATTTCGAATTCAAGACTACATCAATTATTTTCAGTTATACAATCTCGACTTGGATTTGACATGACGCTGAATGTTGAAATTAGGAAAGTTGTGAGATTGAGAACTATTGAAAAATATACATAGTATATCGGACTATTGAGAACTATTCAGAACTATTGTGAGATATATTAAGAACTATTGTGAGACTGAGAACAATTGTGAGATTGAGAACTTTTGAAATTAGGAAAGTTGTTTAATTTAGATATTGGGCATATAATGATTTGTTTGATCGATTGGTATTACTTAAACATTTACAGAAATTTGGGCAGAGTTTCCCTTAGAATATAGACAAACTAAAAACCTGAAATTTGTACTAAACATATATATCCCAGCCAGAACTAACCTATTGATCAATAAATTAAAAATCTACAAAAAACAACTTAACATATTCAACTACAAATTCTATTATCAATTCTGTTATAATTAACATGTTATTACTTACATACAAACAAACAAACATATTCAATTTAACATATTCAACTACAAATTCCATTATCAATTCAGAAATAATTAACATATTATTATACTTAACCACAAATTCAATTATTAATTAACTTATTAACTACAAATTCTCTAATTACGTAAATTAAATAATTTAGTTAAATACACGTTTCATATATTATCTAATTATATATAATTAACGTCATCAAAATTATCTAACAAATTTCTAACTATTTTATTAACTAAACACATTTACGAGGAATGAAAAAATAGAAATTTTAAAAAAAAAAAACTTACCCGGAGATATGACCGACGAAGGTAGCAACCGGAAGAGTCGAAGGAGAAGCCGGAGGAGACTCGGGGGCTGCGAACGAGGTGTGAACAAGGCAACAAAAGCGTTAAAATGATAAAAAACGAAAACCAATAAATAGAAAGAAAAAAGAGAACTTACCGGATAGACACCGACAGAGGAGGGGAGACCGGAGGAGGGGGAGGCCGGAAGAGGGGAGGCCAAAGGAGGGGGAGGCGGCGGTGGTCGGAGGCAGCAGAGGGCGACGTTGGGGTAGGCCAGAGGAGGGAGGCCGGAGGAGAGAGGTGGAGGAAAGGGAGGGAAAGAGAGGGGATGGGATGAGCGGAGGCCGGAGGAGGGGTGGGGAGGGGAGGCGGCGGAGGTCGGAGGCGGAGGCCGGAGGTGGGAGGCCGGAGGAGGGAGGGGCGGAGGAGGAAGGGGAGGGAAAGAGAAGGGAGGGGAGGAAGGGCGGCGGGGAAGAGGGAGGGCGGAGGGGAAGAGGCCGGAGGAGGGGCGGCGGGGAAGAGGGAGGGCGGAGGGGCGGCGGAGGAGAAGGAGGGGCAGCGGAAAGAAGGGGCGGAGGTATAGGAGAAGGAGGGGCGACGGTCGGAGGAGAGGGAGGGGCGGTGGTCGGACTCATGTAGGAGGTCGGAGGTGAGAGTGGGAGATGGGAGAAGAAATTTGAAGAAAATGAGAGACGAGAGGAGAAACTCGGGTGTTTTAAAGCCCTAGGTACATTAGAAGCGACAAGTCACTTCTAATATCCCTCAACACCAAAACGACGACGTTTTGGTAAGTGAGGGCATTAGAAGCGACTAGTTGCTTCTAATACCAAAAAATCTATACTTAGTGAAATTTTGGCGGCGAAATTGTGGAGTCAAATAATTTGGGCATTAGAAGCGACTAGTTGCTTCTAATACCCAAACATACTGAAATATTTGGCGCGGAGGGTGCGAGCCAATATTTTTGGCCTTTAGAAGCGACTTGTCGCTTCTAATTTTTTGACTCGGAAAATTAGAAGCGACTAGTCGCTTCTAAAGGTCAAAAATTTCATTTTTCGAGAAAAATAAAGGTGTTTAGGTTAGAAGCGACTAGTCGTTTTTAATGGTTAAAAGTCGCTTCTAATTAGAAGCGACTAGTCGCTTCTAAAGCCACCCGTCACTTTTAAAGGTCATTTTTGTAGTAGTGTTGACCATCACTAGGGAAGGCCTCAACCATGTCAGTGTAGGACGAATCAATATTGAAGAGCATGGCTTAGGACGAATCAATATCACGATGGTGTAGTTGCAACATATTGTTAATTGATGCTAAAACATAGCATCTCACAATCTAAACTGATCGGATTTAGGCCGCTAGGGTGTTCTTATCTTCTTGAGTCGAATCATCATTCGTTTCAAGAGGACATGGGGTGGTGAGTACCAATCTGTGCTTAACCTTCGTAAGGACGATGTCGAGGTTACGTTTCTAATCTACGTAGTTTTTCCGTTCCAGATAATTTGAGGAAATGATGATTGAGATAGTGTTTAGAGACATGCTGCTGATTGTTGAAACAATTTATGATTAGTTTTTTGTTTAGGATTTTAAGTTTGAGTTTAGAATAGAAAAATTAAAAGGCGTTTATGAACAAAATGACACTTTACTTCTTCGAGGAAGGGCCGCAAAGAGCCGCCTTTCATAAGTAAATGACACATCATTAATGCATAGTAATGATGTCAATACATCAATGTTAAACTAGCCACCTTATAAAAAAGTTTGATCACTCAAATCTTTTCGCAGGGCCTCGAGGAAGGATTACTAGGGATCAAGTCTAAGTGCAAAACAAACCAGTTAGTTCAACAAGATCTACTTTGGAAACAATCCGCCAAGGAGAGGTCTTGTCTCATCGTTTCACTTTTGAACGTAGGTATAAAAGGAATGTTAAGAGCAATGCGTCTATGAGTACTCTCATTAAAGAGAGGGTCACAAGGGTGACTCTTAGTCTGGCGACATATGCACTTAACCTTAGTGTTGCGGATCATGGGTTGCAAACAATAAGTACAACTCTCCCACTTCGTTTTTCAAATAAGGGTATCGTAGGTTGCAAACAATAAGTGCAACGCTCCCACTTAATTTTTGGAAAAAAGACACGTCTACTCTTGTACGTTTAGGAAACACGTTTCCATGAGTAAATATAGATAAAGTGGATCACTAGAAAAAAGAACCCAAAAATCGATATTTGTGAGGGGAGAGCAGTGTTAATGCACTAAGGCACAAGGATCATACTCGGATCTTTTTGTCTATTAATTTATTTTTCGTAAGGAAAGTGTATGAGATTAATAAATCTCACTTTTGCACTTGAAAGTTTTTGAGATTCAAAATCTCCTACAAACTAAAATCTTTGTCTTCATTTCATCTTTCTTCAATGCATCTTCATGGTGGTTGAGTGCGTGAACGTCGGAAATGTTGGGATTGGTGCCCACAAATGAGATATTAGACATTAAATACATATGTATTTACATTTTGCTGAAACATTAATATTAATAAATATTTATTCTTTATTATGTTTGTGTTTATGTATGAATGTTACGCTCTGAAACTGTCATCAACGAAAAGGGTGTTAAATACATATATGACATGATAACCCCTTGTGACTAGTTGTCGCAATCTTAAGACCGATAGAGAAATCGAGTCTAATTAACGATTGCTTGAATGAATCATGATATCTTATCATGTGATATAGAGAGTTGTGACTATATGATTCATCCTTGATATCTTATATAAGATATTGAACAAGACCTGTGATGCTTAGAATCTCAAGATAAAACCGTCTAACCACTCGAAGCTTCAAGATCACATACGAGTGGTACTTTGGTACTTACCTGAATCCTGAAGTGAATATATAATTGATATTGCACTTTATGACATTTGATTTGTCAATGGGCAATGAAATTTGATATTGTTTCATTTGACCCGACGGTTGGTGTCATAACGATGTTATATTGGGTTATATGATTTACAGATATGGAATTCATGTTGAAACAATGCAAACGCATTAGTATCACAATATGCTTTGTTATGAGAGTGTGAATGAATAAACCTGACAAGGTATTCATCGAATAAGAATATTCTTTGATTAAAACATGTGATATGTGTAGACATCTCACTCTATGTTTTTCTCATTCACAAATAACAAAGGAGTTAGTGAAATAATAACTAAAGGGGTAAAATGGTAATTTTACATTCCCCTTAGTTAATGATACACATGAAGGGTAATATCGTAAAGTACTCCGTGGACCGTGTGAAGAATTGTTTTGTCACATCAAACGAAAAATATACGCGTATGAACAGAGAGAGTGTCAGTATTGGTCCTTTAGTGGAATCGACCAATATTATGAATTAAATGACGGAAAATGTATGTGAACTTTTGAGTCTGATGTTTATTCTAAAGCTTCGTTCATATGGGTCCATAAGGTCTCAATGATAGACACTTGGAAGAGATTAAATGAACTAGAATTATTGATTTACTCATCGAATATAAATTGTGATTTATATCGGGAAAGTTATTTTTCTAAGTAATTTAATAAATAAATAGTTATTTATTGCGTTTATTTGTTGAGTCATAGAGTATCGTTATGTTGGTAATAACACTCTTGTGTGATTCAAATAAATAAAAGATGAGAATGAATAATTTCTCGTTTCGTACTTATTTGGAAAGTATGAAATTATTTTAATGAAATGTCATTAAATAAAATGAGAGTTCTAAATTAATTGAATTTAGAAATAAATCAAAAGAATGTGGGAATAAGTAGAAGTATGTGGCCGAGTATGAGAGGGAGAGTTGGCCGAAAATTTAAGTGATTGGGTCATGGGTTTGGCCCAGCTTAAGCCCAAATTAAACTGTTTATGAAAAGGCTTAAGAAAACCCTTATCACTAACCCTAACCCTAAGACACTCGGCCAAACCCTCTCTCTCTCCCCTTGGGTCTTTCGACCGAAACTCCTAGACACGACGCAAAGAGAAATCGGTTTTCTTGTTCCTTTTTTATTCCCAAGAGTTCATGAGAGCCCACCCTCTAGATCTCAACATATTCCTCGTGTTATATTTTTTATTCTAAACTTGTGGTGTTTGGTGTGTGAATTAATTCTGAAAATTGTCTAGAATTATTTTAGAATTTTTTTTGTAGTTCCCTGCCGGCCGGATTCCTCTCCCACGTGTCTCCTACCCAGGGAAGCCTTCCCATCTGGTGAGCAGGCTCCAGACGCGTCCCATCCGGCGAGTCCCAGGCACGCTAAGCTCCCAGTCCGGCCAGCCTTCTAGGCGTGCAATCCGGCGAGCCCTTCAGGCGCGCTACCTCCCTGCCTGGTCAGCGTGCCTCCTGTCCGGTGAGGGAATCCCACCCGGCGAGAAGATCCCCACTCGTCTCCCTGCCGGCCTGCGTGTCCCGCGCGTCTCCCAGCCCGGCGAAGGACTTGTGCGGCGACCCAACATGCCTTCCTTCCCGGCCGGCGTGTCCTAGCGTGCCTAAGGCGATCCGACGTGCCTCCTCTCTTGCGTGGAATTGGCCTGGTCTTCCGACGATAGCGAGCAACGTTGGAATAATTTATTATCCTTATTGTAAGTATTCTCAACATTTTAAATTACTAATAATATATAAATTGTTTATATAGGTTGTTAGTATTTTATTTGTTGGGTGTATGTTTTAATAAATTGTTTATTAAACATTTAATAAAATTTTAATGCCTTAGGTTGTTTAAATATATTAAAGAGAAATTGCCCAAAGTACTACTATTTATTATTCATTTTCCCAAAATACACCCAAACATGTTTTCTTCCCAAAATATTAGTAAATTTTATGTGAAAAGACTAAATACCATTTAAAAAGTTAAAACTAACACAAATGTTCTACATTATACTACCGGTCAAAAAAATTAAGAAAAAAATAAAAAATAAAAAAATATTAAAATATTTAGGGGTGGAGTAGTTTTTACCTTTTTAAGTTAATTTTTTTTTAAAAAAAATAGACAGTAACCAGTTAATATGAATATGGAGTCAAATGTAAAGAAATTGTTTTAGGGGTATTTTAGACTTTTATAGTGGTATTTTGGGAAAAAATTAATTTTAGTGGATTTTGGGAAAAACAATTATAAATAGTGGTATTTTGGGCAATTTCTCTATATTAAAATTAGTTTTAATATATTAGATCCAATTATATTTTTCTGCCACATAGGATGTGTAATATAATTAAATTGTTTAAATTATTTAATAAATTCCAATAGGAAAGCCACAAAAGCATCAAAAAGAGGGGCAAAAATTAAAATTTTAGAGGTCGTACCAAAAAATTAAAATTTTGTAAGATCTAGTCTTTGAAAAACCATTATTCAAGATAATTTTGAAAACAATTTTCTTATAATGATTTTAAATAACATGTACATGATTATACTTTGACCATAGCTCTGATACCATCTGTTGGAATATGTCTAGGGTAAGAAAAATTTATCATTAACACATTAATTGCGGAATATAAAAATTTCGTTTACTAGTAAAACAATTTTTACTAACCTAAACAAAGTGCATATACATGTTATAAATTAAAAACATTATTTAGAGTACTTGAATACTAACCTTTCTTGAACCTTTAAATAGAAGCGTCTTCGAGAAAGGTGGATCTTCTTCCTTGGCTCGATTCCTTAACGTCTATTGTAGAACTCGAGTAACCTAAGATTTCTATTACAAGAGTCTATAGAGTGTTTGAAGGATTTGTGTGTGGGAAAAATTAAACAATATAAAACAAGTACAATTCTTGGATCATAAGCTAATTCTCTAGATCAAGTGAGGATCTAGGTGCAAAAATAAAAAGGAATGTCTAGAGAGAGAGAGATAGAGGGAATGAGGTCAGCTAGAATAGAGAGAGCAAGACCAAGAATGATTTATTTAACATCTCTATGTGATGGTCTATTTATAGGGGAAGACAAATTAAGAAAGGGTAATAACCATTTCCTAAGTTGGCCGGCAAACATTGTGCATTAGTGAGAAAATTTGTTTCCTCACTTAGCACATTTGTTTGATTTTCAAGGAAATTCATTTCCCTTTTTCTTTTTGGGTAATTATCCTTATAATTAAAGAGAAATAATTATCTCCTCCTTTGATGTGTTTTGGCCGAATTCTATAGCTAGGGAAGGGGCATCTCGATGATTCCTTATTTCTTTTAAGTCTATTATTAAAATACCCATTGTAGAATTATTATTACACAAATAACGAAATTAATTTCATAATACCTTAAACGACTTTACGGCTTTAAAAAATAATTTATATTTTCATCATATGAAAATATTCAAAATCTTATTTTGACATTCACATCAATTTATGTCCATGTGGACAAAAATACCCTTTAGACATTTTCCGAGAAAATATCTAGATCAACATTTGAACTTATTTTGACTTAGCTTTGAGTTTAACAATCATACTCTAATGACCTATAATAGTGACCTTATGGATCTAAATGAACAAAACTTGAGCTTCTATACTCGAACTCAAAACTTGACAAACTTTTTTCGAGTATTAGCTTAATGTTAACTGACTCCACTAAAGAGTTGACACTAAGAATCTCTCGGTTCAAATGAATTTATTTTCTACTCAAATTCAACCTAATTATATTGAGTGGATCCTCTGAATGTTATCTATGTTTACACTTCATGAATATCATCAACTAGATGAGATTTATAAAATTACCATTTTACTCTTCTAGTTGTTATTTCCTCAACTCCTTTGTTACTTATGAATAAGTTAAAAACAATGTATTGACGAGGAGCTAACAAGTAACATTGTTTCATCCAAATAAAGTCACTACTTAATTTTGGACACTGCGCAGTTCATTTATTCACAATCCAAGTAATAAAGCATGAGGTGATATATATTGCATTTTCAGAAATGTTGTACATGAATTCCATATCTATGAGAACTTCACAAAGTTGGTTCATGACATCTTCATAACTTAATATCTCACCAATTGGTCCAGTCCAGATCACGTAATGGACCTATAATTTGACTTTCTCAAATGAGAATATTAATGCTATGAAATGACATGTCTCATTTATGGATTTTGGTAAGCATGATGCAATTCATACATAGTGACCTTGAGATAGAAGAGGTTAAATGATTTGTTCTTCCATTGTCTCTAAAGGTGCACTGGTCAATTCAGTATCTTCGAAAGATACATTGGAAGAACTATAGAGTTCCTAACTCTTTATGCCTCGTAACCAGATATCATAGATTCTTCCAACAATTGTACTGGGATCAATAGTCTGTTGATACTTAGATTATGAATATATCGTTTTTAACCAAACCATGAAGAGTTTGTTCACGCAAATCTACATTTGTCTCTTCATATATTGTTAGGTTTGATTAAGGACTATAAGACTATTGAATATCAAAAATCTTCAATCAAACTTAAAGGGAATGGAAAAACGTTTCAACTTTTATTAATTTAATCAGCAAATGAGTGAAAGATTTATATATTACATCAATATGTAAATTAACAATCTTCTTGTGGACATCTCTGCCAACAGAAGCTTAGTGCCCGATAGGTAACCATGGGATGGGTCACTCTTGGGGATCCACTCTAGAATTTCATGGACCAAGTCTCTAATGAATAGCATATACCCACTCTAGTGGATCCAAAAATTGGCGCCACCACCGGGTTAGACATGATCACGATGATTCATGGACTCCAGAATCTAATCATCGTACTCCACAAAGTAGGCTCATGGGGCTCCATTCCATACAATGGCTTAGAATGTTCATACTCCCCCTTCACCACAAAGTGCTTGCACACCCGTCAGGTGAAGGATTTAAATTTCCTACGGTACCTTCGTACGACATGCGCATCGACCTCAACTTCCACATCCAGCACTACGAGATATGAATGACAATGCAAGGACAGTCGGATGCGATTCTTTGCCGGACCTTTTGATCCTGACAGGGTCGAGCTTTGAGTGGTTTAGAAGCCTGAAGCCTAGAAGCATCAGCTCGTTCTGAACCTTCTGAGAGGTGTCTCGCTCACTTTTCCACGTTATCGGACCAAAAGAAGACCATGTCATACCTTTGGACTATAGACCAAAAGAGTGGGGAGAGCCTGTGCAAGTACCTGGCCCGTTTCAATGAGGAGTCTCATAAGGTTGACGACTTTGACGATTGGGATATCATCGACGCCATAGCTGAGGATCTAAACCCAATGACTTCATGAAAGCCATCGTGGGGAAGGCATCGAGGGACATTGCGGAACTAATGGCAAGGGTCAGGACCTATACGGGGATATAAGACCACTTCAATGAGAGGAAAGGCAAGGGCCAAAGCGATCGTCACCAATGATAGTCGCGCCGAAGGCTGAGGTATAATGGGAAGAAACAACTACGCCACCAACGAAAATCCTCCGTCAAGGTCAAAATGAACATTGGTGGATGAATTTTAGGGAGAAGCTCTAACCCCGTTCAATGCATCTCCGGCCAAATCTTAGATCTTCAGTGAGACAAGCTCGGATCACTGGCACCGTTGAGGAAAGGTCCCGCGACGCAGACAAGAGCAAGTTCTGTGAATATTATCGGGATCATGGACACATGACTTCCGATTTCTATCAGCTTAAAAGGTAGATCGAGACCCTAATTCAAGACAATAGACTCAAAGAGTTCGTCATGCATGTAGCCGGGGTGACAATTTCGGAAGAACGCCCAACGAATCAAGGGAAAAACAAAGGAAATGTCATCGTCGTCACAACAATCAGTGACGAGCTGGAGCACTCCGACCTAAATATCGTTAGAATGACAATAAGGGCACCGGGGTGCGGTGACACCGCTAACTAAAGGAAGGAGTACCTGAGAGCGGTACGGAACAAGAGGATTAAGCACATCATCAACCTCATGCTCGCCCTCCGTCGACTCCCTTTTGAGGACATCCACTTTACCGATGCAAAAGTTAAGCGGATTTTTCACCCACACAACGGTACCATGGTTATCACGACAATGGTCGCAACCAATGATGATGGAAAATACGGAGGTCGACATCATTAGCACTCTTTTGACGATATCACGACATCAGTTCCAACTCTTTCATAACATTTTTATGACAATTTTGTTCGATGAATTTGGATTGATTTTTAGAGTCTGCAACATGTTAACATCAACTTATTAACATTTTCATGTTATTTTTCCATTAAAAAAATAGTTATATGCATCATCGTGATGTATGCATTCTTCATATTGGAAGATTAAATGAATATATGTTCTTCAATTCTGAAAATCCACTGTTCATTATGCATTTAATATGATAAGATGAGCTAATCAATTGATACGTACCCCGGTTCCAAAAAAATAGATATCTTCGCTCCGTGGCGGAACCTAAATTACTTTAAGGGAAAATCACAATAATCTTTTTTCAGCAACATTAATTAAAGATACTAATGGGAGACACTTTTAACATATTATTCTGTGAATGTCGTTGACTATACTATTCATTTGAAATCTTTTCCATGTCTATATACATATGAAAAGTAATCAAGGCACAAAATATTAGATGTAAAATTTATTACTTTTAAAGCACAATTTGTAAGAGAAATTGAACTTTCATCAAAACGTACTGTGCATTGATGTTTAGAAATCTCAGATATGTAAATATCAAATGAACAATGCTTACATATTCATATATAAAACACTTAATTTATTAATGATAAATTAGTAGGTGGAAGAGTTGAAATGATGAAATTTGAAATCTATCGTTGTGGAAATGTGTTTCTTCCGCCGCAGTGAAATCCTCTACGACAATACACTTTAGTCGTTGTAAAGGAAGTCGCTGCAATGGAAGTAACATATTACCGCAATGAAACATTTATAATTTTGTGAATTTTACAACGGTTACAACTCGTTGAGAAGTTTTCTACAACCGTACAAAATCGTCGTACAAAGATATTATAACAGTTTCATGATGACAATGTAGTAGTGATATAAAACACTTATGTTATTAATAGTAAATTAGTAAGTGAAATAATTGAATGATGAACACTAGAAGAATAAAACAATGATCGATATTTGAGTTTTTGTATAAAAAAAAATACGCATATTCACATACGAAACACTTTATACATTTATTTGTTCACTTACAACCAACTTTTCTAGCATAATTTTATATCCTTACTGCATTTTATTTGGCAAGATGTCTTTGCAACATTTTTCAGGATGTATTAAGACAAATTAACTCTTGTGCACAAAACTATAACTTAAGCAAGTTTTATTGTTCCGCAAAAAATTATCAACACGATACGTTTTACATATATTTTCTTGCGTTAACGGGTAAAAAACCTTACTTCGACTTTCAAAGATGTACTAACGGCGTGATGGTTGTGGTGTAAAATTGTATACTCTATGTATCATCTCATTAAGCGTTAGAGCTTCTATTGGACTTTTTTGTTTTGTTTTCGTGAGTGAAGATTCACGAGCCTCGCCATCGAAGAGTACCAAACAATTGGATAATGTTTGAGAGTGTATCGATATATTTGCATTTTGTCGTACTATTAATTATTTATTGATTAGTGACTTCTTTTTCACTGACACATTACTCTGCAAAGTATCGAACATTGCACTAAACTAAATTACTGATATTTGTGTCATTTATTTTTACCCTCTATTATATATATATATATATATATATATATATATATATATATATATATATATATTGGATCTAATCGTCGCATATATTTACTTTATATTGTGTAAAAAATGCACGCTTGAGTAACTTGTGTTTATTAAAACAGATTGTAGCATACATTTACTCTATGTTGGTTTGCACATGTGTTGTTCACCATTGTTGTTTGTGATATATAATACTAGAGTATGCAAATATGTTAATCGCCAATACATACTTGAGGAGACAAATTATGCCAAGAGGATCACTCTTCTTACGCATGTTGACAACAAGACTGGAAAAGTTTTTTTCAATGTGTAGTAGCTTCCCAATATCAAAGATGGCAAAGATGTGGTTGTTTTTACCAAGCCCGAAAAAGAAGATGAAGATGCCTTTTGGACTTCATGTGCACTCGATGATATTAAAAATGGTTGTTAAGAGGCTTTTGAGATCCTTGAAGTTACTAATGAAGGCACCTCAAAGTGCGTATTCAGAGACTCGAGTTCCTCAATCTTGGAGTTTATTGGTTGTTGTTACTTGAATTGGCTTATTTTTATTAGGCAAGTCTCATTCAGTCTCGTCAAGATTTGTTGCATATCTTCCGCATGATCTTCTGCTTTAACTTTCGGCGATATTTCAGGATCTGATTTTATTCAGCGATTATTTCATTTATCATGACGGATAAAGGCCTTTCCTATTTTATGCTCGCGTGGTTAATGAGTAAGGATACTCGAGCATTGACCTTTCTTCTTTTGGCAATCATAAAAGCAGCAGTAGCCACCATTGATCTCTTTGAAGCTTTTCTCTGAATCTGTAGGGTTCCTAGACGTGAAAGTTGGCGGATTGGGAAGCTACGAGTTTAGAGAATTGCTGTGTAAAATCTTTTCACCCACTGTGAAAGATTTGTGTTGTTGGTGTTTTGTTATTCTGTGTGAGTTCGTATAATACTCTACAAGTTCATTGTGACAAAAGAACATGTGTAAGTGTGTCTTGTGGATCTGTGAGTTGGTCACTAATTCAGGGGGAGGACTGAATTAGATTCTTCACTTCTTAGTTTGTAATTTGGCTTTGAGTTTGTTGTTGGTTCATATAAGTCCATCTGTACTAAAAACTATTATATAGTGAAATCATTTCCACCGGGTTGTCACACCCCCCAGATGTAGGAGAAGTTGCTCCGAACTGGGTTATCAATCGTGTGTGTTCTATTTACTTTTCACTGTTCTTATTTCATCTATATTCTGCTCGTCGATTGTTACACACATTGTTATAACTTCTGTGTGTGACAATTGGTTGAGCGACTAACAGAATTTCAATTGGTATCAGAGCAGGCACCTTATTCAAGGTGGTTTCCTGTAGTGTTTCAATTCTGTGTAGATGGAGAACTTCAGAGAAGGTGGTTCTGTCAATCGACCACCAAACTTGGATGGATCGAATTATGGATACTGGAAAGCTAGGATGTGTGCTTTCTTGAAGGCTTTGGATAGCAGGACGTGGAAAGCTATTCTTAATGGATGGGAACCACCTGTCGTCATTGATGAGGAAACATGTGTGAGTACACCAAAACCTGAAAGAGAATGGACTGCTGCTGAAGATGAAGAAGCCCTCGGAAATTCCAGAGCTCTTAATGCAATATATAATGCTGTTGACAAGAACATCTTCAGAATCATCAACACGTGTATTAGTGCTAAAGAGGCTTGGGAAATTCTTGAGATTGCCCATGAAGGAACTGCTAAAGTTCGCAGTTCAAAACTTCAGATGCTGACCACTCAATTTGAAGCTCTCACTATGAATGAAGATGAGACTATTGCTGAATTCAATGTTAGAATACGAGATATTTCTAACGAGTCTTTCTCTCTTGGTGTTCCTATGACAGATGAAAAACTTGTTCGCAAAATTCTCAGATCTCTTCCTCAAAGGTTTCAAATGAAAGTTACTGCCATCGAAGAAGTTCAAGATTTGTCTACTATGAAACTTGATGAACTTATTGGGTCTCTCATGACATATGAACTTGCTATTCCTCGTACTGAGAAAAGGAACAAAAGTCTTGCTCTAAAGAGTTCTATAAAACAATCCACGGATCAGGTATCATCCGAATCTGAAGAGGATATTTATGACACTATTGCTCTCCTGTCTCAAAATTATAACAGGGTCATGAAGAAGTTCGCTAGACTTCCTCCCAGAAATGTCAACACCGAGAGTCGTGACAATCAAACTAAGCTTCAGTCCTTCAAAGGAAATTCCTCCCAAAGAAATAGCAGAAATGGAGACAAAGTGTCTGGGTATAAATCCAAAGGAGTTCAATGCCATGAGTGTGAAGGATATGGTCACATTCAAAAAGACTGCCCCAACTTTCTTCGTAAGCAAAAGAAAGGTTATAATGCCACTCTCTCTGATGAAGAAGATGAAAGTGATTCTGAGAGTGGAAATAATTTTCTTGCTTTCACATCAATTATTGAGAATCTGGAGGAAAACGAAGCTGATCACACTGTAAGCTCTAATAATTCTTATATTCATAATGTGGATATGAATGATGATTTAGATAAGCTTAACAATATGATCTTTACTCTCACTACTGATAAGACGAGACTTCTTGAAACAATTGTTGAACTAAAGATTGAGGTTGCTCGCTTAAATAATGAACTTATCAAAATGACAAGATCTGTTAGAATGTTGAATTCAGGAACAGATGATCTGGACAAAATTTTGACTTCTGGAAAAACTGGCAAAAGCATGACGGGGATTGGATACTTGCATGGAGCCTCTACATCTCATACCAGATTTGTTCCTCAGAAAAAGAAGGATATAAATGACAGGAACGTGCCTCAACAAAATACAGTTGTCAATAGATTACCCTGGATTTGTCATTACTGTGGAAGAAAAGGTCACATACGACCATATTGTTTTAAATTGTTAAACAATAGGGACTATCATGCTAAACTTAAGTATGAGACCCACAGAAAGATAAACAGAAGCAGTCATTTTGTATGGAAAATCAAAAAGAATCATTATGCAAATATTGCCTATACTTCATTACGTGCCTCTACCTATGATGATTGGTATTTTGACAGTGGATGCTCTAGACACATGACAGGTGTTAAAGACTATCTTACTGATGTGAAGCCATATTCAAACTGTTTTGTTACCTTTGGAGATGGAGTTAAGGCTAAAATTATTGGCAAAGGTACAATGAATTTTAAAGGATTGGTGTGCTTAAAAGAAGCTCTTTTGGTAGAAGGTCTCACTGCTAATCTTATAAGTATCAGTCAACTTTGTGATTCTGATCTAACTGTGAACTTTACCCGTGATGAGTGTATTGTTAAGACTTTTCAGGATGACATTCTTATGAAAGGGAAAAGATCTTCAGATAATTGCTACATGTGGTCCTCTGACAAAAGTCTCAAAGTTGAATCATGCATGATTTCTAAAGCTGATGAAGCTAAATTATGGCATCAACGTCTTGGTCACCTGAACTACAGAAGTCTTCGTAAGATTATCATTGAAAAGGCTGTGACTGGGGTTCCGGATATTAAAGTTATTGAGGGACAGATATGCGGTGAATGTCAAATCGGAAAACAGGTTAAAAGCTCCCATAAGCCTGTGAAAATATATACTACCACTCGTGTTCTGGAACTTTTACACATGGATCTGATGGGTCCTATGCAAACTGAAAGTCTGGGTGGTAAAAGATATGTTTTTGTCTGTGTTGATGATTTTTCTCGATTTACCTGGGTTTATTTCTTAAAAGATAAATCTGAAACATTTGATGTTTTTGAAGAATTGTGCAGACTCCTACAGAGACAGAAAGAAGATTCTACAGGGAAGATTGTCAGAATCAGGAGTGATCATGGTAGGGAATTTGAAAATTCTCGATTCTCTAATTTCTGTAGCGAGGAAGGTATTGCACATGAGTTTTCTGCTCCCATCACTCCACAACAAAATGGCATTGTGGAAAGGAAAAATAGAACCCTTCAAGAAATGGCGAGAGTCATGCTTTTAGCAAAGAATATTCCTACACTGTTCTGGGCTGAAGCTTTAAACACTGCTTGTCACATTCATAACAGGGTGTCAATTAGACCTGGAACTACCACCACTCAATATGAAATCTGGAGGGGACGAAAACCCAATGTGAAATATTTTCACATTTTCGGGTCCACATGTTATATTTTGGCTGACAGAGAAACCAGAAGAAAATTTGATGCCAAAAGTGATGAGGGAATCTTTGTAGGCTATTCAAGAAATAGTGCTGCTTACCGTGTCTACAATCTGAGATCTAAAACAATAATGGAGTCTGTCAATGTTGTGGTCAAGGATACAACAGATATTTATATGCCTGATACTGAAGGAGATTTTGGCCATACAAGAAACAATGTCAGACAGAATGTTACGCCATCTGACTCTGACATTGTTAGGCAAAATACTACTTCGACTGATTCTGATATTGTTCGGCAGGATGTTACGTCATCTGCCTCTGACATTGCGTGTCAAGAACCCTCTAGCAGTAATACTACGCATGAACACACAGCTGCTGAGAGCAACAATCAAAACGATGCTTCCTACGAGCCTACTGAAACAGACTCGTCTATTGATATTAGCCATGAATTAGTTCCTTCTACTAGAATTCAGAAGAATCATCCTATTGACAGCGTTATTGGTGATGTGAATGATAGCATGCAGACAAGAAGAAAGGAGCCTGTGAATTACAGAGAGATGATTGGAAATATATGCTTCGTCTCTAAGATTGAGCCAAGGAACATAAATGAAGCTGTTCACGATGAATTCTGGATGAATGCCATGCAAGAAGAACTGGTTCAATTTGAGAGAAATTCTGTCTGGGATTTAGTTCCTAAACCTGAGCAGGTTAATATCATTGGAACAAAATGGATATTCAAGAACAAATCAGATGAATACGGCAACATTACCAGAAATAAAGCCAGACTTGTTGCTCAAGGTTACACTCAGGTGGAAGGTGTTGATTTTGATGAAACCTTCGCACCTGTTGCCAGATTAGAAGCCATACGTCTCCTTCTTGGTATTTCGTGCCACTTTCGATTCAAATTATTTCAGATGGATGTTAAGAGTGCTTTCTTAAATGGTTATCTTAACGAGGAAGTTTATGTGGCTCAACCCAAGGGTTTTACTGATCCACATAATCCAGATCATGTGTATAAACTCAGAAAAGCTCTTTATGGTCTAAAGCAAGCTCCACGTGCTTGGTATGAAAGGTTGACTGAATTTCTTATTCTAAAAGGTTATTTGCGAGGAGGCGTTGATAAAACCTTATTTGTTAAGAAGGAAGACGGTAAACTCATGATAGCACAAATATATGTTGATGACATTGTGTTTGGAGGAATGTCACACAAGATGGTACAACAATTTGTGATTCAGATGAAAAATGAGTTTGAAATGAGTATGGTTGGGGAACTCAGTTTATTTCTTGGATTTCAGATCAAGCAAATGACAGATGGAATTTTTATCTCTCAAAGTAAGTACGCCAATGCTATTGTAAAGAAATTTGGACTTGAGAAATCTTCTCACAAGCGTACTCCTGCTGCAACTCACATCAAACTTACAAAAGATGATACTGGAGCTCCTGTTGATCAGAGTCTTTATCGAAGTATGATTGGAAGTCTTCTTTATCTTACTGCTAGTCGTCCTGATATAACATATTCTGTAGGTGTTTGCGCTCGTTATCAAGCTAATCCTAAGGCAAGTCACCTAAGCCAAGTAAAACGCATCATCCGCTATGTGTCAGGAACATCCAACTTGGGTCTTCACTACTCCTTCGATACTACTTCGACTCTGGTGGGATACTGTGATGCTGATTGGGCAGGAAGTGCCACTGATCGTAAAAGCACTTCTGGTGGATGCTTCTTCCTCGGAAACAACATCATTTCTTGGTTCAGTAAGAAACAAAACTGCGTCTCTCTCTCAACGGCTGAAGCTGAATATATTGCTGCAGGAAGTGGTTGTACTCAACTGTTATGGATGAAGCAAATGCTTGCTGAGTATGGTGTGTCACAGGATGTCATGACATTATTCTGTGACAATCAGAGTGCTATCAATATTTCCAAGAATCCTGTTCAACATAGCAGAACTAAGCATATCGATATAAGACATCATTTTATCAGGGAACTCGTTGAAGATAAAAAGATTCGTCTTGAGTACATTCAAACGCAGAAACAGCTTGCAGATATATTCACAAAGGCTCTGGATGTGAATACTTTTGAGAATCTTCGTGCCTCCATAGGTTTATGCATTGTGGAACAATAGCAATTACTGATTTGTTGGGCTTTTCATGTTATGGCCCAAACTATGTTTCAGTTTGCACCGAAAATTAAAAACGACAATAGTATGTGTCGTTTCCTTCATCCCCACTATGAGACGGTTCACGTCTTTCCAAGCTGTGAGTTATTCGTTTCCCATAGCACCTTGATCGACAGTTTCAACTGCCATATTTTGAATCCTCAGCCGGGGTAGACAGTTTAGCCTTTTTCTTCAACTGTCGAAGAGCACTAATAGTGATGTCATCATCGTCAGGAGCCTCTTCTCGGTTAGGGCTGTGATTATCAGAGTTTTCCACAGAAACTGACACGAAATTGTCAGAACGAACCTGGTCGACATTTGGGGCTTTTCGATTATCCTCACTCAAGCCCAAAAGAATATTAATCCTTGCTAATTCCTCAGGCGGAGGTTTCATATTTATTTTTTTTTCTTGGACGATGCTGATGTTACGACATTCCTGGTTTGCTTGCTTCTTCTTCCTTCTATGTCAAGACTCTTTTATTTTTCCCTCTGTTTTGGTCTATCCTTGCCTTTGACTTATTTTGAGGCAATCAGGGGGAGAAATTTGTACTGATGTTTTTTTTATGGTAATTTGATATGGATCTTGTTGTTTATCATATTTCCTTGCTTGCCTAAAAAATAGCCAAAGGGGGAGTTTGTTGTTACTTGAATTGGCTTATTTTTATTAGGCAAGTCTCATTCAGTCTCGTCAAGATTTGTTGCATATCTTCCGCATGATCTTCTGCTTTAACTTTCGGCGATATTTCAGGATCTGATTTTATTCAGCGATTATTTCATTTATCATGACGGATAAAGGCCTTTCCTATTTTATGCTCGCGTGGTTAATGAGTAAGGATACTCGAGCATTGACCTTTCTTCTTTTGGCGATCATAAAAGCAGCAGTAGCCACCATTGATCTCTTTGAAGCTTTTCTCTGAATCTGTAGGGTTCCTAGACGTGAAAGTTGGCGGATTGGGAAGCTACGAGTTTAGAGAATTGCTGTGTAAAATCTTTTCACCCACTGTGAAAGATTTGTGTTGTTGGTGTTTTGTTATTCTGTGTGAGTTCGTATAATACTCTACAAGTTCATTGTGACAAAAGAACACGTGTAAGTGTGTCTTGTGGATCTGTGAGTTGGTCACTAATTCAGGGGGAGGACTGAATTAGATTCTTCACTTCTTAGTTTGTAATTTGGCTTTGAGTTTGTTGTTGGTTCATATAAGTCCATCTGTACTAAAAACTATTATATAGTGAAATCATTTCCACCGGGTTGTCACACCCCCCAGATGTAGGAGAAGTTGCTCCGAACTGGGTTATCAATCGTGTGTGTTCTATTTACTTTTCACTGTTCTTATTTCATCTATATTCTGCTCGTCGATTGTTACACACATTGTTATAACTTCTGTGTGTGACAATTGGTTGAGCGACTAACAGAATTTCATTGGTGATTGAAAGAAGATGTTAAAAATGTTTATTTGGTGGATTTATGTGGAGTCACTAATTCCGGGGATGAACTGAATTAGATTTCACGTTTATAATTTATAATTTGACTTTGTTGAAAAGATTATTCATATAAGTCCATTTGTGATGAGAACTATTTGATTTGTGAAATCATTTCCACCGGATTATGAAACCCTCAGATGTAGATAACATTGCACCAGACTGGGTTACCGATTGTGTGTGTCGTTATTATTATTTACACTTTATTTATTGTCATCTCTATTTGGTTATCTAAGTGTTACACACACTGTTGCATTATTTATGTGTGACATCTGGTTGAGCGGTTAACAAAATTTCAATTGATATTAAAGCATGTATCCTTATTCTAGGGTGGTTTCCTGTTGTTTTTATATTCTGTTGAGATGGATAGTTTCAGAGAGGAGGGTATGTCAATCGACCTCCCATATTGGATGGATCTAATTATGGTTATTGGAAAGCTCATATGTGTGCATTTCTGAAGTCTGTTGATCACCTGGAAATCTGTCATAAGTGGATGGAAACCTCCTACACTAGTTGAAGATGGAGAAGCTCTTGGAAATATTAGAGCACTGAATGTCATTTAAAATGTGGTTAATGAAAAAAATTCAAGATAATCAACACCTGAACCCGTGCTAAGGAGGCATGGGAAATTCTAGAAGTATCACATGAAGGGACTACGAAAGTTTGCAGTTCAAAGATCTAAATGCTTATCACTCAATTTGAAGCCGTAACCATGAATGAGCATGAAACCATATCTTAAATTAATGTCAGAATTCGTGATATAGCTAATGAATCCTTTTCACTTGGTATCCCATGACATATGAAAAGTTGGTTCGAAAGATTTTCAGGTCTTTGTTTCAGATGAAAGTCACTACTATTAAAGAAGTACATGATTTTTCAAACATGAAGTTGGATGAACTGATTGGATGTCTTATGATGTATGAATTGTCTATTCCTCGATTTGAGAAACACAATAAGAGTTTTGCTTTGAAAAGTTCTCTCAGAGAGCAATCTGATCAGGTATCTTTTGACTCTGAGGAAGATATATATGATGTTATTGCGTAATTGTCAAAAATTGTAACAAGGTGATGAATAGTTTTAGCAATCTTCCACCTCGAAATGTCTCATCATATGTTAGAGACAATCAGCTCCAACAACAGTTTCAAAGAGCAAACAATTCTCGTAGATTTAACAGAAATGGTGAAAGTCAGTCATGTTACAAATTTAGTGTCATGAATGTGAGAGATATGGTCACATACAGATATTCGGTCTGGGATCTAGTTCTGAAACCCGATCAAGCAAATGTAATTGGGACTAAGTGGATCTTCAAGAATAAGTGAGATGAACACGGAAATGTCAATTAAAATAAAGTCAGACTTCTTGCTCAGGATTTACACAAGTTGAAGGAGTATATTTTGATGAGCTTTTGCACCTGTTGCACGATTAGAAGCCATAAAACTTCTTTTTGGTATCTCATGTCACTTCAGATTCAAGCTATTTCAAATGGACGTAAAGAGTGAATTTTTAATGGGTATCTGAACGAAGAGTCAATGTAGCACAACCTAAAGGGTTTATAGATACTGACTTTCCTCATCATGTTTACAGACTCAAGAAAGATCTCTTGGTCTTAAGCAAGCTCCTCGAGCATGGTACGAAAAACTTACTGTATTCCTGGTTTTAAATGGCTATATCAGAAGGGAAGTTGATAAAACCCTATTTTTTTAAGAAAGAAGGAAGAAATCTCATGATAGCTGTGATATATGTTGATGATATTATTTTTGGAGGAATGTCTCTGAAAATGGTACAACAGCTCGTGGAACATAGGAAAGGTAAATTCGAAATGAGCATGGTTGGTGAACTTAAACTTCTTTTTTTGGTTTTTAGATAAAAACAGATGAGAGACAAGATCTTTGTTCGAATAGATCTAGGGTTAAGAAAAATATATCATTAACAAGTTAATGGCAAAATATAAAAATTTCTTTACAAGTAAAACTATTTTACTAACCTAGGTAAAGTGCATGAACATCTAAATATTTAAAAAACATTAGCTAATTATTATTTACTTGGTACTAATCTTTCTTATAGCTTGATCTTTGAGAAGTATTAGGAAATGTTGAACGTCTCATTTTGCTCCAAGCTTCGTCTCCATAGAATTCTCGTCTCCTTTGCACTTAATCGTGAGAGTAAGTAACCTAAAGTTTATATTTCAAGAGTCTATAGAGTGTTTAAAGGACTAGTGAGTGGGCATAACTAAACACAATAATTCAAGAACAAGTCTATGAGCTAAAGAGCTAATTCAGGTCTGAGTCTAATAAGAACTTAGGTGCCAAAATAAAAGTGATATTTTAGAGAGAGAGAGAGGGAGGTTGGTCGGCCAAACTAGAGAGAACAAGAGCAAGAAACGTATTTTCACATTTCAATGTGAGCCTCTATTTATAGGAGAATGAAATACAAGAAATGGTAGCTAACTTTTCCTATTGTGCATTCATGACACAATATTTGATTTTCTCTCCTTTTTCTCTATGTATTTTGTCGGACATAAAAGTTCATTAGTGAGGAAAATTCGTTTCCTCACTTAACACTTTTGTTTCCTTCTCAAAGAAATTCATTTCCTATTTTCATTTTTGGAAATTTTCTTCATAGTTCAAGGCAAAAAAATTTATAGATATGAATTCCTCTTCTCGTTGATGTTGGCCGAATTATTTGTTTATGGGGGGCTTCTAAATGCTACGTTATTTCCTTTAAGACAATTCTTAAAAAACCTAATATAAAATTAATATTTCACTAATAATGAAATTATTTCATAATGCCTCAAACGACTTCTCGGCTTTAAAAAACAATTATATTTCCATTATATGATAATATTCAAAATCTTATTTTGACATTAACATCATTTTATGTCCATGTGGACAAAAATACCCTTTAGACATATTCCGCGAAGCGTCTAGTTCAACACTTGAACTTATTTTCACTTAGCTTCTAGTTTAACAATCTTACTCTAATGACTTGTAATAGTGACCTCATGGATCCAAATGAACAAATCTTGAGCTACTATACTTGGACTCAAAAGTTCACAAATGTTTTTCGAGTATTAGTTTAATGTCAACTGACTCCACTAAAGAGTTGACACTAAGAATCACTCGGTTCAAATGAATTTATTTTCTACTCAAATTCATCTTAGTTATGTTGGGTGGATCCAGTGAATGTTATCTATGATTACCCTACATGGATATAGTCAACTAGATGAGATTTATAAAATTACCATTTTACCCTTCTAGTTGGAAACAATGTATTGATGAGGAGCTAACAAATCACATTGTTTCATCAAAATAAAATTATTACTTAATTTTGGATACCACGCGGTTCATTTATTCACAATACAAATAATAAAGCATGAGGTGATATACATTGCATTTTAGCAATATTATACATGAATTCCATATATATGAGAACTTCACAAAACTAGTTCATGATATCTTCATAACTTAATATTCACCAATTAGTCTAGTCTAGATCATAGAGTGGACCTAGAATTTGAATTTCTCAAATGAGAATATGTATCTATAAAATGACATGTCTCATTTTATGATTTAGGTAAGCACGATGCAACTCATACATAGTGACCTTGAGACAGAAGAGGTTAAATGGTTTATCCTTACATTTTCTCTAAAGGTGCACTCGTCAATTCAGTATCTTCGAAAGTTACATACGAAGAACTATAGAGTTCTCAACTCTCTGTGCCACGTAACCTGAAATCATATATTCTTTCAACAATCATACTAGGATCAATAGTCTGATGATCTTTAGATTGTGAATATTTTGTTTTTGGAAAAATATGAAGAGTTTGTTCACACTAATCTACATTTGACTCTTTATACATTGTAAGGTTTGATTAAGGACTATAAGACTATTGAATATCATAAATCTTCAAACAAACGAAAACTGAATGAACGAAAGTTTTAACTTTTATTAGTTTAATTAGCAAATTACAATAAGGACTCATGAGAGATTTATATTGCATCAATATGTAAATCTTCTTGTGGGCATCTCTGCCAACAATCTTTATTTCACAAAGTAAGTATGCAAACAACATTTTTAAACGCATTGGTCTTGATAAATCCTCTTATAAAATAAATTTGCTTCCACACACATAAAGTTAACCAAGGATGATGCTAGTGTCTCTGCTGATCAAATCTTGGATAGAAGTATGATTGGAAGTCTTCTATACATTACCGATAGCAGACCAGACATTACATATTCTCTTGGAGTATGTGCTTGATATCAGGCTAATCCAAAAGTCCTCCATCTCAGTCAAGTTAAGAGAATTATAAGATACGTTACTGGAACAATGAATTTTGGGCTGCTCTATTCCTTTGATACTACTTCGACTCTTGTGGGATATTAGGATGCGGATTGTGCGGGTAGTGTTGTTGATCGTAAATGCATGTCAGGGAGATATTTCTCTTTTGAAAATAATTTAATTTCCTAGTTTAACAAGAAACAAAGTTGCATCTTTCTGTCTATAGTAGAAGCTTAATATATTGCTGGTAGAAGTAGCTGCACTCAAATACTATGGACGAAGCAGATGTTACCTGAGTATGATGTGTCATAAAATGTCATGATACTGTTCTGTGACAATCGTAATGCTATCAATATTTCCAAAAATCATGTTCATTATAGCAAGACGAAACACACTGATATTCGTCATCATTTTATTAGAGAATTTGTTGAAGATAAAAACTTTCGTCTAGAATACATTCAAATAGAGAAACAACTTGCTGATATTTTTACGAAGTCTCTTGATAAAAATACCTTCAAACTCTAAGGTCCTCAATTGGATGATGTGTTCTTGATCAAGAGCAGTTATTGAATCACGTGGCCTAGTATTATTTTTATGTCTCTTATGAATGGGCCCAGTGCTTCAATCCCAACAGTGTAAAAAATGACAACTTGTATTGTCCTATGAACATGCAAACAAGAGAGACAGTTTATGTTCTTGTAAAATATGAGATTGTTGGTTTCAAATTACATAACCACCTCGATCACAGTAGCTACAACCGCATCACTTTGAATTTCTTCTTCAATTGCTTTGCGTCTCAGTTGCGTGCTTATATCTTTGTCAAAATCATGGTTGGACAAGAAGTGGAATTCGTACATATTTTCCTTAACGTGCCCCGAGAATGAAGAATAAGAATATCCAAAAAGAGTAGTTAGTGACCATGCAATGGGACAATAATATAGGGATTTGAGACAGACCTCCATAGAGCGTGCGATGGTCAAGCCGAAGGTATCTCTACTAAAGGAAAGTCTCGAAATGCCTCTGTCATCATCACCCATCTTTGTCAATGTTCGTCATCTCTGGTCAGTCTTCGAGTGATTCTTCTGAGAGCTCACGCTCTGGTACAAAAGATCAGGATGAACATAAGATTTAAGTCTCGCATGATTCTGGGGATGAATCATGTAACATTTCTCCTCATATGAGTGATGAAAGGGAAATTCTCAATGTATGCCTCCGAATATGAAACCATGTGTTGTTGATATTGAAGTAATTCGAGGAACTTTAGGCTCGGATCATAACAACAAAAAATCTCACGATGTTGACCCTGACTGCTCGGACAATTTTTTGTCACAATCTGTGCCACCTCTGACAATAGTATGAAAAGGAAGAAGATTCCTCGGGATAACAATGTTTTAGATGATGATGAAATAATCATCAGTGCTCTTCGTACTGCCTAGAAGAAAAAGAAGCAAGGCTCTCAAGCTAGTTATGAAATCGCTCTTAGACTGAACCGACTGCTCCCGCTCCTCAACCTGAATCCACCATTCCGTAGCTTGATTAAGGGAACAATCCTTCTGAGATGAGAAACAGAACACAAGTATTAAGAGGGTATCCATAAGAAAAAGATGTCAAAGAAGATGCATGCACCTCATCCTGCTCAATTTGAAGAGGAGGAGATTACTGAAGTTGTTCCTCTACCAATTTTGGAGGCCAGGAAATATAAAGATAGCATGAGTCTTCCTAGAAACATTCCTCTTGCTGCCTTGGACAATATTTACTTTCGCACAGAGGAACAAGTGGCGAAATGGAAGTATGTTTATGCTCACACTATATTCCCCGAAAGAGAATCTCCTTAATAATGTTACTGGTATTGGTTCATACTATCCAAAACTCGTGAAAGAGTTCATTGTGAGTCTGTCATCAGATATGGCTAGCTCTATAAGTGTTGATTTCGGTATGGTTCAAGTCCGTGGATAATGGTTTAACATCTCTCTTGCTATGATCAATAGGACCAAATCCACAATTATTGATCCTATTTTGAGTCTTGACATCATTTCCAAGCTCCTCACTGGTGATGAGGAGGCTCTTTGGCCAACTAAAGGTGAAATTCAAAGATCTGAAGTAATACCTAAGTACTTTGTTCTCGCTCGTTTTGCTATTGGTAACTAGGTGCCTACAACGAATGGCTCCCATGTATTTGTTGAAGTGGGACGTATTATCTATCAGCTTGGAACTCTGTGCAAATTTTATTTTGGGGCATTTGTTTATGATCATTTTGTTAAACGTTCCAAATCATTTATTGCTCAAATGCCTAAAGGTTTTCCTTGTCTCACGACTCAGTTGTTGCTTGATCAGAAGAAAGACCTTCTCTGGTCTGGGATATCAAGGGAAAGGTTCCTTTTCCTTTACAGTTTCATCATAAAATGTTCGAAGGAAGGCATGTGTGTGATCTTGGTCAACCAAAAGTTCCATCTGTTGTCGACAATAGTGTGCCTCCTGATGTTGTTCCTCTCAGTCTCTCTGCTCAGACAGACATCCTTAGACTCTCCTCCAGGAAGAAAATTTTCTGCAAGATCTCATCCAGACATCTACCAGGTGCAATGCCATTTTTAAAGGGATGATCAAAGTTATACAGACTTCTAACAAGTCCACTGCTTCTACTTCGAAAAACACGCTGAAGATGGGAACTAGAGCTACTCCATCTACTCATGCTCCTACTATTGCTCTAGATTATGTAACAACTGATGGAACAATTTCATATTAGGACAATCTATATGTTTTATAGTTTATTTTGGGTTGTATTTTCAAGACTTTGTGTATTGTCTTTCGTCTGCTGTTTCATTGTCTTCCGTGATTTGTATTCTCAGGACTGATTTTTTTTGTTGCTTCGAAGTCCTTTATCTTGTTATTGAAGATTTCTCTTGTGTGGTTCTTTGTCTTCCTCTGTGTTGGTATATCCTTGCCTTTGATCTATGTTTTGAGGAAATCAGAGGAGACACTCTTCGAGACGTATAAAATCAGCAAATTTATGAATATTCAATTTGTGTGTTTGCCTAAAAAATATCCAAAGGGAGAGTTTCTTATTACATTGGATTTGCTGATTTTTATTAGGCAAGTTTTGGCGTAATCTATTGCATTAATGTGTCAAGATATCTTACTTTGACGGTGTGCAATTTCGTGAAACTTTATTTGAACAACTTTCTGATTCTCGGAGATAAGGATTTCAAAGTCTTTCTTCTTTGGTTCAGACGCGTTGATACAAAGAAACCCTAGAGAAGACTTTCCTTTGTTGGATGGTATAAAAGGTGATGGTGCTTCCATTAGCCTTCTTGATGTTTTCATCAAGTTTACAAATTTTTTAGACGTGCAAGATCGGCGACAGAAAACTGAGAACCTGGTGAAAAGCAGTGTAGAATCGAATCACCCATTGTGATTGATTCGGGTACTGGATATGTTTTTGTTTGTGAATTAACTAATCACGCTTGGAGTTTATTGGTGATTGAAATGACACGTTGAAAGTGTGTTTTTTGTGGATTTATGTGGAGTCACTAATTCAGGGGGAGGAAGTGAATTAGATTTCACGTTTATAGTTTGTAATTTGACTTTGTTGTAAAAGTTATTCATATAAGTCCATTCGTACTGAGACTTATTTAATTATTGAAATTATTTCCATGGGGTTATCACACCTCCCGAATGTAAGTGACGTTGTACCGAACAGAGTTACCAATGGTGTGTGTTGTTCTTATTATTTACACTTTATTCACTGTCATCTCTATTTGCTTATCCAATTGTTACACACATTGTTGCATTATTTGTGTGTGACATCTGATTGAGCGATTAACAATATATTTCACATATTTGTTCATACCGGTAGAAACGTAGAACTCTCCACTCTAAAAGCATACAAATGAATCGAATTATAATGACAAATATGATCTTATAGTCATGTCATAATTTAAATATTTAAACGTTTGTAGAAGATAACAATCAATTCCCTAGAGATATAAATCAATTTAAAATCATATAAATCCTTGAATTTATAGGTTAAATTCGGGCTATAATTATTCATTCAACTACTTGTACATTTTTTAATTCAAAAACTGAAATTCGATTTTGAAAACCAAACCGAAATAGTGATTATTTAAGATTTTTTTAACGATTATTTAGACTAATTCAAACATTCAAATTTTGTAACAAAAAATTATAAAAGGAAATAATTTATTTGAACACATAATCACATATTAAAGGGGTAATATTAAAACACAATTAAAAAAATGAAAATATGTGATGTTTTAAAGTTAAAGTTAAAATATTAAATGCCTGAATAATTGAAAGTTCTATACTAAATCAATCAGCATACCAAATTAGTAAAATTAACAAAATTATATTATGCTACATCCGTATCCTGGATACGATGTTTATACATCTTTTTTTATATTAATGAAACGAAAGTTTTTTTGTCACTGATTTGCTAAAATAATTATTGTGATATTTTTCTTGATCAAGTATTTATTTATTGGGTTATTAAATATAATAAGCCTATAAATAGTACATTTTTAGTATGACAACGTTTGGTTAAACTTGTGTTAATATTTCAGTTCAAGTTAAATTTTTGTTAGTGGACAAAGTTTAAAGAGCAATCTAGTAAAACAAACCTAGTTAATTAATTGACACGTAAACATTTAAATCATTAACACCTTAAAAATGAGATAGTAAACGTTGATTATTTCGTTAATTTTTTGTTATTTATTCCTACAACTGTATAACACATCCCTTAAATCTTATATATTTAACGTGAATCAGTTCCTTTCTCCACAATTAGTAAAGTGCTTACAACAGCAAGAAATAATGTTCAGATTCCAATCAGTTTTAACAACAAAATCCGTTATTAGTACATAATGCATATATGTCAATCCCTAATGACTCTTAATTTGAACTTTTAAATTATCCACATAATTAAAAGAAGACTAGAATCGAATTCCATCCATACGGTTGGGGTCGAGGGAAAATGATTCTGATGAGCAAACACAATAAAATAAAAATGGGTGGAGGTGATCGAATTTTCATATAAAGCTAATTATGCTGTTTGACATTCATAAGGGAAAATTAGTACATAGAATGTTCCAAAATAATAATATTCAATTTTCGCTTATGCTTTTAGAAATATATCGCATCCAAGGTAGATATAATGGAGCATGTTTACCAGCGAATTATTTTATTATAATCAAAATTGGGAAAACCCGTTTTGAGGACTACCCACATAAGCTATATTAAGAAGAAAATGTGCCTAGACCATTATAAGATAACCACGATACAAAATGCAGATTCTCAAAATGCCGTAATGACTTTGGTCGACCGAGGATACAACTTGTAGAGGAGATGTTGACTATTTCATCAATGGCATATGTGTAAATCATAATAAAAAAAATCAATATGTACGTGCTGAGATCAATTTATTCAATTGTATTCTTCTTAAAATGTTATGAATAAGTTATATTTTACATGTCACAATAGAATTTGTCACACCAAGACAAGAAAAGAAATACATTTAACAACGATAAATGTCGTGAATAAATGCGCAGAAATCGTTTCTATTGTACGTTGTCACTTTTAAAAATATGCTTCGAAATATAATTCATTTCTAAATTTAAGAAGCCATAGTATAAATCGATTCAAATGCCGCTTCTAGTGGTTGCATTAGAGCGACGTGAATTTTGCAACTAATGAGTTTTAAGAATAGACCACAAGTTTGTACATGTCACCTTAAGATCCAGCTCCAGGACACGAGTTTTCAATATGTTCTTCCTCTTCGCATTGTTTATCGACCCACTCACGTATTTCCCGTAACACTAACGAAACAAATAAAACAAAAATATAAAAACTTAAATCTTCGACAAGTAAAAATCGTCATTAAAATTCAAAGTTACTCAAGCATCTTTTACTTGGAAAGCAGAAATGATATCGTAGGTGTTGCCTTGAGAATCACTTATGCTTCAATAACATTTATAATAGTTCCGATTTAGATTAATAAATGTTATTCGTAGGAAAATGTAGTTTTACAAATCAATGAACGATAATACTTTGTGCCTCCATATACCATGATACTGGCCAGTTGAGACGTCCATACCCATTATTGCACTTGATTATGAGATCAAACTCTTAACAACTCCAAAATCAAAACCAAACAAACCAAACCAATCACTAAAATTAATAAAGAAAAAGAAATTGGTCATATCTAATCATCAAACAAATCTGATCACCAATATCAAACAAATTTCAACCACTCCAATTATGAGATCATCCAAATTTAGGTTTTATTCATAAACTCTTACAACTATAAATAAAGAAAATACCTTGAGAAAATGACGATCAGTGCGAAGGGTCTGTTTCGACGAAACTTGGAAATAAATGGGATTAGGAGGCATGACATGGATGGTGCAACGATGAAGATGAGAGCTGGCAAGGCGGTTAGCGCTGTGGAGGTCAAATCAAGTGGGGTTATGGTAGATTCGTGTCGAGGCTATGAGAAAGGGCGAGGGCGAGGGTGGGGAGCGAACAAGAAGGAGATGGTAGTGTTGGGCGATCGGCGGTCCAGGGCTGGCGTGATGACTTCTAGTGGCCCCAGGGTGGTGGTGGTGCTGGAGGAGGCCAAATTCGAGGTGAGAAGATAGTCCAAAAGAGAACAAACATAATATTAGTAAGCAAAAGTAAAGATAATAAACAAAATTAAGAGACACGAGATCAATAACTTAATTCGATCAAATATGTTTAAGACTAGAAAGATAATGTTTTCTATGGACAAAAAGTTCACTAGTTAATGGTAGAATCGATACACAATACAATTGTGTTAGTCAATGATAAATGATTTGGAATTTTAACTTAAACTTCGTGTAAATCAATATCTTCACCTCTAATGAAGTTACTCTCCAAGTATTTGATCAAAATTTTATTCAATAAATTATCTTTATACTATCAGGAGACACATATCATAATTTATCACTCACAAGTATAAGCAAAAAATGGGGCACAATACAATTGCACTCCGACTCAATAGCAAAAGTGGCACTCAGAGTCTCTCGAGAGCACAACATGTGCAAAATTTCTCAATCATAGGATTCACACCGTCGTCAACAATGCATTCTTAGATGTTTTATGAATACCGTCTCAGTTTTTTTTTGTAGATATAAATCTATGAATATCATCTTAGTTTTTTTCTGGTAGAGATAAATCATAAGCGAATTAAACAATAAATCAAACATGCACAAAAAACTTATATAATTGGATATGTTGCTGTAAGTTAGACATCCACATATTTTTCTAAGAGGTTGAGTGTACGGGTCATAGTCTATCATCTGGTTTCGCTTATATATCAGCCAATAAGCCATCAACAAATGAATTTGGGACTCATGATGTCTGATGATAATAAGAGCAACTACTCCCCTCCGAAAGATGTACAAAAGATGAGAAGTTAATACAAGCCCAGTCAAACTCAAGTAGTATTTCACTAATTTGAGAAGGAAGGGATTCGAAAAAGAGGTGAGAGAGTAACGGTCTTTGACCACGACATTCCCCATTATAGAATCTACAAGTATTGTGTAATAGATCGGTTCATATACATTACATTTTAACAATATCTCGAATTTACACAATTTAATAATTAAGTTCAAGTATCTCGTCTAAAGTTTTTGTTTTTTATCTTTTGATTTGAGTATCATAAATGCAAATTTAAAGCTCATCAAAAAATATATTAATAAATTGATTTTATGTGACTGATTTGATCTCAATATTTACGACCTGAATATTAAGAGCATATCATCAAAAAAATTGAAAGACTTTTGTGAAACAACTATATATAAACGTAAAACATTTTGTACTGTCATTGTGGAGCCTTGTATATGATTTTAATTGGAGTGAAAAGGATTATTACATTTTCGTTTCTTACTTTCCATTTGAATATTTGGTTGACCTGATTAACTATGCATCTCACTTTTAGACTTATTATTCAAATATCCAAATCGTAATTATAGGTTCATGAAATTTACAAAAGAAAAGATGAACAAATGGGAATTCTCTCTAATATACTTAAACTAACTTCATACTCAAACTATCTTGATTTTGTGATTATAATGGTAAAATTTCGTCTCTTTTTATTTTTTACCAATTACTATGAAACGATTTAAAGTTTTCATCATATCTCCATCAAACACTGTGAAAATTGTTTCCTGATTTTCTTAGATTCAAAGTTTATTATATTAATAGTTAGTTAGTTACTTGATAGTTAAGTACTCAATTTTTGTAAGGCTAAACAAGTTAAGGTCGTTTTGTCCTGGATATATAGATGCCAGTCCTAAGTGATTAGCTAAGGTTAGACAGTTTTCTTGGGTTAGAGAGTGTGCGAAACACGAGAGACTGTGAGTTCAGACACCGGGTATTGGTTTAAACGAAGTTCATCGGTTTGTGTTGAACTTTTTTAGAGAAACTATTAGGTATTGATATTGTAAACTTTTACGGACATAGTGGAGAAAGCCTGACATAGATCAGTTGATCAAACTTTGGTAAATAATTACGTGTGTGTGTGCGCACGCGTGCAAGTGTCGTGATTAGAAGAGGAAAATCTTGGTTCAGATGAAGGTGGTGAAGATACTCTCAAAGGATTAAGAATTTCCAAGCACGATAACACAACCAAAAAACACATGATCTAGAAGAATTGGGTTATAGTACTTTGGTCCTTCACCTTAGCGACAAAGTACTAAGAGAAGTGGCGAAAGATAAGACATCAGCTGGGATTTGGCTCAAGTTGGAAAGCTTATGCATGACCAAGACTCTCACCATCATGATTTTCGTGAAAATTAAACTATTTGGATTCACAATGTCAAATGATAAATCTATTGATGGATATCTTGATCATTTAACAAAGATGGTCGTTGATTTGGAAAATATTGGAGTTAACATCGAAGAGTTGTGATGATTCTAAATGCATTCCCTAAATCGTACAAGAATTTCGTTGAGTATATGAAATATGCCAGAGAAAACTTGAGTCTTAAAAAAGTTCTTGTTGTCTTGAAGTCCAATATAATTGAGAATCTTACGAGAGATTTTTTGAAAGAGTACTGGCATGAGGAAGATCAAATAATAGAGACCTGAAGAAAGGAAAGAGAAATTCAAGACGTAGGTCAAATACACGAGAGAAGGATGGAAACAACAATAAAGACTCAAAATATTTCAAATGCTTCAACCGTCATAAGGAGGGCAGTTCAAGAGAGAATGTTTGAGAAGATAATCCATGGGCATGGGAAGGACAACAAGAATACACAAGCCGGGGATATGAAAGTGTTGAAGCTCTAGTAGTATCAGGCAGGAATGCCAACACAGACTGGGTTATGGACAGTGGACGTTCTTTCCATATTATATTAAACAAATTTTGGTTTAAAGACCTGAAACCACATTCATGCAAGGTCCTCATATTTCTCTAATTATTCAACTAAGTTGTTTAATATCATCCGAATCGTAACCAGGTCTCGATCATCATTAAGGTCCAACATTAAGTGGTATTACCAACCAGTCTGGAGGAGGGATATCCATTAAGATGGTGTCAAGAAAATCACCCGACTAGAGGGACTAAGAATTAGGAAATTAAAAAGCATGCAAGGTCGAAGGAAAAGGCAACATCAAGTCCAATATGCATGATGGTCTGGAAAGATTATTCACATAGGTCATTAATGTTCTAGAATTACTTAGCACATTTGTTTCCTTCTCAAAGAAATTCATTTCCTCTTTTCCTTTTTGGCAATTATCTTTATAATTCAAGCCAAATGAATTTCTAGATATAATTTCACTCCTCTATGATGTGTGGCCGAATTCTATACAATGGGAGGGAGCTTCTTGATGCTTTTTTATTTCTTTTAAGATAATTCTTAAAATACCAATTATATAATTAATATTGCACAAATAATGAAATTAATTTCATAATGCCTCAAACGTCTTTTCGGCTTTAAAAAGTAATTTATATTTCCATCATATGACAACATTCAAAATCTTATTTTGAAATTTACATCTTTTTTTCCATCTAGAAAAAAAAATACCTTTTAGATATTTTCCAAGACAGCGTCTTGTTCAACACTTGAACTTATTTTGACTAAACTTCTAGTTTAACAATCCTACTCTAATGACCTGTAATAGCGACCTTATGAATACAAATGAACAAAGCTTAAGCTACTATACTTGGAATCAAAAGTTCACAAACTTTTTTCGAGTATTAGTTTAATGTCAATTAACCCCACGAAAGAGTTTGTTGGGATTGGTGCCCACAATGGAGATATTAGACATTATAAATACTTTTGTATTTGGTTTTTTGTTGAAACATTAAATAAAATGAAATATTCATTCTTGATTAAGTTTGTGTTTATGTATGTTTTCTACGCTCTGAAACTGTCATCGGCGAAAGGTGTGTTAAGTACAGACTTGACAAGATATCTTTGTAGTTTAAATAATACTTCGCAATCTAGAGATCGATAGGGCAATCGAATCTGAGTATTGATTGTTTGAATGAATCATGATATCTTATCTTGTGATATAGAGAGTTTGGTCTCTATGCTTCATTCTCGATGTCTTACAGAGATATTGAACAAGACTTGTGATACTCCGAAGCTCGAGATAAAACCGTTTAATCACTCAAAACTTCAAGATCACAAACGAGAGGTATTTTGGTACTTACTTAAATCCTGAAGTGAATGCATAATTGATGTGGCACTTTATGACATTTGATTTGTCGATGGAAAATGGCTAATTGAAAATGCATCTGACCCGGCGGTTGGTGTCATAATGTTATTACATTGGATTATGTGATTCACAGATACGAAATTCGTGTTGAAACAATGTCAATGCATTAGTATCACATTATGCTTTGTATTGAGAATGTGAATGAATAAACCAGGCATGATATTCATCGAATAGAAAATTCTTTGAATAAAACATGTGACATGTAAAAACATCGCACTTTATGTTTTTCACATTCACAAATAACAAAGGAGTTAGTGAAATAATAACTCAGGGGTAAAACGGTAATTTTGCATTCCTCTAAGTTACTGATACACACGAACGGTAATATCGTAAAATACTATGTGGATCGTGTGAATAATTGTTTTTGTCACATCAAACGATAAATAAACGCATATGAACTTAGAGAGTTTCAATATTAGTCCTCTAGTGGAATCGACTAATATTAAGAACAAACAACGGAAAAAGATTGTGAACTTTTGAGTCCGATCTTTATTCTAAAGCTTTGTTCATGTGGGTCCATAAGGTCTCAGTGACAGACTCTCGAACGAGATTTATTGAATTAGAACGATTTGATTTCTCATTGAATATAAATTGTGATTTACACTAAGAAGAGAATTATTTTCTAAGTAATTAAATAAATAATTAGTTATTTATTATTACATTTATTTAACGAATGATATTATCTTATTATATGGATAATAATATATTTTGATAATTCAAATAAATAAAGATGAAAATAAATATTTTCTCCTTTCGTTCTACTTTGAAAAGAATTAATGACTTGTCATTAAATAAATGAGATGTTCTTAATTAATTAAATTTTAATTTAGAAATAAAACAAAAATATTTTTGGAGAATATTAAATGATATACTCGGCCAAATTATAGAATTAGGGTTGTTTAAACTCATGTAAAAGATCAATGGGCTTAAGTTTGACTAACGGATTTGACCTTAGTAAAGCCCGCTATCTCAATATATAAAGGGATTTTCGGAAACCCTAAGGCTAACCTTAGCATCATTGTACTCGTCCAAAAACTCATCTTTCGATGTGTGTGTTAGCCGAGGGCCTCAGAAAAAAGAGAGATCAAGAAATGGTTTCTTGCATTCTCGATTAGTTTTTGAGTGATTATCCTTGTTCTTCGTTGTTCAAATTGAAGACCACACTCTCTCAATCTCCCATAAACTCTTAGCGTATTATTGCTTACTCCTCTTGTGGTGTTTGAGTGAGTTTTGATTTCCATAGGGTCGGCCAAATCCAGGAAAAATGAGGTAGACGCATAGAAGGCTCAATCTGGCGAGGGAGAGGCTAATCTGGCGAGTTCCAGCCCCGTGCGCATGCACCTCCCTGCATGCCTCCCGGCCTTGCTCTTGTTCCCGTGCACGCCTGAGCCCTAAGAACCAGCCAGCTCGCCTGCCTGCCCTTCCCGCGTGTGTGCTAACTACCTACCCGCGTGCGCCTGCTAACCTTCCAACGTGCCTGCCTACCTTTCCATGTCGGCCAGCCCGCCATCCAGCGAAGTTTCCAGTCCGGCGAGGCAGATCTCTCAATCCGACGAGACATTCCGACGAAAGCGAGTCACGCATGAGATTGTCTACAATATCGTGTGTAAGTCCTTTATAACGAATTGGTTTGTGAAATATAAAATTGTTTATAGGTTGCTAGATTGAATATGTTCAATTTGCTGATTCTTATGTCTTGAATAAAATGTTTATTGACGTATTAAGAATTTTTAATTCCATAGTAATTGAATATGTTAAAATGTGTTTTAATATATTGTAGATCTTATTATACAATAATCTCATATTTAGATATGTAATATAATATTGTTAATTAAACGTTAATCAATTTTCATAAATGTCTCATTTTAGGATATAGGTAAAAATGATGCAATTCATACATAGTGATCTTGAGACAGAAGAGGTTAAATGGTTTGTTCTTATATTGTCTCTAAAGGTGCACTGGTCAATTCAGTATCTTCGCAATATACATAAGATGAACTATAGAGTTCTCAACTCCCTATGCCTCATAATCAGGTATCATAGATTCTTCCAATAATTATACTAGGATCAATAATTCGGTGATCTTTAGATTGTGAATATTTCATTTTAAGCAAACCATGAAGAGTTTGTTCACGAAAATCTACATTTGACTCTTCATAAGTTATTAAGTTTGATTAGGACTATACGACTATTGAATATCATAAAGCTTTAAACAAACGAAAAACGAATGAATGAAAGTTTCAACTTTTATTAATTTAATTAGAAAATTAAAATAAGGACTCGTGAGAGATTTATATTACATCAATATGTAAATAAATAATCTTCTTGTGGGCATCTCTGGCAACAATTAAAAAATCGAGCGTTTCTAAGCTACCCTTAAAAACATATGTTTCCATATAGCTTAGGTTTTAGGTATTTCATGACATCTAATCTAGATTAACCTAAAAGCATTCCTTCACGGAAAATCTCCCAATTGAGAAGGCGAAACACAAGGTCTTTAAATACCCTCAACTTAGCCTCTTATCAGCTTGGTGACAAAAAATTTCGATCCGTTCAACTCATTCATTAATAAACTATCCTAATCCAACTATATAATTTTTAAATGAATGAAAGCCCATGACAACCATAAACAAACGATACATTATCTAAGTTATAACAAACAATCACAGCAAAGCAATTAAATAGACAAGCATATCAAGAATGGTTTGGCTGGTGTTGATCGTATCCTAATATGCTCTTTAAAAATTAAAACGAGATGAATATAATCACATTAGTTTATGGATGTTAATTGAACACAATCATATGTTTCAACGGAGAAAAAAATTCATTTTCAAAATAATAAATCATAAGCGAATAAACAATAAATAATAATAATAACAATAATAATTGAAAAACAAATTTTTACATACAACCCATAACCTTTGAATTTTGGGTTTACAAAAGTTCTAAGAAAGCAAGAATCAAAAATCTACGATCAACCATGAATAACAATTCATATATCATATATCAAATTGCAATGAATTACATATCATAATATAAATCAATTTAACCAAATTAAATTTAATTACTAGAACGAATCAATTAAATCAGTAAATCAACTAGTTTTGATACCACTTGTTGGTGATCGATATACCTTAGCACACTAGAACAAAAAAGGCCTTTAGAAGCGACAAAAGTCGTTTCTAAATGCAACAAAGCCGCTTCTAATGTTTTGAATCGACAAAATTAGAAGCGACTAGCCGCATGTATAGTCGCTTCTAAAGGTAAGAAAGGCTCAGAAAAAAAATTCGAATTTTTTATTTTTTTTTTGCATTAGACGCGACTTTTTTACTCTTAGAAGCGACTAGTCGCTTCTAATCGTAAAAAAATGAAAAAAAAATATGTAAGAACTTTTTTTACATGTTACACACAAAAAAGAAATAAAATGAACAGAAAACCTCCTTTTTAAATTCTAATGAGATAAGTCGAGTTCACACGTTCAAACTAAAAATTTAACCTTTACTGCGAGATGGGGTTGCAAAACAGTACGAGAGGAGCTCCTAGACGAACAACGAGACGTAGTGTGAAACAAACGGCGAGACGGACTGCGAGGCATTAAAATAAAATAATTCAAAACCGTTAAAATTAAAAACTAAAAACTAGACCAAAAATTAGTAACCAACTCAAAATCACACCAAGCCATAATTAAATCTATTATCAAAATTCAATTATCGAAAGTATCAAAACGAGGAGGCCATAGAGAAACTTATTCCTTTGTCTCGGTGAAGCACCGATCAATATGAGGTTGCAACCAACTCGAGACTCCGATAAGCACGAATAAGTAAAACATATTTTAAGACCAAATTAAATAAAAACTAACAAAAGCTTGAAACGCATCAACGAAACTAATAACATGATTAACAAACTTATATATAACCAAACCAAGAAAAACAAAAAAAAAATACCGAGAGGCAAAGACGACGCGGGTGAGGTTAGACTCAAGACTCCGACCAACAAAAAAAAAAAAAAATTTAAAACTAGATTAAAACAAACTTAACAAAACTTAAAACAAACCTAACGAAACTAATAAAACTATTAACCAAACCAAACCAAACGCAAAAAAAAAAAAAAAAAAAAAAAAAAAAAAAAAAAAACATACCTAATAGGAAGTAACGACGTCCGGGAGGAGCTGGACACAAGACGAGGGCGCGTCGAACGAAAACATTAGAAAACAAGTTAAAGAAAACAAGAAAAAAAACTAAAAATGAATAATAAAAAACACCTTTACCTAATCGACGAAGGGGCTGAGGGGCGGAGGGGTGGGAGAGACTCAGCCTGAGAGTGAGCGAAGGGCAAAGGATACTCGGCCGGAGTTCGTCGAGAGCGGAGAGTGGAAGGATAAGAATCAAAATTCTGAAAAAAGAGAAAACAATAATCTTACCGGCCAAAATGAGGAGGTGCGGGAAGGAGAATGAGAAAGTGGTCGGAGGGAAAGACCTGGCTGGAAGGAGACTCGGCCGATAAGACCTGGCTTGGCCGGTGGGAAGCGGGGGAGACTCGGCCGCGAAATAGATCGCCGGAATGAGGAAGAAGCAGGGTAGTCGGCCGAAGGGAGGTGCAGGAGGGATACAGGGCCGGGGAATATTTTTTTTAGGCTAAAAATGTTTAAGGTTTGTGAAATGGGGAAGAAGAAGAGGAAAGTTTGAGTTTTAAAACCCTAGAAACATTAGAAACGACATTAAAAGCGACTACTCGCTTCTAATGTCATTCTAAACCAAAACAACAACGTTTTGATTAGTGGTGGCATTAGAAGCGACAAAGTCACTTCTAATATCGGGAAAATTATTTCTCTAAGTGACTAAGTAAACAATTGGTTATTTATTGTTACATTTATTTATTGAATCATATAGTATTATTACATTGATAATAATACACTTGAGAAATTCAATTGAATAAAAGGAGAAAATAAACAATTTTCCATTTCGTACTTATTTGAAAAGCATGAAATTATTTTAATGAAATGTCATTAAATAAAATGAGAATTCTAAATTAATTGAATTTAGAAATAAATCAAAATAAACTGTTTATAAATAGGCTTAAGAAAACCCTAGAGACTAACTCTAACCCTAATTCACTCAGCCAAGACTCTCTCTCCCTCTTTTAGTTTCTCTCAGCCGAAATCCTTAGAAAAGAACAAAAGAGAAAAATCGTTTTTCCCTTCTTTGTCATTCCCGAGAGTTCATGAGAGCTCACTCTCTCGATCTCATAAAAAATCCTTGTGTATTATCATTGATTTTTACTTGTGGTGTTTGGTGTATTATTTCAATTCTGAAAATTGTTTTAGAATTGTTTGAGAAGGTTTTTGTAGCTTCCTGCCGGCCGGATTCTCTTCCTGCCTCCAGTCCGGTGAGTCTTCCCCAGTACGGCGAAGGGGTCCAGTCCGGCGTAGGCGTCCATTCCGGCAAGCATAGTCCTGTCCGGCGACCAGCCCCAGTCTGGTGAGAAGTGTCCAGTCCGGGGAGTCTTCTCCAGTCCGGCGTGTTCCTGTGCGGCGGTCCCAGGCTCGTGGTCTATAGTCCGGCGAAGGTTCCTGTCCGGCGAGTCCCCAGTCCGGCTGACCTCCTTGTCCAGCGAGTCCCCTATCCGGCGTCCCTGTCTTCCCAGTCCGGCGAAGACGTGCCTAGGGCAATCCGACGAGCTCCCTTTCTAGCGTGGAATTGGCGTGGCCTTTCGACGATAGCGAGCAACGTTGGGATAATTTATTATTCTAATTGTAAGTATTTTCTCAACGATTTGGATTGCTAATAACATAAAAAAATGTTTATATAGGTTGTTAATAATTTAATTGTTGAGTGTGCATTTTAATAAATTCTTTATTAAACACGTAATTATATTTTAATGCCTTAGGTTGTTAAACATATTAAAATTGTTTTATTATGTATAGATTCAATTATATATTTCTGCCACATAGAATGTGTTATATAATTATATTATTTAATTTGTTAAATAAATTCCAAGAAATGGTATTAGAGCTAAATAAATGCATTAAAATTTAAGTTTAATGACTAGTTTTGAAATTTATTTGACTAGTTAGTGTTGGCGTTTTTGTATGATTAATTCTTGCATAATGTATGCTTGAATTATGTGTAGTGTTTATGGATGTATCCTCATTTAATATGGCCCTAGGATTTTGTTTCCGGTTATTGCCCGGGTTTTAAATTTATTTATTTAAATTGTGAACCTCAATTTGCGAGGACATTTAAATTGTAAATTTATTTTATTGTAATTCGACGACGAGAAGACAATGAGGCAGCACCTCGGGCTTGGCCGCACGTTGGACAACGTGTGGGAGCTAACCCGAGACATCCGATGACGCGTCACAAGTCTCCTAGACGATGAAGAATTAAAGTTGTTTAATTTTTCATTTGATTTCCTTTGGGTTGTATTTTAAAAATGGGCCATTTAATGAGTTAAATATTTTACGTTTTAAAATATTTATTATCATTGCATATCACCTCACATGTCATATAAGATAGAACGCCAACATAGTTATAACATGAATTGTTCATATAGTTTATAATTAAATAATGAGTTATAAAATTGTAAACTGTTTTAAAAGAATTTGATTCTTTGCAAAAAAATACGTGGGGGGGTTGTTTATCGTTGAAACAACCCAAGGTCCCCGACACGAGTATCATTAACTAGATATGTGGTGAACTAAGAGTCACACATAGTGGCCCTCCCTTCAATGGGAGTACTTCGAACTTAACTAGTTAATCATACTGTTAAGAACTAAGTCTTATAGAGGAATGATGAAACGGGGTCTCCACATAGGTGAACCGTCTTCAAAGTAACTTGAGTAAAGACTCACGTGTCGGTTGCACACTTAGGCTTATGTTTTAAAGTAATCCTTACATAGAGGCCCTGCATTAAAAATAAGTGACCAAACATTTATGGTAATTAGTAAGAACTAGAAGTTGTGACTTCTTGGATGGTTCAAGCTAAATAGTGATGTGTCACGACTATGAAAGACGACTAATTACGGTCCCATAGGTAAAGTAATTAACCATTGATGTGCATAATACCATGAATTTTTTAACAATTTCCTCACCATATTAGGATTGTTCATGCATGCATATAATTCGAAAAAGTAGCACATACTAAAGTTATTTATTTTATTCATGTTTTCAGCAAAATGTCTTCTAATCCACTTCAAACGATTTTAAGTTCTAATAAACTCGAGGGTGAGAATTACGTTGACTGAAAACGTAACCTCGACATTGTATTGACGGTGGAGAAGCACAAGTACGTTCACACGACCCCATGTCCTCCTGCTGCGAGTGCTGACTCGAGTAAAGAAGACAAGGACGCCTACGATGCATGGATGAGGTCTGACGAGATTGCTCGATGCTATATTTTGGCATCGATGAGCAATGTATTGCAGCAATCTCATCGAGACATCTTCACTGCATATGACATCCTATTCAATCTCCATGAGATGTTCGGATGTCATGGGCGTCAGGCGAGGCAGCAAGCTATCTATAGTTTTATGAACTGCACGATGAAGCCAGGATCTTCTGTTCGGGAACACATGCTATTGATCATGGGTGCATGAATGATATAGAGATCCTCGGTTCTGAGATTGATGGAGAAACCAAGATTGACATGATCTTGGAGATTCTTACCGAATCTCATGATAGCTTCTGTCTGAACTACTCCATGAACAAGCTCAATTACACTGTAACTAAGCTCATAATAAAACATCTTATTTTATGGATTACAGGTTCGTAGTTAGAGGCTCCTGCTTATACTATTAGGTTGATTATGTGTGTCGCACAACGTTGATGTAAAAGTGTTTCATCTTCTAAACGTGTTTTTAGTTCCCTAATCATGGCGTTGTTACTAGTTGCGTTATCTAAAGTTATAGAAATTATTCTATTCTTTAAACCACATTCTTCTATAACACTCATCATTATATCTAAAATGTTTTGGCTAGTGTGATTTCCTTCTATCCTAGGAAATGCAATTATACGTTTGTTTAAATTCCAATCGTCGTCTATGTTATGGACTACTACGGACATGTAATCAATTTTAGCTTGACCGGACCAAATATCGGAAGTTAATGCTACGCTAAATTTTCCTGAAGCAATTACAGTTTTTAGTTGTTTTTTTTCTTTTACAAACCATTTCAAAATATCGGAACGTAGCGCCTTCCTAGACATTATTTGAACACCGGGAATTAAATAACTTAAAAAGCGAACAAAACCTTTTGATTCTATATGACTAAATGATTGGTCGGTAGAAACAAAATATTCTACTAAACTAGTTCTAAAAGCTTCGGGATCTACGTGACTTACAACGTTTGAAGAACCGGCGGTTTGAGTTCCCAGGCAACTCTTTTGGTGCTTCGTTAGTAGAGACGTCCCGCACCGTTGATTGTGAGCGCTAACGAGCTTCCCGCAAGCGTTGCATTGTCCGTGTCGTTCACCGTTGTAGTTCACCTCCGTGAAAAAGTTCCACATCGCCGAACGGTGCTTCCTTTTGTGTAATCGTGGTTCGGTGAGGGGAACATCGTGTCATTGTGGTTGTTGTTGACGGTCGTCTTGTTGTTGTTGGTGTTGACGGGCTCGTTGTTGTTATCGTTGTAGCGTTGCTTCCCGTTGTTCACGTTGGTGTGGTCGGGGGATGGTATTTCGGACCTCCTCCGGTTCCTCCACTTCCTCGTCCGGCTCTTCGATTTCGTCGCCGCCTTCATCTTCTTGTTGTTCCAAGCGTTGAGACAACTCTTGGTACACTTGGTAGGCATCGGGTTGTGGAAGTTGAGCTTGATAAGCCTCTTCGGGATTCATTTCGGGTTGAAAGGGTGGTTGTGTGTTTGGAATTTGGATGCCAAGAAAATCTCTAACATTTGGGGGAACGTAATTTGGGTCGAATGAGTAAACCGTATCATCATTTTCTTGGGAGTAATTCAACCAATTTCTTTCAAATTGGTGAACTTGTGGTTCTTGTGAACTTCTTCCCCTCCGACCTCGGCCTTGGTTTTGGGATGAAGAAGCCATATAAAGATTTTGATTTTTGAAAAAAAAAACAATTTTGTATATCGAAAGAAGAAGGAGTTTGAATTTAAAAACCGTAAAGAAGAAATAGAATAAAAGCGAAGTTGTAATTCAAACCAACCTTGAAAATAAAATCGAGCTTGTTGAAATTAAAATCGAGCTTGTAAAAATTAAAACCGAGATTGAGAAATGTTGACAGAATTTTGAGAGATTGAGAGAAGTTGAGAGAATTGGTGTGAAAAATATGAAAGGGGAAAGAGGTTTATATATAAAACAGCTATTTTTTTTTGGGCCGTTGGATTTTACATCCAACGGCTCAGATTAAAAAAAAAAATTAAGCCTTACCGGACCTTACCGGACGGACCGGTCCGGTAAGGCATGGTAACGGACCGGATCGGACCGGTCCGTTACCCTTAACGTACCCTTAGGGTCCGGTTATTCGCTTTCCGGTACCGGTAAGCCAGGTTTACCAATACCCAGACGATTTAGATCAATTCTACCCAGATGAAGTTTCATTCGCGTCATGCTCTTATCCTTTGTTGTCATTCCACAACACTTACATTTGAAATAATTTAGCGTCACAACTTTTTTTGACATGATGCTTACGCACACGTTCATCCACCATATTTTTACAAACATTGAATAACATCCCACAAAATTCAATTTCAATATCATAATTAAAATTCAAATTTCAAAATTAAAATTTCCATTTCATAATCCAAATTTACGTTTCATCAAACAAGGTACAAGTTCAATTTCATAATCTCATAGTCAAAAATTCAATACCATAATCTCAAAAATTTAATTTCGTCCAACAACGTCCAGTTAAATATCATAATCAGATATTTAAACTTTCAAATTCATAATATTATGCTAAACACATGGACACCAATTTTTGAAATACAATAGAAAAAGATGAAAATAATATATGTTAACTGCACAATAAAAATAAATAATTTTCATTTCACACCGATCTCTGCAAAAAAATCTTAAACGTTGAGAATTTGTATTATTCATGATCGACACAAATTTTCCAGTGAACAACGTAAATTATGGCATTACGATGGTAATTTCGCCGAATATTTGTTTTATTACACAAGGAGTGAGCAAAAATATATGGAAATGTAAAAATGGTGTGGATATGTTGCCGATCGTTGTTGTCTCCTCCAATTGCAAAACCATGAAATTTCAGTTATTTTACTAAATACGTTATTTAAATTGGCAACTTCGTAAAAAATATGTAGACTTAAGAGAAACAATACAATCGAAGATCCATGTTGTTCAAGGTATTTTGAAGTGAAGAATAGATTATATAAAATGTAAAAATAAACCTTTAAAATCTATATAAAAATTATTATTCAAAGGAGGGAAAGATGTTTAGATCATTTTTAAATACATAAATCTATATTCGTATGAATCGTAAGAAAAATCCAACTAACAAGATATTCCGATTGCCAATTTCGAGCAAAATTGGTTACACCACTCCCAAAATCTCGAATACACATACGATCCCAATTATATTTCATCCACCATGCCAAATGTTATTTGTTCCCAAAATCCAAATTTTCAAACCCAAGGCGATTATGTCCCTAATATTCCACCACCTCAATCCGACGCCGATATCGCCTTTAAAGTTTTTTAGGATTGCGAACAAGAAATTCATGACTCTCAAAATCCAAATTTTGAAGAACATGTCGAAGTAGATGACGATGAAACTCAAGATCCAAACGAGGAAGAATATGACGAGCAACCCGAAGAGATACCGGCACCGCCCGAACGTAGTCAAAGTCGGAGTTCACCTTCGGTCTCCGTTCCTCGTCCTCGACAACGTCAACAATGGGAAGAGATGGAACAACGACGTCAACGACGAAAGCGACAAGAACCGGCGGCTGAGCAACCCAAAGATCCACAACAACGGCCATCAACCGGACCTAAACCTAGGTCCCAAATTTGGACGTAGTTCAAAAAAATCATCCACAACGGCGAAAAATTAGGAAAATGCTACGCTTGCGGAAAGATATTCAGCGCGCACAACGATCGTATCGAGACATCGCTATTGTGGAGTCACAACAAACACTGCAAGGGCGATCGAGCAGGAGCCTCTTCATAAGTCATATCGACCCACTTTTTAGAAAAGATAATTAGTAGAATATTTTGTTTCAACCGATCAATCTTTTCATCATATAGAGTCTCATGGATTTGTTAGTTTTATTAGTACTATAATTCCAAACGTTCAAATCTTGTCTAGAAAAGTTTTACGTGCCGATATTCTAAAATGGTTTCTAAATGAAAAAGAACAACTAAAATCAACAATATCTAGCGATAGATATAGTGTAGCATTAACATCGGATATATGGACGCTCAAACTAAAATGGATTACATGAGTGTTGTAGTTCATAACATAGATGATGAGTGGAACTTAAACAAACGTATCATAGCATTTAAGATAATAGAATGCTCGCACACTAGTCAAAACATATTAGAGATAATGGTTAGCGTACTAGAGGAATGGGGTTTAACTCGTAGGATCATTTCAGTAACTTTAGATAATACAACAAGTAACAATGCAATAATTCCCGATTTAAAGGAAAAACTACAAACTAACGATTCTCTTATACACCAACGTTGTGCTACGCATAGAATAAACTTAATAGTTCAATCCGGTTCAGCTAGTTATGACCCGTTAATAAATAAAATTAGAACTTACATTAACAAAATTAGGTAAATAGTTCAACAAGTAGAGTAAAAGACGTTTTAGGCACAACGGACTAGAAAAGCGCACCTTTCATTTAGATAACAAAATTAGGTGGAATTCAACTTTTTAATGTTAACCAACTTCTTATCCGTAGGCTACGTAGATGTTTTTGTAGCTTATATCAACAACGAACTAGGCGAGGACTCTCGTACTGATTATGACATTAGGATGGCTGAGTCGTTTATTTCATTTTTAGACATTTTTTTATAAAGAAACATGTTATTTGTCTGCAGTTTACACTCCTACTTCTTTTCTTAGTTTGCATACTATGACTGCCATTACGGTTCATTTACACATATATAGACAGGAACCAATTTTTCATGAATGTATTCAAGCAATGGAATCAAAATTTCTAAAGTACTGGGGGGCTGAAAAAGTTCCTTTGTTATACGGTTTTGCAGTAATTCTAGATTGTAGGTGTAAAGTTATAAGACTAAAGAAGTTTCTCAAGTATATAAGACGTTATTTTTTCGATTAAGAATACTATGCACTTGATTTTTCCAGAATCGTTGAAGCCTTTTATGCTCTTTTCAGGGTCTACCAAGCAAAACTCCTCCCACAGTACCGAATGCAGCCTACTCAGTCACAGACGTAGGAGCCACGACGCCATCAATTCCAGAACGTCTTCGTCAACGCTCCAGCGTATAGTCCATCTCCTCGGTCACAACAAGAGGCCGAGTCAAGTCAGCCACTGGGAGTAGACACACACCAGCATCCAGAGATAATGGAGTACGACAAAAACGAGTGGGTCAAACCAGACGACGAATGGTTAGACCTACTAACGTGGTGGAGACAAAACTCAAGAAGATTTCCGGTGTTAGCAACAATGGCGTAAGACAACCTCACCATTCCTATTTCAATGGTGTCATCGGAGGCGGCTTTCAGCAGTGTCGGGCGGATCATTGACGAAAGAAGATGTAGCTTGCGTCTGGAGATGGTGGAAGCATTAACGTGCGGAAAAAATTGGCTTTTACATAGACACCGAGCACAAGAAACGTTTAAGCATTTTGATTTTATTGATGATTTTTATTATAACTTTTTTAACATCAACCTTAATACTTAGATGTTAGTTAGCATTATTACGAATGGATATTCCGACTTTTGTCTGGGATAATTTTTCAAACTTCAATATATAAAAGTGGTACTTTTTTTGTTTTTATTTTTACCTACTTTTCATAAAACGTTACAAATACATCTTTAGCGAATATTATTTTAAAGCTACTTAACATTATTAAAACCGGGAGGCCGGAATACCGCCTCCCGGTTGGGTCCCGTCCCGCTCCAACCCAGGTCGGGAGTCCCGTCCCGTCCCCCTACCGGTAGGCACCGAGATCGGTATCGAAAGGTCCCGGGACTATCGGTAGGCCACGTTTACTAATAAGTAATGAGTTTTCCAATCAATCCATCTTCTTTTCTTTTCTTGTCGAATAATAATTAAGGAATTAAGAAAAAAAAGTCAACATAAAATCATTATTAAGGAGGAAAATCGTGTAACCCTCCAAAAAAAATCTTGATAGCCAAAAAGAGCCTAATAACTCCTCTCTATGACTCTAACTAACAAGTTTGAATTTCCATTCACAATAAGAAGACGACTATCAATTTTTTAATTTCACACATATATAGATATAAGAAAAAAAGAAAAAGCAAAAAAAAAAGGCTTCAACCTTTTTCCCAACCCATCAAAGGCTTGTTTTTCACTCTTGTTTGTTACATCATCACAAAGACAATTCACAATTCTTTCTTCACCCAAACAACACCAACACTTCTCTCTCTCTCTCTCTCTCTCTCTCTCTCTCTCTCTCTCGATGGATTACGCATCAAGCCCGCGAGAGCGGAAAAGAGAGCAAATCACATCTCCATCGTCACCGACGACCTCTCCAAGCACCACCGGAGTCCAAATAGCGTCAAACCCGCCAACGCCGAGAGCCACAACCCCGAGACCCGACCCGAATCCGTACCCGACGACCTTCGTCCAAGCCGACACGACGAACTTCAAGCACGTCGTCCAAATGCTAACAGGCTCGACTGAGGCATTTAAACAAACACCTTCGAGGCAATCCCAAATTCCTCCGAAGAGAGCGCAGGGCTTCAAGCTCTACGAGCGACGGAACAGCCTCAAGAACAACACGCTCATGATTAACACCCTCGGCTTCTCGCCCAGGAGCAACTACAAGCCGCCGGAGATCCTCTCGCCGAGCCTCCTCGATTTCCCGGCGCTCACTCTCAGCCCCGTCACGCCTCTCTCCGCCGCCGGAAACTACAACAACTCGTCGTCGTCCTGTTCGTCAGAAGAGGAAGAGAGAGTGATCGCGGAGAAGGGTTTCTATTTTCATCCCAAATCGCCCATGTCAGCTTCCGATTCGCCGCGGCTTTTGCCTCTCTTCCCTCTCACCTCGCCCAGAGTCTCCGATCATCATCAGTGAGTTCGGAATCGAAAAACGAGTGAAACGATGATATTCATTTGACTTTTTTTTTTTTAAACAATTGGTCCAATGTTTGGTTTAAGTGTAGATCGATTGTCGAATCCAAAAAGATTCCAACTTCCAATCCAATTTGTACAATTTATCGCCGCTTCTACTAATTTCAGTTTATCAGCCTATGAAAAATTGTTATAATGATTGCTTGTTCTTGTTCTAAAGCAAGCAATCCCAATTATAAGTCTACATAATTTTATAATTTTTTTACCACAATATTAACTAATTTAGAACATCTTTAATGGTTTAGGTGAAAGAGTCGCTACTAATTTAAATAAAATTAGAGCTAATACTTTAGTATTATTCATCTTTTGACTATTTGTTTGATAAAGTAAAAATAGTTTCATCGAGCAAATTAGCTCTACTAAAATTTACGAGTCCCACTATTTTTCCAACAAATTAAAAAAAAAATTATTGACATATGAAATCATTTTAAGTTTGAACATAGAAGAATTATTGGTTTACGATTGGAAAGTATTTTAGCTGTCGTAGTATATTATTAGCTTGAAAGATTTTTCTTCAAGAATTGACATGAGAATTGAAGCTAATATAGTATTAGTATATATGTTTTAAGTCTGCCGTTTTTATTGACATAGGTGTTATTATACTTATTTTTTAAATAGGTTTTCGTGCTTAGTGTGTTATTTTGTTTTACATGCTGTCTTTTGTTAGTTTGTATGATACAATTACAAACAAGGGCAGAATTTTTATTTTTATATTTTAGTTTTTAAATAGAGCTTACAAGGGGTACTTTCTTGCTTTCTCAAACAAGCTTTCTAAGATATAAATTTCAGTGTCTAGATTTTAGGTCATTCAGTTTGGATTATATGGAATGAAGAGTTCATGTTACGTCCCCGTTAAAGCCCTAATTTTTTCATTATTAAGATTAAAGCCCTATTAGATCTTAGATAGGTGACTAATTTTTTGCAAACTAATACCGACTTTATTAGTTTTTGTCTTATTCATATAGTATCCGAAGAAACAAACTAAATCAATCATTGTAAGATTTTCTTTCAGGTTAAACACGCCTTTAAATTCTTAAACTACGAGTTTTAAAAGAAAATATATCTTGGTGAGACATGTAATTAAATTTGGATTTTTTATATGCAATTATTTTGTTCTTTATCTCTCTCTTATTATCAAGTAATGAATATAACGTCTTCATTTCTTAAGCTTTCACTATTGTGTAAATTAACGACTAACCATGCAAACTAACACGAATGGTATTCACCTTGTTTGTACTTACTTGCATATTACTAAAAAAAAGGTTATGTAGTTACTTATAAAGATATTGTAACAAAAAAAATTAAGCTACAGCGTATATTTTTTTGCTTGTTTGTTGTGCTCGTGATTCAAAGTAAATGGGTGACCCAAAAAAAAACCTAATGAGTGTCTTGAATTAGAAAAGGAAGACTTTTGAGAAGAAAAGGTCACAATTGTGTGGCATTTGTTAGTTTAGGAGTATAAGTACAACTGGGCAAGAAATTGTAGTTCCATCAACATTGATTCATATATGTATTAATTTATATCCAAATTATAAGTCAACTTCTTTGATGGGTTCTCATTTTGGTCCCCTCCAATTGGGTTAGTGAAAGCTCAAATTTTGAATTTGAAGCAACTACACAACTATGTGAATAATATATTATATATGACAAAGTATAGAAGATATATATGAGAGATAGAAAGAGAGAGGACTTGGTATAAATGAAGAGTCAAAGTTGTGCAAGAAAGGGTATTTGTTGGTCCCCATGATTTAGGTCCTCATATAATACTCATACAACATCCAAATACACAACCCTATACATACATTATAAATGTACTATTTATCTTCTTTAACAAAGAGTACAAAAGTTGAAACTTATAACTAGAGACAAATATATTCATGTGTTTTTTTTCTGAGCTGTTTCAACATCGTTGAATGCAACACTTGACATTACTCATACCGACATGGTTGGTTGTTGATAAATACCTCTCTTCACCGGTGTTTCCATCAAGATATTTTCAGTATTAACATTTTTTTTTATTTTTTTTTACAAAAACTGTAATATTATCTAGTTTTGTGCTTGTAATTATAATGAAATGAATCATTCTATAATTTATAATATGTATTCCGTAAGTCAATGTCATGGTATATTCAAATAAGCTTAAAAGTTGACCCAGGAAAAGATATAAACATCCTGAAATGGTTTTAGATCTAGTTTAAGGGAAAAAAAAGTGTATACCTAAATAGCCGGCTGATAATGTTGTAATAGAAAAATTTACCAAAGTACCTACGTCAATAAAAACTTTCACCCGTATATAGATTTATACATGGACAAATATTTATATCAATAACTATTTGTTATATGAAAAATGTCTTCGTTTCTATACACTCTAAAATTTGGATATTAGAAACTTCGTGAAACTTTAGCTGGTTTATTAAAAACTTAAACTTTTAGCCTTTATAAATAACATTTTATTAACCTTTTCTCCAACAAATTAGTATACAGTCAACTAAACCTGGCTTATCGGAACCGGACGGTCCAGTCCGATCCGGTCCGGTAAGCATTTTAACGGACTCGCGTGGTCCGTTAGCGGTAACGGACCGGTCCGGTCTGGTCCGGTCCGGTCCGGTCTGGTCCGGTCCGGTCCGATAAGGTAGCACACCGGACCCCTTGGTCCGTTAAGGTCTGTTAATTTTTATTTTTTTAAAAAAAACTATTTTTTATCCAAAAATCAATTTTAAATGCATTTTTTAATTTTTTTTTTAATTTTTTTCTCTTAATGGACCGGATCGGACCGTCCGATCCGTTAAGGGTCCGGTAATAATTACCGGACCTTAGCGGACTAACGGACTGGATCGGTCCGTCCGGTCCGTTAGGCCAGGTTTACAGTCAACGTGTGATAAATATTTAATAAATCATTAATTTTATTATAATTACAGCTATTTTAACTATTATATACAACTTATTACATTAAAAATTAACTATTTATTAAACGTTATTCATCGAAAATCATAAGTCTCAATATAATTGTATATTGTGGTAGTTACAATAATTTACACAACATTTTTAATAAGGAAGTCGTTAGTTCAAACCGTAACCCGCAGCAAAACTTCCTTCCTTGAAAGAAAAGTGTAGTTGTTACTGGACCTCAGTTTATTCAGTCATTTTAACAAGTAGACACAATTATTAACCAATGTTTTCCTCTCTATTTTAAAATGAAATTTATGAGACGAAGTCGCCATAACTCACATCATATTAAATTTCTGCCACTAGTAGTGCTACACTATTTCACGCGACTTAAAAATATAGGGCATTATAGTAAAACGAAATCAATAGATTTGTAATATTAATTAAGTAATATGTATTATAAAATAATTAAAATTAAAAAAAATATAAAGTTAAATAACATTTTGAAATATGATATTTTTTAAAATGGTAAATTCGTGTGTAGCGCTAAAAAATCAGGACATTGTCAAACTGACTTGTATTTAGCTATTTTTGGCAACTCCGATCCTGCAACGAAACACTATTCGCACCGTTTGGTATGACTTTGTTTTTAAAAAAAGTGATTTTAGATTAAGTTTTAAAAAAAAGTCACTTTTTTAAAAACCAGACAAATGTTTGTAAAAAATAGTTGTAGTCGTTAGTAAAAACTGATTTAGTGTTTGGTAAAACATATACTGATATTTGTAAATAATTATTATATATAAATTTAATAGATAATAACATTAAGATATTTTTTAGTATGTAAAAACACATATATAAGTGGGTGTCTATAGATTAAAAAAATATTTTTTTAATTTTTGGTGACATCAAAAGAGAATTATTTCATAAAAGTATAACAAGATAATTAAAATCAAAATTTATTTTAACGAAAAAATAAATTATAGAGATAAAAAATAAAATAAAAGTAAAAGTTACGGATCACAAAACTAGAAATTGTAGCTTTTAGATTTTTAGTAAAACTTTAAAAATCACTTTTAACCTTTTAATAAAAGTGATTTTAGCAAACACTTAAATTGATTTTAACTTTTAAAAAAAAGTTAAAGTTTGCATTGATAAACTTACCCGCAGTCATTATATAAATAACCATAATCATATTAGAATACCCAAATTATTAAAGCACCAAACTTTACAAAATGACTTAAAAGAATCATATTAAAACAAAGTTCAAATAAACAATAGACGTAAGCATATCAAATAAACATAGATTAAAATTATAATGTAATATATTTTTTATATTTAGATATTTCAATTTTTATAGTGATGACATGAAAGATACCATTTTAACCAGTTAATGAATAAAATAAACACTAGTTATTTTTTGAAACATTTTATTAATGATTATTTGTTTTTTAATGATATAATAATGGAGTAGTATTTTTAGCGTAAAATATGTTGTGATTTGAGTTGAAAAAATATTAGCGCTAAATACATAGCACCAAATCTAAGTTAAAGTTGGAGATGCCTTTTAACAATTAGTTTAAGACAGCTATTTTGGACCGTCCCATGGAATCATGCAACTCTAAGGTGCTTATTTTAATTGATTAAATATTACACTGAGGCTTGGGCCTCGTAAAAAGTGCTCGATAAATCAAAACATAAAATAAAATAGTAGTTTCGATCACTATACGTACTGAAAGAGAGTTCTATAATTTTCAAAAATACTATAGATGAATATTAGTCTGCACGTACAATGTATCAAATAATGGTAAGAGTACATAACAATATTCAAGAATATATTGGACATTTTTTCCCTTAATAACGTAGACAGTCATCCTTCTTAGACTACCCGTTTTGCCCAATAGTTATTGGCTTACATAATTGTGTCACGGCTATATCGTGATATCATGTAATTAATGCATGTAATAAATATCTTATATTCACAAAACAATCTTTAGATAGAACGAGAGTCAAGAATTGGCCACAATCACATTGATAATGTCAGACGACTTTACTACTAAAATACTCTCAATCACAGATCAGAGAAAAGAAAAAAAAAAAAGAGCAAATGAAATTTTCTTCGGATGACCACTTCATATTCAATTTATTTGTTTACCATTACCATCGTCATCATCAATACAACACATTGTGTTTGTGCTTCTATTTATTAAGATACGACTAATACGAGAGAACAAACATCAAATTTCAGAAAAGAAATTGATTGTTTTGAAGCCGTGATTCTCGGGAAGTGCTCCGTTTCCGGGTCTGATCGAAACCACCACTTCCAATCCTGAATTAATATAAAATGCGAAAATTAGAGAAGAAACATAAAAAGGACATTTATTTTCCATATATATTTTTTTCATTTACCTGCATCCTTTGCAGCGGTGGCTTCTTGATAGACATCGGTCACGAACAAAATGTCTGAAGGCTTATCGACCCCTAGAGAGTTTGCGATTTCAACGTAGCTACGCGTTTCCCTTTTGTTTCTGAGATAATCAGACCGATGATTATAGTCATATATTATATCTATGATCGGGCTATATATATCAAACAGTCTCGAGTTGATGAGAAGTGTATTAGGTACCCGACTGCGGTGTCGAAAAAGCCGGACAAGTATTTACGAAGATCACCATAGGTTGAGTTTCCGAATATCAGTCTCTGTGCCAACCTGCTTCCACTTGAATATATGTACACCTGCTTCCACAACATAACAAATAAACAAAAATGTCGCATTATATTTTAAAGAATTATAATAACAAAAATTTAGCCAAGTAAGTCACTAAAGCATCACAAATTGTGAAATAGTCAATTTTTAGTTACTTGTTTTATAAATAACGAAACTAATTACATGATATCAAATTCGTGAGGTTTTGTCACTTGTTTGTCATTTTGGTCCGCGCGGTACATGAAATATATTTGAGAGTTTTCTTTTCAAAATTTGAATTTTTTGTTTAGATATTCAGCACATATTGACTTGAATTTGTTTTCAAAATTTTGAAATATTAGGCAGGATTACTTTGAATTATTTTAGATTTTTTGTGTGTATAACTCATTTGGGATATTTCTCAATCCACTTAACTCCGGGCGGTTACTATTAACCACAAAGACCCTTATAATAATTACAAGGTTGAGATAGACGACATTGAACTGAAGCTAATGTTAATGGGAGTGGAATTTCGATGTTCTTCACGAGCGAGTGAAAGATTACCTTAAAGAAACATTTTCCGAAGAAATTACCTTTATGCCTGAAGCGTGCCATCTGGCTAGAGCTTCCGGAACGTCCTCAAAAACAACACCCTCGAGTTCGTTGTTTTCAAACCCGGTTTGCCATATATGACCCTACCCAAACAAAAAAAGGGTTATTTACGCATATTAAGACACGAATTGAGAGAGACTTGCAATGTGTTAACATACTTGCAATTGCTTCAAGGCAGTGATTTTCCGATCGGCTTTTATCATCGCTCCCACGTTCGCAACCAAAGCTTTGATAACAGCCTCTTTGCCTTCATCCTCGGACGGGATTGAAATGGCCCCACTAACACCATTCACTATATCCTCTTCCACCTGTGATCGCAACCAAGTTATTCAGCTCCAGACATATATCTAAATTCGACTTGTCAAAATGGTGTTCATATTAATTCGATTGAATACATATTTTAAAATAAGTGTGCTTATTATATTATCGTGACATGAACCTTACTTGAGAACGCAGTAATTTTATATCGTCCTTGGTTTCTGCAGTTTCATACGTTGCAGACAAATGCCTTTCGACATTATCACGAGCAAACGGGAAAAGAACATCCATGACAAATGATATCGGGGTTGTTGTTCCCTCAATGTCAAGAACAATGCAACGCTGAAAAAAAATGACACAGAGAGAGAGAGAGAGAAGCTCAAAACCCAGAATATGTCTACTCTGCACGTGAAATTCGAAAGGAAAAAATATATAAAATAATGTTAAACTCACCGGCTCAGATTCATTACTTGAACCAGAAGTGGTTGCTTTGACGGAAACATTTCTATGACCTTGAACACTTTGAATGGGCCCATGTTTTGGAGTAGTGTAGTCCAGACCCATCTGATGAAGCTTGATCGCGGCATCAAAGAGATAATGATAACACTCGGCCTGAAAGAATAAAGAATCTATAAAAGAGGGTAACCAAACAATTGAAAAAAAAATCCAACCGACAAGTATTACAAGGCTAAATGAAATAAAAGAAATAATCCAACGAATCTCGATATTATTACATACTTGAGTCTTGGCGCTGATCCATGTGTCTCCCCACACATACACACCATGGTTGCGAACAAGAACGGCTGTCGTTTTCGGGTACGCTTCAATCTACAAAGCAAAGGGAAAATATTAGTGTGAAGAGTGAAGTACGGAATCGCAGTCTTGAAAAGAAGAGAAAATATATATTTTACTACTATCGGTAAAGCCAGAAAATTACAAGCCCATTTTTCCATACAAAAAAATGGAATCCTATCTTTAGCTGTACATTCTCCCTCATATATTTCCACTCATTCTCAGTAGCTTCCCAATTTCCCCCAATCCAATAACAAACATGAATGTTACCATCCTGATATCCAGGTCTCAAACACCCTTAATCCTAGCAGATGATAAGCTTGAAAAACTCTACATATATAACTTGTAATTGTAGTTTTACGATTAATGATATGTAAAAATATAGAATAAGTCAATAATAAATTATATAAAATAAAGTTAACAAAAGTGAAAATGGATAAACTTCATTACTAAGATAACGCAACAATTTTAGTGAATAAGAAAGACACCAATTAATTTCTATTCATATACTCATTCTATCTATTCATCTACTCATTCTACAAATGATCTCTTTTACTTTGATAGTTAATGATTTATTTATTTTTTTCCTTTTTAATAGGACTTAGGTACTCTAAATAATTATTGCATTTACTCTGGCTCAAACACACACAATACAACAAGACAACGGTCCAATCATGTGTATACCCAGGGCTTTTTTTTAAGAACTTCTTTGACCTATATCAAATTTATAAGGTTGATATGGACATACAGCTTTAGCCAGGGATTCTGTAAGCTCCGATTCGTAGGCCGTATTCTCTATAATCGGGACCACAAGCTCGTCATAATACCCATGCCCTTGTATTCCTTTGATCATTTCCATATGAGTTATCTGTACATTCATTCAGCTCATTTTAAAAAGAAGAAAATAGAAAGAAAAACAGATCAGATTACGAGACAAGACTTTAACGTATTTACTTTTTCTTGAATGGAACTTACCCGAAATTCTTTGGCCTGTGGTTTGAGCATTGTCACGATACACGATTCCATGCCATGACTGTGTATCACGGCTCCAGCGTTACGCATTTCATACGCCTAAAATCATACAAATAAATGTGTTAAAAAAATTAAGTGACAAAAAGTTACCTGATCAAGGTCCTGCCTAAAATGTGATCCCGAGAATTATGAATTGTTTAAATTCGTCAATACGAAAGAAGAACTCGATTAAACAACCAAATAAAAGAGTATCGTTGACCTTTACTAGATCAGAGATCAACGAATGTAATAGAATTATAGTCCCGATTGGATTAGTGGGATCACGAGAGACCTTATCATTCAAGACAATCTCAAGTCCCAAATTTAGGCTGCAATTTTTACCTCGCCTTTCAGATTCCTCGATCTCTTTTCCCTCCAAACCAATCGCTTCTTGGCTTTCTGATCGTGATCCAATAATCGTTAGAAACTTTAAATAACTTATGGTATGTTTGAGTTTTTGTCACATTGTAGGTGTTCAAAGGTGCCAGGGTTTAAAAATCGCAGAAATTTTCCAATTTCTCGATAAACATCAGCTGACAAAAAACACGTGTTCTCTCATGGAAAATCGTCAGGGGAAAAACAAAGTTCCCGTCAAATTTCAACCTCCTTTTTCGGTTTTTGGTAGACACTGGCGTAGACATTTGCACGGAAGGAAATTACTGTGTTTCATCGTGGAAATTCACTAGAATTCTTAGCAAAAATTGACAGAATCTCAGGAGAATTTTTTTTTTCTTTACCCAGGGTTTCTGCTAAAATTCCATGGAAAACCGGAAAATTTAGGGAAAATAACAAAAGAATCCCCCACGTGACTTTTATTTCATTGAAAACATGATCCAGCCTTTTATCAGTTCGTTTGTTTCGCTAAACTCACACAAGCACAGGAACACAACACACAACTAAACAGAAAAACTGATACATACAAGGAAATGAATAGCTTTGATCACCAAAAACACGCATTCGTATCAACTAAGTCCGAAAACGTGACGAAAAATCAATACAATTCTTGAGGCAAAAAAAATGAATTTTTCAGTCAGGCACACTAATTTCCTTGGCATAAGTTAACATTCAGAAGTAAAACGACAAAAAAGAGAAAACCTTGATGAAAAGAGGGCCACAATCGGAGCATTTGGGAGGCTTGTTCGGGTACGGCTTCGGCGACGGAGCCGACAACACAACCCCCTTCGGAGTCAGCACATACATGTCCTCCGCCACCATCCTCTCCTTTTGTACCCCTACGCAATTCCAGCTCCGCCGCACCCAATAATCAGTTTGACTTGACCCACCTACTTCGCATGTATATTTATGTATGTATGTATTTGCGGGGAGGTACCGGAAGGGGACATGAGGACCAGCTGTTGGGGCTTCGGGACCGACTCGTCGTGGGCCTTGATTGTGATGCTGCCACCTGTCCCCGACACCCATCCGAGGTTGTAGAATTGCCGGCACAGCTCCGATATCAGGCTCCGAGTCTCCTTCACCGCTCTGCTCTCCAGGTACGCCTGTGACGTCACTCCTCCCCCGTTCAGTACCCCTAAAGATGCCATTTCTCACTCCAAAAGAAGGCTTCGGAAGTTAGCTGCTTTCTGTTCTGTTGATAAAATAGAATGGCTTCCTAGAATAATTACTTTTTCTAAAGGACCTCTCAAAAACAATTATAAAATTACAAACTTTATAATAAATAACTTTTTTCTTTTTATCACAATTAGCGCAAAATCATTCGTCACGAATCGATTAGATCATATAAGAAGCCACGCGAATCTTGCAGCGGAATAACTTGGTTTTATGTTTTTGTGTGTGAATAACATTATATTTTGCTTTGGCATCCTCTCATTTTCCTCTGATTTCTTATATTAATAATGTTTAGACAAAGTTAATATCCTTTTTTGTACTAATTAAGTAGCATAGAAACCCAAACTTCTTTACTCTGACGTATTTGGCTGCAAATTACGCGAGATGATGCTCTAATGAACAACTCGACTCACGACTTTATCCTCGTCGTTTAGATTTATGCATGTCTCGCTCACTGACATGCGTATTAAGTTGCGATTGTTGCAAATAGAGTTACACAGGGTCGGGTGATGAGTGCGTCTTTTACGTACGAATTTGTCCTCAATTGAGCTTGGATTGCGCTTGTTTCCGAGTGTTTTTAATGATTTATGTGTGTTTTATAATGAGTTTCAGATCAACATAAGTAAAATGGCGTGATTGAGTCATATTTCGACGAAAGAGAAGTAAAGTGCAAGAAATTGGAGCTAAACACGAAGAAAACAACGTTTGACGATAAATAAGACTTCCCGAGACATCTCGCGTTGATGGTCGTCAATGAGGAGTTTCTGCACCACGAGCACAAGTTTTCATGCGCATAAAATTCTTCGCCGATGCACGTCGCGGTGAGTTTGCGGTGCAAGGATTCCTCGCGGTGGAGGTCGCGGTGCGAGGATTCCTGACGCATTTAAAATCAGATTTTGACTTAATCTCAGTCGTTGGATGCGATTTTGAGCGTCCAGATTCACCGAAGAGGGGTATTCGACCTAGGGCACTATATAAACACATGTTAGCCTCTATTTCATTACGCTATTCTTTAGAGTTATTGGAGAGCTATCGTTGTGGAGAGAAGGAATTTGCCAGAACTGACAACTTCAGCCGCTGGAACTTCATTAATAGTTTTGTAATTATTTTCTCTTCTACTCTTTTATGTTTTTGAATTATGTTTGCTTATTCTAATTCATAGTAAACTTTAATTATGAGTTCGTTTTTTTATTCTCTTCTAGTTTTGTTGATTTTAATCGTGTTAATTGTCATCATCATATTTGTTAAGGTAGGATTTCGTCAAATCCCTATTAACATAAGTACATGTCGTTTCGGCTCTCAAAACGACAAAATGAGATAGAAGCAAGCGGGGCCCGCGGCTGGCGACAGTGATACGAGGGGAAAGATTCACCTCCGCGAGGAGGGTCTAGCCCCGAGCGAGGGAGATAGATCTTTCTCGAGGAAGGCTCTTCGCGAAGAGGCTTTTCTGCAAGGGGATCCCCTCGATGGAGTTTTCCTTTTTCCCTCCTCGAAGGGGTCTTGCCTCAGAGAGGTGTCGTCGCTATGAAAAGGGCGGGAAAGTGGAAGCGTGCTCGAGAAGACTTGGCGTCAGAGAGTCAGTCGAAAGAGCGGCAATCACGGGATTTAGTAGGTAAAAATCAGGAAGGAATCACGAAACCGGTCAGAGGAAGGCCGGGCCGAAAGAGGAAACCCTAATGGAGTGACAAACCCGAGAGAACCACACACACCAAAGGGGGAGAATATAAATATCAATGTAAAGACCATATAGTGGAGAAGATCGAAACCCTAAAAAAGAGATAGTAGCCATCACTGTTCACCATCGTCTGTATTCTTTGACAAACTTCCAAGCTAATAAACGAGAAAGACCGAGCTCTCATATACATAAAACTCAAGGATATTAACGCACTAATTGGTCCTTCACGCATATAAAATTGTCGTTATTAATCCTTGTGACTGAAAGAGCCCCGGTGAAAACCGACCTCTAAAATATTCATAAATGCTACTAACGGCTAGGTTTTAGAGGGACTACGATGTAGCCGGGTTAGGTATTAATTAGATTTTGATGGGTTAGATTTCCTAAAACTGTTCCATAAAAGTGTGTGTTGGTGTGAAATTGTGCATAAGGCGTTTTTAAGACTGATCACCTTTAGAATTGATTAATTAGAATGTTTAGTTACTTGATAGAGAATTAACATTCGTGCTCTATTTCAGTCATCGTAATTGTTTAAATTGTTTGACGATTTAGACATTGTGAAATTGTTAAAGTTCTTGTTTTTAATGCTCATAAGTGCGTTAATAAGATTTAAGATCAAGAGTATAATTAATCCGACATTTGCGTAGGTTCACTAGATCACTCGAGAGAGTCTAGCGAATATTTGTGAAAAAATGAGATTAGCATACATAGGAATATTTTAGTGTTCTTACCCGGAAATCTCTAGGTTTGTAGGTACCCGGTGAAATCGTGTTTCTTGTTCTTTTTATAGTTTTAAATATTGTTTTAATCGTTTAATAGTCGTAAGTTAGAATTCATTAGTTTAGTTCGTATTAGTTCATATCTCAACTCAAAGTTATCTTAAAATCAATTTGCGACAGATTAAAGAAATCGTGAGAGTAATAGGTCTCTGTGGGTTCGACACTTGTATTTTATCACTATATTACTTGTTCGATACGTATACTTCTGCACTTAGTTATAAAATATCACAACAAGTTTTTGGCGCCGCTGCCGGGGAGACCTTTTCACAATAGCGGTTGAAACTAATGTGTTGTGCCATTTGACTTTTGTTACATATCACTAACTTTGTGTGTCACATTCCGATAAATCTTGAGATCGAGAAGATCTGTAGAACAAATTGAAAGAAGTCTAAAGTCCGAGTCATGGGGGACCATCAGCCCAATATGGCTTGTGAGTAACCGAAAATCCTATTTTAATATGGGTTACCACCTGTTGGTGCCACTCAATCTGCAATTGTTCTGTCAGTGCTCGCAAAAAATCTAAATTTCGCGATCAAGACCGGCGTGATCCACATGGTGCAACAATCACAATTCGGCAGATCACCAGCTGAGGATTCACAGGATCACCTCGCCAACTTCGTCCAGATCGTCAACACATTTAAGATGCACCATCCTCCCGAACATTGGTCAACACCGCAACAAGAGGGTCTTTCTTCCAAAAGACAGAAGAAGAAGCTCACGCCATCCTCGAAGAGTTGCATATAACAAAGACCAATGCCCGCAGAAAGAAGGATTTAGCAAAGCAAACCATCCACACCAGAGATGGAATTGATGAAAGCTATAGCAGCATAGGTTGCCGACCTAGCCAAGACAGTCAACGGGAGCAAGGCAACGATTCAGGCTGTCCAAGTGGCGAATCCCGAACCATGCTTTTGGTGAACAGGTCCGCACAACAGTGACGAGTGCGTGTACGGAGATAATGGGCAGCAGGTCAAATACGTCAACAACAACAACTTCCCCACATACCAGAACTCTAACAAGTACAACACAGATGCGATAAACAATCATTCGAATTTGGAATGGAGGCAGCCCCCACAAAATAATATGCCAATGTAGCCAACCGCCCAAGCCCAACCACGGCCACCACCTTACCAACCTCTGCACGGAGCACATGACAACCGGCCTAACCTGGAGGAACTGATGGCGCAACTGACCACCAAGACGAACTCGTTCATGATGGAGACGAGAACAACAGTGCAAAGTCAAGATGCGCAAATTCCAAATCTTGAGACTCAAACTCGGGAGCGTCCCTTGAGATCTTGAGCTCAAGGGACGCTCCCGAGCAACACCGATGTGAACCCCCGATCACAAGTCAACGCCATTACACGAGTACACGATACCCCGTCGAGCATTGAACGTTAAATAGAGCGCTTCACAAGAGGCAACCAGTGCTTTCATTTCAATGTTTTTCATTTGTTTCTTTTCTTTTTATTCGTTTCTTTAAAATAAAATAAAAAATAAAAAAGGTTATAATAAGTGTATCGACGCAGGTTGCGCCGCGAGCCCAACGACACTAGCATCGCGAGGAGTCTCAGGAGAATTGGGGAGTCGAAACGTAAATCATCACACCGCGACATCAACGCGTGCTCTAGCGCGAGGAGAAATGGGTGAAAAAAGGAAAACACGTCGAAGTGAGAGTCGCGCCGCGAGATGCACGTGAGTACCACTGCGAGAAAATTTTGGAGGACTTAAGGAACCGAGACAAGAAGGGGCGCGCAACCACCCCTGCAAGGTAATTTGTTCTCAATCTCCTGTATATACATATGAACATTGTGGACAATATCACTCGAGAGAGACTAGAGAATATTTGTGAAAGAATGAGATTAGCATACATAGAAATATTTTAGTTTTCTTACTCGGAAATCCCTAGGTTTGTAGCTACCCGGTGAAATCGTGTTTCTTGTCCTTTTTATAGTTTTAAATCTTGTTTTAATCGTTTAATAGTCATTTGTTATAATTCATTAATTTAGTTCGTATTAGTTCATATATCAACTAAAAGTTATCTTAAAATCAATTTGCGACAGATTAAAGAAATCGTTAGAGTAATAGATCTCTGTGGGTTCGATACTCGTATTCTATCACTATATTACTTGTTCGATACGTACACTTGCGTGCTTAGTTATAAAATATCGCAACAGACGGCTTGAGCTCTAAGTAGGTCAAGTATTTACTTTAGGCACACTAAATAAAAGTTAAAATTAGGTGAAAGAAAAAATTCACTTTTTTATAAATAAATATAAAAAACCCTAAATCTAAAATATTTTTTTAAGTTTAATGTATAAATTATTATTAAAAACATCAAATAAAAATGAATTTTGTTTTATGCCTCGTGACTTCTAAGGCCGGACCTGACACCTCATAATCATCATGTTAGATACATGCATATCATGAAAATCTTACTAAATAATTTGAATCTATTAGTACATCTTAAACAATAATAGTCCATTTTGACTCATGCGTGCATTTTCAACACGTGGGAAACTTACTTTGGTAATTAAGATCATGTAATGGCTGAGAGCTTTACACTACGTAATTCGATTAAAGACCAGGGAATATATGTCATCTGACTCTGCCGGACGATGGATCTATTCCCTCTATCCAATCTTTAAATCTTTATAAAAACAAAACATTTATGACCAATTTCACATCCTCACCCCATAAATATCTCCTTAGGTTAGTGGCTTAGCCAGTGCTTGATGGGTCCTAACAAAGACGTAAATAATATATTAATGATATGACAATATAATTTGCATTGATAACTTAACGTGATAACCCTCGTCGCACCTTCGAGGGCGACGAGTTTTGATGAGGCTCCGTGCTGTAAAAAAAAAAGATAACTTAACGAGATAATTAGATACTGGATAATTGAACTTGTGGCATATCAGATAAATATAATATTAGAAAATCATATACGGAATTAATCAATACAATTGCGTATCCCCAACATTGTTAATGGACTAAGAGGAAGATAAAAATGGTGTGATTTGATTTAAAGCCCTCTTACGACTTACGACTTACGAGTCAAATAAATAAGATTTAACTTTTAAGAATTTAAAAGATATATAATACTAAAAAAATAAAGTTAAATAAAATTAGTCTAAGAATCCCAAAAATAGTCTAAAAACACTAAATAAATATAAATAAATTTTGGTAAATCACTTAGATCTTGTCTCTTGGCTTCAACAGGTCTAGATAGTTCTTCGGCTCTTCAATTTTGTTTTAGATGAGAGATTGGCTTAGTGTTTGTTATTATTAAATGGGCAAAATATAAGTATTAAATATATACACACGTGTTGTAATTAGTTCGGGACATGGTATACTTCAACTTATCTTTCACACGTGAGATATGGCCTTCCCACAACACTTTTACTGAGCATTGTGTGGAAAATGTCTCTTACAATACTTACGTTATATATTGTAAAACATTGACGGAGAACAATTCTCCCACAATACTTATAGAATCCGTTGTGTGATTCTCGTCGCGACAAAGCACAAATCTCGATGCGGCAAGGATGTCCCACAACAAATCCAACAAACATTATGGGACCAATGATGCTCAAAATTTAGTGGATGCATTATGAGATTTATATTAATTTCTTAACTTCTGCAACGTATGCGGTATTTGTTATGGGTCTCTCACTGCGACGTTGTATAAATAACACCGCAACGAGATTGGTTCCACAACGAATCACATAAACATTGTGGGACCAAGATTTTAAAGAAATCTCTTCACGACAAAGAATTTACTTCATCCTAGCGAGGTTGTCCCACAACGTTTATGAGATTCGTTGAGAGACGAAACAATTAACTTTGCCGCGACGACGAAGAAATTAAGTCGCAACAAGATTATTTGTCCATGACCCAGGCGCCCCATAACAGATCCCTAAATGAGTCTTGATGTTGTACGAAAATGTATTGATCAACTAGTTCTGTATAATATAAACGAGCATTGGTGCTCGTTGTCCTTGACCTTAGAAGAGATTGTTGGAATAAGTTTAGGGTTAAAGAAAAATTTAACATTAATCAAATTAATGGCGGAATTTAAAAATTTCTTTTTCAAGTAAAACAATTTTATTAACCTAGAAAAAGCATATACATGTTATATATTAAAAGCATTATTTAATTTACTAGAATACCAACCTTTCTTTGTAACTTGATCTTGAAGCGTCTCGAGAAAGGTAGATCCTCTTCCTTGGCTCGCTCGTCACCTTCACACCTAATCTTGAACTCGAGAAACCTAAGATTTCTATTACAAGAGTCTATACAGGTTTTGGAAGGATTAGTGTGGGCACAATTAAACAATATGAACCAAGAACAATTCTTGGATCATAAGCTAATTCTCTAAATCAAATATGGATCTAGGTGCAAAATAAGAAGAGTATTTTCTAGAGAGAGAGAGAGAGAGAGAGGGTCGGCCACAAGAGGGAGAGAGCAAGAAAAAGCTTAACTTTCACATCTCTATGTGAGGCTCTATTTATAGGAGAAGGAAAATCTATAAAAGTCAATTATTCATTCATGAATGAATAATGTATTCATGACACAATATTTGATTTTCCCTTCCCCTTTCCCTCTTTGTTTGGCCGGCCATGCACCTTGCATTAGTGAGGAAATTTGTTTCCTCACTTAGCACATTTGTTTCCTTCTTAAGGAAATTCATTTCCCTTTTTCTTTTGGGTAATTATCCTTATAAGAAAAAGGAAATAAAAATCTCCTCTTGATGCACTATCTTGGCCGAACTCTACCTAAGGGGGGAGCATCTAGATGCTTCCTCATATCTTTTAAGACAATTCTTAAAATACCCATTGTAGAATTATAATTGCACAAATAACGAAATTAATTTCATAATGCCTTAAACGACTTTTCGGCTTTAGAAAGTAATTTATATCTTCATCAAATGAAAATATTCAAAATCTTATTTTGACATTCACATTATTTTATGTCCTTGTGGATAAAAATACCTTTAGACATTTTTCGAGGAAAAGTCTAGTTCAACACTTGAACTTATTTTGACTTAGCTTCTAGTTTAACAAACCTACTCTAATGACCTGTAATAGTGACCTTATGGATCCAAATGAAAAAGCTTGAGCTTCTATACTCGGACTCAAAAGTTCTCAAACATTTTCCGAGTATTAGCTTAATGTCGACTGACTCCACTAAAGAGTCGACACTGAGAATCTCTCGGTTCAAATGAATTTATTTTCTACTCAAGTTCAACTTAATTATATTGAGCGGATCCATTGAATGTTATCTATGTTTACCCTTCATGAATATCATCAACTAGTTGGGATTTATAAAATTACCATTTTACCCTTCTAGTTGTTATTTCCTCAACTCCTTTGTTACTTGCGAATAAGTCAGAAACAATGTATTGACGAGGAGCTAACAAGTCACATTGTTTCATCCAAATAAAGTCGCTACTTAAATTTGGACATTGCGCAATTCATTTATTCACAATCCAAGTAATAAAGCATGAGGTGATATATATTGCATCTCAGCAATCTTGTACATGAATTTCATATATATGAGAACTTCACAAATTTGGTTAATGACATCTTCATAACTTAATATCTCACCAATAGGCCTTGTCTAGATCACACATTGGACCTAGAATTTGACTTTCTCAAAGGAGAATATTCATGCTATGAAATGACATGTCTCATTTCAGGATTTAGGTAAGCATGATGCGATTCATACGTCATGACCTTGAGATAGAATATGTTAAATGGTTTGTTCTTCTATTGTCTCTAAAGGTGCACTAGTCAATTCAGTATCTTCGAAAGATACACTGGAAGAACTACATAGTTCCTAACTCTCTATGCCTCGTAACCAGACATCCTAGATTCTTCCAACAATCATACTGAGATCAATAGTCTGTTGATCTTTAAATTGCGAATATACCGTTTTAGTCAAACCATGAAGAGTTTGTTCACGCAAATCTACATTTGTCTCTTCATACATTGTTAGGTTTGATTAAGGACTATAAGATTATTGAATATCATAAATCTTCAATCAAACTAAAAAGGAATGAATGAAAGTTTCAACTTTTATTAATTTAGTCAGCAAATTACAAAGATTTATATATTACATCAATATATAAATAAACAATCTTTTAATAAGGACTTTACAAAGATTTATATATTACATCAATATGCAAATAAACAATCTTCTTGTGGGCATCTCTGCCAACAGAGATAACACCATATTTTTTGACCTGTTGAGTAAGAAAGTACCGCTCGATCTAACTCGATTGATATAAAGTAATTGTTTGTTATTTTAACTAATTTTATCACATATATGACTCTAACATATTTCTTATGTTTTCCGTGTTATAAGGTATGTGCGAATTTTAAACTCGAGCACCAAAATGCCTATTGTAATGGTAATTCTGCAAATATTATATTTTGAATGTTTCAATTTGGATGTATATATTATATGGTAATTTTGCAAAGCTTTTTAATTTCGAACTACGTAATGTCGTCGCAGCAAGAATCCTCTCTCACTGGCAAAATTTTTAATTATCCAGAAATTCATCTCGTATGGCATAAACGTGACACAACTCGCCTCGACAAATGTAGTAAGTCATCGCAACAAGAATTTCATTAATTCCCAGTAGAAACTCGCCGCGGTGATGCACATATCTTGATACGGTAACTTATCTCACAACGCTTGTCGTAAACATTGTCAGACAATCTCGCCGCAAAAAGACATTTACATAGCCGCAACGAGGATTTCTTAAATTTCCAGCCAAAAACTGACACAGAAGTGTATATTTCTCGTCGCGCCGATATCGTTCCATAACGCGCATGCTAAGCATTGTGGGACAACTCACCGCAGCAAAAACCAGTTATCGACCCAACGAGTTTTGCGACCATTTTTATCCAAAAATTTTCAATTCCACAATAGATCCATGATATTTATTAGAGATCCCACAATGGATGTGTAAGCATTGTGGCACATTAAACTTGGGATAAAGAGATATATACCCTTCTATAGTATTCAGTTTGCAAAATACCCACATTTTTTAAAGTATTGGTTAATACCCAGTTGTAGAAATTAACGCAAATTATTAGACTAATATACCCTTTCCAGTTTTGTAATTGTTGGAAATTAATTTTCGAAAATTAACTAAATTTTGGCCGGATTTTATGTACAAAGATAGAATCAAATACTCTCTCCAATTAAAGAGGCGGAAATTTTGGAAATTAAACAAAATTAATGAAAGACTTTTAATTTTGAGCGGGAGAAATTGTTTTGAAAAGTTATTATATACCCCATCAAATCTCTTAAACTCTAACCCCCTTCAACATATTCTCTCACACTCTCATTCTCACCGAAACTCAAAGGCAAAAAACATATTCTCTCTCTTGAATCGTCACTTTCTCTCACTTCAAACCAAAAGGTTTGAAATTTTCTCTCGTTCTCAATATTGTATTCGGTTTTTCTCTCTTTTTCACACCCAGTATTTCGAGTTCGTCTCTGACTCTTCATCTTCGTTAACAGAAATTTTTAAACATTGTACAGGTAAAACAAGGAAAAACGAAGTCGGGAAATTTAGGGTTTTCAAATCTCTAATCTCTCGGTAAGTTTCTCTATTTTTATAGTTCCATTGGCATGCATGCAAATCGTTTTTGATGGTCATCAATTGAATATCTTTTTCTTCTTTAACCTAATTCGTTTGTCCTTTGTTTCGGTATGTTTGTGAAGTTTTTGTAGAAAACAAACAATGGCGATGACAAAATTCAACATTGGGATCATAGATATGAACCTTGACGTCGTTAAAATTAATGCAAATTAATATCAGATGAACATGAGATCATAGATATGATCGATACAGACATAATAGAGGAAGTTCTTCAGTTTAACTGATTTGATTATAAGACCCGCCTAAATTTAAAATTTTAAATGAAAAAGTATCTAAGAATTATTCAAAATAATAACTCAAAATTGTAACAGTTAAAGCTATAAAATAGGAAAACTAATATTTGTTAACGTTTACGAAGATAAATCATGGAAACTGTTTCAAAACAATTAATTTCTCGCAATATTCGGATACGCACAAATTAACAAAAATTAACCGTATTGAATATGCAACATAATTTTTTACTTACTAAATAAATCCGAGTCATAAATGAAAAATATAGCAGATTAAAACTAAATCAACACAAAATTCGGATTCTAAATTAAATAGTTGACAATTTAAAAAAGATGTTAAAACCATTAAATAACGATTTCAAATCTGAAAGTTGAAAATTAGACAAGAAATTCCGTGATTTCAGGTAAATTTGCGTTAATATATAATCTGTAAATTTTGAAATTCAAACAAGATTTCCCGAATTCTCAGGTTAATTTCCGTTAATATACAAAAATTGGAAATAATACAAGAAAATAAAAACAGCAAAGGATTAAAAGTCAACGTGTATACAAATTAACGCAAATTAACTAGTAATTGATGCGTCACCTCAAATTAGACCGGACCGGGACTATATGCTCCGTCACCTCAAATTTTGTTCTCGTTTTGTTTAGTCCGAATTTATTTTAAACTGTTTAAAGTTTAAACCGATTCAATTTGTATTTTGGAGGGGACCGGACGACATACAACCCTTACCTCTAATATTCACAAACTTGAGTGGGAACTTAAATCGAAGAATTCTAAAGGGTGTAAGAGCAACAGCTCTCATAAATCAGGGACTGTTGGTGAAAAATCTCCCTTCCAGTGTAAAGTGTGTAAATATATCCGTCTGAAAGAGTGTCTGATTATTTCTTATCTTCCCCGAGAGTGGGTTTGGGTTTTGCGTTGTAATGTCTCGAAGAGGGACAGTGAAGCTGTTGAAGGGCTTGAAGAAGGCCGTGGACATTCAATACAAGCTCTTCACAGCTAAATATGGGCAGGACATAATCGACATTTTAGACTTTCCTATAAAGCTCGTCCTCTCTCCATTCACCATCCCTTTCCACATCGCCGGCTCTGCCCAGCGCGGCTTCGGCGTTCCAGAGCTCATTTCCAAGCTCTCCTATGCTTCCATTTTCGTCAGAATTTCGCCTCTTCTTTTTTTTCTTCTTCTTGTTTTCAATTTACGAAATGGGTTTTGCGGGTTCTTGACTGGTATTGTTTAACAGGCTGTGGCTACATTTGGAACATATGACATTGCTTTTGAGCTTGGGAAGAAAGTTATCTGCCAGAGGTAATCTCAAAGCTTTCATTTTGGGTTGTACTTTAATAATTTTAAAGATGAACAATATATGTGTTATTTTTCTAATGGAAATTCAGTGTCCTCTGAAATTAATCACAGCCCTGTATGATTTCAACACACGCACCAATAAAAAAAATCATTATGGCTTATTATAGAGAACCATGGATTTTCAGTCTCAAGAGGAAGTTTGTAACTTTATAACGATAAAATTATTGAGTTTCTTGGCATACATATATTATCCATGGTGGAGATTGCCCAGGAAACTACTAGTACAAATCAATTCACATGGATTTTTAACCTACGTGTTTGCAATACAAGCCTGTATCAGATAGGAATATTTGCTAAGACTAGATAATCGACTACACTACTAGTACATTCATTTGCATAATTTTATTTTTATTATATCCGTTGTTGCAATACCTGTCGTTTAAGATGTAATATAATCGTAAATATAGAATTGTACTAGCATATTGGTCCACATGATTTTTTAATTTTGTATTTCATTGGTTTTCGCAATATGCGACAGTTTAAGATGGAATTTTTCGATAAGCCTAAATATTAAAGAGGCTACTAGCACATCGATTCGCATGAATGTTTTTGGTGTTGACTGAAATATTTGAAATGAAAGGAACTGTCAAACTTGCACGGGATGGCAGGCATTGCGATGCACAATGTGCAAAGGCTCGGGAACGGTGCATTACCAGGTTAAAAATTACACCTTGAAAAGGTATACATATATTCTCATTCCAGTTTGACTCAAAACCCGGATGGTTATGTTGTCTTGGTTTGACGTTTTCATTTTGAGCTCTTCCCGTTATGCTTTAAGTTGGTTTTAGTTCGTGAGGCTTTAGGACAGCCTTAGTCACTTAGGTCTAGACTAATTGAGCTCTAAGATTTATGAATCCTCTCTCTATATATAAATAATTATATGTTGATCTGTAAATATATATTGCTGTGCAGTGGCGAGAAGCCAACGGCTGAAAGTATTGCAGGTGCGATTTTCGATAATCGAGCAGAGTTAATTCACATTCCCTCTGCTCTCGATCTTCATACACCGTTGCCGTGCAAAGACTGTCCGACCTGTGACGGAACGGTAACTTCTTTTGGTTTCTTCACTCAATACAAGAAATATAACTGTATGATCACAATTTAATATTCTATATATATATATATTTTGCAGGGTGTGATGGCTTGTCCCGAGTGCAAAGGGAAATTACATGTTACAATTTCCGCAGATGACGTGAGTGCTTTTCCTTTGAATTGAAGCTCGTTTGTATCTAATACCAACGACATGGCATCTAAATCTTATTAATCTATACATAAGATATATATTTTTGAATCCCCCTTGAAGTTAATCATATGATTCGGCTTGATACAGCTACTAATGAATGAATATTCTACGAATAGCTAACCTTGTTTAGGCTGAACTCATTAGGTCAGTTCTTGGCTCTTTCTACTTTGATTGTGGCTCAAAGTTTTCATTCACGTTGCTGCTATTTAGTAGGCCGTGAGATGTAGAGAATAAATAGTAATAAGGGTTGGTTAGGAAATTAAGTAGCTGATACGAGAAGTTAGCTAGCCTATAAACTTACGGATAGGAGGGAGGGAGGAATAACAGATCAAAGAGAATCAGAAAGTATTTGTTTGAAAGGAATTCTCATTTTCGGAGAGCACAGACCTCTCAAATGTCGGATATCTCATTGTAGTTCTTTCATTCATGTTCGAATTAATACAAGAAATATCACGGGAAGTATCACCATTTTGCTTTTTGCAGATCATAGAACCTCCGTGGAAAGCCCACAATGTCCTGCGGAAGATGGATTATCCATATGAGGCTAGTATACCACATCTCGTTTTCTTCCATATCACTCTTCTGTAATGCTTATGATCAAGAAATCGAGATGCTTGATTTTTGTTCATATCTGATGTTTTATTTCATGTAATGTTTCTCAGCATATTGTGGATAGCATGAAGGACCCGAGCATCGCTGCGTTTTGGTTATTCACATTGCCACAGATCACGGGTGGTTTTGAGTACGATGACAATGTCAAGAAGAAAATTTGGTGGGAATACAAGGTTTCTACCACTACACCCACACATATATCATCATAAATATTTTCACACTTGAGATCTTTTGAATTTTTTTGGATATTTTTGAATTTTTTATTCCCTTGGTAGGAATCCATGCGTTATGATCAACTCCGTGATGTGGTCGCCAAGAGAAAACCCGGGTGGGAACACTTGCAAGAGGTAAATAATTTTTGGGCAAAGTAGCCATATAACACTCTCAAACTTAAAAATTGCAATATAGCCCAACGTTTAACAGATTTTGGTTTATAGCCATAACCGAATATAAACAACAATGAAAAGACACAAATGCCCCAAACTTTAAGCGGCTATGTAATAAAAAAAAAAGTTCTAGTATGCAGTTACCAAATAAAATTTCTCTCTCCTACAAGGGTCATATTAGTTAATAAAAATAAAATAAATGGACACCTCATCAATTAAGGCTATTTATTTAAAAATCACAAACGTTTGGCTATATTGAAATAACCATGTTTGTTTTGGTTAATTAAAGCAATTTTTCATAATTTTTTATATACATGTTTATATTTATTTTTAGAAAAAATTAGCCGAGTAAGCCAAAACATGACGAATTAAGAAATAGCCAACCATCGTTAATTTTTGTGAATAGCCAAACTGATTATTTGACATTAAATTCGTGAGGTTTTGTTACTTATTTGCCCTTTTATTCTACGCAGTGCCCTTTTTGTTTAGCTGTTAAGTACTATTGACTTCAATCTGTTTTTAAAATTTTGAAATTAATATTCGGATATCATATGTTATTATAGATGTTATTATAGACTTTGGGTTATTTTAGATATTTTGTGTGTAAATCATTTGGGCTGGCTATACACAAAATTAACAAAAACTGGGCTATTTCCCAATCCAACTTCGGGTGGCTATTAACTACAAAGACTAAGAATGCCCGTTTAATTGTGACTTTTCGTTTACTTTTCAAACGCACAGGCGTTGATCTCGATAGATCCCGACCGAGCGAGAGAAGACCCGGTGATAGTGAAAAACGTTCCGTACTACAAAGCCAAGAAGGTTTTAGAAACAGAGGTTATGAAACTCGATCCCCCACCACGACCACAGAATTGGGGTGTAAGTCAAAGTCCTCTTATTATGTCTTTCCATAACTTATGAAATTGAAAAATGAAATCTGAAGGAAAACTGTGGAATATCAGATCCTCTATTTCTTTTTGGAAGTCAGATGAAAGTCTTAGAGAAAATAAAGAATGGAATCTGAACCATTTTCTCCAGATGTTTGAATTTGCCTGGGTTTTGATTTTCCTTAAATTTATTTCCCTTGAGTGTTTCTCAGTCCAAAGGAACTGTAAAAAAACAATCAAATCTCATTTTTTTTCGTCCCACACGACTCTTTCTAGGTTCCAAACATACCCTTGTTAATCTAATTGGAACCCGGAAAAAGAGAGTGAAAAATTGACGGAAAATGAAAGGAAAATTAGATATACATTCTATCTCATGATGTCCCTTCCATTTTCCTTTCCCTCAAATTTTCCCTGGATCAGATTCTATTTTCCCTTTCCATCATATTCTAAAGGTCTAGACACATTGTAAGAACTCGGTACACCGCTTCCTCGTGTCCCACACTAAAAAGAAAAACGCTTTTGTTTGAGCAGAGTCAAGATCTAGACCTTCCTCTGAAGGCGTCTTCGTGGAGCAAAGACGAGCTCAAAGAACCCGGAAAGCTTCGCGAAATGACTATCCTCCTCAACGCCCAAAGTGAGTTGGCCGACAAGATTTTGGACTCGCAGTGGGAACACAATTGGCGCCAAGAAAAGGTTAGCCACAAAGTCAAACCGAGTCCTCTTTGTGTTTGAAGTAATGTTGACCTTTCTCCTAAATCATCACTGACTCAGCTGAACGAGATGTTGGAAGAAAAGGTTCGTCCGTACTTGCAAAACGCCGACAAGGCTGTTCTCTCTCAGCCGATTTTACTACAGTCACAAGATCAGAGATCAAAGGTATGTAATTATTATTATTATTATTATTATTGACACAAAATCAAAATTGCGTTTATATCTGTAAAGTCATGTTTCTCCCCGAGTTGAAATCCTGGGGCTTCAATGCAGAGAACCCGGGAGCGTAAATGGTGGATCTTTTAATTGGCCAAAGCTTCAACAATTTTGCGTAAGAAAAAAGTGGTTTAGAAGTTGTGATCTTTCAGTGTTATCACTTACTTTTCATCAATTATTGTTCATCCTCGAAGAATTAAAGCATACTGTGTGAACTTAGTATTGCATTATATGGATTAAAATAATTCCGTTTTGACATTAGGAAGACAATAAAACCATCTTTATTAGAAAGCGTATTGAAAAAACGGAACACCGTCAAGAAAGAAGTGACATGTAAATATTTGGTTAAAGTCATTATATATATATATATATATTTTTATCTATAGAAGTATGCTCCTCAAAAGGTTTGGTTTCAAATATCGTTTTCATAAAATTATTTATAGTTTCTATACATATATTGTAATAGTTAACGCCTAAAACACTTCCAAATAATTAAAAATTGAAACAGCTTGTTTATAAACATTTACTTTTGCAAACAAGGCTCGTTAAAACTTCCCGTCCTCAAACAGGTGTGACGAAAGTAAACAAAATGTCCAACCTCGTTTCATTTGAAATGTGATCACAAATCAAAATTTTTCCGACTCTACAAATACCAAATTGATTCTGAGTTTAAAGCCCATTTGGCTAAACTATGACCTGCCAAATTATAAGACCGTTTGACACAAACGAAAAAATAAAACTCTAAAAAAACTTTAATCGTTACCAAATTAAACAAGTTAATTAATCTTTAGTCTGGGCAGTTAGCCTTTTAGCAATATTATTAATAATATTTAAATAAATAGAAGACAAATACAAGGAAATAGGAAATACGAAACCGGAAATAGTAGAAAAAGTAACAAGGTAGTTAAGACCCGTTGGACGATTTTCTTGAAACTTTTTATCGCCCTCCACGGTTGCTGGATTATTAGAGCGAAAGCCTCCCATGATACAACAACTTCGAGACGAGTATAACACCACTTGAAACGCCTCCGGCGAACTAGAACCAAGAGTGCCGAACTTCCACCGGACTACAAAGAAAAAACAATTTCGGAGTGGAGAGAGAGGAGAGTTTGAGAGAGCAATGCTATGTCTCAAATCTATTTTTTTGTGTGTTTAGAATGAGGTCCGAAAGGCTCTATATATAGGTCTAGAGGTCAGAACCATGCACAAAACGTCCAAAACGTTCAAGATTAATGCTCCATAAAGGGAAAAAACGTTCATGGGTAATGGCACCTACCTCCGCCAATTAAACATCCCTTAATGCCTACTTAACTCCGGAAATTCAAAGGTCACGACCGTTTAAAGAGTTTGCACGGATTTTATTTTATTTCTAAGATAACGCACAAGTTATTTGCGGAATTAAAACTCATTTGAAATGATTTTAATAATAAAAAGATAAGATTGGGCCCGGAAGCCCGAAGGCCCAAGTTGTCAAGATCTAAGATCCAAGCCCGAGCCTGAGCCTGGGCCTGGCGGCGGAGCGTGCGCGCGCGAGGGGTTAGAGCTAACCTACCCACACTCTCCCCCCTTACACTTAGATGTCATTTTAAGGACGGGAATTACTTATAAACCCTTCACCAACACACACTCCGAACCTATGTAGGACTCTTTTTATTACACAACCTCTCACTTCTCTAAACACATATCATATGTGATTTTTAGCATTCTTAGAGCATCATTTTCTCATTCATTATAAACATGATTTTAGCAAATAAATACTCAGTCTTATACCCGTCCCAAGAAGGAATAAGAATATGGAAAAATTATCCAATTCAGATGAGTGGACCCCACTCAAATATTTGACCGAAAATCATTAACACACTAGGTAAAAAAAAAATACTCTTTTTACCTTTTATTCCAACAATCCCCCACATGAATGATATTGTATACGAAAATTATATAGACACGACACGACTCACAATGGTGAAAGTTTATGGTCAATACCAGTATAGGATAGGTAGGCAAACCTTTGAACCTTCCTCATATGTTATATTTACTGGCTACTCAGTAGACACGATGTCCTTGAACTGTTAGTCGTTTTGTATAAACAAAAAACATATCCCCTACTGATATCTTCCTGATACAGGTTCAAATCTCATGGTTATGTTCATTTTGGTCATGAACATTCGCCTGGTTCTATAAGAGTTTCTAAAGAATTAAGCCCTATTAACTCTGTTTCGAAGCGGCCCCACTTCTCTCTCACATAGGTGATTCTTCAATCGAATAATCCCGCATTATTCATTCGGATTTTCAAAAATCCAGTTTATTAAAATCATTAAAAGCTCTAAGTTTAATCTCGTATGGGAATCACTGTATAATAGAAATAGGAGCAGGGGTTTCTCCCACAGTGACCTCACTTAGGCATTGACAAGTAGGTGTCCCATTGAACCGAGATCTGGGGATCTTCGGTCATTATGGTTGGGTTTCCTTTTCCTTAGCTTTATTAGCCATGGGCTTTAGTCCTATTCCTTTCGATGTCTTCTCTACTAGGTCTCTGTTTAACCCTTTTATAACGGATCCGCAATATTCTCTTTGGACCTCACATAGTCAATACTTACGACTCCAGACGAGAGAAGTTGTCTAATGGTATTATGTCGTCGACGAATATGTCTAGACTTACCATTATACATCACACTGTGTGCTCTACCAATAGCAGACTGGTTATCACAATATACACATATCGCTGGCACGAGTGTATTCCAGTTAGGAAAATCTTCCACGAAATTTCTAAGCCATTCAGCTTCTTTGCCACATTTATCCAATGCATCGAACTCGATTTCCATCGTGGATCTAGTCATCACTGTTTTTTTGGATGATTTCCAAGATATAGCTGCACCTCCCAGAGTGAATACATATCCACTAGTGGCCTTAGAATCTAGAATATCAGATATCCAACTTGCATCAGTGTAACCTTCATTTACCTCGGGATATCTCGTATAGTTTAACCCATAATCACGAGTGAATCATAGATACCGCAGTACTCTCACGATTATTTTCCAGTGTTCAGCACTTGGATTACTCGTATATCGAGCTAATCTACTGACAGTGTAGGCCAAGTCAGGTCTCGTACAACTCATCAAGTACACGAGACTTCCAATCACTCTAGCATACTCAATTTGAGATATACATTCTCCTTTATTCTTAGACAAGTGTTGACTTATGTCAATTGGTGTTCTAGAGATTCCGGAATCCTTATTACCAAACTTGTCTAGAATTTTATCAACATAGTGTGATTGATCTAGGAAAATTCCGTTCTCCGTCCGTCCGAGTAATCTTAATCCCTAAGATTACGTCAGCAAGTCCTAGATCTTTCATATCGAACCTCGAGTTTAAGATATCTTTAGTGGACTGTACCATGCAATCATTGCTTCCGACAATGAGCATATCATCAACGTATAAACATAAAATCACATATCCTTCATTAGTGATCTTTATATATACACATTTATCACACTAGTTGATTTTAAATCCGTTTTGACATTATTACAATGTCAAATTTCTCGTGTCACTACTTTGGGGCTTGTTTAAGGCCATAAAGCGATTTGACCAATTTAAAAACTTTCCTTTATTGTCCGCTAGCAATACAACCCTCGAGTTGAGCCATGTTGATCTCTTCCTCGAGATCTCCATTAAGAAAAGCTACTTTTACATCCATTTGATGAATTTCTAAATTCCGCAATGCGGCAATTGCAATTATAAATCTTATGATGTTATTCTCGTCACATAAGAATAAGTATCAAAGTAATCCAACCCTTCTTGTTGTCTATATCCTTTGATAACAAGTCTTGCCTTGTACTTATCAATAAAACCATCGACTTTCATCTTCCTCGTGAAGATCCACTTTGAACCAAGAGTTTTAGTTCTAGGAGGAAGATCAACCAACTCCCAAGTATGATTTTGTAAGATAGAATCTATCTCACTTCTTATGGCATCTTTCCATAAGTGACCTTCAACGGAGTTTACAGCCTCCTTATATGTTTGAGGTGGAGCCTCAAGCATGTAGGTCATAAAATCAGAACCAAATGATTTGTCTACCCTTGCTCGTTTGCTTCGTCTAAGTCTTTCGGACTCTTGAGTTATCTCATCCTCAGATGTGTCATAATTTTCTTGAGCTATTACTTCAATATCGTCAAGATGTTGATTTGAAGAACTCGATTCATCTTCCTTAGACTTATAAGGAAACACATGTTCAAAGAACAAAACATTTTTAGATTCCATAATTGAATCTTTGTGTATATCGGGGTTTTTCGAATCATACACAATGAATCGATATGCATTACTATGGTGTGCATATCCAATGAAGCCACAGTTTACCGTCTTTGGTCCAATCTTCATTTTCTTTGGAAGAGGAGCCATTACATTTGCTAGGCACCCCCACATTCGTAAATATTTATAGGAAGATCTTTTACCAATAAACATTTCAGATGGAGACTTATCCGCCTTCTTTCAGGGTATCTTGTTCAAAAGAAAATTTGCAGACAATATAGCATCACCCACATTTCTTGGGGTAACCCAGAATGTAGCAACATCGCATTCATTATTTTTTGATAGTGCGATTCTTTCGTTCGGCAACACCGTTCGATTGAGGAGAATAAGGAGGAGTTACCTCGTGAATAATACAATGTTGTGCACAAAATGCCCCAAATGGTTCAACATATTCACCTCTTTGGTCAATTCGGACCTTTTTAGTCTTCTTATTCAGTTGATTCTCAACCTCTAATTTGAAGATGACAAATTTCTCAATTGCCTCATATTGTTGGCATGAACTTTAAATCACATAAATCGGTATGGATTAAGTCAAGAGGTTCGTTACTTCTTTCAACACCATGAAATGAAGTTCTTGTTAATTTTGCTTCAACACAAATTTCACATTTATGTTTTGAGTCAATTTTAAACTTTGGTATACAATCCAAGTTAATTAATTTCATCAACGTGTCAAAATTCATATGACCAAGTCTACCATGCCATAAATTAAATGACTCAATAATATAAGCGGAAAAATCATTCTTATTAATTTCATTGGCCTTAATGGCAATTACATTCATCTTGAACATGTCATTCTTAATATAGCCTTTGCTTACATATATACCATTAGATAATACAATATTTTGAGACTCTAAAACCATCTTAAAATTATGGTTATATAGCACAATCGTAGAGATGAGATTCTTCCGTATGTCAGGCACATCGAGCACGTTGGTGAGCTTCAACTCCTTCCCGGATGTCATTTTGAGAAAGACGCTGCCCATCCCCATTCACTTAAGATGTGGCGGAGTTGCCCATGAACATCTTCTCTCCATTTTCCGGTGCCTCGAAAGTGGAGAAAGAGTTCCTATCCGAGCATATGTGGCGGGTTGCTCCAGAATCCAGCCACCATTCATTCGGGTTTGAGTCCACCATGTTCACATTCGAGACCATGGCGACAAGAAGCTCTTCATCGCCTTCAACGACGTTGGCTTCCTTCTTCTTCTTCGGTTTCTTGCAATCGGCAGCCCTGTGACCTTTTTTGTCACAATTGAAGCACTTGCTAGCAAACCTCGGCTGTTGCTTCTTCTTCTTGAAAGATCCTCCTCTCGGCCCAAGCTTATGGGTGGCTTTCTTCCCCTTTGAGCTCTTGCCATGCTCAATGACGTTGGCTCTCTCGGATTGAGTCTTTAACCTCTTGTCCGAGCCGCGGTTGTTCTCCTCGATCCGGAGACGCACAACCAAGTCTTCAAAACTCATCTCCTTTTGCTTGTGCTTGAGATAGTTCTTGAAGTCCTTCCACCCCGCAGTTAATTTTTCGATGGCCGAGGTAACTTGGAATGACTTGCTTATGGTCATCCCTTCAACATGAATCTCGTGGATGATAAGTTGCAGCTCTTGCACTTGATTCATCGCGGTCTTCGAATCCACCATTTGATACTCGAGGAAACGGCTCACGATGTATTTCTTTGAGCCCACGTCCTCGATTTTGTACTTCCAATCCAATGAATCCCAAAGCTCTTTGGAGGTGCGTTTGGAGCTACACACGTTTTATAGCAAGTCGTTAAGACTATTCATCACCGAATTCTGATCCAAGTAGTCAAAATCTATCCATGCACTAAACACCATTAGCACATTGCGATCGGTTTCGTCCTCACGAGGAGTTGTTGGATCTTCGGTCAAGAACCGCACAAGATCGAGTGTTGTCAAATAAAACAATATCTTTTGTTGCCATCGCTTAAAGTTCAACCCCGTGAACTTCTCGGGCTTTTCGACCGGTATGACTCCCGACACGCGTGCCACGGAACCTTTCGAACTGTTGATGGCCATAGAAGTCATTGGTTGGATCAGACCCACGGGTCCGTTCCCGGCCGTAGCCGAGTTACGGTCCAAATTCATCGGAATTTGACCAATCATCGTGGTCGGGTGTTCACATTGGAGGGATCCACGGAGGTACTCCCATCGGCCCCCGCATTCATCGTGTCATTAATATTCGACATTTTTCTACAAAAGAAATCAACACTATTAGTTTCTCAGAAATAACCGAATCTGGAAAATAAATCTTGTTTCCTCGCAAACTGTCTAAATAAAAAATTCAAGATTGTTAGCAATATTACTAATAATATTGAAATAAATAGAAGACAAATACAAGGAAATATGAAATACGAAACAGGAAATAGTAGAAAAAGTAACAAGGTAATTGAGGCCCGTTGGACGGTTTCCTTGAAGGTTTTTATCGCCCTCCACCTGTGCTGGATTACTGGAGAAAAAGCCTCCCAGGATACAACAACTTCGAGTCGAGTCTAGCACCACTTGAATCGTCTCCGGCAAATTAGAACCAAGAGTGCCAAAATTTCACCGGACTACAAAAAAAAACAATTTTGGAGTGGGAGAGAGAGAGGAGATTTTGAGAGAGCAATGCTATATCTCAAATAAGTTTTTTTTGTGTGTGTTTAGAATGAGGTCCGAAGGGCTCTATTTATAGGCCTAGAGGTCGGATAGAACCATGCACAAAACGTCCAAAACGTTCAAGATAATGCTCCATAAAGCGAAAAATGTTCATGGGTAATGGCACCTACCTTCGACCATTAAACATCCCTTAATGCCTACCTAACTTCGGAAATTCAAAGGTCACAGCCGTTTGAAAGAGTTTGCACGAATTTGATTTTATTCCCAAAATAACGCACAAGTTATTTGCGGAATTAAAACTCATTTGAAGTGATTTTAGTAATAAAAAGATAACTCTGGGCCCGGAAGCCCGACAGCCATGAAGAGCCCAAATTTCCAAGATCAAAGATCCAAGACCCAAGATCCAAGCCCGGGCCCGGCCCGGCCCAACGGCGGCGCGTGTGTGTGTGCGCGCGCGAGGTGTTAGAGGTAACCCACCCACACTCTCCCCCTTTACACTTAAATGTCACTTTAAGAAGGGGAATCACTTATAAACCCTTCACCAACACACACTCCCAACACACAAACTCTTTATTACACAACCTCTCACTTCTTTAAACACATATCATATGTGATTTTTAGCATTTTTAGAGCATCAACTTCTCATTCATTATAAACTTGATTTTGGCAAAATAAATACGCAATCTTATACCCGTCGCAAGGAGGAATAAGAATATGGAAAAATTATCTAATTCCGATGAGTGGACCCCACTCAAATATTTGACCAAAAATTATTAATACAATAGGTAAAAATACTCTTTTTACCTTTTATTCCAACAAGACCCAACCTCTAATTGTCTTAAAATGCTTTGATTATCTCCTTTAATAACTAAATTTTGAACTTTATAAAGCTTACCTAACTTGGCTCCCAAAACAATAGCCTTAATTTCCGCTTTAAAGACACTTCTCGCCGAGATTGGACTTCTTAACATCCATTTGACGTGGCCATTGTTGTCTCTCGCCACTATCCCCACTGCGGCCTTTCCTCCAAGTATGATGCGTCAATATTCACTATGATAATTTCACCGGTCGGACGAGACCAATTTTCTGGACTTTGAACTCCATTAATTCGAAGGACATTAGAGTTGGTTCTTCGCTTCTCTTAATTTCTTCTTTTCTTCGGTTGATGTTGAAGATGAGAGCATCAAGAGATTCCTTTTCCTTTAAAAAACAATGTTATTTCTATATCTCCACACTGTAGCGATTAGAGCCACTGCAATTTGAATAAATTCATCTGATTTGAATATGATTTTAGCCTCAACGTTAACCTCGAGTATAGCTTTTAGTGAATCCCAGCTTATCTCCAATTCGATGTGTCCCAACGAATCCCATAAGCCACCGCAAACCAAAGAAGAGAGACTAAGTCGCATTCGAAAAAAGACGAGTAATTGTCTCTGGACATGCGTTGCAGAATCTACAACTCGAACATCAGTATTGGAAACAATTTGCCAATCTAGTTGCCATCGGAAAACAACTTGAACCTAGTCTCCACAAGATAAACTTGAATCTCAAATTGAATTTAAATTTACAGATAGATTTCCATACCTTGTTTCCTGGACCGAAGCAAGTTCCCGTAGCTTCTAAGTAAGCTGATTTTAACGAGAAATTACCACTTGCAAATGATTTCCACACGAACTGGTCGTCTTTGGTAGGTCTTGGTTGTAGGTTCATGATTTCTTGAACATAAATGTAACCGCATAGTTCTCTTACTTTTGTTCCAATTCCTCGTATCTTGAACGTACGAATTTACTTTAGCTTTTCTTTATGCAATAGAAGTAGCTGGATTGGGTATAAGTCCAATGTCCAGTCAAACATCATTGTATATTTCAGCTGTTTTACCATCACCAATTATGATTTGAGCTTGTCCTTTGATTAGATCCCTCATGCCACAAATATGCTTCCACGCGCTCGAACCTCCTCCAATGTATAAGGTGTTGGGATTGGTGCCCACAAAGGAGAATATTAGACATTTTATTTATTATTTGTAATATTTTGCTGAAACATTAATATTAATAAATAAGCTTTCTTTTCCTATAGTTTGTGTTTATGTATGTATGCTACGCTCTGAAACTGTCATCAACGAAAAGGGTGTTAAATACAGATTTGACATGATAACCCCTTGTGACTAGTTTAAACCATTTGTTCACAATCTTAAGACCGATTGAGCATTCGAGTCTAAGTAACGATTGTTTGAATGAATCGTGATATCTTATCATGTGATATAGAAAGTTGTGACTCTGTGATTTAATTCTTGATATCTTATAGAAGATATTGAACAAGACCTAGTGATTCTATGGAAGCTCGATATAAAACCGTTTAATCCAGAAGCTCCATGATCACATACGAGGGGTACTTCGATAACTACCTTAATTATGAGGTGAGTGCATAGTCGATACTACACTTTATGTCATTTGATTTGTCAATGGGCGATGGCCGTGTAATGGCTGCATCTGACCCGACGGTTGGTGACATAATGTTGTAGTGTTGGATTATGTGATTCACAGATATGGAATTCGTGTACACATAATGAAAGTCATTGTATCACACTATGGTTTGTTACGAGATAGTGAATGAATTAATCTGGCCAGATAATCATTGAATATGAGATTCCTTGATTAAAACATGTGACATGTATTGACGTCTCACTTTATTTTTTTTCTCATTCACAAGTAACAAACGAGTTAGTGAAATAATAACTCTAGGGGTAAAACGGTAATTTTACATTCCCCGGACTTACTGATACACACGAAGGGTACTTTGGTAAAGTACACCGTGGATCGAGTACATAAAAGTTCTGTGACTTCAAACGGAAAAATATGCGCGCATGAACTTAGAGATTTTCAATATTGGTCCTTTAGTGGAGTCGACCATTATTAAGAATTATAAGCCGGAAATAATTTGTGAATTATTGAGTCTGTGCTATATTCTCAAGCTTCGTTCATGTGGGTCCATAAGGTCTCAATGATGCACATTTAGAAGAGATTAATTGAACGCAATAAATTGATTTACTCATAAAATACAAATTGTGATTTGTATAGAGAAATTTATTTTCCAAGCGAATTAATGAATAATGTGTTATTCATTAATTATTGATTTTGTGAATTAAAGAACTTTATTATTGTAATAATAATTTTCTTGAGAATTCATAATAACAATATTAGAAAATAAAACGTTTCCCACTTTATGTTATTCGATAACCATGAAACAATTTAATAACGAGTTATTAAATAGATGAGAGTTCTAAATTAAGTCGAATTTGGAAATTAAATCAAGGCAATTTGGGAAATAAAATTGAGAAACGAGTAGGACATACGGGCCGGCCATTAACATGGTTTTGGGCTGAATATCGATTCAACAAAAGCCCACATGAAAGCCCATTAACAATGTCTATAAATAAAGGGTTTGAGGAAACCCTAGGTCAAGCTTGCTCTCTCTCTCTCTCTCTCTTCTCCCTCTTGGCCGACCACCCCATCACCCGAGAGGACGAAAAATTTCGTTTCTTGTTTTCTCGTGTGCGTTCATCTGAGCCCACACTCATCTTCTCGTTTTTCTTCTTGTGTCATCGTTGAATCAACTTGTGGTTGTTTGGTCCATTTTCGTTTTCTGGAAATCTGACCTCCGAACCAAAGATTCGATGAATCCGACGAATCTGAGTCTGCAAACCCAGATCTCTCTCCGAACCCATTTAAGTCAGTTCGTTGCCGACGCAACGCAAAAAACGGCGTCCCGATCCGAGCTTCCATGAGCTCTCAGCGTCGTCGCGAAGTTTGGCCTGCGATCTGCCTCCGCCCATCCGCGCGAACCTGCGCCTGACTCCGCCCGATCGCCCCTCTGCGTGTCCCAGCAGCCTGCCGCCTTTGTCCAGCCGAGCCTGCCTCTGCCCAGGTCGCTGCCGACGTCGCCGTTGTTCCTCCGCCTGAGCCCAGAGGTGCCTGCCCCTCTCAACCGCTCCGGGGTCTCCTAGGGCCGCTGCCTTCTGCGTCGGACGAGTCCAGCCGCTGCTGCCCGTTCCCAGCCTGCCGAGGACCGCGCGCCATTTGCTGCCAGCTTCCCGGACCAGCCCCAAGGACGCGCCTGCTTGCCGCCTTTGCTGCCCGTGTTGACGAGCCGAGGAAGTCTCTTGCAAATCCAAAATTGGAGAAGCTTGAAGATTCTCGCATCGAACTCGTTTTCAATTCCTCGACTGAGTTATTTATAACTCGACGATGTAAGTTTCGATAATCTTAAATACTCTTAATTGATATAATTGTTATGATTGTTTGGAGTGTTTGATTTTATTGAAATAACATGTTAAGAATTAAATTGTTAATTAACATGCTTATGATTTTAATGCCAATAGGTTGTTAGATATTAAATAGTTTAATATGATAGATCGATTTTATTATTAATTCCGCACGTAATTAGTTATGTTTAATAATAATTTACTTAAATCGTTAAGTAATTTCCAACATAAGGCACATGAACGAATAAATTTTCACCACAATACTTCACCGTGAGAGCTCTAACCCAGAATAAGTCAGGGCTTTCCACCATTTTTCAAGCCAACTTATCCACGAAAATGTTGGCAGAGATGCCCACAAGAAGATTATTTATTTACATACTGATGTAATATATAAATCTCACATAAATCCTTATTGTAATTTTCTGATTAAATTAATAAAAGTTGAAACGTTCATTTACTCCTTATGATATTCAATAGTCTTATAGTCCTTAATCAAACCTAGCAACGCCTGAAGAGTCAAATGTAGATTTGCGTGAACAAACTTTTCATGGTTTGATTAAAACAAAATATTCACAATCTAAAGATCAACGGACTATTGATCCTAGTATGATTTTTGGAAGAATCTATCATGTCTGGTTACGAAGCATATAGTTAGGAGCTCTATAATTGTTCCAGTGTATCTTTAGAAGATACCGACTTTATCAGTGCACCTTTAGAGACAATAGAAGAACAAAACATTTAACCTCTTCTGTCTCAAGGTCACTATGTATGAATTGCATCATGCTTACCTAAATCCTGAGACATGTCATTTCATAGCATTAATACTCTCATTTGAGAAAGTCAAATTCTAGGTCCATTACGTGATCTAGAGTAGGCCAATTGGTGAGATATTAAATTATGAAGATGTCATAAACCAACTTTGTGAAGTTCTCATAGATATGGAATTCATGTACAAGATTGTTGAAATGCAATATATATCACCTCATGCTTTATTACTTGAATTGTGAATAAATGTACCCGCCGGTGTCCAAATTGAATAAAATATTCATATGGATGAAACGTTGTGACTTGTTAGCTCCTCGTTAATACACCGTTTCTAACTTATTCATAAGTATATAAGGAGATGAGGAAATAACAACTAGAAGGATAAAATGAGAATTTTACAAATCCCATCTAGTTCATGATATTCATGAAGCGTAATCATTCAATAGTATTCAGTGGATCCGGTACTCATCACAAATAAGTAGATTTTTTAGTAGAAAATATATTCATTCGAACCGAGAGATTTTCAATGTCAGCTCTTTAGTGGAGTCTGTTGACATTAAACTAAACTTGGAAAAGTTTGTGAACAAAAAGTCCAAGAGTCCTAGTTAAAGATTTGTTCATTTGGGTCCATGAGGTCACTATAATTAGAGTAGAGTTTGTTAAATTAGAAGCTAAGTCAAAATAAGTTCAATCATTGAACTAGACGTATTTTCCGAAAATAGTCTAAAGGGTATTTTTGTCCACATGAACATAAAATGACGGGAATGTCAAAATAAGATTTTGAATATTTTCATATGATGGAAATATAAATTATTTTTTGAAGCTGAGAAGTCGTTTGAGACATTATGAAATTAATTTCATTATTGGTGCAATATTAATTCTACAATGGATATTTTAAGAATTATCTTAAAAGAAATATAGAAGCATCTAGAAGCTCCTCCCATGTGTATAGAGTTTGGCCAACATCAAGAAGATGAGAGAAATCATATCTAGAAGAGGAGAGAAATCATATCTAGAAATAAGAAAGCATCTAGAAGCTCCTCCCATGTGTATAAAGATAAATGCCAAAAAGGAAAGGGGGAAATGAATTTCTTTGAGAAGGAAAAAAATGTGCTAAGTGAGCAACAAATTTTCCTTACTAATACAGATAGTGTGGCCGGCCATCTCCTAGAGAAAGAGAAGAGGAAATCAGATATAGTGTCATGAATACACAATAGGAAAGGGTAATTACCCTTTCTTGTATTTCCTTCTCCTATAAATAGGGCCTCACATTGAGATGTGAAAATAAGTTTTGCACTTGCTCTCTCTAGCTCTTGTTCGACCATCTCTCTCTCTCTCTCTCTCTCTCTCTCTCTCTCTCTCTCTCTCTCTCTAAAATACTCTTTTATTTTGGCATCTAGATCCACACTTGATCTAGTGTATTAGCTTTTGATCCAGGACTCGTTTTTGGTTCATATTGTTTAATATTGCCCATTCACTAAACTCTTCAAACGCTCAAAGACTATAGTGATAAAAACTTTCATGGTTGCTCGAGAATTCAAAGACAAGAAGCAGCGACGCGAGGCGTAGGATCTTCATTCGAGAAGGGTCTCCAAGATCAAGCGAGAAGAAAAAGGTACTAAGTTCTTTTCATGTTAATTATATGTTTTAAATGATAACATGTCCATGCACTTTATCTAGGTAATAAAAAAGTTTTACACATCATAATCACAATTTTTTTATGTTTCGCCATATACGATATGATAATTAATTGTTAAATCCTAGATTGATTCCAACAGAAAACTTAATTGAAATCCGTAAGATTCCTAAAACCAAGCCCATCTGATTATATATGTTGACATAGTTTTTCCCATTTCATCAACACCATCAATCTTTTCATTAGCACTCACCCTTCCACCATAATTCTCATACCAAAACTTATTTGGGAGCATTGTAGTAGACATAGAGTAGGCTGGTATGCTTTGGATTATTGACTTGATCAATGCAGTCCTACCCGGTCTCGAGATAGACTTTGCCATTTGATTCTCAAGTCTACTCAAAACTTTTTGTTTGATTGATTCAAAGCTCTTTGATTTATTTCTCCCTACAAATAGCAGATTTCGCAAATAGACAATGTCTTTGTTAGAGTCTTCCATACCAAGACTGAGTTTGATACTCTCTTTTGCACAGGCTGCGCTGATTTTAGAGAAAAATATCCTAGACTTTACCACATTGATTTGATGACTAGAACATCTAAAATATCTTTACACATTGCATTATGGCATTGACCTCTTCAAATTTAGCATTGCAAAATAATAAAGTTTCATCCACAAATATCAGATGAGAAATTGATTGAGCCTGTCTCTCGATCCTAATTCCTCGGAAGCACCCTAGACTTTCGTATTTAGCCAGGAACCTACTCAAAATTTCACAGGCGATCATGAAAAGATAAGGTGACAACTTATCACATTGTCTAAGACCTCGTGAAGGCTTGAACTCTTTGAGTTGTGTGCCATTAAGAATAATAACACTCGAGGCCGGAAAAATACATACTTTGATTAAGTTCAGAACCTGAGAATCATACCAAATTTCTTGAGCACCTGCAAGATGAAATTCCACTCAAGCCTGTTATAGGCTTTAGTCATATCCAATTGATTCCCACCAGCCGTGCTTTTCCTTTGTATTTCATAACCTCAGTCACTTCTCTAGTCAAAATAGATTTCTCCGCAATTCACAGACCCAGAATAAAAGCTGATTGATTAGAAGATATCATATTATTCATGTTGGAATAGATCTAGCATTAAGAATATATTAACACTACAAGTTAGTGGCGGAATATAAATTCTTTATATTAGTAAAACATTTTTACTAAACCTATACAAAGTGCATGAACATTTTATTTACGACTATTTATTTATTTACTTGGAATCAATCTTACTTGAAACTTGATCATTTATAAATTTTTGGAATGGTTGAACCTTCGTCTCCCTCCGATGCTCGTCTCCTTTGCATATTGGACTAACCTCATCAACCACAAGAGTTCTACGGCTAGAGCCTTTAGAGGTTTATAAGATATAGTGTGTTGGCACTATTAAACACAATGGTTTAAGAACAAGTCCGAGAGCCAAAGCGCTAACACAAAAACTAGGTATATTGAGGATAAGTTCCAAAAACAAAAGAACAATAAAGAGAAGAGAGGGAGATGGTGCATAAATATTAGAGAGATAAAGATAGACTCGATATTGTGTCTATCACATGTGAATGTGATGGTGTACTTATATGAGAAGTATGAGAAGTAATAACAAGAAGGGTAACAACCATTTTCTATTGTGTGAATATAACATATTCATGAGCATAATATTTATTTCTCATTCCTATAACTAAATAGCATGAATATAAATTTGTTTCCATTCTCCTTCTCTCTGTCCTTGTCGTGTATTTCCTTCATTTATGAGAAAAAAATGTGTTCTCTTTTTTTTTGCCAAGTATCTTGATACTTCAAGGAAAAAAATAATTTCTCAATTTTCACTTTCTTTGATGTGTTGGCCAAAAGTCATCTTGTAGAACAAGCTTCTAGATGATTCTTTATTTGTCTAAAACAATTCTAGAAATAGCCATTGTAGAATTTCCCATAAAATTTCACAAAAAACGAAATTAATATCTCAATGCCTTAAAACGATTTATTGGCTTAGAAAGTAATTTACGTTACCATCTTATGATAATGTTCAAAATCTTAATTTGACATGTTTACCATCTTATGTCCATATTGACAAAATTAATCTATAGACATTTTTCGGAAAATCGTCTAGTTCAATATTTAAATTTGTTTTGACTTAGGTTCTAGTTTAACAAATCATACTTTAATGAGTTGTGCTAGTGACCTTATGCATCCAAATAAACAAAGCTTGAGCTACTATACGTGCACAAAAAGTTCAAATTTTCTAAGTTATAGCTTAATGTGAGTTACTCCACTAAAGAGTTGACAGTAAAAATCTCTTAGTTCAAATGAATTTATATTGTATGTTTAATTGTTATGAGCGGTCCATTGAATATTATGTATGTTTAATCTTCATGAATATCATCAACTAGATGATACTTATAAAATTACCGTTTTACCCTTCTAGTTGTTATTTTCTTAAATTTTTTGTTACTTGTGAATAGGTTAGAAACACTGTATTGACGATAAGCTAACAAGTCACATTATTTTATACAAATAAATTCATGACTTAATTTTGGACATTCCGGAGTTCACTTACTCACATGAGGTGATATATATTGTATTTCAGCAATCTTGTACATGAATTTCAAATCTATGAGGACTTCACAAAACTTGTTCATGACATCTTCATAACTTAGTAGCTCACCAATAAGTCTAGTCTATATCACATGGTGGATCTCGAATTTTACTTTCTTAAATGAGAAGATATAAGCTATGAAATGACATGTGTCATTTAAAAATTTAGGTACGCATGATGTAATTCATACATAGTGACCTTGAGATAGAAGATGTTAAATGATTTGTTCTTACATCGTCTCATGAGGTGCACTGATCAGTTCATTATCTTTGGAAGGTATATAGGAAGAACTATAGAGTCTCAAATATCTATGCGTCATAACCGGACATCATAAATTCTTCCAACAATCATGCTGAGATCAATAGTCCTTTTATCCTTAGATTGTGAACATTCCGTTCTAAGAAAACCATGAAGAGTCTGTTCATGTACATCTATATTTAATTCTTCACACGTTGTTAGGTTTGATTAAGGATTAAAGACTATTGTATATCAAAATCTTCAAACAAACAAAATATGAATGAATGAGTTTATTACATCATAAGCTTCAAGCAAATTACAAGGACTTCATTGAGAGCTTTATTACATAAATATGCAAATAAGTAACAATAACCAATCTTTTTGTGGGCATTAGCGTCAACAATGCAAATGTTTCCTCAGTCTCGATGTTAAGATATTTACGACTTTAAATACAAAATTACAGAGCTAATAGGCCTCAATTTGTCCACTATGTCAGCCACTCCTGTTTTAGGAATAAGAACAATGTGCGCATAGGCTGATTCAGGCTCAAGCCTTCCTTTTATGAAAAATCCTTGAATAAAACTGATCAAATCTGCACCGAGAATATTCTAGACTTTCCTATTAACAATACCTTGAAATCGATCTGGGCCTAGAGCTTTCAATGGATGGATCTCCCACACCATTTTTAATCTCGACCGAGGAAGGGATTTTTCCTATCTCTTCGTTATCCGTTGTTGATAGTTTAGGCTGAATTGGATTATCCAAATCATTTGGGAAATTTGGCGTCGATGTAATAACCAATTCTGAAAAACTGGCGTTTAAATAGTCTCCAATTTGATGTCTATTCTTTACCCACGCACTCTTTTTGGTTTTAAGAGCTCCAATGTGATTTTCTATTTCCTAATAAGCATTGCAGTGTGAAAGAACTTTGAATTTGCATTTCCTTTTCTGAGCCACAACTTTCTGGAGTTTTGTCTACAAAATATTTCCTGGATATGATCAATCTCTTTGACTTCATTATGAAGAGCTCATTCTTCTCCATCAATAGTTGCTTTGCCCGCCTGGATCTCTTACAGTCTGACTTGGCAGCTTTTGTTTCGACCATTGACCTTTCTCCACCTTTTGTTTTGTCAAGTATTTAAGAACTTTATAGCCTTTTTCAGTTTCTTGAGAAAATTACCACTATGATTGCATCTTAGATCAGACCACGTTGAATTCAAAATAGTGCCACATTCAGGTTTTCAGTCCATGCCTCGTAAAAGCAAAAAATGCGTTATTCCTTTCTCGTCCAACATGAAACACTCTAAAAGAGTTGGCACGTGGTTTGAGGTCTAAATCGGGAAATGTTTGACTCCCATCTTTCGGAACTTTTGCAGGCAATCTCCACTTGCTATGGCTCTATCGAGCCTTTCAATGAAAATGTTTGCTCCAGTCTGACCATTCGACCACGTAAATGTTCCTCCTATAGCCCCCAAGTCAATCCTTCCCGAATTCCTCGATAATTTTCAAAGAATATTACCATATTTCCAGTTAAAAAGATTATAACATCTTTTTCTTCATATAGTATCAAATTTAGATCTCCAATTACAAGCTAAGGTCTGCCTGATGTCTTCACCATATTTTTCATGTTATCCCAATGCTGAGATATTTTATCTTCTCTGATATAGCCCACATAAAATTACTCGAACTCTTCCATATATCAATCTTTAAACCTTTTCTCCATCATATAAACATTCTTATTATATATCCTTGAGCAGATACAACCGCTCCACCACAAAACCCAAAATTTTCTCTAAACTTTTGTATCCTTTCATAAATAATTTTGGTTTCCAATAAGACAGGTACATCCGGATTTCCCACCTTCAAGAGGCTCTTTACAACCTCTAAAGCCGTGTCTCTCGCAGGACCATGGTATTTCCAAGATAAAACTAACATTTATTGGGTAGTGGGTTATTAAGGGTCACCTCCTTACCCTTGTTTGACCCTTGGTTTTGAGTAGATAGGATAGGAACTTGAAATATGTTTGCTTCATGCTTACTCATATTGGTCATTGCTTTCTTCTTTGTAGTGATGATCAATTTTCCTTTTGCTTGGTCTTCAAGTTAGGACTGATCATTTCCATTTCAAAAGAGTTGGCCAAATTCTTTGTAATTTTAGCCACTTCTGCTTCAATGTTGGAAAAGAGCCCGACATTCTTTTCTTCACTCCTAACATGACACAATCCTAGCTCATCTGATCTTCATCTTCCATTTCCTCTTCTCGCTTTGACATTCACTATTACGTCCACTTTTCGAGGCTCAATTGATTGTTGAATTCATCATTATGCGACTATGACTTCTCCTTACCCTCGTGTAGTAGTTTTATCAGGGCATGTTGTGGTTGCTTGGAGATAGCCACTTGTTTTTCTATGATAGATGGGCTTGCCCTTTGTCTGGGCCAGTCTCCTTTAGGGACAATGATTTCATTTTAGTCGTCGAGGCTATGTAACATCTAAATATTGAATATTTTTTGGGACTATTGTTCTGTCCTATTGTTCTTTTGTCTCATACGACATACCTCGCAGTCACATGCATTTCTTTTGGTGCCTCCACTAGTAATATTTTTCGCCGGCCTCAACTCTTGTCCTTGCAGTATTGTTGCTCTTTGATGAGTCTTTGACATAAATTTTTTGTCTGAGCTTTAATCTCTCGCTAGTCTCTCCATTTTTATTTTCTTTACCAACCAGGTGTTCCACACCAGCAAATAAATTCTTCAACCTTGACTCAACAAATAGCCAACTCCCATATGCTTTTACTTTCAGGGAATGAACTACGTTGATCGTAGCCCACTCTACTTTCTTACAATCATATTCTTCATGCCCTAGCAGCCCATATTTGAAGTAGAATCTTCTCAAATTTTCACACTTCCCTTGAATCCATAGTGGTGACATGAAGCCTCTATCCAAGAACATGCCTGGACATAAAGGGCGTTTGACATCGATTTGAATTTTGACTTTTAGATCTCCTCCTTCTTTGCTAGAATAGTTGATGAACTTTCCAAACCTGGGAGTTATTCCTTTTGCACTAGACTCGTTGATAAAGCCTGTGGAAGACCTCTAAACTTTAACCAAATCATAGTACTAACAAACTCCAACTCCTCCAACATCTTTTTGAAATCCACGAGTATCATTTGAAATCCTTTGATCGTCCAAGAATTTCCTTCTAATACTTTATCTGCATCGTTATGATAATTAAATCAAAACTGAAATATTCCTGATTTTATCTCCTTGACTTGCCATATTTTCTTACATCTCCAAACACCATTGAATACCTCAAAAATTCTTTTAACTCCCCATCTCAACATATTGTACGAGAGAATTTTTTTTTTCCGGTCGGATAAGCTTGCTCTTGGCTTTATCCATTTTCATCTATTTTTTCTAGTTATGACCAGGCTGTTAGCTAGAAATATCGAGGCAAAATTTATCTCCTTCTTCCAATCTTGATGTTCATCCATTGCAGATCTCTCTCCAGTCACTCACCTTGTATTTACACTCATCTGAAAACCTTTCCCATCTCATCAAGAGAAACTTCAAGATACACTCAGCTTTCCCCTAGTGTTTACCTCACTTTCTTTTCGGCAATCAAAATAATTCAAGCCAAAAAAGAAGAAAGCTTGCTACAAACCAAATTTCAAAGGAAATATTCCTCATTTAAAATAGAGAGAAAAAAGTACTAAGCCACACTTGTGTGAGCTTAGAAATAAAACAAGTTGTGGAATGAATTGTTTATAAGTATACGAAATTGTTTTTAGGAATCATGCGCATTATACTTTTGTCTCGTCTCTACTTTTTGGCATTTTAGTCATGTCTTATCTATCATTTTTTTCTAGTGCTTACTTGTTAAGTTCGTTTTTCAATCTTCGTGGTATAATTTTTACCCATACTATCAATTTCAAAATACAAAACACAAACCTTGCACAAACACAAATATAATCAAATAGTGAGATAAAGAACATCGGATTACTTAGGTTCAGATTCAAACAATAAACCGTTGATCTGAAATTATAATCTCCGTTGAGTTTCAACTAGAGAAACTCATGCGTTATCTTCAGTTCCTCGATTACAGGCTCTGTCTCACAATCTATCACATACAACATTCACGTAGTGTTTATAATGAACCACTATCACAATTCACACTAGGAGCAATCGATCAATACAGTTTATACACATGAATTTACAGAGAAAATTAAACATATAAGCTCATAACATAATGGTCACGTCATAAAATAGAAAGATAAATTAGGATTCATCAAAAAATGAGAATCGAATTTTTTCTTTTTTTTTTATATCTAAACAAATGTACCTTGACCGTTAAATCGATCATATCCAACAGTAATTAAGATGATGAGTTCAACACAATCAACTAATTAAACCGAGTGTTGTTTAAGCGTACTGCTCAGTAACTAAACTTCTTTTCTGACTAATGGGTTGGACTTCAGCAAAGAATCATGGGCTTCAAATCTAATACTTTGTAAGGCAGTACTAAGTAAATTGGAATTAGGAAGCACAATGAAGTGACATGTAACGATATAAAAGAAACTAACCTATGGAACTAATACATCGACTAATTTTATTTAATGTAAAATTAGTATAACTTTTAAAACACCATTGAAAATTCTAACTTTGTTGAAAAAAGTGTGACGTTCGAGTCTCACAAAATTTAGCATATCTGGACACATGCATGGCTAAGAATCAGTTTTTAGAAAAGTATCAATCTTTCTAAATGTGGTGACGCGATTCCTGTACTCTCTCTCTCTCATCCACCTTATGCTTTACTCACTCAATCGTTAGGTTTTAGCTCAGTCGTAGTATATGTGTTCAAACTCTTCTTTTCCTCTACTAATTTATTTTGAAAACACTATTTTTAGACTTTAGATTGAGTGAAATTACAATTTACCTATATGGATAAAGTAAAGGATTCTGCGTTAAATTGGACGTGTTTTGATTAATGCTCTTGTTTCTCGAATGTATATGTCTAGGGTATATGTTAATTTTGAGTTTTTATTTATAGAAATTAGAATTCTGTCATCCGCGAAATTTGTTTGCTATTATTGTAATTGAATAATAGACTTAGTTGCTTATATACTTGATATTTATTATCTTTATCCAGCTCTTTATTGCCGACATACATAAAGAAGCCTAATTTCAATCCAGATGAGCACAACTGAGCTATCAGTCATATCAATGACACGTGAAAATAAAATTTTCAATGGACATTTTTAGTATTATTATTTTATGGAAATTTCCTTCAAAAAATTTAAATAACATTTTCTCCCATCATTTATTTTTTACTTACACACCTCCAATGCACAAAAGAAAAATTGTAGTGTAAGATGACAAATTTTAGGAATTGTTTAATTTTTCTTTAGTGTCCTATTTTGCATTAATCAGTGCTGAAGAGACAGAAGCAAAATAAACGGCCACGTGTTAAAGTAACTAAACCCATCGTGTACACTAAACTCTACGTGACGACATTATTTTGCTTTTTTATTAAGTTTCGAAGACGTTTTGGAGCGTTTATAGTCTACTCATATCCAATGAGATGTTGAACCTCTTTTAATATATAAACAACTTTAGTTTTGTTTAGTTTGGGTTGCATTTAAATTAGTGGCTCTCCTTCTGTATATATAAAAAAACTAGTGGCTCCCAACCACATTTGAAAGAAAGTTTCATGCTCTTTAAACTTTTTCTCTCGCTCAATTAAACACTGTTGGCACTATGCGTCAGCACTCTACTGAGAACATACAAGAACAACGTAATTTCGTATAAAAAATAAATAACACAAAAGTTGTAACTCAAATAGGTGGAACGTGGATGACTTTCAATCCGGTGAAAAAAATTCATTAATCAGTAATCAATAATACGACAATAATATTATAGTAATCTCAATATCAATGTCACTTTAACTAATAATATATGTGAAACTAAATCAAATATCCGATTTTCAGACCCCTCTCAATTTCACTTTTCAAACACTCACCTGTGTTTGGTCACATAATAAATATTTGTGGAAACTTCAATCACGCAATCACAAAACCACATTTCTCTAATAGTGTAACTTATGAATAATTCTTTAGAGAATTACACAACCATCTACAAATCAATAGTTTCTCAGTCTGTCAATCGAGCACAGCTAAAATCCCTACAAATTTGATAAAAACAACGTTCTTGATCGCTGCTAAAGGAGAGTCACAAGAATTTTATAGCAGTCCTACAAAGTAGAACTCTTCCTATGATTTTCTGACCCATTAATGCATGATGCCTTGCCATGTAATATGTCTGGGCGAGATGTTACAACATATATGATAAAATATGTCAAAATATGAAACTTCTAAAAGCATACTTAAAATATATTTAGACGGATGTTACAATATTACAATATTTACGATGAAATTTGTCAAAATCAGAAACTTCTCAAATATCACGAAAGAAATTTGAAAGTTAAGACATTCATTAAAATAAGAAACTTTCCAAAATATATTTTCAAAATATACATGAAAGATTTCTTGAGTAAGTTAAGACAAAAATCATGACATTTTCTATTTGGATCCTGGAGCAAAATAAGCTAACAAAATTAATACCATCACAACAACATAATTATATATTACACACGCTATTTGAGCATTGTATGCGAATACATTTACATAAATTATTTGACATACCATTATTTGTAAACTGATTCCACATATAAACTATAAACTGCGCCATGTTACTGAATATAAATTTAAGAGGGTGTAAATTAAATCCAAAGTGTAAGAGGTTAATTTATAATTTTCAAACTAATAAATGAGAAAAAAATTAGATCATAAATATAAAAATCAATCAAAGGCTAGCTTAATTTGCTCAACATATCTCCTTCTCTCTGCAAATATCAATTATTATGTTTGTTAGGTCCCGTAGACTATTGATACTTATTATCTACAGTTATACACGTTGTTATATTCTTAACCTTTATATTTTTACTAGTTTACGTTTTCATTCCTATTTAAAGTTCATTTTGTTTGCTTAAGATAAAAAGGGTTACTATTATAAGCCTATATTTATTTATGTATAGTTATATTATTTATGTGAGATTACATCAGTTTTTTCCTCTTTCGTATTGTATTAGGATTACATACCTAAATTTTGTATTCTTTCCATCATTACGTAATATTTTTATTCTTCTTCTGAATCCTTAAATTTTCAAAAGTATCAGAGCTGTGTTTTCATCCATGGTTATTGCTAATTGATTGAAGAAATATAACATCAACTACGCTGTCCTCGTAGAGCCACAAAATATTTTGCTAAACAATATCGATAAGAGATGGATATTCGTGCACTTTGGTAAAACATTTATAATATAAATAATTTTTATTCTTCTATATATTCATTTTGGGATCAATTGGCATTGACAAATTTGGCTTAATTGAAGGCAGTTCAGCCTACATCTCGCTCATGAAAAGCATTGATTGGTCCAGCTCCTAATGGCCTTTCGTGATGACTTTGAGGGACTCTAGGGTGCGATTCTTCATCTTAGTCCTTTGGCTTATGTGGATACGGTGGTCAACGAGTCGCTGGTCGAAGAGACTTGTCTCAAGTATAAGGAGACTCCACGACCTACCGTGCATGTTGTACTCGCTGCCCGCTATCGTCCTTCTGGTGGTGGTGCACCGAAGTCATCGATGTCAATCTTTACAAATAAATGCGTCTTTTATAAGGAGAAGAGACACTGAAAAGTTTAGTGCCCACAACTAGAAAGAGACAAGCGAAACAACAACAACAACAACAACACCAATCTTAGCCTCAGCCTCGCTCGACGGCTCTATGGGTGCATCGTCCAATGATTCTGTAGGCGATTCGCCTGTCTGCTCCATGGGCACCCTGGTAGAAGGATTTGTGGGAACCTCCGCTCGCCAACAATGTATCTGCTGTTGGAATTTATTTAACGATTAAACAATAAATTTATGTGACATATCTAAATATGGCATAAACACATAAAAAATCATAATATATGTTCAAACACATTTATAACATATTTAATTAACCTAGCCATAAAAAATTACTATATGTTAATAAACACTTTATTTTAGACATACAACCAACAATTGAAACAATTCAATCTAGCAACCTATATAAACAATTTATATTTGCATCCAACTCGTTAGAAAGAACTTACACCGTGAGATTGTAAACAATCTTGTGCGTGACTTGCTTTCGTCGGAATGACCCGTCAGATTGCTTGAAAATGGTCGCCGGATTGATTTTAAGACACGCCGACCGGATTGGACAGACATGCCCGCCGAATTGGGTTTGGCGGGTGGAGTATGTGCGCCTGCGAGACCTGTGCAGGGACCTGAAGGACACCTAGGGCTAGGTGCCGGAGGCGCTAGACAGGACTGAAGATGCACAACACGTCAGGCCACCGAGCTGTCAGGCGAGTCTGTCCGGCCGGCCAGGAGGCTGAAAAGCGCCTCGATGTGCCTCATCCGATTCCTTCGTGTTCTGATCTCATTTTCTGGAAAAGGAAGTCACTCAAACACCACAATGGATTCAGGTATATGGATCTCGGATTTTGTGGGAGATTTAAGAGTGTGGGCTCTTCAATTGAACAACGGAATAGGGAACGCTCAACGGTTGAATCAAAAAATTAAGAAACGATTTCTTGATCACTTCTATCTCTCAAAAAACTCGGCCAAATTGCTCACAAGGGAGAAGGGGTTTTGGCCGAGTGTCTATTATGGGATTAGGTCTAGGGCTACACGAAAATTGTCTTATTTATATTAGAGAGATAACGGGCTTAAGTTAGGTCAAACCCAATATTCAATTTAAATCATTTTTAACCTTTTAATAAGTTTTTAATTTAGTGATCAGCCATAATTAATTAAATAGGGTCAGCCAACATTAAACACATTTCCCTAATTGATTTATTTCTAAAATAATATTTAATTAATTTAAAAGATCTAATATATTTAATGACAAGTTCTTAAAATTTTTCATACTTCTCAAAGTAGTACGAAATGAGAAAATATTTATTTTCATCTTTTATTTATTTAAATCATCAAATTACATTATCATCAATAAAATAATATAATATGATTCCTTAAATAAATGTAACAATAAATAACTAATTATTTATTTATTTAATTACTTAAAAAATAACTTTACTTGTGTAAATCAGAATTTACATATAATGAGAAAATCAATCATTCTGTTTCAATTAATCTCGTCCGAGAATCAATCACTGAGACCTTATGCACCCACACGAACGACGCTTTAGAATAAAGATGGGACTCAAATGTTAACTAAAGTACTAATATTGAAACTCTCTAAGTTCACATGCGTTTATTTTCCGTTTGATGTGACAAAACAATTCTTCATACGATCCATAGAGTATTTTACAATATTACCCTTCATGTGTATCAGTAACTCTGAGGAATCTAAAATTACCGTTTTACACTTGAGTTATTATTTCACTAACTTTTTTGTTATTTGTGAATGAGAAAAACATACAGTGAAATGTCTTACATGTCACGTGTTTTAATAAAAGAATGTTCCATTCGATGAATACCTGGCTAGGTTTATTCATTCACACTCTCATAACAAAGCATAATGTAATATTAATGCATTAGCATTGTTTCAACACGAATTACGTATCTGTGAATCACATAATCCAATATGACAGTGTTATGACACCAACCGTCAGGTCAGATGCAACTTCAATTTAGACATTGCCCATCGACAAATCAAATGTCATAAGGTGTCACATCGATTATGAATTCACTTCAGGATTTAGGTAAGTACCAAAATACCCCTCGTATGTGATCTTGAAGTTTCGAGTGATTAAACGGTTTTATCTCGAGTTTCAGAGTATCACTCGTCTTGTTCAATATCTTTTTAAAGATATAAAAAATGAAACAAAGAGTCACAACTCTCTATATCACAAGATAAAATATCATAATTCATTAAAAAAATCATTACTCAGATTTGATTGCTCTATCGATCTTAAGATTGCGAACAAATGTTTAAACTAGTAACAAGGGGCTATCTTGTCAGTTTTGTACTTAGCACCCCTTTCGTTGATGACAGTTTTAGAGCGTAGCAAACATACATAAACACAAACATAATCAATAATGAATATTTAATGTTTCATCAAAATCAAATACAATGTGTTTACAATGTCTAATATCTCCTTTGTGGGCATCAATCCCAACATCTGTGTTATCTGAGGCTCTGAATATATTTGAGTAGTTCCAACAGTTCCTAGCCTCGCAGCTTCTTTCCATGTCCTCGTCACGAGTCCCAGGTATACATTCGTCCTTATGGATAATCAATTCTAGTGCCTCCAACCATATGTCTCATCATTTTTCATTTTTTGTATATTTTTCAACTTATTCATCTTTACCCATTATTACCACCGATACCGATAACACTCCTATTTCATCGAGAGGTGTCGATAATGTTGTTACATCTCATATTTATACTTACAATGTCTATTATATTCCTAGTCTTTGTATAAATTTTGTAACTGTCAGTCAATCAACTAAATTAGGTCTCTTAGTGACATTTTCTCTTTCCACTTGTCAATCTTCATTATTGGCTTGCAGAAAAACTGAACCACTTACATGCTAGAGCATACCAATCATCTGAATCGTCTTGCAAACAAAAATTTGGACCAACTCGTTTTCTGTATCTATCATGAAGTTTCATCTCCTTAACCAAAAAGATAAGTACGAGATCAATGAGAGACAAGATCCATTAGGCATAATTTATATGTCTACGAAAATATAAGGGAGTAGGCGGACGACGTTATTCTTCCTGATGATGACTCAACTATTCGACCAACAAGTAGCTTTACAATTTTGATCAGAAAGTATTGATGTCAACTGTTTATCGAGTGAAGATGTGGGTGTGACCGACTTTTTCTCATGATGACGACTATTTTGGTGATGGTGATGGTGGTGGTCTTATGTTGGTAGTGATTGTGTTGGTGGTTGAGATAATGATAGTGCTGGTTTTGATGATGAGGATGCTCATTATGATTTATGAACTATAAAATTGGGTTACCAACTTACAGAGGATGATGACCGCCAAGCAAGAGATCCAATTAAAATGAATTGTGTTATATCTTCAAAATTTCTATAGTGTTTTCGTTCATCACAATTTTTTATTTTAAGACAGTCATCACATTTTTAATCGTTGCAATTGTTAGAAATCTTATAACCGTGTTATTAATTGAAGCTTTCTTTTTGGTTGTTCAATAAAGACAAAACAAGTGGATGAGAGAGAGTGTGGGAAATAGTCCCACATTGATTAAATACCAAGGAGAAGAGCTCCTTAGAAATGAATTAATTAATGACCTATATTAATTGTGTGGTGAGCTAGCTAGTGGAATGCCAAGTGGATGTAAGGTGGCAATGAGGTGTCGGTGAGGTGGCGTGACTATGCCAATTTTCACTCTAATCAATACCCTCGCCGGTGTCGCCACCGGCTCCGGCTCCGGCGTAGAGTCGCTTAGTGGCGCTTTGTAGGCGCACTTTGGCACTTCGGCACGACGGTCAGGTCTCGGGTTCGTGGCGAGTCCGGCAAAACGGCGCGGTCCGCGGGCTTCTCGCCCTCGCAACGGTCACGCTTCTTGGTCGTTTTTTGGTTATTACTTAGTATCCATTCAGATTTATCGTTTTGGAATGAGACAACCTTTTGGCTAATGGTTGTGTCGTTTACAAAATAACTACCGTTTTTTAATAGGTATATATATATATATATATATATATATATATATATATATATATATATATATATAACCACGCTGGGTTTCTAGTTTCGAATATTAACTTCTCTCTCAAATTATTTCCAGATATCCCTTTGTCTTCTTTTCGAATTTCACTTCGTCTTGGTGCAATTCAAACCCAGGCTTGTCGTATCCTGCGATATTCTTGTGTGTGACCTTAAGACAATTTCGAGGTGCAATAAATACTATAAGGAAAGCGCATCTCATGCGTTATTCAGGCCGAGATATTTTCGACTTTGACGATTTTCATAACAATCTTATAGTAGCTTCTGCAATGGCGACCGAGGCCTCAGTTTCAAGCCTGAAAGTGATGAACCAAGACTTCGTGAAGTTGGACCGTTTCGATGGCACCAACTTTACCCGATGGCAAGACAAGATGTGTTTCTTCCTCACTGCAATGAAGATTTTCTATGTGTTGGACCCGACACTGGATCCCATTCCGGAGGCGACGGACCAAGATTCTGATGAACTCAAGGCAGATCGGAAGAAGCATCAAGAGGATGAGTTGCTGTGCCGTGGTCATATTCTCAACACTCTCTCCGAAAGACTCTACGATCTCTACACCGACAATCCTTCGGCAACAGAGATTTGGAAGGCGCTCGAGTACAAATTCAAAGCGGAAGAAGAAGGTACCAAAAATTTCGTTGTCTCGAATTATTTTGAGTTTAAGATGTTTGATGACAAACCTATACTTGCTCAAGTTCATGAATTGCAAGTAATTGTCAACAAATTGAGGGCCGTGAAGATAGACGTTCTGTAGTTCATGAATTGCAAGTAATTGTCAACAAATTGAGGGCCGTGAAGATAGACGTTCTGTAGACCTTTCAAGTTGGTGCAATTAGAGCGAAATTGCCCAATTCCTGGAAACTTTACCGGAAGAAACTTCTTCATAACACCGAGAACTTCTCTAGAGAAAATTCAGAAACATCTTCAAATCGAGGAGGAATCGAGGATGAGAGAGAAAACGACTGATGCCGGCACTTCTAAAGCAAACGTGGTGAGCGCGAAAGGGAAAAGCAAGTGGAATGATAAAAGTAATTCTACGGGTCCCAAAAAGGACGCGAAGAAATTTAAGCATTCCGGAAAATCCGCATTCGGAAATAAATCCGGATCCAAGGGGGTCATTACAGGAGCTATGTGTGTGGAAAACCTGGTCACTATGCTCGAGATTATCGACTTCACAAGACGGCTGAAAAGGAAGTCGATACCATTATGACCGACATTGCTAGATCTTATACATTCAGATATATGTGAATTTAATGGCATGTTAACTTGTGGTGGAAATAGATATTTCATTACTTTTATAGACGATTGCTCTAAATTTACATATGTTTACTTGTTAAAACATGAAGATGAAGTTTTTAATACTTTCAAGGTTTATAAGGCTGAAGTGGAAAATCAATTAGAAATTAAAATTAAAGTCCTTAGAAGTGATAGAGGTGGTGAATATTTTCCTAACGATTTTAATGCTTTTTGTGAAGAAAATGGTATTGTACATGAATGTTCCGCACCTCGTACACCTCAGCAAAAATGGTTTGGCTGAACGTAAAAATAGGACACTTCAAGAAATGATAAATGCCATGTTAATGCATTCTGGATTATCTTTTAGTTTGTGCGGTGAAGCTTTACTTGCTGCATGTCATATTGTTAATCGTGTTCCTTTAAAGAAAACTCAAGTTTCTCCATATGAGGCATGGAAAGAAAGAAAGCCAAATATTGGGTATTTCAAAGTGTGGGGGTGCTTAGCCTATTACAAAAACATGGATCCTAAAAGGACCAAGTTGGGTCCTCGAGGGATACGAAGTGCTTTTGTAGGCTATGCCACCAATAGTAAGGCATATAGACTTCTAAATTTAGAATCTAATGTCATAGTAGAATCTCGTGATATGAAATTCTTTGAGAACCTTATTTCGAAAGAAAAAGCGTCTCATACTTCCACAAATGAAGAACTTCGAGAGGAAAGTTCTTCACGGGCTATTATTGAGCAACCCGGACCTCAAATAAGCAAAAGAGTCCGTAAGACTAAGGATTTAGGACCCGATAAAATAGATTCTCAAATTATTTCCTTTTATCTTGTAGAAGGAAATAGAGAGAATTTTGCTCGAAAGATTCCTATTGTTCTTCTAATTCAAGACGATCCTAAGACTTATAACGAAGCGGTTGCTTCACGAGACTCTGCCTTTTGAAAGGATGTTATTCAAGATGAAATAGATTCCATTATGTCAAATCACACTTGGGAAATTGTCGATCTACCCAAAGGATCGAGACCTATTGGGTGTAAATGGGTGTTCCGAAAGAAATATCATAGTGATGGTACTCTTAACACCTATAAGGCTAGGTTGGTAGCCAAAGGTTTTCGACAAAGAGAAGGAATAGATTATTTGGACACATATGCACCAGTAGCAAGAACAACAACAATTAGAGTGTTGTTTGCTTTGACTTCTTTACATAACCTAAATGTTCATCAAATGGATGTCAAGACGGAGATTTTAAATGGAGATCTCGATGAGGAGATTTACATGGAGCAACCGGAAAGATTTGTACTTCCGGGTAATGAACAAAAGGTTTGTAAGCTTGTCAAATCATTGTATGGATTAAAACAAGCTCACAAACAATGGCATCAAATGGTTGACTCCGTCATACTTACTAATGGTTTTGTTCCTAATGTTTGTGACAAATATTTGTACACAAAGGTGCGTGGTAACATTGTGATATTCCTATGTCTTTTTGTTGATGATATGTTGATCATTAGCAACGAGATGAAAAGAATTTTAGAAACAAAGATGTTTCTATCATCCACTTTCAAAATGAAAGATCTTGGACAAGTTGATACTATTTTAAGTATCAAGGTACGTAGAACCAGTGGGAGTTATGAACTTAGTCAATCACACTATGTTGAAAAAGTGCTTGATAAGTTTAAACATTTGAATTTCAAAGAAGCGAACACCCCTTTTGATCCAAGTATTAAACTTGAAAAGAATGATGAAGAGCAGTAGCTCAATTGGAATACGCTAGTGCTGTTGGTTGTCTTATGTACTTGAGGCAATGTACTCGACCTAACATAGTATTTGCAGTTAGTAAAATGAGCAGATTTACTAGCAATTCAAGTACCGAGCATTGGAAATCTATAGGAAGAATACTTGGTTTCCTTTTGTAAACCAAGACTCTTGGTCTCCAATATGGTCATTTTCCCGCCATATTAGAAGGATATACTGACGCAAATTGGATATCGAGTATAGGAGATAATAAGTCTACGACAGGTTGAGTATTTACACTTGCTGGAGGTGCAATATCTTGGAAATCCAAGACACAAACGTGTATTACTCATTCAACTATGGAATCAGAGTTTGTGGCTCTAGCTTCCGCAGGTCAAGAGGCTGAGTGGTTAAGGGATCTTCTTTTAGAAGTTCCATTGGCTAAAGAGGATATATCTAATGTGTCAATATATTGTGATAGTTAATCCACTCTAGCAAGAGCATACAGTGAAGTGTATAATGGGAAATCTAGACATATTAGTCTACGACATGATTATGTGAGAAAACTGATTAAAGATGGAGTCATTTCACTTACATATGTGCGATCAAGTTATAATATAGCAGATCCTTTCACAAAATCTCTTGCGAGAGATTTAGTGAAATCTACCTCGAGAGGTATGGGTCTTAAACTCCTTGAGTAATGATCTGACAGTGATGACAACCCAACTTAACGTTAGGAAATGACTAACATTAAGTTCAATGGGTACAAACAAATCATTGATTTGGATATTCACAACATTTAATAAAATGTTGATTGTTACAGTTAGAGGTTGAATAATTATATTCTTAATGAAGTTCAGTCACGAGGACAAGTATCTATAAGTAACAGAGATACTGTAAGAACTTCACCTATGTGAATTTCGAGATGGTGCCGTCTCAAATGAGAGTTGGAGTTTCTCTCATAAAAATTTACGAGACAGGATGAGCACATGGCCATTAACGGTGCTAAGCGAGTTATGGAGACAAAGAACACTAAATAGTGTGTGTTTAAGTAACACAGGTTCAAAACCTAGCTACCTTTTTTCCGATAAAATCTTGTGTTACTTTTACTAAAGATAAGTTCAAATCGAAAGATACTTATCTGTATTAACACTCTTTAATTTTTCTTCTGGATTCTATTCGTCTTTTTTGAACAAGTGGGGGATTGTTAAAAATCTTATAACCGTGTGCTATTAATTGAAGCTTTTTTTATTGGTTGTTCAATAAAGACAAAACAAGTGGATGAGAGAGAGTGTGTGAATGAGTCTCACATTGATTAAATACCAAGGAGAATAGCTCCTTAGAAATGAAGTAATTAATAACCCATATTAATTGTGTGGTGAGCTAGTGGAATGCCAAGTGGAGGTGAGGTGGCGATGAGGTGTCGGTGAGGTGGCGGGACTATGCCAAATTTCACTTTCATCAATACCCTCGCCGGTGTCGCCACCGCTCCGGCTCAAACTCTGGCGTAGAGTCGTAGAGTCACTTAGTGGCGCTTTGTAGGTGCACTTTGGCACTTCGGCACGACGGTCAGGTCTCGGGTTCGTGGCGAGTCCGGCAAAACGGTGCGGTCCGCGGGCTTCTCGCCCTCGCAACGGTCACGCTTCTTGGTCGTTTTTCGGTTATTACTTAGTATCCATTCGGATTTGTCGTTTTGGAATGAGACAACAGTTTGGCCAACGGTTGTGTCGTTTACAAAATAACTGTCGTTTTTGAAGAGGTATCTATAACTCTATAACCACGCTGGGTTTCTAGTTTCGACTATCACTTCATTTTCGAATATCAACTTCTCTCTCAAATTATGTCCAGATATCCCTTTGTTTTCTTTTCGAATTTCACTTCGTCTTAGTGTAATTCGAACTCAGACTCGTTGTATCCTGCGGTATTCTTGTGTATGACCTTAAGACAATTTCGAGGTGCAAGAAATACTATAAAAAAGCGCATCCCGTGCGTGATTCAGGCCGATATATTTTCGACTTTGAAGATTTTCATAACAGCAATTGCGTACAATGATTTAGATGCATCGTAGGCTTCAAGAGTAGGCATTTTTTTTATGGAACAATGATTGTATACTGATACTCAAAAGACCTCTCATTATATTTATGGGTAATTGAGTTGTAATTGAGAAAAAAAGAAGAAGATCGTAAGTGAGAGTTGAATACGGCTTTTTGAGGATGACCAAGAATGGATGCTTGCGATTTTGCTTGAAATTATAAACATACGTCCAATTGGTATAGATGTCAAATTTCTTATCATATTTGCCAGAGTATTGTAATCGTCGATCTATTTCTAGTGTTTATTAGTTTATGAAATTAATTCAATAACCGTAACACACTTGTTAAAGAAACTTTTCTTATCCATGATCAGGAACAAAGAAAATAAAAAGGAAAACAAATGCAAATACATTTAAATAAAATATTGGCATGTTAATGCCGTGGGTAAGTCAACGGCTCTGTCTTATGTTTACGTCGACAATTGTCTGTGTAGCATGAATTAGTTGCGGTTGCCACGAGGCGTGTATAGTTTACTCTGATTTAACGTTTGTTATTATAATAATAAAAATGTAACACGTATGCATGTCATATCAGATATTACTCGCACCTTCGTTTTTTTAGTCGAAAAAGAAGCCCGTACTAAATAATTCATATATACAAAAAAAAAAATCATACATATGTAAATGCCGTGTCTGTTGATTTTCGCTAGCACCGTGTTCGAAATTTTGTGGTCCTCGATATATATTTTCTTATAATACGACATAATCTCATAATATCAAATAATTATTAGTAATAGTATGGTAAATTTACGGAGATTGCTTCGTTCCAACTCTAACAACAAAATACGGAATTGCTTCATTCTAACTTTAACAATAAATCTTGAAACTAGTTTTTTTAAAGCACTTTGTGAATAACTTTGAACATATGAATATTTGTTGCTGAATATATAGATCTGTAATCGCGTTGGATTTACTGATTAGTGATGGTCTTTTACATTTGACCAATTTATACTTTTAACAACGCGTTGCCTAAAAATTAAAATAGTTCATATCTAAATCTTGAAAAAACGAATTGCTTGAACTATATATGAAGGTAGCTAGCTGTCTTATACTTAATTGACACTATGAAAAATATTCCAAATTAAAAAGATATATATTCAGTCGACGTGACACTTTTGATACACTTCATTCACATTCAGAATTGAATTATTATAGCGTGAAATTTGTAAACCAGATGATTCAACAGTGAAATGATTTCACAATAATACATGTTAAAGTATCATGAAATTTCAACTTTAAAACCAATTTACATCGAAAGTAACAAACCCATGATAGATAGCAACTTCTACATTGAAAAAGTAGCAAATAGCCCCAAACAAATATCTTTAAAAAATAGTTATAATTAAAAATGTTCTCACAAGAATTATATAGAAATGTTATAATGAAAACCAAACTACACCAAAATAAATTTATATTATTCAGAATTAAAACTAAAAAGACCATATGTTCTTTTATAAAATCAATAACAAATCCCAAACTTCAAAACTTTAAACATGACAATCCAAACAATATATGAATAAAAACAAAAAAACCCTCTCAGAGTAAATAGTAAATATTACTGCATGTAATCAATCTCTTACTATAATGGAATCACTTCTCTAACCATCTCAAAGCCCCGAGAAAAACAAAACAGTGACCAAAACCGTCATCACCAAAGAGATCGACGAGCATCTAGTCACCATCGCGCTTGACTTCTTCGGCGCCGGCGCCGGAGACTTGTTTGCTTCTTGGTTCTCAGACTGCGGCGAAGGCGTTGACGACGTCGGAGATCCCTCCGGAGATTTGCTTCCAGAAGCCGGAGCTACAGCTGGACTGTAAGCTCCAGTGCCGCTCGGTGAAGATGCCGGCGAGTGAGTTCCATGCGAAGGCGCCGGCGAATGCGCCGACGGAGAAGATGCGGGAGAATGAGATCCGGAAGATGGCGACGGCGAGTGAGATGGTGGAGAAATTCTACCGTGCGAAGGCGCTGGAGCTAGGCCTCCGTGCGACGGCGCTGGCGAATGAGCTGACGGGGAAAGGCTTCCGTCCGACGGCGCCGGCGAATGAGCCGACGGGGAAAGACTTCCGTGCGACGGCGCCGGCGACTGAGCCGACGGGGAAAGACTTCCGTGCGACGGCGACGGCGCCGGCGAATGAGCCGACGGGGAAAGGCTTCCGTCTGACGGCGCCGGCGCCGGCGAATGAGCCGACGGGGAAAGGCTTCCGTCCGACGGCGCCGGCGAATGACCTGAAGGAGAAATTCTTCCGTGCGACGGCACAGGTGAATGAGACGAAGGAGAAAGGCTTCCGTGCGACGGCGCCGGCGAATGAGCCGACGGAGGATGGTTTCCGTGCGGTGGCGGCGGTGAGTGCGGCGACGGAGAAGGAGCAGTAGGTTTAGGTCTGACAGCCATAACGACGACGATCAATCGTTGGCCTTGAAGACAGCTCTGGCGATCATCGGCGACGAAGAAGAACGGACCGGAACGGCTAAATTTGAACTGAGAATCGGCGCCGTGGAGCGTCTGGATCGGACTCTCTGTGTTGCACTTGTTATAGTCTTCCTCGCTCACCACCAACACAGACTCCGAACCATTCTTTTGCCTAAAATCTGTACCCAAAAAAATACTTAATTAATCGATCATAATCTCTTATATAAATAAATAAATAAATAAAATGGATGTGATGACTTACGAAGAGTGTCGCTGACTTGGAATCTGTTCCTCTCAGCCCACATGTTGAAATTCTCCGACGGATTTCGAACCCAACCGTCTCTTCCACCAACGTAGAAATCATAAGCTTTAGAGATACAAAAGCAATAACAAAATACACAAAACAAAAACGCAATTCTCTGACTACCCATCACAACAATTTCACTAGTAATTTCTATAGCAACCTCTTTCTTTTTATTATATATAAGGATGTTGGATGTTTTCTTTTGAATATATATATATATATATATATATATATATATATATATATTATGAAACAAGAGTGTTAATATGTGATTTTAGTACCTATGAAAAATGAGTTATGTTCTTATATATAAGACGGACAGAGAAGGGGTTACCGTTTATGCAATTTGCTTCTCCAATGTATTAAAACCGTGTGGATTTCATAGCTTACCTCATATACCCTTTTTGAGCCGTTGATGTCTATCTGATCGTAATTTCCAATTCCACGTGTTTGCATCTTAGCGACTCAACGGATTTATTTTTTGGCAGGGTATTAATTAACCATACGTTTCTCTTTTTAGGCAGGGCATTAATTAAAGTTTAATTTTTTTTTTTGAGGTTTGGGCATTGATTAAAGTTAAATAAATGGATTCTCATTTCTCTTAATTGATTATGAGTAGCATATATATGGTTGACAAGTGTGTAGTTTAGAAATTCATTCTAATAACAGCAAATACCATGAACATACGTATCCTTTTCCAGAAATTACAAAAAAACCGAGGCGAATTTTCATGCGTTTCCAATTAAAAAGTACAACTTTTAAGTTTTACATATAATTCGAGATCTTTTTGACACGATATTATCCCAAATATCAATCTTAAAGTATACCAATAAAGAAAGGTATCACAAAATCAATGTCAAGTGAGAAACGGATATGAAAATCGATACTGTATCAATTCTTATTTTTATTTGTCATATAACCTAATCAAAATGGAAACTATCATGTACGAACAGGATTTTATACTCTTCTTCTTCTTCTTCTTCTTCTTCTTCTTCTTCTTCTTCTTCTTCTTCTTCTTCTTCTTCTTCTTCTTCTTCTTCTTCTTCTTCTTCTTCTTCTTCTTCTTCTCATATTAACGGGCTTGAGGCATTTATTACATCGTTATTAGGATTATCGTCGCATATTCATAATTATGATTATTATCATTTATTAAATGAATGATTTTAATAATTATACTTATTAAACACGACCCTTATCATACCGTCATCTATTTATAAACCCTTTATAAAATTGTATTCATTATATATATAATGAGATGATCAAGCATACACGGAGGAGGTTATAACTTATATGGAAAATTAATTTTATCAGACACAACTGCAGACTTTTTGGCTAAATCAATTTTTTTTATATTTTCAGTTTTGAGTGATTTCATGATATGTATGAAATTAAACGTAATCGACACGGATAGATGAAACAAATGACCAAATAAAACAAGGGCACTAATTGAACATATATAATATTGTTCATCAAGACTTTACAATGCAACAGTTGATCATTCCGGCTTAATTTTTGTTTGTTTTGGGAAAGACTAAAGACATAACAAGAACGAAAAAAAGATAGAAAACCGAGCTAGATGAGCCGGGTCGGAGTAGTTGAGTTAAGTTGGCGATGGCAGGCAATAATCAAGAGCGATGATGACTTCTTTGATCCCAACAAAAGAAGCATTCGATTTTGGAGCACAAAGGTTGGCATTGGTTTCGACAATGCCAATACGAGGAGGGTCCAAAAGCAACACACTTGTTGAAGCAACTTGTGAAGCACAATTGGTCGATCGAGTATCTTATGCCTTCGGTTTTCGGCGCTATTGATATCATCATCATCGCCACCACCAAAATCGCAATTCCTGTCGCTTTTCTTGATGCCATTTTCCTCAACACACTACTTCCTACCTTTTTTTCTTTTAATTTGTATATACAAAACTAGATTAATTACTTGTAATGCTTAACTCTTGTGGGGGTTTTAGGATTTTATACAAATGAGATACACGCTTTGGCTTCTTAAGTTAGCTTGTGGTTGATTTTGACTTGGCTATTGGTGGTTATTGATCAGTTAGAGGGTTTTGTATATTTAGTCATTTGCTATTTGTACTCTTTTTTCTTCTTCTCTAAATAGGCTTTAAAGTTACACAAATATCCCAGTCGAAGTTGGAGTTATCATAATCATTGACGTTTTGACCTGGGTCTATAACTAAGCACGACCAGTTTATTTTTTTGCTAACAAAGTTTATCCAAGTTGAAAGAAACAATAACTTCATTAACAAAATTATCCGATTAGTCCTCTCTCGTTATATATGCTAATCCCGATATTTAGAAAAATGAATGGATGACATTTATTATGAAAAAAAGTAGACACGAGTTTTTAAAACTAAACACAACTCGGATGTTTTTGAATCATTACAAGCATTATAAGAAATTAGTGCAACTAAGACTAACAAATATGCTTCATACTATAAGAGAGTTAGAGATCAATTGACCTATAATAATATTTGAGAGTTATACATAAGGTTTAATAAACGGTAGTCCTTTAACTATTTCAAGTATTTGTTCTATAAGAAAATTTATAAAAATTTCCTCTATATTTTATATTTGATTGTGGGAAACTGCAGATATAAACTCCATAACTATATACCCTTACCCACCTAGAGAACCATTTATATTTTTGTTCACAAATGCCCTTTAAAATAAAATTATGGTATTCCATGTCTTCAGTCCACTACTTGACTATGTGTTTTAAGGTTTTTTATAATCAACTTACACATATATATATATATTTGTTGTATACCCCTTATTTACTGAAGTTTCCTTCATTTTTTTTATTTATGCTCGTTATTGTTTCGACCATTATATGATTTCTTTGAGTTTTTAGTACAAAACCATGCATATGATGATTCATTTATAGACCTACGCTACATATTTAGATTAGACTTATTTTATTAAAATATCAAAAAAATGAACTCTAGGTCTAAAATAATAAAAAAAAAAAATTAATACTCAAAATTTCGTATAACATCGTGTTTCATCGTATCCTATCGTACCAAAAACTATCGTACGCAATCGTAAAACTATTGTATTCTAACGTATTTAATCATATAGAATCATATGTGTGTGTGATTTTTGAATTTTTTTTTAGTTCAAGGATATTTTTGTCTATTATGAGTCTTTCAAATATTTTTAATAAAATATGTATAATCTAGATATTTTTGCATTTTTGGGTCTAGAAAATAAAAAAATTCGTTATGAATGTGAATTGTAGGCAACGCGGAAAACTGGAAATCTGAACAGTTCAATTGATTTAACACAAACAAAACAAAGAACTTCTTTCGCAAGTAATCTAGAGCGATAGTGCTTAAGAACAAAAAGGATAAATAAATACTTGAGAATTATCTTGATTTTGATCGATATGATCCTGATCTAGCTAGAAAACACCAACTATTCCAAGTCACTATCGTCAATAGTTCAATTATATCAAGTCTGGATACCACACAGAATTCTTTTGACAAGATCTCAATTTGATCAATACTTTATCTTTCAAGTAACAAGATCTCATTCTTGTTCTATATCTCTAAAAAACTCTATCTTATTCTTCACTGTCCAAACTCTTGAATGACCTTTACAAATGGATTAATTTCTTTTAAAGCTACATCTTTTATACATCTCGCAGATGAGTCAAGAAATTATAACTGATTTGCTGATGTGTCAAGGCTAAGCTATAAGCACCGTGGCTGAGCATAAAATCCATGGATACTAATTAATTATTTTGGCACAATCTGTAAATGTGATTTTGATTAGTGATAAAGTATTATTTTGGAGAAAATATGTATTGTTCTGTTCAGGCTCGGGTCTAAAATTATTGAGGTACTGATTTTAGTCTTTTTTAATATATTATTTAAGTAGTTTATGCTTTTTTAATACACTATTTAAATAATTTAGACTTAAAAATTATATTTAAATTTAGGCATTTTTATTACCTAATTTAAAGTTTAAAATAGTGAGGCGTAAAGCAATTGTAATTTCTCATTTTAGTCATTTAGAATTATAATTTATCTAAAATGTCTTGTGGTAGTTTTTTTTTATGTTCACATTTAATTTTAGGAGCTAAGACCTTACAATGTACGTATGCAAGGATTTTTAAATATGTTATTTTAATTTGGGCTTTGGACAATTGTAGGAGTTGAAAACGCCTCTATTCTGGAAATGTGTTTATGTTTTCAAAAGGACAAAACTAGGAGTAGGTATTTGAAAGTGAGTACTGATATGTCCATAATACCCCCATCTCCCTCCTCATACAATAAACTCACTTTTTTCAATTTTATCTTTTCACTTTCCTCATTTTACCGACAGCCGAAACCCCTCTCTATCTCCACCTCCTAAAACTCCAACCAAGTAGACCTTCGACCTTGCCTTTATCGTTATTGTGTTTTTCCGACCGTCGTGAACCTTCGACCATACCCTGTTTTTTTAAAACTCCTTCTTCCCTGTTTTCACTGACCCAAAACCCATACACTCAAACCCCCTCGTCCAACTCTGATCGTTTCTTCCCTCCGCTTTCGTCGATCGTCGCAACACTCCTCCAACAGACGCTTTCGCCTATCGTTGTTTTATTTTGCAGGTACAAAAAAACTCGAAACCCATTTTTGATGTGACTGTTCATCTTCTTGAAGTTGGGTTTTTTGCATCTTTCGTGTTCACCTTCCGGTACACTAAACCCACAAGTTACACAGAGTTGGGAGAAATGACTTCTTATTCCAAAAGCAAGTCTCCTGCAAGAAACCGGCGAACCCCCAAGCCGACGAATCCAGTCCACGCCGGAGTGACCACCTTTCATCACCAAAAAAAGACTCGCATTGGTCTAGAGGTTCCAACATGACACGGAAACGAAGTAAGTCTTCATCCAAACCCCCAGCCCCCAAAAAAAACTAAGTCAACTGGAGAAGCGTCGGGGTTGGCTGTGCAACAACGATTGGTAGGAGTGAGTCTTTTGGTTGTTTTTTATCGTATTGAGGCCAAATGTTACGTTATTAGTAATGTGATGATGCGTAATATGTATTGATTACTCTGATGATAAATCACTAATATGTATCAGTTACAAGTTTAAGTAGTAATATAAATTAGTTACTGTGATGATGATGCACTAATGTGAATTAGGTACAAGTTTAAGCATTGTAGTTACGTGTTAGTTACATATCTTTCACGGAGTACGTAGTCATATTTCATATTAGTTACATTAATTTGTCATAATAGTTACGTTTCTTTTCAGTTAGTTACATACATTTCACTCAATACTTAGGTATATATCAGAGTAGTTACATAAATTTGTCAAAATAGTTACGTTTATTTCCGGTTAGTTACATATATTTCACTAAATGCTTAGGTATATTTTAGAGTAGTTACATAACTTTGTCTAAATAGTTATGTTTATTTCCAGTTAGTTACATAACTTACAATGAATAATAACATGTATATGTTATTAGTTATATAATTTTTATTGAATCGTTTCCTCTATATTGTATTAGTTATCTAATGTACTTGTATCTAAATTGATTTTGTTTACGGCGTTGAGCCAGGTATGTCCCCGGCGAAACAACGGTTAATTTCAACTCCAACTTCCACGGGATCGTCATAACGTTTAAGGAAGAAGCAATGGTGTTGAAGAGTCAATAAGAATTGTTCTGGGAGTCATATTTTGGGCAATTTCTTGACATGCCCTCAATCACGAGCTCCTCTAAGATCCTCAGTACCCTGATGCTGAGGACTGGATATTTCGAAGGAGTTTCCACATCCAACTCCAAATTGGTGATTCATGTCGGTGGACACCTGTGGGAGTTCACTATGAAACAGTTCGGTGAGATCACCGGACTTCATGTGCAGAAGGGGTACAAGCTAAACTCGTCGAACGCGTTTGAGACTGAAATCCTTAGGGGATTATATGTGGACACTTTTAAGGGCGGTGTCCTTGCCAGAAGAGCGAACATAGGCACCCTTTTAAAGGACAGTCAACACTGAAACGCGTTAGGTTTCCCCTCATATACTTCATGTACAACGAGAATCTACCGGGGCAATACACTGCGGTGTTGAAGAACAAGTCGTTGATCAATATATTGGACAACCCCTGCAAACTCAACGGATTTCCCTGGGTGAACAATGTTTGGGGGCGTACAGGAGTTGGTCCAAAACGCCCAGGGCCCCTCCACCACTGAAGAGACGAGGAACGTCCACGTATAAGGTTTTTTACTACCTCTGCAAATATGGGCCTACGAATGCATACCCAGGTTGTCGCAAATAGAATTATGCTACATTCTTCAGCCGGATAAAGACATGCGGATGGTCTCGTTGCAGCTTGGGAGTGACGATGGTACTCCATAGAAATCTTATGTCTCCGTAATTCGAGGTAATGTGTATTATTAATTAAAAAGTAATTAAAAGTGTCTAAAATTAAGTAAAACTAACTAATTAGTAAGTTTTCTATAACTAATTAGAACTAAAAGTAAATAATTAGTAAATTTTCTATAACTAAGTAGAACTAAGAGTAACTGAAAGTAACTACAAGTAACTAATTAGAACTAAAATTAACTAAATGTAACTAAAACTAACTAATTAGTAAGTTAATAGTTACTAAGTAGAACTAAAAGTAACAAGAATTCTAATATTTTTGTTACTACTGAGAAATAAAACTAACTAATTCAGTAATATAGTTGTAACTAAAAGTAACTAATCAATGCGTTTTCTGTAACTAATTAGAACTAAAACTAATTATCCAGAAAGTTATATTGTAACTAATGAGTAATTTTTGGTGGTTTCTATGTTTGTAGGAAAGGTTGTGCAAGTTGGAGACGGACGTCCGAAAACTCCACTTTGACTTCACATATCTTGCTGGTGAGGTGAAGAAAAATTCCGACGACCTTGCCTATGTTCTAGAGACCATCAATACGTTGATGGTAAAAAAAGATGCGAAGGAGAAACTTTGCGAAGAAGAGACTAAATGCTCGACGCAAGGCACCTCCCCAATCCGAAGAACCCCAACAATCCCAAGAACCAGAAATAAGAAGTTGAAGAATCATCGGATTCTTGAAGCAAAGAGGACGACATTAGTGACGAGGAGGAGAGCAATGATGAAGAGTAGGACGATGTGGAGAAGAGTGAGGAGAAGAAGAAAGACTACGACGAGAAGAAGAACGACAACGATGACGATGACGATGACGCCGAAGACAGATCAAAAGAAATTAGAGAAGAAAGATGAAAAGAAATTGGAGAATAAAGATGATAAGGACGATGAGAAGAAAGATGATAAAGACGATGACAACCAAGATGAGAAGAAAGAAGAGAATGAAGAGGAATGCGAGAGTAAAGAAGAGGATGAGTAAAAAGACGAGAGTAAAGAACATGAGGAGAAAAATGACGAGGCTAAAAGAGAGGAGACAAAAGACGAGAAGAAAGAGGATGCAAGTAAATAAGAAAGAAGAAGAAGAAGAAGAAGAAGAAGACGACACTCTCGGTGGAGGAGATCGAAGTCCTGACAAAATCTCAGGCACACTGCAGTCTCTTCGGTCCCCAAATGCCTACATGTATGATGGATTTGAGTGTTTTGGTCCCAAGACCGATATAGCGAGTTTTGAGGAAGAGAGTTCTCAGATGGTGATCAACATTGCAGAATCTCCGGAACGACCCAAGCGGGTGACGTGATGGGCTATTATCTTCACGTCCACTAGCCAACCCAAAATCTTTCAAACCTTCAGAAGGGGTCAACCGAAACCTCTGAAGCATCCGCTAGCCCACCAATTCACGCCCCATGATCGACGTGACATTACATTAATGCAAAAGCGGGTAATGTCGGGAATCGTGAGGTGAGTTGGACATGATTCCTACTTTGTAGTTGTTCATGTGTGATGTAACTAATAAGTAACGTTTTCATGGTGGTAAACTCCGAGAGGATGTACACCACAGATGAGGACGACCTCCTCCCTCGACCATTTGATTATCGCATCGAGCTCGTCGAGCACGTTCTACTAAATATGGACCTAGACAGTCTGGCTTACCGGATCGGTAAGTTGTTAGGGTATTTATGTGTTTGAATGTTGTAAGCCAAACTTGTTTGATGTTTTTAAATTGTTTGTGTGCGGACATGATATTGATTATATGTTGAACTATTTTTTTTAACTTTATATTTGCAGTCTTAAACTTTTCCGTGTTGAACTTTATTACGTAACTTTCAGTAATTAGTTACCTTTATACCCTGGTAGTTACCTCATTTTTAGTTTTTGATTACCATTCGATCAATGTTGTTATGTCTCTTTCAGTAATTAGTTACCCTTACTCTTGGTAGTTACATTATTTTTCTTTTTGTAGGTACCATTAGATCTTGATTGTTATGTTCAGTAATTAGTTACCTTTAGATACCGGTAGTTACGTTGGTTTCAGTAATTAGTTACCTTTAGATACATATATGTTGGTTTCACTAATTAGTTACCTTTAGATACTGGTAGTTACATTGGTTTCAGTAATTAGTTACCTTTAGATACTGGTAGTTACGTTGGTTTCAGTAATTAGTTACATTTAGATACTGGTAGTTACGTTATACACCGAAATTAGTTACTTTTAGATATAATTAGTTACATACAGTATTTTGGAAATTTATATGTAGATCCGATTAGTGACATGGTTTTGTTTATTCCATGTTATAACCAGCATATGAACGTGGTCTTTTACTACCTCCGGAAGCTGCAACCAACAACCCGGAACATGTTCACTACGACGGACTCTCATTTCTACCAGTTGGTAGAGAGGACCCATGCGGAATGGACCAAAAACAAGGCCAACTACGACTGGTGGAGGCGTAGTTCATTGGTCGAAGTGATATTAGCGGAGAGGCCAAAAAATCAGGCCGAAATGCCATGGATAAAAGTTGGATACATATATGTTCCCGTCCAGGTGAATAATAAATATTGGGTCCTCCCGAGAATTTGCATACCCGAAAGACACATCAACGTGTACGATTCCCTTTTGTCGAAGGACGGGTACCAAAAAATCGAAAAGATGGCTGAGTTGATACCGGCAATCTTATTCAAACGTGTGTGGAAAATCCAAAGGAAAAAATATGAGTTTCCTCGACCTTACTCAATCATGTACATGCCGCGGCAGAAGAATGGGAAGGCTTTTATTGAAATGTGAAAATTAATTTCAACGTGTCTAATGTTTGTTTTAACAGAGGGAACTGCAGCATGTTTACTATCAAAGCTGCTTAATTCCTCACCCACCTAAATCATGTAGCCTATTTGAAACCGGACGACATGCTCATGTATCGACACAAACTATGCATCAAACATTTCAAACATGGGGTCATCAAGAGCGCAAACTCTTGTCCGTTGTCAGACAATGAAGACTAATTTAGAAGACTAATTTATTAGTTACACATGTGGAATTCTAAGGAACTAAAACCCTTATTTGCTGTTGTTTTGAATGTATATATATTTATATGTGTCGCTACAATTAGGTAATGTAATTATTTTGAAACTACAGCGACCTAGTAACTAATCAAGTATTGTAATGTATGGTGTAAAACGTACGTACGTAATTATTGCGAATGATATGTAACTAATCAATTTTATTTACATAACTATTATGAAATATATGTAACTACACCATTTGGTATACGGAAGTATGTGTAACTAAAATGGAATTTTGTGTAACTAAAAAGGAATTATGTGTAACTAAAAAAGAATTATGTGTATATAAAAGGAAATATGTGTAACTAACGATATCTCTAGGTAACTAATATTGTTTTATATGCGAATTATGTGTAACTAATCATGTGTTATAGATGACTTCAACATGCCCAAATAAACAAATATGAGGTCCAAGGTAAGAAATCCATAACCCCTTTGAAACCATAAATATCCCATCAAAATGATTTCTCAATCACCATTAATCAATGGGAGACAAGCCGACACCTTCCATGCAAACGCATTTTCCACCGCCTTCAGACACAATCTCAATCTCTACAGGAAATGCTACGCACCCCATGTTTCTTCTGTTCATCGTTACTCTATGAAGGATGCTGATCTACTGCCTCACATGCTTGACTGAGATGAGTTTCCTCAGCCGTCGTTTTACCATGTTCCTATCTCGGAGTCTGCACCAAGCACTCATGTTCCTAACTCAGATGAAATTGTCTCAGAATTCCCTGAAGATGAGATTGTTCATTGCAAACTGAAGAACCTATCTTCGACCGACGTGATTAATGGGAAATAATCAGTACTTTTATGTAACTAATAAGAATTAGTTCATAACTAATCAGTAACTAAATTTAACTATTTAGATTTATATGTATCTAATTTCGTTTGTGGAGGTAACTAAATAGAGATATATGTACCAAATCCCATTTATGTATGTAACGAAAAGAATTTATATGTAACTAATCCAATTTTATGAAGTAACTAAAATCAGGATGTTAAATGTAAGAAAATAGTTTTAGACGTATCTAAATCACAAGGCCCAAAGAAATCCACAATGAGGCCCAATATGAAAATTCCATACTCCCTTTAAAATCCTAAATATCACATATGTATCAACAAATACCAAAACAAACTCCATCAATCAATGGGAGAGAAACCGACACCCTCAAACAACACAACAACGATTACAACGAAACCACCAATACATATTATTCTCCATGAGTCCTCTTCGTCAGTTACCGATTGGAACAAGTTATTTAAAAAGTTTGCGGACAACCACACAGAATTGGAGATGAACAAGAACGTGATCCGATTTTGGTAGCTCCATCCGTGCTCGAAAAAATCTTCGGAGATAGCTACATCAAGTTTTTGAAGAAAAAGGTTTACCTGTTTGAAATGTCGCCTCAAAAACAAGAGGAAGATATGAAGTACGAGGTCATTGTTCAATGCACCAACCGCATTAATGAAGCTACAAGCCACCAACTTACATTAAAGATTCCACCAACCACCAATTTCCTTTCATTAATTGTATTTACTATCATTAAAGCGGTTGGCCAGCCACTTTATGTTCTATTAGTAGTTGTATTTACTATCATTAATGAAAAATAACAGGAACTAATCACTAAACAGTTACTAACTAATGAGAAATAACAAGAACTAATCACTAAACAATTTGTAACTAATAATAAAGAACATGAACTAATCAATAACCAGTTTGTAATTAATGAGAAATAGCAAGAACTAAACACTACTAAATCTTGAAATAATCCAAATTAGTCGGAACAAATCACAGTATTATGTCACTATTAATTCGAATGAACATTATTAAACATAAAGCCCGAGGGTACATCAAACATAAACATGAAACTAAAGTTAAAGGAACACTCAAACAAAATTTTATACAATTGGCATCTTACACATTGCCCTATTGTGTCCTCGACGTTTGCATCTAGAACATTTTTGACCACTTCCAATATACTCCTCCTCTTGCGATAGGATTCTTCTCTTCTTCGGTCTGCCAGGCGATCCTCTAATCATCTTAGGTGGTTTGACAATTATATTATTGATTTTTTCAGGTATACTCCAAGATTGTGCATCTTCATACGGATGAATAACTCATGTATAACAAAACTTCCAAAACTCCGTAGTATAATACGGCGAACAATTTTCAGCAACACCATAATTTCAGAAACGAGAACAAGCAATTATTGCTGGAATAGGTCTAGGGTTAAATTTTTTTATCATTAACTCATTAATGACAGAATATAAAAATTTACTTATAAGTAAAACAATTTTTACTAACATAGGTAAAGTGCATGACCATGTATATATTCAAAAACATTATTTAATTACTTGAACACTAACCTTTCTTGTAGCTTGATCTTTGATGAGCCTTGGCAAAGGTAGATCGTCTTGTCTCGCTCGTTACCTTCACGTCTAGTCTTGAACTCGAGAAACTTAAGGTTTCTATTACATGAGTCTATAGAGTGTTTGAAGAATTTGTGTGTGGGCAAAATTAAATACAATAGCTCAAATACAAGTCTATGAGCTAGAGAGCTAATTAACCCTAAGTCTAATGAGAACTTAGGTGCCAAAAATAAAAGGGATTTGAGAGAGAGAGAGGTTTTAGTCGGCTAAAAACAATAGAGAAGCAAGAGGAAAAAACATTTTTTCACATCTCTATGTGAGCCTCTATTTATAGGAGAAGACAAATCTATAAAGGTCAAGTATGCATTTATGAAAGAATAATGCATTCGTGACACAATATTTGATTTGCTCTCCCCTTTCTCTTCTAACATGGCCGGCCATCTAAAGCTCAAGAGGGAGGAAATTAGTTTCCTAACTTAGCTTATTTATTCTTTTTTCAAGGAAATTCATTTCATCTTTTCCTATTGGGTAATTATATTTATAATTTAAGGCAAAGTATTGTTTCCCCTTTGATGTGTCTTGGCCAAACTCTATAGCTAGGGAAGGGGCATCTAGATGCTTCCTTATTTTTTTGAAGACAATTCTTAAAATACACATGGTAGAACTATTATTACGCAAATAATGAAATTAATTTCATAATACCTAAAACAACTTTTTCGGTTTTAGAAAATAATTTATATTTTCATCATATGAAAATATTCAAAATCTTATTTTGACATTCACATCATTTTATGTCAATCTAGGCAAAAATACCCTTTAGACATTTTCCGAGAAAAAGTCTAGTTCAACACTTGAACTTATTTTGACTTAATTTCTAGTTTAACAATCGTACTCTTATGACCAGTAATAGTGACCTTGTGGATCCAAATGAACAAAGTTTGAGCTTCTATACTCGGACTTAAAAGTTAACAAACTTTTTTCGAGTATTAGCTTAATGTCAACTGACTCCACAAAAGAGTTGACTCTGAGAATCTCTCGGTTCAAATTAATTTATTTTCTACTCAAATTATATTGAGTGGATGTATTGAATGTTATCTATGATTACCCTTCATGAATATCTTCAACTAGATAAGATTTATAAAATTATCATTTTACCCTTCTAGTTGATATTTCCTCAACTCCTTTGTTACTTGTGAATAAGTTAGAAACAATGTATTGATGAGGAGCTAACAAGTCACATTTTCATCCGAATAAAGTCGCTACTTAATTTACGATAACGTACAGTTCATTTATTCACAATCCAAGTAATAAAACATGAGGTGATATATATTGCATTTCAGCAATCTTGTACATGAATTCCATATCTATGAGAACTTCACAAAACTTGTTCAGGACATCTTCATAACTTAATATTTCACTAATTAGTCTAGTCTAGATCACTTAATGGATCTAGAATTCGACTTTCTCAAATGAGAATATTAAAACTATGAACTGACATGTCTCATATCCGGATTTTGGTAAGCATGGTGCAATTCATACATATTGACCTTGAGACAGAAGAGGTTAAATGGTTTGTTCTTACATTGTCTCCAAAGGAGCACTGGTCAATTCAATATGTTCGAAAGATACACTGGAAGAACTATAGAGTTCCTAACTCTCTATGCCTCTTAACCTCACATCATAGATTCTTCCAACAATCATACTGGGATCAATAGTTCGTTGATCTTTAGATTGCAAATATTCCATTTTAACCAAACCATGAAAAGTTTGTTCACGCAAATATACATTTGTCTCTTCGTATATTGTAAGGTTTTATTAAGAACTACAAAACTATTAAATATCATAAATCTTCAAACAAACAAAAAAGGATTGAATGAACGTTTCAACTTTTATTAATTTAATCAGCAAATTACAATAAGGACTTATGAGATATTTTTATTACATCGATATGTAAATAAATAATCTTCTTGTGGGCATCTCTGCCAACAATTATGTGGGAGCATATAAATTTGTCGATTTTAAATACACGACATGTGCATGTCTTTGCTGATAAATTCACAGCCCATGATTGTCCAGTTCGATCGATTTCTTCAAACTCGCAGACGGATGACGGTCGCACCTAATAAACAACATATTTGTAACTAAGTGGAATTAAATGTAACTAATTGAAAGTATAGGTAACTAAACAACTAATTGCGTGTACCTATTCGGAATTCTAGGTAATTGAACCTATGCTTTAATGTAACTAATTGGATATGCACGTATCTAAATACAACTTTGCCCTACATACACATTATTCCTAAGTGGATTTACATGTACCTAATCATATTTATATGTAACTAATTGAGGTTATAGGTAACTAAACACATAACTGAATTAAACGAATTGGGATTCTAGGTAACTATATACGTGGTTAAATGCAACTAATTGAAATTATAGGTAACTTAACCCATGCTTCAGTGTAACTAATTGGATATATACGTTTTCAAATAAAGTTTTTCCCTACATACATATTATTTCTAAGTGGATTTACACGTACCTAATCATATTTATCTGTAACTAATTGAGATTATAGGTAACTAAACACATAACTGAATGAAACTCATTGAAATTATAGGTAACTAAATACATGGTTGAATGTAACTAAATGAGATTATAGGTAACTAAATACATGGTTGAATGTAACTAATTGGAATTATAGGTAACTAAATACATAGTTGAATGTAACTAATTGGAATTATAGGTAACTAAATACATGGTTGAATGTAACTAATTGGAATTATATGTAACTAAATACATGGTTGAATGTAACTAGTTGGAATTAAATGTACTTGCATTCCACAAGCGTCAAAAATGTACTCGAAAAGTATTTCGTGTGGTGAGACCGCCACTATAGTAACGGTTTTAGAAGCTTTCTCTCTCCTTTCATAAAACCATTTGGTCATCTTTTCCCTCAAGAAATCAAATATTTTTGAAATAGGAAATTCTAGAGTTTTTACGAGCACATAGTTTAATGATTCAGCATTATTGGAAGTCATAATGGAGCAAGGAAAAAATGGCCGACGAAACACGCCAAAAACCTATTGAAACGCCGAGTTTCGCACTCAACCGGCCCAAAAAATCCCATCTACACGTTTCATCGTTTTTGGACGCGGGGTTTCGTCGTTTTTGTTGCCAGTTTCCCGTTGTCTTTCGCCCACATATGTCATTTTTTATGTATAAAAGCTTCATTTGGCCAAAGAAAACCCAAAGGGTTTACTGTTTTTCACAAACGATTTGACCGCTCAAGAGGGAGAGTCGACCCATTCGACGCCGACTAATTCCAAGCCGTAACAACGTTCGTCGCTCTGTTGCCGACCAGATCTGTACAAAAACAACAAATAATCACCGAATTTCGATAATGGCCGATGAGTTTAAAACCGTGAGACTCGAAGATGATTTTCTAGTCCAATTTGATTTTTTTAGCAATGATGTTAGGAATATAATGTGTAAGGAATGTGATTCCGAAGATAATATAATATTTTGGAATTTATTTAGATCTGGATTATGAGATATGAAGTGAATTATGTAGTTATAGTTATAAATCGATATATCTTTAGATAAGAATCATAGGATTGTTCTTGAAGTTCTTGATTATGATTTTTACTCGAATTTAGTGCGTAATTTTTTCAGATTTTATTGAGGTTGAGAATGGGTCGTATGAAGTGATTTTTGGTAGTTGTAGTTATAGTTCGAGAATTTGTTATGTAAAATTGTTGTTGAAGTCGTTGATTACATTTTTTTCTCAAAACTATTTGAGAAATAAAATGTGTTTGGAATTGAAATTTAAGAAGAGTGGAATTTGTTCATAATTTTTTGAGTCACGAATTAGAGAATTTGAATTGTAAGTCGAAAATTGTTATTTTAGTTTGTTTAGGAAGAAACGGTTGATTATTATTTTTTTCTCAATAATATGTGTGAAATAGAATTTATTTGTAATTGAAATTTAAGAAGAGTGGAAGTTTTTCAGAATATTTTGAGTTTCATATTTGAAAATTTTGTTTGTTAACAATTACTTATGGGATGAAGGCATCCGAAAATATTGTGTTGTCGTTCCAGGGCCACCAATCATTTTACATGCAAGTAATGTCGGTTAACGACAAGAGTTGAAGGTATCACTCATATGGAGTTGCATCTTAGCGGAAACGATCCAAAAAAAACGTAATGGAGTCATTCCCTTTTCCGTTTTCCATATTTTTTCCATTGAAATCTCGTTCAGGTAGCGCCATTATCGTGTTTTTTAGTCATCGGTCGTTTATCGGTATTCGACCGTTTAATCCTTGTAGTGGAGTACCTTCTTCTGCAACAATACGCGCGAGACCATTTCACGTTACCTACATCTTTCTCAAGGTAGGTTTGGATATATGAATCCTCATCGTCAAGCATAGACATAAACTGCTCCCACCCCGCGGGTGTACGCCTTCGCAACGCTCGAAAATTTCCATGATGTTTCGTTCGTAAAATCCTTGAATTTATTACGCACGTTCTTTAACAAGTGGTACATGCAATATCCATGCTCAAAATTTGTGACAACTTGCGCAACTGTGTTGATAATTCCTATATTTCTATCTAACATAATCACCTAATGATTACTCTCGCCGATTTTTTTTAACTGCATCAGTAAATAAACCCACGACTCCATAGACTCTGAATCTCATACCCCAAATGCAAGTGGATAGATCTATTCATTTGCATCCATGACACAAGCGGTAAACAACGTGCCTTTGTAGTAGTTCGTGAGAAAATTCCCGTGTATGATGATTACGGGACGAACATACTTCGATCCCTTTATCCAAGCGCTTAGAGACATAAAAAATATATTTAAAATAGTGTGATCGAGGGGTGGTCTTTAGGCCGAACGTAGAACCTGAATTTGTCGTCTCCATCATGTATTTGAACACCAGCAAGTGTGAAAACGACCCGTCTTCAGTTCCATATAAGGACTCTAAAGATTTCTCTCTAGCTCCAAGATTTTTTATAACTCATTTGCACCCTAGAGTCTTGTTCCATGTGTGCTATGATGTCTCTCGCCTTACAAGGTGAAAAGAACGAATCTATAAGCCTAGGTTTAATGACTTCCCCGACCAAATTCATTGTCACCTGAGGATGGTGTCCTTGCCTGAAATTAGCCTCTCATGTATGCCCGGGGTCAAACTTACAACATCATAAATACAGAGTTATATTACGTAACTAATTAGATCTGGTCGTAACTACACACATATTCGATTGTATCTAATTGGATATTAAAGTAACTCAACACGTATTTCATTGTAACTTATTGGATATGAACGTCACTAAACACATATTTCATTATAGCTAAATATATCTGACAATAACTAAACACATATTCCGTTGTAACTAAGTGTATCTGACAATAACTACGCAAATTTAACACTGTAACAAACTGTATCTGACAGTAACTAAACACATAATCCATTGTAACTAAGTGTATCTGACAGTAACTATGAAAATTTTACAGTGTAACTAACTGTATCTGAAAGTAACTAAACGCATATTCCATTGTAACTAAGTGTATATGACAGTAACTATGCAAATTTTACACGGTAACTAATTGTATCTCACAGTAACTACGCAAATTGTACATTGTACCTACTACACATATTCCATTGTAACTAAGTGTATTCGATAGTAACTAAACACAAATTTCATTGGAACTACATGGATCCGACAGTAACTAAAACATATTTATATGTAACTAATTGTACTTACACGTAACTTATTTTAAAAAAGCAATACATCTGAATCTGAAATATACGAGTTTTCTTCAATTGGATTGCACACACGACAAACACGAATCATCACGGCACCACGTGGTAAAATAATGTGGTCGACGTCCTGACCTTTGAAACTAAAATGGTTTTTTATTGCATAGATGGCCAAATGTTTTTGCAATGCAACTTTGTTAGTGTACAATCCTCTGTGGCGTACCTTTAGCGAAGAGTGTATGTCCATTACGTTCAACACAGTAAAATCGCCTGATTGATTAGATGTCCTTGACTGTGAGGATAGACCACTTCTTCGAAGTCCAGCATCTACAAAGTAATATGGAGAAGCCCTCGGTTCTCCGACTCCGACCGGTATGCTATGTTATCCGCCATCATGGGGGGCTCTATGTTCTCCGGCACCATGAGCAGCGCTTTGTTCACCTTATGCTGGAGGAGTGCTCGGTTCACGCGTAATTTCTATTGTGTTCAACTTGGAACCAACATGGGTAGACGATGTTGGCAACGACTCAATTTCCAACAATAAAGATATTTTAGATGTGTCATTTTTCTCTTTCCGAATATGTAAATAACAAACCAAACTAATATCGGAGTCAATAGTGACAGGTTTTACCAACCCCTCTGTCTCGTACTTTACACTCAATACCTTATGGGTATTCTCATGTAGTCTCTCACCATAACACGTGAACCAAAAGTTTTGTTAAATCCTCAAATGTGGTGTTCAGCGGAATGAGGGATGCGAACGAACAACCGGCCTCGTAATAATCATCTCTAACCCATTCGTCGTTGTGCTTGGCGTACGTGAAAATATATCTTTTCATAACTACATCAATTCTATATACCAAGTTCAAAACTCAAGTCTTAGTTACGTTAAATATGTAACTAACTATGTTTAGTTACATTCACAAATCAGATCTGAAAACTCAAAAGAAATTTGTACATTTTCAACGAATCTTAAAGCTCGTCTCGTTCTGATTCTTGTACGTAAACCAATTGAATATTTTTTGGGCACTTCAATTGATTCGTTGAAGAAAATTTCGATCTATGATGAAGGCCTAGACAGAGAGAACATGCCCTCGTCAGAGCTCTCGCCGAAAAATTGAGAGAAATAGAGTGAAACGCGATCTACGCCGGAGGCACACCTCTGTCGATCTACGCTGACCTCCTCTTACACATAAATGAAACGCGACCTCCGAGAACCCAACCTCTAAAATGCGAAGACCTTTCTACAAATTGGGACTCTGATCTAGATCTTGACCTCTCTCCTTTCCTCCGTCTATCTCGAGATTATTGAATGTTCGGTGGCCTTTTTATAAATGGTAAATTGTGTATTAGGGATTTGGAAGAGAGAAAGAAGAGAAGTGGTGGAATAAAACCAGCGACAACACACAGGAGAGGTGGGGTCACTGTCGATTTCCGTGCCCAGCTCCTACGCCGATGGTGGGTGTGTTCCGACGAACAATAAATGCGGATCAAATTTCGGACCTCAAATCTAACCTCCATTTCTGACCGTAATGATTTTTTTTACCTACAGAAGAGTATAACTAACTTTTCACTTGTCTCTCTCCTTTGATCGAAATCCTTTCTCTTTGGGCTACTCCTAATTTTCTCCGTTTAGAAAAATAATTATGAAAAGAGGCCCTCCTAAATACTAATTTAGGCAAATTGTATTTTAATTTAGACAGTTAGATGTATGTTTTGTTTAAATACTTTTATTAATAATGAATTATCCCATATTAAAGTTACACATAATTTGTTTTTAGTAATAACTAATGTTTCTAAGCATAATATATATATATATAAAATGTGTGTGTGTTTTGTAACAAGTCTCTAAATGCACACTACTCCGGACTACTGGAGATATCCTTATGACTCAAAAAGTGATGTCATATCATAGACCATATGCCTAGGAAAAGTTATATTAATTATTTTAGTGAAGTTTATTTTATACTTATGTCTTTTAAAGGCGTCAAAAATAATTTTGATAAATAATTAACGAGTCTTAACATGTAATATTGTTCGTCGAAACTACTTCTCTTATCGAGAAAGTTTCTTTCATTGAATTTGGAAATAATTCTAGGAATGTTATATATATTTTAAAATTGTTTTTAATATGTAATTTTAAAAGTACGTGTGTAATTGTTCTTCTGCAAAAAAAATCACTAACTTTCGAGCAACAAGTCATCTATAATTAACAAAAGTGTTACAATAGGTTATTTGAAAAAGTTATTTTCCAGCAGCGTCTTGAAAAAAATATAATTTGTATCTATATGCATCATGTTTTTCTGATGTAAAAAGAACTCTTTATAATTTTTGTAGGTTATTTATTCCTTAATCTTAGAATGTAAAAATAGATTATAAAAACTCATATATTGAACAACGGCGACGTACAAATTCCGTTGCGGTGAAATTTCTACAAACGTTTTAGTTATCCATTGTGGGACAATATCCCTGGACAAGTGTTGGCAAAGATGTCTACAAGAACATTATTTATTTACATATTGATGTGATATATAAATCTTTCATAAATTCTTTATTGTAATTTGCTGATTAAAGTAATAAAAGTTAAAACGTTCATTCATTCCTTTTTCGATTGGTTGGAGATTTATGATATTAAATAGTCTTATAGTCCTTAATCAAACCTAAAAATATATGAAGAGACAAATGTAGATTTGCGTGAACAAACTCTTCATGGTTTGGTTAAAACGATATATTCACAATCTAAAGATCAATGGACTATTGATCCCAGTATGATTGTTGGAAAAATCTATGATGTATGGTTACGAGGCATAGAGAGTTAGGAACTCTATAGTTCTTCCAGTGTAGCTTTCGAAGATACTGAATTGACCAGTGCACCTTTGATTAGAGACAATGTAAGAACAAAGCATTTTACCTCTTTTGTCTAAAAGTTACTATGTATAAATTGCATCATGCTTACCTAAATCTTAAAATGAAACATGTCATTCATAGCTTTAATATTTTCATTTGAGAAAGTCAAATTCTAGGTCCACTAAGTGATCTAGACTAGAGAAATTGGTGAAATATTAAGTTATGAAGATGTCATGAACTAGCTTTGTGAAGTTCTCGTAAATATGGAATTCATGTACAAAATTGCTGAAATACAATGCATATCACCTCATGCTTTATAACTTGAATTGTGAATAAATGAACCGCGCGGTATCCAAAATTAAGTAACGACTTTATTTGGATGAAACAATGTGACTTGTTAGCTTCTCGTCAATACATTGTTTTTAACTTATTCACAAGTAACAAAGGAGTTGAGGAAATAACAACTATAATGATAAAATTGTAATTTTATAAATCTCATCTAGTTGATGATATTTATGAAGGGTAATCATAGATAACATTCAATGGATCCACTCAATATAATTAAGTTGAATTTAAGTAGAAAATAAATTCATTTGAACCAAGAGATTCTCAGTGTCAACTCTTTTGTGGAGTCAGTTGACATTAAGCTAATATTCGAAAAAAAGTATGTTATTTTTGAGCCCGAGTATAGAAGCTCAAAATCTGTTTATTTGGATCCATAAGGTCATTATTACAGGTCATTATAGTAGAATTGTTAAATAAGAAGCTAAGTCAAAATAAGTTCAAGTGTTGAACTAGACTTTTTCTCGGAAAATGTCTAAAGCGTATTTTTGCCTACATGGACATAAAATGATGTGAATGTCAAAATAAAATTTGGAATATTTTCATATGATGAAAATATAAACTATTTTCTAAAGTCGAAAAGTCGTTTGAGGTATTATAAAATTAATTTCATTATTTGTGTAATAATAATTCTACCATGTGTATTTTAAGAATTGTCTTAAAAGAAATAAGGAAGCATCTAGATGCCCCTTCCCTGGCTATAGAATTTGGCCAAGACACATCAAAGGAGGAGAAAAAGGAGATATTAGACAATGAAATATATTTGTATTTATATTTTGCTGAAACATTAATATTAATAAATATTTATTCTTTATTAAGTTTGTGTTTATGTATGAATGCTACGCTCTGAAACTGTCATCAACGAAAGGGGTGCTAAGTACATACTTGACAAGATAGCCCATTGTGACTAGTTTAAACATTTGTTCGCAATCTTAAGATCGATAGAGCAGTCGAATCTAAGTATTGATTATTAGAATGAATCATGATATCTAATCTTGCGATATAGAGAGTTGTGACTCTATGATTCATCTTTGATATCTTATAGAAGATATAGAACAAGACTTGTGATACTTAGAAGATTGAGATAAAACCGTTTAAACACTCAAAACTTCAAAATCACATACGAGGGATACTTTGGTACTTACCTTAATCTTGACGTGAATATATAATTGATATTACACTTTATGACATTTGATTTTTCAATGAGCAATGACTAAGTTATAGTTTCATCTGACCCGACGGTTGGTGTCATAAGGATGCGATATTGGGTTGTATGATTCACAGATTTGGAATTCATGTTGATAAAATGCATTAGTATCACACTATGTTTTGTTATGAGAGTGTGAATGGATTAACCTGGCCAGGTATTCATCGAATAAGAACATTCTTTGATTAAAACATATGACATGTAAAAACATCTCACTCTGTGTTTTTCTCATTCACAAATAACAAAGGAGTTAGTGAAATAATAACTCAAGGGGTAAAACGGTAATTTTACATTCCCCATAGTTAGTGATACACATGAAGGGTAATATCGTAAAGTACAGGATCGTGTGAAAAATTGTTTTGTCACATCAAACGGAAAATACATGCATATGAATAGAGAGAGTGTCAGTATTGGTCTTTTAGTGGAATCGATCAAGATTAAGAATTAAAGACGGAAAAGGTTTGTGAACTTTTGAGTCCGACCTTTATTCTAAAGCTTCATTCATATGGGTCCATAAGGTCTCAATGATAGACACTTGGAAAAGATTAAATGAACTAGAATTGTTGATTTACTCATTGAATATAAATTTTGATTTATATCGGGAAGGTTATTTTTATAAGTGACTAAACAAATAATTGGTTATTTATTAATACGTTTATTTATTGAATCATAGAGTATTATTATATTGATAATAATACACTTGAAAAATTTAATTAAATAAAAGAAGAAAATAAACAATTTTCCATTTCGTAGTTATTTGGAAGTATGAAATTATTTTAATGAAATGCCATTAAATAAAATGAGAGTTCTAAATTAATTGAATTTAAAAATAAATCAAAAGAATTTGAGAATGAATTAAAAGAAATTGGGCGAGTATATTGAGAGTGTGTGGCCGAGAATTACAGGTCACCGGGCCTTGGGCATGACTCAACTTAAGCCCAAAATTAAACTGTTTATAAATAGGCTTAAGAAAACCCTAGACTCTAACCCTAACCCTAATTCACTCGGCCAAGACTCTCTCTCCCTCTCTTTGTCTCTCTCGGCCAAGATCCCTAGAAAATAACAAAAAGAGAAAAATCGTTTTTCTCCTTTTTGTCATTCCCGAGAGTTCATGAGAGCCCACTATCTCGATCTCATTAAAATCCTTGTGTATTATCATTAATTTTTTCTTGTGGTGTTTGGTGTGTTTTAATTCTTAAAATTGTTTTAGAATTATTTTATAAAAAGGTTTTTGGCTAGTATCCAGCCGGTCGGATCTTTTCTGTCCTCTCAGTCCGGCAACCAGGCATCCAGAATCCTAGTCCGGCATGTTCCTGTTCGGCGTGTTCCTGTCCGGCGTGTCCCAGTACGGCGAGTCCTTGTCCGGCGGAAGTGTCCAGGTCCCATTCCGGCGAAGATGTCTGTCCGGCGAAGGTTTCTCTGCGGCGAGCATGTCGTGTCCGATTAAGGTTCCTGTCCGGCAAAGCTTCCTGTCCGGTGAGCAGGTTTTGTCCGGTGAAGTTCCCTGTTCGGTGAAGGCTCCTCTCCGGCGAACAGGTCTCCGGGTGTTCTGTCTCCTCTCCGGCGAGCCTACCCAATCCGGTGAGGGTTCTATCCGGCGATTTTTTCTTCCCTGTTCGGCCAGTGTGCTTCTAGGGTAATCCGGTGACCCTTTTTCCTCACGTGGACTCGGTGTGACATTCCGTTGTTAGCGAGTAACGCCGAGATTGTTTACAATCTTTACTGTAAGTCTTCTCAACGATTTGGATGTCTATAATTGTGTAAAATTGTTTATATAGAATTATAGGATTTTCAATTGTTGATTGACATGTTTTAATAAATTAGTTTATTAAAAATTAAATTAAATTTTAATGCTTTAGACTGTTAAATATATTAAATTATTTTAATAGATATAGATCCAATTATATTTTTCCGCCATAACATGTGATGCATGTGATGCGTTATATAATTATATTATTTAATTTATTAAATAAATTCCAAAAAAATCATACACATCCAATCACGTAAGAAATGGTTTAGCTTTCTGGAAATTAAATGTTATTCTCTTGCAGAATACACCTCATATACCGCAAGATTTCGACGACTATTTTTGCAAATGCCGCACATCTATGCATAGTTATCGTAAAAACCTAGAAAGAAAATTTATTTTCTCAAATAATAACGGCAAAACTTTGTCACATGCCAATCTTGTCGTACGTATATACTTGCGAAATTAATGTATATATATGGTGTCTGGATTTGGTAAATTCATTAGTGTGTGTTACCCTACTAAACACCAAATCACCAAGCTATAACTCAGTTTGCAGTGAAAACAAATATCAAATTAATTATTAAAAAACACTTATCAGTGTTTAATAAACTTGCAGCACCAAATACAAAGCTTAGAGATAATAACAAGGATCAGTAACTTACGGAACTTTTAATAAAATATTAGACCCGAGTACACATACATTTACAATATGATTGCTTACATAGATCATGGAACTTTTATTCTTTTGGCTCACAATTGCCCTTCAAATAATATTCGGGTATAATCCACTTCACCACTTTTTGTATTATTGCTAGTATATATATCTATATTAAAAATTAAACAAAAGGCGATGACACAACACACAAGATTTCTGGTGAGCTTGATTATTATAATTAGTAGAGGACGCACTTGAACTACCCAGACACAACAAGGTGGCTGGGTAATTAAAGTAGAACGTGAAATGATAATTAATAGGGATCATAACACTTATTACCACACCACACATCGCAAAAGAAGTGAATTAATGTACAAGTCTTCATGCAAGCGTTGTAGCATTGTTTTTCTTCAGGGTCTATATCCGCTAACTCCGATAAACTAAACGCTTTCCCTGAATCCACCAACGTGCATATTACCATCAAACCCATGAGAAATGCGCCGATCAAACATGCATTTCTCAACGCCATTTTTTTTCTTTTATCCCGGTACTTTTGTTTATAATTTGTTTATTGAGAATCTAAATGTTTATGTATTTTAGCTATATGTATAATTTTGGTGGGATGTTATTACCCACACCAAAATAACAGAGTGATCTAGAATTAAGCCCGACCATTTTTTTTTCTTTCTTTCTTGTAACAAAGTTTGCCCGGGTCATAAGATATATGACAACAATAATTCGAACGGGCTTATGGGTATATAAATGGATGGGTCACTCAATCCGGTTCATTTTTCGTGCAGCAAATAAAGTAAAGGGGTAAACCAATATTACCCGACCCGTCAATGGCATGAGATCTAGTTGTGCATGTTAAACAATGGTCAATCACACTATATACTATTATCAAGCAAAATTAGTACATCAAATATTTCACGAAATGCACTCTCGAGTACTCCGAGGGTTTAGGCAAGATTTTTTTATAACTATAGATAAATATTAGGGTCATTTAGTAGTATAGCCTTTTAAACATAGTGATATTTCAAAATGGCTAACGTTTAACAATGTTTTGGTAAATAACACTATTAAATTTTAACGTTAATTTTAGGACGAATTTGCCCATAATTTTCAAAAAATTCCAAAATGAAAAAGGATAAAACTGTAAAGTCATCATGTTAGTTATGTATGCCACGTAAACAATAGGGCAATTAACCAAAATTAACCAAAACGTTGGCCATTTTGAAATAGACACACCAAACGTTGGTCATTTACTCAAATTTTGTTGTAAATATTATACAAGAGACCAAGTAAATAAGGGTACTGAATGACAGAAACAACTTTCATCTTGTGCTTTGAGTCTAGAAAAATTGAAGTGTGATCTGTTCGTGGTTCTCCTCGGGTAATTTTAAAAACGTTAAGGTACATGACGTCACGTGGGCTGATAAGTCTAACGTTCTGGTCAATTATTCTGAAATTGCACTTTCTACATTGGTAGTGGATTACTATATTTCACGGATTTTCGTCAAGCTTTAACGTAGCGTTTTGTTTTTAGTTATTTTTACACGCGTTCGCTTTATTTCAGGGTTGTTCTCTAACCTTCAATAATCTTAGTACCTATTTGATTTGAACTTGGTGTTCGATGCTTTATATTTTTGGACCATCATCCGAGTACCTTCTCCGTATGTGCAAGCCCTGTAACGAATATGAGAAATTGCCCAAAATACCACCATTTGTACTTGGTTTTCCCAAAATCCACTAAAATTAATTTTTTTCCCAAAATACCAGTAAAAAAGTCTAAAATACCCGTAGAACAATTTTTTTACATTTTATTTCATATCCTTATTAACCGGTTACTATCTATTTTTTTTTAAATTAAACTCAAAAAGTTAAAAACTGTCTATTTATTAACCGGCTATTATCTATTTTATTTCATATCCTTATTAACCGGTTACTATTTTTTTTTAACTTAAAAAGTTAAAAATTAAACTTTAGACAATTCCCCAAAATTATAATCTGAAAAATAATAAATTGATGCGTGATGGCTACTCAAAAATCAACTCTTAGAGGAATAGAGTTTTTAGAAGCGATATATGAGCTAAACTTAAGTCCGATTATGTAAATCCTCTCGCATTAAGATTTAGTAGTGTTGAACGATTGTTGTAAGATTAGAGGCTCTTGGTCGCATGATATACACATGGAAAACTAGATTTCCAACTCCGAATCAGCTTTTATAGGGGCTTAATAAGCACCGCTTGCACAATTAATCTATTTAGAACAAAACACGTTGAATCAATCTAAAAAACTAAACTAATATGCTAGTTATAGAATTGGTTCACTCGGATTACTTTCTAGGTTTGCTGAGTCTCTCGACTGTCACATTGTTGGAGATTGAACTCATGTCTCACAGAGGAGATGACCTCACAGGAGGAGGTAATGAGCCTCCACTCTTTTAGTCCGATTAAATATTTTAGTTTTTATAAAAATGGAAGTTATAATTTTCCTTTAATTAATTCTTTTAATTTTTATAGTAGCTTTCTTTTCTATTAAATTAATAATCACTATTATTGTTTGGTTAAAAATATTATAAAAACCGTAAAAAAATCATTTTAATTTTAATTGTAGGTCATTAAAAATTTAATTTTAAAAACTTATATCTCTAGTCGCCGGACTGGCAGGTGGTTGAGAGTCACGACTATAAAACAAGTTTTTTTGTGACCGAGCTAAATCTTGGACCTCATAATTAGAAAATATTATTGTGATTTTTCTTACCTGACAAGAAGTAAAAATTTACCTAATATCATTCTTAGTTCATGTTTCTTAAAAAAAACATTATTAGTTCATGTGCACGTTCATGATATTATGCATTCAACGCACCTTAAAAAGGCTATGGATAATAAATAATTTCTTTCCGGGATTTTACTATGAACACAGCATGTCAACATATATACTCGAAATTGCAACTGGTGTTCAAATCTGAACAGCTTTGAGCCAAATCTCACGTTGTCGTATGAGCAAAGTGCTAGAAAAATTGTTAACATAGATTATGAATGATCTTTTGGCTACTATTTGAATGGGCTCCACTTTTCGGAATTTTATAATTCTTTTATAATTTTATTTCTCGTTGCGACGGGTATAATATTAAGCATTTATTTGCCAAAATCATGTCTATGATGAATGAGAAATTAATGATTAAAGTATGCATTTGTTATGTGTTGTAGAGAAGTGAAGTGGAAAGAATTCAGAAGAGTCTCACATGGGTGGGATAAGAGAGTTGGTGTAGTGTTTATATATGATTATCTTTCTTAAGGTGGTATCATGTCTTGGATATTGGATTTTACATCTTGGATCTTGGCAATTTGGGCTCTTCTTAGGTCATTGGGCTTCCTTGCTCATCCCTTACTTTTTATTACAAAATTCACTTCTAGAAAATTTTAATTCCACAAATAATTTGTAGGTTATAATGGGAATTAATTAAGTATAAACTACCGAATTGATTGTGCTGCAATATTATTTCCATTTGTTGCAAATGAAGTCAAAACGTTTTGGACGTTTTTGGGCGTTTTTTGGACGTTCACTCTCAGCATAATCAAGAGGTGTTAAACACCATTAAGGGTTGTTAATGGTGGACGATTTTGTATGCTGAAACCGACCTTGCCTTGCCTATAAAAGGTCAAGTGCTCTCATTCAGAAAGAAAGACCGAAAGACAAAAAATACAAAGATTCTTCTTCTTTTCTTTCCTCCGAAATTGTGGTTGTTCCTTCTGAAAAAACTTTTTGTTCCTTTAGGAAATTTGGTTGTTCCTAAGGAAATTTGGTTGTTCTTTCAGCATTTTGGTTGTTCCTTCAGGATTTTGGTTGTTATTTCTGAAAATTTAGTTGTTCCTTTTGAAAAGTTTGTTGTTCCGAGTTGTTCATTTGGAATTCAGTTGTTTCTTTTGTATTCCTGTTGATTTAGCTACGAGTTTGGTTCGTCGGAGAAGTCTATTTGCTGTTTAAAGATCTTTCCATTCACCGTTATATCCTGCGAAGTAAATTGCTCAAGATTTCCCGACAATAAGAGGACACTTTTACTTTAAGAAAATCATCGAACGGTACTTGATTTTTTTTCTACTATTTCATTATAATCAAATGTTGTTATTCATTTTCTACATATTATCGTAATATGTTTATTTCCAAGAATTTTAATAATATCGGCACTTAGATCTAACACAAAGAACAAACTTTAAAAGGAGGCATCAATATATTTAGAAACAAACATCAGGAACAAAAATACAGTGATAAAACAAGCCCACATATAATAAAATTAAAAGTAAAAATTTCAAAAGGAGGCATCAATATATTTAGAAACAAACATCAGGAACAAAAATACAGCGATAAAACAAGCCCACAAATAATAAAATTAAAAGTAATAGTAATTAAGCTATATATGGAACTCATTTAGTCAATACGAGACAAATACAATTACAATTCCACTAAATATACACGTTGAGAATAATCATGGAACTTTTACATCTCCGTTCCCAAATGCCACGTCCTCACTTTTTACTTCCCAGAATGAATTAAAACGATGCAGTAGCATAGGTTTATTGGAGGATAATAGGAATAAGAAAGACACAACAATGGGCACCGGTTACTTTGATTATTTTCATTTATTTCTAATTATTAAGTCTTAATCAAAAGGGCAGACCATCGAAGCATGAAATTCCTAGCAAAAACTACATTTAACTTGGCAAAATATACTGATAAATATTCCTTTACATTTTTTGCTGCAATCCCAGTAGCACTGTTTGCCAAGGTATCCATAGTCTCTCCCGGCCACCGACGAGCAAAATAGCATCAAACCGGTGAGAAATATGGCCAACCAAGAAACATTTCTCAACTCCATTATTTCTCTCTTCTCGCTGCCCTTTTAACTACCTTCAACATTAAATTTGTTCTTGTATTTTGATCTAATGGTATATAACTTTTGGGGTGGGATATTCCCAACGATTTCAAAACAGTATTATCCATAATTAAGCACGGCCATTCTTTTAATTTTTATAAAACAGAGTTTGTCCGGGTACTATAACCATAGTTATTCCATGCAATAAGTCGAAGACAACAATAATATGTAAACGGATTTATGGATATAGAACGGGACGGCCCAATTGAGATTTGCATAAGTTATTATGGTTCTTTTTGCCAAAAATTTATTTTCAATTTACTGAAATTTTTATAGATTTTCTTTTCATACTAAATGTTTCTCTCAACTTTAAGGATATTTTGTAATTTCTTCGCCTTTGACCAAAATTCCAAATTTTTCAAAGTCAATTTTCTCTTTATAACTTCTTTTACAAGAGCTTAATAGTTTTAGAGTAAGCATTACAGAATCTCCAAAAGTTTTTTTTAGTAAAAAAAAGAGAGTAGATCTTCCATGCGAATATTTGTATTTTAGCTTCCGTATCTTATTATATTTTAAGATATATTTTTAAAAATTAACAGCAAATTAATAAAAAAACTCTTCTACCCACACTTATACATTTTGGACGAGGTCTTCACTGTATAAAGGTAACATTTTCATCGATAAAGTTCGAGCCGCTTCACTTTTCGGAATCATTTAATTTTCCCGCCACATGTATTGATCTCATATTGTTTTGAGAAAATGATAATAATGAACTAAGACAACATATTATTTTCCCCATTATATACGCTTAAATATTGCTAGATCGTTTTAATTTTTTATTTTTTAACAATATATTTTACGCATTCATTTTCGGGCAATAAATAAATGGAACTTTAAAAGAAAAACAAAAAAATCTGAATTTAAACTTCACAAAAGAAGAAAGATCAGGCTTATTATTATTTCTTTAGAAAAAAAACCAAAAAAAAGAACTTCTTATACATTTTAGGGTGCTACTCTTCATCCTCAAAACCTTGGTATTATCATATCTAATAAAGGAGCTAAGCTTTGTTGTTGAGAAGTGTGAATTCTCGGGTCTAAATCATAAAAGAAAGATTAATGATTCCAACAATCTCTAAAAACAGAAAGCTTTATCTTATCAAATAATTGGAATTATTTTGAAATTTTCTGGTAATAATTGAAAATTTAATTAATATATCTGGAAATAACTAAAAAATAATAAAAAAAGCATATATTTTATAATTTTGAATATTTTTTCATCTTCATCGTCCAACTTTTTTAAAGTTGATTACAAAGTAAAGCGCGAAAAAATAAAAATTTAGCCAACTTTTAATTCAAGAAAGTAGGTTGGAAGTAGTTCTAAATATTCGAAATCTACAACAATTGTCATTAATTACTGAGTTTTTAAAATTATATGCATCTTATTTTGTAGATTATAGTGTGTTTAATATAGGATTAACTATGTCAAATATAATAATAAATTTCATCTCTTAAAAGCAAAGTAAATACGTTCCCAATATTTTAGTAGAATTCTTAGATTCAATTTTTAATTGAACTAGTTAGTATTTGGCAAGGATCGAAATTGCGGCAACCGATAACGTGCTGATGGTTCGAAAAAATAGAAATTGCGACGAAATAATGTGAACATTTGAAAAAAAAATTCCAATAAAAGTTGCGGTGGCCGATAGAAATTGCGTTAAATTATATAAATTACGACGGAAATAATGTTGTAACATATTATATATAAAACATAAATATAAGTAATTGTTAAGTTCAAGTATTTTTAGACATAATTACAATTTCTTCATATATTTTATAATTTTACATATACTTTTAAATTTGAAAATATATTTCATTAAATTTTATAAAATTTCTACGCATAATATACATTATATACATTTAATCTTTTATTCATATTATACTAGACACTGTTGTTTTTTATTCATTGTATATGTCTGTCATACATAAATGATATGTGGTGATGCCTTGCACGGTTTGTTTATCTCTACTCCACATGTGGTAATACCGTCTCATTCACTCTCACCATCTTCATCAACAAACTATTGAACAAAAAAACAAATATAATTAGGTTTAGAAAAAAAAAAAAACACAAGACATCTTTCAGCGTAGAGATATGGGGATCGCATCCTTGCACATCTTTAATACTCTTAAATAAACTTGACTACAACGTCGTCATGTTTGCTAACTCCCCAATGATAAGTTCAACTTTCAAATCATTGATTTCATCTCGAAGCTTGGGAGATAATGATCGACCTCAAAGCGTCAGCTACCACATTAGCTTTACTGGGACGATAATAAATTTTGCAGTCATAGTCCTTTACCAATTCAAGTCATTTTATGATCGGTCAAAATCTCGCTAGGGAAAATACTACGACAACTAGCTCTAAATCGTGAGTAGGTTACTTCCTCTCATGAGTCTTAAGTTGGCGCGAGACATATGCCACTACTATCCATCTTGCATCAATTCATCATCGAGACCTATCTTTGAGCATCATTTTAGATAGATAGAGGCGCTTTACTTTCAGGAACTATAAGAATTTGCGCAATAGTGAGTCTCCTCTTTAGCTCGCGTATGTACTTTTCGCATTTCTCGGTCCACTTATACTTCTTGGCCTTCTTCGTAACAACGATGAAAGGAGATACTAAGGTCGAAATTCTTCAACAAACCTTATATAGTAGCCTACTAATCCGAGGAAACTCTTGATTTATGTCCCACTTAAAGGTGGTTTTCAATCGTTTACTGATAGAGATTCCATCTTTAGAAACCACATGACCAAGGAAATGCACACTATCTAGCCAAAATTCACACTTTGAGTATTTCCATAAAGTTGATGTTGCATTAATGTGTTTAGTATCAATCCCAGGTGTTCTTCGTGATATTCAATACTCTTAAAATAATGCCGAATTTCATAAATGAAGACAATTATGAATTTTTTCAAGACATCGCTAAAGATCAAGAACATCATGTCCATGAACGCTGCAGGTGCATTTGTTAGTCCAATGGCATGAACGTGAACTTATAATGAGCATAGCAGGTGAGAAATGCCATCTTTGGAATATTTTCTTCCTTGACTCGCAATTTTTGATATCCAGACCGCAAATTAATCTTAGAAAATACCTTTGCTCCTTTGAACTGGTCAATTAAGTCATCAATCATAAGAAGCGGATACTTGTTCTTAATGGTGACCTTGTTGACCTCTAGGAGAATGAATTGGACGAATGAAACCCTTATCGAGCAACTCTTGTAGTTGTGTTTTTAGTTCCTTGAGTACATCTGGCACCATTTGATGAGGTGCCTTAGAGATTAGTCTTGTGCCACGTAGTAATTCAATCCCTAAGAAAATATCACATTTTGGAGCTAAACTTGGTAATTCTTCAGGAAACATCCACAAATTCTCTTACCACAGGCACGTTCTTTAAAGTTTTTTTCACCTCCTTAGTTTTGTCAACTATTGATGCTAGAAATCTGTAACAACCCTCACTTAAGAACATTCTAACGTGTAAGGCGGACACCATCATCTTGGGTTTTTAAAGTGGTCTTCCCATGAAAGTAAATTATTTTCCCAACGTTGGTTTGAAAATCACTCTCTTTCTACAGTAATCAATTACTGCATTATTCTTTCCAAGAAAGCCCATTCCCAAAATGGCATCAAAATCCTTCATATCCAAGACAATGAAATTTATTTTCAACTCTTGACCACTAATTAGATCAGGACACTTTGTAAACGATACTCCGATAATAAAACATCATTGAACAGTAAATCTGTCTTGAAAACCTTTCTAATTTTCTTAACTAAGTCTAACGAAATAAAGGAATACGTAGCACCATAGTCAAACAATACGAAAGCGTCAAGACGAGCTATAGAAATCTGACTTGCTACAACATTTGAGGTGTTGGCTAGGGCATCAGCTGTAGGCGTAGATGCGTCATTGAGGTGATGGTGGAGTCTAAGTTGTTGGTGGTGCTTCTAGTCGACTTTGGAAGATTTATGGCTCTTCAATTGTCGCTTGCATGAAATTGAGTCGTTCATTCTGAAGATGTTGTTGATACTGTCCATTCTGCGTGGAACTTGACGTTGGAAAATCTTCGAGAAAATGACCAGGCTGGCCACACTTGAAGCGTGTCATGTTTGTTGGCATTTATGCCCACAAAAGAGATTTTCGATATTAAATACTTTTTGTATTTGTTTTGTTTTGAAATTAAATAAAGATTGAATTTTCATTCTTATTTAACATTGAGTGTATGCATTAATGTCTACACTCTAAAACTGTCATCAACGAAAGAAGTGCTAAGTACAGACTTGACAAGATATCTTCTTATGACTAGTTTAAAATAATAGTTCGCAATATAAAGATCGATTGGGCAATCGATTCTTAGTTATGGTTGTTCGAATGAATTAAACGATAACTTATCTTATGATATGGAGAGTTGTGACTCTGTGATTCATTCTTGATATGTTAATGAAGATATTGAACACGACCTGTGAAGTTTTGAAGTTCGAGATAAAACCGTTTAATTACTCGAAACCTCAAACTCACATACGAGACATATTTTAGTAATTACCTAAGTCCTGAAGTGAGTACATATCTTTTTGTAACACTTTATGACATTTGATTTGTCTATGGGCAATAGCTAATTGAAGTTTCATTGACCCGATGGTTGGTGTCATAATATTGTTTCGTTGAAATATGTGATTCACAGATATGGAATTTGTGTTGAAACAATGCTAAGGCATTAGTATCACACCATGCTTTGTTATGAGAATGTGAGCGAATAAACTAGGCCTGGTATTCATCGAATAAAGAACTCTTTGAAATAAAACATGTGACATGTTGAGACATTTCACTTTATATTTTTCTCGTTCACAAATAACAGAGGACTTGGTGAAATAATAACTCAGGGGTAAAACGGTAATCTTACATTCCTCTGAGTTAATGATACACACAAAGGGTAACATCGTAAAATACACCGTGGACCGTGTGAGGAATAGTTTTGTCACATCAAACTGAAATATAAACGCATATGAACTTAGAGATGTTCAGTATTGGTCCTTTAGTGGAATCGACTAATATTAAGAATTAAAAGTCGGAAAAAGTTTGTGAACTTTTGAATCCACACTTTATTCTAAAGTTTCGTTCATGTGGTTCCATAAGGTCTCAATGATAGACTCACGCACGAGATTTTGGTGAACAAGAAATGATTGATTTTCTCATTCAACGTAAATTGTGATTTACGCTAAGAAAATTATTTTCTGAGTAATTAAATAAATAATTGGTTATTTTTTTTATTATATTTATTTAACGAATCATTGTGTTATTATATTGATAATAATATAATTTGAGTATTCAAATAAATAAAAGATGAAAATAAATATTTTCTCATTTCGTACTACATTGATTAGTATGAAAATAATTAATGATTTGTCATTAAATAAATAAGATGTTCTAAATTAATTAAATACTATTTTAGAAATAAATCAAATAAATTTGGGAGATAATTAAGACAATATGGCCGGCCATAATAAGGGTTTTCTGCGCTGGAAAAATTGTTTAAACTCATTAAAATGAGTTTTGGGCTTAAGTTTGACTAATGGGTCTTAATTGGATTTTGACCTAACTTAAGCTCATTCTCTCTGATCTAAAAGGAGGCTCTCTCTTTTGTAACTCTAGCCTAATTTCGACCAACACTCAGCCAAACCTCTTCCCCCTTGTGCTTGAGAAGTTTTGGCCGAATTTTAGAGAGAAAGAGAGAGAGGCTATTTGTTTCCCGGCAGCCCTTCCTTTTCTTTGAGTTTTATTCCTTCTCCCTCTTTCCCACAAAAGAGCTCACCATCTTTGTTCCCTAAAAATCCCTTGAGTATTTTCATTGACTCAACTTGTGGTTGTTTGAGTGATTTTTCCTCCCACAAGGCCGGCCACTTTTGAAGCAACGGAGGCACGACGCTTTTGAGGATTTCCTAGAAGCACGTGGTGCAGAGGATCGCTCGACCTTTTGGATGCATCCCGAGACTCAATTTTGCAGATCTGAATCGAACGTAAGTTTTCTATAAACGAGTTTGATCTTAATGATATAATCTTGTAGGATTGTTAGAAATTTTAGATCGCTCGTTTTTGCATGTTTGAATGAATTTGATAAGTATATAAATTTGTTGACATGCTAGATTAGATTTAATGACATGGTTAATGAATATGTTTTAAAAACGTTTTTAATATCTTAAATTGAATTGTGAATTTCTGATATATATAGATATGTTTCATAATTAATTAGGTTAATTGTTAAATAAATTCCAACAATGTTTCCATTTCGACAATCACGGATGCATCTTTCCACAATTCTTGCAAACTGGAAAGGTCGCTCCCTCTATCTTGACCTTGTAGTTGGCGTACCACCATTTCTTGGATGACTTCTTTTCTTGTCATTTCTATTCCATTGGGTTTTATCTTGGAGCCATGATTGTTGTGATTGGGATGATGTTTTCCCAATTGGTTTGGTTTCTTATCGCCTGGTCCTCTACTTTAAGATTTATCCTCCTTTCGAGTTTTAATAAACTAGGCTCGTTCTTCCTTTACTTGTACCAAATGGTAATCAGTTCTCAATGGACATTTCAGGCAATCTGCAACTACGGTAGGTGGTAAACTTCAACTATCATTGGACAATGCCAAGCGTGGTTTGAACATTCCCATCATCCACATAACTTTTTCGGTTTCATTCGGAATCAAATGAGGGCATAACCTAGCGAATTAGTTGAATTTGGCACCAACCTCAGTAACTATTATCGTGCCTTGTTTCAACTCCGGCAAACTCTATATATTGAACATTCATCGCCTTCATGTTGAAATACTTCTTCGTGAACTCATCTAGAAAGTCATTCCAACCCATAGCTCATACATGCCTCCTCATTTCCAGTGTTTCCCAGCAATAATGTGCGTCTTTTTCATGACAAATGATGCACACACCACTTTCTCTTGCTCGATTATGTTCACGAAGTTGAAAATTATTTTCATCTCTGATATTGACTCATCGGCCACTACAAGATCAGTTGATCTTTCAAATTTTGTAGCCCTCATCCTCATGAACCTTTTAAAAAGGTCTCCAGCCTCACTATTTTGGATCATTGAGGTACATTTTATGCAGGTGGCTGGAGGTTCTTGTTGACCTTCTCCCATATGTACATTCACATGGGGAAGATGATTCCTCAACTCCCATTCGAATGGAGAAAGCAATAAAATACAATTTTCTTAAGGCTTTGAGGATATCTAGGGAAGGGAGGAATCAAAATGATATGAACAAGACTTAGCTCCTTATATAAAGAAAATACAATACAAATTCGCAGTTAATGGTTGTCCTGCTTAAAATGGGCCTAAAAGTCATTATTTTGTCCTAAGAACAATAAAATTAAAAGTCTAACTTAATACATAACAAATATGAGTTTCATTTAGCACAAATTAAACTTAAAATCACTTTAAATTGAATCGAGCTCATTATTTTAATTTACCAAAATAACAAATAATTAACTTAGATAATAATTCATCCAGTGAACATTAAACCATGAACTTGTAAATCTATATATGATCATGAATATATAAATTTCTTAATAAGCTAACATTGATTGGATTTTACAGAGTAGCTACGACTCTCTTATTTATCTTATTACTTTATTATTTACTACTTATGTTATAACAAATATGACATATACCATAAACATAGATATTACCATAAATATAATTGTAACATGTCATGCAAATTCTACTAAACCTTGCATATATTCTTATCATAACCAATTATATCATACTTGTGATAAATCAGTCATCAACACATAAACAAACATCTACAGTATCACACACATAATTATACATCCAGCATATTTAAAATTTGAACTAATACGTGTTGTAGTGAGATTATTCTCAACTTAGTTTCGGAAATCACGAACGTTGATCGTTAAAGACTCGAGAGAAACTTAGACAGGTCAGATAAGCTAACCATTGGAACTTAAGCATTTAAAATAATTATTAAACTTCTGTAAAATTTCTAAAGATACTGAAAAACGTCATATATTTTGTTGAAAGTTTGTAAATTACGAGAATACCCATAGGGTGAAGAAAACATAAAGTCTGGGAAAAATGTAAATAGAGCAACAATGTTTGAAATAGTTTTACATAACCAAAACTGATATGTGTACGCTTCTACAATAAACACATTTATTTGTAATTTATGGAATTTTATACATTAATTAGTATACATGTAAAAAAAAACTAAACATAAAGATTTCATATAATAAAAATACTATGATAACTAAGGAAAGACGTATTTCACTGCTAAATAAAATTTGATTGAAATTGAAGAGGAGTAAATAAAAATTAAGTAATCTACATTGGAACGACGAAATATTATCTTAAAAGAGATTGATGAGAGATTACTAAAATTTTAGAACTAAACCGAAGAGATGGTTGATGTGATCCTTACCAACAAATGCGATAAGACCCAATAACAAGAATTGGAAAAAGACCCCAAGATCTGAAAAGGAGTAGAATATTGAGATTTGACCCAATATCCATGGAGATAAGAACCAAACCTACAAGATTTACGATGCCACACTAGGATACTCAAGATAAATGCTTAAGAATCAAGATGATAAGTCAAGTTGTTGAACGCCACAAGAAAACTTGATAAGTTCAAAAAAGTCTTTTCAAGAATAAGAAAAAACACAAAACTCACATATAATTCATTTAGAAGGTAATTGTTTGATTACAATGTTGTAAACACTTAGCTATAGCGTTTGAAAGGCTTTACAACCAGACCAAAACGTTTTTCCCAACCACTCTGAAAACAACATTAAAGACACTAATTATTTAAATCTGAAAATTAAATGCCAATAACTCTCAGCCCTCATAATTTTGAAACTGAATTTTTTTTTTACATAAAAACACACTAAACAACACACTTAATGGATATAAACACCCCAAATTCGTCCAACATCTCTGAGTGGTTACAATAGTAACTCTAAAAAGAGTAAACAACTTTAGTTAATGTTAAAAACGTGGGTCCAATGCCTAAAAATAACATAGGCATTCTGACTACTCCTCTAGAGCCTTAATCATGGTAATTGGGCTTTCTTGCTTCGGATTTGCTTCAACTTTTGGCCCAAGTGAATTAACTTCTTGAATCAGCCCATTTAAAGCCTCTTTGAGTTGTTTGGCCTTAAATCTTGTGAGAGGTTCACTAGGCAAACTTAATGGATCACTTGATAGTTTTCTTCTAGTCATTTCAGATCCACTTTGATCCATTTGAACTCCTTGATCACTTGTATCCACTTTAGCTCCCTGATTCTCATCATTCTCCCCATCTTGAAAATGATTTGTCCTCAAATTACCTACATCAAAATATGATAGATCAGAAACATTAAAGCTTGCACTTACACCATACTTACCTAGTAAATCAAGCTTGTAGGCATTGTCATTGATGCGCTCCAAAATTTGGAATGGTCCATCTCCCCTTCCAAGTAATTTGGAACGTCTTCGCTCAGGGAATCGTTCTTTCCTCACGTGTAACTAAACCCAATCTTCGGGCTCAAATATCACTTTCTTGCAGCTCTTGTTGGCATTCTTGGCGTATTGCTCAGTCCATCGCTCTATGTTTTGCTTTGCCTTCTCATGAATTTGTTTCACTATATCTGCTTTCTTTTTCCCATCCAAGTTAACTTGTTCACCAATAGGTAAAGGAATCAAATCCAAAAGTGTTATTGGATAAAAACCATAAACAATTTCAAAAGGAGAGAACTTAGTTGTAGAATGAATACTACGATTATATGCAAATTCAACATGTGGCAAACAATCTTCCCAAGATTTCAAGTTTTGTTTTAATGATAACACGCAACAAAGTAGAAAATGATCTATTTACAACTTCAGTTTGCCCATTGGTTTGTGGGTGACAAGTAGTAGAAAATAGTAGTTTTGTTCCCAACTTTCCCCACAAAGTTTTCCAAAAAAAACTCAAGAATTTTGCATCTCTATCTGAAACAATTGTGCGAGGCATGCCATGCAACCTAACAATCTCTTTGAAAAACAAATTAGCAATATTTGATGCGTTATCAATTTTGTGACATGCAATAAAATGTGTCCTTTTTGAAAATCGATCAACAATCACAAACACAGAATCACTACCCCTCTTAGTTCTTGGTAATACTAAAACAAAGTCCATTGAAATATCAACCCAAGGTGCACTAGGAATTGGAAGTGGTGTATACAAACCATGTGGTTGTTGTTTAGATTTGGCCTGTTTACAAGTTATGCATCGTTCACAGATCTTTTCAACATCTTTTTTCATATGTGGCCAATAAAAATGTTTATGCAACACACCCAACGTTTTAGCCACCCCAAAATGACCCATCAAACCACAAGAATGTGCTTCTCTAACAAGTAGTTCACGTAATGAAGAATGAGGAATGCATAATTTATTTTCACGAAATAAAAAACCTTCATGAATAAAAAAAATTCCCATTCGACCCTCTACATTAACTTTCCAATGCTTCCCCAAAATCAGAACCACATGCATACAATTCCTTGATGTACTTAAATCCAAGCAACTTAGAATTTAAAGTAGAGAGTAGAACATACCTGCGAGATAATGCATCTGCCACAACATTCTCCTTACCTTGCTTATATTTGATCACATATGGAAATGTTTCAATGAACTCCACCCACTTGGCATCTTGTCTATTTAGTTTGTGTTGGCCCTTCAAATGCTTCAATGACTCATGATCCGTATGTATAAAAATTTCTTTAGGCCAAAGATAGTGCTGCCAATTTTCCAAAGTCCTAACCAATTCATATAATTCCTAATCATAAGTTGGATGTTTAGGGCTGCCCCACTCAACTTTTCACTAAAAAATGCAACTGGTCTTCCTTCTTGCATCAAAGCTACACCAATTCCTAAACCTGAAACATCACACTCAATTTCAAACGTTTTAGTGAAGTTAGGCAAAATAAGCAAAGGAACATTAGTTAATTTTTCTTTAATCAGTCTGAATACCTTTTCTTGCTCGGATCCCCATTTAAATGGGACGTTCTTCTTGATGACTTCGGTTAACAGGACGCAAGGCTGCTAAAGTCTCGAACAAATCGCTGATAAAAACTAGCCAAACCATGAAAATTTCTTACCTGACTTACCGAAGTAGGAGTTGGCCAATCATGAATTGCCTTCACATTTTCCTCATCAACTTCAATTCCTTTAGCACTTACGACAAAACCAAGAAATACAAGCTTATCCGTGCAAAATGTACATTTCTTAAGATTTCCAAATAAGCTTTCTATCCTCAAAATTTCTAAAACCGATTTTAGATGTGCTACATGATCCTCAAAGTTTTTACTATAAATCATAATATCATCAAAGTAGACAACTACAAAATGTCCTAGGAATGCACGTAAAACATGGTTCATAAGTCTCATGAATGAACTAGAAGCGTTGGTCAAACCAAAAAGCATAACTAACCATTCATATAATCCATATTTTGTTTTAAATGCAGTTTTCCACTAATCTCCTTCTTTCATTATAAGATGATGATATCCACTCTTAAGATCAATTTTAGAAAACACACATGATCCATGCAATTCATCTAGCATATCATCTAAACGAGAAATAGGATGTCGATACTTTACCGTAATGTTGTTGATGGCTCGACAATCAATGCACATTATCCATGTCCCATCCTTCTTTGGTACTAGAATCACGGGAACAGCACAAGGACTCATGCTTTCTCTCACATGTCCCTTCTCCATTAGCTCGCTGACTTGCCTCTCAAGTTCCTTAGTCTCCTCCGGATTACTTTTATAGGCTGGTCGATTTGGGATTGTGGAACCAGGAACAAAGTCGATTTGATATTCAATCCCTCGAATAGGAGGTAAACTTGAAGGTATTTCTTCCAGAAATACATCTACAAATTCCTGCAAAAGAGAAAAAATATTGCTCGGCGGAGATCCGGCTAGATCATCAGTGCATAAAAAGGCCTCATTGTACATAAGTATTATAAGGAGCTGATGAGTGAATAATGCCTTCTTGATCTCACTTTTTTTTGCCATGAAATTATTTTTTTCCCTCATGTTTTGCTCTTTTTTTAAATTTTTCCTTTTCTTTTTCGTTTTCTTTTTCTCTTTTTTTTTCGTAACTTCAATTGATCAGCAAGAACTTGATTGGGACTTAATGGTACAATTGTAACAGGTTATTTTTTAATAATAAAAGAGTAACGATTGGTGAAACCGTCATGTGAAACCATCCTATCAAATTACCATGGTATTCCTAAAAGCATGTGACAAGCTTCAATCGGAACCACATCACAAAGGACCTGATCTTCATATTTTCCAATAAAAAATGCCACAAGAACTTGTGTTTGTCACCTTGATGTTACCACTATCATTCAGCCATTGAAGACGGTAAGGTCGTGGATGCTTCAAGGTAGGCAACACCAATTTCTCAACAAGATCAATACTCGCGACATTTGTGCAACTTCCTCCATCAATAATCACGCTACACACCTTCTGGTTCACAAAACATCGAGTATAAAACAAATTTTCGCGCTGATTGTTTTCTTCTTTCTTCACTTGCGTACTAAGAGCTCTCCTTGCAACTAATATTTCTCCATCAACTGGGTATCCGCCATTGTTGCAATCGTCAAGACGTGGCATGTCCTCGTCCACGTCATCTTCCTCATCCTCCGATTCAAGTTGACCTTGTGCGTTTATCACCATAGCCCTCTTGTTTGGGAACTCGCTGGCTATATGTCGCAGTCCTCTACATTTAAAACACTTAATATCACGTGTTTTAGTAGAAATCACCTCTTTATTTCCTTGATTAGCCTCTGGTTGTTGTTTGAAGTTTTTGGAAGAGTCAAATTTTGGCTTGTTTGCTTGAAATTCTTCTCGTCTAGGTCCTGCCCTCCATGAATTTGTTGAAGACATACTCTCCCCTCTCATAGCCATGTTCCTTCGCTTTAGTTGTTGCTCCGCTTTGACAGCTTGGTGCACCATATCGGTCAACTCCACGTGATGTTGCATCTCCACCACATTCGCTGTCTCACGATTTAGCCCATGCAAGAATCTGACCATCGTTGCTTCTTTGTCCTCCACCACGTTTACTCTTATCATTGCCACCTCCATCTCCTTAAAATACTCATATACAATCTTTATTCCTTGAGTTAGACGCTGTAATTTGTTGTACAGCTCCCGATGGTAATAACTTGGAATAAATCTCCTCCTCATGATAGCTTTCATCTCCTCCTATGTCTCCACCGTGTGCTCTCCATTTCTCCTCCTTTCTTTCAAAAACTGATCCCACCATATCATGGCATAATCAGCAAACTCAATCGCTGCGATTTTCATCTTCTTCATCTCCGAGTAGTTATGACACTCAAACACCATCTCAATCTTTTGCTCCCACTCCAAATACACTTCAGGTTCATTTCTCCCATGAAAAATATGGTATTGTCACTTTTATACTCCTCAAATCATCATCCCTTCTAGGCCTTCCCATCCTAGCTTCTCTGTTTCCATTGCAACGCCCAAACCTGCCCCGGTTGTGTTGACGCTCTTCTACACCATCTCCACAAGGCTCGTCTTTAATGCCTTCCGTTACATCACCCTCTTCTTCAGCTCTTCGTGCTCTCCTATTTGGAACATTTGGTACATCCCCCACTGCAATCTCTTCTATTCCATAAACTTCTCCGTCATCAATGCCATGAATGCCTCCATTTGAAAATTTCGATTAAGTGGTTGTTGTACATATCTCGTGCGATCAGATACATCTCCTGACATTTATTTATATATATAACTGTTAAAGGACCTCACAACACTCGCTTACGTGTTTCTCTCAATAATGTATTCGCTCAACGCTCGTGTTTAAAATAAAATGGTTTTTTAACCTCAAATAATCTCACACTCTTGCTTTTTTCCACTCTAGTGTTTTTTTATATTCTTAATCAGACTAAATAAACAACAAGTATTTCAAGTAGCAATTCAATGTGTGAAACAACTCAACAAACCACCAGATTCAAAAGAAAAAAAATAACATAAGAGATGAACAACCAAAACTCAAAAAATAAAATGGTGACTTACTAATTCTAGAATCAGACCATAAAACAAATGTCCTACAAAGATAAATAGAATTCTTATTTTCAATTGGCTTTTTTTTCTTTACTTCTTTTTTTGTGCTTTTTTCACCCTTTTTTTTGCCTTTTTTTGTTGCAACTGAAAGAGATACGAGAATAAAAGAAAGAATACTCGTTTTTTTTGCTGAACAAACGAAATTAAATACAAGGATAGACAAACTTTTTATTAGAACCCAATCTCTGAGACCAAATGATATGATCCTTACCAACAAATGCGATAAATCGAATAACAAGAATTGGAAAAAGACCCCAAGATCTAAAAAGGAGTAGAATGTCTAAATTTGACCCAATATCTATGGAGATGAGAACCAAACCTACAAGATTTACGACGCCACACCAGGATATTCAAGATAAATGCTTAAGAATCAATGATAAGTCAAGTTGCTGAACGCCACAAGAAGACTTGATACGTTCAAAGAAGTCTTTTCAAGAATAAGAAAAAACACAAAACTCACATATAATTCATTCAAAAGGTAATTGTCTGATTACAATGTTCTAAAAACTTAATTATAGCGTTTGAAAGGCTTTACAACCAGACCAAAACATTTTTCCCAACCACTCTGAAAACAACATTAAAATTAAAAACACTAATGAATTAAATCTGAAAACTAGATGCCAATAACTCTCAGCCCTCATAACTTTGAAACTGAAAGTTTTTGACATAAAAACACACTAAACAACACACTAAATGGGTATAAACACCCCATATTCGTCCAACCTCTCTGAGTGGTTACAATAGTAACTCCCAAAAGAGTAAACAACCTTACTTAATGCTAAAAACGTGGGTCCAATACCTAAAAACAACATAGGCATTCTGATTACTCCTATAGACCCTTAATCATGGTAATTAGGCTCTCTTTCGTCATATTTGTTTCAACTTTTGGCCCAAGTGAATTAACTTCTTGAATCAACCCATTTAAAGCCTCTTTGAGTTGTTTGGCCTTAAATCTTGTGAGAGGCCCACTAAGCAAACTTAATGGATCCCTTCATAATTTTCTTCTTGTCATTTAAGATCCACTTCCATCCATTTGAGCTCCTTGATCACTTATATCCACTTTAACTCCCTGATTCTCGGTGGCTATTTGTAATTAGGGTTTATATCTTTTTGTTGTTAGGATATGATTTAAGAAAATTAGGCAGAGAAGGATAAGAATATATATATATATATATATATATATATATGTGGAAATAGTTTGGCTTAATAAGGATTACACACATATATATTATTTAAAGGGATAATAAGTGATATAGCCATATCAAACTTAAAAATTGCTAAATAGCTTAATTATTGAAAAAAATGATTTATAGCCATAAACCAAAATACACCGCTTGAGAAGACAACTATACCCCTGAATAAAAACCGTAATTTTCAAAAATAAATTCGAAAAAAATATTTCAACCGTCTAATAAAGAACCCAATACCCACGAGTAAATAAACGAATATAAATGAATTCAAATTTTGAAACAGCGTCACTAAAAAAAAAAGAAATAACCGCATCAAATTAGAAAAATAAAATTAACAAAAAACGGTTATGTTTAAAAAATAATTTTTTCTTAATTACAAAAAAATAACGAAAAAATGTGTATTATTAACTTTTGGAACTGAAAAAAATAAATAAATAAACCACGTCATACGTTTGGCTATTTACTTAAAAATGAAAAAAGTATGACTAAATTGCAATAACATTATTTAAAAGTGTTATTTAGTCCAATTTTTCTTATTTAAAGTGGGTAAAGATCCAATTTTTTGAAATATCTATTAACGGCTTTCCAAAAATGTCATTCACGTTGACAAAATCACTTTCTTCTAGGACGATAGCTCGTCACTTTTTTCTTCACTACCACCGATCCAATATATCATAAGCTTTGGAAAAATCTATCTTGATACACACTAGGTCATGTTTGCCCCAATATTGATTCATCTTATCCATCACTTCTCTTGCCAATAGCAATTCTCTGCGATCCATCTCGTCGAAACAAACGCCGACAAGAATATAGAGATTATCTTGTCCGTATTCGAGCACAATATATTGGCTATTATCTCCGTAATTATTTGAAGTTAACATTATAACATGAAATTGGTCTACACATATCAAAGTCTTCTGCAGCCTTCATCTTTGGGATCAACACCACATGTGCAAAGCATACATCTGGGTCTAACCCACTTCCTTGGAAAATTTGTTGCACAAACTTACATGAAATTTCCCCCACTATACCCAGAACTTAGACGTAAAAAATCCCTCACAAGCCATCCAAGCCTGGAGCTTTCAAATGCGGCAAATTCCACACCGTCTCTTTGATCTCACCACTGGTCGGAATACATTCCATACTGTCATCCTCTTCCCTTGAAATACCTGGATTAATTATTCCTTTTAGATTTTTTAGAGTAGTCGATTCAGATGCTTTAAATAGGTCGAAAATATTTTCCTTAATAAATTTAGCTATCTAATGCGTAGAAGTGAATTTTGTTCTTCTTTGAACAAACTTCCAATAAAATTTTATTTTCGTCGAACCACTGTAACCAAGTGAAAAAAGTTTGTGTTCCCGACCCCAAATTTAAGCCACTCCTGACGTGACTTTTGTCTCCAATTTCGTTTCTAGATACTCTCTAGATGTTGTAGCTCCCGCAAGATGTACGACTCCCGACCTTCCTGAAAACGCGTGTTTGTTTCTATTTGGATATGTGGGAGGTCGTTCTCCAGATTTCTTTTATATTCCATGTGTTGGCAGAGATGCCCACAAGAAAATTATGTATTTACATATCGATATATCGATGTAATATAAATCTCTCATGAGTTCTTATTGTAATTTACTGAATAAATTAATAAAAGTTGAAATGTTCATTCATTCATTTTTCATTTGTTTGAAGATTTATGATATTCAATAGTCTTATAGTCCTTAATCAAACCTAACAACGTATGAAGAGAAAAATGTAGATTTGCGTGAACAAACTCTTCATGGTTTCCTTAAAATGAAATATTCACAATCTTAAGATCAACGGACTATTAATCCTAGTATAATTGTGGAAGAATCTATGATGTCTAGTTACGAAGCATAGAGAGTTAGGAAGTCTATAGTTCTTCCAGTGTATCTTCCGAAGATCCTGAATTGACAAGCGCACGTTCAGAGACAATATAAAAACAAACCATTTAACATATTTTGTCTCAAGATCACTATGTATGAATTGCATCGTGCTTACCTAAAATCCTAAAATGAGACATGTTATTCATAGCTTACATATTCTCATTTGAGAAAGTCAAATTCTAGGTCTACTCTGCAATCTAGACTAGACTGATTGGTGAGATATTGATTTATGAAGATGTCATAAACTAACTTTGTGAAGTTCTCATAGATATGAAATTCATGTACAAGATTGTTGAAATGCAATGTATATCACCTCATGTTTTATTACTTGGAGTGTTAATAAATGAACCGCGCGGTATCCAAAATTAAGTAACAAATTTATTTGGAGGAAACAATATGACTTGTTAGATCCTCGTCAATACATTGTTTCTAACTTATTCACAAGTAACAAAGGAGTTGAGAAAATAACAACTAGAAAGGTAAAATGGTAAATTTTATAAATCTCATATAGTTGATGATATTCATGAAGAGTAACATAGATAACATTCAATAGATCCACTCAGCATAATTTAGTTGAATTAGAATATAAAATAAATTCATTGTAACTAAGAGATTCTCAGTGTACACTCTTTAGAGGAGTCAATTGACATTAGGGTAATACTCGGAAAAGGTTTATGAACTTTTGAGTCCAAGTATAGTAGCTCAAGCTTTGTTCATTTAGATCCACAAGGTCACTATTACAGGTCATTAGAGTAGGATTGTTAAACTAGAAGCTAAGTCAAAATAAATTCAAGTGTTGAACTAGACATTTTTTTGGAAAATGTCTAAAGGGTATTTTTGTCCACATGGACACGAAATTATGTGAATGTCAAAATAAGATTCTGAATATTTTCATATGATGGAAATATAAATTAGTTTCTAAAGCCGAGAAGTCGTTTGAGGCATTATGAAATTAATTTATTATTTGTGCAATATTAATTCTACAATATGTATTTTATGAATTGTCTTAAAAGAAATAAGGAAGCATCTAGAAGCTCCCCATTGTAGATAAAAATTAGGCCAAACATCAAAGAGGAGAAGAAATTATTTCTTGAAATTAATTTGCCTTGAATTATAAAGATAGTTGCCAAAAAAGAAAAAGATAAAATGAATTTTTTTAAGAAGGAAACAAATGTGCTAAGTGAGGAAACAAATGTCCTAAGTGAGAAAACAAATTTTCTTCACTAATGCAATAGGTTGGCGTGCCATGTACAAGGGAAAAAAGAGAGAAAATCAAATATTGTGTAATGTATACATAGAGATGTGAAAATAAGTTTTTTTTTCTTGCTCTCTCTTGTATTTGGCCGACCACTCCTCTCTCTCTCTCTAAAATATCTCTTTTATTTTGGCACCCAAGTCCTCATTAGACTTAAGCTTAAATTAGCTCTTTAACTCATAGACTTTCTCTTGAGTTATTGTGGTTAATTGTGCCCACACAGAAATCCTTCAAATCCTCTATTGACTCTTGTAATAAAAATCTTAGGTTTCTCGAGTTTACGACAAGGCGTGAAGGAAATGAGCAAGACGAGACGATCTATTCCTAAGACTTCTCAAAGATAAAGCTACAAGAAAGGTTAGTAACAAGTAATTAAATAATGTTTGTAAATAATATGATGGTCATGTACTTTGCCTACGTTAGTAAAATTGTTTTACTAACTTGTTAATGATAATTATTTCTTAACTTTAAACCTAATCCAACACCATGCACCCGATTACCACCTGCGTAACCTCAACCCCACTTCCTTACAGTTTGAAATTAGCTCTTCTTCTTCTTGACAAGTGCTTTCCATTTTTCCATACAGCTTCTACTACCTCCCTACACCCCATATTCTATGCACATACTTCAAAAAGACGAAATGATCGCTGCCCCCTAACCTCTTTCAGAAAATAGTCCACTAATAGCGGATTATGATCATAACCAGTGGCTGGGAGTTGGTTAGCTTCTGCTTTGGGAAATTTTAGTCCATGTGAATTTCTCCAAAACAGCTCCGACTTCAATTCCTCCCGTTTGTTGTAAGAATTTTCTCAAAATTCTCCCATCATTCCACGCCACACTCTGACAACCGTCTTTGTCACCTTGATCTAGTATAATGTTAACTTCCCCCAACATCAGCCATGGTTTAGCAGTATTATTCACCGTCCCCCTAACTTCGACCAGAACTGTTGCTTCTCCTATTTTTATGGAGGATCACAAATTCCAAAAATGTCCTAGTCCAAATTTATTTTATAACCTCTCACCATTCCGTATATCATATTCCTCGTCATCTTACACACACATCCAGCCTCACTCCTCGGCGCCACCAAATACAGATCCCTCCTGCTAGTCCTATTGATGACATTGTCTCACCCCCCTCCCCCCATCCACAATTCTCTCGTAAATACTGCATTGATTCGTAGCTCATTTCGTTTAAAAAGAAATTAAATACCCGGGTGTCATTCCTCATGAGCCCCCAGGGAGCATCATGTGGCGAGTCTCTTTTAAGACCTCGTCAATTTTATGATATGACTAACATATTTTTTTGGGGGGCTTGGATTGACCCACCTCATTAGTATGTTCAGCACTTCTTCCCTCATGTTGTTGTACTATACCTAGGTTATCCTTATTACTATACTCTGCCTTCCCTTTCCTTGACCGTATTTTTTACTGGCACATCACTTTGTAGTTTCCATTGTTTCCTCTGTATGTCTCGGATCAAAAGTCATCATGAATTTTGCGGTCAAATTCTTGAGTTCGCCTCTTGTTGTCAACATTTGTCTATTATTTTGATTGTTGAGGCTATATTGTCATCTCCTGCTTTAATTTCCTATTTTAATCGGGATATTTTTTGCCTTCTCCATCAAGTCCCGCTCCTCCTATTTGAAATTGCTTTTGGGCTTTTTCTCGTCTAGGACTAAGCTGCAGCCCCATTGAAAATGATTCATCTGCCTATTGGACCCCATTATTTGTATATTGGGCTTGATAACTTGGCCCACTACCCCAATGTGGAATGTTTATTGTACCCTTATTTTTCCCTTGATGTTCCACCGCCATTGTGTTGAACCGTTGGTTATCATGTGATTCTGAATTCCCACTATCCATATTTTCCATAGGTTCAGACCTCTCCCGTGACGTAATCCCCGTAACTTGGTCGCCCCGACTCTCATTTAGTAGACCCGAGTCTATTTCTTAATATCCTTCCACCTCTTTTAAGCTCCTCTTTGACCTTTCGTTAAATTGTAGGGAATCCGTAGTCTTTTCTACATGGTTACTGACTATAGGCTGGGCTATGATGTTTCTTCCTGCCCCTACCCACATAGCCTCCGAAGATACCGGTAATCCCCTTAATTTTTATGTCACCATGTCCTTCGGCACCGCCGTCGTCTGTCCTTCAAGCCCCTGACTCACCACGTCAAAGTAAGTTTGAACATGGTACACGTGCACCGTCAGAAGGTGATCCGACTTAACAACCGCCCATGACCTCCTCACACACCGACTTTCCTCATGTCCCACCCTCTTGCATTTGTAAGAAATCTTACCCAAGTTATCGTATTTACAAGCTTTTCATATAGATTTTCGTCCCTCACGATCCATAAAAAATATGGAATAATAGGTGTCTTCATATTAATCTCGACCTTTATTTTTAATGTGTTCCCAATTAGATGTAATATCTCCAGGTACATGCCGATCATTGGCGCCATTGCCTTTGCTGCTTCAGGATTGATGTATCTCGGGGAAAGACCTCAAAGACTAACCCAAATAGGTGAATTCGAGAAACTCAACTCTTCAATGATGAGATCTAATGGCCAAAGTCTGACTCCGAAAACTCTCATTATGTTATTTGTATCTTCAAAGATAACCATCAAATAACTCAGACTGACTTCAACGACATTCCATCGTTTCTTCCACTTCCAAATACCCAACATGACGTCCTTAATTCGTTTTATCTCAATTGAGACATCTGGCAAAATTCTGCCCCCACCAAATGATGATACTCCCATTCAGCTTCCGAGTCTTCGAAATCTGTTATCTTCATATATTTTTTTCAAGAAAATTGTAGTTTGTATAATTTCTTCATCAATCCTTACTCCGTACAACTTATCCCCTAACTACTGCCCAATATTTCCCATAATGATAATATTAAAATAGGATCATCACCACACCCAGATGCATTGATCACCTACTAAGACATGATAACTTAGTACGGGTAATACTTGACACTTTCCTTCGTGACGAAACACTTTTTCCGCTACCCTTGCAGAGCACTCTTAAATAAAGCTGATGTATAATAAACTTAATATGTGTGAGGGCTAGTTAGAGATGCTAATATGCACATGTGCATATTATACTATTTTAACGTTAAACGAAAATTGAGGCCTTATTTTGTGTGGCAGAGGTTATATATATTTATTGGAGATAAGTATAAATCCTTAATATAATGGGATTTACCCATGCACACATTTACATTGTTTAATCGATTCAGTAACATTATTTTATTCGCTCAGTTATATAAATTTCTTATCCCTATCCCACTTTTTTTTCTCAACAAAAAAAAAAATCCTAGCCACCAAATACTATAATTTTGAAAATTAAACATTTAGAAAGAAAATCTTCTTCATCTACGTCAAGGTAATTCGTAATTACTCAATAAATTAACATAAAATGATTATATTTTCTTTCCTAAAAGAACTTTTTTGGTTCAAATTTAATAAAATATCTTTTTTAAAACGCTTATTCTAAATTTTAAATTTAAAATTTTAGGTTGATTGTTTTGGAGATACTACTTTCACATGTTTTCTGACTAGATGAGAAATCGAAAAATATTTTCATCTTATACATGATATTCTTTGTTTATCTTCAAATCAATACGTATATCAATTTTATTTCTATAAAAACTATTTTTTTTCATACACCATTGATTCGTTTAGTTAAACTATAATCAAAATCAATTCCAAGTATATTGTTTCAGAATATTTTGTTTAAAATATTATTTCTGATTTACTAGAATTTATTTAGATTTTTCTTAGACTTTACCTTTTCTCGACCCTAAGGGTATTTTTGTAATTACGAACTTTCACCCGATAGAAATTTTTACAAAAGATTAATTGTTATTTTAAACGCTTAGGTTCCGAGCTGCTTAGCTTATTTCAAATCGTCTAAGTTTCTCTCGAGATGTCCACGATCAACGGTCGTGATTTCTAAATCCAAGTGAGAAGAATTTTACTACAACACATATTGATTCGTAGTCTAATATTATGAGTCTATTATTATTCTGCGAGTTTTGTTTGATCTTGTAGATATGGTATGATCTGGTATGATATGATATGTTAAGAATAATATCATACAATATGGTACGTAAAGAGATAATGTGTTATAAGTGATGAAGTCTATTATTATTCTGCGAGTTTTAATTGATCTTGTAATCATAAGATATGATATGGTCTGGTATGATATGATATTTTAAGAATAATATCAATATGGTACGTAAAGTGATAATATGTTGTAAGTGGTGAAATGCTCTTGTTTTCGGTCATGTTATTGTTGGAATTTATTTAACAGTTTTAAACAAAATAATTATATAACATATCAAATATGGCGGAATTATATATAGACATATACATATTAAAACAATTTTAATATGAATAACAACCTATGGCATTAAAATCAATTTCTAAGTTTAATAAACAATTTATTAAATGATGAGATACTCAACAATTGAACATACTAACAACCTATATGAACAATTCATATATTTAATTTAGCATTACAATTTGTTGAGAGAAAACTTACAGTTAGGATAATAAATTATCCTGACGTTACTCGCTAGCGTCGGAAGGCCTCACCGAATCCTCGTTGAAAAACAAGCTCGTCGGATTGCCCAAAAATTTCTTCGTCGGACTGGGAAAAACAGAGTTGCCGGAATGGGGTTTCGCCGGACTGGGAGGCTTCAGGAAACTCGCCGGACTGGGTCTCTATACCTGGGACCGCCGGACTGGGAAAAACCTCGCCGACTGGGAGAAGGTCGCCGGATTGGGCAGCTCGCCGGACTGGAGTAGGTCATTGGACTGGAGCAGCTTCGCCGGATTGAACGCCTTCGCTTGACAGGGAGATCCTCGCCGGTCGGAATGCCTTCGCCGGACTGGAAGTCCTGGGTGACTAGAAGCAATCCGGAATAGTAAAAAATTCAAAAAAAAATTAAAAACGATTTTAAAACAATTTTTTAGAATACAAAAGGTACCAAACACCACAAGTTAGAATCAACGATAATACACAAGGAATTTATCGAGATTGGTGGGCTTTCAAGAACACTCGGGATTAACAATGGAAACTTGAAAAACAATTTTTCTTCTTTTCCTTTTCTTGGGAATTCGGCCGAGACTCTCAAAGGGGGAGAGAGAAGAGATTTGCCGAAAATTATAGGGTTAGGAGTGATTAGGGTTTAGAAGCCTTTTTATAAACAGCTTCATAATGGACTTAAGCTGGGCCAAACTCATGACTCTATCACTCTAATTTTCGGCCAAAACACTCTCCTCATACTCAGCCATTATACAATTATTTATTCTCAATTAATTTGATTTATTTCCAAATTCAATTTATTTAGAACTCTCATTTTTATTTAATGACATTTCATTAAAATAATTTCATACTTTCCTAATAAGTACGAAACGAGAAATTATATATTTTTTTATTTATTTATTTGAATATTACAAGAGTATTATTATCATTATAATAATGCTCTATAATTCAATAAATAAACGTAACAGTGAATAACTATTTTTTTATTAAGTTATATAAGAAAAATAATTTCCAGAATATAAATCATAATTTATATCCAATGAGTTAATCAACAATCCTTATTCTTTTGATCTCTTCCAAGTGTCTATCATTGGGACCTTATGAACCCACACGAACGAAGTTTTAGAATAATGATCAGACACAAAAGTTTACAAACTTTTTCCGTCTTTTAATTCTTAATATTGGTCGATTCCACTAAAGGACCAATATTGACACTCTCTGTTCGTACGCATATTTTATGTTTGATGTGACAAAAAAAAAATTCACACGATCCACGGAGTACTTTACGATATTACCCTTAATGTGTATCACTAACTAAGAGAAATGTAAAAATTACCGTTTTACCCCTTGAGTTATTATTTCACTAACTCCTTTGTTATTTGTGAATGAGAAAAACATAGAGTGAGATGTGTATACACGTCACATGTTTTAATCAAAGAATCCTCTTATTCGATGAATACATGGCCAGGTTAATTCATTCACACTCTCATAACAAATCATAGTGTGATACTAATGCATTCGCATTTTATTTACATGAATTCCATATATGTGAATCATATAACCCAACAACACAATATTATGACACCAATCGTCGGGTCAGATGAAACTAAGATTTAGTCATTGCCCATTGACAAATCAAATGTCATAAAGTGCAATGTCAATTATACATTCACTTCAGGATTAAGGTAAATATCCAAATACCCCTTGTATGCGATCTTGAAGCTTCGAGTCTTTAAACGGTTTTATCTCGAGCTTCTTAGTATCACTGGTCTTGTTCAATATCTTCTATAAGATATCAAGGATGAATCATAGAGTCACAACTCTCTATATCACATGATAAGATATCATGATTCATTCAAACAATCATTGATTAGACGCGACTGCTCTTTCGTTCTTAAGATTGCAAGCAAATGGTTTAAACTAGTCATAAGGGGTTATCATGTCAAATTTGTATTTAACACATTTTTCGTTGATGACAGTTTCAGAGCGTAGCTAACATACATAGACACAAACGTCATTAAGAATGAATATTTATTGATATTAATGTTTCAGTAAAAATATGAATACAAATGTATTTCATTGCCTAATTTCTCTTTTGTAGGCACCAATCTATACAATATGATATGGTATGGTCTGGTATCATATGATATATTAAGAATAATATCATACAATATCGTATGTAAAGTGATTATATGTTGTAAGTGGTGAAATGCTCTTGTTTTTGGTCATGTTATATGTTATATAGTATGTTTATGTTTATATGTCATGTATGCATGTAACTAAAATGTCACAGTGAAAAGATAAGATAAGTAGTACCGCCTTGACTTACGAAGGTATTTTGAGAATTCTCCCGAATTGGCTTACTATAGGAGAGATATCTCATATATTTATAAGTTTATAATGGTAGACATATATGTTTACAATAGTGAAAACTATGGAACCTTTCAAACTCATAATTTGTATAAAAAAAATGTACACTTAAACTGATACGACTTCTATAGGGGCACCCCGAATTAAAAGTATGTAAAGATTATGATAGATATATTAATTCACAAATTTTATTTAAAATATTAATAATTTTTAATGCATGTGTAAACCTGGCCTTACCAGGACACGACGGTACTAGGAGATCAGTCCCGGTAGGGAAATAACGGTATTCGGGACTCTCGGTTTCAAAGCCGGACCGATATCGGGAGTCCCGTTAAAATCCTTAACGGGACCGGGTCTCTCGTTAAAGTACCGATAGTTTAAAAGAAAAAGAGGACCGTCGGATCAACTCGCATGCAACATCCAAAACCTTTAAAGTTGTTTATTTTTATTTTTATTACGATATCGGGAGTTGCCTCCCAGTACCGTCGCGTTAAAATATCGGGACGGGAGGTCCCGTTAACTAAATTACTGGGAGTTGCTCGGACGGGAGCGGGAATTTCCTAGGACGGGAGCGGGAGGTCCTGGGACTCCCGGTAAGTCAGGATTATGCATGTGCAATGTTTTATTTTGTGAGTTATATTTATTCTCGCTGAGTATTAACTCATTATATATATTCATCTGTATTGTAGGTAAACAACATATGAACAAGTGACAAGGTGGATCAACATCGATGATTGCGAGAGAGTTGAGTTATGGTTGCTTTTCACAAAGTAAAAAAATTTCGTTTTACTTTCAGTTTTAATAAGTTGAACCCCAAAAATTTTATTTTATGCTTTTAAGTATGACATTTTCAGTTACATTTAACGTTACAGTTTTATTTTTCTATGATCTAAGATCAAATTTTTATTTTAAATTTCTAATATGCAACCTCTAGATTGTTTGTTTTATTTTATTAAGTTTTTAAATAAAAGTTTTATTTAATGATTTAAATTCGGAATCTATGTTACAAGTTTAACAGTAGTTTTAAAAAATTACCAACTATTTTTCTAAAATAATTTTAAAATATGATAAGTAAAACGGTCGCAAATATTTACCATGACAACACAACTACATAACTAAAAGTTATTGCTTGTGCATTCAATTCATGCACGAATTTATATATTAATATATATATATATGCTAAATGAGGAATTGCCTAAAATACCACTTTTTATTATTGATTCAAAATTCACCCAAACATATTTTTTTCTCAAAATACAATTAAATTTTATGTGAAAAGACGAAATACCTTTTAAAAAAAATAAAACTAACACATATGCCCTACTCTATACTACAAACCAAAAAAATAAAGAAAATATTAAAAAATTAAAAAAAAAAAAGTAGGACTGAAGCAGTTATAAATTTTTTTGAATTTAATTTTTTTTTAAATAAATATATAGTTATCGATCAATATGGATAAAAAAATAAAATGTAAAAAGATTGTTTTAAGAGTATTTTAGGATTTTGTACTGATATTTTCCGAAAAATTTAATTTTAGTGCATTTTAGAATAACCAAATAAAAATGGTGATATTTTTTACAATTTCTCGTACTAAAATACCCATAAGTGTTTGCAATCGACAGAATTAGAAACCAATTACATATGTAATGAATGTAGTGTAATTTTCTTGACACGTATATTCTGATTCATAGGGTGTCGGATAATTATCCACCATAAATAGTTTGAGAATAAAAATGAGGAGAGGTCATATTTATTAAAATTCACAAGTATTTGATAATAGAAATGAGGAGAGCTCGTATTCGAAGGAGTTTAAGTTTAAATTAGTATTATTAAAAAAGAAGAGTATTGAAGCATAAATACTTCATAAATGTCTATTATATTTTCACTCGAACATGCTACTTTGCAAACTAGATACGGTTACACTGAACTATATTAACACATTTGTTTCATTTCTTTAGGCAATTTTTTTACTACATTAGTTCAAGTCGTATCAGCATACATGTCTTCTGCATTATGTGTGACATATTAACACTCTTTTAAATTTTTTAAAAGTGAATATATATATATATATATGAGCTTATTGTTTTGATGGCATATTTATAATATTAAAAACATTAATAGTTTCTTCCTTATTACAATGAAAGGATTAAAAAAATGGGGAGCTTACCTTATTTCCCAATCCTCCATAAAATTATTTTTCATATCCACCAAATAACTCAAATGTCACAATAATTTACATATTTCTCCATCTCTTTTCTTTTTACATAGTAGACTTAAAATAATTTTTTACAAAAAAATTTTAGTAAAAAATTAGATATAGCCAAATGAATTTGGTTATTATTTACTTTTATATGTTTCTCTATCCAAAAGTGTTGAAATCGAATATTTTTTGTTAGTTGTAAGTTCGAAACTCTATTTTTGTTGTAACTTCGAAATATTATTATTGTTTCGAATTTTGCAAATATCCGAATGTAAAATAATGGTATATAGTGAAAAATAAAAAAATAAAATAAAGTTTACAGTTAAAGTTATCACTATCGTCGAATAATAGCATAAATATCATATTTATCGATAAAAGTGTAGTTAAAAAATTAATTATAAAACCACTCATGCATAAGATAGAAAAAAGTAAAAACAAAATCTACAATAATAGTTTAACAAAAGTTCAACACGGTCTTAAAGAAAAAGTTCAGTACAAAGTACAAAATCAAAATAATGATATCACAACTAATTATACATAACTATTCATACTCCGCAACTAATTTAACAAAAACAATCCAGAATACATTAAAATATAAACTATATCAATGGATTAAATAAAAAAGGCAAAAAATAATTGGCTACAAACTCAAATTCAACCAAATAATAAAATTAAAAACTATGGATTTGAACTACGAAATTCAAACAAACTAACTACTAGTTTAATGAAAAAAATACTAAATATTATCGTATTTTAAGAATGGTATTGGACCATTTATTACGAGATTACCATCGCAAAAGTGGAAATTGTTAGTCTCGTAGTTTTTTTAAGTCCAAAAACATTCCGCTCGATATTATTAGAACGATCATATGCGCCAATTCGATTCCCTCGATTATGGGATCAGCTCGATATTATCTAAGACTTGCGAAACGGTTGTCTGTGGAATCTATGGATCATCTTCCTTTGTGTTCGTTAAATAATGTTGTGTTTTATGGGGACAAAAATCATGCGGTGAATATTGATCCCGATATTGAAGAAATACTGCTGAGCTCTTGCGCTGCGAAGGTCTTGGAAACTCTCCGACCGTTTATGGAATGGAGGCATTGTTTCACGTCAATGATCCAATTTCTTGAAGATTGTGCTTCTGAAAGAGATGAACGGGTGTTTTCTTTAAACGTTCAATCGCTTCGAAAATTCATCTCAATGTTTTGTTCCCATTTTCCTCGAAATTCTGTGACTGTCATTGTTTTTGCAGCGATGGATTCGCTTGTTCAAACCTCTCGTAATTTGTTCGAAGCTCAGTCATTAGAAGACTCGAATGCGATATACTCAATTGATTAACATAAAATGATTGTGTTTTCTTTCCTAAAAGAAAGTTTTTGTTACAAATTTAATAAAATATCTTTTTTAAAACGCTTATTCTGAATTCAAAATTTTGGGTTCATTCTTTTGGAGATAATATTTTCAAATGATATTTTCATCTTATATATGATATTCTATATTTATCTTCAAATCAGTACCCATATCAATTTTGTTTCTGTATAACCTAATCTTTTTCATGCACCATTTATTCGTTTAGTTAAACTATATTCATAATCAATTCTGAGTATACCGTTTTAGAATATTTTGTTTAAAATATTATTTCTGATTTACTGGAATTTATTTGGATTTTTCCCGGATTTTACGTTTTCTCGACTTTAAGGTTATTTTTGTAATTACGAACTTTCAGCCGATAGAAATTTTTACAAAAGATTAATTGTTATTTTAAACGCTTAGGTTCCGAGCTGCTTAGCTTATTCCAAATCATCTAAGTTTCTCTTGATATGTCCACGATAAACGGTCGTGATTTCTAAATTCAAGTGAGAATAATTTTACTGCAACACAAGTTAGTTCGTAGTCTGATATTATGAGTCTATTATTATTGTGCGAGTTTTGTTTGATTTTGTAATCATATGCTATGATATGGTATGGTCCGGTATGATATGATATGTTAAGAATAATATCATACAATATGGTACGTAAAGTGATAATATTTATAAGTGGTGAAGTCTATTATTATTTTGCGAGTTTTGTCTGATCATGTAATCATATGATATGATTTGGTATGGTCTGTTATGATATGATATGTTAAAAATAATATCATACAATATGGTACATGAAGTGATAATATGTTATAAGTTGTGAAATGCTCTTGTTTTCGGTCATGTTATATGTTTAGGGTATGTTTATGTTTATATGTCATGTATGCATGCAACTAAAATGTCAACGTGAAAAGATAAAATAAGTAAGTAAGTTGTATCGTCTCGAGTTACAGAGATATTTAGATAATTCTCCCAAGTTGGTTTATTATATGAGAGATATCACATATATTTATAAGTTTATAATGGTAGACATATATGTTTAGGATGGTACAAACTATGGAACCTTGCAAACTTTTAGTTTGTATCCAAAATGTACACTTAAACTAATACGACTTCTATAGGGGCACTCTATGTAAAGATTATGATAGATAATATTAGTTTACAAATTTATATTAAAATATTAATATTTTTTCATAGATGTGTAAATCTGGTCCTAGTAGGACGGGATAGTACCCGGAGATCAGTCCCGGTAGAGAAATAACGGGATTCAGAACTCCCGGTTTCAAAACCGGACCGGCATCGAGAGTCCCATTAAAATCCTTAACGGGACCGAGACTCCTGTTAAGGTACCGGTAATTTAAAAAAGAAAAAGAAAAAAAAGAGGACCGTCGAATCAAGTCGAATGCAACATCCAAAACTTTTAAAGTTGTTTTTTTTTATTTTTTATTACGATACCGAGAATTACTTCCCGTTACCGTCCCGTCAAAATATCGGGAAAAGAGGTCCCGTTAACAAAATTATCGGGAGTTGCCCGAGACGGGTGCAGGAGGTCCTGGGACTCCTGGTAAGCCAGGATTATACATGTGCAATGTTTTGTTTTGTGAGTTATATTTATTCTCGCTAAGTGGTAGCTCATTTTATATATTCATCTCTATTGTAGGTAAACAACATATGAACAAGTGACAAGGTGGATCAACGGTGACGATTGCGAGAGAGTTGAGTTATGGTCGCTTTTCACAAAGTAAAAAACTTTTTCTTTTACTTTCAGTTTTAATAAGTCGAACCCCGAAGATTTTATTTTTATGGTTTTAAGTTATGGTATTTTAAGTTACGTTTAACGTTACAACTTTATTTTGATATGATCTAAGATCATATTTATTTTTTTAAATTTATAATATCCAACCTCTAGTTTGGTTGTTTTATTTCAATGAGTTTTTAAATAAAAGTTTTATAATTATTTAAATTTATAATCTATATTATTAGTTTAAGACCATCTTCAACTAACCCTTAATTTGGGGATGAGACATATTTAGTGGGACAGCTCCAACTTACCCTAAATATTTACCCAAATTTGGGTAAAATAAATAATATCTACCCAAATTTGTGGTCCAACTATTCATCACCCAAATTTGAGGTCCAATTATTTTTAATTACAAATTCATCCACAAAAATATTAATATATAATTTGGACCATAATTTAAATAATATATGCAATAATACATATTATCATTGAGAAAGAAGAATAAATAATATGACATTAATAATTATACATAATATTGATTACCAAAATACAACTACATTAATACATATCAATTATACTAATAGTTATACAAACACAATACATAAAAATTAAAATTACAACGTAAACCATATAACTAGAAAAAAAATAAAAGCATGCATAATTTATAATAAACACACAAATTATTTAAACACAATTATATTTAATATAAATATAAATTAATTTAATATAAATATAAGTTAATTTAATATTGTTGACATACAAAAATAAATTAATGTTTAATTAGATTAATATTGACATAACATATTAGTAGAAGGGTTAATATGAAACTAATACAAAGTAATATTGAAGAGTATAAAAAGAAAATATTCCCAAAGTGAGATTTGGTGTGGTGAGTTAGAGTGAAAACACTATAACTGCACCTAATTTGGTAAAAAGTTAACCCAAATTTGAGTTTTGAGTTGGAGATGGTCTAACAATAGTTTTAAAATATACTACTATATTTCTAAAAAAATATAAAGTATGATAACAAAACGGTCGCAAATATTTTTCCATGACAACACAACTATATGGAATACTTAAAAAAAAAAATCTAACTCACATGCCCTGCTCTTTAGTACAAGCCAAAAAAATTAAGAAAAAAATAAAAAATAAAAGAAATTAAATTATTTAGGGATGAAGCAGTTTTTACTTTTTTACGATTGATTTAAAAAAAAATTAATAGTAACCGATCAATATGTTTATGGAATAAAATGTAAAAAAATTATTTTTAGTGTATTTTAGGCTTCTATACTGGTATTTTAGGAAAAAAAAAAAATTAGTTCAAATTAGAAAAGAGCAAATAAAAATAATGATATTTTGGGCAATTTCTCGTACTAAAATAACCATAAGTGTTCGCAATCGGCAGACTTATAAACCAATTACATATGTAATGAATGTAGTGTAATTTTCTTAACGCGTATATTCTGATTCATCGGGTGTCGGAAAATTATTAAAGGTATTACATTAAGTTATTACTTATTCAGGTGCGCACATATTGAAATCCACCAAACACACCGTAAATAGTTTGAGATAAAAGTGAGGAGAGCTCATATTTATTAAAATTCACGAGTATTGATAAAATAAAAGAGAGTATTGAAACATAAATACTTCATTAATGTCTATTGTCTAAATTTTACACTAAATTAGTTCAAGTCGTAGCATACATGTTTTCTGCATTATGTGTGACATATTAACGCTTTTATTTTAATGCATATGAAGTTTTTGTTTTGATGGCATATTTATAATATTAAAAAAGATAATATTCATATTGAAATCCACCAAACGCATGGTATAGTGTTTGAGATTAGAAATGAGGAGAGCTCGTATTCAAAGGAGTTTAAGTTAAAACTCACGAGTATTATTAAAAAATAAAAAATATTAAAGCATAAATACTTCATAAATGTCTATTGTCTTTTCACTTGAACATGCTACTTTGCAAACTAGATACAGTTCCACTAAACTAGATTAACACGTTTGTTTTATTTTCTTAGACAATTTTTTTACTACATTAGTTCAAGCCGTAGCATACATGTCTTCTTCATACATGTCTTTTTCATTATGTGTGACATTATTTGTTTTTTTATTTTTTATTACGATACCGGGAGTAACCTCCAGGTACCGTCCCGTTAAAATACCGGAACAGGAGGACCCGTTAACAAAATTACTGGGTGTTGCCCGGGATGGGAGCGAGAGGTCCCGCGACTCCCAGTAAGTCAGGAATATGCATGTGCAATGCTTTGTTTTGTAAGTTATATTTATTCTCGTTGAGTGTTAGATCATTTTATATATCCATCTCTATTGTAGGTAAACAACATATGAAAAAGTGACAAGGTAGATCAACGACAATTGCGAGAGAGTTGAGTTATGGTTGTTTTTCACAAAGTAAAACACTTCTGTTTTACTTTCAGTTTTAATAAGTTGAACACAAAAAATTTATTTTTATGGTTTTAAGTTATGACATTTTCAGCTACGTTTAACGTTACAACTTTATTTTGATATGATCTAAGATCATATTTATATTTTAAATTTCTAAAACGCAACCTCTAGTTTGGTTGTTTTATTTCATTGAGTTTTTATATAAAAGTTTTATTTAATGATTTAAATTTAGAATCTCAGTTATTATTTTAACAATAGTTTTAAAAAATTACTGCTATTTTTCTAAAAGATTTTTAAAAAAAGTAAAACTGTCGCAAATATTTTCCATGACAACACAACTATATGACTAAAAACTTATTGCTTGTGCATTCAATTGATGCAGGAATTTATATATATTGATATCAATATCAAACTTATTTTCAACTTAAATTATTTGAGATTTTCGTAACTATGTATGATTTAAGCATAACAAAGGCGTTTATGTCATGGCGATAAACATCCGTTCAAACGCTGAATACTTAATGTTCCGTAAATAGATTGTAAATAGCGACTGCTATAACGTGTTATCCGTTTACAACTAAAATTTAATCCATATTATAATTTTTAGTTACAAATTTTGAACAATTTTGTAAACATATATATACAACAACTTATTACGTTGGTTATATCCAAATTAGCAATAGTTTACATGAGTATATACTAAAAAAGGAATTGCCCAAAATTCAATTTTTTTATTATCGATTCTCCAAAAATTCACCCAAACATGTTTTTTTTCTTCTCAAAATACATGTAAATTTCATGTTAAAACACGAAATACTCTTTTAAAAAATGTAAAACTAATCACATGCTCTACTCTATAGTACAAGCCAAAAAAATTAAGAAAAAATTAAAAATTAAAAAAATGAAGCAGTTTTTACTTTTTTAAGTTTAATTTTTTTTTAAAAATAAATAAATAGTAACCGATCAATATGGAAATGAAATAAAATGTAACGAAATTGTTTTAAGTGTATTTTACGCTTTTGTAGTGGTAATTTTAGGAAAAAAATTAATTTTAGTGCATATTAAAAAAAACCAAATAAAAACAGTGATATTTTGGGCAATTTCTCTTACTAAAATAACCATAAGTGTTCGCAATCGGCAGACTTAGAAACCAATTACATATGTAATGAATGTAGTGTAATTTTCTTAACACGTGTATTTTGATTCATCGGGTGTCGGAGAATTATTGTAGGTATTATATTAAGTTATTGCTTGTTCAAGTGCGCACATATTGAAATCCCCAAACACACGGTAAATAGTTTGAGGATAAAAGTTAGGAAAGCTCATATTTATTAAAATTCACGAGTATTGATAAAAAAAAAAGAGTATTGAAACATAAATACTTTATTAATGTCTATTGTCTAATTTTTTTACTACATTAGTTCAGGCCGTAGCATCCATGTCTTTTGCATAATGTGTGACATATTAACGCTTTTATTTTGAGATTCTTGTTTTGATGGCCTTTTTATAATATTAAAAAAGATAATACTTAAAATATTGCTTGTCCTCGTGCGTTCATATTGAAATCCACAAAACGCATGGTAGAGTGTTTGAGAATAGAAATGAGGAGAGCTCGTATTCAGAGGAGTTTAAGTTTAAATTCACGAGTATTATTAAAAAAGAAGAGTATTGAAGCATAAATACTTCATAAATGTCTATTATCTTTTCACTTGAACATGCTACTTTGCAAACTAGATACAGTTGTACTGAACTAGAGTAACACATTTGTTTCATTTTCTTTAGGCAATCTTTTTCCTACATTAGTTCAAGCCGTAGCATACATATTTTATGCATTATGTGTAACATATTAACATTCTTTTAACTTTTTTTTAAATATATATATATATATAAGCTTATTGTTTTGATGGCATATTTATAATATTAAAAAGATGAACAGTTTCTTTAATTTCAATGAAAAGTTTATAAGAATGGGGAGCTTACCTTATTTTCCAATACTCCATAAAATTATTTTTCATATCCACCAAATAACACAAATATCGCAATAATTTGGATATTTCTACATCTCTTTTCTTTTTACATAGAAGACTTAAAATATTTTTTTACAACAAAATTTTAGTAAAAAATTAGATAATAGCCAAATGAATTTTGTTGTTTTTTACTTTTATATGTTTCTCTATCCAAAAGTGTTTGAAATCGAATATTTTTTGTTAGTTGTAAGTTCGAAACTCTATTTTTGTTGTAACTTCTAAATATTATTATTGTTTCGAATTTTGCAAGTATTAAAATAATGGTATATAGTGAAATACAAAAAAAAAAGAAAAAGTTTACAGTTAAAGTTATCACTATCGTAAAATAATAGCATAAATATCATATTTGCCGATAAAAGTGTAGTTAAAAAATTATTTATAAAACGACTCATGCATCACCCTGCGCATGCGGCACGGAAATTGCGGCACGGAAGGCTTCCTTCCGCAGCCACGCGGAAGAGATCTACCGCGGAAGGAAGCCACGCAGCATACGGAAGCCTGACTTCCGTGTCAGGTGCGGAAGGAAAAACTTGTCCCGGGGCAGGTTTCCGTTGGGGGGTAGAGGAGAGAGAAGGCTGACGTGGCGCAATCTTGTGCGTCGAAAATAATACCGTTTTTCAATCCAACGGCTCAAAAAAATTGTCCGTTATTACACTATAAACCCCATCCGAAATTTTCTCTATAAATACAAACCATTTTCACAACATTTTTCACAATTCATCCGATTTTCTCTCTAAAATTTCAATACTTTCTCTCTAAAATTTCAACTCATTCACTCCAAAATACATTCAAAAGTTCTACAATTTTATAGATATGTCTCGGGAATCATCTCATCGACGAAATTCCCGGGATCGGTCTCGCACTGTAACTCCTTCTCTGAATCGGGAAGAAGTTAATCAACCGCCCCGAAATCCATCTCCCCGACTCCAATATCCACAAAATTGGTTAAACCTATCCGAATTTCCAAATTTCGATAATACCGAAAACCCAATTCCGACTCATACTCCTATACCGAATTACCATCCACCAACCTACCCGTACTCCCAACAAGAAATGACCGAGCTAGCTCAATTTGCCCCGGTAAATCCTTACGTCCACGGTCAAACAAGTTATTCGGTACAACCACAAAATGTTTATCAAGATCCATATCAAGTTTATCAACAACAACTTCTTCATTTCGAATCACAATCACCAACACATCCTACTCCACCTCGTCCCCGTCCACGATCCCAACCTCCTCGTCCACCATCACAACCTCCACCAACACAACCTCCTCCACCTTCATATCCTCCACCTCCGACACATCCTCCACCTCCAACACAACATTCACAAGAAGAACAAGATGAAGAAGAAGCCAACATCTCCGAGACTCAAGAGATTCCAAGGACTCAACGGAAGAAAAGGAGAGGAAGGTCCGAGATGTGGAATTACTTCTTAGAAATTGAAGACGACGAAGGACGAAAAGGCGCTTGCCGGAAGTGCGGGAGACACATCAAATGCGGTAGTAGAGAACAAGGTACTTCTTCTTTACGTCATCACTACAGAAAATGTCAAGGTCCTGACTCATCTTCTTCATCTCAGGTACGCCATGACCCCGAACATTTTAAAAAGAATTAGTTAGATATATTGTTTCTACCGATCAAGCTTTTTCACATGTAGAATCTAAAGGGTTTGGTAGGTTTGTTCATTACTTAGTTCCTACAATTCAATTAGTTTCTAGAAAAACTTTAAGAAATGACGTAATGAGATATTATAATGAAGAAAAAGAATTACTCCAAGTTTTGTTTCAAACTGGTGATTTTAACGTTGCACTAACGTCGGATATTTGATCGGGTAACGCTAAAATGGATTACATGAGTGTCGTAGTCCATAACATAGACTCGGCATGGAACCTTAACAAAAGGATAATTGCGTTTAAAAGAATTGAAAGTAGTCACACCGGAGATGCTATTTTAGAAATATTATTAAGTGTTATAGAAAAATGAAACTTAAAAAATAGAATAATTTCTATAACTTTAGATAATGCAACGAACAATGACGCTATGATTCGAGCTTTACGTCTAAAAATTCCTAATGAAGAGTCTCTTTTACATCAAAGATGTGCGACACATATAATAAACCTCATTGTGAGAGCGGGATCGACACATTTTCAAGACTCAATTGATAAAATTTGAAATTCAATTTCATGGTTAAATAGTTCAACGTCTAGGGTAGATGAATTAAAAAGAAGATTTTTATTAAACGGATTAGCGGATAGAACATTCCATACCGATGTTAAAGTTAGATGGAATTCAACTTACTTGATGTTAAACCAATTTTTAGCCGATAGATACGTAAATGTTATTGTAGAATATGTTAACCGAATTGGCGGCCATGAGATAACGGAGGATGACATAGCTAAATGTTCTTGTTATATGCGATTTTTAAATTTATTTTACGATGAAACATGTGCTTTATCCGCTGTTTATACTCCAACTTCATATTTAGCTATTCATAGCGTAAGTGCAATAGCACAACATCTTAGTGATTCCAATAGTTTTGAATTTTTTCGACCTTGTGTTGCTTCAATGAGAGCTAAATTTGATAAATATTGGGTGGCTGGTAAAATTCCTTACTTATATGGTTTTGCGGCTATATTAGATCCTAGAATAAAATTTAGTGGTTTTCTTACATTTGCAAATTATTTGAAACGTCAAACCGAACAAGATTACGTTACACATGATCATCCAAGGATCGTGGAAGAATTTTATTCGTTTTTCAGGACCTACCAGCGACGTGTAATGTCGCAACCTGTAGAGATGAATCCACCAAGGCCACCAACAACTAGTCGAGGAATCTTTCGAGACATTGCTCGTTTTGCACGAGGAGGAACTTCAACGCCAAAATCATCACCCCATCCGGAGCCACCTGTGGAGACGTCGGAGCATGACGAGATTCTTTTGTACAATTCTCAACAATTTGCTAGTATGAACATCAACGAACTTTAGATAATGTAAAATGTGTAATGTTTCATTTTTATTATTTCTAAAGTTTGTAATGAATTTCAAATTAGTCATATAAATTACATTTCATAATATTACACTACTTTAAAATTTATTACATTTTTACTCCCTTTAAACCATTTTATATATCAATTTTTTATTTTTAATTATTAAATCTTCCGACGGAAGGAATGGTTTCCGCCGGAAAAACCATTTCCGCACAGTGGCGGTTTCCGCGCATGCGGTGCGCGGAAATTTCCTTCCGCCGGAAGTCTTTTTTCCGCTTGGGCGGTGAACGGTATTCCGTTCCGTCCGACTGCCCAGGTTGACTCATGCATAAGATAGAAAAAAGTGAAAACAAAATCTACAATAAAAGTCTAACAAAAATCCTACACGGACTTAAAGAAAGAGTTCAGCACAAAGTACATAATCAAAATAATGATATCACAACTAATTATACATAAATATTTATACTCCGCTACTAATTTAACAAAAACAATCCAAAACACATTAAAATATAAACTATATCAATGGATTAAACAAAAAAAGTGAAAAATAATTGATTTCAAACTCAAATTTAACCAAATAATAAGATTAAAAACTATGGATTTGAACTACAGAATTCAAACTAACTACTAGTTTAATAAAAAGAAATGCTAAATATTATCATATTTTAACAATGGTATTGGACCATTTATCACGAGATTAGTATCGCAAAAGTGGAAATTGTTAGTCTCGCAGTTTTTTTAAGTCCAAAATAATTCCGATTTTATACACACTGGTGCCAAAATAAATAAAAAATCGAATTTTGATTTGGTTTGAAAACCTTTCAATAATTAGAATTTAAGAACTTAAATTAAGTTGATTAAAATAATTAAACTCGCAATTTGTGCATAAAAAATAAAAAAAAATTACGTAACCTCTAGAGTTTCTTGATGTTCGTTTGCCCTTATATTTAATTTACCCGTCTCTTCAGCTTCCTATTATACTAGCTAGGCTAGCCTTAATAAGTCAGTGGTAACCTTATAAATAATACAAAATCATATATTTTTAGGAAGAAACATTTTTTACTTTTTAAAATTTAATTTTTTTAAAGTAAATAAATAATAACCGATCAATATGGATATGGAATAAAATGTAAAATAAAAAATAAAAAATTAAGTGTATTTTAGGATTTGGTACTGATATTTTAGGAAGAAAACTAATTTTAGTGAATATTAGAAAAAATCAAATAAAAACGAAAATATTTTGGGCAATTTCTCGTACTAAAATAACCATAGTCATTCACATTGGCATACTTAGAAACCAATTACATATGTAATAAATGTAGTGTAATTTTCTTAACAAGTATATTCTGATTATTGCAGGTATTACATTAAGTTATTGCTTGTTCAGGTGCGCACATATTGAAATCCACCAAACACACCGTAAATAGTTTGAGAATAAAAGTGAAGAGAGCTCATATTTATTAAAATTCACGAGTATTGATTGAAACGTAAATACTTCATTAATGTCTATTGTCTAAATTTTTTACTACATTAGTTCAGGCCTTATCATACATGTCTTCAGCATTACGTGTGACATATTAACGCTTTTATTTTAATACATATGAGATTCTTGTTTTGATGGCATATTTATAATATTAAAAAAGATAATACTTATAATATTGCTTGTTCTCGTGCGTTCATATCGAAATCCACCAAACGCATAGTAGATTGTTTGAGAATTGAAATGAGGTGAGCTCCTATTCAGAGGAGTTTAAGTTTAAATTCACGAGTATTATTAAAAAAAAATAAGAGTATTGAAGCATAAATACTTCATAAATTTCTATTATCTTTTCACTTGAACATGCTACTTTGCAAATTAGATACAATTACACTAAGACCTTGTTTGGTAGGAAGGATTTTGGAGGGATGGATTAAGATAATAGAAATTTATTATTTTGGAGGGTTTGGAAGGATGAATTGTATTAATTTATTATTTGGTATTAAAGAATGAAAGAAAATAAGAGGGAAATGGATGGATCTGTATCCATGGGTCCCACAAAAAATGCTCTCCTCTCATTTTGGAAGGATTGGAGAATGGAGAACAAAAATGATTTTTATATCTTTTTTTTCTCTTTTTTGTATATATTAAATACATGTGCATTCTAGTTTTTTTTTCCTTTTTTGTTGTTGGTTATTAAATACATTGATCTTTAATTTTTTTTTTTTTTTTGTATTTCTTTTTTTCATCACCAATTTATGACTAGCAATATTATCAAAGTTTATAAAATTTATTATTTTTATTTTTCGTCATGATCAAATAATTGTTTGTTCAAACAAAAGTTTGAATATTTTTATGACTTTGTTTATCGATTTTTTAAAACTTTGTGTGTTTGGGTATTACAACTTATGTGATGTATGGTTATAAATTATTATTATTTATTTAAATAGATGAACAAGAAAACTCAACAATTGATTGGGAGATAAAACCAAGAAATGATAATTTAGAAGATAGCTAAATTATGCGACCATAAATTTATTTTGTTATATTAAATAAAATTTTGGATTAGATAACTAAATTAATATATGTATATATATTTAATACTTTTTTTTTTACGATATATCATATATAGTTATGCAGCTTAATAATTACATGCACATTAATTTTTATAATATAAATAAATTGTGTAAATTAAAGATCAATTTGATAATATATAGGAGTATTATTGTAAATTACCATTATAAAATATATCACACCATTAAAGTTTTATTTATACCAAACAAATATGAGAATAAATATTAATCTTTTCTCTCGTCATACCAATCAACTTTTTGAAAAGTTACAATCCACTCATTTCCGTTCATTTCCTTTCCATCCTAAACAATCCATTCACCCATTTTTCCATCCCTCCTACCAAACAAAGCCTAAACTATATTAACACATTTGTTTCATTTTATTTAGATCATTTTTTACTACATTAGTTCAAGCGTAGCATACATGTCTTATGCATTATGTGTTACATATTAACATTCTTTTAATTTCTTTAAAAATATATCTATATATATATATATATATATATATATATATATATATGAGCTTATTGTTTTGATGACAAATTTATAATATTAAAAAAATTAACATGTTCGTCTTTATTTCAAATAAAAGATTAAAAAGAATTGGGAGCTTACCTTATTTTCCAATCCTCCATAAAATTATTTTCCATATCCACCAAATAACTCAAATGTCACAATAATTTGGATATTTCTCCATTTTTTTTCTTTTTACATAGAAGATTTAAAATAATTTTTTACAACAAAATTTTAGTAAAAAATTAGATACACACCGAATTTATACACACTGGTGCCAAAATCCAAAAAAATCGAATTTTGATCAGGTTTGGAAGCCTTTCAATAATTAGAATTAAGAACTTAAAATTAAATTGATTAAAAAACTTAAACTCAGTATTTGTGAATAAAAAAATAAAATAAAAATTTACCTAACCTCTAGATTACCCGTCTCTTCAGCTTCCTATTATACTAGCTAGGCTAGCCTTAATCAGGGGTAACTTTGTAAATAATACAAAATCAAATAACTTGGAATTCCCATCACTGATTAATATCAGTGTCATCATTTGCTGTTTGCAGCACATCAAGTTATATGACCAGGTGAAAAATTATTGTTTTTTTTGCATGTCCGATATTGCTTGGCAAAGGTCATGGAAATGGAAGCTGAGGATTCTTCAAGAAAGTCTGGAGAGATTTCGAAGCTCAATAATAGCCTGATTGATATCGTTGTCTTCTCTTGGTGTGTAAAGGATGTTCTCAACGAAGAGCTATTCAAACATTAGGTCTCTCTCTCAAAAATTAAATGTCAAAGAATATATTTGACTTATTCGAAATTCAATTGACTATATTAAATATATTTAAAAAAGGAAATATCAATTAAGTTTGTAATCAATAACAACTACAAAATAAAAAATTCGTAACTGTACGTCATATTACCAACATAGGCACAAATTAACCAAAATTATCACGAAAATCATATAGATTTTGGGAATCAGTAAGTATAACTGAATTACAAAATAAATTTTTAAATTTCAAATTCTCAAGATTATATTCGATTGATATAAATTTCATTTATTAGTAATATATACCGAATATTTAGGCATCATTTTAGGAACGAAAAAGATAACGTTTTATTGTTTAAATCTAAAAGATTTTAGACTAAATATATTCGGAAAGAATATATCTTAATATCAATATGGAATTATTCGAATTAATAGTTAAAATTAAGAACAGAATGGAATAAAGATTATATAAATTAAAATTGCCAAAATAAAGGCTACAAAACAAGAAATTTGAAGTTGTACACCACAAATTAACCAAAATTAACATGTAAAGCAATGTTTTTTTCCCAGATAAGTTACCAGATTTTAAGTAAAAAAATAAAAAATTAAATTTCAAAATTTGAGATTATATTCGAATGATTCAAAATTAAATTATTGACTATATTAATTATAAATAAAAAAAATATCAATCATGTTTATAATTAATAACAACTGCCAAAACAAATCCATGAAATCATGAAATATCATTTATTTTTCGTTGTCTACTCGACATTAAAATTACCAGAAATTAACTAATATTTCATCTGGACGGGTTTTAACCAAAATTCATTTCAAATCGGATTCTTAGTAGTCAAACGTTAATTATTAAAAATAACAGATACTTTAATGAAATATATTTAATTTAAAATAGAAATCAACCAAAAATCGTTAATGGTACGGTTGACTAATTAAACACCAATAAAATATATTTATTAACTATTTCAATTATGATAATAGATAGAAGTCACGAAAATCACTTAAATCAAGGTTAATTTGCGTTAATATTTGATATTCAGTAACCTACGAAAATTAAATAAAAATAATAAAAAAGACATAACTGAAATTGCATTTACCAATGTCCCACGTATGACTTAGTGGGTATTTCTCAAACGTATGTAAAAGATTGGGTAATGTTTAATTTGGTTTAGTTAGAGTAATTTTTCTTAATATAAAATAATATTGAAAAATATAAAAAGATAATATTATTTTTTGTGGTAGAATTTGGTGTTACGAGTTTGAGTGAAAACACTGTACTTTCACTAAATTTGATAAAATTGTTAGTCTCGCAGTTTTTTTAAGTCCAAAATAATTCCGATTTTATACACATTGGTGCCAAAATAAAAAAAAATCGAATTTGGTTTGGAAGCCTTTCAATAATTAGAATTAAGAACTTAAAATTAAATTGATTAAATAAAAAAATAAAAATAAAAATTTACCTAACCTCCAGATTACCCGTCTCTTCAGCTTCCTATTATACTAGCTAGGCTAGGCTTAATCAGTGGTAACCTTGTAACTAATACAAAATCAAATAACTTGGAATTCCCATCACTGATTAATATCTCAGTGTCATCATTTGCTGTTTGCAGCACATCAAGTTATATTGCATGTCCGATATTTTTTTTGCAAAGGTCACGGCAATGGAAGCTGAGGATTCTTCAAGAAAGTCTGGAGAGATTTCGAACCTCAATAATAGCCTGATTGATATTGTTGTCTTCTCTTGGTGTCTGAAGGATGTTCTCAATGAAGAGCTATTCAAACATCAGGTCTCTCTCTCTCTCTCTCGTCGTTTTTGTTTATAATATTTCCAGTTTTGTTCTTAGTTTTTTATGGCCATTTTACAGACTTGCAACATGTGAAAATAGCCCTTGTAAATATATAACAGAACACATTTGAACATCTTCTTCTTTTCCAGTAATATATATACAAGTTACATCATGCATGTGGCTCTTCTAACGTATTTTAGTTTTTATTTATTTATAATCTCAGTGATGAGCATACGTGAAGAATAATATTAAGAAACTGTTGCTAAATGGCAATTTTTTTTGTGTGTGATTAATCATCTGAAAGGCTTGAAATATACAATCATATAAGCGCATTCTGTTCATGGTTAAGTAAGAGCTTTTTCGTAGAAAATAAACAGACCCAAATATATATTTTCTAATTTAAACGAAAACTAAAGCCTTAAAGAAAAACTAAACTAAACAAATCTGTAGTAACGTGGGCCGGGTCGGGGCTCCAAGCAGAAAGGACGTCCCGTTGACTTTGCCTTGTTGACCTCCGAAACTTTAATTTTGTGTTGTTATAATTATATGTTAGCTATTATTGTGTGTGTATATATATATTTATTTCAGTATTTTTTAGCTTTCGAAGTCTTAAAAAATAATTAAGCACAGCGTTCTTCTCCCCTTTTCTTCCGTTTCTTCTTCTTTTTACTTTTTCTTCTGTAGAAGAAGAAGAAGCAGAATAAGAATGAAGCGGAAGAAGAGGGAAGAAAGACGTTGTACTCGATTATATACGATTCTTTAGTTTTTCTACGAACTTGTTATATGGATCACATTTTTGAGGGAGAGAGAGAGAGAGAGAGAGAGAGAACTTCTCTGTCAATTTTCAATTCAAGAATCGTATTTCTGCTTTCCCCGCAACGGAATTCTGTTTTCCTTCTTCTACAACAAAGCTCTTCGTCGCTTTTATTCTCCGATGCAATTCACAGTAATTCTTTTTTGCGTTTGGTACATAGGGTTTGATCGTTTTCTTGATTCTCAAGTTACGACCGCCTTATTATTTTTGCAGATTTCTGTCAGGTAATCGTGGAAAGATTTCGGAATCTTGTTTGTTTGGGTGATCTAATAATATTATTATATTCTCAAAATTTCCATGGCTGTGTCAGTTTTTTGGTGTTGTTATCGTTCTTTGTGTTTTACGCTATAAAATTAAAACAAATCCCGTTGTCCTTTCATTCCGAAGATCACTACTTTGTCTCAGTTTTTATTATATCCTTTCTTTGTGTCAGTTTTTTTGTTGTTGATATCGTTCTTTGTGTTTTACGCTATTTCTGTCAGCTTTGACTATATATTAGGATTCTTATTGTAGGTGGTACAAATCCCATTGTCCTTTCCTTCCGAAAATCACTACTATGAGTCGTTTAAGTTCCCTTTACTGGAAGAGACAAGAGCAGTTCTTTCGGCGAATCTCCGTGACATGGAAAGAGCTCCTTTTGCGGGTGTCACTTCACTTCAGAGGTTGTCCTCCGACGAAGTTCCGACATACAGAGTCAACGTTGACTACTGGAGATCAAGCGCCGGGAAGATGTCCCACACATTGTCCACCGGCGATATCTTTGTCCTGACTGACTCAGTACCCGGCGAAGCTTTCGACTTTGCAGAAGAACAACGGGCTTGGACTCTCGCTTCGGTTGTGAGTGCCTACAGCGTCGATGCAAGTGATGAGAAAGGAATTTCCATTTCGTTTGAGGCTAAGTTTTCAAACATGTTTTGTGAATTTAATGCTGGGAATACACCGACTTTTGCTGTATTCTTGGCAAACGTACAGACTCAAGAAAGGATATGGAGCGTTCTGTGTACGAACAGAAACTCGTCCCTTATCAACAGTATCTTGCTTCCCAAGGTCTATATATACTTGTTAATATGTCCTCGTACATTTTTATATGATTTCAAGCTTTTGAACATCGTTTTGATTTTTCACAGTTTCAGCCTTTTAACAAAAGACACATTTGCTGCTCGGTGGGGAAGATCTCGGGTGTGTTATCGAAGAAGCTTAGTGATTCTCAGTCGAAGGTGGTTTTGAAGTCATTGTGTTGTATTAGATGCAGCGGCGAGCCTTCGGTCAAACTTGTATGGGGTTCACCGGGGACAGGCAAAACTCACACTCTCAGCGCTTTGATTTTCGCGCTATCGGAAGTGGGAAGTAGAACGATCATATGCGCCAATTCGATTCCCTCGATTATGGGATCAGCTCGATATTATCTAAGACTTGCGAAAGGGTTGTCTTTGGAATCTATGGATCATCTTCCTTTGTGTTCGTTAAATAATGTTGTGTTTTATGGGGACAAAAATCATGCGGTGAATGTTGATCCGGATATTGAAGAAATACTGCTGAGCTCTCGTGCTGCGAAGGTCCTGGAAGCTCTCCGACCGTTTATGGAATGGAGGCATTGTTTCACGTCAATGATCCAATTTCTTGAAGATTGTGCTTCTGAAAGAGATGAACGGGTGTTTTCTTCAAACGTTCAATCGCTTCGAAAATTCATCTCAATGTTCCGTTCCCATTTTCCTCGAAATTCTGTGACTGGCATTGTTTTTGCAGCGATGGATTCGCTTGTTCGAACCTCCCGTAATTCGTTCGAAGCTCAGTCATCAGAAGACTCGAATGCGATATACTCGATTATGGATCGTTCGATCTCGATTCTTCCTCGCCTGAAAGATCTATTTTGGTCCCTCGATGAATTTCTTCCATCGGTATTGAATAAATCGACTGTAAGAGAACTATGTCTCCAGGCAAGCACAATAATATTCTGCACTGCGTCTAGTGCGTATGAGATTTCTCAAGTGCGAACAAACCCGATTAGTGCTCTAATTATTGACGATGCCCAACGATTAACAGAATGTGAATCCTTGATACCCTTGCAACTCCCTGGCCTCAAACATGCTATTTTCTTTGGCGACGAGTGTCAAATGCCTTCTTCTGTTTCTAGCAAAGTAAGTTTCCAAAATACTCTACTTTTTTTGTTGAAATAGATCATCCAAATCTGACTTTTCCTTTTGTTTCTGCGAAAGATTGCTGCTGATTCTAGATTTGGGAGAAGTTTATTCACACGCTTGAGCTTAAACGGCTATCGGAAACAAGTTCTAAACACTCAGTACAGAATGCATCCTCTGATTAGTGTGTTCCCGCGAACAAAATTTTATAATGACTCGATTTCCGATGCGCCAAATGTTGGAGAAAAAAGTTACTCGAAATCTTATCTTCCGGGTTCACTATTCGGTCCATATTCATTCATCAACATTTCGTGTGGCACTGAAGACATGGATGATATTCATCGCAGCTGGAAGAATGTTATCGAGGTTTCGGTTGCTTTGAAGATCATCTTTAACCTTTACAAGGGTACATCACTAACTATTATCTATCTTTATTCACAAGGTATGTCTCTGATTATTTTCTTTGTACTTAGCTTGGAAAGTGAACAATAAAAAGGTTAGCATCTGTGTGACATCTCCGTACACAGCGCAAGTGATCGAAATACGAGAGAAGCTCGGAAATAAGTACAGCGGTTTCGACGGATTTGAAGTTCAGGCAATGCAAATCGATGAGTTGCACGGTACAGAGGTGGATATTCTGATGCTTTCTACGGTCCGGTCGAATTCCAAGGGATCGATAGAGTATCTCTCTAACCCTCAGATGACTAATCTAGTTTTGACTAGAGCCAGGTATTTATTCTCTTATGTTTTCATCTAGTTAAATATGTTTTATCGTCCGTGACAAGTTCATTCCTATGTAAACGCAGACATTGTCTGTGGATTGTGGGGCAAGAAAGAACCTTATCTAAGGGTCAATCTATTTGGACTGATATCATACGCAATGCTAAGGAACGAGGAAATTTCCATAATGTCGAGGAAGATGATGAGATTGCAGATTTTGTAGTCGAAGTGAAGAAAGATCTTGATCAGTTGGACGACTTTCTTTCCTCCGACAGTTTAGTTTTCTCAAATGCTTTGTGGGAGGTATTCAATATTTCCGATTGCTTTCTTAGAGCATGTACAATCCCATTTCAAATAGAAATCTTTATACTATTCATTATATATATATATATATTATATATATATATATATATCAAGGCTGGTTTTGCCAAGTTTTGAAAACAAAATCACTGTTTACCTTTTTCTTTTTTAATTCTTCTGATTTGTCTCATTGATGCATGGTTTATGGTTCTATCTGTGATGTGTTTTATCCTCTCTCTCTCAGGTTCTATTCAGCGACAACTTTAAGAAATCGTTTGTTAAACTAAAGTCGCTTGAGCTTAAAAAGTCAGTTATTCATTATTTGATGAAACTATCAAATGGGTGGAGACCAAGTAAGAGAGACGTGAATGTGACTTGTGAGAGATCAAGACAAGTTCTGAAGCAATTTAAAGTTAAAGATCTGTGTATCGTTTGCTCCGTGGATATCGTAAAGGAACAATCGTACTTTCAAGTTTTGAGAGTGTGGGATCTTTTGCCTCTCTGTGAGATTCCTGTATTAATGAAACGCCTCGATACCTTTTTCCTCACTTACACTGATAAGTTTCTCAATCTTTGCAAGATAACGTGTGTGGAAAGGCAAGTTGTTCAATCACATAATTTCACATAAAACTTGTTTTTCCCTGTGACTCAGGTGTTTCTGATATCTCTTTTACATTTTATTTCCAAATGTTGCAGGGGTTTGGAAATTCCGAAGACGTGGGAAAGCTCCAGAAACATTGTTCGGTATAAGAAACCACTTAAAGCCAGACAAAAAACAGTGGCTCAGCTCTGTGATGATGAATTTTTGGAAAATTCGAGTTCGATGGATGAGGGTTCAAGGGTGAGTGGTAGTTTATTACTCATGAAATTCTATCCCTTGTCCTCTAGAATGGCTGGTCAATTGCTGTCTAGCTGCGAGAGTACAGAATCGGAGCTTCCGTTTGAATTGACAAGCAAAGAAATTGAGATCATCGAATTCGAACGAAGTTCGTTTGTTCTCGGTAGATCTGGAACGGGAAAGACCACTGTTTTGATCAGAAAGTTGTGCCAGAGAGAGCAGCTATATCACATTGCTTCAAAAGGCTTTCATGACCACCATGATTGCGATAAAAGAACCGAAGATGAAAATATAATATACGACACGGATAATAAATTTTTGCGGCAGATCTTCGTGACAAACAATCCTAGACTTTGCTTTGCAGTCAAGCAAAATGTAATGGGACTGAAAAGGTATTACATTTTGAAGCCTTATCAACTGACTTTGAGCGTAATTTTCCTTCCTTATTGCCTTGCTGTATTTCAAGTATTGTAACTGTATCGTTTTCGTGTAGATTTTGGGACACCGGGATCTCCAGAGAAGATTTATGTCCGGTTCCGTATGATTATATAGACAATTTTTCGCAGTTCAACTAAATCCCGAATTCATTTATGCATCTTCCTCGGAAGGAATTCCCTCTGGTCATCACATTTAATAAGCTACTCATGATGCTGGATGGCACACTGGGAGATTCGTTTTTCGATAAATTCCCCGGAATCAAAGATGATTCAGTTCATAGTTCCAGAAGGAAAAGAAGAGAATTGATGGCGTTGGAAACTTTCGTACGGACAAAATGCGTCGATTTTGAGAAGTTTAGTTGTTCTTATTGGCCTCGTTTTGTGATGGGATTCACAAGAGGGCTCGAACCGTTGAAAGTATATTCCGAGATAATGTCGCACATAAAGGATGGCCTGAGACGCGGGAATCTCCATGACAGAGAGCTCAGTCGAAAGGACTACTTTCTCCACAGTCGAAGCCGGGCATCGAATATAAGTGCCTCCGAATGTGATAAAATATATGACATCTTCTTACAATATGAAGAAAAAAAGACGGCGAACGGAGAGTACGATTTGGCTGATATGGTTTCTCATCTGCACCGTCGACTCAAAGTCAATGAATACCCCGGTGAGAAGTTTGACTTTGTTTACGTCGATGAAGTCCAAGATTTGACCATGGCTCAGATCGCGCTTTTCAAGTCCATTTGCGGAAATGTAGATGAAGGGTTCGTGTTCGCGGGAGATACGGCCCAGACGATCGTGAAGGGAAACGATTTTCGATTCGAGGACATTCGTTGTCTTTTCTACCGGGAATTCTTGTTGAAATCGAGACACGGAGAGAAAGGTCTTGTCGCCGAGCCGTTTCATTTGAGGCAGAACTTCAGAACCCATGATCGCATCTTGAAGCTGGCACAGAGCGTCACCGACCTTCTCTGCCATTTCTTTCCTCAATCCATAGACTTGCTTAGCCCCGAGATGAGTCTCATTGATGGAGAAACACCGGTCTTGGTCGAGTATTTGAGCGCCGAAAATGAACTCTCTTCCATGTTTGCAAACTCTCGTGAGAATTCCATGAATCTTGTCGGTTTCGGGGCAGAGCAGGTGATTCTAGTTCGGGACAGCAATGTTAAGAATGAAATCTTGACTTCTAGCGGGAAGCATGTTCTAGTTCTTACAATCGAGGAATGCAAAGGCCTTGAGTTTGAGGTGATTACTTAAGAAAATTCAATTAGTAAATACTGAATTTTAATCGTTTTCGCATAATTAATGGACATTTATTTATTTTCTCTTATGTAGGACGTGATTCTGTTTAATTTTCTCTCCTCGTCGCCTGCGCAAAATGAATGGAGAGTGATGTTAGAGTACATGAATAGCAAAGCTCCACGTCATGCAAGTCAAACCGAATCTTTTCCGGTTTTCTGCGAGACGAAGCATAGAGTGTTGTGTTCTGAGCTGAAGCAACTTTATGTTGCAATTACTCGTACTAGACAAAGGTTATGGATATTTGAGAACACAGATGCCCTACAACAAAGCATATTGTACGATTACTGGAAAAATCTTAAAATTGTTGAAGCTAGAATATTTGACTATGCAATCCTGAAGGAGATTCAGGTTTCAAGCACCCCCGAAGAGTGGATTTCACGCGGCATCAAGGTCGTCTTTCTTTACTCAGGCTTTGTCATTGATACATTCAAACCATTCTTGATATATATTTGTGATGAACTAACAGTAGTACTATCTTTTATGGGATTATTTCAACTTTTACATTCATTTTTTTCAGCTTTTTCATGCGCAAAACTATGGGCCCGCCAAAATGTGTTTTCAAAAAGGAAAACATGCGTTTTGGGAGAAGAAAGCTGAAGCAGCCGGCCTCCAGTTTAGTGCACTGCAAATATATAGTTTGAATCCTGCGATATCGCATGCCTATCTCAAGAAAGCCGCTGAAATATTTGAGTCCATCGGAATGTATGAACAATCCGCTCAATGTTTTTACGACTCGAAGGAGTACCTAAAAGCAGGTATTTTTAAGTACTAATAAAACAAAGAACTTGTTTTTTCTTAATCTTCTTCAGTTTCAAGATTATGGTATTAATATTTTCTTACTATTCGCAAATGATATTTCTTTTGAAGGTTTGATTTATTGGGAAAAATTTGGCGATTTGTGGCTGGCAGAAGCTGGAGAGTGTTTCACCCAATCAGGGAGTTTTGGGAGAGCCGCAATGGCTTACGCCAAGGCAAACTTGTTTCATGACTGTTTGGACGTTTGTGCACGGGGAAAATTATACGAAAAAGGGTTTAATTACATTGTGTCATGGAAACGTGAAGTCCAAGGAAACGTAGACCAAATAGAAGTCATAGCACAGGGATTTTTGGAAAAAGCGGCGGTCTATTACGGAAGGCTTGGAGACTACACAACGATGATGAAGTTTGTGAGGTCGTTTTGTTCGAAGGATTTAATGCGCTCGTTTCTGGACGGAAAAAATCTCCTTAACAAGCTTCTAGAATTGGAGATGGAATGGGGATCTTTTCTAAATGCTTTGAACTTGGTGGAGCGAATTGGGAAGACACTCCTCACGGCCGAGCTTCTTGAGAAGACAGGGTATTTCAGAGAAGCATCGTTGGTAATTTTATTCTATGTGCTTGCAAACTCTCTCTGGATGAATGGGAATTCTGGCTGGCCGTTGAAGGATTTCGGAGACAAGAATGAGCTTCTCGACAAAGCAAAATCATTGGCAAAGAATGTTTCCGGGGAATTCTTTGGTTTTGTTACAAGACACGGAAAAATCCTGTCTGATAATCACGTGACCTTGTTTGCGCTGAAGAGAATGCTCAACGACTCCGAAAGACAATCGAGCGTACGAGGTGTGATATTATGCGCTAGAAAAATTTTGGACCTTCATTTTTCGCTTCACAAGAAAAGATATGTATGGAGAGAAAAGGGTGAAGATACTCTGCTAAGAGATCAATTCTCTGTGGAGACATTGTATGCATTTTGGAATGTGTGGAAAGGAAGGATTATGAAGATACTCGAGTGTCTTGAGAAGGGTAATCTCGGAAACAACACCAATGTTTATGCAAAGTTCAATTTGGATTACCTTGGCGTCACAGTGACAAATTGGTCAGGAAATACGGATCCGATCTTTAGTCTTATCATTCCCAATGCGTATTGGGTTAAAGCAAAAGTTGGGCAACATGGAGACTCTTTCAGTTTGAGGAGAGACCAGTTAGTTCAAGACGCTCGGAGCTATTGGTTATCTGAAATCATGTCTGTTGCGAACAAGGTGACGGTGAAGCTTAAAGGTCTGTACTCTTTCTCGATGGAGAATCATTTGCCTCTCCATTTCCAGATCAAACCTCTCGTGTTTATGTCTGAGGTAGCGAAATTTCTTATCGAACAGAAAGTCCAATTGGGTTATACGATGTTTGAGCAATCAGCCGATAACTTGCTTGAGGCTTTGTTTCCCATGGATCAGAGAAGCGCATCGACAGTGAGAATGACAGACCTGAGGGAGACTGAGAACTTGAGGAAAGTACTCGAAGAAATAATCTCCCATAAAATCAAATGGAAGAGCCAGCTTTCATATCAAAGAATAGGAGATATAGTAATGGCGATCTTTGGTGGGTTGGGGAATCTGAGTGACGAAACGTACAAGCAGGTCAGTCTCAAGTTCAATGGATATCCAGTTTGGGCATCATTTGTTGAAAGCTTGTGGAATGGGAGCTCGGAGTATTTGGTGGCTCAAGCGCTGCATGAAGCTCTAAAGCAGACTTCCAATGCAGTCTCTTTTGGAGATAAAGGGTCCATTTCTCCGATTTGTATCATTTACCTCCTTGAAATCCTGACGAACACGATATTCTTCTTGAAGGGTTGTTTCTTGTCAACCAAGTCTTCATTCCTCGAATGGATAATCAACCGGGATGCAAATGAGAACGGTACAGTCGATGTCGAAGAGGACTATGGCCAATCGGAATTCTGCGATGTTGCTTTAGAGTTTGTGGCTACTTCTGTCGTTGAGCTTCTTCGTAACCACAACAAAGGTAATGTTCAACTCCATTCGGAGATAGTGTTCAGACTCTTTGTCTCTCTTTGCTTGATCTGCGCGAACTCAGGGAAGTACTGCGACTTGCTGTTCGACGTCTTGGATGGGTCGGAAATCAATTCTGTGATTCCGGGAGAGTTTCTCAACTTTGTTCGGCATCTGAAAGGTGGATATGTGAATCACAGTATCGATAGTCTAGCATTTGCGTTGAGGAAAATTCAGAACCCTCTGGTTGTAATCACTTTTTCGGGAAAAGTTTGTGTCAGGTCTACCACTAGAAATGCCATATTTGTAGACTCAAAAGCTCTCCATGAAGGAAAGAGGTTGATTAGCACACTGTTCAGTCATCGATTTCTAAGGTGAAGAATTTGCGCTTTCATGCAAGTCTGATTTCTAAGTCCCTTTTTTGTTTGTTGTTTTTGTTTTATTTTATATATGTCTGGAAAAACGGTATTTGTGTCAGTATTATAAATTTATTTCTACATGTTACCATGATCGTGCAATCAACAATCATCTCCATTGTGTTTTAGTTTTGTTTCTAGGATAGTTCTTTTAGGCTCTTAACGGGAAAAGAAGAGTTAATCAGCTTTTATTTGCTGCATTTCAGCAGATCATTAGGTTCAGTGATTAATTCAGCGCTTCTACTCATTTTTACATATTTTACAATAGAGAAAATGGAGTAATAGTTACTCCCCTAACATCTGAGAAAAAAAGAGCTTTTTGAAAGATGAGTCATTGGAGTTTCAACTTGTTTTTTGTATGAACCATGATTGATATAGCCCTTTTTAAGCACTTGCATTTAGCTAATAATGAAGCTATATATATACAAATAAATTCTTTTTTACTTTTCCGGATGTTAAACTCTAACAACGGGAACAAAATCCAATTTCTCAAGTCGTCAAATTTTTCTGTTTTAAAATAACAATATGAGTATTGAATATCATGATCACGACCTTCTAATGTTTACACTTTGTTTGAGTTATATGATTAGAGATTGTCTGTTTTTACGTGTTCAAATAAATTATATAAACAAAATGCTTATAAATATTAGAGTAAGCATAATGAAAAGTTAAACGAAGATTCTGAAAGTATTTTGTCATTGTGTAGTTATTCACTCCACCTAATTCAAAAACATGCTAGAGAACCGAAAGATCCAGGCGGCTAATTTGAATTTTTTTAAAAATTATCAATTTATATATTGTTTACAAATGTAAAAAAAAAACGTACAACTCTAAAGAGGTGGTAGTTTGCACTAGAGTTGTAAATTATGTATGCATTAGAACGTTAGAGTAAAGCAGTAGAACATAGTAGATCGTTATGTAAAATCGTGAATTGAAGGAGAAGGAGAAAGTAATGTCAACTCCATGGGATGCGTAATGATGTATACGGGTTCTTGATGGATCGCGACGAAAGCTAAGTTGCAAAAGATGACGCAAATTGTAATGATTTAAAAGAATATTTGAATACTTTGACGACAATTATTTATTTGACATCTATTGTTGTTTAGTTTAATTATATTGTAGACTAATAAACAAATTGATTTGGTTGCGACTACAAGAGCAGACATTAAAAATGAAGCCACCAACGTGGTAGGAGGATCGAGTCCCACGCAAAATGCGCTAAACATGTCCACTTTGTTACCGACATTGTCATCAGAAATGTTTTGAGAGTCAAGATATTTTTGTTCAAGTAGACACTGAATTGATTGACGTAGAAACCCATAAGTCATATAACTTCGTAGATGGCGCGAATTTTGAGGTTGGTCAACACTTCAAAAATAAGAACGAGTTAAAAATTATGTTGTTGGACGCGCAAATTGAAAATTTCTTTGAAATGAAGATACTAAAGTCGTGTAGAAAATTGTTTGTGGTTCACGGTGTTGATCGAGAGCATTGTAGTTAGTACCTAAGAGCAATTAATTTGGCAAATTTTAACTTCTTCAGCATTCGAACGCATCACAATGTCATCTTTGTAGTTTGGATAAACAAAAAAAAATAATGTCAAGTAAGAGCTACTATGGTTGCAGAGGTGGTGAAAAGTAATTTTCAAGAAATTGAGCAAACACCAACACCGGATGAAATAATGAGCATGTTGAACTCTCAAGGTTGCAATTTCTTATTGGAAAGTATGAAGAGGAACTCTCAAGGTTTGCTAAGAATTCAATGACTATTGATCTCAATATTATTGTTGGAAGAATCTATGAAGTCTAATTTTGAGGCATAGAGACTTGAGACTCTATAGTTCTTCCTATGTATCTTCTGAAGATACTGAACTGACTAGTGCACCTCATGAGACGATGTAAGAATAAACAGTTTAACCTCTTATGTCTCAAGGTCACTATGTATAAATTTCATCATGATCCACCATGTGATATGAGACATGTCGATTCATAGCTTACATTTTATCATTTGAAAAAGTCAAATACAAGATCCACCACGTGATATACACTATACTTATTGATGATGTATTAAGTTTTGAAGATGTCATGAACAAGTTTTGTGAAGTTCTCAAAGATATGAAATTTATGTGTAAGATTGTTGAAATGCATGTATATCACATCATGCTTTATTACTTGGATTGTGAATAAATGTGTTGGTGATCGATACACCTTAGCAACCATGTTAAATGTGGAAAGGAATTAAATTCCACTCACATTAGTCAATTAATATTAATAATTGCTAACAAGGTCTAGATTTACTGATTTAATTTATATATATGAAGAAATTCAACAACCGATACCAGCCAATTCGTTAGAACGCTTACATGGATTTTAGCTCAGCTACAGAAAGCTCATTTCCAACGCGCGCTCCGTCTTCGTGGATCGTCTGACCTGAGTACTCGAGTATGACACCATAGTATTCCAAAACGTAATCTCCGAGACGAATAAGAAATATGAGTGGGCACAATCAATTCTCATCAGATCTCAAAACTAGATCATTTCGAGATCTTTCTCCCATTATTTAGGAATAAAATTTGCAATTCCTGGGAAAAGGGGGAAGGAAATTCAAGCACGAAGAGAGAGAGAGAGAGAGAGAGAGAGAGAGAGAGAGAGAGAGAGAGAGAGAGAGAGAGAGAGAGAGAGAGAGAGAGAGAGAGGCCGAGTGTTTTAGTGAAGAATGGAATGAATTTTAATCTTCTATTATATCCATATTCATAACATTTAGAAATGAGATATCCCGTGAGAGATTTTCTCTCCTTTTTGAGAGATATTCCCTCATTCTAAAGATATATCCTCCTTCTAGAGATATTCTCTCCTTTGGATTTAATCTTGTCCATTAGATCTCAACAGTGATACTACACTCTCGCTCATCCATCAGATCAATATCTATGAAAGAAATTTTCTCTCCTGAGAGAGAAATTCAGGGAGGGAATTTAGGAGGCATAATCGGCCACCCTTATGGCATAATAACCCTAGGGGATTTCTGGCCAAGCCTATCCGAAGCATAATCCATGAATTTTCAAGGCACGTTCGCTTAAATTTCAATTAATTATTTATTTACTTTATCCAACAGTAAATAAACAATTATGCTATAAACCTTTATTTAATTCTGCAAATACCCATTTTCCAAAATTAATGATGTCAATCACCATTATAACAAGTGAGATTAAATAATGATTTGATAATAATATTCGAAAGTTCTTATCCGCCTTTATTAAAGCTGAATCGGAGACTATGGACCTAGTAGTACAAGCTTAACAAACTCGACAAAAAAGACGAAAATCCTATCTCTTTTTCATCGATTCGTCTAGTCTTTATCAATACTCCATCGTGTAATCAAAGACTGAACCCTTCTTTGATACTAGAATTATATTTACTCATTGTGACGAGTGTCCACTGATATAGTCAGTTCGTGATCAAGATCCTCCAGGTTCATATCGTGTAAAGAGGAGTCAATTTTTCAGTTATACTTCTCTATATATATAAGCCTAAGCATTGTTGCTTCCCCGACGAAAGATTCTTTCGAACGTTAATATATATATATATATATATATATATATCAATCGGCTCTGGAATCCATACTTAGGTGAGTGAACATTAACCTTCCAAGACCTAAGTTGTGATTAGCATGAATAGCCTTTTAACGAATGAGTCAAAGAGCTCAAAAATATGGTCCAATGTCCATGATCACTTCAGGATTTAGATCAAGTCTCACTGAGACCATTATAGTGGCTCGGTTAGTGCATCGTAACGGTCTTTAAACGACACATCTAGCCCAAGACATGTCCAGGTCGTACACTTACCATAATTGTAGAATGCTCCCACATAGTGATCAACCTTCACTCATGTGTTTCACATATATGACTTTCGAAATATTCTTCAGGCTTATATCAGTTATCGACCTAGTTTTAATTCACCGCCCGAACTCAGGTGCCCAACACGTGACTCTGTTTAATACGGAGGCTATGGAATGATGAATGTTATATAAATATTAGTACATAATAAATAACCGTGTCATTGAGAATTTACATAAGTATCTTCTCGTGGGCAAGAATTCCTAGCAAAATGAACTGCGCAGTGTCAAAAATTAAGTCATGACTCTATTTGGATTAAACAATGTGACTTATTAACTCATCGTCAATATGTTGTTTCTAACAAGTAGCAAAAGAGTTGAGAAAATAACAATTAGAAGGGTAAAATGGTAGATTTATAAATCTCATGTAATTGGTGATATTCATGAAGGATAAACATAGGTAATATTCAATTGATCCACTTGTCACAATTAAGTAGAATTTTGAGTAAAAAATAAATTCATTTGAATTGAGAGATTGTCAATGTTAACTCTTTAGTGGAGTCAGTTGATATTGACCTAGAACTTGGAAAAGGTTTGTGAAATTTTATGGCCAAGTAAAGTAGCACAATCTTTGTTCGTTTGGATCCATAAGGTCACTATCACAAGTTATTAGAGTAAGATTTGTTAAACTAGAAGCTAAGTCAAAAGAAGTTTAAATATTGAACTAGACATTTTTGCGGAAAATGTTTAAAGGGTAATTTTGTCCATACGGACATAAGATGGTAAAAATGTTAAAATAAGATTTTGAATATTATCATATGATGGTCATGAAACGATTCACACACAGCAAATTGGATTTGAGCCTTGAGAATCGATTTTCATTTTGTTGAATTATATATAATAATTCTACTAGGGCAATCTTTGTAATTGTCTTGACAATAAAAAGAAAAATCTAAAAGGAGCTTTTAGATGCATATGCCCAGAAAGATATTACCATAGAGGAAGAGATAGTTTATTTTAGGTAAAGAGGTACTTACGTCTTTTATCATTGATCTAATTCAAGGCATTTCATTCTCTATAAATGCCACACTACATTGTGAATGTAAAATACACAATTTTGAGTCTCTCTCTCTCTCTCTCTCTCTCTCTCTCTCTCTCTCTCTCTCTCTCTCTCTCTCTCTCTCTCTCTCTCTCTCTCGTGCATCATCTCCCTCTCTTCTCTATATTTCTCTTTTGTTTTTGGCACCTAAATCATCAACAGGCCTAGCTTTTGCATTAGATTCTTGGTTCTAAACTTGTTCTTAAATCACTGTGTTTAATAGTGCCTACACACTAAATCTTATAAACCCTCTAAAGACTCTAGTGTAGAAACTCTTGTGGTTGTTTAGGTTCGACCTAGACGCGAAGGAGACGAGCATTGGAGGGAGAAAAATGTTTGACCATTTTAAAGTTTCTCAACGATCAAGCTTCAAGAAAAGTTGGTTCCAAGTAAATAATATGTTCATGTGCTTTTTTCTAGGTTTAGTAAAAACGTTTTACTAATATTAAGAATTTGTTTAAATTCCTCTAATACCTTGTAGTGTTAATTTATTATGAATCCTAGATCTATTCCAACAAGGAAAACAACTTTCCATAATCTTAAGCGAGGTTCATCGGAGGAGAGTTATAATTTGCTTCCATATTATGTGTACATGTTGAGAAGGGTTAATCCCTATACAGTCATACATTTAAAGTTGGACGAATACAACAAGTTATTTTACTACTCTATATTTAAACATACGTTTTCTTATTATTATTTATAATATTTACTAAATTTAGATGTTTATAAAAACAAGTTTAAATATCTCTTTCTAGCACTCGGAGCAGTGAAGAAAGGATACAAATGCATGAGAAAAATTATAACAATAGGACGTACTTAAAAACAAAATTTAAAGGTTTTTTGTTGGTTTCTACGACACAATATGGAAATCATCATTGTGATCCCATTTCTCGAGCCGATGTGGACTCGGAGAATATGATAATGCATGGATATGAATTTTAATAAGTCTTCAAGAGATAGTACAAGATGATGTTGATGTTTTCTTCGTTACATACATGAACAAAGCATAAAAAATGCAGTGCGGAAAAAATCTACAAGAATCCATGACATGGATATTGTATGTAAGGTATTAAGTAAAATATCAAATCACGTTATTTTTGTTTAGATGTCATCGATCTATATATACGGCAGCTAGAGCATACCAAGTTTCACGATTCAACGAACCATGGAGCGAGATTCAAAATAGGTAATTCACTTGCAAAATATTTAAACTACAAATATAGATGCCAATCATTGGTCCAGAGCTTATTTTGGTGATTATCGATCTAATATTATGAAAACAGATGGAGCTGAGTCGATTAATCACGCTTTAAAGGAAGCTAAATAGTATCCATTAATTTCCATGCTTGACTATATTCAAAAGTTAATAGCTGATTGGTTCTATATGCATTGAAATGAATCATTATCTTGCAATACTACTTTCACATCACATCGTGACACTATTTTGCTAGGAGATTCATTATAACACAAAATGTGATGGCAAAACCTATTGGCATGTATAAGTTCTCAGTTATTGGCGGGAATTTTGATGTGGTTGTTGATTTGGGTAAAAAAATGATGTACTTGTCGTAAATCGATCTCGATAGAAATCTACGTGAACATGTTTTAGTAGCTTTGAAAACCTTAAATGTGTGTGATTATAATTTTGAGTATTCCTGTGAATTTATGGTCGCTAGCACATTCTGAAAAAACATACTCGATTCTTTCAGTGAATGAGATATTTCTAAAGAAGCCGAGTTAATTGATATTGTATTGCCAATATTTTACAAAGAAAAGGAAGGAAGATGACAGAGATGATTCATTCGGTTGATGAGAAAAAATGTTCAAAATGTAATCAATTTGAGCATATCAATAGAGTCGTCTTACATTTTTTTTTTAAAATGTTATAGAATTACTATGTAACTCTAATGATTTACGGAGAAATTTTAATACTGAGTAGAATATTAAGCTCTAACGTTTATTATATCCAATCTACTCTTCACTAGACTCATATTACAAGTTTTTCAATATATATAACTTACTAATAAGTAAGTAAATTTACTATTCATTCACTTCTCTTGGTCATCAGTGCAAATAAACTTTTTTGTAGAATTGTAAAAATGAAGTTCTATATGATTTAACATATTAAAATATTATAGATGAAGTTATATATAATTAATTCACTTTTATTCTAATTACATATATATCATTTTATATATGATAAACTAAATTCTTTAATTTTAATTTTTTTTATATGATTTTTTTATTTTATAAAGAATTTATTAGTTCTAATAAGTTTGTTTATATGACTAACTTATTATAGATGAAGTTATATATAATTAACTTCTTTCTTATTCTAATCACATATATAATTTACATATTATAAATGAAATTTTTAATTTTAATCTTTTCACATAATTTTGTTATTCTATAAAAAGTTCACTAGTCATAAGAAGTTTGTTCATATGACTAACTTATTATAAATGAAGTTATATATAATTAATTGCTCATATATTCTAATTTTATATATAATTTTTTCATATTATAACTAAATTCTTTAATTTTAATTTTTTTATATGATTTTTCTATCCTATAAGGAGTTTACAAGTTTTAATAAGTTTGTTCATATGACTAATTTATAAATAATTAATTGATTTTAATACTTTTCATACATCAGTTCACTAGTTTTACGGAACTCATTAGCTCTAATTACGTACATTATTTGAATATTAATTGCACACTAATTTACTAACATAGCTCTAATGCCTATACATTTATCTACTTACAATTAGATTAACTCTAACGTTCAATAAAACTGCAAGCTCTAATATTCAGTAGAATCACAAGAATTATGGATCTACCAATCAGTAGATAATCTCTAATGATCTATTGAATAACTTGAAATATTGATCTATTCTTCGAAATAATTTCTTCAACTAAGTAGAGCCGTCAAAAACTTGGTAATAATCCAAAAAAACTTCTTAATGACTTGTTCATCGCATTAGTTTACGAAAATAAGTACTATCACAACAAACTTAATTAGTATATGAACTTAAAATTTAAGTCAAGGGACGCAATCACCTTCAAAAAAATATCAACATCCATCTTCTTCTTGAATAGTAGAACATGAATATTTATATCACCAAAGCATACCTCAAAATCAAATTCGATGTATTTAATTGCATATATTCCACAATATGTTCCCTTATTCACAAAAATAAAAAACAAAACAAAAAGGAATTAAACAAACAATTTAATTTAAAAAAATATAAATAACATGTCTAAACTTACATTTTATTTTGTGACAAATTATTCACCCGCTTTAACGGCCAAGAACTCCTTAATTTTTGCCAAACTTGTCAAACATACCGTTTTGCGCAAGTATGATTGGAAATATGTCACTGAATTTCTTTTGTCAATTCTTTATACCGAATTTAGCTTCATCGATTTGCTTCATAATTAAGAGATTTTTTTTTAATAAATATCAACTTAAATAACTATGAAAACATATTGTTAAATACACGAACAATAATACATCACCTAAAAATCATGCACCTTCCTTAACAATACATTCAAAAATTTCCTTACGGTGACTTGTTATGCCACACGTAATTGAAATTTGACTATATGAATTAATTCCTCAAACATAACGCTCTTGCTATGTGAAACCTCGCGTGATGGAACAAATTTGAGGCCATGATTTGAACAAACTTTTGTATTTTTCGTATATGGAGTTTGCATATACAATGAACGCTTTTCGTTTGTAAATGGCTAACAACCAACATCGTGCGTACATCTTTCGTCTTCCTCACCATAGTTATCATTCTCAATAAAATCATCTTCAACGGCTTGCGGCATTGTCAAGTCATACTGTTTGGTATCTTCACTACCATGATAATCATCCTTAATTATTGTACTCATGCAATTATGAACCTCGATGGCTTGAACCTCATGTATAAATGGGTTTTTTTAATTGAATTAAAATTTCATCTAAAGAGTCAAAGTGGGACTCTTTAAGTCTTGAACTTATGATCAATATAAATGTTCAATTGGTTGAAGAGCACACCCGAATTACTTTGCGGTGTTGATGGATGTCCATTTAAATCGTTGCTGGAAAATGGTGGCACGATATGTAAATCATGTGAAAGACTAACAATCGTATTCTTTTGTACGAATGCACTCGAGCAGAAGTTTAGAATCATCGAATCAAAGACTAGATCATCTTCGTCCGGAAATTTAGTGGATCCGCGTAATATCTTCCTCTTCTTTTTTGTTGGGAGTAACATACCTCGTACGATCTAAATTACATAAAAGATTAGAATCATAAATTTTGATTTTTACAATAATGGAAGAAATATTAATTTATAAGAATTATCTCTTCTTTTTAACAATGGTGGACATTTCGCTCATGTTAGGAGATTTACGTTTATTCAACTTCTTAGGTTTTCATCGTAAAATGTGTGGATTAATATTTTCATTTATCAATTTACGTGCTTCTTTGCTATTGCGTGTATCATCTCATATATTCATATCTACAAAAAGAAACCAATGTATTTTAATACAACTTGTATAATACGTATTACTCTACTGACCCGTAGACAAGCTCTAATGATCAATCGAGCCACAATCAACTGATCTGCCTACTATTAGTTGACCTCAAATTCTTAGTAAAACCTAATATGGCATAAATTTCATACTTGAAAAGCATGTACAAATCCTAATACGTCTTCTCTTTTTTTACTGCTCTTCTTGTTTAGATTTTACGTTCTTCTCGAGAGCCGTCACTATGCACTTTTATCATTCAATACCCTAATCGAATCGATCAAAAACTTCAAGATCGTCAATAAGTCTAACAATTCAATTATTAATTGGAGTTTTTTTTCTCATATTCGAATAAGACACTGGTAAAAAAGAATAGCGGTGTTAACTTTGTGGCAGTTAATCCAGTTTGTTATCTCTAGTTTTTTTTCGAATTCACACACCAAATCATCAGTATTAATTTTATCAAAAAAATAGCTCTTTGGTCGTTAAACTATATAGTGTTTTGTATATACCCAATATTTTTCAAATAGTTGGAAATACTCAGTCTAAAACGTTTACACGAATTTGTTGTACATATTACCCCCATATTTATTTCGAGTCTTGTTACCTGGTTCAAATTTATTGGCCTTTGAAATTCAAAAATATTTCGGTGAAAATATTTTGGAGTTAATTCACTGAAATTTTTTTGGATTTAAATTAATAATTGAAATTACTTGGTATCCGGTTATTTATGAATTTAAAAGGAACCAAAATAACCGAGTTATTGTAGATTCTTAATTGTGATAACTAACCACAACTTTGATTTTTTTGTGGTTAGTTACCACAATTAAAGGATCTACAATAACTATTGCCTGAGTACTCTCCATCCTCCATAAAGTGTCAACGACGCACATCCAGAATCTCATCCCCATCACTCGGAATGCTCATAATGGCTCTCCTAACCTCCTCTCTAAACACCGCGCAAATGAGACCCTCGTCCCAAATGAAATCATATCTCATCGGCTCTGCTACTTTCATAACCGGACGAATCCAAAGGGGGTCACTTCAAGCGGTCAGACACATTATGAGGACCCACGTATCTCCCATAACCAGAACTGACTCACCATCTCGTCCTAGCATATATAATCTCTATGCCCTACAACAAACTACGTCACATAAACATTACGAGCCCGCAGAAGCAGTCATGATGTCACTTTCAAAGAAATAACTCTGTCGATAGACGTTCCATAATAAGGTGTATGGTTGACGAATGAATCTATAAACACTCTTCGCAATTAAGGCTTGGTTGGACTTCTCCAAGTCCCAAAAGTCCATCTCACCCTCTGCCTTGTTTCTCGTAAGGACCTCCCAAGTACACAGTGTATATTCTTAGTCCATGTACCTCGCCCCAAGCAAAACTTGGCAATCGTTGAATGTATCTCTTGAATCCAGCACGTAGCTCAGAATCTCTTGAAGAACAGACTTGATGAGCACCTTATATGTAGTCTCTCACAAACTTAAAAAGTTTCCTCTTTTTACAACTTGTAAACTCGGGGTCTCAGATGCCAATTTGTCCTTTGGACTCTTAGAATTTGTTGTAGAACTCCTCATTTTCCTTTTGGATGTCCTTACAAAAGCAAATATTGGACTTCTGCAACTTCACCAACTGGTCTTACGCCCCTAAATAATTCTAGAGAATCTCTGCTACATTCTCGCACTGCTCAGGACAAACCCCGAAGAACATCATGATATCGTCAACGAACAACAAGTGAAACACTTGGATATTCCCAAATCGAACTCCTGAAATCTCTCTTTTGCTCTCACTAGCTCGAAATAAGCTCAAAAGCCCCTCAGAGAAAATGAGGAAGAGAAAAGAGGACATGAGATGGCTCTGGCGGAGGCCTCTGGAGAGGGTCACATGGCCTTGGGTGGAACCATTGATATTAGGGGAAAAACTAGTTGAGCAAACACATCTCATTACTAGATTCACCAACTGTGAGCTATATCCTAATTAAAACTCATCGCCTCAAAATATGCCCATTCGACTTTGTCATAAGCCTTCGTCATGTCTAGCTTGAGCTTGAGTGACGCGCACTTCTCATTCCCAAATTTGCTTCTCTTTGTTGTATGAAGTGCCTCGAATCCCACCATGACATTATCGAATATGCGTCTATCGCCCACAAAGGCTATCTAGGTCTCTGAATAGCTGTATGCATAGTGCCCTTGATACGGATGACCAAATATTTGACCACAATCTTATAGATCACATTGCACATGCTGATTGGTCTTAATTTTCTTGCCCTCCTCGGCGCCTAAACCTTGAGAATAAGCGTAGCTACTGTATCATTGATGCTACATATCTTATTTATGTAGTTGAGAGTCTCACGGCAAGTTTTCACAATCGACTCCACGACCACATCACAGTATATCTGATAAAAAATCGTGGGGAATTCATCCTTCCTCGGAACTTTAATGGAGTCCATCAAAAATATCACCCACTTAATCTCATCTGGCTTAAAAGATCTTTCCAACTCTAAGTTTATGGCCTCCAAAATCTTTGTTTAAATGCATGTAGTCACTGCTTCAGTATCATGTGTAGACGGCCTTGATGATGTGAAAATATCTCCGAATAACTAGACACAATTCTCTAGATGTCAGCATCACTATTGCACCAGACCTCGTTCTCATAAAGAGTTCTGTATTCTTGTCTTCTTGTTTCATCTAGAACGCTCTACTCTTTTATCTCTAATGCTCCTTTTTTTCAATATGACATCCAATCGTCTCTCCCCCAGCAGAAAGTTTCTGTATCGAATTACAGATCGATCTGCCAACAATCTCTACGACTTTCTCTTGTTTCTTGATCTAATATTTCATTGATGTTTTCCTTTTACACCAGAGCGAACCAAATTCTGAGAACACTGTCTTATAAAAATCGCTAATATCGGACCCTGCTCTCTTTTGATACCGCTACTACCTCAAGTCTTATGAATCACCTCCTCGCACTAAATCATTAATAGACGCATTTTTACCTCTATATTATTACAAATTAATTAGTTTAGCGGTTGGTTCACGACATCTAGGTAGTAGACTATTTGTGCTTACGTAATGTCTTGGTATAGTATATTAACATATAAAAACCTAAAACCTAGCGAAAAGCTAAATCGTTGACTTACTGAAGGCTAGATATAGATGTTTGACTCTGACCAAGTAGCGATGATATCTATAAAAATATGCCAATTACTATAAATGCTGTTTTATTTTAGTATTCAAGTATATCTAACGACTAATAAACTTTCCTCTTATATTAAAAAATCATGTTACAAATGTTCATGATGTATGTATAATATGGACAATAACAGTTAAGCAAGTCAAGAAAAATGAATTTTAGATAGAAAAATAAATTGAAAGCTTTTTAATGCAAATTGGCAATCCTATCCGAAACTGATTTATTGATGATTGCCTTAATTATTAATTTTCAGATTAAAGAGACAACGCTGATAATGAGTTCATATTATAATAGGTAAATAAAATTTATGGACAAGAAACATGGTCTCAAATCGATCTTTGAAAAAAGTTGGGCGGCTAAATTGTTTAGTCTTTGAACACGACAAGAAAAGTTGTATTTAAAGTTGGCTCGACGATAATCATGTATTTAAATGTTTTTTTAGTCTATTAGTCTAACCATATTGATGATTTGATCTCGGATAAAGCAAGTTACAGGATTGGGTGCTGAAAAAGATAAATAAAATAAAGCTTACTTATCTTGAAATGAAGAGATGAAAAAAAAATGTATAAGCTATATTACCGTGAAGCTGAAGCTCCTAGATATGTCTATATTTCTTTCAACCTTTTATGTCAGACGTATTTAAGATATCAATTGTAAATTTAACATCGTATATTGTAATTATAGAACAAACATATCGATTATTTAGAAATCATAAATAATTGTCCAAGCAAAAATATCATTTCTCGATGGAATTATTACGGGAACACCCATTTTCAATTGGCTTATTTAAGGAATTGTATAATTTATACATTTCGACGAAATTTCTGAAGAAAAATAAAAACTAGTTACTATAAGCTCCGCAAAATAGTTTCTCATAAAATATATAATTTGTTGAAAATTGATTTTCTTTTATATAGACGGGTTAGAAGAACAAGTATTTGGCGAATTGGCCCTATTTTATAAATATGATTTTGTTTTGTCCAACGTTCGATAAAACTTTTGTAAATGTCCAAAACGCTTACGTGACATTTTAATTCTGCATTTAAGTTACTATTTTACCCTTTAAATTTTTGAAATTATTTTTGTTTATATTTCACCAAAATTTGAAAAACAAATCATTAATTAATGTAGATAAAATCCTACAATTTTTATTTGACTCATTAATTTCAGCATGATTAATTATTTTTTGCCAGTTTTAATTATTATCTACAGCTTCATATTCATTTATTTATGGAAACATTTCAAATTTTCGAATTTTAATTTTTTTCATAACAAATCTAATTGTTCATAATTTATTTTTCAAAATTTTCATTTGTATCGTCCAGTATTACGTTCGTTAATTGATATTCAATATACACCGTAAATTTATTTTTTAATTGCATACTAATTAACAAAATTTAATTAATTTTAAATTATTTCCATTTATTTTTCAAATTTTTGCCGGTTTTTATTTAATTAACTTCATATTAAATCCTATAATTGTGGGATTAATTCACCAAATATGTATATCATCATTAATTAAAATACTTTCTTCATGGTCGTTGTAACTATATGCAATTATTTTGAGAAAGTTTTTTTTATTCTATACCGGTTATATTTGTATAATTTTATCTTTAATTCGAGATTATTATCAATTAATTACATATCATATTTCCTCTCTCCTTATTTTCGAGAATTAATATCACTTAATTACAGATTTAGTTGTCTCTCTCCGATATTGATCTTTATTTCTGTCCAGTAATAAGTTCGTTAATTGATATTCAATTTACACCGAAGTGTAATTGTTATAACGTAAATTTTTTACAACGTTAATTGATTTTTACAACGTAAATTGAAGTTTTTCATCGTTAATTGCATATTAATTAACAAAACACGATTTTTGTTAATTTTATTAGAAAAAAAAATTAAAATTTCATAATTAATTTGAAATCAAAATCAAAACACGAAAAATTAAGAAGACAAAATAGAACGAATTTCGTGTATATTAAAGCTTCACCTCCTTCTCCGCCATGAAAGCTTCGCATATCCTTCTGTGCCATGAAACTTTCACATCTGTTGTGTTCATATAGTTCACGATCATTAATCATAAACAAAAGATGAAGAAATTTTTTCTAAAAAAATCGATTTACAGAAAAGATTTCAAAAAGAAAATTAGATAAAAAAATAACATAAAACCTGTTAATTGCCGACCGATTTACATTGTTGAAGTCCACAAAAACTTATTGGTGATGATCGATCGAAGAAAATGGCTTGAGTTTGTTCGTCGATGAATTTTGGTTTCATAGAGATTTTTTCTTAAAATGGCGGTTGTTTGAATGTGTTTGAAGTTTTTCTCTCTTGAAATCCGAAATTATATATAAGATAATATGATACAGTTATTAGTCCGTAATTTACACTATAAATTAACTGCCGAAATTAGTTATTTAAATTTTATTAAAATTTGGGTGGAATTTTTTTAGGCAAAATTGGAAGAACATTCTCTTTAATTAAAAAAGTGGACATTTACAAAAAATTTACGTTTAATAAAACCAAATTCCCAAACTTAGAGCTATATTATACATTAAAATGTAAGAGATGAGTAAATCTCATGTATTAAAAAAATTGCCCATATTTTTTTTATTTTGTTTGTAAAGGAGTACAAAGAATGGCGGTTTAGTTATCTAACCAAATTAAGCACTGTTTGAGGATAACAGCTCAACTCTATATTTAATTTATTAAATAGATCAAACTAAAAAATCCAACAGTAAAAATATACCAATATACTTTTCTGAGTTAATTCGATTAACGTCACATATAAGTAGATTAGTGATCACATTACATAACTGGATTGGGTAGCCTATGGACTCGCAGAAGAAGAATCATAATTAATCGAATTAATATTTACAATAAATTATATCAACCATCAATTAATACGCATGACTAGATTTGCAACTCTCGAACGGCTACACCTGTGTAACCACGAGATTTCCTAATGTTCAGAATCATTTTAATAAAAGGTTCGTCACACTTATCATATTATATGACATTCAATCAGGTCGAATGTAATATTTAATTAGAATAATTATTGTGGAATTGTTTTTAGAGGCTGAGCTAAGTTGCAAAGTTTTTTCTTAAAGTAGTTTATTGCAGGTGGAATTCGAACTCACAATCTCTTAATTGAAAGTCACATGATATTATCACTTGGCTATTCTAACTAACATAGTTGCCTTGCTAAGTTTGTGAAACGAATTTATGAACTTTTGGTGCTTTCATTTAGGGTGAGTGATGGAGATGAAAGAAGTGGCAGTTGAATCTGATTTTATAGAGTGACTCTGAGTGAGAAAGAACAATTCTAAAACTCAACTAGAACTTGTAATATGATGATTAGTTTAACTCTTATTTTTATATAGGCTAGTTAGTTACTAACAATTCTCTATTACAAAATGTTTGTGATACTGAATTTTTACAAAATCTACAATACGTTGATCCAAAATAAAAATAAAAAACATATAAATTAAAACGTTCATGTCTATTTTGAAACACAACTAAAATATACTAATTTTATAGCTATACATTTATGAAAAGAGAGGGAGCCAGAAATACAAATTAAAACAGGGTCACCCGTAAGAAATTTTCACGAATAATTGGTAAAATATTAAACTAAAAGAAGTAAAACTTGTAACAAGAGTATATATATATATATACACACACCGATGTGTATGATTATAATAGAATATATTTGGATGCAAATTATTTGGAATGGAAAGTGATTGCATCTGTAAGTCTTTACTTAAATTTCGATGTGATTTTTGTTTGCAATGTTATTTATTACAACAAGAATAATATCCAAAAATGCGCTACTTGAGACTAAATTTTACTCAGCATTTTTTGGATTTCGATCGTTGTGGTACTGAATTTGATAGCTGATAAAGTCATTCTTACTTTATTTAATTAAAGAATTCATCGTCCATTTTTTTAAATTTTAACTTGAGACACTGTGATTCCCTTTTCTATATTTTTCCTTGGGGACGTTATATTGTATGACATACAATAATATCATATGCGAAAGAACATATTAGACAAAAGTAGTATTTCACACCTAAAGAGTTATTTATAATTTATATATACAAGTGGGTCCCTTAAGGAGATTTGGTCGTGGGGTGTGGCCCGGTCAATGCGGAGGAAGGATTTCGATTGATGCGACGACGCACGGACTCTTCTGTCCTTACCACGTGCGCACGTGGCACACCCTTTGATTAATCCCATTTAACTATTATTACTGTGTTGAATTAGTTTAATATTTAATCTCACGCACCCCTCTTTCTACACCCTTTTAATGACGTAACTACCCCCGTGTGGTGATAATGATGGCAATAATAATAACATGTGTATTCTTTTAACGAGTCGTTTGTTAGATTTTTCTAATTTATTGTTACATAAGTTGTAATCATAGAATTTGTTTTCAACTAGTAATTATTTAGCTTGATAACCAAGCTAAATAAAACGGCTAAAATGTTAAACCAAGCATTTTTTTCAACATTTTAGCCGTTCTGTTTTATTTAAAATAATATATTATATTAACATAAATCGAATTAACTAAATTTCTTTGGATATAGTGAATTATTCTATTGATAAGAGGACACTTTTTAAAAAAATGCGTTCTATTGGGTATTGATTTAATTACTCATATATTATTGAGCTAAAACTATTTAATTTGTTTATCTCTTGTATTGAAATTATCATCTACGTTGGTAAAGCTTATTTATTCTGTAACATAGAGAAAAAAAAAGTGAAGTGTCGGTGAATTAGCTATTAAGCTAAGGGTCATCCCAATAGAAACAAACTTTACCGAAAAATAAATAAATGATGAAGTAACAAACGTCCCTGATGTTATCAAACAAAAACAAAATATATAGTCCCTGATTTTATCAAACAAATACTATGTAACTATGATTATGGCAGTCTTAAATTTTAATTCTAGAAAACCGACATCTAATTCAGTATCAAATATCCTTTTGACCAGAAAAGATTCTGTTCCTTCCCAATTGCTGTGCTTATCTCTTTCATAGTTTATTTCGACTAAAACTTAAGCGCACCAATATTTGTTTAATAACAAAACTAGAAAAAGGGTCTTTAGGAGATGAAAATATTGAGCTCTCAGAAATTATAAGCATTATAAAAAAATTTGATACCATAATGTTTTTCACGTATTGCTTTACAAAGAAATATACTTACCGTTGAGTTTTTTTTTTAAATGACAAACTCCTCACCCTCGACCATTTTCCATAGGAAAGCAAAAGTGGAGAGAGAAGTAAAAGCTGAAATATTTTTAGGATCAAAACTTTTAGAAAATTATAAAAACCAAAACTACTAAAACTTACAGCCCATTAAGTGAGTTCATGAACCATTAGATTTGAATTTTTGTCTATTTGAATATATATATGAATACTTACCGATTAAGTGGATCATATTATATACGAAAAGTTAATTTGTTTATCACCGCTTATATTTAAAAATAATGTGACACTCAAAAACTAATAATAAATTCCAAAACATTTTTTCTCGAGTGGAAATTTTTATAACCATAGGCTCGTAATCTTAGTTTTTCCGAGTTTTCTATTATTTACTCATACTTAAATTGGAAATTTTGGATAATAATAGTGTTACAATAATAATACATATATATTGGGAATTTTTATCTACATATATATTGGGAACTCTATCTAATATATATATATATATATATATATATGTATATATATATATGTATATATATATATGTATATATATATATATACATAGCATATGGAATTCAAACTAAATATGTATGGACGATCCTTTAATAAAGAGAAAGTTGTTAACATTATTGATAAGATATATAGAGAAATGAAAAATATGTTTTCTTATTTTGCTTTTGTTAAAATAGATAATTTGACGAAAGAATATGCTAATGATAATATTGCATTAGCTCTCAACCAGGCTTCTCGGTAGACGGAAGATGCGGAAGGAAAGAATCCTCCCTCTGACAAGCGGCAGACGACTTCCGCGAAAGGCGACACGCGGCACGCGGAAGAAGCTCTTACGTGTCATATGACACAGTAGGTACGTATCCGTTGGAGGGAGGAAAGAGTGTCGGGTGATGTGGCGCAACTTTGGGCGTCCAAAAAGTTATTATTTTTTAATACAACAGGTATAAAAATTTATCTTTTATCATACTATAACCCCAATCCAATAGTTCTTCTATAAATACAATCAATTTCATTAAAAATTTCACACTTCATCCGAAAATCTCACTACAATTTCTACTAATTTTCTCTACAATTTCTCTAAAATTTATATTAAGTTTATAAAAACTCTCAACAAATTCTATACAATTTTTATAATTTTTTATTATATCTCGGGAACGTCTCGCACTCTCACACCGTCTCCCGATCGAGAAGAAGTTCATCAGCTAAATTCATCTCCCAGTAACCTATACTCACAAAATTGGTTAAGCCTTTCTCAATTCTCAAATTTCAAAAATACCGAAGGCCCGATACCCACTCTCTTCCCTATACCGAATTACCAACAATAAAATTTTCCGTATACACAATAAGAATTAATTGAGCTAGCAATTTGTCCCGATCGATCATATTATTATTATTCACAAACACAATAAGTATATCGAGATTCATATCATGTTTATAAACAACAACTTCATCACGATGAAGCACAATCACCAACACATCATACTCCACCTCGTTCAAATACGCTCCGACCTCCACTACCATCTCACTCATGGCCACTGCAACCAACACAACCTCCAAACATGTCATCTCCACAAGAACAAGGCAACGTCCCTGATACTCAAGAAATTCCAAGGACGACTCAAGAAAAGAAGAAAAAGAGAGCAAGATTCGAATGTGGAATTAGTTCTTGGAAATCGAGAACGACGAAGGGCGGAAAGACATGTGTAAGAATTGTGGGAAATACATCAAATTTGATAGTAAGGTACAAGGGACTTTCTCCTTGCGCACAAGGTTTAGATAGCCAACGAATTTCCATCGGAATTCCATGTTTCGGAGCTTACCGACCATATTTTGCCTATATAGGCGTTTCGTCATTTTATGCCCATGAAATTCGTCGAATTTCCATGAAAATCTCATTGTCGGATATCCATATTTTCCGATTGTATTTAGTTATAAGCCAACATTTTTTCATAAATTCTATTGGGAATTCCATATGAAATTTACATTTAAAGGTATTTTGTCTGGTCATCCAAGGTAAATTTCTTAGAGATTTTGATATTATTTAAATTTTTTATGAAATGTATGAAATTTCCATTAAAAGGAATTTCGTCCGGTATTCCAAGGTAAATTTTTTAGAGATTTTGATATTTTTTTTATATTGTTTATGATATAGAAGTTGTTAGAAAATGGTCTTATGGATATGATGTAGAAAAGTTAGATTTTTTTAGAATAGGAAACTTTAATTTATGTTATGTGATTATGTTATTTAAGCTATTTAGTTGAATAATGAAGTTTATTTAATTTTTTTGGAGATTTTTTATGAAATAGAAGTTGTTATAAATATTATATTAGATATGATATAATTTTCTTGGATTTTTTTGAAAGGAAAAATGTTAATTTATGTTTAAATTATTTAATTCTTGATAATGTTATTTAAACTCTTTAGTTGAATAGTGTAGTTCATTCAAACTTTGATTTTTTTTTAAGATTGTTTCTTAAGAAGAAGTTGTTAGATAATGGTTTTCAGGATATGATCTTTTTTTAATTCTTTTGATAATCGAAAACGTTAATTATATATGAACTATATGTATTAAATTATGTATGAACCATATGTATAAAATTTATGTTTTAAATAATGTATGAACCAAATTTATGTTTTGAACTAAATAAGTAATCAACAATTTTTTCTATCAAATATTTCTTATTTTTTTTGAATTTCGAGCCGACTACTGAAAATCGCATCGGTACTCTCTTTTTTGTTTTTCACATTTTTTTCGTCAAATCCAAACTTAGCAAACAAAATTCCCGTATTTTTAAGTCATCGATCATTTATCGACATTCGACTGTTTATTCCTTTCTTGCGTTGCAAGGTCCCGAATCATTTCAAGTGAGGTACGCCATGACCTTTGATTATTTTAGATTCGGAGAAAATATTATGAATTGCATTTAACATAAATGGTATTTTGAAGTTTGAAAAAGTTATTCTAAAAATTTAAGTTGAATATCCAATAACTAAGGTGAAGCCCATAATTGTTTATAGATAAATAACCCAACATAATAAATTGAAGCGAAGTATAAATGGTCGACGAATTCCGAAAAAATTTCATGGGATTTTCATATTTCGGAGCTTACCGATCATTGTTCGTCTATATCGGTATTTCATCATTTTATGCAAATCCGATTGTTGGATTTCCATATTTTTGGTTTGTGTTAGCTATAAAACAATATATTTTCAGGAAATTATATTGAGAATTTCATATGAAATTTCATTTAAAGGAATTATGTTTGTTAGAAATGTTGTTATACATATGATGAATTTTTTCATATTTTTTTATAGAATCAGAAACCTTAATTTATGTTTAAATTGTTTAATCTTTAATTATGTTATTTAAACTCTTTAGTAATAATGCATTTTATACAGATTTTGATTTTTTAGATTTTTTATGAAATAGAAATTGTTAGAAATGATGTGATTTTTTCAATTTTTTATAATAAAAACGTTAATTTATGTTTAAATTATTTAATTTTTTAATTATGTTATTTAAACTCTTTAGTTGAATATCGTAGTTCATCCAAATTTTGATTTTTTTAAAGATTTTTTTTAAATAGAAATTGTTAAAAAATGGTTTTCTGAAAAGAAAAAAAATTATAACCGAAAAAGTTAATTATGTATGAACTATATGTTTTAAATTAGGTATGAATCTTATATATCTGTATGAATTTTATATTTTAAATTATGTATGAACTTTATTTAAATGTCTAAGTTTTATGTTTTAAAGTATGTATGAACCTTGTTTATATATGTGAAATTTATGTTTTGAATTAAACAAGTGACTTATATTATTTTCGTCAAATTATTCTTATTTTTGTCAATCCTATATGGATACATTTTTCTGTTTTCAACAACCAATTTTGTTCGCCTAACAATATTATCGTGTTTTTGAGTCATTAACCGTGTATCGAGATTCGACTGTTCGCCTAACAGTATTATCGTGTTTTTGAGTCATTAGCCGTGTATCGAGAATTGACCGTTCTATGGTTGAATTAAAGTGGACAAGTGCACTATACCGAGACTCTTGTTTATAATCTTATGCATCCTAAGGTCAAGCAATTATATATCATCAATTAGTTGCAATAAGTAGTATCATCAATAAAGAATATAAATCCAATAAAATACAATAAGAATTACAACTATTTAATTAAAACTCCTATACTTTAAACTAAAGAAATCATATTCTATTCTAATATTTTTTTAAAATATATTATTCAATGATTTTAGCTTTTTTAAGAGTTGTGGTAGGCACCACAAAATATCGTATAAAAATTTCACGTATAGTCGAGTAATACCGTAGTTACAATAAGTAGGAAACAATAAAACTGAAACCACTCATCGAAATTAAAAGGTTCTAACCCACCATACAAGATTTCAACTCACAATAATCGACTCTGATAACTTCTTTCGAACATGAAGGGATTAGTCTTATCAAAGTCGAATTTTAAATTATAATTTACCGTATAATGCGCCTGCCGCGACATTTAACTTTAAATATTAGATTTTTAGATGAAGTAATCTTGTATTTTGCTAGATCCAAACAATAAAAAAGTAAAGTAAACAAAATTGTAGACTTAAAACGTGTATTATTAATTGTTTTTTTAAGAAATTTTGTTATTCATTATTTGTTTTGAGAAAAATACCTATCTACCTAAGTTACGTGATATATATATATATATATATGTATATATATGTATATTGTTCAAGAATATTAACTAGAAAGCGACGATAAAATGTTATTTGTATAAAAACAACTATGTATTTGCAGCTCATAAAACTCAATATTTCATCGCGAAAGTAAGTGTGAAATTATCACTAAACCAAACTAATTATCCCTAAACCAAACTAAAAATCTCCAGTTGTTATATTTTTGTTAACAAGTGAAAATTTCTATATACTCTGATTGTAATTCACAATATTACAGAACTAGCCAGGCAAAGTAAAACTAATTTTAATTTTTACTATTTAAATTCAATAATATACAATCAATGCACACCACACGTCAACAATTTACTAAAATAAACAATCTTAAATTTCAATTATTTTGGTACAAATGTTATGAAATCAACCTATTTTACTTCATTGATGTATTTTTTTAGTGATTAAAATATCGTAAATATTACAAAGAAATTATTTAATAATATGTCTCACATAACATGAGATTCGATTCTATTCTCGATGCTTGCACGCATCATCAGAACACTCTTAACCAGATGTTTTCTTGCTTTGTTTTACAGTTTTGGTATATTGTGTGTGAAGACAAGTGTATCGATATAATAAATATAAATAGTGACATTGAAGATGTTAACCCTCGTATTTGTTTTAATAGATTATATTATCACCGTTTCGATCATAACTATGAGCCTCGCCTTGTAGTAATAGTCAAAGTGCCATACAATACATGATTTGACTAGTAAAATCACAATAAAGTTCGTTAGACTAAAGATTTGATAAGTAAATTTCAGAAGTTACTTAATATGTAAACTCAAACAATTACAGAAGTATTTAAAAACGAAATGACATTGACCATTAGTTTAAGTTGTGACATCATATTTTTAAATTAATTTCAATTTTAGTATTAAGCTAAAAAAATTCTTTAGCTTCAGTTTATTCATGTGTTAATCATTTTTTTATTTTTCATTCCTCACTTAATATTAACAATATTTTAATATAAGTATGTGAGACAAAACAATATTTTTCATGAAAGTGTGTCTCGTGTATTTGACTTAGCAAATTTATTTCATAGAGTGCATTGGCTTAACCAAACTAATATATAAAATACAAGATAATGGTTAAAATATAGGTTAAAATATATTTTTATTTATTAACAAGTCTTTAAAGATGGTTGTGTTGTAACTTAAATAAAAAGATAGAAATAAAAATAGTAAAACAATTGTCTCACATTCTAGGAAAATTGGTGAATGCAAAAAACACACACCAATTACCTTCGAACTACGATGAGTTCTCTAAATCGGACACTATTTTCTAGCCATTGAAGTTATCCACGATGCCTTATTTGGGACCATAGTTTATCTTTCTTCAATGAATTGGCATATATAGTGTACGATAAAAATTAGTTATATATATATATATATATATATATATATATATATATATATGATTTAGACGTCTTGTGATTTAGATAATTAAATCAGAAGGTATTCGTGAAAAAATGTAACTTAACAGGTCAACAAAATCGCCGATAATTTAATGGAAAATGGATTATACATTATGTGTAAATCAATGATAGAATCTTACACGAACAAAAAAAAATATAAATTGTTAGATTGTATCCAATTTTAAATGAACTATTTAAATACATATACGTCACGGGACAATAAATCGGAGATTGAAGGACCATTTTAGCTTACAGATGTGAAGAGTATGCTTTTCTCGATGGATTCCATTAAAGCATTAGGAGATGACGGATTTTCATAGTTTGTCAAAAGTACTAGGATGTGGTTGGGGAGTCGATTTCATAGACATGTCTCATGATACTTAATGATGGAAAGGAGTTGGGTAGCATCAACGTCATAATCATTATCTTCATTCTTAAGGTTGAGCATCTGAGGAGGGTGAGCGAGTTCAGGCCTCTCAGTCTATGCAATGTGTTCAACAAAATTGTTGTTGAGTGTTTGGTTAACCGCCTTAAAGGCACTATGCATGTGGATATCTAAAAGAGTCAAATTCTTTCGTGGGGGCAAACTTATCTTTGATAATGTCATCGTGGGCTTGGAGACATTTCACACGATGAAAAGATCATAATCAGAGAATGGTAGGTGTGCGTCCTTTAAGATTGATATGAAAAATGCTACGATCGGGTCAAATGAGTTCATTATTGGGAGGCGAAGATTTTGAGGCTGGAGTATATCCTACAATTGGCTGAGTTAGTGATGCAATGTGTTTCCTCGGTTAGAATCGCCTTCAACATTAAAGATTCCATTTGAGGTCATGTAACTTCAAATGTCTTTGTCAGGGTGATCCACTCTCTCCCATTCTTTTTTTTTTGTCTGCTATGAGTACCAAAAAATGGCAGAGATCTTATGCGTTAATAGCAAGGCGTCGGATCAATTGGTTAATTTCCAAAAATAAGATCTCTGCTTTGGTAGGGATGTCAAGAAGGAGGAAGTGGAAATTATAGCCTAGATTATTGAGGTTCGGCGGTATGACTATTGGAGATTTGGAGTGAGTCAAACAAGCTTTGATTGCAAAGAGTGTCTGGAGATTTCTTCACAAGCCTGATAGTTTGGTGGGGATGGTATTTCGAGAAAGCTACTTTTCTGATGGTGACATTTAAATTGCCTCTCCGGGGAGTTTCTTTATTTAGCGTAATTTGTTTCAGGGTAGAGAGATCATCCTGGCGAGATCGAGATGGAGGATTTACAATTCTGAGTTTGTTATGGTTGTGGGAGATAAGTATTCCCAGACTAAGCCATGCCTTTTGGATTGACCATATTTTCATTCCTCTTGATGCTAGTGTTGGAGCTTATGTTGTATGATGGCAGTTGAGACGAAAGCCTTGTATGTGTTATGTTTGAGGAGGACGACGAGGAGGCTTTGGCTATCTTGAGTATTCCGTATGGAGGAAAGATGATCTCTTATATACCACTCGGCTAAAAGTGGTTATGGGGTAGTCAGGACATCTATCTTGGACGCTAGCCCATCTGACCAGATTGTGATGGAGGAGTAGTGAAATAAATTCTGGAAGTTGAGAGTCCATATGAATATGAAGCTTTATTGTTGGAGAGTTTGTAAGGGACAAATCCCGACTAAAGAATCGTTGGTTTTGAGAAAGATTATTACACATTATTTCTATTTTATAAACTTGGAGATGAGTGAGTCTGTGTTTCATACGATATGAAAATATAAGTTGAGTAGGAAGTTTGGAAAGAAGCAAACTTCATATAGATCCTTCCAATATTTGGAGTCTGGGAGACCTTCATTACCATCTCAAAGCGGCATACATTATTGAGTTAAGTGCTTTTGAATTTTATATTACCATTACTTGCAAAGTATGGAACCACGTAAACAATGTCATCTCTAGGAAGCATGCGTGGAATCAATCTCAACTACTTTAGTGGATGAGGAGGTTCCTTGAGGAGTACAGAGACGTGTCCAATGTAGAAGTTCAGAAGAAAGATCAAGACCCTCCGACGGAAATGCACCTTAGCAATCATTTTAAATGCGAAAAATTATTAATTGCACTCACGATAGCCAATTAATAATAATGATTGCTTAACAAGATTTAAATTTATTAATTTAATTCAATTACGAAAGAAATTCAGCAATTGATACTAGAGAATAAGTTTATAAAAGACTTACGAGTTTGGGATCAGCTACAGAACGCCCCGGTCCAAAGCGCGCTCTGTTTCGTCCTTCTTCTAAATTGACTCTATTTCGTCCTTCTTCTAAATCAAATACTGGAGGATGACACCGTAGTATTCCAAAACGTAATCTCGGAGACGAATAAAAAATATGAGTGGGCACAAACCGATTCTCACTAGATCTCGAAACCATATTATTTCGAGATCTTTCCCCTATTACTTAGGAACAGAATTTTGCAATTCCGAGGGAAATGGGGAGAGGAAATTCGACCAAGAGAGAGAGGACTTGGACGACTATTCTATAAAGAATGGAATGATTATTCATCTTCCCTTCTATCCATATTTATAGCATTTAGGAAGAGATAACCTCTGATAGATTTTATTTCGTTTCTATTGAGATATTCTCTCCTTTCTAAAGATATTTCCTCCTTCTAGAGATATTCTCTCCTTTAAATGTAATCTAGGTCATTAGATCTCAACAGTGAATCTAAACTCTCTCTTATCCATCAGATCAATATTTATGGTTGATATTTCCTCTCTTCGGATAGAAATTCAGGGAGAACTTCAAAGGAGAAGTTCGGCCATGCTAGGGCATTCCCCTAGGGGGAATTTCTACCACCCTACTGTCAAGGCCCAACCCAAGAATTTACAAAGCTCGTTTGCTCAAAATCCAATTAATTAATTATTTACTTGATCCAATAATAAATAAACAATTATGCTATAAACATTTATTTAATTCTACGAATACCCGTTTTTCAGAATTAATGCTGTCAATCACTATTACAGCAAGTGAGTTGAAATAGTTAACAATATTATTATTTGAAAATTCTTATTTGTCTTTATTAGAGCCGAATCGGAGACTATGGACCTCTTAGTAGAAGCTTAACGAATCCGACAAAAAAACGATACAATATTATCTCTTTTTTCATCGATTCGTCTAGTCTTTATCAATACTCCACCGTGTAATCAAAGACAGAACCCTTCTTTAATACTAGAATTACGTTTACTCATCATGACGAGTGTCCATTGATATAGCTAGTTCGTGATCAAGATGCTCCAGGTTCAACTCGTGCCAAGAGAAGTCAATTTATTCTGTTATATTTCTCTTGATACATATAAGCCCCGACCATTATTTCTTCCCTTGCAAAAGATTCTTTCGAACGTTAACTTATTTTGAAAGTGCACGCAATCAATCGGCTCTGGAATCAACCCTTAGGTGAGTGAACATTGACCTCCGTTTAGGGAGGCTGGATTTTGTGTCTGTAAATCACTTCCCACTCGAATCATGCTTTTATAAGACTCTCAAGAGAAGACTCCCAAGACATAACTTGTGATTAGCATGAATATCCTTTTAGCGAATGAGTTAAAGAGTTCAGAAACACGACTCAGTGTCCATGACCACTTCAGGATTTAGATCAAGTCTCATTGTAACCATCATAGTGGCCTATCCAGGTAGTACACTTACCACAAGTGTAGAATGCTCCCACATAGTGATCAACCTTCACCCATGTGTTCCACATATATGAATTTTGATATAGCTTTCCAATTGTATATTAGTTATCGACCTTGTTTAAGCACAATGCCCGAACTCAGGTGCCCAGCACGTGACCAAGTTTAATACGGAAGCTATGGAAGAGAGTTGTCATTGACTCTAATTATTTATTTAGTAATCTAATTATCGAATCAGTAATTATTAATTCGTCATCTTCAAGTGGACAATATTCCTAACAGGTACCATCTCGATTACTATGGATGCCGCTCTCGATCTCAATCAGGGATAATTTCATGTGGGGTGCATCACTCGAGATTAAACTGGAAAGGTGATCGCTTCACAGGCGGGCTAGAGTTGCCTTGATTGAGTTTTTTTTTTATATACGCGTGGTTATAGCTTTAATCGTATTTATCTCTTGTAACCATGGTTTTCCACCGCTATATATGACGGTTTATATCTTTTGCATGGTACGCACCACGTTTTTTTATATAAAAAAAAAAGTGGTACACTCTAATGTGATCCATGTTCCAATCAATATAAAACATAAATTCATGTATTATATATGTTAGAAACCATAAATTAAGTCGCGATTTTAGAAATGATAATAAAATGTAGTTCTTCAAATAGAGTAATATGTTTTTATTTATATTTGAAGTATAACAACAAGCATTAAATTATGGACTCAACCAATGTAACAAGGAAAAAGAAATTCTAAAACCAAAACCTTCAGCAAGTTTGAAGAATTGAAGAATTTTAGAGTGGTGTAACTCGTTAGACGATCTTAAAAGTTAAATTGTCCTCGCATGAAGTGCTTATAGACGATAAGCAAAAACTTCACGAAATGTACAATGAAAGACAATACAAAAATTTACACCATACAATTCCACTTGCAATGAACATTACCTCCAAATGATTATACTACTAGCCAACAAATTAAACATTATATGAAGAAGAAAGGAAATGTTGGTCGAAAGCTTGCTTTGGTCTTATAGTGAGAAATTTAAGTAGACATGTTAACAACCTTACAACGTTTAAAGTATAGACGTTCACAATCTTAATGGGTATCCTCCTATTCGAATATTCAGAAACATTCATTATCCATCACTTAATTACTCTAATACAACCGGTAAAATCATGCGAAAAATTGAGTCATGCATCTCTCTAGTACTTAAAGTATTTCATTCATTTAGAAAATAAGCGAAGACAAAAAAAATATTTTGACCAAACTTGTGTTTTGCCTGGCATGTCCGACTCAAAATATTAAAAATGGAGGAACAAAATTAAAACAACAATATAAAACATAAATGAATATTTCACTTTTTTTGCGGTGTCTCTTTATCTTTTCCGTCTATTCACGAAAATATCATTGGTCTGAGCGGAAAATGAAAATCCTCTCAGGTAAAGGAAGTGCTTCACGGTTCCCTTCGTTGAGTTGATTTGTAAGTGATGTGCCAATAGTCAAACACTACTAATTTAGCAACACATCTGATAAAAATGACTCCAACAAATTGACTGCTTTCTTTTAAAATCCACCGTCAGAAGTTTATTTTGGAAACACAAAGTTTATATAGAAATTTACTATAGCTATATTATGCCAAACTGGCGGAAGTGCTAAAGAAAAAGTCAATTAGCCACAGTAATGATCCTTAAATTTTGTTCAGTAAAATACTATAATACCCCGAAATGTTTGCATTGTATGGGCATATACTAGAGATCATAAGAGAGTCATGGATATAACTAAGGACGAAAAGTTGTACCACTTTATATTTGAGAAATTTTGGGAGATATGTGTAGTAGTATGGTAATATTTTATTTTTATGTGTTGTGAAGTTTTATTATAAAATATACGTGTTGAAAGATAAAATAATATTTACAAAATTTAACCGTGAACATACTGCAAATAATATTAAATTTTGCAACATATCGCAATTGACGAAATTGTTACTACAACTGATCAAATTGTTATTAATTTTTTCATTTAACACATATATTTCGTCATAAAACTTAAAACTTCGTAACAAATAAAAACATAACATTGCGCTAATACCGCACCTACTTTTCTGAAATTCCCCTTATATTTTAACAGTATACATTACCGTGGTTAAAATAGACTGTAAAAGTATATATAGCATAATAACGAAACATCCAAAAACCACCACATCATCATAGCAACACTTTATTTTATTTTAACCTATTTGTCTGTGTGTCAAAAGATTAGCAAAGCTGATTACTTGGGACCAACAAAACAACAAAATGAAAAAACAATAGTAGACTAGAGAGAGAGAGAGAGAGTTACTCAACCCAACAAAAAATACAAAATAAATGAGACAAATGGATAGTTGAAATGAAATGACGAGAAAAGACACACACGCTCTCTCTTTCCTCCTGTGTGAATTAGACTCAGCCTCAAGCAGAGTTTAGAGAGAGAAGGGGAGAGTGAGAGAGAGAGAGAGAAAAAGGCAAACACAAGTGTGTTTGTTTGAGTTCAGAGTTCAGAGTTCAGAGAGCAAAAAGGGTAGAGAGGGTTTTGTTAGTGTACGGGCATACACACTGTTATTTAGTAATTCTCATAAAGTCACAAAGAGAGGGAGAGAGAGAGAGAGTTGTGAAAGAAAGAAAGAAAGATGGTGGGCTCGGGGGAGAATAGAAGCAAAGAAGCGGTTGGGATGATGGCTCTTCACGAAGCCCTCAGAAGCGTCTGTCTCAACACTGACTGGACTTATTCTGTCTTCTGGACCATTCGTCCCAGACCGTCCGTACTCTATATCCCTATCACTCTCCTCTCTCTCTACCTTTGCTTTGTGTTGTGTTTCCTTAAACCAAGAACACATCTTTGTGTGTATGTTTCTGTCGCAGACGAGTGAGAGGCGGTAATGGCTGCAAGGTCGGAGACGACAACGGTAGCTTGTAAGTCTCTACTTCTTCATTCAATATTATTTACTATTATCCTTCGAGAAAGAAAAATAAAACAGTGCAAAAATAATCACTCCAAACGAGAATGAGTATTCATACTAATTATATGACAAAAAATTGCACAAATGTTTGCTATTCTTTTTAGCAGTACAGTTAAGAGACTAATATAGTATCTACCCAGTGTTTTGATAAATTAAATTAATTTACACACCGAACTTTCTAATTTTTTTTATTATGAAGTCAACTATTTTGCTTAATTACTGTATTTTTATTTTTTACAAGTTAATTTAATAATTAGTGTTTGATATGAAAAAATGGAAAGGATGTTGATGTGGGAAGATGGGTATTGCCGGGGGAGAGTGACGTCAGAGGAGATAGATGGAGAAGACGGAGTGAGAAAGTCGTTCAGCAAAATGTCCATTCAGCTTTATAATTATGGAGAAGGGTGGGTACTTGGTACGTCCTTTTTATTAAATAAATTTTACTAGTATATATTAGTAATATTAACTACAAATTAATTTGATTGATCTAGTTGATCTTGAATTGAAATAGGTTGATGGGAAAAGTAGCATCTGATAAGTGCCACAAATGGGTGTTCAAAGAGCCCACTGAGTGTGAACCCAACATTTCCAACTACTGGCAGAGCTCATTTGATGCTGTTTGATTCTCTCTCTCTCTCTCTCTCTCTCTCTCTCTCCCCCTCTCTCCCTTAATTACTCATTAATCAATATATTAACTACTTAATTAATTGTATGTGTATTATTATTCATTGCAGCTCCCTCCTGAATGGACTGATCAGTTTGAGTCAGGCATTCAGGTCAGACGAACTCAACACTCTGAATTCTGAACTCAACTCAATCTTATTTGTTATATTTAATAAACAATAATGATTTTGGAAATAAATAATAATATTATGATTGTCTATTTGTCACACACGAGCAGACTATAGCAGTAATCCAGGCTGGGCATGGGCTTCTACAATTAGGCTCCTGCAAGATTGTGAGTCTAATTTTTTTTTTTAACCTTCTTAATAACAAAAAATGTGTACACTTTCAAATAAGCATTTCAGATAATAAAAAAAATTAAACAAAACCCTCGAAATTCATTTGATCAAAAAATTTCATCTTTTACACCATGAGAATGATATTGTATAGATACCGGAAGACCTACACTTTGTGCTGAGAATGAGACACACGTTCGAATCGCTTGGCTACCAATCGGGATTCTACCTCTCTCAGCTCTTCTCCTCAAACCGCTCTTCCGCCGCCGGAAACCTCCCGATCCGGCCACCACCGCCGCTCTACAGCAACAGCAACAACAACAACAACAATAACAACAGCTTCCAGAGTCCGGCGGGGAACGAGAGCATGTTGATGGGAGAGAATAACAACGACATAAAGTGGCCGAACGGGCTTTCTTTCTTCAACGCGCTGACGGGGCGCAACGAGGACGCCACGAAGCTGCTCTTGAACAGTCCGGAGAGCAACAAGTTCAAAAGGAGCTTCACTCTTCCCGCAAGAATGGCCTCTAGTTCCTCCTCCGCCTCCACCTCCCTCCACCACCACCGCGCTCCCGACTCCGGCGCCGGCCCCGGCTACCCCGATCTCATGGACACCTTTTTGGAGTGATCGTCTTCATCCACTTTTTGTTTCTTTTGCATGATCATGAAATAAAGTTGGACGCTTTTTTCACCTTGTTCCTTTTGTTTCTTCTTTCGCTTATTAGGATTTTTATGACATTTTGATCACTAGTTACTTTCCCTTTTTCTTATTTTCTTATGTTATATTTGTGATGTTTTAGTGTTATGTTTTTATTACGTTGGATTTATAATGCGCGGGATTTTTTTCTCATGTTTATTATCTCACTCAAATTGATTATAGAAACATTCTCATTTATTTGAAAAATAATTTTTTTAGTGTCGGAGAATTCAGCATATGTTAAGTATTTTACCGTATATGATGAGATGAGGGATGAATTTTGTACGGGAAAAATAGAAAGTTTGCAATATTTTCAATTTGCAAGAATATAAAATTGAAATGCTGAATCAAAAATGTGTTTTGAGCATATTTGTATCAATTTTCTTTTTGTCTTTTCTAATCTACAGTATATAAAAAATAAAAGCGGCCATTCAATGGTATTTAATGCAGTCAATGCAACTTCATTTTCTTGCGTGCATATATGCTTGTTTTTTTAGAGAGTAAGAGCTCTCCAACCTTTACCACTGAGTTTTGGTGTTAATTTTTTTATATTACTCCAGAACACCGACTTTTACACCACAAATATTATTTACTATTATTATATTCTTAAATTTATATCATTTCTTATTAATAAATATTTAATAACCAATTATTATATTTGCATTTTATGTAGTAAAAATTATTTATTTCATAACGGTCAAACTAAATAAATAAATAAAATATTTAAATTGTGGAAATAATTTTTTCGATTATTAAATTGTAGTTTAAGTTTTTTCTATGTGTTTTAATATGTAATTTCTATTTGTTTTTAAATTTATTAAGTATGTTTAATTTTAATTTTAGTGTGTTTTAATTTTTTATGTTTTAAATGAATCTTATTATATTTTGATAATCAATTTAAAAATTTTGGTGTTTTATAAATATATATAAGGTTATAATATAAAAAGATTAAAAAAATATTCCGGTAGAAAAGTATCACATCAAATATGACGCAGTATTGTTCAGAACAACATATTCGGTGTTAGAAATACAAAGCGATCGGAAGCATTTTTAACGCCAAATATGGTGATATGCCGTCTGCGGTTGTAGTTGGCCTAAGAGAGTTTTAATTCCCCACCAAAACTACATATAAAGCAAGAGCCAAGACATCTGTTTCAAGTTGACATTATAACTTTGTTACCTTTATACATTTTTCTGTTAGCCATCATCTATCTACCACTTTTACATTTCAACGATGCAGTTGGTCCAAATAGCTTTATCTTGGAGAGAGAGGGAGAGATTACTCCATTAAAATAGTAAGAAACGATTAATATCGATTAGAAAAATATAATACTAATTAAAACTTCGGTTTAAATCGATTCAAGAACAAAAATGGAATTTATACTCCATTAAAACAGTAAGAAACGATTAATATTGATTAGCAAAAATAGAATACTATTTGAATATCGGTTTAAATCGATTCAAGAACAAAAACTGAATTTATACTCCCTTAAAGTTGTAAGAAACGATTAATATTGATTAGCAAAAATAGAATACTAATTTGAACATCGGTTTAAATCGATTCAAGAACAAAAACTGAATTTATATACGCTACATAAGCAAAAATGTTAAAACGTTAACTATAATAAAGTTATCACGTTTGAAGTGGTTTAGTAAGTTATAAAATTATTTTTTAATAAATTGAAGCAAAATATATATTCTGTAAAATAAACTACAGAAATGCAGGTGCTTAATTTATAGCATGCAATGTTCTATGGATTGAATTTACCTCAAGTTAAAAAAATGATGTCGCATAACTTCTTATTTTAGTGATATTACAAAATAGATTACAATGAAGAATTTTGCAAATCTAAGTACACGACCACGAAAAACAAGTGCATTGCCGGATAAACTTCTATAAGTATCGCATAAATGAAAGTTGAGAGAACTATCGTTGTGGCATTTCTACATACTGCCTTTTTTGCATAATTTTCATACACTTATAGAGAGGTATAACTGTGTTGCAAATGTATGACTTTTTCTTTACTTTTTAATCCCTCGTGATTAAAAAACAAGGTCTAAATACAAGAATACCTGAAATTTCCTAATTTTTTAAAAAAAAATTGGAGGTAATTCCCGTCTTAAAACTTATTGTTCAAGAAGTCCCGGTTTATAAATTTCAAGAGAGACTAGCATTCGCTTTGTCATTATTTTTGTAAGCCCATGGGACTAAGATTGGGCTTGAAGTCACCTTACAAATGCAAATTTTTAGGTTTATGTCCCTAAAAAATGATGTTCTTCACTTTCCATAAACACCACGTTAAAATGCTAAGACGAGTCTAGCAGTTGGTTTCTTCAAAATTTCCCTATTCCAAGTTCAACTCTGAAACATCGAATTTGATTTTTTGCTATGAGAAAATCGAGTTGTACTCTTATTTGCTTAATTAAAATGACGAAATTATACTATAAAATTATTAACAGTATCTTTATTTTTATTGACATTTCATTGGAGTTAGACTCTAATTTATATGCAAAACGTATATATAATATTTTTAAAGATGAGAAAAAGACAATATCTATGAACCGTGGATGAGGGGAGTAGTATCATTGACACCATTATTCCTCTCACTTTTAAGGTTGAGGATCCAACGGGGATGAGCGAGTTTAGACCGATAAGCTTGTATAACGTAATCTATAAGATTGTGATCAAGTGTTTGGTCATCTACTGAGGAGTACAATGCACGAGGTTATCTCTGAGACTCGGAGTGCTTTTGTGGGAGGTACGCTTATCTTCGATAACGTCATGGTAGGATTCGAGGCGCTTCATACGATGAAGCGGCACAGATTTTGTAATGGTAGATGTGCGTCTCTTAAACTTGATATGACTAAGGCGTACGACATAGTGGAGTGAGCCTTGTTGGAGGGGATGATGCTTAGACTAGAGTATAGTGTTCAACGGGTGAGACTAGTTATGAGATGTGTTAACTCGGTTAGTTTCGTCTTCAATGTCAACGGCGCCACACGGGGTAACATGACTCCCTTCAGAGGTCTTCGCCAAGGAGACCATGTCTCCCTTTCCTCTTTCTCATCTGCTTGGATGAACTTTCTAGTCTCTATAAAAGTGAGTGAGAATGCTGGGTTGATCTCAGGAATTCGTTTTGGGAGCTTTCATGTGTCTCACTTATTGTTCGCGGAAGATAGTATGATGTTCTCCAGAGCATGGCCAAAGGAGTGTGAGAGATTTGCAGAAATCATTTGTGCTTACACAGAGGCTTCAGGTTAGCTAGTGAATTTTCAGAATTCCGACATTTATTTTGGCAAGGATATCTTGGAAGAGAATGGAGAGTCGAGTATCCCAGATCTTAGGAGTCCGACGGACGGACGGCCACAAGTTTTATCTAGGACTTCCCTCGTTTACAAAGCGGAGGAAGATAGAGCTTTTTAAGTTTGTGAGAGACCATATTTAAGAGAAGATTATGACCGCCCCTCCTGGATGGTGTTGTTCATCCATGTGCAGTTTACTATGGGACAGAGACATTATTTCAGTAGGGTCGAGATTGAGAATTGGTGATGGCGAGTCGGTTCTGGTTGCGGGGGATGAATGGATTCCTACAGAGAGGCATGCAACTTAGATGATCACCCTTGGGTCCCTCCTGATATGAGAGTGGCAGAGCTGATGAGAGGGGATGGCAGCTGGGACGAGGCTCAATCCGAGCGATATTTGGAGAGGAGGACGCTATAGACATATTAAATATTTCGATTGGAGGAGCAGGGATCCCGGATATTCGTACTTGGGAGTACACGGAGGATGGGGACATGATGGGTATAGAGTAGCGTTGTCCTTTAGACCAGAGGCGAGCTCATCAGATCCGACATCGATGGAGGTATGGTGGAAAGTTTTTTGGAGGATGAGGGTACCTCACAAGGTCAAACTTTCCGGTTGGAAAGTTTGCAAGGGACGGATCTTGACTAGAGCTGCGTTGGTCTCAATGCGAATTATTACGGATGCTTCGTGTCCTTTATGACGAAGAGAGAGAGAGAGAGAGAGAGAGAGAGAGAGAGAGAGAGAGAGAGAGAGAGAGAGAGAGAGAGAGAGAGAGTGCGAATGTGTGTGTGTTTACACTACTACAAAAGATACTTTTAGAAGCGACAGGGTGAATTAGAAGCGACTAGTCGCTTCTAATTAGAAGCGACATTTGACAATTAGAAGCGACTAGTCGCTTCTAACATCAACACCCCGATTTTTACCAAATTATCAATATTTTGACAATTAGAAGCGACTAGTCGTCATAACACGTTGCGGGGGTGCATCCGGGTTCAGAAGGTTTGAAAGGGGGTAGCTTTGACCAACTTCTTCCAGTATTTAGAGACGGAGATGTATTCAGCACCATTCTCAGGGCAAGCGATGATCTTGAGGTTCGTGAATTCGAGTATTTATTACTATCATTTGGGAGTTACAGGAACAAAGTGGTCACTGAGAGGCGAGCGTGGGTCCAGACAAATCTTATCCATTAGATTGGGAGCTTCCTCTAGGAGTATAGAGTAGCTAACGGGGGGAGACTCAGACGAGTGAGAGGGTGCCGACAAACCCCTAGATGGACTCCCCAAGGGACGGGACCCTTTCGATTAATATTGATGCGGCGTTGGCTCGAGACTATGGAGGATTTAATGTTGGTGGTATTGTTTGTGACCATACCGGAGAGGTGACAACCTCATATACAATTTTCCTAACTAGGGGATTCTTCCCCCAGTTTGCGAAGGCGTATGTAGTCTTTTGTGGCATAGTGTTAGTGCCTAGTGTCGACGGCTGGAGAGTAGAGATCCAGTCTTACTGGTTGGGGTAGTTAGGCTGGTAGACGAGGGTTTGAAGCTTGCGACGGAACTTGGGATGATCCTGCACCACATCTTCAGAGAGGTGAATGGGCTTTGTAAGTTTAACATTAGACATATTTCTCGTCTTTATAATGTTGGGTGATCTAGCGCTATGCAGTTACCTATGACTCGTGCTGTAATTTTCTTTTCATATTTATTATAACCACCATTTTCCTTACTTAACGTGAAAGTTTTTATGTTATTTTCGTATTGCCGAACGCTTCTTTTAAAAATAATCGCGGGGAACACTAACAAATGTAAGATAAAATTTAACATTTGATAATCATTAAAATCAGCGATCCGATAAAGATAATTTAAGATTGAGATCTGCAATTCTAGTGCGGAAAAAAGTTTATCACTTGAAATATATTAATTTTATTAGTTTATATCACTATTTTTATTTCAAAATTAGAAATTAAGTGGTAGGGGTACTAATTTTTAATTTTATTCGGTCTTTTTTATACATAAGAGACGATATGAAAAATCACTGTTTTCTATTTTAGACTATAAATAATTATTTTAATAAATGAAAATCGCCATTTTTAAAAACAAAACTATACCGCGTGGTATGTATAATTTAAAAAAGGATGGTTAAAAAATAATTTACTACCAAGGATTTAGATATCTCCATATATAGATCTGACATTTGACTTGTATAGAAATAATATATTAAAATTAAAATATTTTAAGTTTTGTAAGCATTTTTTTGTAGCAAAAAGAGTTTTGTAAGCATGTATTGATATCAGATTATAAACGGGTTTACTCACTTAGATTTTATAGCAGTATAAAATTAATAATTATTTACCATTACTATTGATTAATTGACTTCAAGCAGTATTCGAATGAAAAGATTGAGGAGCTAGCTTATTAAATAAAAAATATTGAATTGCAAGATGTTTACGACTGGGTCATTACAAATGCAGCGCTAAATTTGATTTGAAAAATACTTGGGATGATACGGCATTTTTTACGTCAAATTAGTGTTATAAACAGTACTACGATATATTTGTGGTGATATTATTCACACCACAATTTTTTAAATCATTTTATATTTATAAAACATTAAACTATATATATATATATATATATATATAACACTAAAATTTTTAAATTGATTACAAAAAATACGTAAAAATAAATTTCATTTATAATATTAAGAACTTAAACACACTTGATAAATATAAACACAAATAAAATAACATACTGTTAAAAGACGTATTGAACTTCGAAATGCATTAATCGAGCACTTGTGGAATAAATATGCCAATTTCAATAATTTGTTTGATGTAATTTAATTTTCAAATGTATAATTTTTATGCTGTTTTTTTTAACTCCTGTAGTTTTATTTATTTTGAATTTTGTGGTAAATAATTTTTAGCACTTAATTAAAAAATGAAAATATTACAATTACTTATCGAAATATTGATTAATAAAAGAGAAAAAGCTCATTGTACTACTTTTCTTAACTCACTTTCCCTAAATTTATCAAAATCCATTTTCTTCCCAAAATACTAGTCTTTTTCAATTGAAAAGACTCTTTACCCTTTAAAAAATAAAAACTTACAAACACCCTCACTTTGATTATAATCGGCTACAAAAGAGGAAGAAAAAAAAACAATCTTATTTCCTACAACCGGTACATTCTCTCTCACTTTTCAATCATCTCAACTTTTCATCTCCCATATTCTATCTTTTCTCTTTACTTTCTTCTTCGACACTCAACAAAAACAAATCTTCTTCTACACAAAACAAAAGACATTCATCTTCAAGCTTCCACTCCGACGCCAGAGTCCAGTTCCACTCCATTTCTGACGAAGCTCCACTACTACTTATTTTTCTCTGACGAAGTTCCGCTGCTACTTGTTTGTCTCCGACGAAGCTCCGCTGCTACTCCGACGTATCCGCCGCGCATCATGTTGTCTACAATGTTGTCTATAAATCATTAATAGAATCTACAATGGATAACTTAAGAGATGAGATTGTTGCAAGTTTAATAGAATCGACAAATTAATAATTTATATGTTTGTTAACAAAATAAATTATATTTAAATATGAAATTTTATTTTGTTAGTTTACGTTGTCAAAATTTAAATACTATATCAACATTAGTATGTACATATGAATTAAACACCAAAATAATAATAATAATTTAAATATTTAGCCTAAGGTTATTTTAGTCTTTTTTATAATTTTGTTTGATTAACCAAACGCTAAATCAGTTTTTACTTTTACAAAAAACCAAATTAAAAATAGTTTAATAAACACTAAATAGATTTTGTAAAAAACATATTTTTCTAAAAAAAATTTTAAATGCACTTTTAGAAAAAGTAAAGTGTTACCAAACAGAGCCAATATAAAAAACTTAAACACATTTAATAAATATAAACACACAAAAATAACATACCTTTAAAAGACGTATTGAACTTCGAAATGTATTAATTGAGCACGTGTGGAATAAATATGCCAATTCCGATAATATATTTGATGTAATTTATTTTTCAAATGTATGATTTATGTTGTTTTTTTAAGTAATGTAATTTTATTTATTTATTTAGTTTGAATTTTGTGGAATAAATAATTTTTATCACTTAATTAAAAAATGAAATATTATAATTAGTTATTAAAATATTGATTACTAAAAAGATGATATAAATTTAATAATATAATAATAATGAATAGTTTTTTTGGTATAAAATTTGGTATTGTAATTGGAATGAAAAATCTTAACACTAAATTTGATACTAAATTAATACCAAGTTTAATTTTATGGATGTGAAATGTCCTTATAAAAAATGTCAAAAGAATTAAATGATTACCTTCATAATAAACTCATGTATGTTGAATGTGTCTAACATAATATGAAGGATGCGCTTCTCGTCATAATAGATAGTATCCCCGAAATCGGCCTACACTTGGTTTCTTATTTTCCACAGAGAAGTGAATTTTCCGTCGATAACACAGCCTTTGTGTCTATGGTAACCGAATATGTATCATATATCAAGAGAGGATATTGCAAAAACAACTTCAAGTAAAAAGTACTACACATACAAACTACAAAGACCAATCATGATTACACGTTAGTTAGTACTTAGTACTTGTAGTAGTGATTACTCACAAAACCAAACCACATTTACACAATATCCATGTACAGCCCATGGTTACTTATATTGTAATCCACATTTTCTTTTTAAGTTATTCATAAATAATAAAAAACTCATGAAAAACCCCAAAACCAAAAATATATATTTTAAAATACGTAAGTGTTCAAGAGCCTTGGAATCTTTGGTTGTCGTTGATTACAACTTTCTTGGTCTCGGCTCAATGGCGTGGCATTCCTTGCACGCCGACACGAACCACCTCAGAACTCTCCGCCCGATCCTCCATTTCCGCCTCCGCTTCGAACTTTTCTTTGCTTTCTTTTCGGGAGTGCGGTCGCCGCCGCTCTTCCTGGAGCTCCGCCGTCGCGATCCGTCGCGGCTGATGGCCACGGGGACGATGGGTCCTCCGGCGGCGGGCATGAAGCGCCACCTCTGCGAGGAGCCGTAGACCTGGGCCGAGACTCCGCTGAATTGGCGGCGGAGAATAATGGGCGGCGAGGGCGACCTGCGACGGTCGACGGAGGCGTCGCTGGTTCTGGCGCTGCTGCTGTTGCTGCTGTTGCTGCGAGAGGAGAGGAGGCTGCTGCTGGTTGTCGTGGAGAAGGAGGACCGGTGCCGAAGCGGGAACGAGTGCGGCAGGAGCTTCCCGTTGAAGAACAGGTGGTCCGCCGTGGACGACGCCGGTGAGTCTGGTGTCAGGCACGATTCGAATTCGAATGTGTCCTCGGTGTTTTCGTCCTCCAGCGTGCTCGGGAAAGAGAAGGCTTCTCCGCCCGACAGTTTTCTGCGGCGGCGAGGGATATTGGTTTCCATGGCGGAGAGAGAGAGAGAGAGAGAGAGAGAGAGAGAGAGAGAGAGAGAGAGAGAGAGAGAGAGAGAGAGAGAGAGAGAGAGAGAGAGAGTTTGGTCTTCCTTTGAAGGAAGAGATAAATGCTTTTCTGTTACTGTTTCCCTTATCGATGAATATATATATACACACACATATATGCCTCTTTATTAATTAATTTTTTTATTTGAATATCGTGTTTTGATTTTAAGCACAAATATTGTATATACTATGAGATATAATATTTAGCTATAATATGATGTTGCGTAAACATAGTTTTCCATAGTATTATTGGCCTAATTATACATGTGTCAATGAAGAGAAAGCGTTTGATTGAATCACCAAAATAAATGATTAATTGATATGGATAGATAACAAAGCAAAACACGAGCAGTGTAACTAACGAAACGAAGCTTATTATACATGTAATAAGCAATAATAAAAGATGAGTTATAAGAAAAATACAAACGACAATCGCTTATATCTATTATGACATTTTTTTTTTTTTTTTTTGAAGAAAGTCTATTATGACATGATAAACTTGCAAAATTAATTAATAGTGGATGTATATATCTGTTGGGATTGGTGCCCACAAAATAGATATTAGACATTGAAATACATTTGTATTTAATTTTGCTGAAATATTAATATAAATAAATATTCATTCTTTATTATGTTTGTGTTTATGTATGAATGCTACGCTCTGAAATTGTTATTAACGAAATGGGTGTTAAGTATAGACTAGACAAGATAGCCTCTTGTGAGTAATTTAAACATTTCTTCGTAATTTTAAGATCGATAGAGCAATCGAATCTATTAATGATTGTTTGAATGAATCATGATATCTTATCTTGTGATATAAAGAACTGTGACTCTATGATTCATCCTTGATATCTTATATAAGATATTGAACAAGACCTGTGATACTTAGAAGCTCGAGATAAAATCGTTTAACCACTCGAAACATCAAGATCACATACGAGGGGTACTTTGGTACTAACATAAATCATGAAGTGCATATATAATTGATATTACACTTTATGACGTTTGATTTGTCAATGGGCAATGACTAAGTTTTAGTTTCATATGACCCGATGGTTGGTGTCATAATATTGTGATATTGGGTTATATGATTCACAGATATAGAATTCATGTTCTCAAATGCATTATATTTTTCCGTCACATAATATATGTAATATAATTAAATTGTTTAATTTGTTAGATAAATGCCAACTATATCAATGTCCTTACGATGCCCTCGTCGAAGATACGCATCTAAGATTGCAGATAGTCTAAATCATAATCTAGCTATAGGAACCAATTTTTTATATTTATTTTACTTTAGTAGAAAGTTGGTGGTATTGGAATTGGATACACTCTTTTTACTATTAACGACAACAAAATTTCACAATATTCTTCTTATTAATTGGCTTCTTATAGTGATATAAAATATCAGTAATGATGTTACAAGCCGCAAACGATAAAGTTATTGATAAAGTTCATTTTAGCTATATTCTAAAAAAACAGTCGTGACAATAATCTAAAAGTTTTTCAAATAGTAATTATGACTATTTAATACTTAAATTATATATCGCGACTAAATATTGATAAGGATAGTGGGTTGCAAAGTTGATGCAAAAGCACTAAGAGATCGCTACTAATATCTAATTACCATCTAATACATAGTGAATGTGAAGTGCATGGAGTTATTATTAAATGTGTTTGACACGTGGTGTTGTCTTAAGCCTGGAGTGGAAATGGTGGTTATAATTTGAGAAAACATGACCTTAGTGGTGCAAATCATTGAACCCCAATGGGTTGCCAACTCAGCCTGATCATCACTCTTAAAGCACTCATTCTACCAATTAAGCTGTTTGCAATAATATTGAGTAGTGTTCCTTCTAATTTCAAGCTTGCGCTTTCTACATTCATGATGTACCATACTTGTACGCTTCGGTCAAACTTTTTCCCCACCAAATTTAAATGACTAATGGTTCTAGTGTTTTGTTTGCAGAAAATGAACTTGACGATAGGAAACAAAAATAGTTTAACTATTGATACGATGAAAAGTAAACTTAAGAATTTTCATCCTTCTTGTTGTGGGAGTTGTGGCGAGGAGGGATACGAACCCCCAGACACCGTGACTTTAAAGATTGATAATCGGTCTAAAATAAAGTTCGTAGAATTATAACACGAAATTAATTTCAAAATTTATATCAAAATATTTCAATCAACTTCTTTCAAATCGAAAGTTATCGATATCTCAATACTCCATATCTATTAATAAGTTGTGACTAATTACGTGTCGTTTATGCATACCATACCATGTCAATTTTGCATTTTAAAGTAAAACTAACTGTTGCGATAAAATGGTTATAACTATATCAAGTAAATGTATATGCCGATGGAATACGAAAACAAAATTTAGACTATATAACTGAACATGATTAGTCTATTAACAGCGAAAACATATATGTTTATGTTTCAAGGCCCCAAATAACTCCAAACTCTACATTCCAACCAACTATATGACATTTAAAGAAAGGAAAAAAATAGGAAGGTGCTCAAGACAACAAAGGAAATGTTGAATCTTTTGTCGCAATAGCTTTTGTGAATTGGAGACTTAGAAATGGTTGTATTTGTTGGGTTGTACTTCTAACGGAGCGGCTATCAAATAATAAATAAAGAACCCCTCATAGTAGATCACTATTATAAGAAAAAACAGATCAAAACCAAAATAAAACAAACCATATATATAGCATTTAGCTCTGCTAGCCCTTTTATTATTTCTAGTGCAGTGGACTGTAATTGACTCTTAGATTAGCCCACTTATTTTTTTGTTTATATTTAACGACACAGCCCCCAAAATATTCTTCTTTAATTTTATAGACAAAGCACAAGGTATCTTTTTTACATTTTTGTGTGTATTTGTGTAGTATGTGTGTGTAGAGAGACAATGGTGGGGTCTACTCAGGCAAGCTCAACTAGTGGCAAATTAGGGTGTTGGAGGGCTTTTCCACAAAACCAAGCAATGATGTTAGCAAATTCATAGCCTTTTTTGTGCCTTTGTGTTGCTGAAAGCAATGACTTTATAGGGAACTAGTAAGTAATATGTTTATGAATATTTTGATCGCAATATTTTGTTTTACCCCAAATTATGGAGACAAAACAGGTACTATAAGATTCATTGGTCTCCGAATCGTGTGTCACTTGGGTCCATTTTGCTCATGCTTGACTATATATATTGTGTTAGATTATCTTTTAATTAGCCCACCAGTCCCTTCATTTCTTAGAGTCTTCCTTGGTTTGTATTTTTTTTAGATAATGCGAAATTTTTAATTTGATAACAAGCATTGCATAACTACAAACATCCATCCTTTGCAATGAAAAATTAAAACATAAATTTAGTAAAAATAAATTCAAAATATGTTAATTTTGTGGCAACAAAAAATGATAAACTACACTGCAAAACTTTATAAAATATAAATAGAAAATTCAAATACCTCAGCTCTATCCACCTCCAAAAATGACGCCATAGTAGTATAACAAATATTTACTTAAAAAAATAAAATTTAAGATCGACCAATTTGTCTCGCAACTTCGGACAAAGAGAGTCTTGGTGATTAGGTCCGATATCTTCTCAAGTGTGAGAACATATCTGACTTCCAGTTCATCTTGAATAACCATATATTAGACAAAATATGGATTGATCTCTACATGTTTTGCTCTTGAGTGGAAGACTGGCTTTACTGTCATTGTTGTTAAGCCAATATTGTCACACCAGACTAGAGGCTAATGTTCTGTGGAAATTTTGAGTTTAATATGTAGATACATAAATGAAGCCATCTCTGCTGCTACATGTGATAAGTCTTTGTATTTTGACTCGATGCAAGAGCGTGCCACAATTGATTGTTTCTTCGAGCTCCAAAAGATGAGATAATTTGCAAAAAATCTCCAAAAAAAAAATTAGCTTATTAAGAAATTTATATATTTCATAAACATATATAAAATTAAAGTTCATAGTTTAATGTTGGAATGGTTGAATTATTATCTAAGTTAATTATTTGTTATTTTCGTAATAATGGCCTACGTTGGAGTCTTTTTAAAGTAATTTTGGATTTAATTTATATTAAATGACGCCCACATTTGTTAGGTATTAATTTAGGTTTTTAATTTTATCGTTATTAGGCAAAAATAATGAATTTTAGACTCATTTTAGGTAGGGCAACCATTTACTCCGAATTTGTATTGTATTTTCTTTATTTAAGGAGTTAAGACTTGTCCATATTCTCTTCACTCCTCCCTTCCCTAGATATCTCTCACTTTCTTCTTCAAACCCATAAGAAAATAATTTTTATAGTTTTCAAATTTTAAAAAAAACCATTTCAACACCGATTCAAGTGAAATAATAGTATGATTTTCATAATTATGCAATTGTATTTAACATAAAAATTTTATAATCTACATATTAATACTCAATCTGAAGTTTGTTTTATAAGTTCACTCAATTGTTTTGAAATTTAGATTTTATTATTTCGAATTTCTATTTTATTTATGACCACCTCTCTCTCTCTATAATATATATATATATATATATATATATATATATATATATATATATAGTTGGTCTTGGTGATTGATACACCTTAACAACCATATTAAGTGCGGAAAATCATTCATTATACTCACAATAGCCAATTAATTATTATGGTAACTAAACAAGATCTAGATTTACTAATTTAATTATTAATGAAATTATATTCAGCAACCGACGAGCTAAGGCTTTAGAGTACTTACATAAATTTTGGCTCAGCTACAGAACGACACTACCAATGTGTGCTCCATCTTCAAGCTTTCAGGTGTTCATGCGTTGTCTTGATTGAGTACATGATGATGACACCTTTATAGGCAGAGATGACCACAATAAAATCATTTATTTGTATATCGATGAGTTTTTATTGTAATTTGCTGATTAAATTAATAAAAGTTGAAACTTTCATTCATTCCTTTTTCATTTGATTGAAGATTTATGATATTCTATAGTCTTATAGTCTTTAATCAAATCTAACAACGTATGAAGAGATAAATGTAGATTTGCGTGAACAAAATCTTCATGGTTTGCTTAAAACAAAATATTCACAATCTAAAGATCAACGGGCTATTGATCTTAGTATGATGGTTGGAAGAATCTATGATGTATGGTTATGAGACATAGAGAGTTGAGAACTCTATAGTTCTTCATGTGTATCTTCCGAAGATACTGAATTGACCAGTGCACCTTTAAAGACAATGTAAGAACAAACTATTTAACCTCTTCTTTCTCAAGATCACTATGTATGAATAACATTCTGCATACCTTAATCCTGAACTGAGACATGTCATTTCATAACTTCAATATATTAATTTGAGAAAATTAAACTCTAGATCCTAGCCTTGTGAACTAGATCCGCTCTATCAGTGATGTATTGGGTTATGAAGTTGACATGAGTATACTTTGTGAAATTCTCATAGATATGAAATTTATTTACAAGATTGCTGAAATGCAATGTATATCACCTCATTCTTTATTACTTGGATTGTGAATAAATGTACTGGCCGATGTCCAAATAGAATAAAGAATTCTTTTGGATGAAACGTTGTGACTTGTTAGCTCCTTGTCAATATATCGTTTCTAACTTATTCACAAGTATTAAAGTAGTTGAGAAAATAACAACTAGAAGGGTAAAATGAGAATTTTGTAAATCCCATCTAGTTGATAATATTCATGAAGAGTAATTATTTAATAATATTCAGTGGATCTACTCATCACAAATAAGTAGATTTTTAGTAGAAAATATATTCATTTGAACCGAGAGATTTAAGTGTCAACTTTTTAGTGGAGTCAGTTGATATTACACTAAACTTGAAAAGTTTGTGAACTTTGAGTCCAAGAGTCGTAGTTAAAGCTTTGTTCATTATGATCCACGAGGTCACTATCACAAGTCATTAGAGTAGAGTTTGTTAAACTAAAAGCTAGGTCAAAATAAGTTCAATCGTTGAACTAGATGTATTCTCCGAAAATATTCTAATGGGTAGTAAGGACGATTGATGTAAAAATGTCAAAATAAGATTTTGAATTTTCTACAAAATGAATTAATGTTACTCGGCTAAAATGATTTTTTTAAGCTTAGTGAATTTAATTTTATGACATGTTATTGTATGGGCAATAATATAACAAAATATTTGCTCTTCACCCACTTTTATATTTAGTGTTTTTAAAATACCCAACGTTTTGTAAATATTTTGTAAATACCCATCCAGTTTTGTTTACACAGATATTGGGTCAAAATTACCCTTTTACAGCTTTTGTAAACAATTCTGAATTTGGACCAAAATAGTCCAAATAATTCTGTTAACAATTTGAGGTGAGTATTTACACAAAATTTACAAAATGTTAGGTACTTTGAAATTAGTAAAAGTTTTTATGGGTATATAGCTAAAAGATCCATAATATAAAGATCTTTCTTTTGTTGTGAACAAATTAGGAAGTAAATTTGTGTGTACACACATGCATATACTCAGCCAAAAATGCATCAATGAGGGATGATTTATTCAGCTAGAATAAAGTCAAAGAGAGAGAAATATCTCTTTTTTTGTGCATTATTGTATATTGATACTTGCCCAAAAGAAAAGAGGAAACAAGTTAAAAGAGAATCAATTTGAACAATGTACACGGCCAAAATTGGATTTTGGGCAAGCATATACTCGGTCAAGATGTTTTAAGTGGAAAGAGAATTTTTCTCTTTGATTGGTATATTTAGAAAATGGAAAAGTTATAGAAAGAGGTAACTACTCTTTTCGGTTATTTCCTTCTCCTATAAATAGACCAATCCTCTCATATACACATACACATTCTTGTTCTATCTTGGCCGAACCTCTCCCTCTCTCGACACTCTCAATTACTCGTTTATTTAGGCATCTAAATGCTCAATTAATCTAGAGAATTAGCTCTTGATTCAAGACTCGTTCTTGATTCATAGTGTTTAATAGTGCCCACTCAATAAAATCTATAAACATTCGAAGACTCTGAGGTAGAAAGTTTTGTGGTTGCTCGAGAATCAAAAGACGAGAATGAGCGAGGCAAGGAGGAGGATCTTCATCCGAGAAGGCTCTCGAAGATGAAGCGACAAGAAAAAATTATTAAGCTCTTTTCATATTTATTATGTGTTTTAAATAATAACATGTATATGCACTTTGTCTAGGTAGTAAAATCATTTTACACATCTTAAAAATAATTTCTTATACTGCGCCATATATGATATGGTAATTAATTATTAAATCCTAGATTGATTCTAACGATCTTAGCCTTCCGAAATGTAATCTCCAAGACGAATAAGAAAGATGAGTGGGCACAGTCAATATCTCACTAAATCTCGAAACCAGGTGTTTCAGGACTCACTCTTATTTTCTAATAATGGAATTTTAAAATTCCGAGGGGAAGAGAGAGAGAGAGAGAGAGAGAGAGAGAGAGAGAGAGAGAGAGAGAGAGAGAGAGAGAGAGAGAGAGAGAGAGAGAGAGAGAGAGTAACCACAAGAGAGTGGGAGCCACAAATTTTCTTAATTTATTATGTTAACTTTACCCTTCTCATCAGTCCTATTTTATAGCAAAGAGAATGAAATCTTCCCTATTTTTTTTTTCCTTCTGAGAGATATTCTCTTCTAGTGAATTAAATATAGGTCATTAGATCTCAACACGTGAATCTACTTTTTTTCTCATCCATTAGATCATAATATGTGGGAGAGATTTTCTCTCCTTTATTTAAGTAACAAAAGAGAAAATATTGGTAATAACAAAAGAGATTTTGTAGTAGTGCAATAGGCTATTTTCAGCTATAAGGCACTCGACCAAGGGGAATTTTGGCTAACCCTAGTGCAAGCCCAATCCAAAAATTCCAAGGCCCAATTCCTTAAAAAAAATCAATCGATTATTTACTTGATCCAACTAAAAATAAACAAATCTACTATATATATTTATTTAACTTTGTGAATACTAATTTTTCAGCATTCTTACTGTCTATCGCAATTACAACTAGTGAGCCTATAATAACGATTAACATTATTATTCGAAAGTTCTTATCTGCCTTTACAGAGCCAAGCCTTTACAGAGCCAAGTCGGGGAATATGGAACTAGTAGTAGAATCTTAACAAATTCGACAAAACATACAATATAATCTAATCTCTTTTTAATCGATTCGTCTAATCTTGATCAATACTCAACAGTGTAATCCAAGATTGAATCCTTCTTTAATACTAGAATTCATTGTGACGAGTGTCCACTGATATAGTCAGTGTTAGGAATTCTTGCCCACGAGAAGATATGTATGTAAATTCTCGATGATATTAATAATAAAATAAAGTTTATTTATTATCTATTTGAATTGAAATGGTTATTTCTTATGTATTAAGAGTTATTAAACATTCATCATTCCATAGCCTCCGTATTAAACTGAGTCACGTGTTGGGCACATGAGTTCGGGTGGTGTGTTAAAACATAATTGATAACTGATATACGCATTGAAAGCTATATCTAAAGTTATATACGTGGAATACATGAGTGAAAGTTGATCATTATGTGGGAGCATTCTACACTTGTGGTAAGTGTACGACCTGTACATGCCTTGGGGTAGATGTGTTGTTTAAAGACCGTTACAACGCACTAATCGAGGCCACTATGATGGTCAAAGTGAGACTTGATCTAAATCCTGAAACGAGCATGGACACTGGATCATGTTTCTGAGCTCTTTGACTCATTCGCTAAAACGCTAATCATGCTAATCACAACTTATGTCTTGGGATATTTTTCAGAGCATGATTCGAGTGGGAAGTGATTTATAGACATGGAATCCAGCTTTCTTGAAAGAAAGGTTAACATTCATTAACCTAAGAGTTAATTCTAGAATTGATTGATTATGTGCACCTTCGAATTAAGTTAATGTTCAAAAGAATATTTTGTTAGGGAAGCAATAATGCATAGGGTTGATATATATCAAGAGAAGTATAACGAAAAATTTGAGTTCTATTGATACAAGTTGAACCAGGAGGATCTTGATCACTAATTGACTATGCTAGTGGACACTCGTCAAGACTAGAAAAATTAATGAAACAGAGATAGAACTGTATCGTCTTTTTCGTCGAGTTCGTTAAGCTTCTAATAATAGGTCCATAGTCCCTAATTCAGTTTTGATAAAGGCGGATAAAAACTTTTGAATAAGAATGTTAATCACTATTTATCTCACGTGCTGTAATGGTGTTTGACATCATTAATTATGAAAAATGGGTATCCGCAGAATTAAATAAATTTTTATAGCATATTGTTTATCTATTATCGGATGAAGTAGATAAATAATTAGTTGAATTTTTAAGCAAGCGGGCCTCAAAATTTTGGATTGTTCTTGGCACTAGGGTTGGCCGAAATCCCCTTTTGGCCGTGTACCCCTTGGCCGAACTCCCTCTTGATTTTCTCTCTTTGGTTAAATGAAAGGAGAGAAAATTGAATCTATAGATATTGATATGATGGTTTAGAGAGATTGAAGATTCACTGGTTGAGATCTAATGGCCCATATTAAATACAATATAAGAGAAAATATCTCACATGAGAGAATATCTCTAGAAGGAGAGAATATCTGCCAAAAAGAGATAATATCTATATAAAAAAAGAGAAAATCTCTCAGAGGTTATCTCCTTCTAAATGCTATAAATAGGGATTGATGAGAAAATAAAAATTAAGCAATTTCCTCTCTATAATTCTCGGCCAAACCCTCTCTCTCTCTCTCTCTCGGCCGATTATTTCATTCTCTCATCCCTTGGAATTGCAAATTATGTTCCTAGAAAATAGGATTGAGATCCCAAAACAACTGTTTCGAGATCTAGTGAGATATCGATTGTGACACTCATCTTTCTTATTCATCTTGGATATTATATTTTGAAAGACTACAATGTCATCCTCGAGTACTCAATTCAAACGAAGCACGTGTTGGGATTGGTGCCCACAAAGGAGAATATTAGACATTTTATTTGTTATCTGTAATATTTTGCTGAAACATTAATATTAATAAATAAGCATTCTTTTCTTATAGTTTGTGTTTATGTATGTATGCTACACTCTGAAACTGTTATCAACGAAAAGGGTGTTAAATACAGATTTGACATGATAATCCCTTGTGACTAGTTTAAACCATTTGTTCGCAATCTTAAGACCGATTGAGCATTCGAGTCTAAGTAACGATTGTTTGAATGAATCATGATATCTTATCATGTGATATAGAGAGTTGTGACTCTATGATTTCATTCTTGATATCTTATAGAAGATGTTGAACAAGACCTAGTGATTCTATGGAAGCTCGATATAAAACCGTTTAATCTAGAAGCTCCAAAATCACATACGAAGGGTACTTCGATAACTACCTTAATCCTGAGGTGAGTGCATAGTCGATGCTGCACTTTATTGTTGGAATAGGTCTATGGTTAAAGAAAAATTTAATATTAATCAAATTAATGGCGGAATTTAAAAATTTCTTTTTCAAGTAAAACAATTTTACTAACCTAGAAAAAAGCATATACATGTTATACATTAAAAACATTATTTAATTTATTAGAACACGAACCTTTCTTTGTAGCTTGATCTTGAAGCGTCTCGAGAAAGGTAGATCCTCTTCCTTGGCTCGCTCGTCACCTTCGCACCTAATCTTGAACTCGAGAAACCTAAGATTTCTATTACATGAGTCAATAGAGGTTTTGGAAGGATTTGTGTGTGGGCACAATTAGATCATATGAATCAAGAAAAATTCTTGGATCATAAGCTAATTCTCTAGATTGAATGTGAATCTAGGTGCAAAATAAGAAGAGTATTTTGTAGAGAGAGAGAGGGAGAGGATCGGCCACAATAGGGAGAGAAGAAGAAAAATTCTTAACCTTCACATCTCTATGTGAGGCTCTATTTATAGGAGAAAGAAAGATCTATAAAGTTCAATTATTCATTCATGAATGAATAATGTATTCATGACACAATATTTGATTTTCCCTTCCCCTTTCCCTCATTGTTTGGCCGGCCATATGGATGCATTAATGAGGAAATTTGTTTCATCACTTAGCACATTTGTTTCCTTCTTAAGGAAATTCATTTCCCTTTTTCTTTTGGGTAATTATCCTTATAAGAAAAATGAAATAAAACTCTCCTCTTTGATGCTATGTTGGCCGAATTCTACATAGGGAGAGGGAGCATCTAGATGCTTCCTTATTTCTTTTAAGACAATTCTTAAAATACCCGTTGTAGAATTATAATTGCACAAATAACGAAATTAATTTCATAATGCCTCAAACGACTTTTCGGCTTTAGAAAATAATTTATATTTTGATCAAATGAAAACATTCAAAATCTTATTTTGACATTCACATCATTTTATGTCCTTGTGGACAAAAATACCCTTTAGACATTTTCCGAGAAAAAGTCTAGTTCAACACTTGAACTTATTTTGACTTATCTTCTAGTTTAACAATCCTACTCTAATGACCTGTAATAGTGACCTTATGGATCCAAATGAACAAAGTTTGAGCTTCTATACTCGGACTCAAAAGTTCAGAAACCTTTTCCGAGTATTAGCTTAATGTCGACTGACTCCACTAAAGAGTCGACACTGAGAATCTCTCGGTTCAAATGAATTTATTTTCTACTCAAGTTCAACTTAATTATATTGAGCGGATCCATTGAATGTTATCTATGTTTACCATTCATGAATATCATCAACTAGTTGGGATTTATAAAATTACCATTTTACCCCTCTACTTGTTATTTCCTCAACTCCTTTAGTACTTGTGAATAAGTTAGAAACAATGTATTGACGAGGAGCTAACAAGTCACATTGTTTCATCCAAATAAAGTCGCTACTTAAATTTGGACACTGCGCAGTTCATTTATTCACAATCCAAGTAATAAAGCATGAGGTGATATACATTGCATCTCAGCAATCTTGTACATGAATTCCATATCTATGAGAACTTCACAAAGTTGGTTCATGACATCTTCATTACTTAATATCTCACCAATAGGCCTTGTCTAGATCACACATTGGACCTAGAATTTGACTTTCTCAAATGAGAGTATTAATGCTATGAAATGACATGTCTCATTTCAGGATTTAGGTAAGCATGATGCGATTCATACGTAGTGACCTTGAGATAGAATATGTTAAATGGTTTGTTTTTCTATTGTCTCTAAAGGTGCACTGGTCAATTCAGTATCTTCGAAAGATACACTGGAAGAACTACAGAGTTCCTAACTCTCTATGCCTCGTAACCAGACATCCTAGATTCTTCCAACAATCATACTGGGATCAATAGTTCGTTGATCTTTAGATTGCGAATATACCGTTTTAGTCAAACCATGAAGAGTTTGTTCACGCAAATCTACATTTGTCTCTTCATACATTGTTAGGTTTGATTAAAGACTATAAGACTATGGAATATCATAAATCTTCAATCAAACTAAAAAGGAATGAATGAACGTTTCAACTTTTATTAATTCAATCAGCAAATTACAAAGATTTATATATTACATCAGTATGTAAATAAAAAATCTTTTAATAAGGACTTTACAAAGATTTATATATTACATCACTATGTATATAAACAATCTTCTTGTGGGCATCTCTGCCAACATTTATGTCATTTGATTTGTCAATGGGCAATGGTCATGTAATGGCTGCATCTGACCCGACGGTTGGTGACATAATGTTGTAGTGAGATATGAAATTCGTGTAAACAATAATGAAATTCATTGTATCACACTATGCTTTGTTACGAGAGAGTGAATGAATTAATCTGGTCAGATAATCATTGAATGTGAGATTCCTTGATTAAAACATGTGACACGTATTGACGTCTCACTTTATGTTTTTCTCATTCACAGGTAACAAAGGAGTTAGTGCAATAATAACTCTAGGGGTAAAACGGTAATTTACATTTGCCGGATTTACTGATACACACGAAGGGTATTTTGGTAAAGTACACCGTGGATCGAGTACAAAATGGTTATGTGACTTCAAACGGAAAAATAAGCGCGCATGAACTAGAGATTTTCAATATTGGTCCTTTAGTGGAGTCGACCATTATTAAGAATTATAAGTCGGAAATAATTTGTGAATTATTGAGTCCGTGCTTTATTCTAAAGCTTCGTTCATGTGGGTCCATAAGGTCTCAATGATGCACATTTTAGAAGAGATTGATTGAACGCAATAAATTGATTTACTCATTAATTACAAATTGTGATTTGTATGGAGAAATTTATTTTCCAAGCAAATTAATGAATAATGTGTTATTCATTAATTATTGATTTTGTGAATTAAAGAACTTTATTATTGTGATAATAATTTTCTTGCGAATTCATAATAACAATATTACAAAATAAAATGTTTCTCGTTTTATGCTAATTCGATAACCATGAAACAATTTAATAACAATTTATTAAATGGATGAGAGTTCTAAATTAAGTCGAATTTGTAAATTAAATCAAGGCAATTTGGGAAACAAAATTGAGAGAAAAATTGGACATAAGGATCGGCCATTAGGATGGTTTTGTGCTGAATATTGATTCAAGAAAGCCCACATGAGAAACTCTTAATAATGCCTATAAATAAAGGGTTTGTGGAAACCCTAGGTTAAGGCTTCCTTATTGTTTTTAGGCTGAATAGTCAGCCCTCTCTCTCCCCCTCGGCCGACCATTTCAACACCCGCGAAGACGAAATTTTGTTTCTTGTTTTCTCGTATGCGTTCATCTCGAGCCCACACTCATCTTCTCATATTCTTCTTGTGTCATCATTGAGTCAACTTGTGGTTGTTTGGTCCATTTTCGTTAAAATTTATTTTTCTGGAAATCTTACCTCCGAACCATAGATTTGATTAATTCGACGAATCTGAGTCTGGAAACTCAGATCTCTTTTTGAACCCATTTAAGTCAGTTTATTTCCGACGCAATGAAAAAACGGCATCCCGATCCGAGCTTCTTAGAGCTCTCGGCGTCGTCGCGAAGTTTCGCCTGCAATCTTCCTGCGCCTGACCGCGCCTCAGCGAGTCCCAGCAGCCTACTGCCTTGTCCTGCCGGGTCTGCCTCTGCCCGGGACGCTGCCGACATCCCTGCTGTTTCTCCGCTTGAGCCTAGAGGCGCCTGCCACTCTCAGCCGCTCCGGGGTCTCCTTGGGCCGCTGCCTTCTGCGTCGGACGAGTCCAGCCGCTGCCGCCCGTTCCCAGTATGCCGAGGACCGCGCGCCATCTGCTGCCAGCTTCCCCGACCAGCCCCAAGGCCGCGCCTCCTTGCCGCCTTCGCTGCCCGTGTTGACAAGCCGATGAAGTCTCTTGCAATCCCGGAATTGGAGAAGCTTGAAGATTCTTACTTCGAACTCGTTTTCAATTCTTCGACCGAGTTATTTATAACTCGACGATGTAAGTTCTCGATAACTTTAAATACGCGCAAAATATATAAATGGTTTATATGAATGTTTGATATGTTTAATTTTATCGAATAAATATGTTTAGAATTAATTGTTAGTTAACATGTTTATGTTTTGAATTAATTGTTAATTCACATGGTTATGATTTTAATGCCAATTGGTTGGTATATATTAAATAGTTTAATATGCTAGATCGTTTTTATTATTAATTCCGCACGTAATTTGTTATGTTTAATAATAATATACTTAAATTGTTAAGTAATTTCCAACAGCACGAAGATGGAGCAGACACTGGATCGGAGCGTTTTGTAGCTGACCCAAAATTCATATAAGAACGGTTTCTTCTTCTTCTTTGCCTCATTCTTTTTTGCGATTCGAAGATGAGCACGAGTTTGGTCATGGGTCATCGCAAAAGAATTGGTTACCAAAAAAAGGGGAGGATCCAAGTATTTGGAGTGTCATAGGGACAGTCCTCGAGAGATTGTTGTAAGAAAGGCTGAAATTTGTCGAAGCTGTTAGTTCACCGAGAAACGTTGGGATCGGGCCAGAGACCTCCGAGAGGTCGAGAATCTGCAATCTCGAAAGGTTTCCAATTTTTCCCGGGATGAATCCGGTGAGGCAATTCTGATGAAGATCGAGAATCTCTATATAGGTTATGTTGTAAAGAGCCTCCGAGATTGTTCCTTCCAAAATATTACGTAAAACATCTCTGCAATGATGACACAATTGATCAATCAATCAATCAATGGAGGGATCGTGATTATATTTTGGGTTATCATATATAATAGCCTTATACACGTTTGATATTTTGAAAATGCACAACGTTTCGTAAAATAAGTGTAAATGTCCACCACTTTGTTTCACAAAAAAATTATACCGTATTTTCCCCAAAACAAAAGTTCCCGCATAATGTATTATTGAACTAAAAAAATTAATTTTATAGGTAAATTGAATCTTTGAAAACTACAACCCATCAACAGACATATATCCTATCGGATCTGTAAGAGAAAAACTAACACACGCATGAAAATCGACACCATTTTCATAAAAAAACTCTCTCTAAAAAGAAAACCCGAACACGAACAAACTGACATCATTTTCATCAAACCGATCATCACGAGGAAGAATTTGTAGATGTGAACGACGTATTCCGGTGGACAATTAACATATATTTATGTTCTTGTCTATCTTTGATTTCTTTTTGTTTTTGAAATATTTTCTGGGTAACCACCGATTATTTTAGAATTGGTTTTAAATCTCTTGTTTCTGGTTAATGTTAATGAAACAAGAGTTTTTTTGTCTTCTGTGAATGGATGCAAAACTTCTGATTATAAGTTTTAATTTAGGGTTCTTAAGTTATGGGCTTTCAAGTTAACGACGTTGATATGTATTAAGGGTTTTATGTAATAATGATATTTGAGTATCAATAATCCAATATGTTTTAGCAAAGTTTTTGAAATCGGGTTTTGTTAACAAAAAAATTATATGTTCTATAAATAATAATGCGATTAACAAATGAGAAATTGTCCAAAGTGCCACCATTTCTAGTTGGTTTTCCCAAAATACACTAAAATTATTTTTTCCCCAAAATACAAGTACAAAATACAAAAATACCCCTAAAATAATTTTTTTACATTTTACTCCATACCTATAATAACCGGTTATTATCTATTTTTCAAAACAAAAAATTAAACTAAAAAGGTTAAAAATTATTTCACCACTAATTTTTTTAGTTTATTTTTTTTTTAATTTTTTTTAGTTTTTTTAATTTTTTTTTTTTACCGATAATGTAGTGTAGGGTATTTGTGTAAGTTTCATATTTTGAAAAGGCGAATGGTCTTTTCAAGTGAAAAACACTTATATTTTTGGAAGAAAATGAGTTTTGGTGGATTATGGGAACGTGAGAAAAAAATTTGGTAGTTTGAACTATTTCTCTTAACGAATCTACTTCGTTGAAAAAATCGAATATGAAATTGTTACATAGATTTATGTTTATTGGAATATTGTTTTGATTTCAAAGTTAAATTGGTTTTGATTTCTGATTTTTTTCACTAATAGTAAACTGTTCTGCAAATTTATTATCAATTTACAATTACTATTTTGGATTAAATTTATATGTTGTTACCATAAAAGGTAACTACAGGTCCAACATGATTGAGTATTTGGAATAAATGAATAAATCAAGATAGAACCTAATGGAAACGTTTATGAACAAACGCATAAAAAAAACAAGGCATGTACTCCACAGCGTGAAGGCGGGTTCAAACGTCTTTGAAAGAGACTTACAAAAAGCCCAAGAATTAGCGCAAAACCAATAAGGTCAACCAATCAAGGAAGTATGCTTAATTAAATTAACAAACCAATAAATAATTATTGGAATTTTTGGACCATACTATATATTAATGATATGTCAATTTATAGGTAGTACCAGCTTTGAAGAAGGCACCAAACACAACGTCAACAAAAACAAAGAACATACCACTTTGAAATGTAAGTAAATTGGTTTGTTTAACATAAATCATTACATGATAATTTACTTTATTAATCGGGATGAACAGATTAAACAACCATCTCAAGAACAACTTGGACAACATAGGTGGGCTATACGGAGCTGTAGAAAATCGGTTTACCAGCAGCCACCTTACACTATCGACAAAAACAACAGAGAAGAATAAGACCATGACACTAAGCGATAAAAATCAAACCGAAGACAAGGAGTAGGCAATAACTGTGATTGAGGACGACGACCCAAGTAGCTAACTATCCTTCTCATTAAGACTAGACTTATGAGCAATATGCTAAGAAATGTTTTGGAGGTTAGTTCACATGAAATGTTTGGAACTAGTTAAATATCATGTTACTTTGAATCTGAAATATTGTATGGGTTATTTTGAGACATGTGAATTTTTAGATTTTAAAACATGGTATGTATTTTGGAACTTATGTTATCTAATTTTGAGTTTATCTATCTTAGCATAATTTTGTCCATAATTCGTAAAACATTACATAATTAACATAGGTTCTTAACTTATAGACTTGTTAACAATAAACATATGTAAGATTGACATGGCTAATTAACAAAGTTATGTAAAATAAATGTGGCTATAGAGTTAATTAATGTATGTCTAACTAGTCACGTAAATAGATCTTAATTAACGTAGTTTGTAAAATGATCAAAGTAAATACGTAATAACATTGTTTTGTAAACATTTATAAGTAAAAACCAAAATAAAATAAAAGAAAAGGTAATGAAAGCATTACACAAAAATAAAAAGAAAACATAGAGGAATTTTTTTAGCTATTAAAACTACGTTTATTGTGACCACTTTGACCATATTTATCATAATGCAACACACATGGGTGATACTTTTCAGACTTGTATATATCTTCTCTTTTGGCCTCCTGACTTGACGCTTTCGAATAGGAGGTTTGATCACAGACGCTTCAGGTGGCAATATCCAATCATCTTCATGTGAAATTGAGAAATCATCTTACGCATACGTCATAGAAAAATATTCTTGGTTGTAGTATGAAGATGCAAAGTCAATAGACTTTTCTTAATATCTGGTACTCGCATAATATTTTTCAGCTAAGTTTAACATTGATATTTTTCCAAGACAACTCAGAATTTCCTAGATGAGTAATGGATAGACATTTACCATTTCCCACCATTAACTTCTTTTTGTCTTGTAGTTAGTGCTTATCTTCATATTATCCATCTTTAAGGTGATATGGTTGGTGGCTCATGAATCAACATACTACGATGGATTAAACATTGTTTCAAGGCCAACAAAGACTGCAAAAACATGCTTTGTGACTTCTTTCTGCTGAGCTTGCATTTGATTTGACTAAGCTTGTGCTTGTATTGAAGTTGCCTGGTAAGACTCATCCATCTTGTACCAGCAGGCTGTTGCAATGTGACCTTGTTTGTTGCATATTTGGCATGTAGGTCTTGATCCATTATTGAAGCTTTTGGTTTCATTGGAGCTTCCTCTTCCTCTTCCTCTTGACCTTTCTTGACTTCTACTGTCAACATAGTTGGCCATTCCTATGTGCATTTGATTGTCAAAATTGCACACCAATCAAGTCTTGTAATATGAGAAAGAGCCATAGCGAAAATCTCTTGGATAGAGATGTTAGCACCTGTGACTTTAGAGTTTTAAAGTCTAAAAATTACTAGGCCAACAAGTGTATCATATTCAGATGGGAGTCCCATCAATATCTCCATAACCAGTTCATTATCATCAATTTCAATTCCAGCCGAACACAGTGAGTCTGCAACACTTTTCTTTTTGCAAAATATTCAGATATGGATAATGAACCTTTTTTTGTGGTTTGAAGTTGTAGCTTTAGTTGTATCACTCTCGCCTCGAGCGCCTTCCACAATTCTCACGACATCTTGATCCTTGTGACAGACCCGAAGATCGTTGTCGGGAGTAAAGATAGAAACCAACTAAGAAATAGTTGATCTTCTCGAATCCAAATGAGGTATTCTCGATTCGCGATTGTGATCGAAGTTCCATCAGTTCCGATGGCCTTTGTGAGCTCCAGCGGTGAAGATGGATTGGTTTAGATGAAATCTTGCAAGTTATGCCTTATTATATTAGATGTAACTTGAGATCTCCAAGTCGAGTAATTTTCGCGATCCAACTTGATTGATACATCCGTGTTCTGCATTGTTGCAAATTTGGAGTTGTTTGCCATAGTTCTTTTTTAATCGTGAATTTCTTGAGTCAAAGACTGTGAATTTATGGATTCACTTGCCATTGCTGATGCACTGATACCAAGATAATTTTGCGATGCAATACAAATGAATAAACAATGGATGAAGTTAAAGATCTTCCTTGTGATTCTCATTAATCATCAATGTAGTTATATAATTGATTTTATACAAGATAAGTTACACCAAACTCAATAGCCTCTAACAATTTTTAAGATAGTCGACTAAGCGATATCAATTATATGGATAATGCTAATACAGCAAAGAGTTTGATTGAAATAAATATTTTTTCAAATTTATAAACTTTTACACATGTTCTGTTATTTTAATTTTATTTTACTGCAATTAGTGCAACAATGAAATAAAATTGGGATATTTAGTATTTTGTCCTATCTATTTTTGTAAAGATTGAGAACTTGATTACTATAAGTCTACAATATTGGACTTTTAGCCGCCATTTTCTCATTTGATAGTGAGACCATCACATAGCAGGTTCAGGAGCGCGAAATACCGAAATAGGACAGTTTAAAGCATAAGCTTCTTCAGCAAGCTTGGCGTTTTCATTTCTCTTCCACTCTCTACAATGGCTCGTAACAAGGTTTGCGTCGATTCTCTGTCCGATTACGTCCTCCACAATGAAGTTTAGGGATAGGGTTTATGTTTATGTTTATTTGATTTTTGCTTGTTTTGGTGATTAGGAATCTCTGCTTTTGTTGATCGACGTTGGTCCTTCAATGCACAATGTTCTTCCAGAGGTCGAAAAGGTTTGCTCGGCATTGATTGAGAAGAAGGTAAAATGTCAAGACTCAAATATTTCATTCTGCCCTAGAAATGCTCTTCACTTATCAAATTTCGTAACATTTCGATATTTTTTAGTTGATTTTTACCAAGCACGACGAGGTTGGAGTGGTTTTATTCGGAACCGAAGGTACGAAGGCCATTTAATTTTTTATCTATTTTAATGTTTGCTGTTGATAGCTTTCATATTTCTTGAAGTAACCTAATATGCATTCCTAAAATTAGGAATAAAAATTGTCAGGAAGCTAAATAACGGGTTCTTTATATTTGGGTATATCGGAATTTCTCAGATACAAACAATGAATTGACAAAAGAAGTTGGGGGATATGAACACGTCGTGGTATCGCGAAACATCGGAGTAGTTGACAGTGATATCATTGAAACCCTACAACCACTTTCTAGAGGGAGTCATGATGGCGACTGTATCCATTATTGGAGATTTATAATTATTTTTCAATGATTTGTTAGATATATTTTTTGGATCCTTGACTGCTCGGTAGTTCTCGATGCTATAATTGTGGGGATGGATATTTTGATAAAGAAATACGGACAAACGAACAAGGGAAAGAAACGCCTTTGTCTGATCACAAACGCGCAGTGTCCCATCAAAGATCCGTTCGAAGGAACCAAAGACGAGCAAGTGACGATAATCGCCGATCAAATGACTTCTCACGGGATGAGAATGGAGAGCATTGTTGTCAGAGGAGGGCTTGGAGGGGAAGGGCGCAAAAATGTAATGGATGAGAATGATCGTCTTTTGGATATATTTTCGAAAAGAACACGCGCGAAATTCGTGCACGTTGAGACTCCGATCTCATTGCTTGGTGCTCTTAAGACCCGGAATATTAATCCGGTCACGACTTTTAGGGGCGACCTTGAAGTCGGCCCCGAGATGAAGATCAAGGTGAGATTTTATTTCTATTTCTTGATGGTTTGTGGTCCTTGGGTTGACTCTAGAACTTCTTTACTTTCCGAGTGTCAATTGCTTAAGTGTAGGTATGGGTGTACAAGAAGACATCAGAAGAGAAGATTCCTACGCTAAAGAAGTACTCTGATAGAGCTCCGGCTTCTGATAAATTTGCCACGCATGAAGTCAAGATAGATTATGAATACAAAAGTGTTGATGAGTCTCGTCAAATTATTCCCCCGGAACAAAGAATAAGAGGATATCGTTATGGGCCCCAAGTTGTTCCTATTTCATCTGCCGAATGGGACGCCCTCAAGTTCAAACCAGAAAAAGGTGTGAAGCTTCTGGGGTTCACTGATTCCAAAAACATTTTACGGTAAAAACCCATTTCTGATTTTGTTTTAATCTGGTTTTTGATCTGTTATCATCTCAACTAATGACTGTCATTTTGTTTTCACCTGCTCTTAAAATTCACCGAAGCCACAATTACATGAAAGACGTCAATATTTTCATTCCCGAACCGGGCAACATAAAAGCCACTCTCGCCGTATCTTCTCTGGCGAGAGCCATGAAAGAGGCCAATAAGGTAGCAATTCTGCGGTGTGTTTGGAGAGCAGGACAAGCGAACGTTGTTGTCGGGGTTTTGACCCCGAACATATCTGATCGAGAAAATATTGTATGGACTCATAAGTAATTTGACAATTTCATTCGAAGACTCTATATACATTCATCAGTTTTTTTTTGTTATTGACATTTTGTTACTTTCTACCTTTATTGGATTTGATGACCAGGCAGATTCGTTTTACTTCAACGTGCTTCCCTTTGCTGAGGATGTTAGAGAGTTTCAATTCCCCTCTTTCAGCAATCTTCCAGCTTCGTTGCAGCCAACAGAGCAGCAACAAGAGGCAGCCGATAAATTCGTGGAAATGTTTGATCTCGCGCCACCTGGAAAAGAGGAATCTCTGCGTCCCGACCTTACACCAAACCCCGTTCTTGAGGTTCTATATCATATCACTTCTCATGGTTTCTGTTTTGACCCGGGATCTCAATCTCGTGCTCTCTCATATATTTTGATCTCATCTCTTTGTGATATTCGTGTTTGAATTTCTCATTCATTTAGGATCTCTCTTAAATAGACCAAAGATTACAACACCTAATGAGCCAGGCCAAGAACATAATTACTCAAACCTTAAACCTAATTAATGAATTCAAATGACATAAAACAGATAGCAAGATATAAAATATTAACCATAATCACAGAACTAAATATATAAACCAATTAACCTCAATATTTCCTCTAACACTATGTGTTTCGTCATTTTTTGTAACATATGCTCTGGTAAACATCAACTCTTTGGAGCGCACGATCATTTGTTTTAAATATTGTTTCGCGATTTATGAGTCAAAATGTAAGTTACAATGCATCGCCGGCTCTGTACAAAGCTGTACAAGTATCTATATTTTAAGCAACAAAATGACACATGAGAATGAATATGGATCCTAATAAAATGTTGGCACATCACTGTCTGAAAAACGGTAAAAAAGTTTTAGAGCATGATAATATGTTTATAATTTAATTTATGAGATGCCATGAGAGCTGTACAAGTAATCAGTCCAGACTTTGCACGACGCTATTTGCCTCCTTTTCACATTGCTTCTAGAGGAAATTAAAAATACTGTTACTTGTGTCGTGTTCAGCGTTTCTATCGTTGTTTGGAGGTGAAATGGAAGGACCAAGACGCAAGTATTCCTCCACTAGACGAAACTCTTAAGAAGATCACCGAACCTGATCCACAACTGCTTGAAAACAAGTCAATTCTGAATGAATTCCGCAGCACTTTTGTACTCACGGAAAACCCAAAGGTCAGTCACTTTTACTCGCCATAAGTAATGCTCACCATGTTACTCTCCAACGTTCTCTGACACGTGCACTTTCAGCTGAAGAAATCATCGAGACAGTCGTTGCAAGAGAAGCCATCGGGCTCGGACGAGGGATCGGGTTTCGCTCTTCTAGCCGACCGATCCTTCAATTCTGATGCCCTCGGATACTCATCTTCGATCAAGGGTGTAAATGTCGGGGACGAAACACCCGTCCAGGATTTTGAGGCCATGGTCTCGCGAAGAGATGGCCCGGAATGGGTTGACAAGGCCATTGCAGGGATGAAAAAGAAGATCCACAACTTGGTGGAAGATTCGTGCGACGGAGATCACTATCCCACTGCGATCGAGTGCTTAAATGCCCTTCGGAAAGCCTGTATTCTTGAGCAAGTAAGAGTCTGCTATCTTAATATGCATTAATGGCTATGAATAGTCTGATGAATTTACCCCGGTCGTCTCTATGCAGGAGCCGAAACAATTTAACCATTTTCTTTGCAGTATTTCCAAGTACTGCAAGAACCACAATCTCGAAAGCTTCTGCGAGTTCCTTGCGTCCAAAGAAATCACCTTGATAACCAAATCCGAGGCTATAGACAGGTGATATTTTCTGGTTTCTAATTTGCTTGTTTGCTTGCTTTTGTTACTGTTGAATTTACCCTTTCCATAATTTTTTAAAAAATATTGTGGTGTCATTTTTTTCCCACTGAGCAGTGAAGTTACTGAGGAAGAAGCTAGAGAGTTTGTTGTTAAATCTGAGCCAATGTTGGAGGCGTGAAAAGCTCGTCTTTGAGTGCGAGATGGCTTTGGACAATCTGTTTTTGGTTGAAATTAGAATCCCTCACATGTGAGTTGATTTTTGGTGTATATATTATAACTAAAAATACCTAGCACACAATCAAACTTCTCGGACAGAAGAGTTGTGATAATGAAAGTGATTTAAGTATGGAAGTTTCTTTTTTGTATTTAATTTCAAGCTGCCATTGATAGAGAAAGCACATGTTATTTAAGCTTATAGATGACGAGAAAGACCGAGTCAAAATGGTCGCTATTTGTTTATTTGGAAATATATTGATTTCAATACGGGTAGACCGGGGGGAGAGAGAGAGAGAATGACCACTTGCTATTTTGCAACCACCACACAACTATTTACATTCCTTGATAATATAAATATACACAAATGACATTTTAAAACTAGCTCCTTTGTAAAAGAAGAAAGAGAAAAGTCACAGAAGAAAAACACGGCATAATCAGCGGTCGTGTCAACCAATCCACCGTCCTCGTCATCCTTTTATTTTTCCCACTTGTCTCTCTCCCTCTTTCTTTCTCTCAGAAGAAGAACAAAAAACCTTGAACTCTCTCTCTCTCTTTTCACTGTCTTCTCTCCGTTGTATCATTGTGTTGAAGCTTGCAATTCTCCATTAATACAGACACCATGACAGCCAAAGAAATTCTTCTCAAGATGAAGGTAAGACTTTTCCCCCTATTTTATCGTACAATATATTAATTGTTTTTACTATTTAAATAATACCCCATTAGGCTAAACTGGTTAAAGTTTGTGTCTTTATAAACCGATCTGATCGAAGTACTTGTTTAAAAAAAATTAGTTTTTTATTTGTTACTGATCAATCAGGTTGTTACGTTTTGTTTACTAAACTTAGCAGATAATAATGGATATGCATATGTCTCGTTTATTTTTGTTTCCTCGCTGTTAGGATTGGGTTGCATTTTGTAATTATAATGTAATAATTAATTACCAATTGTAATGCATATTCTCGTATTTTTATCTTATCAACTATGTCAATACTGTGATTGTGATACTCATCCGTGTATTTGTGTTTGTTATTGATTTCTAATATTGGTTTATCAACATAATTCACGCTTCTCAGCTGCTAGATTTTGGATTTATTTTACTTTTTATCATTATCGACATGAATATTGCTTAAAAGACTAGATAATATATTTCTGTAAAAAAAGCATCAATAGCTAAGATCAGCTTTCCCTATGAGAAAGAGTGTTCAACCTGATTGTCTCTGGGGTTTGATGGTATCTTCTCAGCTCCGACGACTAAATTCATTGAATCTATATATATATATATGTGTATAATGTGTATTTATTTTTATAACAGGAAAAAGTAGGGCTTGCTTCTTCGGATCCGGATTCTGGGAAAGGGAAGAGCAAAATGCACAAGAACATCACGCATGGGTTTAACTTGGTGAAAGGGAAATCCCATCACGCCATGGAAGATTATGTCGCGGCTCAGTTCAAGCAAGTGGGCGAGAATGAGCTCGGCTTGTTCGCGATCTTCGACGGCCATTTAAGCCACGTCATCCCCGATTACTTGAAGGCCCATCTCTTCGAAAACATCTTGAAAGAGGTAACAATATTAAGATATCTCAAATATATACATATATACATATAGATATTCGAGAATCGGGTTCTGATTTTGTGATCTTCCATGGCAGCCGGACTTTTGGACGAAGCCGGAGAGCGCGGTGAAGAGAGCGTATCGGGCGACGGACGAAACGATTCTGGCGAAAGCGGTGGATTTGGGGAAAGGCGGATCCACCGCAGTCACGGCTATACTAATAAACTGTCAGAAGCTGATCGTGGCCAACGTCGGCGATTCGAGGGCTGTGATGTCTCGGAAAGGACAGGCCGAACAGCTCTCCGTCGATCACGAGCCCAGCGTCGAGAGAGAGCACATAGAGAATCGCGGCGGCTTTGTTTCCAATTTCCCAGGTATATTATATCTACACACATTTGAAGAACTAGACTTCTCTTGAAACTAAGCCGTCTAGTTCGAAATCGTGCGTATATTTGTCGGTACATTTTTTAACCCAACGAAGTTTGAAATGAACACGTTAATTAATAGCTGTATATTTTTCCACTTTTATCTGTGGACCACACAAAAACATCTAAAAGTGTACACAGCCTCTGTTTTGGTATTTGATCTGGTCTGTAGTCAGAAATTGTAATGGGGTCCGTTTGGTTTGAGAAAAAGCACTTTGGTGACCGACTGTTTTTTTTTACTTCTTCTTCTTCATCTTATAGGGGACGTGCCACGTGTGGATGGACAGCTGGCAGTGGCAAGGGCGTTCGGTGACAAGAGCTTGAAGAAGCATCTGAGCTCGGAGCCGGACGTGACGGTGAAGTTGATCGATGATGACTGCGAGTTCATCATTTTGGCGAGCGACGGACTATGGAAGGTATTACCCTCTCCTCAATTGCGCTCCCTCGATTTTTATTATGATTTTGATTTTGATTTTATTGATTCATCGGTCTTGTTTAATGAATAATTAATCAGGTGATGTCGAACCAAGAGGCAGTGGATGTGATAAAGCAAGTGAAAGACGCTCGCTCAGCCGCCAAAATGCTGACGGAGGAGGCTCTCCACAGGAGAAGCTCCGACGATATTTCCGTCGTCGTCGTTAGGCTTCACTGATGATAATCTTACTTTGAGATTCTAATAGGGAAAGGAACAAGAAGCCTTTTCATGGCGTTTACTTTTTCTTTTTTTCTCAATTATTATCGTCAATCACAAGTGTGGGTATTAAAGTCAAAAATGTCTCCTTTGCTTTAGAACTAAGATTTTTTTTCTATTTCTTTTTGTCCGTGTGTTTTTTTTCTTGATCTGTAAAATTTTATTGTACAAGTCACTAATCGACGTCATTGGTACCACTCTACGTTACTTCAATTATTGCTACATCTCTACGTTTGCTTTCTGAACAATATTTTACCCTCTATCTACAAACTGAAAATGTGACTCATTAGTCATCAAACTGGATATGTGTAAGTCGGTAATTTCTGCTTAAATGCGACTTATTTGAGCAAAAGAGTTCTAATGACTAAGAAAAATTAGTTGCGCTGGTAGGTGTATTTTACAGATATTTCTCATAAGATTAATTTCACGAGTCGAGCTTAAATTCTTTAAACTTCTATTACAAACAAAATCAAAGTGAAGCGGAGTACGAAATCATGGCCACGTATAGACGTATAATATCGAAACGAATTTCACATTTATACTATCATAAAGCATCGTTTGACATTAGCCTCAGATTACAGAAAACACCAATCTCAAAGCTGCTTGAGTCAAGCATGTATGTACCATATAGTAATTATATTATTTTATATATGTTGACACATAGATATATAGTGAGAGAAGTCATAACGATGACAGAAGAGAGGAAGCCACAGACACACATAGACACATATATTTTATAGAATGCAAATGTATGCATGCATTGGATGCATATAGTTATTTATAGAGCCTTGTTCATATATATTATAAATATATATCTATCTGATTTGATAGTGCTTAAATTGAGTAGTAGAAGTAGGAGTAGAGTTATTGAGGTGGGTAATAATAATAGGTTCTTTAGGGGTGGAGGACTCTTCAGCGACGCTCTTCCGACGGCGCTCATTGTGCCCCGCCAAACGCCTCCGACAACTCCTTTTCGCCTCATCAAACTCCGATAGCTCATGAAACCTGTTTCATATATTTATTTACATATGAAAAAAAAAATTCGACGAAATGACTTTAGTTTACTAATCTATTTTGAAAATGTACAACGTTTCGTAAAACTCGTGTAAATGTCTAATTTACGTTGTAAAATAACAATTTAAATTAACATGACACATAAGCACTAGGAACATTTACACGAGTTTTACGAAAAGTTGGACATATCAATAACAAATATACACAGGGCTATTGATACAATATCCCAATAAAAAACTCCAAACTGATCCGGACGTCCCACATCCAAGATAAGAGCATCAAAATCAAACCATTATTACGAGGGCATTAAAAGCATTTGATACAGAGAAAAGAAATGAAGTTGGAGAAAAGGGTACCTGCTGCATTGCTGGCAGAAGCGCTGGCGGAGGCCGGAGACAAAGACGACGGAGGCCTTAGAGTGAAGCTCGCAGACTTTGTGGCGGCGGTGATACCTTTTCGCGTCGCTCAGGTCCACCGGACATCTCTCCGCTTGGCACCCCGCCGTGTTCCCGGTGGTGGGCCCTCTCCCACCCGATGATGATGATGATGATCTCATTCCGCCTTTCTTCTTCTTCGATTCCTCTTCCTCCGTCTCCACTATGTTCTCTGTCACCATCTTCCCCTCCATATTTCTTATATATGCCTCGGATACTTGTGAATGTACACATAGGTGACACTAGCTAGGGTATTTATATTGGTCATCATCGGAGTATATGGACCACTTAAAGGCGTGCCGACTCATGAGTGGTTACTGTGAAATGTGAAACAATATGTTTAAAACTATTACTACGTCATATATTGTTAAGAGCCTTTTCTTTTGGGTACCTGGATGTGATGATCTAATTTTACACTTTTTACGTTTCGCTTTTTATCTGACAGTTTTTTTTGGACAATGAGTCATAATTGGTACCAGATTTGGGTAATCGCTTATTTGATCGAGTAGGTAATCGGGAAACCCAACCCAAATCCTCACATGATACATATATATACACATACACATATATTATGACGTAGGAAATGTCATTATAATGTAATTGTACACGTTCCAAATGAAAACAATGGGTTGCAAACGGTCACAAAAGGCATGCATGCGAGTTTATATAAGGAATATATCATTTCATCTCCATTTTATTTCTCTTTCATCATTATTACTAGTTCGTAACAGAGCTACTATATTTTCCAATTAATCATTAGAATAAAAATATCGAAGATGTTTTTAAATATGAATTTCAGCGTAGAGGAAAGTTGTCGCTTTCCAGGATAATGCAAAGTAGCGTAAAGTCAAACATGTACTCATATTCATCCACATAATCTAGCTACTTTGGTTGGTAATAGTATATAATACACAAGTATGAGAGTTTCCTGTTATATATCATGCCTTCTCTGCAACTACCGAGTCGTGTATATTACGTAGCCTTTACATTGTTTTTCCCGAGCCCGAGATCGACAATCTAATTTTTTCTGCGACTCAGTAGAAGGTCGAGGAGCCAATAGGATCTTTCCTGTTTTTGAATTTCCGTTTGGAGTTATGTCCACGAATTTTAAATCGAAAGTAAAAGAAAACTAATAAAAGTTTATAAAATTCATGTTACTCTTTGATTACTAATTGGTTTTAAAATGGAACCCTATTATATTTTCATTTGGTATCAGAGCACATTAATCTCAAATTGGTATCTGATCCAATCCAATCTTTTTCTTGAAGGGGCGTGTTAGGAGTTCCCCATTGAAAGTGAATGAGAACTAATAAGAGCTTATAAAGGTCATAAATGACTAATGTCATTACCAATTGATTTTAAGATGAAACCCCACGATACATTGCCCAAATCACGTCTGTCGAGTGCACAAGACGATGTACAATATCTGACAGACTCTGCGAGCGTGGTTCGACAGGCTTAGTTCTGCGCTGATCAGTTGGGGTTTGTGAACTCCAAATCTGATTCGTCGTTGTTTATCTAGAACCTGTTTGGCGTGTACATATTGGTCCTCATATATGTCGACAATACTCTCCTCACTGGTAACAAGGATGCAGAAATTGCTCGCCTCACTAAAGATCTTCATTTTGCTTTAAAACAGCAAATACATGGCTGACCTCTTGGACCGCTTACAATTCACTGGAGTCAAGTCATCCTCCACGTCTGCAGCTCTGGGACAAAACTTGCCGAAATATGACGGTACTCTCATGACTTATCCCTGGCTATTTCAAAGCGTCATCGGTGCTCGACAGTACATCACCCTCACTCGCCAAGATATACCCACGTGGTGAATAAATTAAGCCAGTTTCTCCAACCTCCAACTACCCTGCATTGGCTTGCCTGCAAACGTGTTCTTTGTTACTTAAAGGGAACCATCACCTATGGTTTAGTTTTTCACCCTACTCAATCTATGTCCGTCACAAGTTTTGCGGACTCCGATTGGGCTGCCAACCCCGACGACAGACGCTCTACGAGTGCTTATTGTGTTTTCGCTGCTGGTAGCCTTGCCTCTTGGAGCTCAAGGATACAACAAGTCATAGCACGTTCGAGTACAGAGGCCGAGTACAGGGCTCTCGCCCATGTAGCAGTCGAAGTCGCTTTGGCTTCGATCCCTCTTCGCAGAGTTGTCTCTACCCATCTCCACCACACTCCAATCGTTTGATGCGACAATATCGGTGCTGTTGCCATGACTGCAAATCCCATCTTCCGTGCTCGTACAAAACATATCGAGATCAACGCCCATTTTATCTGACACATGGTCCTCCTTTGTCATCTAGAAGTTCGCTACATCCCACTTGTTGATCAGACCGCAAACCTCCTCACCAAGAATCTCTCCGTCAAGGCCCTCCTCCATCTCAAGCGCAGTCTTCACGTCAATGAGTCTCCATTTCGTTTGCGGGGGTAATGGCGCTACTATTGCAGCCACTACTGTGCAACCATCTGTCTCTACAAGCGATGCTGAGATGGCGAGTGACAACGTGACATCAAGGATTGATTTTGTTGCACGAGAAAGTTCACAACTACTTCTTTAATTAATTTCTTCGTATTATTTATGTAATAGAGTTTATTACCATTTCCCTAGCTGACAGCTATAAAAGGTGCTGTCAATATACATTGTAATCATTGAATAAACGAGCGTACAATACACTCTATACAAATAAGTGTTTTACTGAAAGCTTCTCTTTATTCACGCTTTATCATTTTATCACTTGGTATCAGAGCACATTAAGCCCAAACGGGTATCCGATTCAATCATTGAATTCGGTCCAAAATGAGTGAACGCTAAAAGCCTCAATGTTAAGAGAGCGTGTTAGGAATCCTATATTGAAAATGAATGAAAATTAAGAAGAGCTTATAAAATCATAAGTTATTTCTCTTATTGGTAATTAATTTTAAGATAGAACCCCATTGTACTTTCTGCGTTAGCATTTACAAACGTGTAAGCTCTTTTGACATATAGTGAAATATATATCCTCTCATGTGATCTTCTTCCTTTTACCTTCGCTCTGCTGCGTTAAATGTCCGCAATATAGTCAGCAGATCTTTTCCACAAAAGTATATACTAGATGGACTTAATATTGGAGAAAATTATTATACGCCAAAAAATATGCATTCAATATCAAGTTTCATATATATTAATTGCGTGTCCATCTCGGTAATCACTAATTTGTTACTTTAAATATTTGATAACGTTTAAAGGAGGTTTGTTTTACTCTGTAATATAAGAACTGAAAACAAGTTTACATTATTTATATGATGTTTTTTCTGATGCTATCAACATTTATAGAGGGTAAATAATACGCAAAGTTAATTATCAAGTTCGGCTCTTATTTATATCTGGAGAACATCTATCCCGGTAAAATAATATACTTTATAGACGGACAATCAAAATTATAAAAGATTTACAAGGAGATACTTACTTCCTAAACTTAACACTTTTTTTTCGCAAATATAACTAAACTTAAGGTTCTCGGTAAGTGTCAGCTCCACCTCTATAGTATTATCAAATTGTTTGTACAAAAGGTACTTAATACAACTATAAATGCCTATAAAGTTTTTCTTTCTTTCAATAAACTAAACTTATAAAGAAGTTTAGAGAAAAACCTTTTTCAGGAGTTTTTTCGGCACCTATAAAAAAGTATTTAAGCCTACAAAATTTTAAAAAGATATATATAATTTCAAAAAATGGCGAACCGTCTTTGTATCGAAATACACAACTGACAAAAAAAAACGCCGAAAGAACAGTGAAAAAGGTACAAAAACGTCAGACGGATACAGACAAAATACAGACAGATGTTCTCTGAACTAGTCGAAGGCACCTTAGCGGACAACAGGATTTGACGAAACAAACGAGTCAAGGCAAACGCTAATAAAGCGGTCAACAAGAACAGTGGATTAAAAAGAGTACCAAATATTTTATAATTTACGAATATATAAAATGATCATTGGTCCATGGATTCGTAGATAAAAATCAAGAAACTTGTGTCAAAATATTTCGGACATGAGAAAAAATGTGGTCCGTTAATTTTAATAAAGGTTTGCCTGACTTTCACTAGCTTCCGCGTTTTTGTACTGTTTCTGATTTTTATTTTTTATTTATGTTATTTATTTATTATGACATTCGATCTCAGCAAGAATCACATAAAAGTATGATGCGTTGTTGCTGATAGCCATATTCTATAGATTTATCGCGCTCACTAAATAGTATATATCATGTGCATGTAAAGTGGAATTTTCCTTTAAAAAAATGTAAATTGGAATTTCCCTTTAAGAAAATGTAAATTGGAATTTGGTCGTCCCCTGGTAATTTATTTTATTTTCCTATACATATTTCTCTATGTAAATATATCCAAAGAAAATGGTAAAAGAATTATTCTTTATTATATATATATATATATATTAAAAAAATTGACTATTATTTTTACATTTTATTGAACTTTGTTTGTGGTTTATAGTTTAATTGATTAGGAAATAACTTGTTACAGTTGGGAAAAATACTATTAAAGAATTAAAAACCTGTAGTGTTTTAAATATGTTTCAGTTTGAAAACACTATTTTCATTTTATACCTATTTTTTGTATATTAACAGAAATCAAAGGGTGTTCATACTTTGTTAATAGTTATATGACAATTCTATCTAATGCAGTGAACCATTTGCATATTCAATAACCATTGCATCAAATCCCTATAACTCTATTAGCGACCTTCAACATAAGGCTAGAAGGTAGACAAAGCGAAACAAGAAGTCGAATATTTTTGTTCCAGTTGATGAGTCGTAAAGGAGGCCTCGTACACACTGGCGGTGATGAAGTTTAGGCATACGAGAGAGAGAGAGAGAGAGAGAGAGAGAGAGAGAGAGAGAGAGAGAGAGAGAGAGAGAGAGAGAGAGAGAGAGAGAGAGAGAGAGAGAGAGAGAGAGTTTTTGTAAATAAACTACATAATAAACAATCGCTTATCCAATGCTTAGATAATATTTCAATGACTTTTATTTATGGTAATGAACGTACGTTATTTATTAATGAGCTTAACACATAACGGTACATATATCTAATGGTGCGAAATGGTTTTTAGAATATTATAAACGTCAGAGCTTTTCTTTGTAAGAAAAAGAGTTGGATATTCTAAAGTACTATATATTGCTGCGCCACATCACCTGAGCTATCATCGCCTCTGGTAAGTAATCATCGTTGCGGGTGTAACAATGAGCGTATGATCCCAAAAAATGACATTATTCATGTTATATTTGTATTATAGTTTCTGAAAACATAACTCATCCTAAAAATGAATAAAAAATTGCCAAACATGTCAATTGATACTTAGTTAGTAAGCAATTAGCTAATTATGCTGAAGGTGCAGTATGATCACCAATTCTATATGAAACCTAAGATATACAAATAGAAAGCTTTATTTTTTTTTTTACAATGAATAGCTCGTATAACTTATTTAAGAGTTGGAAAACTTTAAATTTATCAAAATATTCTGATAACATGAGCACTATTCTCCCTAGATGTGATCATTACACAATCTTTGAGACTCCAAATCTCATGAAATAACAATAGCATTATGAAAATTTGCAAACTTCAAATAAACATTAAATTAAAAGTCACCAACTGAAATGACCATAGCTGACTGTAGAACGAGTCAATAACAACCATGATCGAGTCAACTGCAAAAGGCCACAATCACATATGACCACATAGATTATTAACAACTTTCTTTTAAATGTTCCGTTAATGTTATGAATTTTGTAAAACCAATGTTAAATCTTAGCTTTTTCACCATAATACGCTCAGAAATCTGCTATAGAGCTTGATATAAAAAAAAAATACACTTTCCGATTAGATTTCAGAGATCTTCACGTCCAAAATCACTGTAAAATGGTGAACAAAGTGATCTTTATTTTTCTGAAGAGACGGTCGAGATACAAAGCTAGAGAAGGTGACGGCTTACCGGTCCTGTCAATAAATTTAAGTATTAATTCCAAACACAAACCAAAAATATGTTTAAATTAAATTTCAAAGTCTAAAACAATAGCTGTAGCGCCTTTAAATCAACAAAACCAGGAGCGTTATATTTTCGAATACCCAATATATAATCAACCCTATATACTGTGATATAAGTATTTTCCAAGATTTAAAGCTCATATGAATTGAAAAAAGTGCAATGGTACTTATCTCTGTTTTAATTTTTTCTTCTTTGAAGAAGCAATTCCTATCTTTTAAAATTAATGAGATACAGCTGCATGGAAAAAATTAAAATGGAGGTCCATGCATGACCACTTTTCAGGTCTTCGTATTTATTGGTCCAAGGATAAGAACTTCGATATTTTGAGAGAGAGAAAGAGAGAAAGATGTAAAAATATATGCAGATGTGAGACCGCAGATTTATGCTCGTATTTTTTTTCGCTACAGTTGTACTACTTCTGTTATGATGTTTCGTTTCATGTATTGTCATGTTAAATATTTTATTCTCCATATGAAAATCATTTGGCTCTTTCTTTCTTTCTTGAGCTGCTTTTGAAGATTTCCTTTTTCCTCACATTCTTATATATCTTTTAGGACTTTAAGCTGTCAATTTTTGTTGGAACAAGATAGAGTTCGAATCCAATTCTATGAAACACACTGCATTTTCTTTTCATATATATGCAAAACGCAATTCCAACGACAAAATAGCGCACAAAGACTTATTATCTATTACTTTCTATATAAACTTTACCATGTACTTGTACTTTATACGGTAGAGAAAAGAAGAAATATATGAACTTTCTATAGTGGGGCATTCATATATATAGAAATTGGGGAAAAATAGGATTGTCGTGTAGCTAGGAATTATGAATTTTGAGTAGTTAATTCTTGATGATAAACTAATAACTTGTACTTAAGCACAAACTAATTTGTGAATGTGCCAAACATAAAGTCATGTAATATACGTGCATCTTTGCAATTTAAAGCATATATATATATATATATATATATATTTATAATCAATTTTATTGGACGAAATATTTACCCACAAATAATATCGGCAATAACCTTTACAATTCTAATACTGTGTTATGATCAGACACCAAATAAGTCATATATGCCAAATAGTTTACTGCCGAACACAAATGTTTCATCAAATATTTATTTAAAGAATTTAACAACAAACAAACAGAAGAAAAACGAATATAAATATAAGTTAAGTTCAGAATATTGATCAACATAATCGAATATTTTGGTGTATAAATACTAGTCATTTGAGTTAAGAATTACGTAAGTCACGTAAGCATAAAATCCGTCTAAAACCATATAACATTTATTGATGACACTAACACACGATCTAAATAATCGATGACGATTATCATGAACGTGTGCCTGATCAACCCACGTTCTTGGTTAATAACATATACAAGGAAGAGCACCAAAAAAGCAGGAATACGAACAATTTTATCTGCACATTTCCTAACACATATAATCTCATTTTAAACATACTTCAATTGCGGTATATACTCGAAGAAACATACATTATTTTAGACATACCGAAAGAATTGTAAACAGGTGGTAAATACTCAGTCCAAAATCATTTACCAAAAATTCAGAAAGTCTAAACTTAAATTAATTTAATAATGATGGATAATATGAGGTGTAAATTAGTGCCACATAATAAGTAGTGGGTATTTACTATATGTTTACAAAATTTTGGGTATTTACACATCTCTTTATAGTTTAGTGACTATATATGCAATTTTTTATATCGAAGATTAGTATTGTATAAGTAAAATTTAACCTAAATTTAAAAGATCAAACTATCGTTTTATTTCATGCTTACTATTTTCGTCGATACATTGTTATATTTATTTTCAGGCATCAAAGTTGTTAATAACTTTTAAAATTTTAGAATTGTGTATTTGTAATATTGTGGTAGCTAAAATAATTTTTAGAATTTTATGATAATATAGCTCCACTTTTAAATGAAAACTTGTTTCTTTTAAGAATTACCTTTAAAATTCTAATGAAATTGGATATATTGAGAGTATCGTAAAAAGAAAACTTTCTTATAGTGGGACTGCGGACATATATGCTGTCGTCTAGCTAGGATTAAGAATCGCGGCTAGACGTCCAAATTTGTCACATCCAAATGTTTATAATATTTTTACTTTTTAGTTGATTCTTCCAAATACCCAAGATAATTTAATTTTCTTTAGAAACATAAATTAGAAAATTGAATCGATCATTTTGCATCATCGACGAATATAGTGAGTCTCTCTCTCTCTCTCTCTCTCTCTCTCTCTCTCTCTCTCTCTCTCTATATATATATATATATATATATATAAAAATATATTATACACACACGATTAGTATACACAACTAGCTATTATCCCAACGGAAATAAACTGGAATTTTTTAAAACAAAATCTTAATCAAAATTTTAATTAATAATTCAAATTATTAACTTACTTCACCATTGATTAAATTTTTAACACTTTTACAAATGATTAATTATATACGTCTTAAAAAAAATGCAAAAACTCAATGCTATTTATGTAAATATATATGAAATTTCTGTAAACGTTAATTAATGATCTTTTATTGGTTATTATGGAAACGCGGGGAAAAAATTAACTACAAAAAGTTAGAAAATAAATTAATAATTACTGGTTATAATTTTTTTTGTTACTTTCGCTTAATTTAATTTTATTAAGCAAGTATCACGTAAAACGTGTCATTATTTTGTTGAGATATTATGTAATAACATCGCTATATATTATGTTTCTGAACAAATTTGGTTTTTGAAAAATTCCTACAAAGTTTTACTGAGCATTCAAGGAAACAAACCCTAAGAAGATCTTCTAATTTGGGACGCTATAAACCGCCGAGCTGTTTCCCTTAGCCTCCTTGACTCTTTTCGGTAAAGATCACAGAGTTTCTAAACGTGCACGATAGGCGGGCTGGAAATCTGAGATCTCTGGGATCAGCGGTGTACGAATAAACTGAGACACTGTGATTGAATCGACTGGATATGTGTTGTGCGTGAAAGAACTGGTCACAATTGAAGTTGCTTGATATTGAAGAGACATTGTGAAGAGTTCAGGTGCTTTAATTAAGGAGAATAGACTGAATTAAGTATTTATATTATAGTTAAGTCATATTGGTATTAATATTGAGATTATTCATATAAGGCCATCGTTGTATTATTAATTATATTCTTTTAGAATTCTTTCCACCGAACTGAATTACCATTTTATGTGTCATTTACTTTCCCGCATTTAATCACAGTCATCTCATACTCGCTCAACAAAGTGTTACTCATACTGTAGCATTATTGTGAGTAACACCTTGCAGCGCGACTAATAGAATTTTAATCGGTACCAGAGCAGGCACCCTGACCTCTAGAGTGGTTTCTTGTTGTTATTTAATTATGTTGAGATGGACATCCAGGGAAGGTAGATCAGTAAATGCCTTCCTATACTCTAACTATGACTATTGGAAGGCACAAATATGTGTTTTCTTTAAAGGGACTTTTAGCTATATACCTATAAAAACGTTTAGTAATTTCAAAATATCCAACATTTTGTAAACTTTGTGTAAATACCCACCTCAAATTGTTTACAGAATTATTTGGACTATTTTGGCCTAAATTTGGAATTGTTTACAAAAGATGTAAGAGGGTAATTTGGGCTCCCTCGTGACATATAAAATGTATATTCCCATATTTGATAAGCGTAACAAGAGTATGGCCTAGAAGAATTCTCTTAATGAACATACCGATCAGGCTTTCTCTGATTTTGAGGAAGATATCTATGATGTCATTGATTTAATGTAAAAAAGCTATAACATTTTGATGAAAATTTTTAGCAAATTTCCATCCATAAGTGTATCACTTGATGTCAGATATAACCAGCACCAGCAACAGTTCTAGAGAGTATCCAATTCTTAAAGTTCAACAAAAATAGTGATAGAAAAGTTTCCAACAAGGGTAAAGGGGTTTAATGTCATAAATGTGAAGAGTATGGTCACATTTAGAAAGAATGCCCAAACTTTCTGACAAAAAGTCGCATCTATTCTATTTTTGTCCTAGTGAAGGATACAATACAACTTTTTCCGATGGTGGAAATGAATGTGTGAATCTGACATCACCAATAATTATCTAAACTTCAATGCATCAATTTCTAATCTACTAGAAAATGAGGTCAATATTACTATGAATTCCACTGAAGAGTTATTTTCTATTCATAAATCTGATGAACATATGAACAATTCTACAATTAATTCTCATCATGAATTAGTGTCTCAGATAAGTAGAATGACGTGATCTTGTCCTTGACAAATGACAAGAACATGTTGTTGTAAATTATTGCTGGATTGAAACTAGAAGTTGGACAGTTCAACAATGAACTGTTAAAAATGACTAAGTTTGTCAGGATGTTACAAGATTATCACACTGCAAAAACCTGCAAAAAGTATGACGGGACTAGGTTATACTCATGGTGCATCTACATCACAGACTAAATTTGTTTCACAGAAAAGAAGAGTAACAACAAGAGGAACCGATGAGATGGATAGAACTGATCGTAGACTCATGTACCAACAACATGTGAGATCTCATGTTAACAGATATGTTGATGTCGGATTTCATTCTCAACAATCACGAAATAAAATAGTATATAGTTTATATTAAATTTGTAAGGTGGATGTCACTAAGACTTTGTACAATAATATCAAACATTGAAGAACATAAGAAATATTAGGCGAATCGCAAACCGTATTAAGATTAGAAAAAATTATAATTCAGTTTGACTAGACAAAGTATGAAATGAGGTTAAGAGAATGTTGATAATGAAAATAATAGTAATGCGTTGTCGAGCTACTTTACTTTACATTTATACATAAGATAAAATAACTAGTTCGCAAGATGTGTTGTCAAGATCTTCGTAGAGGTCGCCACGTCAGATGTTGTTGTTAGAGATGAAGATTTGAACTAATCTCATATACGTGTTAGGGTTAGTGCCCACAAATCAGATATTAAACATTATAAATACTTTGTATTTTCTTTTTTGCTGAAACATTAAACAAAATTAAATATTCATTCTTGATTATGTTTGTGTTTACGTATGTTTGCTACGCTCTGAACTGTCATCAACGAAAAGGGTGCTAAGTAGAGACTTGTCAAGATAGCCCCTTATGACTAGTTTAAATATTTGTTCACAAAATAAAGAATCGATTGGGCAATCGAATCTGAGGAATGAATGTTTGAATGAATCAGGATATCTTATATTGTGATATAGAGAGTTTTGACTCTGTGTTTCATTCTTGATATCTTACAGAAGATATCGAACAAGACCTGTGATACTCTATAGCTTGAGATAAAGCCGTTTAATCACTCGAAAGTTCAAGATCACATACGAAGGGTATTTTGGTACTTACCTAAATCTTGAAGTGAATGAATAATCGATATGACACCTTATGACATTTTATTTGTCAATGGGGAAATGGCTAAGTTGAAGTTGCATCTGACCCGACGGTTGGTGTCATGACGTTGTTATATTTGGTTATGTGATTCACATATACAGAATTCGTGTTGAGACAACGCTAATGCATTAGTATCACACTATGCTTTGTTATGAGAGTGTGAATGAATAAACTAGGTCTAGTATTCATCGAATAAAAATTTCTTTGAATTAAAACATGTGACATGTAAAGACATCTCACTTTATGTTTTTCTAATTCACAAATAACAAATGAGTTAGTGAAATAATAACACAAGGGTAAAACGATAATTTTACATTCCTCTGAGTTACTTATACGCATAAAATGTAATATTGTAAATTACTCCGTGGATCGTGTGAAGAATTTTTTTGTCACATCAAACGGAAAATATACGCATATGAACTTAGAGAGTTGAATCGACTAATATTAAGAATTAAAAACGGAAAAAGTTTGTGAACTTTTGAGTCCGATATTTATTCTAAAGTTTCGTTCATGTGGGTCCATTAGGTCTCAATGATAGACCTCCATAAGAGATTTATTGAACTAGGACGATTTGATTTTCTCATTTAAGTAAATTGTGATTTACACTAAGAAAATATTTTTCTATGTAATTGAATATATAATTTGTTATTTATTGTTAAACTTATTTAATGAATCATATTATGTTATTATATGGATAATAAAGTATTTAAATGATTGACATAAATATAAGATGAAAATAAATATTTTCTCATTTCGTACTACTTTGAAGAGTACGAAAAGAATTGATGATTTTTCATTAAATAAATGAGATGTTCTAAAGTAATTAAATATTACTTTAGAAATAAATCAAAATAATTTTTTCGAGTTTTTAAAGATTTCACTCGGCCAAAATAAAGATTTAGGTCGAAAATTAATTTAAAGGAACATCGAGCTTAAGTTTGACTAATGGGTTTGACCTAAGAAAAGCCCACTTTCTCTCTCTATTTAAAGGGTTTTTTAAACCCTAATTAGACTAACCCTAACACATAATCTCGGCCAAACCCTTCCCCTCCCTTGTGAGAGTGTTGGTCGAGAGTTTCCACGAGAGAAAGAGATCAAGAAACGTTTTCTTGGTATTCTGAGTGTTCCCGAGTGATCCCGAGTACTCTTCGTTGTTCCATCGAAGAGGCCACCCTCTGAATCTCCGAAAACTCTGTGGGAATTATCATTGAATCCTCTATTGGTGTTTGGGTGACGTTTTGGTTGTAGGAGTCACTCGAAACGCGAAGAAATCTAGCGAAACGGAGCGAGACTCATTGAAGCCTTCTGGCCGGATTGAGTCGCCAGATTGGTCGCCGGCCCGGAGGATTTCGCTGGACTCAAAACGTACCTAGCTCACCACGGGAGTTTGGCGACGAATCTGGCCAAGCCACTTCATAGGCACCTAGCCCTAGGTCCCCTCTACGTTCCTGCATAGGTCCCTGAGCTTCGTTAGGTCGAAGGAAGCCACAACACTACTGCGGATCAGAATTTCTGGTCGACCGGCCAGAATCCAATCCTGCGGATCAGAACTTCTAATCCGGCGGCTCAGATTTCAGAATTTTGACGAGACCTTCCGGAGTTAGCTAGAAACGCACGAGGTTGTTTACAACCTCACATGTTAGTTTTCTAAAACAAATTGGATCTGTGATTGAATTTTATAAATGTGTTTATAGTTTGTTTAGATCGTTTATTCAATTTGTTTACATGTTTAGAATAAATAGTTTATTGACATGTTGGTGAGTTTTATTGCCTAGATTATTAACTTATTAAAATGATTTTTAATTTAGATCATATTATATATGTGTTATATAGTATTATTGTTTCATAATTTCCAACAGTTCGATGCCGAGGTAGAGGATATTTCTTCTGCTGATTGTTTGATGTTTGGTTCGTGTCTTTGGAATTTGTGACAATTTCTTGACTCATTTTCGCAATCGACGAGCAGTATTGGCCAAAAATAACATTTTCTTCTAAATTATATTACTAATGCTCTCCCTTCTGATTGATTTTTACATTCTCCTTTGTGTACGTCATCGAGTATTGTCGTGGTTTTGAGCGTTCTGACGCATCAAAGGTATGTCCTGAAAAAGTTATCTGAAATAGGACTTTGTCTATGATGGAGAATCACTCATCTCTTCTCTCCAATCTCCCCCGCCTATAGTCATTACTGGTTAAAATGTAATGTCTATAGATGGTTTTCTTATAGTCTCCATCAATATAATGTGTTTTAGGTGTGGATCTGAAGTGGATGCTAAGGTGTAAGGGCGTCAGCCGATGCATTTTTGCTTCTAGGAATTCATGTGAGTTCAAAGTTACTTAATTGGTCTATTAGGCTCTTGACAAAATTTAATTATACTTCCATTCTTTCATCTCTTGCTTCATATTTATAAAAAGATTGGCAAGCCACTAGCTGAGAGTCGCATAATGCGTGTACTTGTTTGGCACCTATGGCTCGTTCCGGTTGTTGTCTGGCTATGAGGACTTCGTATTTTATTTTGTTTGTTAGATGCGACAAAGTCGAGTCTGAAGGATTGCTCCATTACTTCCCCATGTGGTAAAGTTAGATGGATCCTAACTCCGGCTTCTAGTTTTGAGGAAGCTATGTCTATATTTAGGGTCCATGTTTCGTTGATCGATGTGACTGTGGGGTTTTCCTTAGGGAGTTTGATGAGGAAGGCTGCAAGGACCTGTGATTTGGCACATGTCTTGGTTTTGTATTCTATATTGTACTCACAAAGTTTGACATCCCATCTAGTCAACTTTCCGGACTGATTAGGACTATGAAGGAAGCTTCCTAGTGGCTAGGTCGTCATGACTATTATGGTGTGTGTTTGAAAGTAAGGTCTTCAATTTTTTGTTAATGATACCATGGCTTGTGCCATTTTTCATTGCCAAATATCTAGTTTTTGCATCTACTACTGTTCTACTCGTGTCACGCACGAGTTTTTGATCTCTATGATCTTCTCTCATGAGTACACGCTTACAACTGCGTGAGATACAACAAGTAGAGTGGTTCTCCTTCTTGAGGTTTGGCTAAAACCAGGGAGCTTGCCAAGTATTCTTTTAGGTCTTTAAATTTTTTGTCGCATCTTTTACCTCCTTCTGGGTTTTTGTCTGCCTTGAGAAGCTTATAGAAAGGGAGACATTTGGTTATGGAGTAGGAGATTAATCGGTTAAGGGCAGCTACACATCCCATTAATCTTTGGATTTTTCTTCGGTGACGTGGTGATGGAATTTCTCGTAAAGCATGCAACTGGTCTAGATTGACTTAAATTCTTGTTTGGGTTAGTAGATACTCGAGAAATTTCTCAAATGACACTTGAAACGAGCACTTAGATGGATTGAGCTTCATTTGATATTTATTCAATACCGTAAAGCATTCCTCAAAATACCATATACGGTCTTCTTCTCACAGGAATTTCACGAGCATGTCGTTGATATAGACTTCCATGGCCTTACCTATCTTTTTAATGAACATTTTGTTCAGGAGCCTTTGATAGGTGGCTCATGCATTTTTTTAACCCGAATGACATTACCTTATCCATTATAAACGTCGTTTTATCTTAGTCATTTTTGTTGGAATTGATCTAGGATTTAACAATTAATTATCATATCATATATAGCGGAATATAAAAAATTGTTTTTAACACGTGTAAAATTATTTTACAACCTAGACATAGTGCATGAACATGTTGTTAATTAAAACTTATAATAAATGTGAAAAATGCTTAGTACCTATTTTCTTGTTGCTTGATCTTGGAGACCCTTCTCAGATGAAGATCCTACGCCTCGCCTCGCTGCTTCTCGTCTTTGGATTCTTGAGCAATCACAAAAGTTTCTACGACTAGAGTGTTTGAGCTATTGAAGAGTTTAGTGAGTGAGCACTATTAAACAATATAAACAAGAGCGAGTGTTGGATCATAAAAATATAAAACAATTGAGGATCTAAGTGCCAAAATAAAAGAGTATTTAAGTGAGAGAGAGAGAGAGAGAGAGAGAGAGAGAGAGAGAGAGAGAGAGAGAGAGAGAGAGAGAGAGAGAGAGAGAGAGAGAGAGAGAGAGAGAGAGAGACCAAAAACTTATTTTCACATCTCAATGTGAGACTTTATTTATAGGAGAAGGAAATACAAGAATGGTAATTACCCTTTCCTATTGTGTATTAACGACACAATATTTGATTTCCTCCTCCCTTTTCTTCTACATGGCCGGCCACCTCAAACAAATTAGGAAGTAAATTTCTCACACAATATGTCAATAAGTGTGAGAAATTTGTTTCCTCACTTAGCACATTTTTTTCCTTTTCAAAGAAATTAATTTTGTCTTTTCTTTTGAGCAATTATCAATATACAATAATGGACAAAATAAAAAGAAATATTTATCTATCTCCCTTGATGTAACATGGCCAGCCATATGGGTGTCTATACACACATATTTACTTCCTAATTTGTTCACAACAAAATAAGGAAAGTCTTCACATTATTGCCCATACAATAACATGTCACGACATTTAATTCACTAAGGTTGAAAACCAATTTTCAGTCGTGTGACTTTAAATCAATTTGTGAAAAAATTCAAAATCTTATTTTGACATTTTTACATCAATTATTCTTAAGGACGAAAATACCCTTTAGACCATTTTAGGAAAATACGTCTAGTTCAACAATTGAAATTATTTCTACTTAGCTTCTCCTTTAACAAACTATACTCTAATGACTTGTGATACGGACCCCATGGACCCAAATGAATAAAGCTTTAACTAGGACTCTTGGACTTAAAGTTCACAAACTTTTCCAAGTCTAGTTTAATGTCAATTGACTCCACTAAAGAGTTGACATATAAAATCTCTCGGTTCAAATGAATATATTTTCTACTCATTCGGGATGAGCGGATCCACTGAATATTATCGAATGATTACCCTTCACGAATATCATTAACTAGATGAGATTTGCAAAATTACCATTTTAGTTGTTATTTCCTCAACTCCTTTAATAGTTATGAATAAGTTAGAAACGATGTATTGACGAGGAGCTAACAAGTCACAACGTTTCATCCAAAAGAATCCTTTATTTCATTTGGACACGGGCCGATACATTTATTCATAATCCAAGTACTAAAGCATGATTTGATATACATTGCATTTCAGCAATCTTGTATATGAATTCCATATCCATGAAAACTTTACAAAGTATACTCATGTCAACTTCATAACCCAATACATAACCAATAAAGCGCATCTAGTTCACAAACTTGAATCTAGAGTGTAACTTTCTCAAATGAATATATTGAAGTTGTGAAATGACATGTCTCATTTCAGGATTACGGTAAGCATGATTCAATTCATACATAGTGACCTTGAGACAAACGAGGTTAAATAGTTTGTTCTTACATTGTCTCTAATGGTGGACTGGTCAATTCGGTATCTTCGGAAGATACATTGGAAGAACTATAGAGTTCCTAGCTCTCTATGCCTCGTAACCAGACATCATTGATTCTTTCAACAATCATACTAGGATACATAGTTAGTTGATCTTTAGATTGTGAATATTTTATTTTAAGTAAACCATGAAGACTTTGTTCACGCAAATCTACATTTGTCTATTCATACGTTATTAGGTTTGATTAAATATTATAAGACTATAGAATATCATAAATCTTCAATCAAACAAAGAAGGAATGAATGAACGTTTCAACTTTTATTAATTTAAACAACAAATTACAATAAGGCCTTGTGAGAGATTTATATTACATCGATATGCAAATAAATAATCTTCTTGTGGGCATCTTTGCCAACACACGCTTCGTTAATCTACGAGACTATGAGTATCCAAGTATAAATATATATGTTTTTATATATACCTGGTGTGGAGAGAGATTGGCGTGCATAGCCCTGGCTTGTGCGTCACGTGCGAGGGTGATCAAAAGGCGGAGCTGAATGTGTGTGCTGAGGTCAGTTCTGGAGAGTGTCTTGGCGGTGAGGAAAGGGTGGTCAATTGCGTGAGGGCGTTGCATGAGAGTCGTCCAATACTCGGGGCACTTATAAGATCCGTTCTTTTCTGCGTCGTTGAACATCCCGCAAATCGGGTGCTGCCACTTTTTGCACACATCGCACTTAACCCACTGAAATGAATACAAACACGCATTAGTGATTATATTCGACGAACTAAAAACGTGTCGTGGGACTCACCGGCTCTTCCCATGCTTGGTTGTTCGTCATGCGGACTACTTGAGAGTTGCCTTTCACTCTACAGGCGAGACAAAATCTCCGTTTGTGGACCTTGTCGTATAAATAAATTCCATTTCGTTCGATCATACCGGCGCAGGTCCAGCAAGACTTGATCACCGACGCAAGTAGAATCTGACCCTGCCCGCACAACCTGCAAATATCAAACTCCTCTTCGTCATCTTCTTGTGTTGTTTATATGAGACTCCCTTGATGATTTTTCAGGTCTTGTGTCATCACCCCTAGAGACGGAAATCTTATTTTGGATATATTCCGCTTCGCAACTCCCATTTTAATCCTTTTCTTTTCTTTCTTGATAGAGCTTTGGTTTGGGCGAAATACGAGGAAAAAATGATCTTTAATGTTGTATATATTCTTGTTTTAAGGTTACATTTTTTTAGAAAATTGTATATATAAATATGCGGGCATGTATTTTAATATCTTCTGCGAGCACTAGGACAAAAAGGCGTTTAGAAGCGACAAAGATCGCTTATAAAGGCCAAAAACTTGCTTCTAATTCACTTTTAGAAGCGACAAAGTTGCTTCTAATGGTTTGCTTCTAAAGGTCTAGAACTGACATAGTCACTTCTAAATGTCTTTTGGGCGTGGAACTTAGAAGCCACAAGTCGCCCCTAAAGTCGCTTCTAAGAGTAAAAAAAAAGTGGAAAAAATGGTGGAAAAATATGGCGGGGTAACATTTAGAAGCGACTTTTGAAGCGACAAAGTCGCTTCTAAAGGTCAAAATTATATTTTTTTTAAAATTTTATCCGATTTAATTTTATTAAATATTAAATTTTATAGTTATTATAAATTAATTAAAATTTGTATGGAATATAATTAGAATTAATCATAATTAAATATACTAATTGAATTTAAATAAATGTAAACGAAATAAATATTAAGTCGAAATGTTAAACATTAAAACGTCGATAATTCATAAACACACATTAACTAATAAAAACCATAAGCAAAATAGTTATAAAAAGTTGATAAGTCTACAACATGAATGAAACTAAGATCTTCTTCCGCGTCCTCAACCTCGTCCTCTGCTTCTTCCGCCGGGTCCCGAAGGAGGCTCGGTATCGGGCTCGGTGTCGGTGGAAAATGATGAAGACGAAGGCTCGTCTGGGCGTCGACATGGTTTATCCGGTGTGTATTGTGAACCCGATGCGCTCGAGGGTCCGAACCGAGACATGTACTGGTTCAATGTCAAATTAAACGCGGGGTCGATATCGATGCTCGGGTTTTGGCTCAATCTAGCGGCCATGCCAAACACATCATCTCTGAGAGCCGCCAACTCTTCCTTCTCATATGACGACTTCGGACTCTCGTTCCCAACAGAAGAAGATGAGTCGTCGTAGGCCTTGGCTTCAAGCAAGTCCGAGCGCGAGATGACTGGCCCAATGCCCGTGGCCCAATCACGTCGCATCCCGAGGACTTCAATCCTAGCAATCTCCTCCAAGTTAGCCATGTACACGAGCTACTATCCGAGCCTACAAACTCAATATAAAATAAATCATTTATTAATAATTCAAATTATAATGTAATTTTAGAAAAATGTAATTCAAATTATAATGTAAATTTAGAAAAATGTATGTCAAATTATAATGTAAATTTAGAAAAATATTTATACTTACATGATACTCTCCAACAGTAGGCGTAGTCCACTTACTATCGTGTGTCGTATGCATCCTCTCCCACGCAGCGAGCGGCCCTAGTACTTGTATCCCGTCCTCGACCCTCTGTTTTAACACATTATGACTATAATATATAAATTATGTAAAATATTTATAGTTAATTTGTAATTGAATAAAAATATACGTACGTGACTGTGACGATACTCGAGAAATGAGATCGTACCTTGTCGGCTCTTGTGGTCTTTTTTTGTCTAATTCTATTTTTTTTTAAATTTTCTGTAAATAAACATTGGTTAGGGTAAGAAATTTTTTTTTTAAAATTAAAATGATTGATTAAAGGTTTAATCGATCTAATTGATACCTCAAATTTGTCTGTGTCCATCCTACTTATCAGCTCATCCCACGTTTGGTTCGACATGCCCTTGGGCGTCTACGGAGTGCCTCCTCTCGATCTCCGCCGCTGTTGATCCGGTAAAAGCGACTGTACTTCGCTTTTCGGTCGCGTAGACGCTTCTTCGCGTCGTGGATAATGGTGTTCTCGATATGTCTAGAGTGGCTAGCCGCCAGAATGAGTTCTCCCGACTCACTCTCGTACACAAAGTCGTACTCTACGTAAATTCCAGACATCACCACCGTTTTTGTTGCGGCGAGACGTTATTCCAGTTGGGCATCGTCGGAAGGATGTGCTCTCGCACCAAAACCCCTAAGGCTGTTGGCGAACGTTCCAACACGCTCGCCTTTTTTGACACTCTCTCCTTCACCCCTACTCAAAGGATGATAAAACTGGAGGCGAACGGGGTTGAAGACTATGACCACTTTCTTTCCTCTTCTAGCGTTTTGCGAAATTTGACCCGTGGTCAAACCTCGCTCGGACAAAGGCGTCCGACTTCATCGCCGCTAATCGACATATTCCAAAACATAAAAGTTAATTTAGAATTTTAGTTTATGAATTACATTAAATATAGTTTAAACAATACATTAAATTTAGTTAAAAAAAATTAAATTGTCTTCATCATCATCAGTTATGAAGTCAGTTTGATCTATTTTGAGATTATCGCAACAGTATCTCCGAGAAAACGACCAACTTCGTCATCATGATCATCGTCTATGAAGTCATCGTAAAGTTAATCTTTGTAGCATCATCCACTAGAGTTGGCTCACAATTCTCATGAAGATGAGACAACTGATCGAAGTCATTATGTTGTACAAACAATGGAACGTTTGCCGATAAAAACACGTCAATGTCAGGCAAATCCCACACGAATCGGTGATTACAATCTTTGACGACATTTCATTCTCCTTTTCTAGGATTTTGCGGATCGGGCAAGTAAAATGCTTGTCTGGCTTGAGTAGAGAGTATAAATGGTTCTTCTGGGAACCATTATTTTTCCATGTAAGTACTCATCGTTCGACATACGTCATCCTTGCAAAAGCATCTTGGTTCATCGTGCTTGTCACCAAACCAACGACATTGAAATAGTACGACTCGGCAATCATGTCGATAGTTTAGCACGACAACATCATCCATCCTTCCGTAGAAGGTGTAGTCTTCCACAGGTACACTAACGCCGATGTTTTGAGTAGTAGGCATCTCATCGCGACGAGAAGTAATAACTTTCACGCCGTTCACCACACAACTCGGAAAAATGTGAACATTTTGAAAGGGTGTGACCGACAATACGTACAACTCGCCAGACACATCGACTCCACTAGCTCTCTGGTCGTAAACCTTTTTAGCAAACCAGACTCTGAATTTTTTCGATGTGCTTCGTCAACATCACGGTGACGTTCAGATTCCATGAGATTCCAATGCTCGCTATACATTATTGAATCGGGAAGTTAGACAAAAAAAAAATTTATGAACTTAATTATATGGAAACGATTAAAAAGAAAAAGTCACGTCATATATGGATCAATTTGGGTACAATTTGTCAAGATGTACCACTCTGCCATATCTCTTGACTTGTCGTCCAACCGGGTTGGAGTCATCTTCCCATAAGGCACACACTTCTCATATTGGAAAATAGAGAACTTGTGAGGCTGAAAGACATCGGTTGAGGCATCTCCTAAGTACCGTGCAACAAATTCCAAAGCTTCTTCCACAACATACGCTTCAGCTATAGATCCTTCTGTTCTCACTTTGTTTCGAACGAAATGCTTAAGTGTCTCGAGATATCTTTCAAATGGATACATCCATCTCATGTGCACTGCACCACCTTCGAGAGCTTCCTTAGGTAGATGAATGATAACATGAACCATGATCGTAAAGAAAGCAGACGGAAAAATGATTTCCATCTCACACAATATCTCAATGATGGAGTCTTGGGCTTTCTCGAGATCCTCCACTCGTAACGTCCTGGAACAAATGAGCTTAAAAAATTTCTCAAGTTTTGCAATCGTCTCTTGGATTTGTTTCGAAACATGAGGACTGATACCCACTGCAAACAACCTTTGCATTACCACATGCAAGTCATGCGCCTTCTACCCGGTTATTTTTCCATCGAGAGTGACATTTTTCTTCAAATTTCATGCGAGACCATCGGAAAACTTAATGAACTTGAGAAACTCAGCAAACATTTTCCATTGCATGGGTGTGAGAACATAAGAAGCTTGTGATTTGAACCAACCGTTTTCACGCTTCTCCAAGTGTAAGCTAGACTTAATCTTCAAGTCTTTTAAGTCTTGCCTCGCCTTTTCGATGTCCATATCTTTCCTATCAATGTTAAGTAACGTCCCGAGCAAGTTCTCGCACACATTTTTTTTTCTATGTGCATCACATCATGGTTGTGCCTCGACGTAAAATCAGAACAATATGATAACTCGTAAAAGATACTTTTCTTGGTTGAATTCAGTTAGCTCTCGCCTCGCTTTTGTTTCAAACTCGTAGAGTGCTTGCTTGGAATCAATTCAGGAAGACTGTTCAGCTGGTCGATAATTTGGCATTCATTAAGCTTCTTCGGAGGCCTTCGTTTCCCGACGCGCGTTGTATAGTGACCAGTGCATGTTCTCATTCGATGAGAATCGAACAAGTATCGGCGATGATTGTAATACACGACTCTATTTCTAACGGACAATGATGGAGTATATTTGGTGCACGTCGGGAACGCAAGATACCCTTGACCACTTCACCCAGACAAACTGCCACGAGGAGGAAAATAATTTATCGTCCACAAAAGTGCTGCCCGCAAAAGGAAGACATGATTATGGTTAGACCCATCTTGCACTCAAACGCCCAACTCCCACAATTCTTTTAATTCTTCAACGAGCGGTTATAAAAACACATCAATGTCTTTCCCACGAGATTTTGGACCAGGAATCAAGGGCATCAACATCAAGTACTTGGATTTCATGCACAACCACGGTGGCTAATTATACGCCGTCAATACCACCGGCCACATACTGTAAGATAAGCTCATTTCTCCAAAAGGATTAAAACGATCTGCAGCAAGTCCTAGTCGTACATTTCTCGGCTCGTTGGCAGAGTCCATGTATATTTCATCTAACTTGTTCCACGCTTTCTCGTCAGCAGGATGACGTAGAACACCTTCTTCAATCACTCGTTCTTTCTCGTGCCACTGCATTTCAACAGCTGTGTATCGGGAAGCATACAACCACGTGAGACGATCTTTCACAAGAAAGTATCGTAAAACTTTACGCGGTACCTTTTCCCAACAACCCATCTGCTTTCATTTCACACCGGTAAAACATCTGCACCTTTCAAATCCTTCCAAAACAAGACGCAATCATTCGAGCACACGTCAACCATCTTGTATCCCATGCTAAATCGCTATTCAACTTTGACTTTGCCTCGTAATGTTTTTCTGGAATTCTATTCCCAACACGATGAGATTTTTTCAAGAGCTGCATAAGTTATGTAAATGACTTGTTCATCTAATGGCTCATCACTTTGATGTGCCTTAATTGGACCAAGAAAGATAATGATGAGAACTCTTTACATTCGGGATAGAACTCTGCATTCAACTCAGGAAATACATCCACGGTCTGCTCTTCTTCAGCCACATCATCTACAGTTGGATCATTAAGATCGTCATGATCAATATCATTCCTGATATCTTCGATTGCATCATGGACTTCACCAACACCGTCTTGGTCATTTGAATCATTTAGGGCAGGAATGACCTCTTCATGTGACTCGCCATGATGATACCACCAAGTGTAATACGGAGTAAATCATTTGAACATGAGATGCGCGCGAATCACTGAGATTTGTTAAGTTAGTGGATTATTGCAACGATGACAAGGACATTTACTTTTGTGCTCGCTGTTCATTTAGAATCGTGCAACTCGAATAAATTCGTACACGCCTATTTCAAATTCAAGACTACATCGATTATTTTAAGTTATCCAATCTCGACTTGGATTTGACATGACGCTTAAATTAGAAAAGTTGTGAGATTGAGAACTATTGGAAAATATACTTAATATGAGTAGTTTGATAACATGGTATCATAAAGTTGTTGAATTTAGATAACCAAATCGAGATTAAATTATTTTTTATTAATCAATTACTTAATAATTTACAGAAATTTGGACGTCGTTTCCCTTAAAATATTGACAAACCAAAAACGTGAAATTTATAAACGAGATATATATAACAATCAGAACTATCATATTCATCAATACATTTCAAATCTAAATAAAAACAAACTACATACATTTCCGAATTCATAACTACGTCAAATAAACAACAATTAAGTTATTACTAAATTAAAAAATTAATTAAGTCAAAATTTCACATATTATCTAAAGTATAACATCTGAAGAAATTCTACTGAGAGCTTCCTCGCCCCGGTCGTAATCCTGGTAAGTAGTTCGTAAATGTACCTTCCGAATTTTACGGAGTCCCGACCCTTTTGTTCGGGAACATTTTTGTGGCTTCGGCCCTGTATGCAATAGATGTGAGGTACTCTTCCCTCGAGAGCCGCACCCGATCGGGGGACTCGAAGGGTTTGATGATGCCTGGTTTACAAGAAGCCAAAAGTACTAAAATAAAATGCTATCCTATTGCGAGCAAGTCCAACGACAACAAAATATAAAGAGGAGAGAGTGCCCAAAATGTTATCCAAGGCTCCCGACACCCGATAACAAAAACACAGTGGCGAGAGGGCCCATGTTTCCAAAGCCTCCCAGCGAGCAAATATAAAGAGGCGAGAGTGCCCAAAATGTTATCCAAGGCTCTTGACGCCCGATAACAAAAACACAATGGCGAGAGGGCCCATGTTTACAAAGCCTCCCAATGAGCAAATTTAAAGAGGAGAGAGTGCCCAAAATATAAATAGGCGAGAGTGCCCAAAATGTTATCCGAGGCTCCCGACGCCCAATAACAAAAACAAATTGGCGAGATGGCCCATGTTTACAAAGCTTCCCAGTTAGCAAAATTACAAAGCCTCCCAGTTAGCAAAATTACAAAGCCTCCCAGCGAGCAAATTTAAAGAGGCGAGAGTGCCCAAAATATAAACAGGCGAGAGTGCCCAAAATGTTATCCGAGGCTCCCGACGCTGATAACAAAAATAGAGTGGGAAGAGGGCCCATGTTTACAAAGCCTCCCAGTGAGAAAAATTACAAAGCCTCCCAGCGAGCAAAAGTACAAAGCGTCCCAGAGAGCAAAATTACAAAGCCTCCAGCGAGGAAAATACAACGCCTCCCAGCGAGCAAAATTTATTTAGCCTTCCCGAAGAAGTTTTTATCTCTGCTCCCGTCTCGTTTTGATTTAAAAAATAAAAAGAAAAAGGGGAGGGAGGAGTGAGAGATGTACTTTCTTCCATTTCTAATAAACAATATATCCGTCCATCTCTTTAAAACAACCGATTTGTTTTAAAAGGCGATGCTAGTTGAATTTGCCTTCTTAATATATATATATATATATATATATATATATATATATATATATATATATTACACAAGTAGATATCCACAGCTGCAATGTATATGATCTGCTCCCCGGATTAACGCGTTGGATCAATCGCACAAGCACAAACGAGGAAGTAATGATAAAACGCATCGTAAAGAGAAAGTGCGGGAAAGGCCAATCATTTTATTGAATGAAGTCTTGATTACAAACATTGGAACACTTTACAAATAAAAGTTACAATCGACAAAATATGATAATATCCTAAGGAAAGTGCGAGAGGACTTCGTCTTTGGACCCATACTCGTTGATGGAAGCAGAGTCGCAAGAAACTTCCCCGACGACGAAGTCCGACGCGCGCCGATCGTCGACAGCCGAAGGATTGTAAGGCGATAGCGGCGGGAAATTGGGGTCAACTTCGGCCTTCCGCTCGAACTCCTCTACATTGGCCGTGTGGTTGGCATGAAGCTCACGCCATTTCGGCAAACGAGTCTTGATATTATCAACCGTCGCCGTGCTCAGGAGCCCCTCAGCCAAAGTAATATCGGCCCGATAAGCGGCTGATAGGCGATGAGTATCGATGGAGTCATCGAGTGCCTCGTACCTCGCCAAGGCACGCTCTCTTTGATAAAATGGGGGACTAACTAACTGTTAAGACCGGTTTTCGTCAAATCTGCCTTAACAACACCCGTGTCGGTTTTATTCCCCAAACGACATGAAACAAAGGTTTATCTCAAGGAGGGACGCCTTCGCGAAGAGGACTCGTCTCGAGTAAGGTCGCCCCGAGGAAGCCTCGTAAGTATTGGCCCTAAAAATCTTGACTACTTAACATTCCTTGATAATTTGAAAAAATACAAGGACAGCTACGCATGTGTAATTTTACATGAAAATGGTGAAGTTGAAGAGAGTACGTATGCAACATTAAACAACCTCGGTCGTGAATCCTCAGTTATGCTCGTCGTTTTGTTTTCATCTGCGATGGGCTACTCGAATTTTCTTTTCAATTACGTTCTATATGTTACTTCGTCGGATCAATCACACGCGTATACAAATAAGGAGATAATAAAAGTAAAACACAGAAAGGGCAAGAAAAGAAATTTTTATTAAATATCGATAGTATACAAATACAAAATCAAAGTACTTTATAAATAGTTACGTATTTAATTAAAACGAATGGAAAAGGGGATCTATGCCGCCGGCTCCCGAGGAGAGATGAGGTCCCGGTTAGACCCATGCTCATCGATCGAGCCGGATGCGACGGAGGGATTCCCCGCGAAGAGAGCCAATAGGAGATGGCCTTCAATCGCCGGGGGATTTTAGGAGACAGAGGAGGAGAGTCGGGGTCCGCGGCGGCCTTGTCGTCGAGCTTCTCGGCCTTGACCTGTTCCTCGTCGCGACCCCGCTGCCATTATGTATGCTTGGCCCAAATGTATTCGATCATCGCCCCGGGCGGGAGAGCGATGACCGCGTTTATATTGGCCTGATAGGCGGCCGCCAAGCGGTTAGCATCCACAGACTCATCGAGAGCTTGGAACCTAGCCGACGCCCGCATGTGCCACCTCTCGCTCCTCGACGAGCTTCCTCAAGGTGGCTCGAACCGTGGAAGGTAGGTAACCCTCCTCGGCAACAGGGACGCCCGCAGCCTCGCCAATCTGGGCGAGGAGCTCGTCCTTCCTCCGAAGGGCCTCCGCGACCTCTTGAAGGAGTTTTTTCTCCTCGACTAGGAGACCCTCATTGGCGGCCAGCCTTTGCTCCAGCTCCTCGAGTTCTCGCCCCACCCGGGCCTTGAACTACGTGAGATCGACTTCGGCGGAAACACGCCGATGAGTCTCCGCAACCAGGTCCGACTCCAGCTGCTCGGACCGCTCCCGATACCTGCCCTCGCCAGCGATAGAAATCTCGAGTTGCCTCTAAGCATCATTAAGTTGGACTGAGAGCTCCCTGGACTCCTGAGCCATCAGGCTGGAATTATGGCACTCGGCGAGGATCAGATCGTTCAGCCGAGCCACACCCTCGAACAGGCAAGCTGTGGCATCGGGGAAACCCTCGAAATCCCCTAGAGGCACGCTAATGTCGAACGAGCCGGGTGATCGCAGTGTCAAGTCTCGGAAGGAGTACGAAGAGTACTCTCTCCATTCCACGGCGGATGAACCTGGGCTAGGCACGCGAGGAGAGCCACTGAACACCCGGGGAGAAGACTGCGACGCCCCGAACCTGAAATGGCGTCGAGGAGAGCGACGAGGAGGGGGAAGAAGCGGCACGAAGGGAACCAACTCCCGTTCGACGGCAGATGACGTCCCCGCGTCGTCCCCGAGAACGGCCTCGGAACAAGGAGCATCGAGGGAACCCCCCTCGGGTTGCACCTCCTTGGAGCCAGGCCCGGAATTTCCCTGCTCTATGTCCCGTCCGGCGAGCTCGATGACGAATGAAGGAGCAGAGGCATTTTGTCCCTCAGCGGGGGGAAGAAGAACCCTGCCGGTCGAAGAAGGGACGGGCGTAGCCAAGACAGTGAGCCTCTCCCTTGCCTCCTCGAAAAGACTATCGAGAGGAGGAGGTGTGGGAAGCTGAGCCGGGAGATTCGTGACGCCCAGAGAAGGGGCAGTGACCGCCTGGACCACATCGCTGTAGTCCACCGCGAGGTCCTTCCTTCTCTTGGCGCGATAGGAGGAACCCGCACCCTTGGCGGACACCTCAAAGGCCGACCCGGTCCCACTCGCGGTAGTGGAGATCGGGAGGTCAGAGGCCTGCCTCCAAGCCAGTCAGGCATCGCCAGAAGGGATAGAGGCTGGAAGGGTCATGAGAATCCCCTCGGCCGGAGGCCCCTCGATCAACGCGGCAGCCTTGGCCCTCTTTGCCGCAGGACCGCCCTCCATGTCTTCAGAGGGTCGCTTGCCCGCAGCAGTATCGGCCTGAGAAGGTGGCCCCGCAGAGCTCCTCGACTTTTGGGGAAATGACGCCGGTGGAGTCCTGTCGGAGCCGTGCCTCCTCACAAGAGGCTCTTCAGGTGAGTCCTCCTCTTGTCGAGGAGATTTCTCTGCGGCGTCGCCAGAAGCCTATCTGGGCTTCTTCGCCTTCTTATGGGTTCTCCTCGCCGGGACAGAAGATGTGGCGCCCACTCGCGCCACAGCGTCGCGGAACCCTGCCGGAAATTGGGTGTGGATGTGACGGCCATGAATGTTGGCCTCGAGGAAAATCCGACGTCCACCAGCCGTTGAGGGTTGCTGAAATCCCTCGCCCAGTCGCGACGGTCGCTCGCAAGAAGTGCCTGGTGGATCTTCTTGAACTTGGCCTTCGCCTTGGTGCCGACGCTGGGCCTAAAGTGGGAAAGCAATTGATCAGCTTCGACCCATCGTGTAGCCAACGACTTGCTGTGGTATCCGAAGGACCTGGCATTTACCTTTGCGAAGAAATAAGAGTACTCCCACCCAGACTCATTCGAGGGGACATTGAGGAGGATATGGTCCCGAACACGGAGAGAGAGACAGAGAGAAGCATCCCAAATTCTTCGGGCTCTTGGAGAATTTGTAAAGGCGCATTAGGCCATGGTGCAAAGGATGAGGCGAATCGCATGGAGCTCTACCTGGCCAATGGGGACATTTAAGGCGCAGAGAAAATCGAGGAGAAGGTATGAGACCGGGAAGCGGAGGCCCACAACCTTAAAGAAGGCCTCGTAGACGGCGACCCATTCCCCGTCTTGGGGATCGTCGGCGAGATCGTCGGCGAGCTTGTCGGGGCGAGGAAGACGGATCTCGCAAACGTCACTTTCGCAGTACTCCTGTCTGATGGTGTTCAGACGCTCCTAACTCATGGTGGAGCGGGGAGAGTTGGTCTTGAAAATATGTCCCAGAACCATTGTGGATCTGGGGTTCATAAAAAAGAGGAAAGAAAATTTGGAGACGAAAGTCTTGACAAGGATTTGAAAAAAGTGTTATGGGGTGAGAGAATGCAACGTGTCGGAAAGTTCCCTTCGAACAATAGGTTTTGAATTTATAGAGAAAAGCAAATGAATTCAACGGTCAAGATGAGGAATAGGAAGCTGTGCGAGCGAATCTAACGGCCTTAATACAAAGGGGTTTTGACGCAACCCACAATGGAATACAGCTGGCCGCTAGAGCGTTATGACGAAAAGGTTATAGGCACTCGAGTACTCGCCCTACGCATTTAATGATGAGAGAGGTTTGTGGGATTCGAAGAGACATGCCCGAAGAAGGAGGGAAAGTGAAATCCGGAACAGGTGATTGTCGAAGAAGTTCATCGCTACGCCCAAAAGTAGTCGGCGATCGGGAAAGCTCCTCAGGATAACCTGTCTCATTTTACCAAGTGCTTACACTTGATAAAATGGGGGACTAACTGTTATGGTCGGATTTCGTCAAATCCCTCTTAACACTACTTGTGTCATTTTATTCCCCAAACGACATAAAGCGAAGGCTTGTCCCGAGAAAGGATGCCCTCGCAAAGAGAAGTCTCGTCCCGAGCAAGCTTTTTCCCGAGGAAGGCTCGTCCCGAGGATCCCTTGTCCCGAGAAAGGATTCCCTCGCAAAAAGAATCCTCGTCCCGAGCAAGCCTTGTCCCGAGGAAGGCTCGTCCCTATGAATGAGAAATTGATGAATGAGAAATTGATGGTTAAAATATGCTTCAAAACACATTTGTTATGTGTTGTAGAGAAGTGAAGTGGAGAGAATCCAAAAGAGTCCCACATGGGTTTGGTAAGAGAGTTAGAGTGGTGTTTATATAGGATATCCTTGTTAAGGTGGTATCCAAGTGCAAGAGAGGAGAGTGTGAGTGCATTAGCTCTAACTTCTCGCACGCACACACACAGGCGCCGCCGCCGAGCAGAGCCGGGCCGGGCTCGGGCTCGGGCTCGTACTTGGATCTTGGATCTTGGCAATTTGGTTCTTCTTGGGCCTTCGGAATCATCCCTTACTTTTTATTACAAAATTCACTTCTAGAAAATTTTAATTCTACAAATAACTTGTAGGTTATTTTGGGAATCAATTAAGCATAAACTACCGAATTAATTGTGCTACAGTTTTATTTGCATATGTTGCAAATGAAGGCAAAAATGTTTTGGACGTTTTAAGCGGTTTTTGGACGTTCACTCTCAGCATAATCAAGAGGTGTTAAAACACCATTAAGGGCTGTTAATGGTGGCGGTTTTGTAAGCTAACACTGACCTTCCCTTGCCTATAAAAGGTCAAGTACTCTCATTCAGAAAAGACAAACCGAAAACCACCTATAGACAGAGAAATTTCTTTCTTTCTTTCCTTATGAAATTGTGGTTTTTCCATTTGAAAAACTGGTTATTCCTTTAGGAAATTTGGTTGTTCCTTAACAAAATTTAGTTGTTCCTTCAGGAAATTTGGGTATTCATTCTAAAACGTTGGTTGTTCCAAGTTGTTATTTTGGAATCCAGTTATTCCAGTTCTTTTTTTTGTAGTCCGGTTGGTTTAGCTACAAGCTTGGTTCGCCGGAGAAGTCTCTTTGCTGCTCAAAGATCTTATCATCCACCGTTTTTTCCTGGGAGGTAAATTGCTCAAGGTTTCTCGGCAGAGGGAGGGCAATATTACTTTAAAAAAACCGTCGAACGGTCTTCGGTTTTTCTCCTATTTTGTCATAATCAAATATTGTTGTGTTATTTCTTTTCTTCATATCATTGTAATCTGTTTATTCCGTAAATTTAATTAATTTCCGCCCATTAAATCTAACAATTTAAAAGTAATATTTCCAATCTTAGACAGATTGCACTTGGAGAATTTTTTTGAAGAAAACTAACTTGGTTGATTTCTTTTGTAGAAATGGCTACCAATAATGACAACAATAACGTGGTTGAGTCGGGAACCCCGATCAATCAGATGAGTTCGGGCGTGGAGGTGCTAACAACCAAAGTCACAAATCCGAACATTGTGGTGCAACCACTTGTTTATGCAGAGGCTTTGGCCGGGAACGGACCTGCGGGTCTTGTTCACTTGATGGTGGCTATAGCCGTGAATGGACCTGCGAGTCATGTTCAAAATGCGGGGTCGACTCGAGGACCTCCCGTAATGATGTCGGTTTGACGGTTTGAACTTCAAGAGATGGCAACAAAAGATGCTCTTCTACATGACCGCCATAGGGCTTGTGCGGTTTTTGACCGACAACCCTCTGATCCTTCATTAGGACGAGACCGATCCGAAAGTGAGGATGGTGTACCTTGCTTGGAAGGATTCCGACCATTTATGTCGGAATTATGTGATGAATTTTCTTGCGGACTCTCTATACAATGTGTATAGTTCCAAAGTGTCTTGAACATTGGAAATCACTTGATCGGAAATATAAAACCAAGGACGGGGGATCAAAAATTATATTGTGGGCTGCTTCCTCGAGTTAAAAATGGTGGACCACAAGACGGTGGTGAGTCAAGTGCAAGAATTGCAACTAATCTTTCACGAGATTCAAGCCGAGGGAATGACCATAAGTGAGTCATTCCAAGTTGCATCTATCATCGAGAAATTACCTTCGGGGTGGAAGGACTTCAAGAACTACCTTAAGCACAAGAGAAAGGAGATGAGTTTTGAAGATTTGGTGGTTCGTCTTTGCATAGAGGAAGACAATCGTGGCTCCGACAAGAGGTTCAAGACCACTTCGGAGAGAGTCAACGTCATCGAGATGGTGAAAACTCAAAAGGCAAGAAGCCCACCAACAAGTTTGGACCGAAAAGGGCTGCCTTCAAAAAGAAGAACCAACAAAAGTTTGTTGGGAAGTGCTTTAACTACGACAAAGAAGGCCACCGCGCGGTAGATTGCCGAAAGACGCAAAAGAAGAAGAACCGACAAACCAATGTCGTGGAGGTCGAGGATGATGAGCGATTCCTCGTCGCTGTGGTCTCCGAACTAAACTTGGTGGATTCAAACGCCAAGAAGTGGTGGTTAGATACCCGTGCTGCCCGCCACATTTGCTCGAACAAGAATGCTTTTTGCTCCCTCGACTTGTGTTCGATGGGAGAGAAGTTGTTCATGGGAAATTTGGCTACTTCCAATGTTATGGGGATGAGACACGTCATCCTCAAAATGACCCCGGTAAAGGAGTTGAAGCTCACTAATATTCTCTATGTACCCGATATAAGAAATAATCTTATTTTCCAATCTATTCTTTGTAACCATGGGTTTAGGATAGTCTTTGAGTCCCAAAAGGTCATTCTTAGTAAGAATGGGATATATGTGGGAAATAGGTATGTGAAAGAGAACATGTGGAAGATGAATGTAATGATCATTACCGGCAAATAAATGAATAAAGATGCATCTTCTTCTTCGTATATGCTTGAGTCATTTAATATATGGCATGATAGACTTGGCCATGTGAATTATGATACATTGCGTAAATTAATAAGTTTGGATTGTATACCAAAATTTAATATTGACTCAAACCACAAATGTGAGATTTGTGTTGAAGCAAAGTTAACGAGAACATCTTTTCACAGTGTTGAAAGGAAGAGTGAGCCTCTTGAATTAATCCATACGATTTATGTGATGTAAATATTCATGCCTACAATAGGTGGAAACAAATATTTTATGACATTCATTGATGATAGTACAAAATATTGTTATGTTTATTTTCTTAAGAGAAAAGATGAGGCAATTGAAAAATTTACCATGTACAAATTGGAAGATGAGAACCAACTTGGTAAAAAGATCAAAATGGTGCGGAGTAACCGTGGTAGTGAATATGTGGTACCGTTTGGTGTTTTTTGTGCACAACATGGAATTATTCACGAAGTCACTCCTCCATATTATCCTCAATCAAACGGCGTTGCCGAACGAAAGAATCGCACTCTCAAAGAGATGATGAATGCGATGTTGCTAAGTTCGGGGTTACCACAAGAAATGTGGGGGAAGCCATTTTGTCGGCGAACTATATTTTGAATAAGATACCCTGAAAGAAATATGATAAATCTCCATCCGAATTATTTAAAGAAACGAAACCTTCCTATACATACTTGCGAATGTGGGGGTGCTTGGCTAAGTTTTGGCACCGACACCTAAAAGGATGAAGATTGGTCCAAAGACCGTTGATTGTGTATTCATTGGTTATGCACATCATAGTAACAAATATCGGTTTATTGTGCATGAATCAAAAAATCTCGACATACACAAAGGTTCTATTATTGAATCAAAGAATGCATCGTTCTTTGAACATGTATTTCCTTATAAGTCTAAGGAAGATGAAGCGAGTTTTTCAACTCATGGTTTTGAGAACATTGAGCAAATGTCTCAAGAGATTGAAGAATTCGAGGACGAGATCGGAGAACATCGAAGAAGCAAACATGCTAGAGTGGAAAAGTCATTTGGGTCCGACTTTTTAATCTATATGCTAGAGGTCTAACATTTAACACATAAACAGGCTGTAAATTCAGTTTATGGTCATTTATGGAAAGACGTCATAACAAGTGAAATAGATTCTATCATGCATAACCACACATGGGAACTTGTTGACCTTCCACCGAAGAGTATAACTCTTGGTTCTAAGTGGATCTTCACGAGGAAGATGAAAGTGGGTTATAGACAAAAAGAAGGTCTTGACTATTTTGACACTTATTCTCCCGTGATGAGGATAACGTCTATACGATTAATTATAGTAATTGCCACTTTGCAAAATCTTGAAATTCATCAAATGGATATGAAAACTGCTTTCCTAAATTGTGATCTTGATGAAGAGATCTACATGGACCAACCTGAGGGCTGTGTTGCACCTGGTCATGAAATGAAAGTATGTAAGCTGGTTAAGTCTTTGTATGACCTTAAACAAGCCCCAAAACAATGGCATGCAAAGTTTGACAACGTGATGATGTCAAATGGCTTCAAGATCAACGAGTGTGATGAACGTGTTTACATTAAAACCACAGAGCATGGGTATGTTATATTGTGTTTATATGTAGACGATATGCTCATTGTTGGGAGTAATGAGAGCATGATAAATTCCACAAAAGATAAATTGAATTTAAGATTTGATATGAAAGATTTGGGACTTGCAGATGTGATTTTGAGGATCAAGATCAAATGTACATCAAATGGACTTGTTTTAAGTCAATCACACTATGTTGATAAAATTTTAGACAAATTTGCAAATGATGATGGTGGAATCTCGAGAACTCCAATCGATGCAAGTCAACATTTGTCTAAGAATAAAGGAAAAAGAAAGTCTCAAATCGAGTATGCTAGAGTAATAGGGAGTCTAATGTACTTGATGAATTGTACAAGACCCGACTTAGCTTACTCTGTCAATATTCTTGCAAAATATACGAGTAATCCAAGTTCTGAACATTGGAAAGCAGTCGTGAAAAAACTGCGGTATCTACGATTTACTCGTGAATATGGTCTTCACTATAATAGACATCCTAAAGCCATTGAAGGGTTCATTGATGCTAGTTGGATATCTGATATACAAGACTCTAAATCCACAAGTGGATATGTATTCACTTTGGGTGGCGCTGCTGTGTCTTGGAAATCCTCAAAACAAACAGTGATAACGAGATCCACGATGGAGTCCGAGTTTGTTGCTTTGGATAAGTGTGGCGAAGAGGCTGAATGGCTGAGAAACTTTGTAGATGATATTCCAAGATGGACAACGGCTGTGCGTGCTATATGTATATATTGCGATAACCAATCGACAATTGGTAGAGCATAGAGTGTCATGTAGAATGGTAAGTCTAGACATATATGTCGACGACATAATATTATTAGAGAACTTCTCTCTACTGGAGTCATTAGTATTGACTATGTAAGGTCCAAAGAAAATATTGCGGATCCGGTAACCAAATGGTTAAATAAGGACCTAGTAGAGAAGACTGCAATAGGAATGGGCTTAAAGTCCATTAGATAAAGTTTTAGCAAAGGAAACCCTACCATTATGACTGCAGATCCCAAGAACTTGGTTCAAAGGGACAACCTAACTGCTAGGACGAAGTGAGGTCACTGTGGGGGCAGATTCCCTAAACCTATTCCTATGATAAAACAGTGATACCCGTATGAGGCTAAGAAATGTTCTTTTAATGATTATGTGAAATTGGATCTTTGAGATTCCAACCGAGTAATGCGATATTACTTTTTGAAGAATCACCTATGTTTGAGAGAAGTGAGGCCGCTTCGAAAGAGAATTAATGAGGCTTAAATTCTTTAGAAACTCTTACATAACTAGGCGCATGTTCAGGGCCAAAATGAACATAACCATGAGAACTAAGCTCGTGGCAGGAAGATATCAGCGGGATAAATGTTCATTGTTTATATACAAACGACTAACGGTTCAAGGACATCACGTCTACAAAATATTCTGTAAACATGACATAGTTCCACGAGGGAAGGTTCAAAGACTTTGTCCACCTATCCAATACTGATATCGACCGCAGAACCAACCATATCGAGTCGTGTCGAGTCTTTATAATTGTCATCACACAATTTCATTCATGTGGGGGATTGTTGGAAGAAATGTTAATAAAATGTCATTAAGATGGATTATGGATGATTTATGGCTAATATTTGAGTGGGTCCACTCATCAAAATTTGATAACTCTTTCATAATCTTATTTCTCATTTCGACATGTATAAGATTAAGTATTTATTTACCAAAATCATGTCTATGATGAAATTGATGTTTAAAAACACATTTGTTATGTGTTGTAGAGAAGAAAAGTGGATAGAATCCAAAAGAGTCTCACATGGGTTGGGTAAGGGAGTTGGTGTGGTGTTTATATATGATTATCTTTCTTAAGGTGGTACTCAAGTACAATGTATGAAAGTGTGAGTGGATTAGCTCTAACTCCTCGCGCGCACAAACACGCGCTGCCGCCGAGCCGGGCCAAGGCGGGCCGGGCCCGGGCTCGGGTTCGGGCACGGGCTGGGGTCATGGATCTTGGAAATTTGGGCTCTTCTTAGGCCTTCATGCTTCTGGGCTCATTCTTTACTTTTTATTACAAAATTCACTTCTAGAAAAATTTAATTCCACAAATAACTTGTAGGTTATTTTGGGAATCAATTAAGCATAAACTACCGAATTAATTGTGCTGCAGTTTTGGACGTTTTTGAGCGGTTTTTGGACGTTCACTCTCAGCATAATCAAGATGTGTTAAAACACCATTAAAGGCTGTTAATGGTGGCGGTTTTGTAAGCCGAAACCGACCTTGCCTTGCCTATAAAAGGTCAAGTGCTCTCATTCAGAAAAGACACACTGAAAAACACCTAAAGACAAAGAAATTTCTTTCTTTCTTTCCTTCGAAATTGTCGCTGTTCCTTTAGGAAATTTGGTTGTTCCTTTAGGAATTTTTGTTGTTCGTTCAGGAAATTTGGTTGTTCCGTCTGAAAAGTTGGTTGTTCCGAGTTGTTCCTTTGGAATCCAGTTGTTACAATTCTTTCTTTTGTAGTCCGGTTGGTTTAGTTACGAGTTTGGTTCACCAGAGAAGTCTCTTTGCTAAACAAAGATCTTCTCATCCACCGTTGTATCTTGTTAGGTAAATTGCTCAAGATTTTCCGACAGTGGGAGGGCATATATTACTTTAAAGAAATCGTCGAACGGTCCTCGGTTTTTCTCCTATTTTTTCATAATCAAATATTGTTGTTATTTCTTTTCGTCATATTATTGTAATCTGTTCATTCCGGAAATTTAATTATTTTTCGGCCATTAAATCTAACAGCTATTGATGACCAGAGCTACCCTACTGAGCTCGAGTACACGTCTAAGGTCAGTTAGCTCATTGTTCTTCTTTTCCCCATCATTTGGCTAGTCGAACATATTTTATATGCTCATCATATATCATTGTTCATATTGCCTATTGAGATGTTACACTGAGATTGTATAAGTTAGTAGCTAACATGTTATTTAGTACCAAATTATTACAAAAAGAAAATAAAAAAACCATATCCACTCTGGAAAAGTAAATATGTTGTTATTTCAGTTGGTATTTAGTAGTTATTATTATTGTTATGAGCTTCAAAAAATAAAAAAGGGAGAATCAGGTATTTGTATGCATTGCCACGCTCACAATTATTCTGACAGTAGTACTAATTAATGTCATTATTTTTCTTGCAGTTGATCCTTCTGTTTCAGAAGATTAGCGGAATTGACGTGTGCGTATTTAGTTTGTATGTTCAAGAGTACGGGAGCACATGTAAAAAGCCGAACCAACGTTGCGCATACATTTCGTACCTCGACTCAGTGAAGTTGATAGAGTCAAACATACAGAGTTCCTCCGGAGAGCCTCTAAAAAGTGTCATATATCATGAAGTATTGGTGAGCAATGTGCTATTAGTATCGTTTTGTACTTGGTTCTCACAATTGCGATATATTTTACTTTATAGATAAGCTACCTGGAGTCTGTGAAGTTGCGTGGCTTTACCAATCGCTACATTTGGTCGTGCCCGCCTCAGAAAGGTGATGATTACATCTTCAACTGCCATCCCGAGAATCAGAGGACGCCAGAGCCCGAGGAACTTCAAAAATGGTATGTTTTTTTTTATTTATTTCGTCGTCTATTTGTATTGGAATACTTGTCTTCTCTACCCATTTTATTTATCATCAGATTTTTTTTTTTTAAATTAACCATCAAGTAACAGTTTGAATATTCATACTAAAGTGGCGTATTTGGTATATGTTTGCGAATTCAGGTACCAGAGCATGATAAAAAAAAGCCGAGGGAGAAGGAATCGTGCTGAATCCCACAACATTCTACGACCGCTTCTTCACCGGAAAGAGATGGGTTTCATTGCTCAATCGATTGCCTTATTTCGATGGCGATTGCTGGCCCACACTCGTCGAACATCTTCTCATCGAAGTCAAAGAAGAAGGCAAGGGAGAAAAAAAGAGGGGAAGGAAAGTTGACACCACAGATACTTTACTTATGTGCAAGGTTTGTCAAAAAGTACCTATTTTCTTCGCTATTCATATTTTTTGATCTAATTTTGTATTTTCTTTAGCTTGGCGAGTTCTTTCAGTCGAGGAAAGAGGAGTTTATAGTGATAGACTTGAAGCCTGTTTGCATCAATTGTTGCGACTCCATCATATCAGGCACGCTCTGGTATAATAGCCACGATGGAAAGTGTTTACGTGAAAGGTAACGATCATATCAAATTTGAACATCGTTGCATTTATAAATATATTCGGTCACAAACTCTCTTTATATTATTCGTAGATGCCACGATCGGAAGTCAATGTTTGACAAAAAATCGAGTAAAAGCCATTGTTTGTAGTCAAAGTGACATCAACTTCCTTATATATATATGCATGATACTGTACTGAATTGATTGCTAATTAACTGAAAATGTTGTCCATATATTCAGGAGCGAAATCACGTCCCTGATCGCATGGCAACCAAAAGAGATGATTCGATTTTCAACGAGGTGTGTGCGACAAGAACTGATCTCTTGGGATTCTTCGTAAAGAACAGCCTTCAATTCGACACGTTGCGACGAGCGAATCACTCTAAGATGATGCTTTTGTACCAGCTTCAACGGAAATAACTGACGACGAACCCACTGACTTCTCGTAAAACGGCTTACGATCATGCACTCTTTTATCCTTGCGTGGGTTTTTTCCTACCGTATTATCCAAGCAAGGTTTTAACGAGGCCTCTTCTTCACCAACGAAGAGTAGATCTTTTGAAGCCCTTGAAGTATCTCGGCCATGATTTTTCAAGGTATAGTTTATTTATTTTTCCTTTTGTATATTAATTATGAAGTGTAACACTAATATTATTATCATTTTATTATAATCATAGCAAAATCCGATGAGCTCTTTTTTTTGTTTAATTATTAAATAACATATAATAAATTTCTGGCAGCTACTGTGAGGTTTTAGTACTAAACATGTTGTGTTTTTTTCTTCACAGGAGGACAGCGAAGAATCAAATCCTGGCTATTCTTATGGGCTCTATCCAAGGAAGGGCTCTTCTTCTCCACAAATGAAGAGTATCAAATTGTATTCCACGGATGAACTTCATGTTTGTATAAAACTGAAACGGGACATGAGAACGATGATTGTTTATAGCTTTACCTTAATGGATAGCAGAAGTAAATGATTTGCAAGTTACTCGGGTGCCAACCTAGTTGGGATGCGATTATACTTGCCTGATACTTTAATGCTGTCTACGTTTGATTATTAGAAACTATGTCGTTTCTAGCTTTTCCTATTCCAAATTTTCAGCTCTTTAGCTATGCGATTTCTGTCCAACATCACTATAATTTGAGATACCGGTGTAATAATGACATGAACACCAATAACCTTACAAAACACCTCCAGTAGCATTTTATTTATGTCTATTTATGATTTTAAACGTTGGCTATAAAGTAATTAATATTTTCATAATGCCTATATAATAACTTATCCAATGTCATGTCATCCAAAAAAACTATTCGCTTAACAAATAAAAAAAAATGGTCAAAATACAACAACAACGTTTTCACGTGATTAGATAGAGCAATTTTTGTTGCTGTAATATGAGATACTGGTGTAATGATGACATAGAGCTTCCATCAGTTTATTATTTTACAAAATGACATTAACACCAATAAAGTTGTACGTGGTACGAACACATAAAGTTAACAGTTCTTTGGTATTTTACAGAAAAACAACAAAGCACTTCCGTGTTTCGGATGTGGAAACTACTCTCAGAAAGACCCGACCGACCGAGCTGGCCTCGCTGCTTTGGTTTGTATTTGGAAACTGATGCAGTAACGCTCATGAAGAAATAACAACATTCAATGTTCCAGCAATATTCCAGCCAACTATCTTTATTTTCAACAGTTTTATTATTTATTTTCAGCATTTAAACTCACTTTATTTGCTGCATTAATTCTGTCATTTAGTTTCCATTTCCGTTTTTAACTTGTGAATCGTTTCTATGCTTACATTCAGACTTTTGTTTCCTTATATATTGCATGTGTGATGGTGTAATGAACATATTATTTTTGAATCAGTAAAAAAAGTCAACAGTTTTGTTGCAACACTTGCGTTCATCTTCTCTAAATTACGTTGCTACATCAGTTGGTATCAGAGACCATTCCGATCGCCCCCACCATCGCCATGGCGCGCCGCGGTAGACGTGGAGGATTTCCCGATCGTGAGGCTGATATGGATGACGTGTATAGACGTGAAGATTTCGCCGGATTACGTCTACAAGTGGAGGCTCTTACCCGCTCTGTCGAAGCGCTCCTTCAACAACGACCCGCAGCGCCACCAGCCCCTCTTGACGAGTCCGATTCCGATAATGAAAATCCTTTCGCAGCAGGTCCTGCTGTTCAGCCCCCGGTTCGCTTACGAGCAGACAGCTTGGAAAATGACACGCGCTGGGAATCAGCGTTCAAAATGGAGGTCCCCGAATTTCACGGCAACGTCAATTCTGAAGAATTCCTCGATTGGCTCATTTCGGTCGAAGAAGTTCTTGATTTCAAGGCGGTTCCTGGAGATCGACGAGCCTCCCTCGTGGCTACTCGTTTTCGCGGTCGGGCAGCGGCTTGGTGGTCCCAAACTAAAGCACAACGCGCTCGAAGCGGTAAGGCGAGAATCGCGACATGGGAGAAAATGAAGAAACATATGCGCGCCGCATTTCTCCCGTACAACTACGCTCGGACGTTGTACCAATCTCTCCAGAATCTTCGCCAAGGTACAAGATCCGTCACAAAATATTCGACGGAAGTTTTGATGCTCATCGCTCGAAACGAGATTGCCGAAACGGTCGACCAAACCACTTCCCGCTACATCGGAGGTTTATGCATTCAAATCCAAAATGTGTTGAACATGTTTGATCCCGTGACGATGGCCGAAGCACATCAACGGGCCCTTGCGATCGAGAAGCAACAATCACGCCGCACGTATAATGTAGCTCCGACGAACACACAACAGCCCCGCACCATACCCATCGCAGCCCCTCGCGCGAACCCTGCTCAAGCCCCTAACGGCGCGAACCCAGCTCCACCACCAGTTGTCGGAGGAGGCCTACGTTGTTTTGGGTGTGGTGAACCGGGCCATCGCCGCAACAACTGCCCACAAAATTTACGACGTGGATTACTCGCCGACGAAGTACAAGAACTCTTAGGCCACCCAATATACGATGAGGAAATTGAAGAGTCTGATGAGATCAAAGAGGTCGTGGGGGATGTTGGTCATGCACTCGTTCTCCGCCGAAACTTCCTCACTCCCCCGAGCCGTGACGATAGTTGGCTCCGAAACAATATTTTTCAGTCATCTTGCACTATTGGCGATAAGGTGTGCCGTTTTGTGATTGATTCCGGCAGCTGCGAGAATGTTATCGCGGAAGACATACTCAAGAAATTGGGCCTCGAGGCAGAAAAACACCCTGAGCCGTACAAATTGGCGTGGCTCCAAAACGGCACCGACGTGACCGTCTCTCACAGGGCTTTAGTGTCTATCTCGATCGGTGCAACATACCGAGACCAGATTATGTGCGATATCGTAGCGATGGATGCTTGTCACTTGCTCTTAGGGCGACCGTGGCAATTTGATCGCCACTCAATTCACGATGGTCTCGCCAATACTTATAGTTTCTATTTTGGCGGCAAGAAAATCGTACTTCTCCCATCGAATCCCGCAACAGCCCCCGCTTATCGGCCAACAATATCACTGCTCTCCCAATCTAAATTTGAAGAGGAAATGTCCAAGTCCGGGATTGTTTATGCACTTCTTGGGAAAACAGTTCTCGACACGCCTGCGGTGCCTCCCCACGTCCAATCGCTTCACATGGAATTCAATGATGTTTTTCCGAGTGATCTCCCGGACGAGCTTCCACCACTTCGCGATATTCAACATCATATTGACTTCATGCCCAACGCATCATTGCCAAACCGTGCCCATTACCGCATGAGCCCAACCGAACATGAAGAACTTCGACGTCAAATTGAAGACCTTCTCCAAAAAGGTTATATCCGCGAAAGTCTTAGCCCTGTGCGGTTCCTGCGCTTCTCACTCCAAAAAAAGACGAAACTTGGCGTATGTGCGTTGACAGCCGCGCGATTAACAAAATTACGGTGCGCTGTCGTTTTCCAATTCCTCGCCTCGACGACCTCCTCGACCAGCTCAGTGGTGCGCGTATCTTTAGCAAGTTGGATTTAAAGAGCGGGTATCACCAAATACGTATCAGACCCGGTGACGAATGGAAGACTGCTTTCAAGACGCGTGAAGGTCTCTATGAGTGGCTTGTCATGCCATTTGGGCTCTCTAACGCACCTAGCACTTTTATGCGCGTCATTAACCAAGCACTACGGCCATTTATTGGTAAATTTGTAGTCGTTTATGTCGATGATATATTAATCTATAGTGCTAACCCGGAAGATCATTTGCAACACCTACGGGAAGTTCTTCATGTATTTCGATGTAATGTTTTCTACGCTGCCACGTCCAAATGCGTCTTCCTCACGGACCGTGTTGTGTTCTTGGGCTATATCGTCTCGGCCAAAGGACTCAGTGCGGACGAGTCAAAGGTACAAGCTGTAGCGTCATGGCCACAACCAAGTACGGTGACTGAGGTTCGGAGTTTTCATGGGCTTGCCTCATTTTACCGTCGCTTTATTCCGCATTTCAGTTCCATAATGGCGCCGATCACGGAGTGCATCAAATCGGGTCGTTTCCATTGGACTCTTAAAGCTACAGAATCGTTTGAGTTGATCAAATCAAAGCTAACCACTGCTCCGATTCTCGCCCTCCCCAATTTCGACCAACCATTTCTTCTCCACTGTGACGCGTCCAAGGTTGGTATCGGTGCCGTTCTCAGCCAAGCAAACCGCCTAATAGCTATTTTAGCGAGAAACTGACCGGCCCCAAGTCTCGCTACAACACATACGACGTCGAGTTTTACGCAATCGTCCGGGCGATCCATCATTGGAGTCACTATCTCTTCCAAAAAGAGTTTGTCCTGTACACCGATCACGATGCGCTTAGACACATTTCCACCCAAGATAAGGTATCATCTCGTCACGCCTCATGGATTGCTTTCTTACAACAGTTCACGTTCTCGATAAAGCATAAATCAGGGATCTTAAATCGTGTCGCTAATGCTTTGAGTCGTCGTCATTCACTACTTACCGAGTTACGCATCGAGATTCCAGGGATTGATGCTTTGACCGAGCTGTACGCAACCGATCCTTTCTTCTCACAGGTTATCGAGCGCTTAAACTCAGGTGAGCAATCTGATTTCACATGGTCCGACGGTTTTTTGTTCTTTAGAACGCTGCTTTGTATCCCCAACGGTAGCTTGCACCTTAAGATTATTCGAGATCTCCACAACGAAGGACATGTCGGTCGGGACCGAACTCTTCAACTTGTTACAGCCTCTTACTATTGGCCCTCCATGAGGAAGGAAGTCGCACGTTTTGTCGATCGATGTCGCACTTGCCACCTCGCCAAAGACAAAGCTCTAATGCCGGGCTCTACATGCCTCTCCCAATTCCGTCGCAGCCATGGAACGATATTAGCATGGACTTTGTTCTCGGTCTCCCACGCACTCAGCGTGGCTATGATTCCATTTTCGTAGTGGTAGATTGGTTCTCCAAGATGGCTCATTTTATCCCATGCAAGAAGACCTCCGATGCGGTTCATGTTGCAACTTTATTTTTTCGCGAGATCTATCGGTTACATGGCCTTCCCAAGACTATTGTCTCCGATCGCGATACACGATTTTTGAGCCACTTTTGGCGGAGCTTTTGGCGTTTAGTAAACACTCGACTCGACTTCAGCAGCGCCTATCACCCACAAACCGACGGCCAAACCGAAGTCGTGAACCGCTCTCTCGAAAATCTCTTACGTTGCCTCGTGGGTGAAGCAGTCAAGACTTGGGATTTGAAGCTTTGTCAAGCAGAATTTGCTCATAATGACGCCACTAACTGAAGCACCGGTTTCAGCCCATTCCAGATCGTGTATGGCCTCGCACCTCGCTGCCCCTTAGACCTTGCCCCTGTCCCAGCTCCTAACCGCCCTCACGGAGAAGCTACATACTTCATCGAGAAGCTGCAGCAGGTCCACCGCCAAACCATCTCCAACCTCCAAGAGACCACTTCCATATACAAACGCTCGGGCGACATCAAGCGCCGATCCGTCGACTTCGAAGTCGGTGATTTTGTTTGGGCCATACTAACGAAGGAGCGCATTCCTGCACATGAGTACAACAAACTAAAGGCAAAGACGATCGGCCTGGTCGAAATTATTGAGAAGATAAATTCTAATGCCTACCGCTTGAAACTCCCGAGTCACATTCGCACGGCAGATGTTTTTAACGTGAAGCACCTTCGTCTCTACAAGGGTGATAACTCTGACGATGATGTTCCAGAAAATTCGAGGACGAATTTTTTCCTTCCATCGGGAGAATGATGCAGTAACGCTCATGAAGAAATAACAACATTCAATGTTCCAGCAATATTCCAGCCAACCGTCTTTATTTTCAACAGTTTTATTATTTATTTTCAGCATTTAAACTCACTTTATTTGCTGCATTAATTCTGTCATTTAGTTTCCATTTCCGTTTTTAACTTCTGAATCGTTTCTATGCTTACGTTCAGACTTTTGTTTCTTTATATATTGCATGTGTGATGGTGTAATGAACATATTATTTTTGAATCAGTAAAAAAAGTCAACAATTTTGTTGCAACACTTGCGTTCATCTTCCCTAAATTACGTTGCTATCAGAAACTGAACAATCTCTAGTTTTCGAGAGATGGAATATACAAGTCGCGTATACTGCACTTTAAACAAAATAAAATATAAACGAGCCACAACAAAACTCCAAAGTATAATGATCTTTCCAAATACAATTTCTAGTGGTATTTAATTCTGATTTTTAATCTATATCATAAATATGACAATAACTGTTAACGGAGTCTCCAGAAATTTCCATTAGGTATATGGCTGTGCAATATTAATTAGTAAAAAAACAGGCTGTAAATAGTATAAACTAATAGTTACATGGTATGTAACGTACGATTATTTGAAAAAAACGATACACCAAAAATCTAGATCTGCGTATACAAAAATTAAATGGTACGTAATTTTGAAAATAATTACAAATCGGAACGTAATTATAAAAAAAAATATACAAAAACGTTGCCCTGCTAGTTTTAAATAAAAGGATTTGATATCATCAAAATAAATGCAATCTACAAATTGTTCAAGTTGTTCTGGGACTATATAATGACGACGCTATTTGAGTTGTAATACAAATTATTATCGTCTCCAAACAGTATAAACTTCATATTCACATTTTTCCTTTCTTTGCCGATCAGACATGGCTGTATTAAAGCATGAAGCCATTGCTATTCTTCTTATTGCCTGCCTTTTCCTCTCCATGGGTATTTCTATATATTGTCAAAATATATAAAATATAATAAAATCCCGTTGAATAAACTTAAACTTCTTGTTCATCATAAAAATTATATATGTGATTAAATAATGCCTTATTTATTTAATTTTTTTGTTGCATGCTTAATAATTGTTCCATTATAATTTAGTGTTCATTTTTTTATAATTGTCAGCCCTTTCCCTCTCTAGGCATACTGCTAAATATTATTGTCTAAAAATGTAATTTATCATAATTTCTGTTGCTAAAAAACTCCAAAATTTCATGTACTGTTGACTGTCTATTTTGGCCCCCAGTATTTTTTTTACATTTTTGTCCCAAGTTTATTTATTTTCTCAAATTTTTACCTTAAAAGTTTAACCCACCTTGAAATTTTTAACCAACATAAATTTTTAACGTACCTTGAAATAATTGTTACATTTTAGCCCTTGTTAAATACCAAGTCTAATTTCGTTCTGTGTTTACCTATTTATCTATCAATCTACGTTATAAAGGTATTTGTAGAGCATCGAAATGGAAGAATGTTAATTTGTCCTTAAGATCATGATTATTTAAAAAGAATGTTTGTATTCTGTTGATTTCAGGGGTAGAGAAGACAAAAGGAGATGGGTGCAATTTTATGCCGGGCACATGCAAGAACGACCAGGAATGTTTGTCGGTTTGCGCGAAGTTTGGTGTCGCACACGTCGCTTCAAAGTGTTTGCCGAAATCAGAACCACCCTTCAGATACCTAGCTTGTTGTTGTGAAACACATAATGCTTGATTATCGATCCATAGCATGAAGCAATTAATAAAAATTTATTTGTGATGTTTAATTTTGTCTTGTTTTGAATACTGCAACAAAGTACGTTGTATTGTAACTTATTTCATTAATAAGGGGAGTGAGTGAACCATTTGATTCAAAATATTTATTAAGCATGAATGTGCATGATGTGGATTTTTAGTAATGTAATAATCTATGGCCATGCGAAAAGAAAGAATAATATGAAAACCATAAAAAAGAAAAAGCTTAAATAAATTTACATGATCGTAACAAAACATCAGTGAGTTTATATAAATTTAATCAGAAATACAAATTCAAGCACTAATTTTCTTGTTATTTTATCTTCGCCTCTCTCTAATTAAAGTTGATAGCTAGAATTCTCACGGTCAACCCTACTGTTATTTATGCCATCGCATCTGAAACTTAAACATATAAAATAACTTTATCTCCATTTTTTTTCTCATTGTGCAACATTTTCGCATTCAAGTGCGATTTTATGTTAGACATGTCGCGAAAGTCATTAGTATCATCAAACTAGTTTTGTAATAGTGATCGTCAAATAAAACATTGAAACTATTTATTTTAATATGATAAGTTAGAACACTAAACCGCTTTAATGTTTTTGTTGAAATTGAATTTTGAGACTTTAATATATTCTTTTTAAATTTTTGGCTTATTAAAATCAGATCATCGTTTGCTGGCTTTTTCAAATTAATTAAGATTAAACGTCTCAAAAGCCAAATGAGTCTCAAGACAATTTTAACAAAGATTTTAATAATTATTTGTACGTTTAGCGTAAAATAATTTTAAACCCATAAATATCCAAGTCTGCCCCCACGTGGACATCAAGCTTGTTCCCATTCCCCGAAACCACGACGCTCACCGCAAAATCCCCGGCTTTCGGGTCGTAATACTCCACTCCTACCCTGTTTTCAACCCTTTGCCTGCTTGACTCTTTCTCGGAAGCATCCTCCTCGGTTTCGGTTTCAGTTTGGTTTAAGAACTTCAGAAACGGCGCTAGAGCCTCTTCCTCGTTCACCACCGACTCCACTCTCTCTTCCTCGCTCACTTCTAAATTAGGCGCTTCCGCTTCCTCTATGGGGATGGGAAATGGCTTGTCCAACAGACCAAGCTCGGCGCTCTCTCTGCCTAACGACTCATCTTCGATCGCTACTTCGTTCTGGAGACCGTCGTTCTTAGAGCAGAAGCTAAAGTGTGTGTTTCTTCTCAGGGGTCTGAGGTTGTTCTTGGAGAATATTGAGACCCTAGTGGTACAGCAGCGAAATGGGGTGCAAAAAGACTGGGTCTTTGCGAGTGTTCTATGGTGGAGAGAATCGAAGCTGTTTAGAGGCGACGACGAGTGGTTGTACTTACAGTGATGGACGAGGGTTTGCATTTTTCTTCTTTGTTATCTTCTTGAGCGCCTCATGTATAGGGCTGTGTTCTTTCACTCCGAAGCGGTTTTATTTATTTATTATTATATAATTAATTTTATTATTAGAAAGACATAAAAATTCAAGATTCTGGGTTTTTTGCTGTTTCATTTCATCCGTTCAGTCTCTTTCGATAACAAAATAAATGTACTGGGGTTTCGACCTCATATGTAATTCCATTCTAGTCCTACAAAATGGTCCAATTTACTGCTCCTTCAGTTTGGGCCTAGACCGGATTTAACTGCTCATTCAGATTGGGTCTAGACTCAATTTTATAGGAGGATGTGGACCCGGGTTACCTTATTTTTTACAGAAAAATTGACACATCTACCTCTACCTCTAATGATAATTGATTTCTCATTTTCTATCACAATACTAATTTGATAATTCACTAATAAAACAAGTGCGCATGGAGAAGATGATTAACAGCCAAATGGGTGGTGCTCAAATTTTTAAGACACAATGTAGGCATAACGGGTGTAGAGACATGAATTGATACTGAGTTTAACCGACGTCGTCAGCAGGAGAAGCACGGTTGAAATACGCATCTTTTGTTGATGAGCGTAATACAGTGTAATTTTTTTACATTGACCAAAAGTGAATCGATCACAAAGTACATCAGAACCCTTGTCTGTGTCGCTCAAGCATATTTCAAAGTAAAGGCTTGAGTCGGGACTACTGATTGAATGTGACGAACAATATATTGTATATACATCTTATTGCAAACTTTGAGAAAGAACTCATGGATTTTTCTTCTTAGTATTACGTAGCGCATTTTTATACTGAGCAATTTTTTCTTGCACTTGAGCTCAAAAGTAAAATTCAAGTGCAATCTATAGATGACATGTTGTTTCACGAATAAACATACGTGAAAACTAAGCTTTCAGACTTTGAAGAGACGCATACAAAATCAGTTGATCTTATTGTTCCCAATCAAAAAATTCATGACTCACTTATTGTCCTCAATTGAAAGAAATCACAAAAGAGAATTGATAAAAGACGAGATGAAATTCTAAAATGGAGACCTGGTGAACGGGCTGTGTACATCTTAATAATGTGTTTTGGGACTTGAATCTCGGGGGTCTCTAATGAATTTCATAGCATTTAGTGTGTTGTTTTAGTGATTACAAAATTGAGAGAGAACGCATGTGTTAATGATGTCACCAGAGCATTTCTAGACCTCTCAAATACTTTTGAGCAGAGCGGAGAAATGTATGAACCACAAGATAAAGAAAATAAACAACGTGTTAATGCTGACGTGAAATAAATATCGTTAACATAAACACATAGTCGACGAATGCAAGTAAACTTGCATTGCCATGGTACATCTATGTTCTTTAGTGATCACTTATACTTAGTTTCAAGTTAAAGTTGATTGTCCATCAAAATAGCATAACTATAATCCATTAACCTTAATTTGTAGGTAGGAATAGCAACAAAGATTTTATCAAGCAATAAGTATGAATGAGATGTAGTGGATTTTTTTAACTTTTATGATCAAATTGATTCTATTTTCATGTAAAGAAAGAAAGATAAAATAAAACAACCTATTTATTAATTATGAGCTATTTTAGTACAGTTTCCTTCCTTAACAGATTTCATACAAAAAAATATTCGACAAAGGAATTTGTGCACTCAAGGGTAAGGAAACTCTAAAAAGACCTTCCGATTTTAGCAAAATTGTACTTATAGCTTTTGATATTTAGGGAAACGGGTTTCGACAAAATTGTGTTAGAATTCACAATTTTTCTATTTATTTTTTATTTGTAATTTATGTTGAATAGAACTATAAATATGGTATTTACAAGTATTAATCTGTAAACTAAAAATAAAAATAATTCAAATTATTTGTGAGGCTATTTAATGTTATTATGCTATTCACTTTTAATTAAAATAAATTATAGTTGATATTCCTTGATTATAAGGGTGTGTTTTGTTTAAAACAAATGACATGTTTTGTTGACAAAGATATCAACAAATACAAAATATATCATTTCAAAGAGAAGACCCTGTCAATTTAGGCTTGGAGTATTTATTTGAAATTGTTAATAACGGAGAGCTAATCAAATATCTACATATATATAGAGAGAGAGAGAGAGAGAGAGAGAGAGAGAGAGAGAGAGAGAGAGAGAGAGAGAGAGGCTGTGCATTTTAAACAAAAACGAGGTGGCCCGCTTTTAATTTAATCGAATAATAAATCAACACGTAGGACAGGTGCAAGATACCCCAAATTCATCTATTCTTGTAGAAGATATTTAACACACATATTTATCCCATATTTCGCGCAAGCATATAATTTGCATTTATTACTTTAAATTGTTTATTTAACAAAGTCACTATTATTTATTAGGAAAAATATTAGAATTATTTAGAATAAATTCGTGACTGTCCATGTAGAAGAAATTAACAAAGAAGCGTTTGCAGTGCATCTTAACTGTAAAATAAAATATATACATATATATATATATATATATATATACACGGTTAAATAAATATCTATATTATTAGACTCTCGTTGAAGATATTTAAGACACACGCCAGACACACACCGCATATTTATATATACAATTTTCTAAAAAAATAACCTGAAAAAAGCATATATACAACATTAGAGTACATTTTTTTTCCTCGTATTTCGTGAAAACTAGAGCTCTATCAAGAAAGAAAAGAAAGAGATCAAAATGGGAGTCGCGAAGCGAAAGATATCCGAAATGAGATTTCTGTCTCTGGGGCTGACGACACAAGACCTGAAAAATCATATGGGGAGTCTCATACAAACAACACAAGAAGACGACGAAGAGGAGTTCGATATTTGCAGGTTGTGCGGGCAGGTTCAGATTCTACTTGCGCCGGTGATCAAGTCTTGCTGGAGCTGCGGTGGTATGATCGAACAAAATGGACTTTATTTCTTCGACAAGGTCCACAAACGGTGATTTTGTCTCGCTTGTAGAGCGAAAGGCAACTCTCAGGTAGTCAGCATGACGAACAACCAAGTAGGGGAATAGCCGGTGAGTCCCACGACACGTTGTTAGTTCGTCGAATATAATCACTGATGCATGTGTGTATTCATTTCAGTGGGTTAAAGTGCGATGTGTGCAAAAAGTGGCAACACTAGATTTGCAGGATGTTCAATGACGGTGAAAAGAACGGATCTTATAAGTGCCACGAGTGTTGGACGGCTCTCATGCAACGCCTTCACACATTCGACCACCCTTTCCTCACCACCAAAACTCTCCCCATAACTGACCTCAGCACATACATTTAGCGTCTCCTTTTGACCACCTTTGCACGTGACGCACAAGCCAGGGATATGCACGCCAATCTCTCTCCATACCAAGTATATATATAAACATATCTAAATTGTGAATATTTCGTTTTAAGCAAACCATGAAGACTTTGTTCATGCAAATCTACATTTGTCTATTCATACGTTGTTAGGTTTGATTAAGGACTATATAAAACTATTAAATATCATAAATCTTCAATCAAACGAAAAAGGAATGAATGAACGTTTCAACTTTTATTAATTTAAACAACAAATTACAATAAGGACTTATGAGAGATTTATATTACAGCATTATGCAAATAAATAATTTTCTAATGGCCATCTTTGCCAAATTTTTTGATGCATTAGGATTTGGTTATATCCGGAAAATACGCCCAAGAAGGAAAGCATCTTATATCCAATAGTAGCTTCTATGAGATGGTCGATGTGCGGCAGCGGGTAACTATCATTTGGACATGCTTTCTGGAGATCCATGAAAGCCATTTTCTTAATTAAACAACGGTGTTTGCTAACCAGTCCAGGTACGTAATTGGGCGAATTGATTTATTTTTTAGGAATCTATCAACTACTTCATCGATTATTTTAGCTCGATCAAGTCCTAACTATTTTATGGGTTTGAAACTAGGATCAACGTTCAAATTGTAAGATTTTTATGTCAGGGCTGATGTCCGGCATGTCTTCCGTCTTCCAAGGGAATGTTGATTTATTTTGTTTCAAGAAGGCAATCATCGAATTTTCCTTTTGAACTCGGATCCGATCCCGACATAGTTTTTTTCATCGAGCTGCACTTGGACCTTCATTTCGATACCGTCAATTTCCATGTTCTCAAGGTCAGTTTTTTTCTTTCTTGTGAATTTTTTGTCCTTGCCCTTATGCTCAATGTTTATCAGTTGCTATCTTTTCTGGTCTTAAAATTTGTCACTGATTGCCTTAGATTTCTCTTATTCCGGACAGAGAAGGAAATTGTACTCTCTGATAATAAGCTGAGTACAAATTACATGTCATGGATCCAAGGTCTCCCCAAGATAATGTTATACGGGGATGGATAGTCTAAAACTTGAAAATCAATCATCGTGTTTACCTAATATGTCTTTACGGGTAATTTTATCCCTCCTAGCAAAGGAATGGTAATTCCGTTAAACCTTGCTAGGTGACTTGATTCTTGCTCGATCTCAGATTCATCGATTCCCATCTAATTAAAGTTTCCTTTGAATATAAGGTCGACTAAACGTCATTCATCGATAAGGACTCTTGCAACTTTGCAGTTCAACACTTTGATAGTGACAACTAAGGCGTCGTTGTGAGGTCGTGCTAGTTTGCAAGCTTCACGTTCACGAAAGGCGATCTGAATCTCCATTACTTGATCTGTTCACTAGATCTGTTACTCAGATGCCGCTGATTATCCTTTATGGAATTGATCAAATTATTGCAATGTTTTGATCCTCATGTGAAGAAGTCAATTCGATATTTTATTGGGGCCTAAGTGGAATCAAGTGTCTATCCTTCTAGTCGAGTTCGTTTTGGTGAAGGATTGCGTCTATCACGAGTTACGAAGGTCTTCTTTTTGGGAAGCGGTCCCCAAGTCGAGTTTCTTTAGCTCACCATTTGCATTCTTTTCTGCGAGAACTTTGCACATAGTCTCGCGGTTCAACGAAGCATGTGTTGGCAGAGATACTAACAAGAAGATTATTTATTTGCATATCGATGTAATATAAATCTCTCGTGTGTTCTTATTGTAATTTGTAGATTAAATTAATAAAAATTGAAACTTTCATGCATTCTTTTTTAGTTTGTTTGAAGCTTTATGATATTCAATAGTCTTATAGTCCTTAATCAAACCTAACAACGTATGATGAGTCAAATGTAGATTTGCGTGAACAAACTCTTCATGTTTGCTTAAAATGAAATATTCCCAATCTAAAGATCATCAGACTGTTTATACTAGTATGAGTGGTTGAAGAATCTATGATGTCTGGTGACGAGGCATAGAGAGGTGAGAACTCTATAGTTCTTGTATATCATGAACTAGCTTTGTACAGTTTGCATAGATATGAAATTCATGTACAAGATTGCTGAAATGTAATGTATATCACCTCATAATTTATTACTTAGATTGTGAATAAATGAACTGAGCAGTATCCAAAATTATGTAACGACTTTATTTAGATGAAATAATGTGACTTGTTAGCTCCTCGTCAAAATGTTGTTTCTTACTTATTCACAAGTAACAAATGAGTTGAGAAAATAACACTTAGACGCGTAAAATGGTAATTTTACAAATTCGATCTAGTTGATGATATTCATGAAGGGTAATGATTGATAACATTCAATGGATCCACTCAAAATAATTAAGTTGAATTTCAGTAGAAAATAAATTCATTTGAACCTATAGATTCTCAGTGTCAACTCTTTAGTGGAGTCAGTTGACATTAAGCTAATACTCGCAAAAGTTTGTGAACTTTTGAGTCCAAGTATAGTATCTCAAGGTTTGGTCATTTGGATCCATAAATTTGTTGGAATAGGTCTAGGGTTAAGATAAATTTATCATTAACACGTCAATAGCGGAATATAAAAATTTCTTTTACTAGTAAAACAATTTTTTACTAACCAAAACAAAGTGCATGTACATGTTATAAATTAAAACATTATTTAAAGAGCTTGAATACTAATCTTTCTTGTACCTTCAATTTGAAGTGTCTTGAGAAAGGTTGATCTTCTTTCTTGGCTCGATTCATTCGCGTCCAATGTAGAACTTGAGAAACCTAAGATTTCTATTACAAGAATCTATAGAGGTTTAGAAGGATTTGTGTCTACGCACAATTAATCACAATAGCTCAAGAACAAGTCTATGAGCTAGAAAGCTAATTAAGCCTAAGTCTAATGATGACTTAGGTGCCAAAATAAAAATGAATTTTAGAGAGAGAGAGAGAGAGGTTTTGGTCGGCCAAAAACAAGAGAGAAGCAAGAGAGAAAAACTTATGAAGCTTATTTTTCACATCTCTACGTGAGCCTCTATTTATAGGAGAAGGAAAATAAGGTCAATTATGCATTCATGAAATAATAATGCATTCATGACACAATATTTGATTTTACTCTCCCCATTCTCTTTTAATATGGCCGGCCATATGCTATCTGAAGAGAGGAAAGTTTGTTTCCTTACTTAGCATATTTATTTCCTTGTCAAGGAAATTCATTTCCCCTTTTTCTTTTGGGTAATTATCCTTATAATTAAAGGGAAATAATTATCTCTTCCTTTGATGTGTCTTGGCCGAATTCTATAGCTAGGGAAGGGGCATCTAGATGCTTCCTTATTTCTTTTAAGACAATTCTTAAAATATCCATTGTAGAATTATTATTACACAAATAATGAAATTAATTTCATAATGCCTCAAACAACTTTTCGGCTTTAGAAAATAATTTATATTTTCATCATATGAAAATATTCAAAATCTTATTTTGACATTCACATCAATTTATGTCCATGGGAAAAAAAATACCCTTTAGACATTTTTCGTGAAAAATTTCAGTTCAACATTTGAACTTATTTTGACTTAGTTTCCAGTTTAACAATCCTACTCTAATGACCTGTAATAGTGACCTTATGGATCCAAATGAACAAAGCATGAGCTTCTATACTCAGACTCAAAAGTTCACAAACCTTTTTCGAGTATTAGCTTAACGTCAACTGACTCCACTAAAGAGTTGACACTGAGAATCTCTCGGTTCAAATGAATTTTTTTCTACTTAAAATCAACCTCATTATATTGAGTGGATCCATTGAATGTATCTATGTTTGCCCTTCATGAATATCATCAACTAGATGGGATTTATAAAATTATCATTTTACCATTCTAGTTGTTATTTACTCAACTCCTTTGTTACTAGTGAATAAGTTAGAAAAAATGTATTGACGAGGAGCTAACAAATCACATTGTTTCATCCAAATCAATCGCTACTTAATTTTGCATACTGCACAGTTCATTTATTCACAATCCAAGTAATAAACCATGAGGTGATATATATTGCATTTCAGCAATTCTGTACATGAATTCCATATCTATGAGAACTTCACAATGTTGGTCATGACATCTTCATAACTTAACATCTCACCAATTGGTCACTTAATGTATCTAGAATTTGAATTTCTAAAATGAGAATATTAGTGCTATGAAATGACATGTCTCATTTCATGATTTAGGTGTGCATGATGCAATTCGTACATAGCGACCTTGAGACAGAAGAGGTTAAATAGTTTGTTCTTCCATTGTCTCTAAAGGTGCACTGGTCAATTCAGTATCTTCGAAAGATACATTGGAAGAACTATAGAGTTCCTAACTCTATATGTCTCGTAACCAGACATCATAGATTCTTCCAACAATCGTACTGGCATCAATAGCCCGTTGATCTTTAGATTGTGAATATATCGTTTTTAACCAAACCATGAAGAGTTTGTTCACGCCAATCTAAATTTGCCTCTTCATACATTGTTAGGTTTGATTAAAGACTATAAGACTATTTAATATCATAAATCTTCAATCAAACTTAAAGGGAATGAAATAACGTTTCAACTTTTATTAATTTAACTCAGCAAATTACAATAAGAACTTTATGAAAGATTTATATATTCCATCAATATGTAATTAAACAATCTTTTTGTGGGCATCTCTGCCAAAATAGTTCACTATTACAAGTCATTAGAGTAGGATTGTTAAACTAGAAACTAAATCAAAATTAGTTCAAGTGTTGAACTAGACGTTTTCCCGAAAAATGTCTAATGGGTAATTTTATCCACGTGGACGTAAAATGATGTGAATGTCAAAATAAGATTTTGAATATTTTGATATGATGGAAATATAAATTATTTTCTAAAGCCGAAAAGTCGTTTGAGACTGAAATTAATTTCATTATTTGTGTAATAATAATCCTGCAATGGGTATTTTAAGAATTGTCTTAAAAGAAATAAGGAAGGATCTAGAAGCCCCTTCCCTAGCTAAAGAATTTGGCCAAGACACGTCAAAGGACGAGAGAATTATTTCCCTTAAATTATATGGATAATTACCCCAAAAAAGAGGAAATGAATTGTTTTGAGAAGCAAATAAATGTGCTAAGTGAGGAAACAAATTTCCTCACTTATAACACAAGGGTGGCCGACTATTTGGAAGAGAAATGGAGGAGAAAATCAACTATTATGCATGAATGTATAATAGGAATGGGTAATTACCCTTTCTTTTCCTTCTCCTATAAATAGAGTCTCACATAGAGATGTGAAAATAAGTTTTTTGGTCTTGCTCTCTCTCTTCTACCCGACCATGTTCCTCCCTCTATCTCTAAAATACTCTTTTATTTTGGCACATAGATCCTCACTTGAGCTCGAGAATTAGCTTATGATCCAAAAATTGTTCTTGGTTCATATTGTTTAATAGTGCCCACTCACTAAACTCTTCAAACGCTCAAAGATTCTAGTGGTAGAAACTTTCGTGATTGCTCGAGAATCCAAAGACGTAAGGCAGCGAGACAAGGAGAAGGATCTTCATCCAAGAAGGGACTCCAAGATCAACCGACAAGAGAAAGGTTAGTATTCAAGTGTTTTAGATAATGTTTTTTAAATTTATAACATGTATATTCATTTTGTCTAGGTTAGTAAAAATTGTTTTACTAGTAAAAGAAATTTTTATATTCCGCCATTAATGTGTTAATGATAAATTTTTATTAACCCTACACCTATTCCAACATTTTACCCATTCTTGTATTTCGTTCTCCTATAAATAGAGTCTCGCATTTAGATGTGAAAATAAGTTTTTTTGCACTCTCTCTCTCTCTCTCTCTCTCTCTCTCTCTCTCTCTCTATATATATATATATATATATATATATATCTTTCTCTATTTCCGTGCATTTTCTCCTTCTCTCTCTAAAATATCTCTTTCATTTTAGCACCTACGTCCTTATTAGACTTATACCTAAATTAGATCTTTAGCTCATAAACTTGTTCTTGAGTTATTGTCTTTAATTGTACCCACAAACAAATCCTTCAAACCCTTTATAGAGTCTTATAATAGAAATTTTAGGTTACTCGAGCTCACCACTAAGTGCGGAGGGGACGAGCTTTCCATGGAGACGAAGATTTGAGCGAGACAAGACGATCAACCTTTCCTAAAACTTCTCAAAGATCAAGCTACAAAAAAGTTAGCCCCAAGTAAATTACAACTTGATAATGTTTTAGTGTTCATTCATTTTGCCTCGGTTAGTATAAATTTTTATATTTTGTCGTTAACTTGTTAATAATATTTTTTTTAACCCGAGACCTATTCCAACATCGTGGTGGTTACTCTTACAAAAATCACAGCATGTTCCGGAATCTAAGGTCATTTTCTTACCATGAAACCATGTTTCCTTGAAGTTAAAATCTATACACGGTGAATGCAAACTTAGTAAGAGCGTTGTGTCTTTTCGGAGGGCCAGCAGACTTGTAGTCGTTATTCCTTCAGGGATTACTCTGTGGCGTCGTAAAGTGTTAATTTTAGGAGCCTGGAAAATTTTTGTAGTGTGCTATTTGGATAGCAAACTGATTTCTTCTTCCGCCCTCGCAAAGTTTGCAACTCGATGCGGTGTGTTGACAATCATTTCTAGTCGAAATCTTGAGTCATCCCACAATCCATTTTTTAGAGCGGTCAGGGCTTAATCCCCATCAATGTTGAGATTTTTGTTAATATTTTTTTGAAGCAGGTCATGAAATCTTTCATAGGTTCGGAGTCTTTCTATTGTATACCTAGAGGTCGGCCATCGTCGTTAAAAAACATAGAATAGTGTTTGAAGAAGGCGACTGGCAATGTATTAAAGTTGTCTATAGAATTGTCTTCTAGGGGAGAAAACCAATATTCCGTGATTCTTTAGAGACTTTCTGTGAAGAGCTGATTCTTTAGAGACTTTCTGTGAAGAGCTAGAAATAGTCAACATATCGCTCTCAGTCTCTAAGCTGAATTCGTCCCATGACTATCCTAAAATAAATAAAAAATTCCATAGGACTCGATGTGTTGGCATTTATTCCCACAAAGGTGATTTTTGATATTAAATACTTTTGTATTTATTTTATTTTGAATTTAAATAAAAATTGAATATCCATTCTTATTTAAGATTGTGTTTATGCAGGAATGTATACGCTCTGAAACTGTCATCAACGAAAGAAGTTCTAAGTACAGACTTGACAAGATACCTTCTTATGACTAGTTTAAATAATAGTTCGCAATCTAAAGATCGATTGGGCAATCGATTCTTAGTAATGATTGTTAGAATGAATTAAACGATATCTTATCTTGTGATATGGAGAGTTGTGACTCTGTAATTCATTCTTGATATCTTAATAAGATATTGAACAAGACTTGTGAAGTTTTGAAGTTCGAGATAAAATCATTTAATCACTCGAAACCTCAAACTCACATACGAGGGGTATTTTAGTAATTACCTAAATCCTGAAGTGAGTACATATCTTCTTGTAACACTTTATGACATTTGATTTGTCAATGGGAAATGGTAAGTGAAGTTTCATTGACCCAACGGTTGGTGTCATAATATTGTTCCGTTGAAATATGTGATTCACAGATATGGAATTTGTGTTGAAACAATGTCAAGACATTATTATCACACCATGCTCTTATTGGCAGAGATGCCTACAAGAAGATTGTTTATTTACATATTGATGTAATATATAAATCTTTGTAAAGTCCTTATTGAAAGATTGTTTATTTACATACTGATGTAATATATAAATTTTTGTAATTTGCTGATTGAATTAATAAAAGTTGAAACGTTCATTCATTCCTTTTTAGTTTGATTGAAGATTTATGATATTCAATAGTCTTATAGTCCTTAATCAAACCTAGCAATGTATGAAGAGACAAATGTAGATTTGCGTGAACAAACTCTTCATGGTTTGACTAAAACGGTATATTCGCAATCTAAAGATCAACAGACTATTGATCCCAGTATGATTGTTGGAAGAATCTAGGATGTCTGGTTACGAGGCATAGAGAGTTAGGAACTCTGTAGTTCTTCCACTGTATCTTTCGAAGATACTGAATTGACCAGTGCACCTTTAGAGACAATAGAAGAACAAACCATTTAACATCTTCTATCTCAAGGTCACTACGTATGAATCGCATCATGATTACCTAAATCCTGAAATGAGACATGTCATTTCATAACATTAATACTCTCATTTGAGAAAGTCAAATTCTAGGTCCCATGTGTGATCTAGACAAGGCCTATTGGTGAGATATTAAGTTATGAAGATGTCATGAACCAACTTTGTGAAGTTCTCATAGATATAGAATTCATGTATAAGATTGCTGAGATGCAATGTATATCACTTCATGTTTTATTACTTGGATTGTGAATAAATGAACTGCGCAGTGTCCAAATTTAAGTAGCGACTTTATTTGGATGAAACAATGTGACTTATTAGCTCCTCGTCAATACATTGTTTCTAGCTTATTCACAAGTACTAAAGGAGTTGAGGAAATAACAACTAGAAGGGTAAAATGGTAATTTTATAAATCCCAACTAGTTGATGATATTCATGAAGAATAAACATAGATAACATTCAATGGATCCGCTCAATATAATTAAGTTGAACTTGAGTAGAAAATAAATTCATTTGAACCGAGAGATTCTCAGTGTCGACTCTTTAGTGGAGTCAGTCGACATTAAGCTAATACTCGGAAAAGGTTTGTGAACTTTTGAGTCCGAGTATAGAAGCTCAAGCTTTGTTCATTTGGATCCATAAGGTCACTATTACAGGTCATTAGAGTAGGATTGTTAAACTAGAAGCTAAGTCAAAATAAGTTCAAATGTTGAACTAGACTTTTTCTCGGAAAATGTCTAAAGGGTATTTTTGTCCACAAGGACATGTGATGTGAATGTCAAAATAAGATTTTGAATGTTTTCATTTGATGAAAATATAAATTACTTTCTAAAGCCGAAAAGTCGTTTGAGGCATTATGAAATTAATTTCGTTATTTGTGCAATTATAATTCTACAACGGGTATTTTAAGAATTGTCTTAAAAGAAATAAGGAAGCATCTAGATGCTCCCTCACCCTATGAAGAATTCGGCCAACATAGCATCAAAGAGGAGAGTTTTATTTCCTTTTTCTTATAAGGATAATTACCCAAAAGAAAAAGGGAAATGAATTTCCTTAAGAAGGAAACAAATGTGCTAAGTGAGGAAACAAATTTCCTCACTAATGCACCCATATGGCCGGCCATACAATGAGGGAAAGGGGAAGGGAAAATCAAATATTGTGTCATGAATACATTATTCATTCATGAATGAATAATTGACCTTTATAGATTTTTCCTTCTCCTATAAATAGAGCCTCACATAGAGATGTGAAGCTTAAGCAATTTTCTTCTTCTCTCCCTATTGTGGCCGATCATCTCCCTCTCTCTCTCTACAAAATACTCTTCTTATTTTGCACCTAGATTCACATTCAATCTAGAGAATTAGCTTATGATCCAAGAATTGTTCTTGGTTCATATGGTTTAATTGTGCCCACACACAAATCCTTCCAAAACCTCTATTGACTCATGTAATAGAAATCTTAGGTTTCTCGGGTTCAAGATTAGGTGCGAAGGTGACGTGCGAGCCAAGGAAAAGGATCTCCCTTCTCGAGACGCTTCAAAATCAAGCTTCATAGAAAGGTTCGTGTTCTAGTAAATTAAATAATGATTTTAATATATAACATGTATATGCTTTTTCTAGGTTAGTAAAATTGTTTTACTTGAAAAAGAAATTTTTAAATTCCGCCATTAATTTGATTAATGTTAAATTTTTCTTTAACCCTAGACCTATTCCAACAGCTCTGTTATGAGAGTGTGAGCGAATAAACCAGGCCTGGTATTCATCGAATAAATAATTCTTTGAAATAAAACATGTGACATGTTGAGACATCTCACCTTATGTTTTTTCTCGTTCACAAATAACAGAGGACTTGGTGAAATAATAACTCAGGGGTAAAACAGTAATTTTACATTCCTCTGAGTTAATGATACACACAAAGGGTAATATCGTAAAATACAACGTGGACCGTGTGAAGAATAGTTTTGTTATATCAAACGGAAATATAAACGCATATGAACTTAGAGATGTTCAATATTGGTCCTTTAGTGGAATCGACTAATATTAAGAATTAAAAGTCGGAAAATGTTAGTGAACTTTTGTGTCTTAGCTTTATTCTAAAGCTTCGCTCATGTGGGTCCATAAGGTCTCAATGATAGACTCTCGGACGAGATTTTGGTGAACATGAAATGATTGATTTTCTCATTCCACGTAAATTGTGATTTACGCTAAGAAAATTATTTTGATAAATCATATTTTGTTATTATATTGATAATAATATAATTTGATGATTCAAATAAATATAAGATGAAAATAAATATTTTCTCGTTTCGTACTACATTGAAGAGTATGAATAATTAATGATTTGTCATTAAATAAATGAGATGTTCTAAATTAATTGATATTATTTTAGAAATAAATCAAATAAATTTGGGAGATAGTGAAGACAATATGGCCAGCCATAATAAGGGTTTTATGGGCTGGAAAAATTGTTTAAACTCATTAAAAAGAGTTTTTGGCTTAAGTTTGACTAATAGGTCTTGATTGGATTTTGACCTAACTTAAGCTCATTCTCTCTGATATAAACGGAGGCTCTCTCTTTGATAACCCTTGCCTAATTTCGACCAGCACTCAGCCGAACCTCTCCCCCCTTGTGCTTGAGAGGTTTTGGCCGAATTTTAGAGAGAAAGAGAGAGAGTAAATTAGTTTCCCTGCAACCCTTCCTTTTTTTTTGAGTTTCCCCTTCTTCCCTTGTTCCCACCAAAGAGCCCACCCTCTTGATCTCCTAAAAACTCTTAGAGAATTATCATTGATTCATCTTGTGGTTGTCTGAGTGATATTTAATCCACAGGGCCGGCCACTTCTTGGAGCATCGGAGCAATGACGGATTTCAGGACATCCTAGACACGCGTTGGAAGGACTTTCGGCCGTGCACTTGGGAAGGCTGATTCTCGCAGATCCGAACCCACTATAAGTCTCCTAAAATGAGTTGGATCTGAATATAATAATCTTTGTAGGATTGTTAGAAATTGTAGTTCACTTGTTTGCATGTTTGAATGAATTTATTAATATGTTTAGAAATTTATTGACATGCTAGATTAGATTTAATGACATGGTTATTTTATTTTAAAACGTTTTAACATGTTAAATTGAATTATGAATTTTCGCCATATATTGATATGTTTCATAATTAATTAGGTTAATTGTTAATTAAATTCCAACACGATGTTCTATTGTACCTCGGCAATCAAAATTAGTGAATGGAGTTCGACTTGTCTCAACTACAAGGTGATCGATCTCAGCGACCAATATTGTCATTTTGTGGAACTTTAAATACACTGATTTGAACTCCGCTTCTATTGTCTCCTTAAATTTTTAAATTTATTCGGGCTCGGGTCCTTTTCCCACGCAAGTTGACTTTTCATGTGCACATGAAAAAAAATGGTGATGTGGTCAGACGAGGTCTGACCTTGATCACCGCCTACTTGAATAGGTGAACCCCAATCTTTGTTCAAATTAATCGTAGGACGTCCACTAGTTTTAGTTTGAGGACCAGAACTATACGGTAGATGGGTCAGTAAACTATCGAGTTGTGCTGCAATAGCCCGGTTTGATTCGTCTTATTGCTCGATTTTTATGTTTATCATATCTAGGATTTCCTTGATCCCGAAAAGGATTTCCTCCGTAGGTTCACCAGGAGATTGATGGAAAGACATGTTGTCAAGGAGATATTATAGATTGAGATAGGTCTTACTGATTGCTTCCCTCAGACAACGCCAAATTGTTTATGACAAATTTCTTCATCAACAATCACGAAACAAGGTAGTATATAGTTTGTAAAATTTGAATTTCTAAGCTGAGTTTCAATAAAACTTTGCAGAACAATATCAGATATTGAAGAATAGAAGAAAGATGGGGTGAATGACGAACTGTATTAATATTGGAAAAAATGAAATTTAGTTTAACTGAACAAAGTAAGAGATGAGGTTAAGAGAATGTTAATAATGAAGATAATAATAACGCATTGCTGAGGTAAATTACTTTACATTAATATATAAAATAAAACAACTTGTTCACAACACGTGTTGCCAAGATCGCTATATAGGTCACCACGTCGCATGTTGTCATTGGAGATGAAGATATGAACTCGTCTCAGATTCGGTCTTCGCAGCAAAGTCCACTCCGTTGACTGAATACTTTGTTAGATTTCAACTCGATGACTTTGTCTGATGGGGTTTGGTCAAAGTGTGTTTCATATATTGGGCCTTCCAGTGGCCCAATATATAAATTTTGACAATATAAACTTGTAAAGAAAAATGATAGGAAACCTTCCTAAAAAAATGATAGGAAACCTTTTATTTCTCAAATCAAGCAGACTGGATATTACCTAATCATACGGGGTCTATGATCGTTATCAAATTAATTCAAAAGTCATTATCTCAATTAATTAAATAGAACTATCATGTATATCTCTGGTACCATGAACTTGAGACCCTTGGTTATTGTGATGCAGACTGGGAAGAAGATGCACTTGATCGAAAAAGTTCTTTAAGAGGTTGTTTTTCTTTAGGAAACAACACTCATGGTTTAGTAAAATAAAATTGTATTTCTCAATCGAATAATTATGGTGGGAGTTATATGCACTTAGTTGTTGCAAATGAAACAAATTCTTATATGGAGTCTCACAAGATGTTATGAAATTCTTCTGTTACAATCAGAGTGCAATTAATATCTCTTAAAATCATGTCCACGTAGTAAAATTAAGCATATTAATATTTGACGATAGTCATTCGAAAAAAAAGTTGAAGATAAAAAATTCAGATTGAGTACATTCATACTGAGAAGCAACTAGATGACATCTTTCTGGATGCAAATTCATTTAAAAATCTAAGGTCCTCACTTGGTGTACGTGTCATTAATCAATAAGAGTTATCGGAATTGGGTTTAAACATTACATGTGGCCCAAATTTTACATAAGAGATGTCGTTAGTGGCCCAAAATTTTTTGACAGCCCAAATGTAATGAGAATGACATCCACATCTAATGTTCGTGTTAATACATGGAAAATACGATTAGTATTCAAAGGGATCTTACAGTTATTGGTTCCGAAAAACAAAACTTCTTTAATCACAAAAGTTTCAACCGTCTCAGTTTGAATTCTCATCTCAACTACTTCATTTTTTTTCTCTCATCTATATACTTCTCGACATTTTGGTTGGTACAAAAAGCGATATACACACTTTTTTCTCCGCGGTGCTCCCAAAATGAAGAAGTAAAATATTCCGAAGAGAGTGGTTCGTGGACAAGTTTTGCAACAAGATGCTTGAGGTTTGGGTACATTCTACAAATCATGTTGATGATCTGGTCAGAGGTGACTATGAAAAATTGGAAACTCAAAATCTTTATAAGCTACACGAACGTTGTTGGTGTCGGAATTCGCTCTCAACAATCACAAAATAAGATATAGGTGATTTTATACGATTTTGATTTATGAATAAGGATCTCGATAAAATGTTATAATTTATAATACTACTCTCAAGTGCTGAAATAATATGGAATAAATAGCTTCTTGATCTAACGAGCTTAAGAAATCGAGCTGAACAATTAAAGAATAAATTTATGAAAATAGGAAATAATTGAGCTCATAAATAATAATAATTCAATATATGTGCGTGTGTTTAGTCGGCTGAAGTCTTTTATTACGACCAAATATGGTAAATCTTATGCAGTTCAAAAACATGTATGTGATTTAGAGAGGGCATTATCAAGATCATGACATTATCTCAGCCCGAAAGATAATAAAAAGAGAAGATGACAGAACATGCTTCTCTATCCAAGATAGATAAAAATATTGCTACAAGTGATTCAAACGACTGGCGACACATCTTTCATCTTTCTCTTAAGATTCGTGCATGTGTGTATCTTTTGCTTTTAATTGCTGTTGAAGATATAATATATTAAAACTTGCCTAACAAACAGCCAAACGAAAAATTTGTTGTTATTTTATATTTTGTGTAGAGTGACTTTTGGTTAATATTTCTCTGCTGACATTGAGTATTTGTTTATCAAAAATAATTTTATAATGAATGAGAAATTAATTCTCAAAAAATGGCTAAAAACTCTACATGTATCAATATATTCATGAATATATTTATAAAATGAATTAAAGAGTCTCATGTTAGTTGGAAAAGTGCGTTGGTGAGGTGTTTATAAAGATTTTCCTCTTTCAGGTGATAATTAAGTCTAAAAGAGAAAAATGTGGGTGAGTTTATCCTAACCTCTTAAGCGCACGTGCGCCACTGTCGTGCCGAGTCAAGCCGGACTCGGATCTTGACAATTTGAACTCTTCTTGAACCTTCTAGCTTTTGGACCGAGCTCTACTTATTTGTGATAAATATTATCTTTTTCTTACAAATCTCATTTCGAAAATATTTTAGTTACACAAATAACTTTATGTTATTCTGAGAATTGTTTTAACATTTGATATGCTCATTTTTTGACGAGATCAATGTTACACGAATACCGAAAATGTTCTAAATTTTCCGAACTCAATAAAGTGTGCAATAAATAAAATTACTGTGCATAAATATTAGATGGTTTGTATCCTTCGAAGTCAGGTTTTGAATTTATATGTGGTAATCCAGCACAGATAGTTCGTTCGTCAAAATCGAACTGAATGATACTACAAACTTGCCTTACGTTATTTATAGAGGATTTATATCAATGCTATTTTGGATATCGCGTGTTTATTAAAGGGGTGGAGACCCATATAGATAATACAAGATGCACAATGAACTTGCTGTAATACGGGTACTGCGTAAACGGAAGGAAATAATATCAACATCCATATGAAGTTCAGAACCTTCGCACCTTCGGGATCATAGGCGCGCTCAAATGTATTCGGCTTAAAAACAAATCCCACGAGGCTCAGAGATAAAACTTGTATCATTGTTGTTCCTATACATTCACTGATAGAACTTCCCGTATTAACTCCATTATGATTCAGAAAGTCTATTTCCAATCATGAGTCATGGTAATGCAAGGTAAGGTATCGATTTGAACGACGCACCGGACACATAAAAGAGAATGTGAGATACTCGCCATCGTATGAGGCACCAATCAATTTGAATGACGAAGTAAGATACACCGAACACAGTGAGATAAAAGAAAAGGTGATATAAAATCAACGAGATAAGAAAGATAATGCATTATATTGTTCTTTTTATCTTTTTTCGATTTCTTGTTCACTAGGAAAAATGGTATAAGGGCTCACCAAAAAATCATAGAATGAAGTAGAGGCATGAAACGGTTGAGTGGACGTGGGAAAGTGGACAGCGTAACTAAGAACACGCACTGCTTTACAAAGAGAACAGAACCGAGAGACAATGTGTACCCTTTTACTTGACCCTCTTGCCACAAAGAAGTAAGATGAAGACCTTACTTGCATTACGATGCATTCCAAGACGGAAGAACAGTACCTTCAAATTAGAGTTTATTTGTTTCCTAAGTATAAGCCCTTCCTAGAAATGCCAAGTATCGATCAATAAGATAAGCGAGATACCGGACACATGAGACTTTTGCTCATCTCATAAGATAATAAAGCTTAAAAAAACTGTTCAACATGCATTGTAGAAAAATCTCCGATCAACCATAGACCAAAATCCATTTCCATAAATATCCAAGGGATTCCTTGCTTGCAATTTTTTTCTGTCCGGAAGGATCCCACCAGAGTGGCTTCTACTTCATTCTCGTTAGGTAGAGGCCAAAAGACTACTTCATTCTCGTTAGGTAGAGGCCAAAAGTTTTGAGCGACCGATCCAGCCGAACTTAACTCAAAAGATAAAGTACCGTTAGCCCGTTCCAAGTTACGATAAAAATAAAGCTGTCAAATAAAGAGTCTTAACAGACATCGACGATCTAGTCCTCTTATTTCAATGGTTTAGTTAGATGATAGTCTATAGACCATATTATCGACCGTGCAAACTTCTTTATTCTCACATTATAAATATAATTTTATAAATACTTAGCTAAATAAAACACAATACATAAATAAACGTCTACAACAGAAACAAACAAACCCTAATTACCCAAAAAAGAATACATGAATGCATGTTTCCGATCAAATATCACGATTATTATTAGATTTATCGATAGAGCTGTCACTGTTATTAATATTAGGCGGAGACAATTCAATGCTCCGGCGGTACTCGGAAGTGTCAACGACGTTGTCGTCTGCCGAAGCGATGACGGTGTCTTGGATTTCGCGAGCGGCGTTGCGAGTGGAGTCCCACGCCGTATCCACCGCCTTTTTCACTCCAACCGCCGTGTCGGCCACAAATCCGGCGACACCGCTCATAGATTCCAATTTCACATCGTCGTTATAAACTCCTTTCAACTTAATTGCTTCTCCTTCATCAGATGCGTCCTTGACAACTCCCTGATAAGTTTATGTAGTCGTATATCATTAACCTTGATTAATTAATTATTAGCCGAGATTTTAAAAGAAAAATAAAAATGGTAAAAATAAGTTCCATGGACAGAATATTCCGAAGTAAAAGCAATATACATCTTCTGAAGTTAAAGAAATTATTTATTTATTTTGGAATTAAAAATCTTTTAAACCTGGCGTTTAAATTTATATTATATCTATAATAATAGAATGATAGCAATTTAGAGCTTAAAAGTAATTTGGATAAAACGATAACTAAATTATTAACAAATGTTTTTGTCGATGTTACATATAATATTTCTTGTACCATTTTTTTTGGCAAACTAAAGGAAAGCAAATGGAAAATACAGAAATATAATGGATATACATGTAAAAAAAATCATGAATATAACAAGTAAATCAGCTTACTTGTAATAGAGAGAACAAAGATATGTAACTAGAAACACAACTATATACCTGTGCGCGATCATAATTGGTGTTGCAAAAGCCAGCCCTGGAAAACCTAATACGACTTGATTGAAAATTTCCACTGCGTAACTTTAAAGTACCCAAAACTGCTCTCTGTGCTAAGTGTTCCATTTCTGACCAAAACTTATCAAAACTTATCCGTTTTCTTTCAAATCACCCAAAACTGCTCTATATGCTAATATATAATATAATTCTACTAATTCTTACGATTATATACAAGTTTCCTCATTTTCCTGTTTTTCTTTCTTTCTTTGATTGAGGAACGCGGTGACACGTTAGAGTTTGCAATGACACGTATTATATGACACGTTTGGGGTATTCGGGCACGTAATAATTTAGTTTATTTACAGCTGTCGACTCGTCGTAGAATTACAAGTATACATTGAAGATTAAAATAAACCTTCTCATCTTTTTTCCCAGTTCCATCTCGTTGATTGTCAATGATATGCTCAAAGTAGATCAACTTCCTCGACCTCCTCATCCATGTTAATAAATATTTTAAACATATTAACATACAACGAAATAACTTTTTTCTATCTTAGTATTTGAGAGCATGCCAATGATTTATAACTTCTTGTACATTTGAGATTATCCTTGAAATCATCGTCTGTATATATTAACTGAGAATAAAAGATACTTTATGAGTTATCTTAAAAGAAAGATACATTTAACTCCTAGATTTATGATTACAAAAATATGAATTATAATTATGTATGACATCTCACCAACCAAAGAGATGACATTAAATAAATTTTGTATTTGTGCTAAAGTCTAGTGGTAATGCATACCCTCCAAGTTAGAAACCGTGGGTTCGATCCCCGTCACAAGAAAAAGTTGCATTAAAAAAGTATATTTTGTATTTTGTTTTACTGGAACTTTAAATAAAATTAAATATTTATTTTTATTTAAATTTGTATTCATGTATGTTTGTTACGTTCTGGAGTTGTCATCAACAAAATAGGTGTTAAGTACACACTTTACAAGATATCCTCTTATGACTAGAATAAATAATAATTCACAATCTAAATATCGGTTGCGCAATCGAATCTGAGTATTGATTGTTTAAATAAATCAACCATATCTATCCTGTGATATAGAGAGTAGCGACTCTATGATTTATTTTTAATGTCTTAATGAAGACAATGAACAACACCAGTGATGCTTTGAACCTCGAGATAAAACCGTTTAATCACTCGAAACTTCAAGATCACATACGAGAGATATTTTGCTAATTACCTAATCCTGACGTGAATACATATTGAAAACACGATTACATTAATTTTAAAATGTTAGTAAATAAGTTTCAGACATTCACTATAACATTAACCAGAACTCAAAAAAAATGTAAAGACACACAACGTTGGTAACCCAGTTCGATAATTGTCTTTGTGAGGATATCGTATCCCGGGGAAGAGTGTACTAATGATATGGACAAAAAATGTTACAAGGGATTTACAAATGAATTAACAATTCCTAAACCTAACACTTTTTCTCCAAAGTACCACTTGACCTAAGACTCTCCGTAGGTGTGAGCCACACTCAACTTTTCACCTTAACACCCACGATGTTAATCTTCAAGCCTGTATTTAAAGAAGGAAAACTAAATCCACTTACAGGATAGCTTTCCTTCGAGAATCTAAACTTTACAAATGGGCGCTTTTGAGAAGTAACTCTTCTGGTGAGGTTTCGGCGCAATCATAGAAAAATGCATTGAACCCTAGCAAGTGCAAACGCAAGGTTTAAATACTCTTCAAGCATAATAAAGAGGCTTTTACCCGGAGGACACAAAGGCAAAAAGCAGGGCGCCGAAAAAACAGAGAAGCATGTACTTATCGTCAGACCAAGACAAACGAAGTACAAAAAGGTGTTACTGAAACTAGTCTTGGACATCTTGAATAACACTCAGAATTTGGCGAAGCAAATAAGCCAATAAGAACAACTTATATATTCATCCACGTATTTTACTTGATCCATCAAGGCAGAGACAAACAAACGAACAATTCTCCAAAGAAAACATAGTGATTACCAGAGTAGAAGATCCCTTAAACAAGGAATTAGGATACCTGGAAGAAGGGGATCGAGAAACATCCGAGACGTGATGTGGTTGAAAAATTTTGTAGTGAAACAAAAGCTTCTCTTGAGCTGAGCTGCACTCCAGCAGTTCAAAGGCAGAGAGGAGATCAGGAACCTGACGGAGAAGGATCCCACATATCAATGAGGAAAAACCAATGGGGAGCTTAATCGCCACAGATCCAACATGACGGATGATCTGGTCAAAGAAGAAGCTAGATGAGTCCACAGGAGCACATGTTCCCACCCGAAAGATGAAGAAGGCAAGGTACTTTAACAACCCTGTGTGATGTGTAATGGGACACCAATTCTTAATACCTATCTTGTGCAAGATAGAGTACTTCGAGCTCAGTTTGAAAGCCGGGTAAGGGGCACGCCCAGGCCAACCGCTCAAGTCACGACCATCAGAGAGATCTTTCACTAACTCACCAAGAGATGGAGGATGAAACGCATGAGTCTCGAGAGGCAGATCCAAGAAATTGGAGATATCTCTGGGAGAGAATGAGAAGCATTTCCCACGAACATGCACATGTCGATAGTTCGATGAAGGAGGAGAGTCGATATCAGAGAGACGTGATAAATCCCAACATTTGTAACAGAGGAGAGGAGACGAGCCTGTCGCAGAAGATCAATGATGTCGGTGTAGGAGAGGGCCTCATCAGACAAAAAAATCTCAAGAGAGATACTGCGGCGCAACAAAAATTTCCACTTGAGAGCATTTAAGATGTTGTGGAAAGAGATTCCATCAATAGAGACGTCTGGGATGTCATAGCGAGACGCCTGAGACTTCCTCTTAGACTTGAGAGAGGGAACATATTCATCATCTTCATCGGCTAATTCTGCCTCGTTAGCAACAAGATCAAGGGTAGAATCTTCCTCGACCTTGCGACTGATAGAATTCGAAACTAGAGAGCGAGGCTTTTAAGGAGGAAGGCGACGAGACCAACAGAGAGCTTTCTTCTTGCGCTTTCCCAGAACATTGATGAGAGGCTCGTCATCCGAAATGGAAGGAGCAACATGAGAAGAAGCCACAGGAAGAACCTCGACAAAGGGATTTATGGTGAAATTTGGAGACTTGTTTGCATCACTCAACGTAGGAGAAGGGGGCCAGATAACAGGCGCTTAAGATCTTCGCTGGAGAGCATAGGACGAGTCGGGGAATATGGAGTGGGAAGTCTTTTTGCACCAAGTTCAGCCGTCATTTCATCAAGAGAGGGATTTGAGAAATTAATTGCACTCACGAGAGAGGGGACATGCACCGTCAGATGGTTTGTCAGAGACATCCTGTAGACCTAGGATGTTATCTGCCGCTTAAGAGGATGGTTCAACATATTGCAAAGAATCCAGGGAAGGAGGAAGCACATACTTACCATCTTTAGTCTCCTTCAAGGGAGAGGAATCGGAGGAACGGACCTCACCCAGAGGAAGTGATCCTGAAGAGTTGGGATTTTTTGAGGAACCCTTGACTTTGTTCTTGTGTATGGAACCCATGATCTTAACACCATATTTGTTCGTCTGACTAGACACCTAGTATTTCTCTTGATCGGAAGTTTTGAAGGCTTCATTGAGGAAGAATCGCAAAGAGAAGAAGATCTCCCAATGCGAGTGGACACCATTTTTTAGAGAAAGATGAAATATGGTTTGAAACACAGAAAGTTACTCCCGAGAAACTGACACAACTTTCGATTTTGAAAATATAATAGAAACCGACGCATTCTAAAAGCGATGGAAGTGAAAAATGCATCGTTTTGGACAAAAAGCAGATAGCTTGAAGAAACGCGGGCCCAAAAGGGGGGAAGATGCGGAAGTCGAGGATCCGACAACCGCGGAGGTGGTCAGCATAGGGGTGGCGGCCGTCCCAACATCGGACTCTCCGATGCCCGACGGGCGGGAGCACGGGGATCCCGAGTCTGGGGAACTGGTTCTGGCGCCGGCCGGACGGACGATAGAGAGGGAAGTCGTCGACGCCGAGGTTTTGACGGATATCTCTCCGTCCGGTAGGTCGGGGGCTGCATCCCCTACTGCGCTCGCCCCTCCTGATTTCGCGGCATCCCGGCTCTGTCCTCGAGTTCTGAGGGGTTCTCCACGCGTGCCCACCGAGGGCGCGTCCGCTGAAGACGGGGGGCGATACTCCTCGTACCTGTGTCGAGATCTAACGCTGTGAGCGCTCGACGCGTTTGAAGTTGAAGAGCCCCTTAACAATTTTGAGGGCTATCCCGAGGCGACGGCCTGTGCGTTCCAATGCGTAGCCCGGATGAACGATCTAATTCACACAGAGCGCCACGCCGCCGTTTCAGCCGCACGAGAGTTGGCGGAGATGGGGTCGAAGCTACAGGAGGCCCAAAAGCAGCTCGAGGCCTCTATTCTCAGCGAGCGCCGGTGTCGCAGCAGTTTGAGAGGCTCGAGTCTGACTTGGCTGGTGAGGTCTCTCGGCGTAATGCCTGTGAGACCGAACTCGCCGAGCTCAAGGTCGTGGCGGAGCTGGAGGTAGAAGAGCACCGTGCCCTTCTGGCCGCCAAAGAGGAGCTCCTGGCCGCTGAGGTAAGAGATCGCCAAGGCGTCGCAGAAGCTTTGGAGAGGAAGGACGCGCTCCTTGCTCAGGTGCGAGAGGCCGTGGGTGTTCCTGTTTCTGGGGAAGATTCTCTGCCTGCCAAGGTTAAGTCTATGATGGGGAGGCTTACCTGGGAGCTTGAAGTGGCTCGCAACAGGTTAGGGGAGGAGTGCCGTGCTCGGATGCGTTTTTTCGAGAACGCACGCGGTAAATTCGAGCGGGCATCAGCCAGGTGTCGGGCTCTCGAAAACTCCATCTATTCCAACCGGCTAGCGTGCGCGTTCCAAGCCAATATCAGCATGGTCGAGGCTCTTCCTCCCAGGGCATCGATTGAGGTTCTTCGTGCCAAGCTCCCGGAATGGCGAAGATGTCACAACGAGATGCAGAGAAAGGCTAAAGAGCTCGAAGACAGGGCCGCCGCAGACCCAAAATCCCCTCCGCTTTCTCCGTGCAATCCCCCAGTATTCGGGGGTTGAGTATTGCTCGTTATTTTTTATATGAATTTGTGTCGTCTTGTGTTTTGTTTTGGATTGTACGGACTTGAAATTTTAATGAGCATAACGACTTCTTGCACCTGCTCTTCGCGTTTCGCTTTCCTATGTTTCATTCTCTTATTCGTTCTATGGATGTTCGATGCGTTAATTCCCATGATACGACCTCAGAGATGGAAGAATGCTCATCTCCCACCCCCCCCCCTTTTTTTGTTTAAAATAAGGCGGGGTTGGGGGTGGGGGGTTCTAACCGCGACCTTGTGTTCTTCTTGCTAGTTGTGCGGCTATTATATGCTCGCTGGGGGTCTTTAAGTTTTCTCGCCAGGAGTCTTTTAGTTTACTCGCTGGGATACTTTATTTGCTCGCTGGGAGTCTTTTAGTTTGCGCGCTGGGAGGCTTTATTTTCCCGCTGGGAGTCTTTTAGTTTGCTCGTTGGGAGGCTTTTAGTTTGCTCGCTGGGAGGCTTTAATTTTAACATAAGCCCTCTCGCCGCTATGTTTTGTGCTCACTGGGAGGCTTTATTTGCTCATTGGGAGGCTTTAAGTTTTAACATGGGCCATCTCGCCGCTATGTTTTGTGCTCACTGGAAGGCTTTATTTGCTCGCTGGGAGTCTTTAAGTTTTAACATGGGCTCTCTCACCTCTTTTTATTTTGGCACTCTCGCCTCTTTTGATTTTGGGCACTCTCGCCTCTTTTGGTTGTTCGTTGTAGAATCCGCTTGCTCGTGTGACAGGGTTGCATTTTGTTAGATTCGTGACTTAATGAATAGGCCTCGTCAAACCCTTCGAGTCCCCCGATCGGGTGCAGCTCGCGAGGGAAGAGTACCTTACTTGATTGCATAAAAAGGGGGCAAATTTGCCCAAAAGTATTCCCGAACAAAGGATCGGAAATTCCTGGTAAATAAAGAAAGGAAAAAGGTTCGCAAAGCTACTTAACGAAACTAAGGCTGGGCCGAAGAAGCCTCTCAATAAAACTTATTTATATGCTTCACGTTCCAGCTCTTAATTACCTTGGCGCCTTCGGTGTTCTCGAGCTCGTAGACCCCCGATTTGACGACGCCCGTGACCACATATGGGCCCTCCCAACTCTACCCGAGTTTACCGACATTTATCTCGGCGGTGTTCTGAAAAACTCGCAAGAGAACCATCTCGCCGATCCCAAAACTCCTCGGACGCACCCGCTTGTTGTAATGGCGAGCGATCGTATTCTGGTAGTTGGCGATGTGGATACTCGCCTGCTCGCACCGCTAGTCTACGTGGTCGAGTTGGTGGAGGAGGCTCTGGTCGTTGGCCTCCGGGTCGCTTGGCGCCATCGCTCGTCGAAGACTTGGGACCCCCACTTCTACCGGTATCACTGCCTCCACACCGAATGACAAGGAGAACGGGGTTTGGCCAGTGGCGGAGTGAGGGGTCGTGCGATAGGCCCAGATTACGCCGGGGAGCTCGTCAGCCCAGAGTCCCTTCTTCTCGTCGAGTCTTCGCTTGATGTTGTTGGTAATTGTTCGGTTGACTGCTTCGGCGTTTCTGTTGCCTTGGGGATACCTAGGCGTCGATGTGTTCAGCTTCACTCTCCATCATGCGCAAAAGTCCCTGAACCTCTTCGAGATGAACTGCGAGCCGTTGTCGGCGATGATCTCCCTCGGTAGGCCAAAGCGCGTGAAGATATTTCTCTAGATAAAACTTTCCACGTCGGAGTCTTTGATGTTGGCGTAGGCTTCGGCTTCTGCCCACTTGGTGAAGAAGTCTGTGACAACGAGCAGGAACCTCTTATGCCTCGTTCCGATGGGCATTGGGCCGACGATGTCCATAGACCACTTCATGAATGGGTAGGGGATGGTCACCAAGGATAGCTCCTCGGCTGGGCAGTTGATCGCTGGGGCGTGCCGCTGACACTTCTCGCATCTCCTGGCATGGTCGGCGCAATCAGCGATCATCGTGCTCCAGAAGAAGCCTTGTCGCTTCGCCTTCCTCAGCAGCGATCTCCCGCCGAAGTGATTTCCGCATTCCCCGCTGTGTATCTCTTCCATCACATACTCGGCCTCCTTCTTGCCGAGGCATCTTAAGTAAGGGCCTGAGAAACTCCTCAAGTAGAGCTTTTGCTCGATGACGGCGTATCGAGCACTCTTGGACTTGATCTTCCTCGCTTCTTGGCGATCGTCGGGCACGGTCCCCTCGAGGATGTACTTTCTGATGGGCGCTCGGCAGTCGTCATTATCTTCGTCCTCTACTACCCCATGCTCCTCTTCCTCGAGACTTTCGCTCTCGAGCTCGTTGATGCTGACCTCTCTGGGCACCAGCTCTCGCCTCGAGGCTTTTTCCTCGTTGGGTCTTCTTCTTGCTTTATGCTCGACTTTTCCACCGTCTCCACCGTGATGGACCGAAACTAGCCTACCTCAGCCGTCGAACCCAGGCCTACCAAAGCATCGGCATGGGTGTTATCTCCTCGCGTCACTTGCGTCAAGTTGAGGTAACTGAACTTCCTGGAGAGTGCTTCCACAAGCTCCGCGTAAGCCTTCATTCTCTCGTCGCTTCTCTCATACTCTCCGTTGACTTGCTTAACGACCAGCTGAGAGTCCGAAAAGATGTTGATGTTCTTTATGCCAACCGCGAGGGCTGAGTTCAGGCCTATGAGGAGGACCTCGTACTCGGCTTCGTTGTTGGTGGATCGATAAGTGAAGTGGCATGCTTTCTCGATAACTTCCCCCATCGGCGAGGTGATTCTAACCCCCGCGCCCGATCCCAGCGAAGTGGCGGATCCATCGACATGCAACTTCCACGTACCATTTGGTAATCCGTCCCGATTGGTTCGAACTATGGATGATGGCGCGGATTGGCCTGTCAGTCATGATGATGATGGAATGGCCTTGGAAATGGAACCTCAGCCTCTCCGAGGCGTAGTATACCGCCAAAGCCAGCTTCTCTACTAAGGGGTACCTTGTTTCGGCATCGAGGAGCTTTTTGTTGATGTATGCCACCATCTTCTGCTCTCCATCCTCCTCTCGTACCAACACTTGGCTGATCGCCTGGTCCGACACCACGACGTACAGGTACAGTGGCTCCCCAGCCAGCGGCTTCGTCATCACGAGGGGCGTCAAGCTATAGAGATCGATTTACACCGGTCTCTAAACAGTCACAAGGGTTAGAGATAATGATTATAATGAATAATGGTGAGGTCTGTATATTAATATCCTTGAGTTTATATTTGTAAGGACTCGGTCTCTTTCGTTTATTAACTTGGAAGCTTGAAGAAATACAGAGCAAAAGTATGAACTTAGTGTATTGTGGCCGCTGATAATTTTTTGAACCCCTTTCACGAGGTCTTTACATCTCTATTTATACTCCCATCCTCCTTGCTTTTACTAAGGTTTCCTCTTTCGGCTCATCCATCTTCTGACCGCTCCCCGGATCCTTTCCGGGATTTTCTAACTAATCCCGTGATTGTCGCCCCCTTTTTCCAACTAACTCTCTGACGCCAATCCCTGGCCGGTCGTTTCCGCTGACACGCGGACCTCCTGGCGACGAGCATCCGCTCGGAATATAACTTCCTCCAGTAGAAACTCCTCGCAATAACTCCTTCACGCGATGGGCTTCCTCGCTACAGAATCCTCCAGGCCTAAAGACTCTTCCCCTCGACACGGTAAAGTGGGAAACAGCGGATCGCCTCCCTCTAGCCGATCAGGAATCTTGCGTGGGACCCCCTTACTCTTCGTCCCTCGTCGTCTAAATGCCTAAACAATACGGGAAGTGTTAAAGTGGGATTTTGACGAAATCCTACCTTAACAGCGACATATGCACTTCACATTGGTGTTGGGGATCGCGGGATGCAAAAAATAATTACAACCCTCCCACTTAGTTTTTAGAAAATAAGTGGATCCTGGTTTACAACAATGACTGCAACCCTCCCACTAAATATTTGGAAAAATGGCATGTCTACTATTGTACATATAGGAAACATGTTTCCATTAGCAAAGAGAGATAAAGTGGATCACTAGAAAAACGAACCCTAAAATCGATATTTATGAGGGGAGAGCAGTGTTAATGCACTAAGGCACAAGGAACATACTCGGATCTTTTTGTCTATTAATTTATATTTCCTAAGAAAAGTGTGTGAGACTAATAAATCGTCACTTTTGCACTTGAAAGTTTTTGAGATTAAAAATCCCCTAAAACTAATATATTCATCTTCATGACATTTTCCTTCATGGTGTCTTCATGGTGGTTAAGCGTGAGAACGTCGAAAAACCACGATAGCATTAAGAAGAGGGAGAAAGCTTGGAGTCGCAAAATCCGGATTAAAAAATCTGGACTCGCGGACTGCCGTACACCTCGGACTTAAAAGGTCATAAATGACACATCCAATATCCGATTGAGCTGAAACTAATTATATTGGATAGCTAATTTCTGTACCTTTAATTTGGTTCAAGAACCACTAATTTTCAAGGTCTGAGCAAAGAGTTATTCCCGTTTTACTGAGCCATAACAATTTGTCCATAATTTGAAAAACAATTAAAAGGTACGTCGGATCTAGGTGTAAAGAGAAAGAGGTTTATTGAAACATTTTAATTGTATATTTTGGTTTCAATTGTGTGTTATATTAACATGTTAATAATTAAACACAATATAAAATAAACAACATAATATAAAACATTCAATAACAAATTTAAACTAGAAGTGCAATAAACTAGTTTAAACTATGTACAAAAATATTCAAACTTGTCAAAAAATTGATTTTGAGTATGCTAAACATAAAATAATTAGAAACTGTTTTAGAGGTCGTACCAAAAAATTAAAATTCTGTAAGATCTAGTCTATGAAAAACCATTATTCAAGCAAATTTAGAAAACAATTTTCTTATAATGATCTTAAATAACATGTACATGCTTAACTTTAACCATAGCTCTGATACCATTTGTTGGAATAGGTCTAAGGTTATGAAAAAATTATCATTAACACATTAATGGCGGAATATAAAAATTTCGTTTACTAGTAAAACAATTTTTACTACCTAAACAAAGTACATATACATGTTATAATTTAAAAACATTATTTAATCTACTTGAATACTAACCTTTGTTGTAGCTTGATCTTGAAGCGTCTTGGGAAAGGTAGATCTTCTTCTTTTGCTCGATTCATTCACGTCTAGTCTTGAACTTGAGAAACCTAATGTTTCTATTATAAGAGTCTATAGAGGTTTAGAATGATTTGTGTGTGGGCACAATTAAACACAATAGCTCAAGAACAAGTCTATGAGCTAGACAGCTAATTAAGCCTAAGTCTAATGAAGACTTAGGTGCCAAAATAAAAGAAGTATTTTCTAGAGTGAGGGAGGGAGAAAATTCGGCCAAGAGCAAGAGAGAACAAGGCAAAAGCTTAATCTTTCACATCTCTATGTGAGGCTCTATGTATAGGAGAAGGAAATATCTATAAAGGTCAATTATTCATTCATGAAAGAATAATGTATTCATGACACAATATTTGATTTTCCCTTCTCCTTTCTCTCTTAGGATGGCCGGCCATACACCTCAAGCAAGGAGGAAATTTGATTCCTCACTTAGCTTATTTATTTCATTCTCAAGGAAATTCATTTCCCTTTTCCTTTTGGGTAATTATCATTATAATTAAAGGGAAATAAAACTCTCCTCTTGATGCACTCTTTGGCCGAAAATCTACCTTGGGGGGTGCTTCTAGATACTTCCTTATTTCTTTTAAGACAATTCTTAAAATGCCCATTGTAGAATTATAATTGCACAAATAACAAAATTAATTTCATAATGCCTTAAACGACTTTTCGGCTTTAGAAAATAATTTATATTTTCATCATATGAAAGTATTCAAAATTTTATTTTGACATTCACATCATTCTATGTCCATATGGACAAAAATACCCTTTAGACATTTTTCGAGGAAAAGTATAGTTCAACACTTGAACTTATTTTGACTCAGCTTCTAGTTTAACAATCCTACTCTAATGACCTGTAATAGTGACCTTATGGATCCAAATGAACAAAGCTTGAGCTTCTATACTCGGACTCGAAAGTTCACAAACATTTTCCGAGTATTAGCTTAATGTCAACTGACTCCACTAAAGAGTTGACACTGATAATCTCTCGGTTCAAATGAATTTATTTTCTACTCAAATTCAACTTAATTATATTTAGCTACCATTGAATGTTATCTCTGTTTACCCTTCATGAATAGCATCAACTAGTTGGGATTTATAAAATTACTATTTTACCCTTCTAGTTGTTATTTCTTCAACTCCTTTAGTACTTGTGAATAAGTTAGAAACAATGTATTGACGAGGAGCTAACAAGTCACGAGGAGCTAACAAGTCACATTGTTTCATCCAAATAAAGTCGCTACTTAAATTTGGACACTGCGCAGTTCATTTCTTCACAATCCAAGTAATAAAGCATGAGGTGATATATATTGTATCTCAGCAATCTTGTACATGAATTCCATATTTATGAGAACTTCACAAAGTTGGTTCATGACATCTTCATAACTTAATATCTCACCAATAGGCCTTGTCTAGATCACGTAATGGATCTAGAATTTGACTTTCTCAAATGAGATTATTAATGTTATAAAATGATAGGTCTCATTTCAGGATTTAGGTAAGGATGATGCGATTCATACATAGTGACCTTGAGATAGAAGATGTTAAATGGTTTGTTCTTCTATTGTCTCTAAAGGTGCACTGGTCAATTCAGTATCTTCGAAAGATACACTGGAAGAACTATAGAGTTTCTAACTCTCTATGCCTCGTAACCAGACATCATAGATTCTTCCAACAATCATACTGGGATCAATAGTTTGTTGATCTTTAGATTGCGAATATATCGTTTTAGTCAAACCATGAAGAGTTTGTTCACGCAAATCTACATTTGTCTCTTCATACATTGTTAGGTTTGATTAAGGACTATACGACTATTGAATATCATAAATCTTCAATCAAACTAAAAAGGAATGAATGAACGTTTCAACTTTTATTGATTTAATCAGCAAATTACAATAAGGATTTCATAAAGATTTATATATTACATCAATATGTAAATAAACAATCTTCTTGTGGGCATCTCTACCAACAATATACGATAGAATGCCAACATCACATTAAAATGAACCATGCATCATATAGTTTAATGTTTATAAGATTAGTTATAAGATGTAAAATGAATGCAACAAAAATACGAATTTTGCAAAAACTACGTGGGAAGGTTGTTTATCATTGAAGCATCCAAAGTCCTAGACATGAATTTAATTAATGGAGTGTATGGTGACTAAGAGTCACCCATTGTGGCCTTCCCTTCAATGAGAGTACCTCATAATCATTTCTTTAATCCAATTTGAAATAGAGGAATCTTGTGATCGGCTGAGATGTTACATAAGGTGTTCCTGCCACACAAGATTACAACACGAATACCATACTGTAAAAGACACAAGCACGTTGTTAACCCAGTTCGGCAACTGCCTACGTCTGGGGGGATAGCTTATCCCGGTGACTTAGATTACTTTATAACGAAAGAACAAAGTTACAAAGGTTACACAAAGACATCACGGATTCTTTGACCTAACACTTCCTATCTCTCAAAGTGAATCTACCTAAGGCTCCCCCTTAGAGTGAGCAATTCTCACTTAGTCACACTAGTTAGGAACATGTCCTAGATAATGTTTACAACAAGGAAGGTAAATAAAAGATGCACTTACAGAAAAGCTTTTCCTTCTTAAAGCTATTCCAAGAACAAGAAGACGCAAGAAGAAAAGCAAAGGTTGAACTTGCTAGTGCGGCGTCTTTAGAAAAATGCATAAACCCTAGATGTTGCGAGAGAGGGTTTATATACTCCAGTGTCATGCCAAAAGTCCAAGGTAACCAAGGAACCAGCGGATAATAGACTGGCGCCAAAAAGCAACTGGGAAGAAGGTACAGGATGACAGGGACAACGTCTTCAGAGAAGCAAGGGACAACTGGAGGGACATCAGGGTTTTGACGAAGCAACAATGCCAATCTGTACTAACAAACTCCCCCTTTGGCTTTGCTGAGGAAAAACCTGAAAAAAACAAGCTAAACAAAACTCATGTCACAGAAAAACTGACAGAGGAGTAAACAACCTACTTCAGAGTATCAGAGTGTCACAGAGTTTTAAACAAACAACAACCACAAGAACTCCCCCTTTTTACCTAAGCAAAGGCAAGGGAGAGAAGAAATCGAAGTAGAAACATTGTTCAAACAGGGAAACAGCCCATAAAGGAAACAAGAAACACGATACAGAAAAAGTTATGCTGGAGAAGATGGACGAGTCGATGTCGAGGCAGGAGAAGGAACAACAGCACGCAGAAGAGACTCCAATTCTTGACGGCGAAGAGTGGCAGCAGCAATGACCCCATCCAGGTACCTCAGCTCATCAGAGACCGACACAGCAACGAGAGACCTGATCTCGGCGGAGAGTGGAGGAACAACAGGAGCAGTGCCATCGAAGAAGGCTGAATGCAGAATGCTGGAAGGAGGTGGTGGAGCCAAGTCCGGTACATGGTGTGCCTGAAAAAGTTTGTAATTGAAGACAATCTTTCCCGGAGAGGTACTGCACGCGGTTACTTCAGCCGGAGACAGAAGATCAGGATCTTGAGATAGTAGAATTCCACAGATGAGAAAGGGAAATCCAATGGGAAGCTTGATGGCCGATGAGCCTGCATGACGGAGAATCTGCTCGTAGAAGAAAGCAGCAGCATCAACAGGAGAACGAGTCCCGACAAGATAGAGAAAACCATCAAGGACTAAGGATACGCCAGTATGATGGGTTATGGGACACCAGTTCTTGATCCCAATCTTGTGCAAAATTGAGTATTTGGTGCTGAGTTTGGAGGCAGGATACGGGCCACGATCAGGCCATCCCTTCAAGTCACGACCACCCGATAATTCTTTGACGAGATCTACTTTGGAGGGGAGGTTCGGCTGAGAAACGTGCTGCGGAAGCTCAAGAGACAGGGCGATATCCTTTGGAGAGAAGGAGAAACACTTTCCACGAACATGCACCTTGTGAAAGTGCGGAGACCCTGGAGTGTTGATGTCAGCCGACAAGTTAACAACAAATTCTCGGACAACGCGAGGATGGTAGGGACCAACAGACGTGATAGATTTCAGCAAGCTTGCATGTTTCACAATGTTGATAAGGTCCAGGCATTGAAGGGCCTCAGAAGAGAGAACACACTCAGGAGAAATGCTGCGGCGCAGAACATACTTCCAGTTTAGTGCATTAGAAATGGAGTGAAAGGAAACACCGTCTATGGGGAGGTCCGGAATATCATTTCGAGGGGCCCTGGTTTTCTTCTTCTCAGGAGGAGGAGCCTCACTGTCAACATCCTCAGCTAGTTCAGCCTCATTTGCTATGAACTCAGAATCCTCTAGAGAGTGAGAGGAGACAGGAGGAGAAACATCCTCAGGGTCAGGGACAGCAGAAGTCGATGCATGCTGAGTTCTTTTGGTAGTAGATTTCTTGCGAGGAGGCTGTTGAGGAGAAACCTTCCTCTTTCGTAGAGAGGCAATTGGAGCATCGGAGTCAGACACGGGGTTGTCTGAGTGACCCAAAGAGATCTGAGGAGAAGATCCAACAGGAGCAGTCGGTGCATGAACATGAGGGGATTGAGAAACATGAGCATCGTCCATAGGTGGGTCGAGAGCAGAGTCTGAGGGAATAACACTTTCATCCATGATTCGATGAAACTCTTCTTCGGAGATAAACTTTGCTGGAGACGAAGGAGGAGACTGATGCTCAACACGTAACTCCTTTGTCAAGGCGTCCAGGGAAGGATTATCAAAGACCCCTTTTTTCTGAGAAGTAGACTCACCGACTTTGTCTGACCTCATGTCAGAGACATCAACAAGACCCAAGATGGTATCTGCCGCTGAACGAGAAAGTTTAACAGAGGGCAAAGGATCATCGGAGGAAGTAGAAGCAAATTTACCTTGACGAGTGTCGTCAGAGGGCGAAGACAGAGGATGCTCCATCGAAGGGAGAACGTTAGGGTTTGGAGACAAACCCCGAACCCGAACCCCATATTTGTTCTTCTGTGACTCCTTGACCATTCTTTTAAGAATCTTCTTCTTCTTTTCATTTCCCATCGGCGCAGATGAAGAACGACCAGTGCGAGTCGAAACCATTCTTACAGTGTGTCTATCAGGCACGGTTTTGAGGGTACGGTTGAGAGTGATAACTGTCTGAGAGTAGTTTGAAAAACACAGCTGACACAAGAACCTTTGAGTAAGGTTATTATCCAAGAAAGTGAAACGATGCATTAGCCCGCTACTTTGAATCAAAACGCAGAGTTTCATTTGAATGCAGGCAGAGAGAGTAAGTGGGCCCGTCATCAGTAAACAATGGCCCATCTGTGGTTGCTATAAGTCCAACAAGCAAACACCAAGTCCAGCCCTCAGTTTCTCGAATTGAATAACATCAAGTGGTTTGGTAAAGATGTCAGCAAGCTGATTCTCGGATACAACATGCTCGAGTGAAAGAATCTTGTACTCAACAAGATCGCGAATGAAGTGATGACGGATCTCTATGTGTTTGGTTTTACTGTGCAAGACAGGATTTTTTGCAATGTTGATAGCACTAGTGTTGTCACAGAACAGAGTAATGACATCTTCAGAGATACCATATTCTTCAAGCATACACTTAAGGTAAACCAATTCAGTACAGGCAGCACCGGCTGCGATGTATTCTGCTTCTGCAGTTGAAAGAGAGACACAGTTCTGCTTGTTACTGAACCACGAGATGAGGTTGTTGCCAAGAAAGAAACACCCTCCTGATGTACTCTTTCGATCATCAATGTTACCAGCCCAGTCAGCATCAGAGAATCCCGCAAGATGATGATTTGTATCATTAGAATAGAAGATCCCATAATCAAGAGTACCATGAACATATTTAATGATTCTCTTAACATAACTCAGATGGTTTTCGGTGGGACAAGATTGGTACCTGGCGCTTACTCTTACGGAGAAGGCAATGTCAGGTCTGCTAGCTGTTAGATAGAGGAGACTCCCAATCATGCTCCTGTACGTCTTGGTGTCCACTAGGTTAGATGAATCATCTTTGGATAATTTCACAGAGGAAGATGCAGGAGTTCTCTTGGGTTTTCCAGATTCGAGACCAAATTTCTTAACCAATTCCCGAGCATATTTGCTTTGCGAGAGGAATATTCCATCATTGCGTTGGTTAATTTGAAATCCCAAGAAGAAGGACAATTCTCCTACCATACTCATCTCGAATTCAGATTGCATTTTTTCAATGAAGTCGTCAACAAGAGAAGTGGACATCCCTCCAAACACAATGTCATCCACATACACCTGAGCAAACATCATGCTTGATCCTGAATTTTTGTTGAATAGAGTTTGATCCTTGACACCCCGTGAGTACCCCTGAGATGTCAGATAAACCTCCAAGCGTTCATACCAAGCCATGGGTGCTTGTTTTAGACCATATAGAGCTTTGTTAAGTCTGAACACATGATTTGGAAAAAGGGGATCCACAAAACCCTTCGGTTGTTCAACAAAAACTTCTTCATTTATGACACCATTAAGAAAAGCACTTTTTACGTCCATTTGAAACAATTTAAACTTCTTCAGGCAGGCAATGCCTAAGAGGAGACGAATTGCCTCCAGACGAGCAACTGGGGCAAAAGTTTCATCAAAATCAACCCCTTCAATTTGAGAATAGCCTTGAGCCACAAGACGAGCTTTATTTCTGGTTACATTACCTAGAGCATCTGATTTATTTTTGAAAATCCATTTTGTTCCTATGACATTAGCAGATGGGCGTGAGACCAGTACCCACACATCGTTCCTTTCAAATTGAGAGAGTTCCTCTTGCATCGCAGCTACCCAGAACTCATCAAGAATGGCTTCAGAAACATTTTTCGGCTCAATCCGAGAAGTAAAACACACATTTCCAATTAGCTCCAAGTAATTGACAGGGTCTTTCCTGCGGGTAATGACACCTTGATGAAGATCACCAATAATGGCATCCTTGGGATGATTTAAAGTAACTCTGGACGAAGGAGTTTTCAGGACAGGAGAAGAAGGATTCATATAATTTTGAGAAGACACAGGCTCGCTGTCAGTAACATCAGGAGAGACAACCGATATTCTAGGATCAGGAGAAACCAGAAGAACTTCATCAGACAAGGGAGTCGAGTGTGGTGAGGCATCATCACTGAACTTCACATTCATAGATTCCATGACCACTTGAGTTCTGTTGTTAAAAACTCTGTAAGCACGACTTGTAGAGGAATATCCCATAAAGAAACCTTCATCACTACGAGGATCAAGTTTCTTCTTAGGCTCTCTGTCAGCCAAGATGAAACACACAGACCCGAACACATGAAAATACTTGACATTCGGTTTTCTCCCCCTCCAGATCTCATAATTCGTGACCAAAGTTCCAGGTCGAAGAGAGACACGATTATGAATATAGCATGCGGTGTTGACAGCCTCAGCCCAAAAACGGTAGGAGACATCGTTAGAATGAAGCATAACATGAGCCATCTCCTGGATGGTACGATTTTTCCGCTCCACTATTCCATTAGATTGCGGGGTGATGGGAGCAGAGAATTCATGGGTTATGCCCTCAGAAGCACAGAAATCAGAGAAATCAGCATTTTCAAATTCACGACCATGATCAGTACGAATTCGAGTAATTTTCTCAGATCGGGACCGTTGCAACCGAAGAGCAAGAGCATGGAAGATAGGAAAAGCCTCTGACTTTTCGCGGAGAAATTCAACCCATGTGTATCTTGAGAAATCATCCACAATCACCAAGATATACTTCTTTCCTCCAATGCTTTCAACTTGCATCGGACCCATGAGATCCATGTGAAGAAGTTCAAGAACCAACGAGGTCGTGATGAAATCAACCTTTTTGTGGGGAACACGAGTCTGTTTCCCAATTTGACACTCACCACAGAGGCCAAGGTCTGAAGAGAAGGTAGACGGGAGGCCAATGACTGCATCCTGAGAGATGAGTTTGCTGATGCTACGCGCATTTAGGTGACCAAGACGACGATGCCATAGGGAAGATGTGTCATTGGAACTCAGGAGACACTTTGAGGAGGAAGACCACATGTAGCAATTATCAGAGGACCGAGTACCCTGCATGATTTCCAGGTTTGCAGAATTAAGAACAGAGCAACCCGTCTTGGTGAAAGTAACTGTAAGATCGTTATCACAGAGTTGGCTGATGCTAATTAGATTTGCTTTTAAACCATCAACCAGCAGAATGTTGTCAAGAGGAGGACAACCTGACACGTCAAGAGCTCCACGACCAATCACAGAACCTGTAGAACCACCACCAAAAGTGACACTTCCTTTGGTGCAAGGCTGCACGTTTGCAAGAAAATCAGAGACACCAGTCATGTGGCGAGAGCAACCACTATCAAAGTACCAATCATCCCGAGAAGAAGCCTTCAGGGAGGTGTAGGCTACAGCAGCGGTATGAGAGTCCTTTACCCGCCATCGTTGATGAGAAGTACAGTTAATTTTCTGATGAGACACAGATTGTCTTAATCCTTTTTGAGGAAAGCGTTGCCCAGTGAGATAAGGAGTGCGACCAAACAATCTGAAACAAAAAGGGCGAATATGGCCTTTCCTTCCACAGAAATGGAAAATCCATTTATGGGGCACAGATGTAGTTCTATGTGCTCGAGTAGAGGTTGCTTTGTTAACAGGGACGATTGAAAAACCTGGTGAGCTGGGAGACGTAGGTGAATTAACCTTGTTCGAATTTGAGCAGGCTGGCACAAAACGAGGTTGAGAGCACGGAGTTGAGTTTCTTTTGAAACCTAAACCAGACTTATCAACAGAGGATTCTCCACTCCTCAGAAGATTATTGAGGATACCAGTGCCAGGATGAGCATCAACAGACTGAGTAAGTCGTGTAACATCTTGAGAGAGACGACCAACATCAAGTTTCAGAACACGGATCATTTCCAGTAAATGAGTTTTCTCCTCCAGAAGAGATGTGATCCTTTCCTTGACAGAAACAGGAGAGTCAGCTTGAAATTCTTGAAGTTGAGAAAGAAGATCTGCACAAGACTGTTCAAGTTCAGCAATTTTATCAGCCTGAGCACAAACTGCATTAGATTCATCAGACCACTTTACAAACAAAGTTTTGTAGGCTTCAATGAGGACAGAGTCACTAATCTCGTTGTTATCATGAAAGATAGATATAGAGTCTGAGTTCTTGTGGGAAGAGAGAACATCAAATATGTGAGCAAGGAAGTCATCAGAGATCTTTTCGTCAGGAAGACCAGTTGGGCTATTAAAATCTGATCCAGCAAGACCAGAGAGAGCCAAGGAGAGCTCTATATTTTCTTCAGAGGAGGAAGTACATTGACTCACAAAAGCAAGAAAATTGTTTGATCCACCATCAGTCTCATCATCATCACCAGACTTGATGCTCTGGTCATCATCTGATAAAGTAGAATTGTAGCTCTTTTGTTGACGCCTGTTGAAGTTAGGGCATTCAGATTGGATATGCCCAAAACCTTCACATTCATGACATTGAATGCCTTTTCCTTTTGCTGCTTGACCCGACACACGATCTTGATTGAAACGCCGAGGCTGAGAGGTTGGCCTGAAATTTTGAGATGACTTAGTTTTGTAGTTGCTGGTCATAGGTTTCTTGTCAAATCTTTTCATAAATCTACCAAAATTCTTAGCCAAGAGAGCCAGAGATTCTTCATATGAGTCTGTAATATCATCACCTCTGAAAGAGGAAAAATTTGGGCCGGTCGAATTCAACGCCAGGTTACGAGATTTTGAGACAAAGTTACTCGTCAGAGACATTTCATAGGTGAGAAGAGATCCAATAAGCTCATCAACTCTCATGGAGGAGGTGTCATGAACTTCATCAATAGTGGTGACCTTGATTCTGAATCTTTCAGGCAGAGACCTAAGAATCTCCTTAACATTTTTTGCGTCACCCATAGGTTCACCCAGAGAATGAGATTCATTAGAGAGATCTCGAACACGAACATAAAATCGTTGATTGATTCATCTTCTGCCATTTTCAGACTTTCAAACTTGGCAGTGAGAAGTTGCAAGCGAGAGTTCTTTACTTTATCTGTTCCTTCATAGGTGGTTTCAAGAATGTCCCAAGCCTCCTTTGCACTTTTGCAGGTGTTGATTAACCGAAAGACATTTTTGTCAACTCCATTGTAAATAGCATTAAGAGCCTTGGAGTTTGAGAGAGGGGCTTCATCATCAATAGCAGACCATTCAAGAGCAGGGACATCTTCAACAGTAATTCCATCAGCAAGAAGTCTCTTAGGAGTACTCCATCCCACAACAACTGATTTCCAAGTTTTTTGATCAATAGACTTTATGAAAGCACCCATACGAGCTTTCCAGTAGGGATAGTTTTGCCCGTCAAGTAACGGCGCCCGACTAACAGAGCCACCTTCTCTGAATGTATCCATTAGAGAACAAGAGACAGCAAACAAGACAAGATCGAAAAACCCAGTAGCTTAGGGCTCCCACTCTGATACCAAATGAAATAGAGGAATCTTGTGATCGGCTGAGATGTTACATAAGGTGTTCCTGCCACACAAGATTACAACACGAATACCATTCTGTAAAAGACACAAGCACGATGTTAACCCAGTTCGGCAACTGCCTACGTCTGGGGGGATAGCTTATCCCGGTGACTTAGATTACTTTATAATGAAAGAACAAAGTTACAAAGGTTACACAAAGACATCACGGATTCTTTGACCTAACACTTCCTATCTCTCAAAGTGAATCTACCTAAGGCTCCCCCTTAGAGTGAGCACTTCTCACTTAGTCACACTAGTTAGGAACACGTCCTAGATAATGTTTACAACAAGGAAGGGAAATAAAAGATGCACTTACAGAAAACCTTTTCCTTCTTAAAGCTATTCCAAGAACAAGAAGACGCAAGAAGAAAAGCAAAGGTTGAACTTGCTAGGGAGACGTCTTTAGAAAAATGCATAAACCCTAGATGTTGCGAGAGAGGGTTTATATACTCCAGTGTCATGCCAAAAGTCCAAGGTAACCAAGGAACCAGCGGATAATAGACTGGCGCCAAAAAGCAACTAGGAAGAAGGTACAGGATGACAGGGACAACATCTTCTGAGAAGCAAGGGACAACTGGAGGGACATCAGGGTTTTGACGAAGCAACAATGCCAATCTGTACTAACACAATTTTTAATGAACTAAGCTTTAAAGTGGAACGAAGATGCGGGGTCTTCCAAAGGAGAACCGTTATCAAAGTGACTTGATAAAAGCCCACATCTTAGTTGTACACTTAGACTTATTGTTTAAAATAATCCTCTCGTAGAGGTTATGCGTTAAAAATAAGTGACCAAAGTTTATGGTAATTAGTAAGAATTAGAAGTTGTGACTTCTTGGATGGTTCGAACTAAATAGTTATGTGTCACGACTATGAAAGGAAATTAATTGCGGTTTTCACTAGGGAAAGTAAATAATCATTTGTGTTCATAATACCATGACTTATTTATCGCTTTTCAAACCATATTAGGATTCTTCATACATGCAATTCAAATTGTAGCACATACTAAATTTATTTACTTTATTTAAATTTCAGCAAAATGTCTTTTAATCCACTAAAAACAATTTGAGTTCGAACAAACTTGAGAGTGGGAATTACGTTGATTGGAAACGTAACCTCGACATCATGCTGACGGTGGAAAATCACAAATACGTTCTCACAACCTCGTGTCCTCCAGCTCCGAGTAGTGACTTGAGAAAAAAGGACAAGAACGCCTATGATGGGTGGATGAGGTCCGACGAGATTGTTGTAAGCTATATCTTAGTGTCTACAAGAAATATGTTGCAACAATCTCATCGGGACATTTTAATAGCATATGAGATGTCGTACAAAACTTTATTATTGAATAATGTTTATTATGTTCCATATTTTTGCAAGAATTTGATTTCTTTCGGTCGTTTAGAAGAAAATATTTTCAATTTTAAAATCAATAATGGTATTGAGATTTATATTGATGATTCGTTTTTAACTAAAACTCATCGTGTGGAATCTATATATTATTTATATCCAAATGAGCCGACAATCTTGGACACCGAAGTGAATAGCGATTCACTTAGGAATCATAAGATGTTTCATAGTGATGAAAGTGACGACACATATCTATGGAACTCACATCTTGGACATATTGGCCTTGATAAGATTAAGAGGTTTATAAAGGATGGTCCTTTGAAGTCTTTAAGCGTGGGATCCATGCCCACGTGTGAAGCATACCTTGAGGGTAAGATGACCAAGACACCTTTCCATTTGAAAGGTCTAAGAGCCATACAGGTATTGGAACTCATACATAGTGATGTATGTGGGCCAATTAACATCCAACCAAGAGGAGGTTACGAGTACTTCGTAACCTTCACTGATGACTTCTCACGATTTGGTCATGTTTTCCTAACGTTACACAAATCGAATATCTTTGAAGTGTTCAAAAAATATCGGGCTTTGATTGAGAAGAAAACAGGAAAAAAATCAAAATCCTTCGATCAGATCAAGGGGGAGAGTATTTGACTAGAGAGTTCGAAGATCTTCTTAGAGAAGAAGACATTCATTATCAGCTTATGGCACCTGGCACTCCATAGAAAAATGATGTGTCAGAGAGAAGGAATCAAACTCTTCTAGATATGGTGAGGTTGATGATGAGTTACTCATCCTTTCTTGATTTGTTTTAGGGATACGCCTTAGAAACGACAGCTTATATTCTGAACCAGGTTCCGTCGAGAGATGGTGTGGTAGAAAATCTATTTTAAACCACATCAGAATATGGGGTTGTCCAGTACATGTGCTGAGACAAAAGACTAGCAAGTTGGCAAGTCGTTCAAAATTGTTCCTCTTCATAGGATATCCTAAGAGACGAAAGGGTACACACTCTATAGTCATGCTGACAAGAAAATATTCATTAGCACGAAAGTTAGGTTTCTTAAAGAGGACTACAGGAAGAATGCAGTACCAAGAAGCAAACTTGTGCTTAAGGAAATGTTGGGTGAAGTAGCGGGTACTTCATAGCTTAGGACTGGTCCTAACCCAACAGTGCAAGAGCCATAACCGGAAAGTGAGCCCTCTGTGATTCGTCACAGTAGCAGGTTTGTATGACAACATGAACGATACATGTTTATCGGAGAGGTTTACACTGCAGTCGCATACAAGGAGGAATATGATCCAGTATCATTCTCCCAAGTGATGCAGGGTTCCGAGGCAAACCTATGGTAAGAAGCCATGAACATTAAAATCCATTCGATATATATCAACAAAGTTTAGAAGCTTGTAGATCTACCAGAAGGTATTAAACCTGTTGGGTGTAAATGGATTTACAAGAAGAAAAAACGACCTGATGAAAATGTTGGAACATTTAAGGCACTACTTGTGAAGTTCACACAAAAGGAAGGTGTCAACTATGAGGATACCTTCTCGCCAGTTGCGATGTTGAAGTCCATCCGTACTCTTTTATCCATTGTTGGCGCCTTTGATTATGAAATCTGGCAGATGGATTTCAAGACTGCATTTCTGAATGTAAATCATGACAAACGGATTTATATGGCTCAACTAGACGGGTTCATGGAGAAAGGCAAGAAGGCGAGGTTTGTGTGTTCCAGCTTTCATACGACAGTTCATAAACTATTGAATCGCTTGTTGTCTAGCCTGACGCCCTTTCCCTCCAAACATCTCTTGGAGATTGTAGAGCATGTCATAAGCCAAACCAATATCACGATGTTGTTGTTGGAACACATTGTTCATAGATGCTAAAATATAGCACCTCGTAATCTCATTGGATTGGAGCCATGCAGCTAGAGCGTCCTTTTTTTAGTCGAATCATCATTCATTTTAGGAGGACATGGGGTGGTGAGTACTCATTTGTGCTTGTCCGCAGTAAGGACGATGTCTAGGTTACGTTTCAGTTCTACGTAGTTTTCCCCTTCCAACTTATATGAGGAAATGATAGTCGAGAGAGGGTTTAGAAACATATTGCTGAAAATTCAAACAATTTATGATTAGTCTTTTGTTTAGAATTTTAAGTTTTTAAGTTTGAACAAGAAAAATCCAAAGTTGTTATGAAAGAAAAGACAATTTACTCCTTTGAGGGAAGGCGGCAAAGAGTCGCCCTTCATAAGTACAAGACACATTAATTGCATAGTCCTGATGTCAATACATCAATTTTTTTTGCAGAGCCTTGAGGGAGGATTACTATAGATTGAGTCTAAGTGTGTAACAAACTAGTTAGTTCAAAAGATCTACTTTGAAAATGATCCACCAAGGGGAGGCCTTGTTTCATCGTTTCACTTTTGAATGAAGCTCTACCAGCAATGTTAAGGGAAAAACGCAGTTGGGTACTCTCATTCAAGAGAGGGTCATGAGGGTGACTCTTAATCTGGTGACATTTGCACTTATCATTTGTCTTGGGGATCATGGATTGCAAACAACAAGTACAGCCATCCCACTTAGATTTTAGAGTTGGCATATCTTCTCTTGTACGTTTGGAAACATGTTTCCTTGAGTATAGGAAGATAGAGTACAATTCTAGAAAAATGAGCCCTAAAATGATGTTGATAGGAGAGCAGTGTTAAAGCGCTAAGGCACATCGAACGTAACTCGGACTTTTTTCCTAATTTTTATCTACTAAAGAAAGTGTGTGAGATACAAAATGCTAAAGAAAGGGCGGAGGGGGAGGGAGACGACGGCGGAGGAGGAGCAGAGGGAGGAAGTCGGCGGCCGGGGTTAGGGCGTAGGCCTAGTCGGAGGTTGGGGAGAAAAGGACAGAGGAGAGTGAAAGGAGAATGAAGAAAAATGAGGAGGGAAGGGAGGCTCACGCAATTTAAATCCCTATGAACATTAGAAGCGACTAGTCGCTTCTAATGTCTGTCAAAACCAAAACAACGACGTTTTGATAAGTGGGAGCATTAGAAGCGACTAGTCACTTCTAATGTCGCTTCTAATATCCCCGGGGTGAAATTTTGGCGGAGGAATTTTGGAGCCAAATATTTGGGGCATTAGAAGCGACATTAGAAGCGATTAGTCGCTTCTAATGCCCAAATATGCTGAAATATTTTGCGCGGAGGGTGCGAACAAATATTTTTGGCATTTAAAAGCGACAAGCCGCATCTAATATGTCGACTACAACAATTAGAAGCGACTAGTCGCTTCTAAAAGTCAAAATATTCATATTATGGGAAAAATTGGGGTATTTACGTTAGAAGCGACTAGTCGCTTCTAATGCCCAAATATCGCTTCTAATTCCCCCCGTCGCTTCTAAAGACATCTTTTGTAGTAGTGCCTTGGCACTTGGACGTTTTGAGATTGCACATCTCCCTACAACTAGTCTTTACGTGTTCTTGTCACCTTCCTACAAGGCATCTTCATGGTGGTTGAGCGCGTGTACGTTGATAAGCATGGTTGCTTCATGAAGAGTGGAAGAAGTTTGGAGTTTAAAATTCTGATTAGAAAATCTTGGACTTGTGGAATGCCAAACAGTTTGAATTTAAAAGGTCATAAATGACACATCTGGTATCCAAAAGAGCTTAAATCAATTGCATTGGATAGCTAACATTTGTACCTTTAATTTGGTTCATGAAGCACTAATTTTCATACTCCGAGCAAAAGGTTATGACCATTTTACCAAGGCATAACGATTTGTCAAGAAATATGAATATAATTAAAAGTACGTTGTATTAAGGCGTATGAGAAACAAAGTGTATTGAAGGTGTTTTAAGGTGAAGATAAGTGTTAATTATATGTTATGTTAACATATTAATAACAAGATCACTATTTTATTATTTTATTGAAAAAAAAACGATTTCAAAAATGTTTTTTTAACATGTTATCCATAATACTATTCAGAACTGATTCTAATGTAATTAAATAGCATCCATAGGTTGTTGAAAACTAACATGTTATTTATTTTAAGCCACACACAATAAAATAAAAAAATCTAGAAAGCAAACTTAGCATATTCATTATACAAATTTCGGAAAACAATTTCTTTTATAATGGATTTGACAACATGTTCATGTTCAAACTTTTAACCATGCTCTGATACCATTTGTTGGAATTGATTTAGGATTTAATAATTAATTATCATATCTTTTATGGTAGAATATAAAAAATTATTTTCAAACGGGTAAAACGATTTACAACCTAGACAAAGTGCATGAACATGTTGACAATATATAAGGAAAGAACTTAATACATTTTCCTTGTCGTTTGATCTTCGAGACCCTTCTCGGATGAAGATCCTTCGTCCCACTTCGCTCTTTCTCGTCTTTTAATTCTATCACAAGATTCTTCAAGTGTATAAAGAGTTTAGTAAGTGGGCGCTATTAAACACTATGAATCAAGAACGAGTCTTTAATCAAGAACTAATACTCTAGATCAGGTGAGGATCTAGGTGCCTAATAAAAGAATAACCTAAAAGAGTTATGTTTTTCTTTGTAAGAGTGTTGGTCTATTTATAGGATTGAGAAATAATCTAAAAGAGTAGTTACCTCTTTTTATTACTTTCTCATTCTCTAAATATTACGAATAAAAAAGAATAATTCTCTTTCTTCTTTGAACAATCTAATTCTGGCTGAGCACCCTATACAATCGATTCTATATAAAGTTGTTTCCTCTTTTCTTTTGGGCAAGTATCAATATATAATAATAATAAGAGATAAAAACTTGGATCTAGAGTATAGCTTTCTCAAATGAATAGATTGAAGTTATGAAATGACATGTCTCATTTCAAGATTAAGGCAACCACGATACAATTCATGCATAGTGACCTTGAGACAGAAGAGGTTAAATGATTTGTTCTTACATTATCTCTAAAGGTGCACTGGTCAATTCAGTATCTTCAGAAGATACACAAGATGAACTATAGAGTTCTCTACTCTCTATGCCTCATAATCAGACATCATAGATTCTTCCAACAATAATACTAGGACCAATTGTGCGATGATCTTTAGATTCTGAATATTTCGTTTTAAGCAAACTGTGAAGAGTTTGTTCACGCAAATCTACATTTGACTTTTCATACGTTGTTAGGTTTGATTAAGGACTATAAGACTATTGAATATCATAAATCTTCAAACAAACGAAAAATAAATTATTGAAAATTTCAAATTTTATTAATTTAATCAGCAAATTACAATAAGGACTCGTGAGAGATTTATATTACATCAATATGGAAATAAATAATCTTCTTGTGGGCATCTTTACCAACATAGTTGTCAGATCTACACAAGTTGACGGAGCGTTGCGTAGGTGGGCTGGAGAAGGGATGTGAATGAGACTGAGGTTGAGGGTTGGTGGATGTGAGTTGAAAATTTTCATTCATTCGATCCCAGCATGCCGCAGCCGTATTACGTGGTTTTGCACAAATTTGGCAGATGGGTCATGAACTGGCATGTATCGATAGTCTACCTCCATTGTTTCTACCATGATTGCCTCGTCCATGAAACATGTTCCTACTTCTCGTGTCGGTGTAGTTGACCATCGGACTGTGGAGCTCATACACAATGTTGCACACCACATGTTAGATGCGTGTCTTCTAGAGAGTGTCATTGCCAGAACTTCTTACACCAAGATTTCAACTCCGGTGAGATCTTGGCTTTGAATTTGTTGGTCACCATGACTACTAAATAATCATATTCTGTTGGGTGCCCCATCAAGATGTTTGTGATGAGATCTGTGTTGGTAATCTCATTGCCCGCAAGGAACAAAGCATTTGTAATCGACTCCATCTTAGCGAAATAGTCGGAGAGTGATAGGTTAACCTCTCTTGTTTGAAGTTGCAGGTTAAGAGGCATGATCCTTGCTCTTGACCTAACTGCAAACAAAGATTCGAGTGCTACCCATAAAGCTTGAGAAGTTCTTATGCGTGTTACTGATCTTAGAGTCGTTGTACTGAGAGATGAAAGAAGCTTCCTCAGCAAAAACTGGTCCTCTCTTATCCAAACAAAGATTCGATTTGGCTCTGTAGACCTGACTCCAATTGCGATGATCACATTGAACGGATCTGGTTGAGCTTTGGTTCCATCAATAAACCCCTGCAAGTTGTGCCCTATAATGGCTGGAAGTACTTGTGAGCGCCACACTGAATAATTCTCCCTGTCAAGTTTGATTGAAACCACTTTATTGAGTGTGGTTGCAAACTAAGAAGCAGTCGGATTTTTTGAGGGAGTAGTTGATCGTTGGAGACAGAGAAAGACACCTTATGTCGTCATTGTCAGCTCTGATACCAAGATAATAATATATATATATATATATATATATATATATGTATTTATGTGTATATATATAATGAAATAATAGTAACGACTCTCTTACTGTAATTGCTTATGCATTTATGTGTATATATATATAAGGAAATAATAATACGACTCTCTTACTGTAATTGTTTCTGCATTTATTGATGATGATAGCAGTACAGTGTTCTATTTATAAGCTGAGAAATAAAATCATAATCAATAGGAAATTGCTCTACACTTTCCTTTGATAGCCTGTCCATCCTAACTATTAGCGTCTACGTGGCACGGCGAGCTGCTAGCGCAATGACACTGTGGGCTGGGCTTAACAGAATGGTCAGCTCGTCTGCATGGGCTTGACGAAAAGTGATTGACGTGAGGTGCATGGCAGTTAATAAAGAAACTCACTGGTTAATTAGATGTAAACTAATTTGTACCTGTCTAATTATAAAATGGTAAAAGTCTAAGTGGCGAATTGGTAAAAACTAATAAATTCATGGATAATATAAGAGAAATTTAATTTTATAGACCAAGAAACATTAAAAATATCTAGATTAGACCAATCTTGTTAAAAATATTTAAAATTGGACTTTAGGCTCAAAATCAGACAAAAATACATTTCAATTCATTTATAGAGTTTATTAAAAGTTTCAATCTCATTTTTACCTTTAAATTCATTCAAATACACCATAAATCCATTGAAATCACTTAAAATCATCGAAATAATGAGTATGTTACTTCATTAATTATGTTTAAATCATTTTTTTGGTTGTTTTTGGTGTTAGAATCGTTTTTCGATCGGAAAAAAATAAGTTCGTAAAAAATCTGGATATTTTTGTACGATGGTTTTGAATGAAGGTCATTGTAGACCATCGTGAGACATCCTACGCCATCGTACGATGGTATACAATCATCGTACGATGATGTACGGTGGTCTATGACATCGTACGATGGTCTACGATGACCTTCATCCAAAACCATCGTAAAAAAAATATCATATTTTTGACAAATTTATTTTTTTCTGATCGAAAAACGAGTCTAACACCAAAAATAATCAAGAAAATGATTTAAATATAGTTAATGAAATAACATACTCATTATTTTGATGATCTTAGATGGTTTTAACAGATTTATGATATATTTTAGTTGATTTGGAGATAAAATTGAGATTTAAATTTTATAAATAAGCTGAAAGTCAATTTATCCAATTTAAAGTTTAAAAGTGTCGGTTTAGATAATTTTAAAAAGATAATTCGGTATATTTTTAATGTTTTTAAAAAGTTGGAGTTCTAAAAAAGTAAAACTGTTATCTCAAATAAAAAAAGAATATGTAAAACACGATTCATTAAAAAACCTAGAACTCAATTGATACAGGTCAATAGCGAAGGTTAACGATGGAGAAGATAAAGGTCGTGGGAGTTGTGGGCGGTGGTCAAATGGGCTCCGGAATCGCGCAACTCGCGGCCGTACACGGATGCGAAGTTTGGCTTGTGGACTCAGACCCAAATGCTCTCTCCAAAGCTACCCAATCCATTTCTAATTCCCTTGATCGTTTAGTCTCCAAAGGACAATTCACCAAGGTTGTTAGTCTCTCTCTCTCACTTATATATATATATATATATATATATATATATATATATATATACATATATATATATATATATTAACCTCTCTCTCTCTCTTTCACTCTCTCTCTCTCTATATATATATATATGTTGTTAGTATTTATCAAGCTTGTATTTTGGGGACGAATAATTTTAGTATGAAAGTCTTGGATCACTAGAACTGGACCTTGGGTTTAGATCTTTCGGTCTTACCTTTAGCGTTCATTCTTACCTTTAGCTTTCATTCATTCACACACATGATTTTGGTCCTTGTTCTTTTTTGTTGTACTGAAATCTGCAGTAATTGGTTGAAATAATTAATGCTTCATTTAAATAATAATTGTTTCCAAGGAAATTGATTAAAATTAATTATAGTGGGAATATCTCAGGGCAACTTAACTGGTTATACATATAGTAGTTGAAAAATAAATTATTGAAATAAACCTGAGCTTCTCCTTATGATGAGGGAATCTAGTTGAATCTCAAGATGTTTGTCAGTGACTATCAAAGATTGTATTGTACGCTGATAAAGTTCGTATTTTGAAGAGAAATTGGGATATTTTTGTCATCGCGTTACAGAATTAAATGCAGAAGAATTACTTTATGACAAAGTTTGCATCTTTAAGAGAAATTAAGATAGTTTTGCATTGTTCCGATAAAGTTCGTATCTCTTTAAAATAAATTAAGATGGTTTCAATTCTGTTCTGCTCGACTACTGAGCTCAATGCTATCTGGTTTCATCTGATTAAAATGTGGAATCTTTAACACATTACAAAGTTCAGCTTGTCATAACTTTTATCATTCAATTTAACAGGATGTTGGTTCGGAGGCTTTGAAGCGCTTACGATGCACATCAAACTTGAAGGACCTTCGTTCGGCTGATCTTGTAGTCGAAGCTATCGTAGAGTCCGAGGACATCAAGAAGAAGCTGTTCAAAGAGCTTGACGAAATCACGAAGCGCTCCACCATTTTGGCCTCTAATACGAGCTCAATATCAATAACTCGTCTAGGTTCGGCCACTACGAGACCAAGCCAGGTTTTTTATTTATACTCTTCCAATCATGTCGCCTAGTTATTAATAATTAACAGTTAATATGCGATTCTGTTTCTCCGTCCCAAGGTGATTGGCATGCATTTCATGAACCCTCCTCCGATTATGAAGCTAGTTGAAATTGTGCGCGGTGCAGATACATCAGACCAGACCTTTGACATCACAAAGTCCTTAGCGGAACGGTGATCTCACTTTAATTCCTACTCTAGTGTTCTAGGGGCAGAATATAATTTGATTAGTTTTACTTTCTTAAGAATTTACAAAACAAAGTAGTTATTATAACAAAATTTAGCCAAGTAAGTCATCAAAACATCGCGAATTGAGAAATAGCTAATTTTTTGTTAATTTTTGTAAATAACCAAATTGACTATGTGGCATAAAATTCGTGAATTTTTATTACTTGTTTGCCCTTTTGTTTCGTGCAGTATGAGATATATTTGGTAATTTTTATTTCAAAATTGGAATTTTTGTTTACTGTTTCAGCCCTCAATCTTTTTGCAAAATTTTGTAGTAGTAAATTCTAAAATCGGCCGTCCTTTGAGTTATTTTAAACTTTTTTTGGTAAATCATTTAGGATGACTATCTACACAAAATTACAAAAGATGAACTATTTCTCGATTCACTTAACTTCGCCGCGAGTGGCTATGAACACTTATTAAAAAGGACTAAAATGCTTCAAAACATTAGTTTATGGATCATTTTGGACCAAAGTACCACATGGATAATAGTTTAGACACTATTTTTGCTATAAAAAAATCAAAACATAAATCCATAATCATTTATTTTGATTCGATTTCATTTTCTGCCTTAAAAAAAGGTTTGGGAAGACGGTGATATGCTCTCGAGACTTCCCGGGATTCATCGTGAACAGGATTCTGATGCCGATGATAAACGAGGCGTTTTTCACGCTGTACACGGGCGTGGCCTCGAAAGAGGACATCGACACTGGAATGAAACTGGGGACGAACCACCCGATGGGGCCTTTGGAGCTGGCGGACTTTATCGGGCTCGACGTGTGTTTGTCCATCATGAAAGTTCTTCACTCTGGCCTCGCAGACACCCGATACGCTCCCTGCCCGCTTCTCGTCCAGCTCGTCGATGCTGGTCGTCTCGGCAGAAAACGAGGCATCGGTGTTTATGATTACTCGGCTACCAAATCGGTCAAACTATCATCTTCTAGACTCTGAGCTCACATGCCTTTGCTAAGTTCACCTGGAAATTCTGTTCCCTTATCCAAGGATAATAGGTTGATATTGTAGAAATTGTAAAGGGAAGAGGAAGACGAATTTGAGAGAGTGAGGGAGAGACAAGCAATGGGAGCTTTGCAAAGCTAAAACACAAGTATTACCAAAAAAATGTATAAATAGAATAAATAAATAATAAAATATCAAATACCTTTATATTTTAATAGACATAGCATTTGAGATCGCTTCTATCTCTCAGAATATCATCTTTGTACATTTTTTCTTTTTTCTTCGTTTAATTGCAGTAGTACTTAGGGGAGTCAAAGGGGTGTTAACTCCTTTAATCTTACCCAAAAAATTTAAAGTAAAGATTAAATATTTGACCGACAAGTTTTGGGAGAAGATACCCTTTTAGCCAAATTTTAAAGTTCATTATTTACTTTAACCTTAGGTTGATTTTGGGTGCTTAAAAAAGACTAAAAAATAAATTGAACTTATTATTTTAACCTTAAAGCTCCTGGAATGTAGTGGAGTAAGCATTGTCTCTTACAGCCTCTTACTTTCAGTTTTTCTATGAATTTTCGGTGTGACATGTGAATCCAATTTACAATAACCGGATATGCTGGGATATTTTTCACCCTTCACTTATAGGACACAGATGTTCCAAGTTCATTTAGCCTAGTTGTTTGAAAATAATGCTAATAAAGTAGCTTTTTTTAAATATAAAAACATTATCCTAAATCACATGGCTTGTACCCTTATTTCTTCATTATCTAAAGTAGTAGGCCATATATTCAACATTTTAACAAGAAAGTGAGGTCATGAAATCTGTATTAATTCTAGAGGCAATGAGTGAGCTAATCCTCTTACAAAACAAACCATTCGTGATGATGTATTACTATCGTCTCATGTGTGGTAAAAGTAAAACTAGTGGGAAAAAGAATGCGAGTGACTCTATTATTGGTGGCGGTTTGGAATCTTTTGTGTGAGACAAGATAAATCAGAAAGACCCATGTTTTGATGCATAGTTTACTTTCAACTTTCGTAATTGGCGATCCAAGGCCTATCAAGGAAAAGGGCAGTGAGTATTTCTTATTCATCAGTGATTACAAAGAGCCCCACCAAAAGCTGTCATGATGAGGTCTTGAAAGTGATTGTAGTGGGATCCACAGGACATATATGTAAATTCATCTATTTATTCATTGTATTTTTCATTTCTTTTTTAATTTGTGTACGCAATATAAAGGAAGATAGAAAGTGAACAAGGTGAGTTTTTGGGTGTATATTCTCTGGGAAAAGGGCAAGAAGAGAAAAGGAGATATGAAGTTCTTATTTCAGTGTCCATGCTGTTCCTGTTTTTGCTTCATGAAGCCAAAGCAAGGCAAGCCAAAGGCCAAAGAAGAGAAGAAAGAAGTCAAGAAAGAAGCAGTCAAGAAGGAAGAGAAGAAAGAAGAGAAAAAGGAAGAGAAGAAAGAAGAGAAGAAGGAAGAGAAGAAAGAACAATGAAAAATGCATATTCTTTCACTACCCTTTAATCATACTGCTGAGTGAGGATGAGAAAAGAATGTAATGTACCCTATTTTATTTTATGGTAAAATGGAAAGCTATCTTTAAGAACTTGAAAGGGGATTATCGACTCTGAAAATCGCAGTCGATGATGATCCTTTGTGGTAATAAGTTAAGTTTTTTATTTGCTAGTTTTGTAGCTTAATAGCTATATAGATCTGTGCATTTGTTTGATTATTGTTGTTTCAATGCCACATTTTGATTTTGATGTATCAATGTCAGATCTTATTTAGAATAAGCAATATGAAACTTTAGTTCATTAGCTATTTAGGTTCTTTTGATTATTGCTGTTACAGTCAAAGCTCACACTTGTTTTTGTAAAGAACAAGACTTTCAGCTACAGATGTAATATTAATTATTGGAACCCATAGATACAATGTTAAATTAATAAGTAGAAACAATTAAATCTCAGGATCACATAGATTCATGCCGCTATTCCATTTTACAAATTTATTAGATTTTTTTTAGAGTCAGAGATGAGAAAGATACTAAATGCGTGACATGCACATAATCAAGCATTCTAATATATTTTAAGCTTAATAATTTGATATTACAGTGGGGATCAAATAATTCCAAAAAGAAGAAGAATAATACATGTTTATTACAAAAAATTGGAAAAGAAGCAGCTTCAGAGTGAATATATCTCAGTTTCTTTGTTCTTTAAGCAAGATAATTAATTCTTAAAAAAGAAAAAGAAAATAATCCAACTAACATGAAAAGGTTAAAATTTGTAGTACATGTACAATAAAACTTGTAACGAATAGAAAAGCATATCCGATGTACAATAAAACTTGTAACGAAAATAGTTTCAAAAAAAAAACTTGTAACGAATAGAAAAGGTTAAAAGAAAATATTGTTTGAGAAATTTTTAATTATTTTTATTTGGCATGTTCAAAGAATTCTCACGAAATGAAGTAACTTATAGTTATAACCGGGTTATTTCATTTTTATTAATTTTTTTTTTTTATACAACAATCATTCAAAGGATGACCTAATCGAAAATGCCAAAGTTTATAAGAGGACGAGTTTGGCAATTTGGTAGTTAAAAAAGTACTGCAAAGAGTTAAGAGACATTTTAGGAGACAACTGAGACTGTGACACGGCTTTACACAAATTTGAACGCTCTTCTAGCTTAATTTGATCTTTGTCAAACACATAAAATCCATGTTTAAGCGGCCTTCTAAAATAACTTTCGTGGAAATCTGGTGTTTAACAAAACAAACAGATGAGTGAAACTCAAAGAAAACACCATTATCGACACAGAACTTAGACACACTAAGAAGATTTTTGGATATTTGGGGAACATGAAGAAGAGACTTCAAAGAAAGATTTTCATATGTGTATGGGGATTGAAAAGTACTATGTCCAACATGTTTAATTGAAAATCTCTTACCATCACCAATGTGAACCTGCTCTTGTCCAAAGTACTCCATCTTCACGTCAAGATTGTGCTCATTGGCAGTGACATGGTTCGTAGCACCTGAGTCCGGGTACCACTCACACTCTGGACTGTACCACTGTTCAACACAATGGTTTGGATTGTGCCAGTTCGACTCCTGAGCTTCATCCGCCTGAATATTTAGGGCAATCATATGACCTTGCACAACACCACTGGAGTTATGTGAACTCGTTGACGCCAGCTGAAGCTGAGCAGGACCTTTGAATGTTTCATCAAATCGATAGAAGCATTGGAGAGCTAGATGCCCTAGCTTACCACGGACTTGGCACTGTGGCCTCGATTGGTTAGACAAACCACGAGCAGAACCTCCACGACCTCGAAAACCACCACCTCTCGGCACGAATCCGCGATTCGAAAAACCTCCTCTGAACAGAGTGAATATCATTCCGAGCAAAACATTTCATACTCACTCGATAGACATTCACAGATCGCATCAACACGTTCTTGCACAAAGAATGATTGACCAACAAGAATAAGCAGATCTACCAGCTTCCGAACTTTCAGTAAGTATTCATTCATCGTTGAATCATTTTTCTTCGTCCTTTGAAGCTGGAGTTTGAATTGAGTAACCTTAGCTTTAATTTGAGCAGAAAAGTATGTGTCAAGAGTCTTCCACACTTGACTAACAGATTCACAGCTTACGACTCAAACCAGCCTGTCATTGAGGTAAGCAACTAGGAGACAAGAAGTTAATCCTGACGAGTCCACACCTTGTAAGCTTGATTCACGCGATTCACAGCTTAATCACCTCGCTACAGAAATTTCACTGGAGGCACAACAGTACCAATGAGAAAGTCTTCAAGATCATGACCTCGAACAGTAGATAAAATTTGACGCCTCCATACAAGAAAGTTATTTAGACCTAATTTTATGGAAATATTGTTATTAAACACAACTAGAAAAGAATTATGAAAGGTCATTGTAGGTGGTGAAGATTCTGCAGCTGCAGATGCAGATCCAAAGAGTATTTCAGATGTTGAATGCATGAAGAAGAAGAAGAAGAAGAAGAAGAAGAAGAAGAAGAAGAAGAAGAAGAAGAAGAAGAAGAAGGTTGATCGGAGAAAAGTCGATCAACAAATTTATAAATCTTGCAGCTCTATACCATGTTAGAGTTTATGATGAGTGGTGAAAAGGAGAAAGAGAGTAATGTTGCGATTGTTGGAAATTACTTAACGATTTAAGTAGATTATTATTAAACATAAAAAATTATGTGCGGAATTAATAATAAAAACGATCTAGCATATTAAACTATTTAATATTTAACAACCTATTGGCATTAAAATCACAAGCATGTGAATTAACAATTAATTCAAAACATAAACATGCTAACTAACAATTAATTCTAAACATGTTTATTCAATAAACTTAAACACACAAACATTCATATAAACAATTTATATATTTTGTGCGTATTTAAAGTTATCGAGAACTTACATCGTCGAGTTATAAATAAATCGGTCGAGGAATTGTGCTCGAGTTCGAAACGAGAATTTTCAAGCTTCTCCAATTCCGGAAAGTAAGGCTCCTCGTCACGTCACTACGTCGAAGAAGAGCAAGACTTGGACTCCTCGGTGGCAGCTCCTAGAACCGGGCTTGGGCAGAGCTTGCAGGGAGCTGGAGGAAGCAAGTGACGTTGCTGATTCTGGGCGCGGCAGCGAGGCGCGAAGCAGCTCCAAGGCGCGGCACTGGGCAGCGTCACGGAGGAGGCTTGGCTCGGACCTGGGCTTGCTGGTGGCATCACCGGGAGGCTAGACTCGGCGGAGAAAGGCAGCGAGGCGCAGAGATGCTGTTAGGGCGCTGTCAGGCGCTGATGCGCGCGGATGGGCGGAGGCAGATCGCAGGCGAAACTTCGCGACGACGCTGAGAGCTCTTGGAAGCTCGGATCGGTACGCCGTTTTTTGCGTTGCGTCGGAAATGAACTGACTTAAATGGGTTTGGAAAGAGATATGGGTTTTCAGACTCAGATTCGTCGGATTCATCGAATCTTTGGTTCGGAGGTAAGATTTCCGGAAAAATAAATTTTAATGAAAATGGATCAAACAACCACAAGTTGATTCAACGATGACACAAGAAGAAAAACGAGAAGATGAGTGTGGGCTCGGATGAATGCATATGAAGGAAAAACGAAGACAAAATTTCGTCATCCTTGGTGTAGGTATGGTCGGCCAAGAGGGAGAGAGAGGGGGCTGACTATTCAGCCTAAATATAATGAGGAGAGTTTAACCAATGGTTTCCACAAACCCTTTATTTATAGGCATTATTAAGGAGCTTTCATGCGGGCTTTTGTTGAACCAATATACATCCCAAAACCATCCTAATTGCCGACCCTTGTGTCCTATTTTTCTCTCAATTTTGTTTCCCACATTGCCTTGATTTAATTTCCAAATTCGACTTAATTTAGAACTGTCATCCATTTAATAACTTGTTATTAAATTGTTTCATGGTTATCGAATGTTCTCGTTTTATTTTCTAATATTGTTATTATGAATTCTCAAAAAAATTATTATCACAATAATAAAATTCTTTAATTCACAAAATTAATAAATAATGAATAACACATTATTCATTAATTCGCTTGGACCAATATTGAAAATCTCTAAGTTCATGCGCGCATATTTTTCCGTTTGAAGTCACAGAACCTTTCTATAATCGATCCTCGATGTACTTTACCAAAATACCCTTCGTGTGTATCAGTAAGTCCGGGGAATGTAAAATTACCGTTTTACCCCTAGAGTTATTATTTCACTAACTCCCTTGTTACCTGTGAATGAGAAAAACATAAAGTGAGACGTCAATACGTGTCACATGTTTTAATCAAGGAATCTCACATTCAATGATTATCTGGCCAGATTAATTCATTCACTTTCTCGTAACAAAGCATAGTGTGATACAATGACTTTCATTAATGTTTACACGTATTACATATCTGTGAATCACATAATCCAACACTACAACATTATGTCACCAACCGTCGGGTCAGATGCAGCAATTACATGACCATTGCTCATTGACAAATCAAATGACATAAAGTGCTCATCAACTATGCACTCACCTTAGGATTAAGGTAGTTATCGAAGTACCCCTCGTATGTGATCTTGGAGCTTCTAGATTAAACGGTTTTATATCGAGCTTCCATAGAATCACTAGGTCTTGTTCAACATCTTATATAAGATATCAAGAATGAAATCATAGAGTCACAACTCTCTATATCACATGATAAGATATCATGAGTCATTCAAACAATCGTTACTTAAACTCGAATGCTCAATCGGTCTTAAGATTGCGAACAAATGGTTTAAACTAGTCACAAGGGGTATCATGTCAAATCTGTATTTAACACCCTTTTCGCTGATGACAGTTTCAGAGCATAGCATACATACATAAACACAAACTATAAGAAAAGAATGCTTATTTATTAATATTAATGTTTCAGCAAAATATTACAAATAATAAATAAAATGTCTAATATTCTTCTTTGTGGGCACCAATCCCAACAACGATATTTTATAACGAAGTACGTAAGTGTACGTATCGAACAAGTAATACAGTGATAAACACAAGTATCGAACCCACAGAGACCTATCACGCTAACGGTTACTTAAATCTGTCGCAAATTGATTTTAAATAATTTTAAGTTGAGATGTGAACTAAACTAATGAATTCTAGCAAAAGACAATTAAAAGAAATAAAACAAGATTTAAAACTATAAAGAGAGCAAGGGACACGACTTCACCGGGTAGTTACAAACTTAGGGATTTCCGGGTAAGAACGCTTAAATATTCCTATGTATACTAATCTCATTCTCTCTCAAGTATTCACTAGTCTCTCCCGAGTGATCTAATGAACCTACACAAGTATCGGGTTAATTATCATTTCGGCCTTAAATCCTATTAACGCACCTACGAGCGTTAAAAACAAGAACACTAATAATTTCATAATCTCTAAATCGTCAAGCAACTTAAACAATTACGATGAATGAAATGAAGCACGAACATTAATTCTCTCTCAAGTAACTAAACATTCCTGTTAATCAATTCTAAAGGTGATCAGTCTTAAGAACGCTCTACGCACAATTTCACACAAGCACACACTTTTATGGAACATCTAGCAAATCAAACCCATCCAAACCTAGTTGATTCCTAACCCGGCTACATCGTAATCCCTCTAAAAATCTAGCCGCTAGTGGCGTTCATGAACATGATGATGACGATGAATGCAATTAAAATCAACAAAAACATAAGCGAATAAAGAAACGAAGTCATAATTGAAGAGTAATATGAATTCACAAACAAACGCAGTTCAAAAGTGATACAAAAGCATAAGAGAAAAGAATGAAAAAATATTGATGAAGTTTCGACGGCCGAAGTTATCAATTCCGGGAATTCCTTCTCTCCACAGTGATAGCTCTCCAAAATTGTCTTGAAAAAAAAACGTAATCAAAATAGAGGCTACACATGTGTTTTATAGTTGTTTAGGTCGAAACATCTTCTTGGACAGATCTGGACGTTCAAAACCCATCCGACGGCTCTTATTAAGCCAAAAACTGAGTTAAACCGCGTCAAGGAAGTGCACCTCGCGGCACGACTACTACTCCCCCCGGCGGGACATTCCAATTAGCGCATCCTCGCGGCGCGCATTTCCATCTTCAGGGATCTCGCGGCGCGATAAGACCGCGACCTCCAGCGCGAGAGCTCCCTGGAGCCTTCGTTTGTCGTCCAACATCATTTTTTTCGTGATTCGCTCCAATTCGGTTCCGTTTCGTCCAATAGTGTTTCGATCACGCTTTTATACCTGTATAGACTAAAACATACTGAAAACACATTTACACCATTAAAAACACTCGTGAACAAGCACAAATCCAAGCCTAATAATAACGAATTTGTACGTAAAATACGCACTTATCAAGTAAGAGAATGATAAAAGATAATGTAATAACATAGTATTTATAGCTTATTTATAGTCTTTGTACAAAATGAAATAAAAGCCACGTCATACAGACTGACTAATACTTATCAATGCGTAAACGCTGTAATTTTTTTCTATTATGTTTTAAATTAATATGTTCTCGTCGAGAACATAATCGTACTCTGTATCGGGCAAGTAAATTTGGGAGCTTCTCCGATTTCTCTACTTCGAGCGTCGCGATTCCATCCAGATTTGTCTTTCATAACTTCAATTTCCAGATTTTTTTTATTTATAAGCTATTGGTTTTGCTGTTGCAAATTATTTTAGGTTTACCGAATCGTTCTTACTTTCAAGTTATGCTCTTTCAATTTGTGATTGCAGTTAATAATACTGTTGATCCTGCTATTCTGTGTTGCCGTTTTCATCACGTTTATATAACATTTTTCATTGTCGTAAGTGCACATAAGGTGTTCCAGAAATTGTTCTTTCGTTTTATTTGCTGTGATTTTACTTTGGAAACGTTAACCTTTAAACAGTTTTGTACTTGTTGGTCTAGGCAAAGTCAGCATCACCAAGCGTTTTTTCACATTCAGTCACGATTGTATCGTTCAGTTTGTTCCTGGCTTGTCTGCGAACTATCGAAAGTGACGCTAAAAAAAATGCGAATCAGAATGTTAGTTTAGTAATTTGATTTCGTTAGAACATGGACTTTGTTATTAATCGAACATCAGATTCTTTTCATTAGAGATCCTTTGGTAAGACACGAATTCATTTATGCATATGACGTTCAAATCCTTAATTTGAGAGTGCTTGAGATAAAGTGACACATGAGAATGATGGAGATGTTGATGTAGCTCTTTTAAAGTGCTCAATTTTATCCACCGAATCAATTAAACCAGAAGAATAGCTATCACAGTTGGAGCGAGGCTCTTCTTTGTTGAACTCGTAAGCAGATCACGTGTAGCTCTGATTCAGTTTGATTTTTGAAGTTTTCGATGAACTTTATTGTGTCTGGTGGTTGTCAATCATTAGAACTTCTCTTTGGAACTCTGTTTGAATATCTGAGATTTAAGTCTCTATTTTGTAATTCTGCAGTGATTTTGTTCATCTACTAATCACAACCCGCTGCGATACGTATATGTGTATGCGTGTCTGTTCATGACAAATAAGTATTACAAAATTGATTAAACGGTAATGCTTGTTATTTTGTTTCTCGCTGGTCTTCAAAGCTTGATGTTTTAAGATGAATATTGTGATTGACTGGATTGTCACGGTGCTTTGCAGCCATGTCCTCAAGCCTAGCAATTAGTGTGACTATGATCATAATCGGTATTATTATAATCTCGAATATGCTGAACTTGTTTTCTGCTCTGCAGAAAGACTGATTTGCCCTAAGATTCTATTCGCTGCTGTCACTGACCATATGAGTTTGCAAAAAAGCTCGCATGTTTTAGAATTCTTCGTTGGATGAGGTAGCTTCCTGAAATTTTGAACTCTTTGATTTGCGGTGGCGTCTTGGTGTTAAAACATTTAAGTTTTTCAATAATTACATTTGATGTTTTCCATTTCGGAAGAAACCTGCTTCGATACGAGAGCCTGATTGGCTGTTTCGAAAGTGCCATTACTATCTCGTGAAACATTGGCTTGTTAAACATGGTTGGGTATGCTTAAAAAAATCATGTCTTTATATGGATTATCCTATTTTTAAAGTCGTATACAGTGATTATCTTGATGCGTTGTTACAAGTTTTAAAAATTAATGGATTTTGATGTGGTTTGAGTGCTGTTACATTCTTGTACAACACAACGAAGCGATAATATGGCAGTCTTCACAGTTCACGCAGATCTATTAACCTCTGCTTGGACAAGTTTAATAGTAATTTATCATGGATTGTAGCTAATTATCAGGGTTAGACCAGAAGTGGTATTTTTTCCTTTTGTTTTTTAGAACGAAAACCGTCCAGTATTTGTCTACTCAGCCTTTTTGCGAATTTGGTAAAATCAGGTTCTTTATAATGGTCCTGGGACTTGTGTTCCACTTTGTGTATCGCCTTCTTCTTTAAGGTTAATTCTGCTTTTTTGTTTGACATTAATTTATTTATTTTTTTTATCATTTTGACGTTGTAATCCCTAATTTATTTTGGCTGTATGTTGGTAACGAACCATTCATATTGTGCATTATGAATGAAATTCAACATCTATAAAACCTAAAATAAAGGTTCACAAGCTTTGTCCACCGTTTATTTGTTTTCTTTCATTTTTTTTATAAAAATTATCCGTTTACTTAAGTTGATTGTTTTTTTTTAAATTCTTTTAATTATTATTTTTGGTACTTTGGTTCATATGAATACGTGAGCAGTTGATATGGGTTTGATGGTCCTCCATTCATTACGTTTAAAGCATAGCGAGAGTTCATTGGCTCTTCTTAAGTGGCTTGATTCTTTACAAGTTACGAAATTGTTTATCAACCATTGCGGCGAGGTATTTCTCTTCTTTCCTCCACTTAAACCTTTGTAAACAATTTTAAATATACGACTTTACCAAGTTTTGGATTGTACACGATCTCATACCTTTATCAATAGGAGATGAAGTGATATTGCAACTTGGCAAGTTTAGGTTTATCTTAGGGGCTCACTTAATAGAAGTTTAATGATAACTATAATGTGGTGATAGGTTGGGGAATTTACCAAATATTTTATTGATAAAATGAAAAAATTATTAAATGGTGCTTATTCTAATAGCATCTGCTCTATAATAATGTATATATATCAACAAATGATCATTCTGAAAATTGGTTTATTTGATGTCAACAAATGACATAATTTGTTGACATAGATGTCAGCAATTCATAATTTCCATCAAATGGCACTTTTCTCTAGTTATCAGCTTCTGATCTTATTGTCAATTAGAAATATTCTAAATTTGGCAAAAAAACACAATCATTTTAGTCCTTGTTTGTGATAATTAATCTCCATAATAAATAGGGATAATAAGTGATATAGTCATATCAAACTAAAAATTGCTAAATACCAAAAATAAACCGCTTAACCGCTTAAGAAAACAACTATACTCTTGAATAAAAATCGTAATTACCAAAAATAAATTTAAAAAAAAAACATTTCAACCGTCTAATAAAGAACCCACTACCCACGAGTAAATAAACGAATACAAACGAATTCAAATTTTGAAACAACGTCACTAGAAAAAGAAATAACCGCATCAAATTAGAAAAAAAGAAAATAGATTAACATAACACGGTTATGTTTTAAAAAATGACGAAAAAGATGTATTATTAATTAACTGAAAGGGCACTATTGAAACTGAAAAAAATTAAAAAGAAGTCACGTCATACGTTTGAACTATTTACATGTAAAAAAAAATATAAATAAAGTGCAATAACATTGTTTAAAACTATTATTTAGTACAATTCTTCTAATAAATAACCAATGGAAGATTCATAATAATTAATTTCAGCAAAGTCAACCAACGACAACTTAAAACCACTCACATCTACAATGACTCACTTTAAATCATGTGAGATAAGAGAAAACATAAAAATAAAAAACTTTGGTTATCCTAGTATTAGAAATCCCATTTTATGTTCATCCGAAGGGGGCTCGAGTGCAAGATACCCATCTTTCTCATAAAGCAAATCACCGAACCACCTTCCATGGGCGTCGAAGTCTTCTTGCAGGATTTTCGGAGTCGGAGACCTTGAAAGCCGTTGCCGAGGCTGGTTACCTTTGAGATCTCCGTCGAAGCTTCAATCCTCTCAACGGCTGAAGGAAAATGAAATGAAATGTGACAGTAGAGAAAGAATAACGATAATGGCGTAACTTATGGTGGAGACTGGTTCTCCGTATTAATAGTGATGGTGATTTCCGAATTTTTTGTTTTTACGAGCTATTATGGCTGTTGTTATTGAATGTGTTAATGCCCTGATGAAAAAAAAGAGAGAAACGAAAACAAAAAATACAGACAAAGGGATATTTGAATATTGGAAGTTCTAGATTTTTTTGTTCATATTATACTTTTGATGAAATACGAAAAATAAGATAGGTCTGTCGAATTCTTATTTGAAGATGGCAATTTCTAGATTCTACGTACTTCATACCTTTTATATGCTAAATAAAGGTAATCTCTCTCTCCCTCCCTCCCTCCCAATTGCGTACCGAGCATTTTAGTCTTTTTTTTAACGAATTGCATATGAATATATGTAATGGTTATATAGATAAGTTCGTTTCTCCAAAAGTTAATGCTCAACTATTATAATTTGGGAAGGAATATCGGAGAGTGCCCGTTGTGAGTTAGAGAGAGAAAGTGTTCTGGGAGCAGTGGAAGTTTCGTGCAAGAGTCAGTAAACCTAAAAAATAAGAAGTTCAACGATTTGATTACACTAAGTCAGTTTGTTGAAAATACATAGTTTGAGAAACACCAGAGCGATTAGTGAGTTTTTAATCTATCAACTCCGAAGAGAATGAGCGGAGAAACACTGATGTAGTATGCGTAGCCAAAAAACACAGGAGGACAATGATGTTGTCATCCAGACTACGTCTTTCATGACGAGGCACTTGAAACTGACTGGGCTGGAAGATTCTGACGGAGAAGGTGACTTCCAGTGCCTGGTGGGAGGAAGACATTTCTCGGGAACACCTGCTGGAACACGTCGAGTCAATGAAGTTTTCTTTAGCGTATGGAGATCCAGGAAGAAATGGAGTGGTTTTGAAAATTCATGTTTGAAGACAAGAGTGACATGCTCAGGGGGCTAGGGAAGAGACCCTAGACGTTGAAAGGGAGTCAGATGATCTTGGTGCCGTGGTCAGTGGAACTCACCATTGACGAACTGAACTTCTCATAAACTTCACTACGGGTCTCTGCGGACTCCCGCCGAGATACCTTAATCTGGAAGCTGCGAAGATGATGATAATGTGCTGATGAAGTTTTTGGGGACGACGAATCTGTACGGGAATGAGCTAAAAATGAAGATCGAAGGGTTGAGAAATCTATTTTCCAATGTTTCTTCTTATAACTTGATCAATGCCCTATTTGGATATCATGTAAGTATGAAAACCTGGGGATGTTATGTTTCAAATGCGAGAAATTGAGACATGAAGAGAGCGATGTAGCAGGAAAACATGGGCGACGGTGTAATAAAAAACATTCCCGGAAGTCAAAATGTACGGGAAGTGGATTTATGAAGAAAGCTTCATTCCATCATGTTTCTCGGAGCACGAGCAGAGTGTCGGTGTACATGCTAAAGATAATTTATTACCATTTTGGAATTGTCATGTTTCAGTAAAAAGACTTGTGTCTTATAAATATTTTTGTTGAGTATTTAACCGCGCGAACAGTTTGACCCAAACTTGAACTACGTGATCGCGCTCGATCCAAGAGGGCTCGTGACCTGAGGATCCAGATCCTCTTAGTACCCGATTGGAAAAGCTTGTTAATCGGATTGCATGAAGAAAAAAAAATACATTCTAAGAAGATTTTTAGAGCCGTTAGAGATAATTTATAGTAAAAAGAGTTTTAGTAGACTTTCGACTAGCGTTTCAGTACACAATAATTTATTACCTTCAATTGCGAGCTTAAGGCCACAACCGGATTCATAGGATAGGATCTCTGGGAAACGAGTGTGACTCCTCAAGCCACAACTTACTGGACGAGAAACTCGTCCACATAGTGTGTCCAAAATTTGTTGGACTGCAAGTGATAAAAATGGCTCATGGTCAGTCTCAAGTACGTATAAAACTAGTAATTTTTTTAAGACATGTTTTATATTGCGGTGGAGATTGAACTCGTGATTTTTAACTTAAATCTTAGGTGTGGTGTGTAATTACCGATTCAATTATGTTAGTTGCGAATGAAGTGATAACTTCAAAATATTACAATTATGGCTACTTGCTCTTCATTTGATTATGTAAAAAAAAAAACAACGTAAGGCTCTATTATATGTCGGCTCATTTGTTTTATGAGTTTGAATATAATGAATATATGTGCTCTAATATTTTCATGGTTTAAATCGTGAATTTAAGTTGTATTTAAATAGTTCGAAAATGCAATTTAAATATTTACACATACATAACTAAAGTTTGAACTTGATTTAATTTTTTAAATTAATACTTTTCTGAAAAGTAACTCGAAAATTCCTACCAGATAATATAAAAGGATCAATATTACAAAGCTATAAAGATAGACATTAAGCTTCGTTAAACAATGAAAAACAAAAGTTCCGTAATTATATTAACTCCTGAATAAACCTAACAGTACTATACCAAATTCATTTCAATGTCTTGGAGACTCAATCTGTTCTGGATTTTGAAGAAGACTACGAGCTCGCACTTAATTTTGGACAACTCGGAGCATTTTTAATGGTAAACGAAAATAACATTAGTTTAAATCGTCACATCATATTTTTAAACTAAGCTAAATTAATTGTTATTTGTAAACTAGAATCCATATTTAGCTTCAATTTACCATGTGTCAATAATTTTTTTTTTTTCAGTTTTCACTTATTATAAACGATATTTTAAATTTATGTACATGAGACAAATCAATATTTCATGAAAGTGTGTCTCGTGTATTGAGTTTAGCAAAGTAACTATATAAACTCAATTGACTTAACTAAGCTAATATGCAAAATACAATATAATAGTTAAACTATTAACTCTCATTGAGATTTTGTAAGATCTTTTTGAAGGATATAAATGAAAGCAACCACTTGACCAACCAAAACTTGCAAAGAGAAGGCGTTCAAATACCAGTTCAGATAAAGAATCATAATAATAATTAGACATTCGTTGAAATTCAACTCAAAACCAATTGTTATTAAGTGGACATCTCAACTAATATATAAACACATAACTATTCACGCAAACAACTGATGTGTTATTTTTTTCTACTTCAATATCCTCTTTCACGCGTAGGGTGATCGAGCAAAGCAAACAACAATTTTCCTCACGCGTGAGCAGGGTCAACATGTATGTCAATAACCAAGACTCTGATACCATGGAAATACAAATCAAAATTACTTGGTGTTAGGTGGAGAAACTCAACCAATATATAAACACATGACTATTTATATACAACCGATGTGTTATTATTTTCACACTTCAATAACACTTTCGAACCGCTACTCTAAAACTTGAAAGCGAAGATCTTAAAAGCTCCATTAAAAAAGGGACGAATGTAATGACGAGTAAATTGATTTTTTTAAATCTTGGAATGAATAAGATCTATGAAATTCAGGGACTATTTCAATGGTATAGCGATTGATTTGTCTTTTTTATCATGGAAATATTATTGTGACAAGCACCCATAATTATGAACCATAAACATCCGTTGTTGGGTATGATAAAAAAAATTAGGATACAGAAATTGTATAGGACAGATAGTGTACAGCATATAAGTTCATGTCTTTATTTAATAGGAGTAAAAGCGAAGAGATAAGAAAAGAGAGTAGTATGTAGGTAGGTGAAAATTAAATAAATGCGAACTCTCTATCGTATATTCCTCCAAAAATGGAGTTTTGGTTTTTTAATTAATAATTTAGATACGCATGTTTCTAAGTTCTAAGTGTACCAAACAACAAAAATACATTGTTTTTTCTACGATTCTGATTTCTATTATTCTTAAACTTCAATCATTCCTACCTACCCGTGCTCATATATTTTTACTAATAACAGACCTCAATACTTATTATAATCGAAAATGTTTTGTATCCGCTCAAAATATGCGTGACGCGTTTATAAAATCTTATATCCCTGCGTGACGCGGCGTTTCGTCGTTTCGTTTATTGTAAGATAACGAAAATGCTAGTAATTAATGCTTAACTAAATGCTTAACTAATACTTGATAAATATAGATGAGATACAGACTGCTAAGTCAAAGTCAAACAAAATGAAACGTGTAACACTTTTCCACTATAAATATATTAATCGAATATATGTGTATATTCTACGTGACTTCGTCATCAAGTAAAAAAATATAATTAACTTAGTCATCTATCTAAGTAATCAAGGATTGAACATTTACTTTTCGGTGTCATCGGTTTAAGAAGAAAAAATAAATTTAATATTATTCTTCTTCATATTTTTTTAAGTTATATTTCAATAACTCAGAGTTGTTTTTTTTTTAGGTTAGTAATTCAGACTCGTTAGTCGTTATAACTGATTTCTGCAGTGGTAATTTTTAATGACAGTGATTTTAAACTTTGTTTTAAATTAAAATCTCATGAATAAAATATATTTGTTTATTTGGGCCTGGATTTTAGGGCAAGACTTGTAAACTGCAGCTGTAACAATTGATGACCAACATATCCGCTTGTAATTTATGTAGTAATTTTATAATGATGCTTTTGATAATACTTATTTGATTAGATTATAGCTTATTAATAAAATCTTAACTGATTTTTGGTGTTTGGTAAAAACAGTTTTAAAAAAAATTCTAAAATCACTTTTAGAATAATAATTTAAATCCTAAACTTTTTAAAAGCTATTAGCTTTTGCTTTTCAATTTTTGAACTCAGATTTTCTTTTTTTACTGTTTTACCCTCCATCGTAACCAAATTAATAATGGTTGTTATTTTATGGATGTTTTAGGAGTGTGCAGTGTCAGTAACTTAATTATTTAATAACCATTCTTTTTCGTATTGTCATAATATATTTTCAGTTCAACAAATTGTTTTATGTTTCCTAGGTGATGCTTACTATTACTATTAATGTTAATGTTATTGTATGGCACACATATAAAACATGAATCGAAGTGTAGTGTGTTGTGTGGTTATTTTACAGTTTTTTGTATGGACTTAAACAGGCCACTCGTGCGTGGTATGAGCGACTCGCTGTCTACTTAACCTCTCAAGGGTACTCTCGTGGTGTCAATGATCAAACTCTGTTCATCAAGAAATTCAAATATGAGATGATGTTTGCTAAAGTTTATGTAGATGATATTGTGTTTGGAGGGATGTCCCAAACACTTGTCAATGACTTCATCAGCAAAATGCAATCTGAGTTTGACATGAGTATGGTGGGTGAGCTTTCATTTTTTCTTGGTTTTCATATTGTTCAGCGTGAGGATGGAATTTTTCTTTCTCAAAGCAAGTATGCCAATGATCTGGTGAAAAAGTTTGATCTTGAATCTGGAAAGCCAATAGAACTCTTGCTTCCTCTTCAGTCAAACTTTTCAAGGATGACTCCTTCGAACCAGATGACACCAAACTTTACAGGAGCATGATTGGGAGTCTACTCTACTTGACAGCCAACAGACTTGGCATTTATTTTTCAGGAGGAGTCAGTGCTTGTTACCAAGCTCGACCCACTTCTTCTCATTTGAGCTATATCAAACGCATCATCAAGTATGTACATGGTACTGCTAACTATGGTATTTTCTACTCTCAAGACACTAACCCTCACTCGGTCGATTACTCTGATGCTGATTAGGCTGGTAATATTGATGATCGCAAGAATACTTTAGGTGGGTGTTTTTCTCTAGGAAATAATCTGATCTCCTAGTTCAGCAAGAAACAGAACTGTGTTTCCCTCTCCACCGCCGAAGCTGGATACATCGCGGCAGGGGCTGCTTGCACTGAGCTTGTATATCTTAAATGTATGCTTGAAGAATATGATGTCTCACAGGATGTTCTTACCCTCTATTGTGACAACACTAGTGCTATCAACATTGCAAAGAATCCAGTTCTTCACAGCAAAACCGAGCACATTGAGATACGTCATCATTTTATTCGTGACCTGGTTGAGTATAACATTTTGTCTCCCAATCATATTGGATCAGCTAATCAGCTTGCAGAAATTTTCACGAAACCCTTGGATGTTGTTCAGTTTGAAAAACTCAGAGTTGTTTTGGGAGTTTGTTTGTTTGATTTATAGCAATTAGTGTTGGGCCCATCAAAACCCCCAAATCAGGGCCCACTTCTCTCTCAAAATATCTCCAAATGTTCAAAATGCCTCGTTTCAATTCCCTCGCTTTACAGTTCACGACGGTTCCTATTCCACATTCAAATTCGAGAGCAGTTGGGCAGTTTCATGTTTGTAACTTCCAATTTCTTAAACCCTATTTCCTCTCTCTCTCCAAAATGGTTTCTACCCGCACCGGAAAATCTTCTCTTCCTGCTCCCTCTACCATGAAACCAAGAAAATTACCTCATAAGAAGAAATCAGGGTTGTCGTCTCATACAAACCCTTATGGAGTTTGGATCATGGGTGGTGTCCCAAAGAAAGGTGCTAAGGGTTCCTCTTCGAAGCACTCTAAGTCTTCCCGGTCGAAATATTCTGACCAGTCTTTATCTAGAGAGAGTCGAGATGGTAAGTTTGTGCTTCCTCCCCCTTTGGATTCCATGCAGTTTGTTGAACACACGTCTTCAGCGGCAGATGCCATTGTGGGTCTTCAGCATGTCTCTGACAGACCGTCTGACACGGTGAATGCTTCATCTCTTCCAAGTGCGACGGGTTTTTCTAACCCCTATCTTAATGCTTTAACCTCTGAACTTGGCGCAGAAAGACCTCCCACTCCTGTCTCTCCATCTGTTCCTATGATCTCTAATGAAGATCTTCTGAAGTTGATGTCAGGGTCATCAGAAGGTATGGATAATCTTGTCTCTACTAAAGATTCTCTTGTTGCTCCTGCAAATGTCCCTCTTGTGAATATCACCGATTCTCCCTCTAAGGCTACTCCAGATGTCCCCCTTGTGACTCCATCTGAGGCTCCTCTTGTGCCACCTGCCGAGGTTCCGTATGTGCCTTCTACAGAGATCCCTTCTCATGGTCCTTCCGACGTAGTTCCTCCGGTGGCCCCTACCGAGTTGCCATCAGTTCCTGGTTCGGTGAACCCTCTCCTGCATGTTGAGGATCCTTCCCTGCCTGATGATGAGCTCATCATAAATAATGCCTTGGGCAAGTGCAAGAAGGAAGCTGTTTGTCTATCTCGCGATCACCGTCAAAAGAAATCCCGCTCTCAGGACCCTAATTCGCCCATTCTAGTTGTTGATCAAAATCTCGTGGACGATTTCATTGCCAATGAAGCTAAGCTGGCAGATGAAGAAGCTGATGATGTTCTTCCTCCTAAGTCCAAGAAGAAGTCTCAACCACCTCGCCAAGACATTCCAGACGTCCCCATTGATGACATTTCTTTTCACAGCATCACCAATGCTCTCAAGTGGAAGTTTGTTTTGCGTCGTAGTATCCTTCCGGAGTTTGTTTTTTTCGATGAAGCTCTCTCTTGCACCGACATCGTGAACCTGCTAAAAGATGCTTGTCTTATGTCCTCTGTGACCAATGTTGGTCCATTTCATTCTTCTCTGGTGAGGGAGTTTATTGCAAATCTCCCGGATGACTTCAACCCTCCCTCTTCAGCGAACTATCGCAAGGTGCATGTTCGTGGGAAATGTGTCTCTTTCTCTCCCAGAGATATTGTCAACTTCTTGGGTCTTCCCCCCTCTCTGGCCAGTGACATTTTGGTGAATGAGCTCTCTGGTGGTGTTGACTCTTGTGGATGGTCTGGTCATGGTCCTTATCCTGCCTCCAAACTAAACTTGAAATACTATATTTTACACAAGATCGGCATCAAAAAACTGGTGTCCCACTGCTCACCACACCGGCCTTTCTAAAGTCCTTGCTTCCTTTACCTTCGGGGTGGGAACTGGAACTCCAGTGGACTCGGCTAATTTCTTCTTTAACATGATCTCTGGACATGTGGGGTCTATGACTATGAAGCTTCCTATTGGTTTTCCCTCCTTGATTTGTGGGATTCTTCTCCGGCAAGCTCCTAATCTTTTGTCGGCTTCAGAATTGCTTGAGTGTCACTCTTCTCTCGAAAAGCTCTCAATCCACTACAAGCTCTTCCAACCTCATCATGTCTCGAATGGGTCTCGTCCCCAAGCGTTGAGGTACCCTCATGTTCTTTTTCAGGGTTCGGATGCTCCATTCGTCTCTCCCTTCTCCGCGGAGAACTGCTCCCTTGTTGTGTTCACTCTGGTGGATGGAATCAAACATTTGGATGAAATCATTGCTTCCACTACCACCAGACGCCGAAATCTTATCTCCCTACTCAAGGAGATCGTTCCTGACTCTGAGGATATTGCCGGTGCTTCCTCCTCCTAGTTTCAGTTTCATGTTTTTCTTCCGGGTTGTAACCAAACTATTTTAGTTCTTTTTCTTATATTTCCTCTTTGCCTTTGCTGAGACAAAGAGGGGGAGTATAATTTTATTTTGTGTGAAAAAATCCAAACTATGAAAAATCTATACTCATTTATGGTTAGTTTCTTTTGTTTCCTAGCTCTTGTTGTAAGTCCTCTGTCATTCATTGTGGTATGAGTGGATTTTCAGTGTTCTCTGGGCTGCTGCGTGCTTTCTCAGGATTTGCCTCCTCAAAGCCAAATGGGGAGTTTGTTAGTGCTTATTGGCATGTTTGCTTTGTCAAATCCAGAGTGTTCTTTAAGTTGTTCTAATCCAGTGCTAAGGACATTTTGCTGTGTTGTGCCTGTCTCCGTCTGACACAAAGCACCATCTTCAATGTTTGTTCGGCGCTTGCTTTTTGTCCTTGTGTCCTCCGGGTAAAAGCATGGCCTTTCTTCCTTGGAGAGTATATAACCCTGCGTCATCTTGATTAGGGTTTAATGCACTTTTGATATCACGCCGTATTACAAAAGAAAAGACAAAAACTCTCAAGCATCCATTTTTAAAGTTTAGCTTCTCGAAGGAAAGCTCAACTGTAAGTGTATTTGTTCTGTTCCTTCATTTATTACAGACATTGAGATTGACACTGTTGGTGTCTAGGTGAAATGTGAGTGAGGCTCACACATTTGGAGAGCCTTAGATCGAGTGATACTTTGGAGAGAAAGAGTGAGGTTTAGGTATTGTAGATTCGCATGTAAACCATTTGTTATTTTGCTACTCGATATTGATAGTATACTCTTCACCGGGATAACACATCCCTCCAGACGTAGGCAGTTTCCAAACTGAGTTACCAACGTTGTGTGTCTATTTACTTATCTGTTGTGTGTGTGTATGTTATTAACAATGTCTAAAACTTGACTAGAGACATTGTAGAAACAGTACATCTATGTTTTTAGATTGTCACTTCGTTCGAGACAACATCAAGACTAGCTCTGTCAAGCTTTGGCCAATCATTTCTTCTTTGCAGCTAGCCGACATGTTCACTAAGGCATTATCTTATCCCGCTTTAAGAGGATTACAGTCTAAGATGTCTCTTTTGAACATATTTCATCCATCTTGAGAGGGTGTAGTAGAATTAACGACACGATTTCATACTTTGTTGTTTTTTGTAATGTTTAATTAGTGTCTTTTACTAATGTTTATTAAACAATGTTGTTTATTTGAATTATTTGAGTTACATTAATAACTTAGCGTTTAAGGTAGTGTATATATATATAAACGTTTATGTTTGATTACGAAGATTAAATAAAACAGAGATGCAAGTATTATTTCTTTCTTGATTTCAATGTATGTTTTCATCTTCTTCGACAAACACATTCTATAATCTAGGAATTTAATAGCTTTTTTTGTAATTTAAGTTTTTGAATCTAATCAAAAATATATTTTGATTGTTGGTAGACTTTGTCGTGCAATTCAAAGTTACTTGCCTAATCATGAATGATTTGCCACTAACTCAATCAAAACCCAATTTTATTGGGATGATCAATCCCGAGTTCTGAGTCCAGATATTTTAATTATATAAAGAATAGATTTTTTTTGGAACACTTTACTCATTGAAATGATACCACTATAATCCCAATGCATAGTTGGGTAAGGGATAACATGTTTCTAGCAAACTTCTTCAAAAACATGTGTTCCTCAACAATATTACAATCTGATGGCTATTCCGTTTAAGTAATATACTTCATTAAAATTCGAAGTTCAATTTCATATTCGCTTCCAAATTTGGGCGTCATAACTAGAGCAAAAAAATTTCGAGTCCACCGTCATTATACACTTCCATGTAAGTACCATTTTTATGCAGATTGGAAGTAAGTTCCAGTTATGTGTGGGATGATGAAATACTTGATATAACTTGGAAAGTATCTGTTCAAAAATTATACTACTCATTTTTTAAAATAAAATAGACCGTTGGGATAATCAATCACCAATTGTCTTGAAACCGTATTTTTATGGGCGACAAATTCATATTATTAAATATGTTTTAAAAGAAAATGAGTTTTAAGTCTTATTTGATGTCTTAATTTACTTTTGAATTAATAATTTTCCGCGTAAGAACATAATATTTTTATTTTAGGTGACAAACTTCGAAAATAGATAAAAACTTATGTTCCACTAGAACCGAAATGACGTTCTATTAAAAATGAAAGTTCAATTCCAATTAATACACCAAGTTTATTAGTTCTCATCAAATCAGTTACTATAAATACAGGGTTGGTCCAATAATTATCGAGACCTTAATTTAAATATCATAATGAGATCTTACTAAATGAATAAATAAAATAAAAATCTATTAAAATCTTTGTGAGCGCGTCTCAATTTTTATCAAAATACCTAACAAAATATACAATCATACAAACAGATGATTTATCAAATATATATATCTTGAACTTTTTTACACTTTTGCAGTCAAAACATTAATTTAAGTCTTGAATTTAAGCTCAAATAATATATATCTTTTTCAATTGACAACATAATTAACTAAGTTTTTATTACTTTGAACTTTGAAAACTTCATTTCGGTGGAAGCTGCAACTACGAAAATAACTAACCAAATTCACTAATTTAAATTATTAAAACTTATAATTAACAAGCTAGAGAGACAAAAAATTTGGTTGTAATCGTTTGTTTTTCTCTTTTTCACTTTCTCCATTTTGGATTCAATATAAGTGTCTCTAAAATTTTCAAATGACCACTACTGTTAAAAGGAAAACAAATTAATAATATGAAATAAATAATATATAATTTTTATGAATCGAAGTCTCAACTTTGGAATTGATCAAAATTATGTGAATAAAAACATTTCAGCAAAAAACTAAACAGTAAAAAAAAGAAAAAAAAAAGTGACTGTTTTAGGAATAAATTGATAGGAGAAACCAGAGTTTGTCTTACAAATTTCGAATTCATTAATCAATCAAAAGTAATAGCCAATTAGCATTTTTAACAAGTTTTTAGGCCTTAAATTTCAACAATTAAGGCTAATTTTTTCCTACAAAATTAAATGGCCTTAAACAATTACTAAGTCCGCATACACAAATTGGCTAATAATACATAAAAATGTATGTGCATATAGATTAGCAATGATAAAAGTGAACCACAAATAACAAGTTAAAGCCGTGAGATCGAGGATCGAGTCCATGATTGTAACAACAAAGTTTAAAAAAAATTGATATTTATTTGATCATGAGATTATTATGCACTTTATTTTCTGGGAAGGCAGTTATTCGCTTATCTGTAGCCATAAAAACATAGCTAAAAAAGAAAAAGACATTAAGAAGTCATATGAGAAACATGTGTTTTTGTTTTATTTTCATTTTTTTCTTATTTTTTTTATTATAATATATACATATACATATATATATATATATATATATGACCAACTAAACACTTTTTTGGGTGGTGGGAGTAATAACTTCAAAATTCAATGACATAAATAAAACCTCTTCACACAAGCACACATTCAGAGGAGACGAGAGAGAGAGAGAGAGAGAGAGAGAGAGAGAGAGATGGCCGTGAGAGAGAGCCAGTCGAACTACTCAAGCATAGACAGTGATCCATTACTGGGATTAAGAAGAAGAATAAGTGGCAACGAAGGAGAAGAAGAGAGGGAATTAAAATGGTGGAACAAACTGTTGGACGTGAAAGAGGCCAAAGAACAAGTCTTTTTCTCACTTCCAATGATCTTGACCAGCGTCTTTTACTATTTAATACCGTTGACCTCTGTCATGTTCGCCGGCCACCTCGGCCGACTCGAGCTCGCCGGAGCTACTCTCGCCAACTCTTGGGCCACAGTCACCGGCTTCGCATTCATGGTACTGATCAGAGCTCTTTTTTTCCCTTAATCTTTTAACTTGTGGATCATCATGTTATATTAGAAATGGGTCCAGTTGTTGGAAATTTCGAAAAATGTAGAAATAAAATTTAAAAAAGTACTTTCTGTTCAGAAATTTTTCAAAGATTGCGCCTTTTATTTAATTTTAAAAAATTGGTGACCTAGTAAAGCTTTTACTTTGAAATCGTTCAATGAACATCTTCAGTTGTGAAAAAAAAACTGATCTTTGTTTGTTTATCTCTCCTTCTCATTGAATAGAATTTGTAGATGGAAATTAGGTAGTGTAAATAAGCACATAATATTGATGGAAAGAAAAAAAAAAACCAAACACAGAATCGCTTTCGTAGCACTATACACCGCTGCTCTGTTTTTTTGTTTTAACTCGTGGATCATCATGTGAAATTGGAGGTGGGTCCAGTGGTCGAAGTTGGGGCAAAAAAATCAACCGTCTTTTTGTCCAAAATACATGATGATAGACAAATCAAACGTTACAAACGTGTTAATTGAAATGAATTATGCTCTATTTTTTTCTTTTGAATGTGGTTCTTATCCAATAAAGTAAAAAAAAACTTTGACATTGTTTCAATGATTGCTCACGCACATTATCAGTAACGAAAGCTGATTCCGTTGGAATTGTGTAGAGGATAGAAATTAGGAAGTATAATACCAGAATTGTCTCAAAAAAGGTTCTCAAATTAGCAAGAATGAGTCCATTTTGCTACTTTGGAGCAAACCATCCTCTCTAATCACTGCTAATTTAAGAACTTTACGAGACAATTCTGGTATTATGTGGGTGGCTTTTTACTCCAATACCAGCAAAATTCTTTCTTGAACCAGTGCTGACATTATCAGGATCACTTTTGTGAAATTGGGTTCTTTAGTTCATTATTCAAGAGAGAGAAAAAGAAAAAAGAAAAAAGAAAAAAGAAACTGAAGTGAATAATATAGCTGAATTAGAAGCGTTAGATAAATTGTGAGAATGCATAGGTGGGTCTTAGCGGAGCGGTGGAGACTCTGTGTGGGCAAGGGTACGGGGCGAAGCTGTTCAGGTCGATGGGGATGCACCTCCAAGCCTCGTGCGTGACGTCTCTGATCTTCTCGATCCTCATCTCCGTGCTCTGGCACTTCACGGAGCCCATCCTGCTGCTGCTGCGCCAAGACCCGGAGATCTCCCGCGTGGCGGCGGAGTACATGAGGCTCCTGACGCCGTCGGTGTTCGCCTACGGGTTCATCCAGAACATCCAGCGCTACCTCCAGACGCAGTCGGTGGTGGGCCCGCTCGTGCTCTTCTCGGGGCTGCCCCTGCTGGCCCACCTCGCCCTCTGCTACTGCCTCGTCCACCTCACCCCCCTCGGCTTCGCCGGAGCTCCCCTCGCCTGCTCCATCACGCTCTCCCTCTCCTTCCTCATGCTCGCCTCCTACGTCCTCTTCTCCTCCAGCTTCCAACGCACCTGGGACGGCTTCTCCCCCGACTGCTTTCGCTGCCTCCCCCACAACTTCAAGCTCGCCATTCCCTCCGCCGCCATGGTCTGGTGAGCTTTTCGTTCAACTGGGATTGTGGTCTTCTGTGTGAACATGTGTTTATATATCAGTCGTTCGTTGGACTTTAACATGGCATCCGAGCCTTGTCCATTCAAACATATTGAATTTGGCCCGCCCACGCGAAGTGAGGGGGATTGTTACTTGGCCTGGTCACGCTACGCGTGAAACTATTGAAGTGGGTTAGTCCCACATTGGTTACGTGGCTGAATGAACATGTGTTTATATATCAGTTGTACGCCTCCACTTAACACCAATTAGTTTTGAGTTGAAATTTAACACTTTTATTGCTTTAGGTAACTTGATTATAATAGAATCTTCAATTATGAAGACATTCAATAGCCATCAATTGCTATGTTGATGGGTTTGTTGTGTTTTGTAGCTTAGAGTACTGGGCATTTGAGATCCTGGTATTTTTGGCTGGATTGATGCCAAACTCCCAAGTAACAACTTCACTCATTGCAATCTGGTAAAAAATTTCTTCTTCTTCTTCTTCAAAGATATTTCATTGGCAATATGGGCGAATTAATTTCTGACTCCTTTTCTTTTTCAGCGTCAACACGGAAGCAATAGCGTACATGGTGACCTACGGTCTCAGCGCTGCCACGAGGTTTTGCTACATTAATTTATGGTGTTTTGCAAAACTAATTTAATTTAAATTGAATTTGTCGTGATTGGGTTATACGTGACACACAGCACGAGGGTGTCGAACGAGCTCGGAGCAGGGCGTCCGAACGAAGCCAAGAATGCGATGATCGTGTCTCTCAAGCTCTCGGCTCTTCTCGCCTTAATAGTCGTCGCAGCTCTCGGGTTAGGACGCAAGATCTGGGCCGGCTCTTTCAGCACTAGTCCCGAAATAATCAGCGAATTTGCTTCAATGACACCGTTGCTCACCGTCTCAATCATGCTTGATTCATTCCAGGGTGTCTTATCAGGTCTTGAATTTTTTACACTTTGCAGTTTAGTTCTGTTCATAATAAGGAAATCTGTAATTTTTAAGAAAAACATATTTACAAACATAAATCACTTTGTTTGTAGATTTATAAATTTATCATTATTTTTTTAATCTGAAATTCCAAAAAATAACTTTCATTTTGTGTTACGGTTAAATTAAATTTATTCACCACAAGTTGATAAACTATGTTTTAAGCTTCTTAGGCACTAGATTCAATACCATTTTTTAATTACTATTTATATTAAAATGGCTATATTACCGCAAAATCAATAGTTTGAGGACAGGTTTGTTAAAAAATATTAGGTCCGGGATCAGATTTGTCATTCACACAATACTTATGCGACTATTTGTGTTAAATGAGCATATTCAATTTTACTCACGTGACATTTATTTATTTATTAAATGCTGTTTTATCGTAAAACATAGTTTACTTATATCATAATTGTATCGAGATACTTTTCAAACTATTGATTTCATAGCACTTTAATTAGTCGTTTTCACTAAATTAAATGTTCTTTACTAACTTAAATAACTTGTTTAGAAATTTTATCATCTTAAACAAATTCTTACACTAGAAAGCTAAAGCTATTTGACTTTCATTTATATATTTTTGGGGTTATTAGATATAGAATTTTAGTATTTCTTTTAAATCACAATAATTACACCAAGTAGGAAAACGAATTTTACGTATAGTAGGTGGTAGAAATTAATCAAAAAGTTTATTCTTTGATGGTTTACTGACTTTTATTTATTAATTGGATTTAATCAAAGGCGTGGCGAGAGGGTGCGGATGGCAGCACATAGCGGTGTACGTGAACTTGGCGATGTTTTACTTCGTCGGCATGACTGTCGCAGCTCTCCTCGCATTCAAATTGAAACTTTATGTCAAGGTCTTCACATTTTTTTCCCAATAATCATGTTTCCCAAGCTACAAAGTATTTTTAATAGTTAATAAAACCTCTTGTGTTTGGTTTTTTTTGTTTCTTTTGGATATAGGGGTTGTGGATCGGTTTAATTTGCGGTCTCGCCTGCCAAGCTGCCGCGTTGATGGTGATAGCGATGCGAACAAAATGGAGCAAGTTAAAGCTTGCCGAATCCGCACAGAAAGAAGATCTAATTCCGGCTTGAACTATAAAACACTCAATTAAGCTCTTCTTATTACATTTTGTTTAAATATTAATTCCATATAAAGAAGTATGTTATTTTTGTCTCCAACCTTATTTTGTTAAAGGTTGTTAACAATATTATTATTAACATTGAAATAAACTAAACAAAGAAATAAGATAAACAAAAAAAACTTGGAAGCAGTAGAAAAAGGTAACAAGGATGTACATTCGTCGATACTCGTTGGACGGTTTTGTTGAAGTTATTTATCATCTTTAATAAGTGATGGGTAAGATGAGCGATAATCTCATAAGATACAACCACTGACATTGTAAGTTTAGCATCATTTCACTTGACTTCAACGAACAAGAACAAAAACGCTGAACTTCCACCGCACTACAAAAGAAAGACAATTTCGAAGAAAGAGAGAGGAAACTTTTTGCTTGTGTTTCGGTTTGTTCTTGGAATGAGAGGAATGCCTCTATTTATAGGCCTTGTAACTTGGTTACAACCATGCAAAACGTCCAAAACGTTCATGGTTAATGGCACCTACCTCCGGCCATTAAACCGTATCTTAATACTACCAAAGTCAAAACCGTATCTTAATGCTACTTAACTCCGGATACCCAAAGGTCATGGCCGTTTGAGAAGTTGCACGGTTTTGGTTTTTATTCCCATAATAATTTACAAGTTATTTGCGGAATTTAAATTCATTTAAAGTGAGTTTTGCAACAAAAATATAAGAATTGGGCCAAGGTAAAAATAGTAAATAAATTATCATTATGTTGACCAAGAAAGTGCGTATGGTGAACTTGACTATAATTTTCTTTCCAAGTCCCGGATAGACCATGCTGAAAAAGGGTTTTCGTACGCGTACTTAATTAGTTAATTATAGACCCTCATTTTTGGGTAGGGTGTTGGAAATTACATATCAACCAAAATTAGTAAACCCTAATTATACATACCCCTTTTCCGTTATAATATATACCACACCACAAGATACATTTTCAAACTCCAAAAACGAAGAAGGCAATAAAAAGGAAATGGCTTCGTCATCGTCGGTGACTGTGTTTCTCATGGGGTTCATGATTTTGTGTGCATCGATGGAAGCTGGCGAAGCCATTCGATACAAGATTACCGAGCCGTGCTACGGGGATTGCATCAAATCCTGTAAAAACGTTGACAATCGTGAGACTTGCGAAGATGAGTGCAAGCCTTCTTGCGAGAAGGTCGAGTGTGTCTTTTGTTGGTCTTCTCTCTTGTAATAAGATGAAAAGAAGATAAGAAATGGGGTTATATACTCAAGAAACGTACATGTTATATATGTATTCCGGTTCCCATGATTCTTTATGAGTATTCATGTACTTGCATACCAGAATTATGAGAATAATAAATATCATATTTGTCTACTTAATGTTATTAAGTTGATAAATGAAAACATACCTGCTTTAATTTTGTTACGATCAAGGATATTTCTCATAATAAATCAGCCGCGGGGAGCCAAGATTTATAATTTGAGAAAAGATTTATTATTATTAAAAATTTGTAAGAAAACAAATTACTCAAAGGCCTATATATGTATGAATAAATCATTTAATTTTCACTAAAACATAGAAATTCATAGGAAAAATAAATTTATTTGTATAATTTTTACTAAAAACACATAAACTAATACGCAAATGCAACCGATACATTAAAAGGGGTATAAATTTTATCAAAAGATTTAGTTTGAATTCAAATAGGTACCGACATTAGCAAATATAATTTAATTCAAATATACCAATATTAATCCAGATACACACATATTTATCGATATTAGCAATAATAATTTATTCATATATACCATTATTAACACACATATTGTTACTAACACAATTTCGGACATAACTATTCTTGATTACAGATTTCATTTCTTCGACTTTCGGCGTACTAGACTCAATTTTAACAAGTATGTTAGGTCTAAACCTATTTACTATAATATCATATGCATAAACAAGGCCTAATAAATTTCTAATATTATAGTCCAAAAAGTTGACAAGTTTGGCTGAGTCGATTGTGGTCACTTGGTGTGGAGCTAGACTCGAGATAACGACTAAAAAGTGCAATAGTGGACTACAATGGTTTCGCGAAGATAAAGAAAAATCGAATTAGATCGTGAAAACGTAAATTGACACGATTAGCATGAGAACGAGAGTTCTATTTGCATACATTTTTATAGGGATGATAAAAGTATTTTGTGCAATTTTCCTAATATCGACCTTTGTTAATTCAATAATGTTTATGCTATATATATGTCCAATTTAATTTACACTTAGTAACGTGTTTTGTACATTTTACAGAAGAATAGACGCTTAACAAAATAAAATCATATTGTTTCAATTTTTCGACTGGTTTTTTTTTTAAAAAGTTAATCTCATTAACACACAGATTTGGAAAAAATCTTAAAAGCAATCCGGATAGAGGTCGGTACCTCATACGCACAAAAACAAGTCTGAAAAGTTAATGAGTAGCAGAACATAAGAAGAATCGGAACAAAATAAACGATGTGATATTTGCATACTAAAATAAATTCCATCAAGCACACTCTCACACCCCTTTAAAAAAGGTCTTCTGCAAATCCTAAAACGCATATAAAGCGTTGCCAACTCAAAATTTGAGCACTAAGACCTAACCAGAGACTAGACAGCACAACCTTTTCCTAATAACTTCTACTCATTTTTTTTTCTAGCTGATTTCCTCAAAAATAAAACTCACTAGAAACTAAACAACTAAAACACATCAAACAACTAACCATGAAAACAAAAAACAAGTCCGCTGCAAAAACCAAACTATAAACATCAAAATCAAACTAAAAACAACCCTTGCCCACCTGTCTGAAGGACAAGTCTCCACATCTCAACGTCCCCCTGCCCCTTGTCGCCGTCCTATTGGCCGAAGAGCTCGTTGTATCTTTCCGCCGAAGAAATCGGTTGATCGAAACTTCGTTGTCGTAAGCTCCGAAGTTATTCTTCTTTAACCTAGGCTTCAAAGAAGAGTGGGATTTCAACACGTGTCTCGCAGCACTCGGACATTCTTTTTCCTTCATTTTTTTGGCGTTGATGAGCTTCGTTTCGACGGCTGAGTCGGTTCAGTTGCCACTCGACAAAAGCGGGAGCGGACAGAGAATTCGTTTGTACCCTGCGACGGAGCCACCACTATTGCTCCTCTTGAACCGCCAAAACGACCTCGACTTGCTGGAATCCTTGCACACGCCAGGTGTTTGTAGAAAAGCCTATGAGATACGAGTCGCCGAAGCTTCGGTTTCCGCTATTGGGAAGGGCTTATTTTCCCACGACGGACGATCTAAGTTTCCCATTGATTTTGGTCGGGATGATTTTCCCGTCAAAGAAGAGCTCGTCGCCAGAGGATGGCTCTGTTGAGATTTGTGCCCACAAATGAGATATTAGAAATTAAATACATATTGTATTTGTTTTTGTTGAAAGCTAAACAAAATTAAGTATTCATTCTTATTTAAGATTGCGTTTATGCATGTATGTCTACACCCTGAAACTGTCATTAACGAAAGAAGTGTTAAGTACAAAATTGACAATATACCTTCTTATGACTAGTTTAAAATACTAGTTCGCAATCTAAATATCGATTGGGCAATCATATCTTAGTATTGATTGCTTGAATAAGTTGACAATGTCGTATGTTGTGATATAGAGAGTTGTGACTCTGTAATTTATTCTTGATGTCTTGATGAAGATATTGAACAAGACCTATGACAATTTGAAGTTCCAGATAAAACCGTTTAATAACTCGAAACTTCAAAATTACATACGAGGGGTATTTTGGTATGTACCTAAATCATGAAGTGAATACGTATTTTCTTGTAATACTTTATGACAATTGATTAGTTAATGGGCAATGACTGAATGAAGTTTCGTTGACCCGACGGTCGGTGTCATAACACTGTTTCATTTAACTATGTAATTCACATATATGTAATTTGTGTTTAAACAATGGTAAGGCATTAGTATCATACCATGCTTTGTTATGAGAGTGTGATTGAATAAACTGGACTTGATATTCAACGAATAAAACATTCATTGAATAAAACATGTGACATGTTGAGACATATCACTTTATGTCTTTTTTGTTCACAAATAACAAAAGAGTTGGTGAAAATAATAACTCAAGGGTAAAACGATAATTTTACATTCCTCTGAGCTAATGATACACACAAAGGGTAATATCATCAAATACACTGTGGACCGTGTGTAGAATAGTTTTATCACATCAAACAGAAAATATAAACATATATGAACTTAGAGAGTTTCAATATTAGTCTTTTAGTGGAATTGACTAATATTAAGAATTTAAAGTCGGAAAAAGTTTGTGAACTTTTGAGTGTGAACTTTATTCTAAATCTTAGTTCATGTGGGTTAAGGTTTCAGTGATAGACTCTCGGATGATATTAGTGAACTTGAACAATTGATTTTCTCATTGAATGTAAATTGTGATTTACACTAAAAAATTATTTTCTAAGTAATTAAATAAATAATTTATTATATTACATTTATTTAATGAATCATATTGTATATTATATTGATAATAACACAATTCTGTGATCCATAATAAATAAAAGATGAAAACAAATATTTTCTCATTTTGTACTTGTTAGAATAGTATGAAAAAAATTAATGAAACGTCATTAAATTAATGAGATATTCTAAATTAATTAAATATTATTTTAGAAATAAATCAAATATATTTGGAAGGGAGTTAAAACAATTTGCTCGGCCATAATATTGATTATGAGCTAAAAATTTGTTTTTAAAACTCATTTAAAAGTGTTAATGGACTTAAGTTGACTAATGACTTTTGACCTAACTTAAGCTCATGGTTCCCTGATATAAAAGAAGCCTTTCTCCTAATCCTAACCATAAGACTCACTCGGCCAACACTCCTCTTCCCTGTGTGTGTGTGTCGGTCGACTAGAGACAAAGAGAAAATAAAGAAAATTGTTTCTCCCGAGAACTTCTTCTATTTCCTTTAGTTTTTCCCTTCTCCTGTTGTTCATACAAGGAGCCCACCCTCTTTATCACCTATATATCCCGAGAGAATTATTGTTGAATCCATTTTGGTGGTTTGTGTGAGTATTTGGATCATAACGGCCGGCCAATTATCTTCAAGAAGCAAAGGCGCGTGTGAAGCTTGCTTGGCGAACCTTGGGCGCGTCTATTGGAATAGATCTAGGGTTAAGAAAAAATTATCATTAACAAGTTAATGACAGAATATAAATTTTTTTTACTAGTAAAAATATTTTACTAACTTAGGCAAAGTGCATGAACATGTTGATCTTTGACTCCTTTGTTACTGGTGAATAAGTTAGAAACAATGTATTGACGAGGAGCTAACAAGTCACATTGTGATATACCGCGCGGTTTATTTACTCACAATCCAAGTAATAAAGCATGATGTGTTATACATTGCATTTCAGCAACCTTTTACATTAATTCCATATCTATGAGAACTTGACAAAACTAGTTCATGACATCTTCATAACTCAATATCTCACCAATTAGTCTAGTCTAGATCACTGAGTGGACCTAGAATTTGACTTTCTCAAATAAAAATATGTAAGCTATGGAATGACATGTCTCATTTCAGGATTTAGGTAAGCACGATGCAATTCATACATAGTGACCTTGAGACAGAAGATGTTAAAATGTTTGTTCTTACATTGTCTCTAAAGGTGCACTAGTCAATTCAGTATCTTCAGAATATACACTGGAAAAACTATAGAGTTCTTAACTCTCTATGTCTCGTAACCAGACATCATAGATTCTTCCAACAATCATACTAGGATCAATAGTCCCTTGATCTTTAGATTGTGAATATTTTGTTTTAACCAAACCATGAAGAGTTTGTTCACGCAAAGCTACATTTGTCTCTTCATACATTGTTCAATTTGATTAAGGACTATAAGACTATTGAATATCATAAATCTTCAAACAAACAAATAAAGGAATGAATAAACGTTTCAACTTTTATTAATTTAATCAGCAAATTACAATAAAGACTCATGAGAGATTGATATTACATCGATATGTAAATAAATAATCTTCTTGTGGGGATCTCTGCCAACTAACTCACACTTGACTCAAAGAAGATGAGAGTAGTCCTTCATGCCTAATCCGTCTCGATTTTGGTCGAAGACCTTGTTGGATAGGGCCTTGGTGAATGGATCAGAAAGGTTGTCGAATGTTGACATCTTCTTCACCTGCACGTCTCCGCGCTGCACAATCTCTCTAATCAAATGGTATTTCATCTCGATATGCTTAGAGCGCTTATGGCTTCTAGGTTCATCTTCTTCTAGGCTTAACAACCCCATTATTATCACAATAAAGTTTCATCCAAATAAAGTCGTTACTTACATTTTGATACCGCACGGTTCATTTGTTCACAATACAAGTAATAAAGTATGAGGTGATATACATTGTATTTCAGCAATCTTGTACATGAATTCCATATCTATGAGAACTTGACAAAGTTGGTGCATGACATCTTCATAACTCAATATCTCACCAATTAGTCTAGTCTAGATCACTTAGTGGACCTAGAATTTGACTTTCTTAAACGAAAATATGTAAGCTATGAAATGACATGTCTCATTTCAAGATTTAGATAAGCACGATGCAATTAATACACACTAGGACAAAAAAGCCTTTTAGAAGCCACAAAAGTCGCTTTTAACGGCCAAAAAGTCATTTCTAAATCACATTTAGAAGCGACATTGTCGCTTCTAAAGAAAAATCGCTTCTAATGTTTTGAAGCGACGAATTTAAAAGCGACTAGTGGCTGCCAGTGTCGCTTCCGAGTGTCCAGAAAATCGCGAAAAAACGCGTGAGAAAAAATGGTGATTAACATTTCGAAACGACTTTAGTAGCGCCTAATTACTTCTAAAAAGTACCCTCCATTTTTAGAAGCAACATTAGAAGCGATTAGTCGCTTCTAAATAACTTAAAAATATTTATTAACATGACTTTAGAAGCGACATTATCGCTTCTAAATATTTATAAAAAAAATTAAAAAAATTATTATCCGGTTTTTATTATTAATTTATTAAATTTTATTATTATTTAATTTATTATAAAATATAATTAAATTTCATAATATCGAAATTTACTAATTGAAATCAAATAAAACATAAACTTAATAATATAATCAAAAGTCGATAATAACATAATCATAAGTCGAAAGTTGATAACAACATAATCAAAAGTCTAAAGTCGATAATAACATAAGCGAATATCGATAAACAAGATAAGCGAAAGTCGGTAAGTAAATAAACGTAAATCGGTAATTTTAAAACATAAAATAAATTACAATCATTGTCCTCGTACTAATCATCCTCATCCTCGTCCTGCGCATCTTCCGGCGGGTCCGTGTTAAGGCTCGTCTGGTTCGGTGTCGATGGGAGCCGAAGGCTGATCCGGTGTTTGCTGCGAACCCGAAGCGCCTGTTGAGGGTTCGAACTGGGACATGTACTGGTCCAAAGTCGCTTGAAATACGGGATTCACATTAATGTTCTGGATCTGGCTCAATCCAGCAGTCATGCCAAACACAGCTCCTTGAAAAGCCGCCAACTTCTTTTCTATGTCAGATGACGACTTCGAACTCACGTTCCCTATGGAAAACGATGAGCTGTCGTGGGCTTTGGTTTCAAACATGTCCGAGCACGGAATGAGTGGCCTAATTCTCGTAGCCCAATCACGTCGCGTCCCGAGGACTTCGCTCATAGTAACCTCCTCCAAACCACCCAAGTCCACCTCACGTCCCGACGCCCGCGCTTGCTCTTGTAGATCACCCACCCGAGCTACTATCCGAGCCTACATACACAATACAAATTAAATTACTTATTAATAACAACAACTATACGGTAAATTTACAAAAACATATATACTTACATGATACTCTCCAGTAGCAAGCATGGTTCACTGACCATTGGGAGTCGTGTGCATCCTCTCCCACGCACCGAGCGGCCCTAACATTTGTCTGTATTCTCTCACACTCTGCATTTAACACATTATAAGTATAATATATAACTCATGTAATTTGAAATTGAATGAAAATATACTTACGTGACTATGACGATACTCAAAAAATGAGATCGTGCCTTGTCGACTTTTCGTGGTTTTCTTCTTTTGATTCGCCTTATTCCGTTTGGACACGTCCTAGAAAACAAAATTGGTTAGAGTAAAAAATTTATTTTTAAGAATAAAAGAATTTATTATACCTTAAACGCCTCGGTGTCCATCATAGCAATCATCTCAAACCACTGTTGTCGCATCATACCCTTGGGCGTTTTCTCAAGCGCCTCCTCCAGATCTCCGCTACACGTTATCCGGTAAAGCCGACTATACTTTACCTTTCAGTCACGCAGACGCTTCTTCGCATCGCGGATAATAGTCTTCTCTATAAGGCTCGAGTAGCACGCTGCTGGAACAAGGTCTCCCGACTCATCCTTGTACACAAAGTAATACTATGCGTATATACCGGACAATATGGTCGCTACTTGTTGCATCGAGACGCTATCCCAGCAAGGCGTCGTCGGAGGGATGTGCTCTCGCACCAAAACTCCAAGACTATTGACAAACGTGCCAACGCGCTCACCTTTTTTTTACTTTCTCTCTCTTCTTCACCTCTATTGAGAGGGGGACGATAAAATTGGAGGCGGACGGGGTCAAAGACAATCTTCACTTTCTTGCCTCTTCTAGCTTTTTGCAAACTTTGACCCGTAGTCGCACCTCGTTCGGACAAAGGTGTCGGAGGTTCATACCCGCTAGTCGACATACTGCAAAGCATAAAAGATAAATTAGAATTTTAGTTTATGAAATACATTTAAATTTAGTTTATATTAAATGTAGTTAAATAATTTACTCAATCTTGCTCATCGTCACTTAAGAAGTCAATTTGATCTATTTCAAGATCATCGTCAACAATATCTCCAAGGAAACGATCAACGTCATCGTCATGATCATCGTCGTCTATGAAGGCGTCGATAGGCTCATCTTCGGTAGCATCATCTACTAGAATTGGTTCACAATTATCATGAAGATGATACAAACAATCAAAATTAGTATGTTGTACGGACATTGGAACTACAGCCGATGATGAAACCTCAATGTTAGGCAAATCTCATACGAATCGGTGATTACAATCTTCGACGACATTCCATTCCCCTTTCTCGGGATTTCGAAGATCGGGCGAGTAAAATACTTGTTTGACTTGAGTAGCGAGTATAAATGGTTCGTTTGGAAACCATTTTTTTCCACACGTTATGTCATGTGCTACTCCATTTCAACAGCTATGCGTCGGGACACGTACAACCGCTTGAGACGATCTCTCACAGGAAAGTACCGTAAAACTTTATGCGGTACTTTTTTCCCAACAACTCATCTACTTCCGTTGCACGCCGAACAAACATTTTCACCTTTCAAATCTTTCCAAAACAGGACACAATCGTTTGAGCACACGTCAATCATCTCGTAGCCCATGCCAAATCGCTTCAGCTTTGACTTGGCCTCGTAATATTTTTCAAGAATTCTATTCGCAACAGGATGATACTTTTTCAAGAGTTGCAAAAGTTTCGTAAATGACTTGTTTGTCCTATGGTTCGTCACTTTGATGTGCATTAACTTAACCAAGAAAGATAATGACAAAAACTCCTTACAACCGGGATACAATGATGCATTCAACTGGGCAAATAGATTCGCGATCTGCTATTCGTCAGCCACATCTTCAGTAGTTGGATAATTAAAAAAATCAGGATCATTCTAATATCGTCGACTGCGTCATGGATTCCACCAACATCGTCTTGATCGTTTGAATCATCGAAAATTTCTTGTACAAGAACGATTTCTTCATGTGACTCGTTGTGATGATACCACCGAGTGTAATACGGAGTAAATCTTTTGTGCATGAGATGCGCTCGAACAATTCCTATGTGTTGTCTTAACGCATTATTGCAACTACGACAAGGACATTTAACTTTGTGCTCGTTGTTCATTTAGAATCGTGCAACTCAAATAAACTCGTTCACGCCCATTTCGAATTCAAGACCACAACGATTATTCTCAATATTCCAATTTCTACTTGGGTTTGACATGATGTTGAATGTTGAAAATTATGAAAGTTGTGAGATTGATGACTATTCAAAAATATACTTAATAGGAGTTGTTTGATGATATGATATCGGAAAGTTGTTGAATTTAGATAACTAAATTCAATTAATTACTTAAAAATTTACAAAAAATTTGAGCAGAGTTTTCCCTAAACTAAGGACAAACCAAAAATCTGAAATATGTACAATATATATATATATATATATATATATATATATATATATATAAGAGCCAAAATTATCATATCGATCAATAAATTTCAAATCTAAATAAAGAAAACTACATAACATTTTCAAATTACAAAATTAAGTTTAGTGTTAAATTAGATGACTACATTAACAAATTTGCTAATTAAGTTTTTTAATGACTTATAAAATTACATAACTAAAATACAAACATAACTATTCAATTAGCTACAGATTCCATTATGAATTAAACTATAATTAACATATTATTACTTACATTACAAACAAACATATTAACCACAAATTCAATTATTAATTAAGTTATTAACTACAAATTCTCTAATTATGTAAACTAATAATTTAGTTAACTACACATTTCATATTCTCTAATTAAATAATTGACGTCGTCAAAATTATCTAACAAATTTCTAGTTATTTTATTAACTAAACAATTAAGTTAAGAATATAATTAACCTTGTGAGACGATGTGGGAGACAACGAGCAAGAGCGAACGAGGCGGCGACCGAAATGCGGCGATGATTAATACGAGGCTGCGATCAACTCGGGGCTCTGACCAACACCAAAAAATTAAATAAACATTGAAAACCGGATTAAAACAACACTAATAGCCGAAATACATTTAATAATCAGCGAGGAACGAAAAAAGAGAAAGTAAAGAAATAAAACACACCTGGAGAGACGAGTAACGAAAGCAGCAAGCGGAGACTCGGCCGGAGGAATAACGGTTCAAACAGGGGTTGCGAACGAGGCTTCGAAAACATAAAGATGAGAAACAACGAGAGAACAATGTAAGAGAGAGACAAACAGAGAACCTACCAGGAGGAGGAGAAGCGGCCATAGGTTAAGGAGAGAGACACCGTCAGAGGGAAAGACTCGGCCAAAGGCGGAGGGTGGAGGGAGAGACACGGCTGGAGAGAGATACTCGGCAGAAGGGGAGGGCAGAGGTCGGGCAGCGGGGCGGAGGTCAGACAGAGGGTGAGGGTGGAGGTTGGGTGGAGGGTGAGGGAGGAGAGAGAAGGGTAATGGGGGAGAGAAGGGAGAGGGGGGAGAGAAGGGTAATGGGGAGGGAGGGGAGGCTCGACATTTTAAAGCCGTAGGAGAATTAAAAGCGATATTAGAAGCGACTAGTCGCTTCTAATGTCCTTCAAAATTAAAACGGCGTTGTTTTGATGCCCCCAAAAGCGAATTTTGGCGGAAGAGTTTGGAGCCAAATATTTGGCGAGGAGGGAGCGAGCCATAATTTTGGATTTTAGAAGCGACTAATATGTTGACTCGGAACATTAGAAGCGACTAGCCGCTTCTAAAAGTAAAAAAAAATTAGTTTTCAAAAAATATCGGGGTGTTTACGTTAGAAGCGACTAGTCGCTTCTAACGCTAAAATGTCGCTTCTAATTAGAAGCGATTAGTCGCTTCTAATTACCCCTTGTCGCTTCTAAAAGTATATTTTGTAGCAGTGGCATAGTGACCTTGAGATAGAAGAGATTAAATGGTTTGTTCTTACATTGTCTCTAAAGGTGCACTAGTCAATTCAGTATCTTCGAAAGATACACTGGAAGAACTATAGAGTTCATAACTCTCTAAGTCTCGTAACCAGACATCATATATTTTTTCAACAATCATACTAGGATCAATAGTTCGTTGATCTTTAGATTGCGAATATTTCGTTTTAACCAAACCATGAAGAGTTTGTTCATGCAAATCAATATTTGTTTACATTGTTAGGTTTGATTAAGGACTATAAGACTATTGAATATCATAAATTTTCAAACAAACGAAAAAGAAATGAATGAACGTTTCAACTTTTATTAATTTAATCAGCAAATTACAATAAGGACTCATGAGAGATTTATATTACATTGATATGTAAATAAATAATCTTCTTGTGGGAATCTCTGCCAACAGCGTCCGACCGGAGAGGCAGGTGCAAGGCAGACCCATCCGACCTGCGAGAGGCAGGCGCAAGGCAGGCCCATCCGTCCGGCGAGAGTCAGGCGCAAGGCAGGCCCATCCGACCGGCGAGAGGCAGGCGCAAGGCAGGTTGTTCCAGCGAGGCTTTGGTGCGTGCATGCAGGCTATTCTGACGAGGTCTTGTGCACGCGTGCGGCTGCTTTCTGGCGATGATAAGGCGCACTTGAGGGTGTTTTCAAAGGAGCGCAATTCCGACGAGAGCTAGGCACGCGTGAGGTTGTTACAACCTCTATGTGAGTTCTCTTAACGAATTGTATTTGCAATTATAAATGTTATAGGTAGGTAGTGTGTTCAATTTGTTGCGATAACATGTTTAGAATATTTATTGACATGTCAGTTATATTTAATGTCATAGCTAATTAAATATGTTTAAAATGAGTTTTAACATATTAGGTCGTCTTATGTATTTCCGTCATATTTAGATATGTTACATAATATATTAAGTTAATCGTTAACTAATTTCCAACTGAATCGTCGGCAAAGGATGGCTCGTCGGTAGATGATGGCTCGTCGTCCTAGCAGTTGATCTGTTTGACGTACAAGTCAAAGTTGATGCTTGATTTCAGCCCCAACGATTTCTACGGAAGAGGTCATTGCTCTATCAGACACCGCGACTAAACACGGACAACGCCCTCCCCCAAGTCCGAAAAATCACTCAAGGCATGTATTTTATTGAGATGCGATAATTATTCCTCGTTTGGTTTCAATTGTTAGAGCTTGGATTCCTCTTTATTGTTCAATCTTTTAATATGTTATAGGCGTAGGGTTTCTAATTCGGGTTATGATATTGGTAATTTTAGGGTAATTTGGTAGTGTTTTGTTTTCTAATCTAGCTGTTGGAATATCACATTTTAAGTGGTTTTTGGTGTCATATTGAATAGTTTCGTACAATATTTTAAGCAGTGCTTTCAGTGAAACAATAGGTCTTCTTTCAATGTATTATTTTTTTAGCAGATAGCCTTTTAATCATATTTTGCACCATAACTTTTAGTGAAACAATAGGTCTTCTTTCTTTGCGACATATCGCAAAGAAGTTGTTACTAGATTGCTGATTGCTTCCCTTGTAGACTTCTGCTGCTCAGAACATTTTCTCTACAGAGCTCTGGCTTTATATGATTTCCATCAAGAAGAACTTTCCTACCCATGTTGGGATCTATTATTGGGATTGGTGCCCACCAAGGAGATACTAGACATTATAAATACATTTGTATTTTATTTTTCTGAAACATTAAATAAAATTAAATATTCATTCTTGATTAAGTTTGTGTTTATATATGTTTGCTACGCTCTGAAACTGTCGTCGAAGAAAGGGGTGCTAAGTACAGACTTGACAAGATAGCCCCTTGTGACTAGTTTAAAATATTAGTGCAAAAAGATCGATAGGGCAATCGATTCTGAGTAATGATTGTTTAAATGAAGGAGGATATCTTATCTTGTGATATAGAGAGTTGTGACTCTGTGTTTCATTTTTGATATCTTACAGTAGATATTGAACAAGACCTGTGATATTATGAAGTTCGAGATAAAACCGTTTAATCACTCGAAACTTCAAGATCACATACGAGGGGTATTTTGGAACTTACCTAAATCCTGAAGCGAATGCATAATCGATGGGACACTTTATGACATCTGATTTGTCAATGGGAAATGGCTAAGTTATAGTTGCATCTGACCCGACGGTTGGTGTCATAACGTTGTTATATTGTGTTATATGATTCACAGATACGGAATTCATGTTCATAAAATGCAAATGCATTAGTATCACACTATGTTTTGTTATGAGAGTGTAAATGAATAAACCAGGCTTGGTATTTATCAAATATAATATTCTTTGAGTAAAACATGTTACATGTAAAGACATCTCACTATATGTTTTTCTCATTCACAAATAACAAAGGAGTTAGTGAAATAATAACTCAGGGGTAAAATGATAATTTTACATTCATCTGAGCTACTGATACACATGAAGGGTAATATCGTAAAATACTCTGTGGATCGTGTGAAGAATTGTTTTGTCACATCAAACGGAAATAAACGCATTTGAACTAAGAGAGTTTCAATATTAGTCCTTTAGTGGAATCGACTAATATTAAGAATTTAAAGACGGAAAACGTTTGTGAACTTTTGAGTCCGATCTTTGTTCTAAAGTTTCGGTCATATGGATCCATAAGGTCTCAGTGATAGACTCTCGGACGAGGTTTATTGAACTAGAACGATTGATTTTATCATTGAATGTAAATTGTGATTTACACTTAGAGAATTATTTTCTAAGTAATTAAATAAATAATTGGTTATTTATTATTACATTTATTTAACGAATCGTATTGTGTTATTATATTGATAATAATATTAATTGATGATTCAAATAAATAAAAAATGAAAATAAATATTTTCTCGTTTCGTACTTGTTTGCATAGTATGAAAAGAATTAATGACTTGTCATTATATTAATGAAATGTTCTAAATTAATTAAATATTATTCTAAAAATAAATCAAATTTTTTTTGGAGAAAATATAATGATTTGATCGGCCATAATTAAAAGAATTTGGCCAGGAAATTATTTTAAAGCTCATTAAATGGATCTTTGGGCTTAAGTTTGACTAACGGCCAAAAATTAGATTTTGACCTAACCGAATCTCATTCTCTCATATTTAAAAGGGATTTTGTGAAACCATAACCCTAAGAGAATGTGAGTTTCGACCAGACCTCCCTCTTTGAGTGCTTGACCGAGATTTAGAGAGAGAAAGAAAGATCAAGAAAACGTTTCTTGATTTTTTATCTTGATTCTTGAGTGTTCCCCTTCTCACATTGTTCAGTCAAAGAGCCCACCCTCTTGATCTCCCAAAAACCTGAGAGAATTATCTCTGACTCTTCTTGTGATGTTTGAGTGACTTTTTACACGCAGGTATCCACTCAAGACGCAAAGAAATCAAGTGAAACGCGACGAGGCGCATTTCAGCTTTTTTGCCGGCCGCGCAGCACTCGCCGGACCCCAGGAGTGCCTGAGCCACCACATGCGACTCGCAAGATTTCTGCTCAAGACCTTTTATAAGGACCTAGCCATAGGTCTCTTCCACGTTCCTACAAATTTTCGCGGTCAGATTCCTCCAGATGAAGCCACAGCGTCACAAGAAAGTTTCTGGCTAGACAGTCATCCGGTCAGCCTGACTCCAGGTGTGCCTAGGCCACCACGAGTGACTCGCTTGCATCCAGGTCATGCCATTTTACAGGGATCTTCCTCTAGGTCTCATCCACGTTCCTACAAAATTTCGTGGCCAAAGTCCACCGGGTCACAGTGTCGCATGCACAATTCTGGCCGGCCGGACAACTTCCAATCCGGCGACCCTCGACTTCCAGTCCAGTGAACTCTTGGTGTGGCATTCCGGCGATAGCTAGCAACGCACGATTTTTTTTACAACCTCACATGTAAGTCCCTCTAACGAATTGGATCTACGACGCAAATTATAAATTTGTTTATAGGTTACTAGTGTGATCAATTTGTTGACAACATGTTTAGAATAAAATATTTATTGACATGTTAGTAATTTTTAATGTCAATGTTGTTTAATAAGTTAAAATGTTTTTTAGTTTACTTAGATCTTATTATATAATTCCGCCATATACTGATATGTTATATAATACTATTGGTTAAACGTTAACTAATTTCCAACATCTATACTCACAAATGAGACATGAAGAACCTTTTAGCAAATAAAGTAGTTTATGGATAAAGTACTCGATATAATAATACAATTATGTTCTTTTGTTGAAAATTAAATAAAGATTAAATATTTATTCTTATTTAATTTTGTTTATATATATATATATATATATATATATATATATATTTACACCCTGAAACTATTATTGACAAAAAGAAGGTTTAAATATAGACTTAACAAGATACCGCTTCTTGATTAGTTTAAAATGAATAGTTCGCAGTCTAAACATCGATAGGGCGATCGTATCCGATTAATGATTGTTTGAATAAACTACCGATATCGTATCTTGTGATATTGAGAGTTGTGACTCTGGAATTTATTCTTGATGTGCTAATAAAGGCATTGAACTAGACCTGTGACATTTTGAAGTTCGAGGTAAAAGTGTTCTATTACTCGAAACTTCAAAATAACATACAAGAGTATTTTTGTAATTACATAAATCATGAAGTGAGTACATATTTTCTTGTGACACTTGGTTATTCAATGAGCAATGTCTAAGTAATGTTTCAAAGACCCGACGATTGATGTCATAATAGTGTTTCGTTAAATTATGTGACTCATGGATATGGAATTTGTGTTGTAAGAATGCTACATCATCAATATCACACCATGCTTTATTCTTTGAAGTGTGAGCGAATAAATCAGGCCTGATATTCAATAAAAAAAAATTATCTCAATAAAACATGTGACATGTTGTGACATCTCATTTTATGTTTTCTCGTTTACAAACAACAAAAAAGTTTGTGAAATAATAACCAATGGGTTAAATGGTAATTTTACATTCTTCTTGGTTAATTATGCACACAAAGAGTAATATCGTAAAATACACGGTGGACCGCATGAAGAATAGTTGTATCGCATCAAAAGGAAATAAAAACGCATATGAACTTAGAGATATTCATTATTGGACAATTAGTGAAATTGACCAGTATTAAGAATTAAAAGTTCGAAAAAAGTTTGTGAACTTTTGTGTCCGTATTTTAATTTAAAGTTTCGTTCATGTGGGTGAGGTCTCAATGTTACACTTTTGGACAAAATTTTGATGAACAAAATAAGTATTAAAAATATGTAAAGATGATTTGTTGAAATCATACTTTAAGTTCGATTATTGAATTGAAATATTTTTAAGTCCTATATTGGTTTGATAATTTTCTCATTAAGTGTAAATTGTGATTTATACTATGGTAATTATTTCTCTCATGATTAAATAAATACATAATTATTTTATTTTAATCACTTTTATTTAATATAGCAAATTGTATAATTATGTTGATAATTATACAATATGCAATTTTTATAAATTAAAGGTAGAGAGAATTAATTTCTTAATTCCTATTATTTAATCTAATACAGTGAGGATCAATGACATGTCTTTCCCTCCACTGTTAGATCATGAGAATCAATGAGATTTTTTCAATTTAATTCATGAAAATACCTATTAAGAAAATATCATGTGAAATTGATTGTGTGCTCTTTGGTATCAATAAAGCAATATTGACGCAATATTCAGATGCAATAGTCGGCCACTATGGTAGAAAAAGAGTTGACAATTGCCTCAAATTATGGTAAGAAAATATTAGGTATATATTTAATATTGATTAGAGATTACACTCATTCATTCTCTTATAAATAGGACATCATTTTCTCCTCTCACACACACTAATAGTCGGCCACAAGAGAGAGAGAGAGAGAGAGAGAGAGAGAGAGAGAGAGAGAGAGAGAGAGAGAGAGAGAGAGATTGTTCTTCCTTGTGTCATATTTAAAAGAGAAAAATTATTTTTCCCTTTTGTCATTTTTTAAAGAGAAATACAAGTGGTAAAAGTTTCAAACTTGTTTCTCTCTTGCTCATAAACGGTACATCCTCTTTATCTCACTAAACTCCGAAAGCCATGATGTTGAATTTATTGTGGTTGTTTGATCGAACACGAAGGGACGACTCGTGAAGATCGATGAAGATCGAAGATGGAAGGACGACTCGTGAAGATTGTCGACGAAAACCGTAAGTAAATTCAGAATTCTAAACATCTTAATCCTATAAATAGTTATATAATATTTTGTTTATTGAATTCTATATTTACGTAATAATAATATTTTGGATGCATATTTTGTGTTTTCAATGTTATGGTTTATTTTAATACGTTGAAAGTATGTTTTTATATTAAAAATTTTTTTGAAATTTTGCCATAATATGCTATATTCATTATTTATAATAAATTGTTAATATACATACTACGATTTTTTTGTATGTCATAAACAAGAAGCAAAAGGGAAGTAACTATAAAAAGATAAACTAATATCACATTGCACGTATCTGATATTTGAGCTGGTTATTGCTCAATATGGGAGAGCGTTTAATATCTTTTTTTTAGGAACGTTTAATATCCAATTAGTTTGCTTTCTTTTTACATGAACGAGAGAATTATCAAGCAAATTGAAAGAGAAATTAACTTCAAATTTTAAAGAGGAGGATCAACGCCAATTATGAAAGACATGTCATGACTTTTAAGTTCTACAAACTCAATTCGAGGGCGACTATTTGATTAGGCCTTCAGTTAAACCGCCTGAAGTCTCAATTGTTGTTCAATTTCCCGCCGTCTTCTTATGCTCACATGAGACCTTAGTCCTCTCATCTTCATCGGATTCATCAATCTCTTGTTCTTCTCTCTCTCGAGCAACTTTCCTCTTGGATGATCCTATAACATCTACATTTTGTTTACATGAATGACCATTATTTGAGTCAATAACCTAACATAATCAGCGTGTTCAAACTAGGGTGATGAGACTCAAGTACGGTCTTCATTATCTAATCATCTGAGGAGTCTTCTTAACAAGTACTTCTTCAATTACAACATCAGTAACCAAGCAAACTTCCATATCCATTCTTTATCAGCTTCGTGGCTTTAACGTATCTTCAACAATGGCACTAGAAATAGATTTGCTACGATCACAGCATATCTCACTTCTTTTCTTCGCAACAACTTCTTTTAGAGACTTGTCAATGTTGAGAACAACCGCAATAAAATAAAAACATGGATTACATATAGAACAAACGGTGTTTGTTTCATGTTAATTTACTTGATTAAGACATAAGAAAAAGCATAATTATTTAAAACAATTTAACTGAAACACTTATAATTACAACTCATATTAAGTTTTATAAAAAAAAATAATAACTTTCTATGGCGTGATTAAACATTAAACATTAGCACTAACGTCACTTGTGTTTATTTTCAAGAGAATCCCCAAAAACTATTGAAATGTTTTGTTTTTAGTGAGCATATCAAAATATATTGTAAGACTTTTTTAATTTGTGTAGCAACTATAATAAAAAAAAAAAACCAAGGAACAACTTTATGTTGTTTTATCATATTCATTCGAATGAGACATCGAAAATAGAATAATTTATATAAAATAAATAAATTAAACTGGAACACGTTAGGTAACCACAACCCATCTTAAGCTAACCCTCTAGTATATTTTTAATATTTGTTTGTAAACTTTTGGAAGACGTATTAAATACGAATTATACTTTAGCACTAATATATTTTTATACTTTTAACTAATTTTCCAACGATGCAACTAAAACTAACGTTAGGTGTTTTTTGTCGCTGAAAACAAATCATATTTATGCGGCTATTTTCTGTTGTATATTTAATATTAACCTCAAGACTTTTCTCCTGTCTTGCACATAATTGTACACACCTTTTTCGAAATTGTTAAAATTCTATTATTTTTTCGGAGGAACTAGCTAAAAAAAATATTCTTTACACTTCGCTTCACTTTTATTAAGATCTTGAAGCATTTTATTTGTAGAAACTTGACATTACCTTTGTGTACTCTTAAAACCCAATTTTCATATACCATTAAACTCCGTGGAAAAGACTGAGAACGAGGAAACAGAGGGAGACTGGAAAATTGGTTTAAATGGGACAAGGAAGAAGACTTATCCATAACAAAAAATAAAAATATAATTAAATAAAACATAGAATCAATTTAAAAAATTATTCTAATCTTTATTTAGTTAAAAATACAAAAATTCGTCGAATTACATAATTAAATATCACATATGGTCATTTTGCAAATCAGCTCCCTTCACAAATTTTCAAGCGAGTACATACACAATCCTGATCATGGTTTATACATTGCATACTCTTTCCTACCAAAAACACATCGAGTCTGTAAAATGCTAGTACGTACTCATGTAGACAATATATCAGTATATGAGCAGTCTGCAAGATCATAAACTTCAAGGTGTAAAACGACCATCAACGGAAAACAATAATACCGACTGCAAAATTGTGTATCTTCTAAAAACAGATGTTCGTAATCTTGCTTTTTTTTTGGTACAATTACAGCAATAAGAATGTTATTATATAAAATCCCCTCTAATTATACAGCAATGCTGCCATCTTAAAACCAAAAAAAGTGCTAAGATGGGTAAATTGTAAAAATAATTTTAATAATGATGATATATCAATCAAACAGACAATGGCTACACAATTTCTTACTATGTTATGTACACTGAATCAGGTGACCAAAAGTAAAACAAAAAAAATCCCAAACGATAATCACGCAAGAGGATAGGATATCAAAATATATATGTGAAGAGTGGTCAAGCTCTTCTTCTATGTAGAGTTCAGATCTCTTGAAACTTGGCCTTGCCATCTGCAACACATTTTTATTTTATCTTTAAATTAAACTATACAAAAACAAAAAAAGGGGCAAATAATTCGGTTGTGTATAAAAAATTATGCAAGCTAATGTTGTGTATGAATAAAATGCAATTATTCTGGTAGCCAATTTTCTAAAAGTTGCAAAAATATGCCAATTTTCTAAAAGTTGCAAAAATATGCCAATTTCTCAACGGTCAAAATTTCTATCATAAATTTCACTACTATTAGTTATTTATTTTCTTCCGCTAATCAACTTATATCAAACTAGATGCTGGGAAAGAGAGATGTTTCCTATATAGCCCAAAAAGAGAATAAAATGAACATGAATACAGTGGTGTTTAAGTAAAACCAACCTTGAAAGCAAAAATCTTGCAAGGGAGCTTAAATTCGCATTCGAATTAAGTTCTTTGTTCTGCTGCTTTTTCTTGGTCTCGACTTCTACGTTCACAGTTTTAACTTCTTCGGAAACTACTTTACCCTTCACAAAAAGGTGAGTAGCTAGATCGTGCAGATCTTTCAGTGGTGGTTCCTTCGAGCTGCAAGTTTAAATTTTATATTTTTTTCTTTTCTACATTAGCTAGTCTTGTAAAAATTTACCGCCTTTTAACTGTTTTATGTTACGGTATTAGTGTAAGAACCATCCGAACCTTGCCAGCCCATTGAGCAATCTGCTAATGAAAACTTCACACGATCCTGGCTTTAGCCGTTCCATGTTGATGAGGGAATTCGCAACTGCACTTACTATGGGACCTTCTGAGTCATCCCCGGTAGCCTAAGATTTAGTAGAGAGGTGAGACTGAAGTAGGTAAATAGTCTGCATATTGATAGAAGAAAATAGGACACAGATACAGGTCTAAAACTTATGAATTTACCTCTTTCAAAGATGGGATGAGCAAGGATGATAAAGGGACAGATGTCGAAGCTACTCTTGCATTTTCTTCTTCGTCATTTGATTCACGGGTTCTTGGAACTCCTTTGGGCGCATCAAAAAAACCGTGGGAACTTCTGTAGAAGTATACAGTCCGAATCAGAATGAATAAATAAATCACAAAACATTAGACACTGGGATATGGATACGTCCCCCGGCTCGCTCGGAACAAATTACTATTAATGAAACTCTGTTCCCAGTTTGAGAGGTGAATTGATCTCTCCGATTACACTCTACAACTATAGAAACTTAAACCAACTCAATTTACTCTTCTCATAACTCTAATGACTTATTATACTACTATGTAACTAAATAAATATATACCCTTCAATGTCTATTTGATACTAGCACCGTATATGGATAGTGTGATTACCTAGAAGAACCAGAGCTATTAGTAATGTGGTCTCTTCTGTTTTCCAAGGCTTCATTGCTGAACTTGCTCAAGGCAGACCTTTCCTTTGCATTACTTTTCCTGTGACCTCCCTGCATTGCGGCCTTCGCCTGCATTATATACATATACATATTGTCATATCAAAAGGCCCAAAAAAAGCTCATGCTTTCGCCAAATTCAATTAGCTTTCGCAGAGTTTCATGAAAAGAATAAGAAAATATATCCTCAAGGTAGTACAAATTAGATTTTCCTCGTGAACTAAAATATATCCTCAAGGTAGTACAAATTAGATTTTCCTCGTGAACTAGAAAGTATACCAATTACTAATTCTATAGATTGCAATAAAATAAACAGGGGGATGCTTATTATGTGACTGTTATATAAAACACTACTGAATCCGACCCTTAAAGTTATGAGCAAAGCAAAGAAGAAAAAGTACCTCAGCCAAGTTTGAGGCGCTATCTTCAAAAGAGGCGCTCGAATTTTTTTCCTGAATACCAAGCCTGGATTTTGGAGTTCGCGGGGAGTCCGAGTCATCATGATGGGAGCGGAACACCACAGTTCCGCTTGGCGAAGCGTCTTCAAAAGAAGCATACGTGCTTCCAGACTGCACAGTACACACATACAGCTGATTCATCAAAGGCAATCACCACAAAAGGGTATTGGAAGGTCATATTTCGGTGCATCAAAGTCGCACCATAGAGGTTTGATGAAACTGCGTGGATGAATTAGACCCTTTTGGCGTTCGTACTACTACCGTTCCGGTCCCACTTACATACATTTCGTCCTGAAAACACAATAATGTCGTTTTGTTGGAAAGAGTATTGTGTAGGTAAATGAATAATCAAGCTGTGGTACACCAAATCTTAGCAGTAGCCTTATTATTTGCTGAAGATATAGTATTTAGGTGACTTATATAAGCAAGACCAATGACATATAACTTTACTTAATTTTATGGAGCAGTGTCATTACTTGATTTAATGTAATCAATGGTCTCCAACTTATTAGTGGAAAATTTAGGGTAGAAGTAGCCTTAGGTTTTTTTAGGTTGTGGGACGGACAGACTGACACAGAAGGGATAAGCTCCAAACACAAAATACTACTATACTGATAAACTGCATTCACAGGTCGAGAGGTGAACCAATCTTTCCGCAAAAACAGAATTAACTAGCTCGATGACTCTTCTCATCAACCAAATGAATTGTATTAAAATGTGATTAAATAAATATATGAGAAATTGAATAAATAAATTACCAAGTTACCCTTCTGGGTCCACAGACTTACATCTTCGTCGTTGGTTTCACGTGCTCCAGCATCTTTACCAAAAGAATTTCCCAGTGCATTTCTACTTTCTGATACTCTTCCAGAGCTCGCCTGACTGTACAGCTCTACCTTTCTTTCTATAAACTGAGGTGGTTTGATAAAATTTCTAACTGTACCCGTTGTCTGTGATCCGGTTGTACCGAAATCCCATCCAGCATTTTTCAAGGTTTTACCCTGGTCACTGCAGATTTGAACTAGTCTGTTATTGTACGCCTAAATAAAGCCCACAGACAAGGTGAGTACAGAAACCAGTAAACACACCTAGCTTGGATAGTTTCATCCACTAAACTTCTTGTAATCTTCACAGTATCGGATGTCTCATTCGGACCATTGCTTGAGTCATCTGGATCGTCTTTAATTTGGTACTTAGGGCGCTCTCTGCAGATACAGAACGAAGAATCTATTATGTGCTTATCAAGAGGCACTGGATCCTCCAATCATCTCATACTTCCTAAGCTCCTTTCAATTTTATAGCTTATACCCTTGCCATTAAGAACATGCACTCCAAGAGAAGAAATTATAGCAATATGAACATATGGCATATGAGAGCACCTTATTCTTTCAAGAAATCTCTGACTCTTCCTTGCATTCCTTATAAAACGGTGTTTCAATAGTTCCTTAGCACTTGATCGCTGAAATTATAGTGGAATAAGGTTGAATAAGATTGTAAGATAGTCCATATACATGTCAATATCACAAGCGCAGAAAATTATGCATTTGTAGTCTCGTCTTCATTGGGAGCCTTATTTTGAAATAATTAAATCATGGCCTTAAACCCATCAACCAAACAACGTTCCGTTGGCCATATGGTACTCTTGGACATAGAATCTCACCTCAGAGGGTACCTTCTTCAAACAAAGTGAAACAAACTCTTTCATAGGACGGGAAAAATGCTCATCTAACTGCGTAACAGGCACAAGACATGACAACAATTAGTATTGAAGACCACAAAAAACAAAAATCCTCTACTGATTAGAAACTTCACTGTCGTTCTGAACTATCCAACGGAAGATCATACGAAAGTGAGATGAATTCGTGTAAATACCTGCGGTGGACTTTCTCGCGGAATAATGAATAGAACACGCATTGGGTGAAGATCAGCGTGTGGTGGTTCTCCTTTCGCCATCTCTATAGCAGTGATTCCCAGAGACCATATATCTGCCTGCCAAGTACGAGGTCGACAAAGGAGATGGAGAGGGATATGAGAGGATGCAATAGCAACAAAATCAAAGACAGAGGCATGTTCCAAATATACCTTTTCATTGTACCCTTCTGAATTCTGAATGACCTCCGGTGCCATCCAGAACGGTGTTCCCACAAATGTCTGGCATTGTACAAATTATTATATATACATCCACACACAGACATAATAAACCATTTAACAAAAACATCACATTGTCAAATGCAAACACTTTAAAATTACAGTGGAAAAACAGCTCCATATACCACAATTTGAATCCAGCATTTTCATGTTGGACAAAAGATAAATCATCGATTTTGAGAACGTCTAACACAAACTTAAGAATCTAGCTGATGAAATTGGCATTGAGGGGCATTGACACACAATAACTCAATACTTGATAAATATACCAGATACAAATCGTAACATGCCAGTACAAGATGAAGGTAATTGTGCAGGACATAATATCAATATTAAGCGAAAAGGTGACAAGCTTCATATAAAATTGGTACCTTCCTCCTTGATATTGTCCTCGTTAATTGTGCGGAAACGCCAAAGTCTGCAACCTGTTGCAAATCAATGATGTAATGCCACAATAGCTTAACATATTTGACTGCCCGTCGTATTGTATCATTCTCTTAGGAGCTTCGTACAAATATAAAACTAAATGGGCATGGTAGAATACCTTGACATCACCGTTCTCAGACAATAAAATATTTGCCGCTGCAAGAATTATAGACAAACAAATGTTACCTTCAATCTGTAAGCAACTGGGGGCAAGGAAACATGCATCAAAGCTCAGAAGACATCAAAGATTCTAAGTCAGCCCTTCCAAGTAAACTCATAGTATACACATACACACACAAAAAGAAGAGCAAACAACAAACCTTTGATATCTCTGTGGATTTTCCCTTCATTGTGCAAATACTCAATAGCATGCAACAAGTCACGGAGAATACAACCAATAGCCATTTCGTCCAGAGGGGGACCAGTTTGAAGCTGAAAGGAAGAAAATATTCAATTAGCTCAATAAAGATAGAACATGTAACAAGAAAAGTAGCATTGTATAACAAGTGTCAGTAATATTAAGAAACATACTAAAATAACAAGTTCATAAGTAGTATCATACTAAGTCGGCAACGGAACCACCGGCCATGTACTCCATTATTATCCATAGCTTGGTCTGATTGAGATAGGAACCATAATACTCTGTAATATAAGGAGATCGACATTGTGACAACACAGAAATTTCCTGGCACAGAATTCAGAGAAGTTAACAGCTTGTAATCATACAGTTTCCATACAAAGATGTTACCAGTTGACGAAGAAAACAAGGGAGTACCTTCTGAATGTCCTCAATTTCATCCTCTCTGAGATAGGAAAAGTTAACATTAGAGAATTAGATGAAGGGTCTCGTATGATGGAGTTGTAAAGAACATATATCCATAAATTCACATGGCAAGCAATTAAACGAAAGCGTTAATGTGACAAATGCAAATGATCCATTGACTCAAAAACCCACACCAAAAGAAACAAGATACGCATCAAGCTCTGGAATGGACATTCTGAGTCAGGAAGATGAAAAAAAATACAAGGGTGCACTCAAATAATCAATGAGTGGATTATAAAACACATACCCTTCAAACTGACCCTGCTTTACAACTAAAGTTTATTCAAGGATTTATTCGCATATACGTGATGCTCTTGATATTTTTTTCTTTTGTTCTTACAAAGTTGGGTACAGTACAGCCTGGGAATCGCTTTCCCGCTACATTAAACTCCTATGTTAACCTAAGATTTCCATCCCATGCCTAAAATGGGCATAAAAAAAGAAGCAAAATATGAGATTACAACGCATGGAAAAATAAGTAGTATCATATACTTACGATTCTTCCAAATCAATCACTTTAATAGCAACCTCTTTATTGAGCTCCTTGTCAAATCTGCAAACACGATAACACATCAATAAACAGAGAATGTGAAGAGGGAGCTCAATATGCACTGATTATTTTAGCTTATGTTTTCCTCCTATGTCTATGTCACCTTCTTAGATTTTCAATATTTCAAAAAAATATAACCTCGCTAGCATATATGACTTCTACAACCAAATCCCACCCTTCAACGGGCACGTCCACGAGAAACCTTACCCTATCCGTCAATAAACTGCTTCACATCTCAAGGATACGACTCAATGTAATCTTGTCCTATTTAATAAAAGTGTTCAGCCCACATTAAAATTCCTAACTGTTATCATTAAGAGCCAACACAAAAAACTGTAGAAGACTAATTAGATTTCCTGTATGCAACGGGAACAGCATTCCTATATATGTTTTCTGGCTGAAATTTTCACCACAAGCTAAACCTACATGGATCTAATATCACCGGGGTCACATGATAATATATCGGACACGTTTAATTAAACAGAAAAAAGTTAGCTAACTAGCTAACTAAAACGTTTGGGATCGCTATATAGCAAATGTTTCATAAATCTTAGGAAAATAGCCATAAAGACGATGTGGCATTTCTAATTTTCCTTCGTTGAATAAAATGGTGGGGTATTTACATCTATATTACGAGTGTAAATACATGGAATTGGCATTGAAGTTAAGAAAATTTTGCTATAAAGCAATGTGGAAGTATAAATATGGCTATATACCTAATGGACCCATTAAACAAACACGCAATGGTCTGTAGAATGCTAAACAATAGAAGCAAGAATACACTAACCCTTTGTACACATCGCCGAAAGACCCTCTTCCGATCAACTCCAATGAACTAAATCTGGTTCCCGCGGCCTCCATCAGACCCGCCGCATCAGCCATTTCCACGCAAACCTCGAACTCCGCCGAGAGAGTGAGACCAACACTCAATTAGATAATGTACAACAAACCCTAACCTCTCCAACCAAACGCCCTCTAAGCTCCACTATGAACTCACTTGCCATTCACTCACGCCCACAGAATCCACAATCTGAAATGGCGTTACATGGAAATCTACTACATGAGCTTCTTTGTTTTGCGCAACATATTCACGGAACACAAAATTTGTAAACAATGTGTCTAAGTAACCGATATTGGCAGCAAAGCAAGCACTTGAACTGTAAGCAATGTATAACACGAGTGTCTGATCAATCACAATCACCCGATAGCTGTTATTAGGTGAAGTGGAATTCACAAAATTGAAAAGCCAACAGAGATTATCATCAATCCAAGTGTTCGAAAGCGAAGCCGCAACAACCTCGAGTTCCTTTGAAATCTGTGAATCTTAATGGCTCGTTCATTTTCGAATGATAGATTGAGATGAGATTCGAAACATACCTACCGTTAAATTACAGCGATTACAATGAACGAGTCAAAGTAGAGTATCGGATCTTTTGTCGTTCTCTCTATCTCTCTCTAAGCTTCGTTGCGTAGAGAGGCTTTGGGAGCTTCAAAGGGATCGATGAGAAACGCGATGGTTTTCTTTTTCTTATTCGGAAGCAGCTCTGTGCATATTTTTTCTTCAATGTATTTATTATTATTAATTTATTGGAAGAATTCTTAATTTCTCTGAGCCGAACCGGTTCAAAAGCTGGACCGGTCAAACTTTAAATTAAAGCTTCAATAAACTTCTGTTTTATTTCAAAGACATGTAAACCTTTATGGATATTGGGGGAAAAAGTAAACCTTTACTTATGATAGCAAGGCAAAAATTTCATTCGGATAATATCACAATATTTTGAGACGTGATAGGTAACGAATATAATTTCAATTCAAAGGTGCGTCATAGCTTTCAAGGTTGAATTGGAATTAAAGCTGGCGAGGGATTTACGCAATGTCCCTCTACAAGAAGCTACAAATCAAGAAAAGAAAAATATATAAAAAACTGTTGCATTATTATGAATATTACAATTAGGCTTAACTGCAAGAACTATGAACAAAAATATAAATACCTATGCACATTGAAAAATACTCCGAAAGAAAAAAAAAAACCTCATATGGCAGTGTTCTATTACTCGAACCAAATCGGCAAAAGAAAAAAAAAACTTAAAACATTCAACTACAATACTAAACACTAGCCAACTATCTTCATCAGAATCCGAATTCAGCTTCAATCCCCGGCCGAAGGGAATCTCGTGAGAGGTTCAAATGGAAGATAAAATCCGGTTTCATTTTGATTTTGACTTTTAATTCCCTACTTGCGCTTCCCTCGAATCTTCTGCTTTGGAGGAGCTAGCTTTCGAAACGCCGCATGCACAACCGTGACTGTGAAAAAGTTTAGTAAAAATAACAATTCTACTTCTACCCAAATTAAAATAGTACAAGTGAATGTTACCCGCATAGCTAACAGCGACCGCACAAAAGAGAGCCATTTGAACATTCGACATCATCAAAATCACGATCCCAGCTGCAGAACAAAACAAGGCACAAAATGAAAATACAGATCCCGCCAACCAAAGACGGAAGTAATTTTAGGAGTTCCGGTATTAGAGAGCTGTGATAATTAGTAGATGGGTACAATGTAAATATATAATACTCAGAAATTAAAGTAGCCGATTTTGTGCGAGAGATTAGCTTAATATTTTTAGTGATACAAAATATACAAGTTTTTGAACACGATACTTTTATGTTTCCCTCTCTAATCCCTACTTACAGAAAATCCATGTATATCATAGGTTATATCACTATCGTAATTACGTACAAAGTAAGGGAAAAAATCACGGACCAAGTTGGGCGACACAGAGCAAACACTTCCGTGCAAAAGGGTATTGGTCCAAACCCCATCTATCGCTGCAAAATTTGAAGAAATCCCATATTGCCAAGCACGCTATCAATCCGAAGAGCGCCATTGGCATCTTGTACCTACAATTACAGTCACAACAGAGGCAAAGATAAACCAAGTGATTATTAGAGAGGATTTATAGATCAAAGTCAAACAAACAAGCAAGCATGACTGTTTGTTCTAATCAATAAGAGATGAATCAGCGGATTTCATTCTGGATCAGATGAATAATCAATGACTGTGTAAATTGATTTCGAAGTTCGAATACAAGATTTAACTCGCAAACCTAACATAGAAACCAAGATTCCAGTTCTTTTTAGTTCTTGAAAAGCATGTATGTAACAATTCCACTAAGCTTTTTCTTTGCCATTTCTCAAGTAGACTAGACACCATTTTTCATATCCCTCTCCAGAAACAAAACAAATCCCCAATTCAATAAAACACCAAAACTAATAAATTGTCCTCAGCGCAAAGAAAAAGACTTCTGTACCAATTCCTTAACCCTATAAAAAGAACATCATCAAAGCTCAAAAGAAAGTTATTGAGTTTGTACCTCACCACTACGCATACAAACAGAAAAATCACGAAATGCGATATAGCAAAAGAGAGTCAATATACTGCTGCAACTTACAGAGTGGAAGCGAAGAAGAGGATAAAGAGCGTTGCGTAGTTACGAGCATATCGCTTAACATTCTCGTGAACCCTAAGCCGAGCTTGCGACGGGGAAGAAGGAAACGAGTACGAGTCCAGAGAGCCGAGGAACACGGCAGTCCACGGCGGGGTCTGCGCGGTGGAGAAGTCGTTGGCGGAGAGCTTCGCCACGGGATTGAGAGTCAAAAGAGACAGAAAGGTCAAAAAACGTCCGGTAATCGTGGCTGCGGCGGCTGAGGCGGTCGTCGACGCGGTGACGGAGGACGAAGACGACGGCGACGACGGAGAAGGGGATGATCGGAGGCGGTGGAGATCGGAGGTTCTCTGGTCGAGGACGTCGATATAGCCGCTGTCGCGGAGCCACGACTCGAACGCCGACTCAGGAACGCTGAGAGACAATGGGTTCGACGAGAACGCCATTGACGAATTTAGCTTTCTTTTTCGCTCGTTTTTGTTTCACGAAAATTCTCTCTCTCTCTAATCTACATACGCCTCGACATTTGTTCTTTCTCACTTGTGACCGTGTCTGTTTTCCGTATTTCTAGTTGACCCGTTAAAGCTATAAAACTTGACATTTTAGCCCCATAATGTTGTGCATCCACTTATCTTATACCAGACTACTCTCTTTTTGATAGCCTTTTTAGAAACTAAGGTTCATAACCTATCTCACTTTGCTGATTATTTTCTCTAACCTAGGTTATCTTCTCCATCTCAGCTCAAAGTAGCATCGACAACCTCTTGTTTGAGAGCGTGTCTTTATCTAAAGACAAAAATTAATTTAAAAGCATGATTCTCGTATAACAATGAATGTCGAGTAAAGTAGCCAATTACAAACTTTTTTTCAAGTTATATTTGTGGTATAAACTGTAGCGTAATGGGAAATGATTTATTTTTCAAAAAATTGAAAAAATGTCTGACGTTTACTACTTTGAATTCAATATGGTTAACGTTTCGTTAAATTTATATTAATAGTCTTAGAGAGAAAGACTGAGAATAATTGAATGAGAGAAAACAAAAGATAATTTTTCATTACTAAAGAGTGAGCTCAACGAGAGCTTTTGTACAAAAATAGAAAGTACTTATAACTGTCTGTGCCACATGGCAGAATATTACAGGTTACTTAAAACTAATGTAAACTATTAGTCCCCTTCAATTTAAGCATGGTCAGATCCTCAACACGAAACTTGTGACGCAAGGTAGAGAAAACAGAGCTCGAGATAGCCTTAGTCAGAACATCAGCCACCTGAGCATGCGTTAGAATGTGTCGAACTTCAACCTCCTTGCTCGCCACCTTTTTTCGAACAAAGTAAATATCCAACTCAATGTGCTTCGTACGAGCGTGTAGAACAGAGTTGGCAGACACCAGAGCAGTGCTCAAATTGTCGCACCAGACAAGAGGTCGTTGAAGTTGAGGAACTCGAAGATCAGTGAGGAGGGATTAAAGCCACGCAAGCTCCGCCACGGCACAAGCTAAGCTTCTGTATTCTGCTTCAGTGCTCGACCTCGAAACAACTTGTTGCTTCTTGGATTGCCGAGTAAGAAGGTTCGAGCCCAGAATGACAGCCATACCCGAAGTGGATCGACCATCATCGGGGCTGTTACCCCAGTTGGCGTCATAGAACGCAGTAAGATTGAGATCAATACAAGGACGGAGGTGAAGACCATACTTCAACGTGCCACTGAGATACCGAAGAATCCGCTTCACAGCTTTCCAGTGAACATCAGTAAGAGTCTGCATGAACTGACATACTTTTTTGACAGAGAAAGCAAGTTCGGGATGAGTAACAGTCACATACTAAAGAGCACCCACTGTGTTGCGATAGAGATGAGTGTCTTTCATCGGGGAGCCATCAAACTTGAACATGTGTTGACTGCTAACCATTGAAATGGCTATAGCACGAGCAGTCAACATGTTAGTTTTCTTCAGTAAGTCCCGAATGTACTTTGTCTGAGTCAATAACAGACCCTCACTGGTTGTGTTCGCCTGAATACCTAAGAAAAAATCAAGCTCCCCAAGGTCTTTCAAGGCAAAGAAGTTGTTGAGCTTGGAAACAACCGACTGAACATAGCTCATCTGACTACCAGTAATCAGAATGTCATCCACATAGACCAGAATATAGGTAATGTCACTACCAGAAAACTGAACGAAGAGGGAGTTATCAATCTTCGCACTTTCAAAACCAAAAGACCAAAGAGCTGAATGAAGAGTATCAAACCAGGCTCGAGGTGCCTGCTTCAAGCCATACAGCTCTTTGTGAAGACGACACACTCGATGCTCAGCTCCACAAACCTCAAATCCCTCAGGTTGGTGCATATAAACCTCCTCAGTCAGAATGTCGTTGAAAAACGCATTATTGATATCAAGTTGGGCAATTTTCCAGCCTCGCGAGCGAGCTAGGGTTAACAGAATTCGAATAGTGGCAGGTTTCACAACCAGACTCAAGGTTTCGGAGAAATCAAACCCAGCTGTTTGATGAAATCCTTTCGCCACAAATCGAGCTTTCAACTTATTGAGCGAGCCATCAACATTCTCTTTAACCCTGTAAACCACTTGCAGCCTATAACGCATCGATTCACCGGCAGATCAACCGACGACCAGGTCTTATTCAACATAAGGGCATTGTACTCAACGTGCATTGCATCAACCCAATCAGAGTCTTCAAGAGCATCAGCTACAGAATCCGGCTCTTGCATAGTGACCAGGTAAGCTTTTGGTTTATGAATACCAGCTTTAGCTCGTGTCAGCATAGGGTGGGCATTATCTGGTATAAATGGCTGAGGGACAAGGTGAGATGAAGGGAGTGTAGTGAAAGGTATGTGAGGGAGATTATCAGTAGGAATTGAGGGTGTGGGTTGTGACATTATGGGACTGAGAGACAAAGACAGGTTAGGAGAAGTGTCTGAGTGTTGACTTGGAGAGTGGAGATGAGTGTTGGAGACATTTTGAACAGGCTGAATTTTGTGAGGGTATACAGTAGGTATTTGAGAGAGTGTGTGTGAAGGTGAGTGAACAATAGACTCAGGAAAGAATGTGGGAAATAGAGTGTTGTAAGGGAATGAAGATTCATCAAATAAGACATTTCTAGAGATGATTACCTTGCCTGACGAGTCAAGACACTTGTAGCCTCTGTGATTTATACTATAGCCCAGAAAAATGCACAATTTTGATCTAAAATCAAGTTTATACTGATTGAAGGCACGCAGGTTCGGAAAATAGGCACAACCAAAGCTCCTCAAAACTTTGTAATTTGGCAGCTTGTTGAAGAGCACCTGAAGCGGGCATTTGTTTTGCAGAACCGGTGAAGGGAGTACATTGATCAGATAAACAGCAGTGCAAAAAGCTTCATCCCACAGAGTGATTGGCATTGAGGACCTAGCCAAGAGAGTGAGACCAGTTTCCACAATGTGTTGGTGCTTGCGTTCAGCAAGACCATTCTGCTGATGGGAGTGTGGACACGAGAGTCTGTGATCAATGCCATGTTGAGTAAGAAAACCTGTGAAGGCACATTATTCACCACCTCAATCTGTTTGGATGGCTTTGATCTTGTGGCCGGTCTGCAGTTCAACTTTTGTTTTGAAGTTAACAAAGCATTGAAACGCTTCAGATTTGCTGTGAAGCAGGTAAATTCATGTATACCGAGAGAAGTGGTCAATAAAATGGATGTAATATCGATATCCATTCATCGACTCAGACGGAGAGGGACCCCATAAGTCAGAGTGCACAAGCTCAAGAGGTAAAGTGTAAACTGTAGTTGATGTTGGATATGGTAAATTGTGAATTTTGCCTTGACAGCACGCAGTACAGAAATGAATACTGGCTTTATTAAATTTGTGATTTGTTTGAATACAACTGTTCATAACATATTTGACAATAGGAAGAGCCGGGTGTCCAAGTCTATCGTGCCACAAAGCAACTGTGGAACCAGCTGTGTCAATCTGAGCAGTTGATGAGGAGGATGGATTCTTCGAACTTGTCAAATTAGCCAGGTAACGCGCTGTCTTTACTTGATCAGATCTTATAGCTGTTGAGATTGGTAGTGTATAGAGACCATCTTTGACTGAGCCTTCAAGTAGAACACGATGGTTGACCTGATCCTTGACACAACACTTTGAAGGATGAAACTCAAAGTAAACGCAACTATCAGTAGCAAATCTCGAAACGCTTAACAGATTCTTTTTTATCAACGGAACATGTAGAATATTATTTAGTCTGAGTTGAACAGTATTTTGCGGAGACTGAATATTTGAAGAGCCTGTAACGTTGATAGGAAGAGCATTACCATTGCCAACAACCACACGTTCAGCGCCTGTGTATGGTGTTGAACTTTGAATATTGGAAGCTTCAGGTGTAATATGAGATGTGGCACCAGAGTCCGGATACCAGGTAGGATCGTAGGCAATTTCTGCTGAGTTGAAGTACATATGTGGTACAGGTGAAGGAGTGGAACCATAACCTGAAGAGGAATAATACTACACTAATCCATAGTAGGCTTGAGGTTGGAGGCCTCATCCTGCTCCTGACTGAAAACTGTTGTGCACACCAGGTGTTTGAGTTTGTGGCTGAACAGCTCCAGTGTAAGTTTGATTGAAGCGGAACCAACATTGAGGAGCTAGGTGTCCAGTGCGGCTGCAAAGCTGGCACTGAGGTCGATTATTGGACTTCCAAGAACGTCCTCGGCCTCTGGTGTTGGTGGCAACAGTCAGTGCAGATGGATTTTGGCGAGGAGTTTGAGATCGTTGTGAGGACGAGTCTTTCGAGACAAGAATAGCCATCTGAGTTGTTGCATAGTCGATGTCGTGGTGTTGCTTCACGATACGTTGTTCCTGACTCATAAGCAGTGATTCGATCTCAGCTACACTGAAAGATTCTTTTCGAGTCTCAGTTGACGTAGTGAAGGAGTTATAGTCTCCTCCAAGTCCTTCAAAGATGGCGTCAACGTGTCCTTCAAAGATGGCGTCAACGTGACTGTTATCCGTTATATCTTCACCGATAGATGCTACCAGATCAATTGTGGTTTTGATCTGCAACAGGTAGTCATTCATTGACTTAGCTCCTTTCTCATTGTTGTAAGATCTCCACGTAACTGCTTAATTCTCGATTTTGTAGTGACGGTGAAGTAATGTTCGAGCTTGGACCAGACTGTGTGTGACTCATTGCAACTGATCATTCGAGTGAGAAGAGTTTCTGACATAGACGATAGTAGCCAGGAAAGGATCAATTGATCTTGTTGCTCATGCTCTAGATATTCTGGATTGACAGATCCAGCACGTCGACTCTCATCTGAAGTGAACTCCAGTGGTTTTGCAGACGATTTGATAAAGTGAAGTAGTTTGTGGCCCCGAATTGCGGCAAGGACCTGATGACTCCACAATAGAAAATTATATTGATTCAGTTTTATAGAGAGAGTGTGAGAAAAGGTAACCGGTCCTGGTCGTGAAGATGATGGACCGATCGAAGCTGGTGAAGAATTTTCCACTGATGGAGAAGAAATCTATGATACCATGATAGAATCTTAGAGAGAAAGACTGAGAATAATTGAATGAGAGAAAGCAAAAGATAATTTCTCATTACTTAAGAGTGAGCTTAACGAGAGCTTTGTACAAGAATAGAAAGCAGTTATAACTGCCTGTGCCACATGGCAGAATATTACAGGTTACAGAAATATAAAAACTAATGTAGACTATTATTTACGTGTCAAATGAATTAATTATGTTTATTTTACTAGATTTCCCTTTAAATTTTTAGATCATTAACAAAAATTTAACTTGAACCAGCACATTAACGCTAGTTTAAACAAACAAATGGGTTATATTGAAAATGCACTATGTTTGTAAGCTTATTATACTTAATAATCCATTTTTTACTCGAGTCATGAGTTGAGAGTTCGATGATATGGAATTTGCAAGTCTTTGATGTAGAAAGACACATAGGCAGCCCATCCCGTGATTGTTGAGCTCTTTGCCTCATTGTATTTTTTAGTATGTTAATGAAGAAATAACAGGTTACGAGATTTTTTCTCTCTGGAATAAGTAATAATAACACATATGTTTTACAAAAAATTAAAACACCCCTATCAAATTATGATACGAGACATGAATAATAAATTTTTTTCCGGGAAACCCCTAACACAAGGTGAAGTTTACCTAAAATAAAAACTAACTAATTGTTGAATATTTGATGAAATTTTCTCTTTGATTTTCTCTTCAAAAACTCTAGAGTTAATCAAGAAATCACAATAGTTTACGAGTCTTTCCCTCTTTATAATGGCTATGTTTGTTAATACTTTACTTTTAGAAAAAGTGTTTTTAAAAATTACTTTTAAAGAAAGATCATTTTTACAAAATCTACTTCTTTTAGTTAAATTTTTTGTAAAATTAAAAATTGATTTAGCGTTTGGTAAAACAAACAAAATTATCAAAAAATAGATAAAATAACTTTGAGATAAATATTTAGATAATTATTATTATTTTGGTGTTTAATTTATATGTACATATTAATACTGACATAATATTTAAATTTCGGAAAATAGACCAATAAAATGAAATTTCGTATTTATATAATTTTTTATTAACAAACATATAAACTATTAATTTGCCGATTCTATTAATTCTTGCAGCAATCTCTTCTCTCAAGTTATTCAAACAAGTCGTACAAGTTCGATCTGCGCTCTTCATATTGATCTCCAATTTATTGAAAGATTTGATATTCAATAAATTTGATTATCAGCAAATTTATAGGAAAGTTATTAAACTATTTGAACGTGAAATCTGCGTAATGATGACTTGAACGTGAAATCTGCGTAATGATGACTTGAATGTGTAATCTCATTATTAGGGTAATTAATTGACTTGGTTATGAGGGTAAAATAACAAAATGTCATATTCAGCTCAAAAATCAGAATACAAAAGCTAAGATTTTTAGTTTTTTAAAAAATATAGAATTTAGCTTTTTTACAGAAATACTTTTGGAAATTTTTTTAAAAGTGATTTTATCAAACACCAAAAAAATATTTTAGCTTTTCCAAAAATTTAAAGTGCCATTAATAAGTGTTACGAAACGCAGACAATAAGTAATAGTAAAACATGCATGTTAATACTATAGTAATGGACAAGGAATTAAAACATCTCTATCAATCTATGACACGAGACATAAATAAGAACAAAACAAATTCAGAAAAATCCTTTTGCTCAAGGTGGACTTTACCTATAATAAGAATGAAGCAATTCCATAATTTTGGATGAAATTTATCTTTGTTTTTATCTTCAAAAGAAGGTGTTGCTTGTTGGACTTCGGCTCAGGGGTGGGCGTTTTCTCGAGTGCTTTTGAGTCATAATTCTCAAGTCTAAAACGGTTCTTAACGCGCAAATTCTTTTTTGATATTAGCCTTCATCTCAAAGTTATGGAAGATCCATAGTTCTCATTCAAGGGGAGTTTTCTCCGGTCAAAGCGACATTTGATTTTATTCTTATTATTTTATATCTTGTCGTATTTTTGGTACTTTTATATTGGTGTATGTATTACTTGTATTGTTTTACATACATACATACATATATATATATATATATATAACGAGTAAATTTACCCACGCGTTGTCGCGGGAACGCCTATGCGGGACTAATTATTACATATGAATATATGATGAGATTTTTGGTGTTAAAATAGTTTAAGACAATTTCTAAATTATAAAAATGCTCAAATGAGAATTTATATGCTTAACACATTTTTGTTTTTTGTTACTTAAAATATCATCAACACATTGTATAAACCAAAAAATAAGAGTCAGATTAAAATACAAAACATATATTATATCTAATCTACTGTTTATGACTTAACTTACATGCTAATAACATTTATGAATACAAACATATTACGTTTGATTGTCTAACATATACCTATAGGTATAAACAATAGATAACATATATATATATATATATATATATATATATATACATTCATGCTTATATAGTACGATATATATTATTAGATATTCTACACGGTACATTTGCAAAATTGGAACCTAAATTTAGCACATCATATTAACTAACAATGATAAAATGTAAATATTCATAGATAACGTCGATTACAACTAAATTCAATAATTTATAGTAATTAAAATTTTGTAAGACAAATTAACTAATTATACTTATATTTGAATGTTAAATTAAATGTGTACCGTACATATTCCAAAAAGAGTAGTACATATGCCAAACTATCAATATTTTGCCTTTTTTTGCTCATTTTCTTCTTCTTCACTATTAGCATTAAAATTAAATTTAGCATAAATAATTATGTAAACATGTATTAAAAGGAAATATCAAGAAATAGGTAATCATGAAGTGAAATTGGGAAGAAGTTATATTTATATCCTTAAGAGTTGCCGTTTTGACGTTGTTTCTTTTTGGATACTGCAAAAAGAAAAAAGATGTATTACATGAATGATTTTAAATATAATTAGAAAATAATATGACAAATTTTTCATTACCTCGAACTTATTTGCATTGGTTTTGGAGTTTTTGGGACCAAAGTTAGAGTAGACGAAGTTGGACGGATAACCGTTTCCAGAAGCTCATCGTCAAAGATTTTTGAAACGACAATATTTGTTTCTCTTTTATGTTTCTTAAAATAAATCTGGAAGATTTCTTCAAACCCTTCATTTTTTTTATCGTTGGTGGTATCATTGTTTGATCAGTGTATCATTCATCAAAAGTGAGCACATAACATAGTTTTTGAAGTAAAATTTGTGCAACTCGACCAAATATGGTCACTTTTGTTTCGCCGGTTTCATATTCAATGTGAGTGTTTATCCATTACCTACGATTAAAGAATTATTAATTATAATATTTTTTTTGGTTTTCTAAGAGTAAGATAAAAATAAAATTTATTTATGAGAAAAAAATTATACCATGGTATTGGTAGACCGGAAAGAAATGCATGATCATCAGACCACCATTTTGTTCCAGATTGCTTGATCGTTTTATTGCATATGGGATATGAATTATAGTACCAACCTTGTGTGCTTCAAACCTATGATTGTAGCATTGATCTTATATCTGGCATTTTGTGAAATGAAATAAACATATGTATGATTACTCAAGATTTTAATATAACAAAGTAGGATTTTTTTTATTTGTAAATTGGTTATCATATCACAGTTTTTCAACACTTATTTTGACTCTATCTTTGTTTTTTTGATCTTCTACCGACTCAATTAGCTTTGAAGGTGGCAAGACCTCAATGTTTGAGGGGTGATCAGCAAATCTGTATATGATTTGAAATTAACCAAAAAGTTAGTAATTAAGTAATTTAGAATAAAGTATATGAGCTAAATTAGAGAAATAAACTTAGTTGTCAATAAATATATATTTGTGAAAGCAACATGTGATATACCTTGTTTTCAACGTTTGAGTGTCTGGTAAATTCAAGTATATAAAGTACATTGAAAAACATGTACTTGTTACATACGTTTCACCTATAGAATATTATCATAAAACAAATTAGATTAAATGTAAATATATGTAAGCTCTCTAAGTAATTTAACACCAAAAATATGCATACGTGTACAAAACAAATTAGATTAAATGTAAATATATCTAAGCTATCTAATTAATTTAACACCAAAAATATGCATAATAAAATATTGTTTGATAGACATTGCAGTAAATATTGTAACCGTTGTCCCGGTACTTCATAATTTCTCGATTTCATCATGAAATTGTTGTGCTATTGTCCCCCATAATGTAACTTGTAATGCTTCGCTTCTATAAACGAGAAAAAAAATTATATGACAATTTTTTTTAAAATGGTAATATAAAAATATATGTAATAGGTGATAGTGAAATATTATTCGTTGGTCAAAATTGAAATTGAAAGTACTAACCTGATATTTTGGATGTTTAAGGTTTTTCTTATTGTTTTCCTGTTGGGGGTAGAGATTGATTCATGTATTGGTTGAATGCTAGTAACAACCCCAGCCACATCTATTTACAAAACCAATTAATCATTTTATAAGTAATATAAATGTAAACAATAATATTCATTATTCAATATTACCTGTCTGCTATTGTCCATTCTTTCTCTAGGGTCTTTGTAGTCGAAAAAATTAAACTTCTACAATGAATCACTGGAGTTTCTCTATGAACATCAGTGAAGGTTGATGCCTTTGTCAATTGCAGTATTGCATTATGAGCGACAACTTTATACTTAGGTTTGATGTGATCAATAACAAACTGTCGTATTTCATAACCTTATCATGTTTCTATCTTTGGCTTCACGATATTTATGTCCCGAGCTTTCACTGTTGCGTGTATGGTCTCGTGCTGTAATTAGATAAAAACACGTGCATGATATTTTAGAACAATATAATAATAAAATTTGAATGTATAGTGCAATAATGTATATAATGTTGTGCACTTACTTCTTCAACAACCAGAACATAGTCATAACTGATAATCCGATTACTGGTGAAATCATAGTTTGTCCAGCTTTTGGAAAATCTAGCAACAATTATCTCATATTGTTGGTTTGGTCATATCGCTTTGATTGACATTGTCATTATCTGTTAAATAAACAAATGTAAGAATTAGAGAACATATACATACAATCACGTATATTAAAACTAATAATTTATATTGTACAACATTTTTAAGCGGTATCATGGGATCCAAATTTAATATTTTAGTATTACGTCTAATTTAATATGTATTTCCAAAAATCGTGGATGAATTTATCTTTTTTATTGAGAAATTGGTTGGGATAAGTTAAACCTTATATTTGTACTCAATTTTATAGTCTTCTTGTAGTACAATCTAGACAATTTTTTTAGGATGCCAAATTCAAAAAAGGTTTATGTCAAACGTCATGAAAGAACATATAACTAATAGAACACATATGGTACTTTATTTTTATAACTATATAGAATATTACACCTATAATTGCTTACAATTTGAGAAGCAGGCCAATCATATGATTTTAAAAATGATCTACCATAACACAATGAAAAGTTAGAATAGTTATATCTTTATTATGTTTAAAATTACATTATGATGACTGAAGAAATATAAATATTTATATTTGAAAGTTCAAACATTAAAAAAAGGCATATAGGGAGTTTGAGAAGAAAGAATCAAATAGCAGTGGGGTATAAAGAATGATCACAATGTAACTTAATGAAAATAGTTACCGTAGGAGTAGCACTGAATATTTGAATTCAAAATTGTACACGATTGAAGAATTTCAAAAATTATAAATAAAAAAAAGGACAGAGAATAGCTATTGTTGGCAGAGATGCCCACAAGAAAATTTTTTATTTACATATTGATGTAATATATAAATCTTTATAAAGTCCTTATTGTAATTTGGTGATTAAAGTAATAAAATTTGAAACGTTCATTCATGCCTTTTTAGTTTGATTGAAGATTTATGATATTCAATGGTCTTATAGTCCTTAATCAAACCTAACAATATATGAAGAGACAAATGTAGATTTGCGTGAACAAACTCTTCATGGTTTGACTAAAACGATATATTCGCAATCTAAAGATCAACGGACTATTGATCCTAGTATGATTGTTGGAAGAATCAATGATGTCTGGTTACGAGACATAGATAGTTAGGAACTCTATAGTTCTTCAAGTGTATTTTTCGAAGATACTGAATTGACCAGTGCACCTTTTGAGACAATAGAAGAACAAACCATTTAACATCTTCTATCTCAAGGTCATAATGTATGAATTGCATCATGCTTACCTAAATCATAATATGAGACATGTTATTTCATAGCATTAATACTCTCATTTGAGAAAGTCAAATTCTAGATCCATTATGTGATATAGACTAGGCCAATTAGTGGGATATTAAGTTATGAAGATGTCATGAACCAACTTTGTGAAGTTCTCATAGATATGGAATTCATGTACAAGATTGCTGAGATGCAATATATATCACCTCATGCTTTATTACTTGGATTGTGAATAAATGAATTGCGCAGTATCCAATATTAAGTAGCGACTTTATTTGGATGAAACAATGTGACTTGTTAGCTCCTCGTCAATACATTTTTTCTAACTTATTCACAAGTACTAAAAGAGTTGAGGAAATAACAATTAGAAGGGTAAAATGGTAATTTTATAAATCTCAACTAGTTGTTGATATTCATGAAGGGTAAACATAGATAACATTCAATGGATCCGCTCAATATAATTAAGTTGAATTTGAGTAGAAAATAAATTCATTTGAACCGAAAGATTCTCAGTGTCAGCTCTCTAGTGGAGTCAGTTGACATTAAGCTAATACTCGGAAAAAGTTTGTGAACTTTTGAGTCCGAGTATAGAACTCAAGCTTTGTTTATTTGGATCCATAAGGTCACTATTACAGGTCATTAGAGTAGGATTGTTAAACTAGAAGCTAAGTCAAAATAAATTATGTTGTCGTCGGTTTTTTGACGACAAGGGATATATATATCGTCCCCGAATATCCTTTCAAAGCCGGGCCCGACTATCGGAAGATGCCGCAAGCTCCCCCGGCGCGCCAGCCGGCCCTGTCACACCTTGGCCGACCTTGACACGACCTGGCCGGCCCTGACACGACCTGGCCGGCCCTGACCCGACCTGGCCGGCCCTGGCACGCCCTTGGCCGGCCCTGACCCACCTCGGCCAGTCCTAGCACGCCTCGGGCACCCCAACAAGCCGCTTCAACTATAAATAGCCAAAGGCACCTACCATGAAGGGTAAGAAACTTTCCGACAAGAGAATTCCCTCACAAGAATTCTCCTCAAATCCAAGACTCGAGCCTCGAGACGACGCTGACTCTCTAGTCTCCGTTTCCGCCTCGTCTTGTCGATCCCCCCTCGTCATCCTACAAAACTCCACCCACATTACACTAATGGTGAGCGTCGGAGAGGTAAACAGAGGACCCCCTCTGTTTTCCCTTCTTAGTTCACGTCTGTTTACTCTTTTCAGATAACATAAGGATTCGAAGACCACACAACAGCTGAGAGACGATCTGGGACACCGGGTCCAACACGCTTAGGTCGAAGCGAGGGTCACCCGCTTTGAGCGAGAATCTGACCACTTAGGTCTCTGAACGTTGTCCAAATTTCAGCTACAACAAGTTCAAATGTTGAATTAGACTTTTTCTCGGAAAATGTCTAAAGGGTATTTTTGTCCACATGGACATAAAATGATGTGAATTTCAAAATAAGGTTTTGAATATTTTCATATGATGAAAATATAAATTATTTCCTAAAGCCGAAAAGTCGTTTAAGGTATTATGAAATTAATTTCGTTATTTGTGCAATTATAATTCTACAATGGGTATTTTAAGAATTGTCTTAAAAGAAATAAGGAAGCATCTAGAAGCTCCCCCCTAGGTAGAATTTCGGCCAAACAAGCATCAAGAGGAGAGTTTTATTTCCCTTTAGTTATAAGGATAATTACCCAAAAAACAAGGGAAATGAATTTCCTTGAGAAGGAAACAAATGTGCTAAGTGAGAAAATAAATTTCCTCACTAAGGCAATAGTATGGCCGGCCAACCTAAGAGAGAAAGGGGAAGAGAAAATCAAATATTGTGTCATGAATACATTATTCTTTCATGAATGAATAATTGACTTTTATAAATTTTTCCTTCTCCTATAAATAGACCCTCACATAGAGATGTGAAAACAAGTTTTTTGCTTGCTCTTTCTCAATAGTGGCCGACCCTCTCTCTCTCTCTCTCTAGAAAATACTCCTTTTTATTTTGCACCTAGATCCATACTTGATCTAGAGAATTAGCTTATAATCCAAGAATTGTTCTTGGTTCATATTGTTTAATTGTGCCTACACACAAATCCTTCTAAACCTCTATAGACTCTTGTAATAGAAATCTTAGGTTTCTCAAGTTCAAGATTAAAAGTGAAGGAATCGAGTCAAGGAAGAAGATCCACTTTTCTCAAGACGCTTCAATTTTGAAGATACAAGAAAGGTTAGTATTCAAGTACCTTAAATAATGTTTTTAGTTATAACATGTATATGCACTTTGTTTAGATTAGTAAAAAATTATTTTACTAGTAAAAGAAATTTTTATATTCCGTCATTAATGTGTTAATGATAAATTTTTCTTAACCCTGAACCTATTCCAACAGCTATAATATAGTAATTCATACCAGTCTAAGAAAGCTAACTATGAGAAATTGAGGATGATTTTTTTTGTATTGAGGAACTGGTTGGGATAAATTCAAACTTATCTTTGTACTCAACTTCATAGTCTTCTTGATATAAAATCTAGGTGAATATTTTAGGTTGACAAACTCAATTTTTTTTTTGAAACGTCAAGAAATAACCTATAACTAATAGAGCATATATAATACTTTATTTTATAATTATGTCGAATTTTACATCCATAACGGTTTACAATTTCAGAGGCAGTCCAATCCAGTGAAAATTTAAGATTAAATGCATTCCTATCAAGTTTACTTATGAAGTTTAAAATTTAATTTGTGATGACTAAAGAAATATTAAATATTTATATTTGAAACTTCAAACACAAAAAAAGCATAGACAGAGTTTTAGAAAAAATTAAACAACAATAGAAAATAAGAATGAATCACAATATAAGATAATGAAGATAGTTCCGAATGAGTAGCACTGAATATTGAAAACTGTGCATGAAGAATTTTAGGAACTATAATGAAAAATTGTATAACAGTAGTTATAATCTAGTAATTCTGAGTTGTAATAGCAGAGCAAACTTGCGATAATCGAACCACCGTTCAATAGAGCAATGATTTGTTGTTCTTTTTTTTTCCGCTTTTGGAGCGAGAGTGAGTTTTTAGATTGATAAAAAGGATTTTTGTAGAAAAGTAGTGATAATAATATTAAAAGAGTCGGTTTTGTGCAGGAAGTTAGCGTGACACATCATTAAATATAAGTAATCATTATTTATTCTTTATTATGACACAACTTTCGTAATGCCGTCATATGCATGGACGAACCATTTTTTTGTAGAATGAATGATTTGATCAATGGGGTTTTCCTTTTCTCTATATTTATAGGCAGTTTGTTTCCATTACCATACCGATCTACTAGTGACCAATTTAACTAATAAATTATAACTAATCTTAAGTATGTGAAATTACATAAATGTAGAACTAAATTTATGTAAAAATATGGGTATCAACAAAATTTGATTCAGTTTTGAGTAATTGTTATTTTTTTTTTGTGTGTTACAAAAGTAAAACATATAACATAAACTACAAACGGCTAACAATGATAGAAAAATATTGGAATTTGTTGTTTGGAGATTATACAATAAAATTAATGCATTATTTATTTTATTATTATTTTCTTGAACATAAAAATATTGTGACTATATTATTTTAATATATATGTATACATTTTTATAAACAAATAGTAAACATTCTTCCTCTCTCTATTTATATTTGATATAATAATGTTCCAAAAAAGAGTTTGGCTCACCAAAAGATAAAACAACATTACTTAAAAAAAGATAAAATAACATGAACATTTAAGTGTATTTGCATTCGAAAAAAATATTAAATTAAAATAATAAATTGAAATAGAAAAACCAAATAGAAGTCGCACGTGTCTTTTTGTTTTCTTTTCTTTTTTACCCTTTAAATAAGCCCACTTTTCCTATAATTCAAAGCCGTAATACCTTTTTTCTCTTTCATTCTCTCCCGTGTCAAAGTTGAAATAAATGTATTTTGAGTAGAATTTAGTAACTCAAGTTACCTGATTCTTCTTTAGTTATATATAGAATTTCTATTTGATACAATAATGTTCCAAAAAAAGTTCGGCTCACCAAAAGATAAAATAACATTACTCAAAAAAAGAAAGATAAAACAACATGAACATTTAAGTGTATTTTCGTTCAAAAAAAATATTAAATTAAAATAATAAATTGAAATAAAAAAGCCAAAGAAACAACCGCACGTGTCTCTTTTTTTGTAAACCTTTGAAAATAAGCTCAGTTTCTATGTATTTCAAAGCCGTAGCACATTTTTCTCTCTCATTATCTCCCGTGTCAAAGTTGAAATAAATGTTTATTGTAAGTACAATTTAGTAATTTAAATTGCCTGATTCTTCTTTAGTTATATATAGAATGTGCTCTTTTTATCATCCGGTATTACAAAATGGTATTTTTTTTTTAGATTCGCTGATGTTGAAGAATTATTTTTAGTATGATCAATGAGCCATTATTGTTTGAAAATCTCCACCCGCTGCCACACTAAAGACAACTCTAAAATTAACATCAAAATAGATGTTGAAATCACAGCATTTTTTTTGTGATTTTAGTAGCACTTGTTTTTTTTATCCCAATCACAGTTAACTTTTTTTCTTTACCATTATTTGAGTTTTTTTTTGAAAAATTACTTTAAATAACTTAAATGAAATTTTGCTTTAGCTATTTTTTTTATGTTTTATGAATAAAAAACAAAAGCGTAGTGAGTGACATATTTAAGAGGTGTGTACAATTATGACATTTCGTAATAACTGCTGCATTAAATGGAGGATAAATATGTCATAATATTCTTTATTTTAGTTAATTACTATAAACCAATTTTCTTAAAAACATTGAATATTTAACAATTTTTATGTTTCAAAAGATATATTACTACTTATCCATTTTTATTTTCCTCATCTCTACCTATTATTTGTTACGAGTCATCAATTTAGAAGTCCTCTCCACCTGCTATTACACTAAATTTTGTGCGCTTCCATTACCTTTTTTTTTTTTTGAGAGAAAGAGGTCATTAATTATATCCGGCAACACGAAATATGCCGATAATAAGTGCATACTTGTCGTTTTATAGTCCGACTTAAAAATCCCCTCCCACACAATAATATCGGTAAATAATATGACAGACATTCTCATATGAATTATGTTGTTTATTACATGTCTCGAATTGGAAATGACAAGGTAATACTATAAAGTTGATAAAGACCCACGATTCCAAAACTAAAGGTCGTTTTTATGTTTACGATAGGACAAACGTAATATATGAGTGAACTAGCATTAACCATAACCATTATAATATCCAAAAACTACTGTGAAACAAGGTTGGGCAAATAATGTCTACGAGTACTTTCTTCAAACACTTGTCGTGCACTCTAAAAGCCTCTCGATTCCGATGCTTCACCAAGCTCACAGCCGGTGATTCCGGCGTCGGAGCCACCACTTGGCACCGGAGTTTCATCGCCACCGCAGCAAGCCAGAAAAGCAGAGAGATAACGAGCAAACCCAGACACATTACTCTCTTCTCCGCATGGGCTTCCCAAGCGCACTCTCCGTATCTCTCCGTCAATGTTCTGTGTCCCGAACATCTCGTGGTAATCATTCGATCTTCTTTTTTTCGACTGAGCTTTTTCATCTTGAAATCAGTGTCGTGATTGATTGGCCAGGAATCGTTCTCAGAAGCTCTGTTCTGCTTTGGCGCGAGTTCTACGACAGTGGATGAGGGCGAAGGCGACAAGTGCAACGAGGTTTGGATCAACGCCATATTCACGGAAGGCCATGATGTAAAGTTGAGCATTTCTCAAGCCGCTGATTCGATCGGATTAAAGCAAGCACCGAGTTTCAAGATCAGCGTCGGCGATCAGTACGACTGGGTATCCAAATCGCAGGTTTGTTATGCTCTTGAAAAAACGATTAACAAACATATCATCTTCGAATTCTCTTCATTCGAGAAAGTAATGATCCAAAACTTCTTCATAGGAATCGTTCAATCCAGTCCGAGTCACACAAGGACTTTGGATCGTCCCTCAGTGGAAAGACCCTCCCGTACGTTTCTCGTTCCTTTTACTGAATTTTTAAACGTTAATACTTTCTCGTCCTTTTACTGAATTTTTAAACGTTAATACTTTCTCGTTCCTATTTTTTTTTTTAAATAAAGTCAATTGCTTAAACTTAAAACTTAAAAGAAATAAGTTCCATGGTTTATTAAGGACGTTGAAGCAATTAATGTGATGCTAAACCCGGGACTAGCTTTCGGAACCGGTGAACACCAAACAACCAAACTATGTCTTTTGCTGCTTCACGCTTCCATCAAAGGAGGAGAGTCCTTCTTCGACTACGGCACCGGCTCCGGAGTTCTCGCAATAGCAGCCATTAAGGTTTATCATATAAACAAAATTATCGAATTCGACAAAATGAAAAGAAGAAAAAAAAATTAATTTCGAAATTTTGCACGGAAAAAACCAGCTCGGATGTTCCGTATCCGTCGGAGTAGACATAGACCCACAAGCAATTTCTTCCGCGACGCAAAACGCCGCTCTGAACAAAATCGGACCCGAGAAACTACAACTTCACACGATCCCGGAGAAGCCAAACTCGGTCGGAGCTTCAGAGGAGAAGTACGACTTGGTCATCGCTAATATACTTTTGAATCCTTTGCTTGATTTGGCAGAGGAGATTGTCTCTCGTGCCAAGCCCGGAGCGATCGTCGGACTCTCTGGTGTCCTGGCCGAGCAGGTACATCTTTGACTTTCTTTACTTTTTTACTTTTTACTTCGGTATAGTATAACAAGCCAGAAAATATGAATGTATTGCGTTTATTTTTCTTCTTTTCCTTAGGTTCCGTATATCATGGGACGATATTCGGCGTTCTTGGATGACATGTCTGTGACGGAGATGGATGAATGGGCGTGTGTTCGTGGCACGAAGAAAAGAAACCCTACCGTTTAGAAATATTTCGGTTTCTGTTCTCCATTGAATTACTAGAGTTTTTTGGAATTCCGAAATGAAAACAATCATTGTAGCATGAACATGTTAATGAACAAAAGCTGTAACCAGTAAAAGTGCGTTTCAAATATATTTATCTGACCAAGTGAATGTCGCCGGTTAATCTATCATCACCTCTTCAATTTTCTCCTCGCCAACGCAGGAGCGTTCTTCGGAATGTAGACTTTGTAGCTCACCTGAAAAAGAAAAAAAAAATTATATGAGAATAATGAAGAGTGAACACGAAAGGGGAAATTAACAAAAGGCTGATAATATGAGTCTCACCTGAACCATTTCTCCACCGCGCATCACAGACATAGTCTTCTTCTCAAACTCAGAAGCTTCGCTAGTCTCACCCAGTTCTGCTTCGCCCAAAGAAGGTTCATTTGGATGGTCAGCGCCCTTATTTGGGCTCATCGTAGGGGCAGTTTTGGAATCAGACGTATCTGAATTCTCGGGTTCTTTTGATGCTTCCTTCGGAGTGTCATTATCTTCCGACGGTTCATGCACAAAAACCGGCCTCACTAACTTTGGTTTCGCAGCAGAAAAACTAGCCATGACAGATTTATTGCCATCAGTTTTCACTTCCTCTCTGTTTTCCTCAACCCGGGAATGAAAGTTCGTACCTTTTCCCAACTGGGTTTCGGTTGAAACGATCACGTTGGGATTCTCCGAAACCGAGCTTTTCTGAACCAACTCGTCAACGCCGTTTTTAGCTTTCAGATTAGTAACAGCAGCTCCGCGAAATCTTATTAGATTTTCCAAAGCCTTTTGCCTCAGAACCGTCTCTATCTTGTCAGAGCTTGCTTTCTCAAATACGTTCTTCGGGTCCCTCAAACCCGACACAGCAGTGACATTGACGTTCTTCTCTTGCTCTTCCCTCTTGTTGTTCCCAGAATCGTTGCTCTCGGTTCTTCCATCAGAAGGGTAATCGTGATCATCGTGAACATAAACAGCCTCTCTGTCCTCGTTCCGATTCGTCTCAGCTTCTTTCTCCTCTATCTTCGTAACCCTTACGATAATTGATCTCAAACGCCTCGGTTTTTTGACGACCGAGACGCTCTCCTCAGCTTCAACTACCTTCTCCGAAACTCTCTCTTCTTTTCCTATTCCTATTTTGTGCCTATCGAAACTGACAGTATCATCCTCTCGGACCGAACCGCTCAAAGACTCGAGGCTAACTTCTCTCTTACGCCTCTTCTTCGAGGATTTAACATTACTACCTTTATCGCGTTTCCTCTTAGACCCGGATCTTTTCCTCGGACGAGGAGACTCGTCGCTGCTCTCACTAGTGTAAGAGTGCCTAGACTTCTTTTTCTTGACAACGGCACGCTTTTTGGTTCGGATCCGAGACTTTTTGCTTCTGCGCTTGGTATCCTCGGCAGAGCTGGAAGAGTAATCTGAACCCGACATGGATGAGCTTGTAGAAACATCTTCTTCTTCGCCGGAAGAAGATGAATAACGGTGACGAAGCTTCTTTGAATCAGATTTCCTGGATCTGATCTTACTCCGTTTCTTTTCCCGTGCCTAAACACGGACATTTATATTTACGCACACGTTCACATTCTCATTCTAGATTTTATCAAAATTCATGCTCAAAAGAAAATTGTCTGAGATTTTGCAACCCTAACGTAAATATCCAATTCTCCAAAAATCTTCCTGCATCTTATATGCCGAATGCCTACCCTTGTATTTATTTTCTCGTTAGGAAGAAAGTGAAAACTGGGTTCGAAATAAAACTCCACATTATATCTTGCACAGTAGTTCGACTAGATTCTCCACTTAAAATTAGAAAGAAAATAATAATAATAATAATAATAGCAATTAAGACGAGACGAGAGATAGAACCTGAGAGGAAATTTTGGAACGCTTTTTCTTGCGAGAAGAAGAAGTAGGTCGCCCCATGCGGTTTACCTGCGAAGTTCTTAACAAAACGAGAAAACGATACAAAGCCCTAAAAAAACAAATAAGAACAGAGCACAATCCAATTTAACCCAATGATGAGAAGGGGAAAGAAAATACAAAAAAAGCGCTGTTGGGGTTTCTCTTTGATTAGATAGGCGTAGACCACCAGAGACCAGACTAATCTTCTCAGTACTCAAAAGAAATAATCGTTGCTTTTTTCATGGGATTTTTGGGAAATGAGCTAAATTGCCCTTTTATTTTAGAGTCATAGATTTTTAGGCACTTCTTTACTCCTAAGTATGTCACAGTAAGTAATAATATTAATAATCAACCAATTAAACCAATTACATACAATTACATCAAACGAAAGACCATGAAATGGATAAGTATGCAAAAATAAAAGTACTATAGGGATAAAAAAGATTATTGGAAGTTCAGCGAAAATTTCATCACCATGGGATCTATAAAGATATTTTGTTTACGCGAGAAAGAATCAGGAAAGATTCTAACATTATGATAAGTAGCGGGAGATAGGTTAGAATTTTTGGAGATACATAAATTAGGCTTTGGATTAAGCTAAGGATAGGGGTCCATCCTCAAATGTTGTGTAAAGTTCTGTTGAAATATGAGATTCGGGAATGAGACTCGGAGAAAGTTTTGTCAATTATGCGATCTTCATGTAACGAATAAGATTCTTCAAACCAGAATTATGGAGGAACCTTTTGATGATAAATTGATATGGTTGCATAACTTTAGTGAGCTTTTTTTATGTCCAATCTATATTCCAATCGAAGCGCAGTACCACTGAAATGACGAACTCAATTGTTGGGATTGGTGTCCATAAATGAGATATTAGACAATAAAATACATTTGTGTTTATATTTTGCTGAAACATTAATATTAATAAATATTCATTCTTTGATTGAGTTTGTGATTATGTATGAATGCTACGCTCTGAAACTGTCATCAACGAAAAGGGTGTTAAATACATATTTGACATGATAACCCCTTGTGACTAGTTTAAACCATTTGTTCGCAATCTTAAGACCGAAAGAGCAATCATGTCTAAGTAACGATTGTTTGAATGAATCATGATATCTTATCATGTGATATAGAGAGGTGTGACTCAATGATTCATCCTTGATATCTTATAGAACATATTGAACAAGACCAGTGAAATAATAAAGGAGTTAGTGAAATAATAACTCAAGGTGTAAAACGGTAATTTTACATTTCCCTTAGTTAGTGATACACATGAAGGGTAATATCGTGAAGTACTCTGTTAATCGTGTGAAAAATTGTTTTATCACATCAAACATAAAATATACGCATACGAACAGAGAGAGTGTCAATAGTGGAATCGAACAGAGAGAGTGTTGTTTTAAAATCGTTTTTAGATTTTTTTTTTTGGAATTTTTCCCTTCCCGGCCGGATCTCTCCCAGGGGTGCCTGTCCCTGCCGGCGACCTGTTGTGCTGTTGTCCCTGTCCGACGCGTCTTCTCATGTCCGGAGAATGTGTCTAGTCCGGCGAGTTCCAGTCCGGCGGTCCCAAGATCGAGTTCCAATTCGGCGAACCCTCCAGTCCGCGAAGGTCCCTGTTCGGCGCAGCGTCCAGTCCGGCGAAGGTTCCTGTCCGGCGGGTCTATCCAGCGAGTTCCCTGTCCGGCGAGCCCCATCCGGTGAGCCTCATGAAGACTCCCAGTCCGGCGATCTCCTTGTCCGACGTCCCTGTTCTTCCCAATCCGGCGAAGAGGTTCCTAGGGCTATCCGGCGAGCCTATATTCCGACGTGGATTTGGTGTGGCCTTCTGCCGATAGCAAGCAACGTCGGGATAATTTATTATCCTAACTGTAAGTATCTAGATAAAGTGCATGGACATGTTATCATTAAAAATATAATAAATATGAAAAAGACTTAGCACCTTTTTTTGTTGCTTGATTTTGCAAACCCTTCTCGGATGAAGATCCTACTCCTCGCCTCACTGCTTCTCGTCTTTGGATTCTTGAAGATCCTACGCCTCGCCTCGCTGCTTCTCGTCTTTGGATTATCGAGCAACCACGAAAATTTTCTACCACTAGAGTCTTCGAGCATTTGAAGAGTTTAGTGAGTGGGCACTATTAAATGAACCAAGAACAAGTCTTGGATCATAAGCTTATACACTAGATCAAATGAGGATCTATGTGCCAAATAAAAGAGTATTTGAGAGAGAGAGAGAGAGAGATAGAGAGAGAGAGAGAGAGAGAGAGATATATATATATATATATAGAGAGAGAGAGAGAGAGAGAGATGGTCGGCGAGAAAGATATAGAGAGCAAGACCAAAAAATTATTTTCACATCTCAATGTGAGGTTCTATTTATAGAGAAATGAAATAAAAGAAAGGGTAACAAGTTTTTCCTAATTTCTTTACAAGTAAAACAATTTTACTAACATATGCAGAGTGCATGAACATCTAATTATTTAAAAACATTATCTAAATATAATTTACTTGCTACTAAAATTTCTTGTACCTTGATCTTTGAGAATTCTTAGGAAAGGTTGACCGTCTCGTCTTGCTCGTCTCCTTCACACCTAATCATGAACTCGAGTAACATAAGATTTCTATTACAAAAGTCTATAGAATGTTTGAAGGATTAGTGTGCGCACAATTAAACACAATAACTCAAGAACAAGTTTATGAGCTAAAGAGCTAATTCAAGGTTAAGTCTAATGAGGACTTAGGTGTCAAAATAAAAGAGATATTTGAGAGAGAGAGAGAGGGGGGAGAGGAGAGGCCACTATAGAGAGAACAAGAGGAAGAAACTTATTTTCACATGTCAACGTGAACCTCTATTTATAAAGGAATGAAATTTAAGAAACAGTAATTACCGTTTTCCTATTGTGTATTCATGACACAAGATTTGATTTCCTCTCATCTTTCTCTATGTCATGGCCGGCCATACCATAGTATTAGTGAGGGAAATTAGTTTCCTCACTTAACACATTTGTTTCCTTCTCAAAGAAATTCATTTCCTCTTTTCCTTTTTGGAAATTATCTTTGTAATTCAAGGCAAAATAACTTCTCTCCTCTTTGATGATGTTGACCAAATTTTCTAGTATGGGGGGAGCTTCTAGATGCTTCCTTATTTCTTTTAAGACAATTCTTAAAATACCCATTGTAGAATTAGTATTGCACAATTTATGAAATTAATTTCATACTGCCTCAAACGACTTATCGGCTTTAGAAACTAATTTATATATTCATCATATGAAAATATTCAAAATCTTATTTTGACATCACATCATTTTATGTCCATGTGGATAGAAATATCCTTTAGACAATTTCCTAGAAAACGTATAGTTCAACACTTTAACTTATTTGGACTTATCTTCTAGTTTAACAATCCTACTCTAATAACCTGTAATAGTGACCTTATGGATCCAAATGAACAAAGTTTGAGCTACTATACTTGGACTCAAAAGTTCACAAACATTTTCTGAGTATTAGATTAATGTCAACTGACTCCACTAAAGAGTTGACACTGAGAATCTCTCAGTTCAAATGAATTTATTTTCTACTCAAATTCAACTTAATTATGAAGTGGATTAATTGAATGTTATCTATGATTACCCTTCATGAATATCATCAACTATATGGAATTTATAAAATCACCATTTTACCCTTCTAATTGTTATTTCCTTAACTCCTTTGTTACTTGTAAATAAGTTAGAAAAAATGTATTGATAAAGAGCTAACAAGTCACATTATTTCATCCAAATAAAGTCATTATTTAATTTTGGATAACACACGGTTCATTAATTCACATTCCAAGTAATAAAGCATGAGGTGATATACATTGCATTTCAGCAATCTTATACATGAATTCCATATCTATGAGAACTTCATAAAACTAGTTCATGACATCTTCATAACTCAATATCTCACCAATTAGACTAGTCTAGATCACAGAGTGGACCTAGAATTTAACTTTCTCAAATAAGAATATGTAAGTTATGAAATGACATGTCTCATTTCAGGATTTAGTTAAGCATGATGCAATTCATACATAGTGACCTTGAGACAAAGAGGTTAATGGGCTTGTTCTTACATTGTCTCTAAATGTGCACTAGTCAATTAAATATCTTCGGCTGGAAGAACTATAGAGTTCCTAACTCTCCATGCCTCGTAACCAGACATCATAGATTTTTCCAACAACCATACTAGGATCAATAGTCCGTTAATCTTTAGATTGTGAATATTTCGTTTTGAGCAAACCATGAAGAGTTTTTTCATGCAAATCTACATCTGTCTCTTCATACGTTGTTAGGTTTGATTAATGAATATAAGATTATTGAATGTCATAAATCTTGAAACAGACGAAAAAGGAATGAATGAAAGTTTCAACTTTTATTAATTTAATCAGCAAATTATAATAAGGACTTGTGAGAGATTTATATGACATCAATATGCAAATAAATAATTTTCTTTTGGGTATCTCTGCCAACACATTAGTGAAGGAAATTTGTTTCCTCACTTATCACAGTTGTTTCCTTCTCAAAAAAATTCATTTCCTCTTTTCTTTTGGGCAAGTATCAATATACAATAATGCACAAAATAACAAGAGATATTTCTCTCTCTCTTAGACTTTATTCTAGCTAAATAAAAATCTTCCATTGATGTAATATGGCCGGCCATATGCTTGTATTAGAATGGATCTATGATTTAACAATTAATTATCATATCATATATGGCATAATATAATAAATTGTTTTTAACACGTCTAAAACTATTTTACTACCTAGAAAAAGTGCATGACCATGTTGTTACGTAAAACATATAATAAATATGAAAAATACTTAGTACCTTTTCCTTGTTGCTTGATCTTGGAGACCCTTCTTGGATGAAGATCCTACGCCTCGCCTCGCTGCTTCTCGTCTTTGGATTCTTGAGCAACCACAAAAGTTTCTACCACTAGAGTCTTATAGCGTTTGAAGAATTTAGTGAGTGGGCACTATTAAACAATATGAACTAAGAACGAGTCTTTGATAAGCTTATAATTTAGATCAAGTGAGGATCTAGGTGTCAAAATAAAAGAGTATTTTAAAAAGAGAGGGAGAGAAGTGGTCGGCTAGAATGAGAGAGTGCAAGACCACAAACTTATTTTCATATCTCAATGTAAAACTCTATTTATAGGAGAAGGAAATACAAGAAAAGGTAACAAGTCTTCCTATTGTGCATTCATGACACAATATTTGATTTCCTCCTCCCTTTCTCTTCTACATGGCCGGCCACACATTATCATAAGAAATGAAATTTGTTTCCTCACTTAGCACATTTGTTTCCTTCTCAAAGAAATTCATTTCCTCTTTTCTTTTGGGCAATTACCAAAATGCAATAATGCACCAAATAAAAAGAGATATTTCTCTATCTCCCTTTATATAATATGGCCGACCATATGAGTGTCTACACACATATATTTACTTCATAATTTGTTCACAGCAAAATAAGGAAAAACCTTCACAGTATTGCCCATACAATAACATGTCACAAAATTTAATTCACAAAGCATGAAAACTAATTTTCAGCCTTGTGACTTTAAATCAATTTGTGAAAAAAATTCAAAATCTTATTTTGACATTTTACATCAATTGTCGTTAAGGATGAAAATACCCTTTAGATCATTTTCGGAAAAGACGTCTAGTTCAACAATTGAACTTATTTTGACTTCGTTTCTAGTTTAACAAACTCTACTCTAATGACTTGTGATAGTGACTTCATGGACCCAAATGAACAAAGCTTTAACTAGGACTCTTGGACTCAGAGTTCAAAATTTTTTCCAAGTCTTGTTTAATTTCAACTGACTCCGCTAAAGAGTTGACACATAAAATCTCTCGGTTCAAATGAATATATTTCCTACTAAAAAATCTACTTATTTGTGATGAGCAGATCCACTGAATATTATTGAATAATTACCCTTCATGAATATCATCAACTAGATGAGATTTATAAAATTACCATTTTACCCTTCTAGTTGTTATTTCCTCAACTCCTTTAATACTTGTGAATAAGTTAGAAACAATGTATTGACGAGGAGCTAACAAGTCACAACGTTTCATCCAAAAGAATTCTTTATTCTAATTGGACACCGGCCGGTACATGTATTCACAATCCAAGTAATAAAGAATGAGGTGATATACATTGCATTTTAGCAATCTTGTACGTGAATTCCATATCTATGAGAACTTCACAAAGTATACTCATGTCAACTTCATAACTCAATACATCACCAATAGAGCGCATATAGTTCACAAACTTTGATCTATAATGTAAGTGTAACTTTCTCAAATTAATATATTGAAGTTATGAAATGACATTTCTCATTTCAGGATTAAAAATAAGCACGATGCATTGACGGGGGAATATCTTCAAGTCTCCTGATTTCAAAGCAAAATTTCTTCTATTATGTTGACTCGACTTCGTCAAGATCTTATGTTGCGACACGTTGAAGGACTTGAACTGCGCCCAAGTAATTTCTTTGATTTGTACAATAAAATTAATTGATAAAACTTATTCATTGATTTTCAATTTACTTTCTTTAAAAGAGTTTTTCTTATTATTGAGTTGGTCTGATAACCAATTTTAAGAATGATCGAACTTTATCCCGCACAATTATAAAGTGCATATATCACGTTGTGATTGAGTTTTTCTCTTTCGATGACTTTCTAAAGAATAGTTTAACGAGGAAACAATGTTGATAAACATTATAGTGCTAGTAAGTGATTTTTTTTCTCTCTCTATTGGTAGAATTGAGAAATCGACCAATATATCACTTCCACGAGTTTCTTTTTCTCAAATTTTTTTCCCGCTTTATTATTAATAAATAGTTGAAAAAACGATTTACTCTTTAAATTAATTTTTTAAACACTTTAGCCCTTCTTTTTCTCTCGGTCCATTTAAAACCTGTTATTGAACAAATTTTTTATATTTTTTTAATAAACCTAAAAAAAAATTGGAGGATGATTGAAGGTGTTAAATAAGTTAATTTAAATGGTAAATCCTCTTTTCAACTATTTATTAATGAAAAATGGGGAAAATTAATTTTTAGAGTAAATCAGAAAAAATAGTGCTAAAGTGATATTTTAGGCTATTTCTTCTTTATATTGCAGACATCCAATAAACTATTGTCATTTGTGATTCAACAAACGGATATCGTTGTTTTTAAATGGAATCAAAATATATGAAGTTTCTACATTTCTATCAATTATCAATTGTTCTACGCACACTCTGAGTCTCTGAGTTAACCATATGTTTCATGTATACTAGTTTTGTCATATTTGTCCTCGCTACATTCTAGTGTGTACAAGACTTAACAATAACAGTCACGGTAATACTCTTTTGTTCTATTATTTATTCAATGATATTTACTGATATTAATCTCTTGTGTGTTTGTCCCTCTTTCTCCGATGTCTTCGCTCTCCAGTTCATCAATCTCTAGAAGGGTAAACTTCTTTTCACCCTGATTTTTTTGTTTTTGGGTGAATATTGTCTAACATGAGATTGGTAGTATTACTTGTGCAACACGTTAACGTAGACATCACATACAAAACTTTTAGGTACAGCAATAAGACCTTTATTATCATTCTCTACGACTACTAAACAGCTTTATTTGAAATATCACTGCAAAAACCCACCCAAAAGGAAAAAAGGAGAAAAAAAGAAGACCTGCTTAAAACTCTCTTAAAGCTTTGAGATTCCTAAACTTCTTCGGCATCGCTGGCGCTAGTGTGGGTGTCAATGTAAAACTCTGTCGATACATCGTCTTCGTCCACAATCCTTCCTCTGAAATCATTTAAGCAACGAAGGAGTTGAAGAAATATTAATCAGACACTTTCAACCACAAATTATAACCTTTTGGTATTACCTTTCGAGAACAAACTTTCCCTCTTTATACTTCTGGCTCTTTTCATGTGCAACTTCCTGTGTGGAATGTAACAATTTCTTATGTCAACAAAGCGATCAAAATCTATATACGAATAATATAATGAAAAGTAAAAAACAAAAAAATTGTTCATATTTGAAAAAAACATTTTACGTATTTCCATCCGACGATTTGTCCGCAAAGACAGCAAAATGTATCGGCGACGGTGTGAAGCCCCGAAAGCATCATTCTCTCCTCAAACGCGCCGTAACTTATATTCACTCTGAATTAATTACCCAGAAAAAAAAAGTGAAATAAATTGAACCGTTTTCAAGTGTTTCTCATGGCAGCGGAAAACATTAAACGAATTGGTCTTTCAATTTCATTTCTTATTGATAAACTGATAGTAAATTCAAACTGTACTTTTTCACACAAGGTGTAAAAAGAATCTTTAGTTGAAAATTTACAGGACTTATACTGTGCTAAACAACTTAAGAGAAGAAAGACAAGAAAATCTTGACCATAACGTAGCTCTTTTATTTTCCTTCGTCAGAAAAGCTGAAGCCTTTGAAGAAAAATAGAGTGGAGTATTAAGAGAAAGATCAAGAAACTTACACATCGTTGAAAAGGTAAGCCTTTCCATGGCGGCAGTGAAAACTCTGATCATATTCCAAACACAAAATTAGAATATGCTTCTTGATGAGTACTTTTTTTTAGGGGTTCTTGATGAGTACTTATAAGTAGCACAATTTGGTTATGATTTCGTTAGCTCCAAGAAAAACAAATAAATAAATAGTGACACCAATTCTATGTTTTTTTCTGATTTAGATTTCGCACTTGATGATTGACTTGCTATGTAATTAACTATTCAAAAATAAAAAGTATTCTGAATGATCACTGGATAAAACTAACGGTATATACTAATAGTGACTAACCTTAAAAAAGAATGTCAAGACTAACGATATTAGTGATGAAAGAACATATCTTTACATGAAAACGAAAACCTTGAAGAGCGATCGAATAATTAATAGGAACAGAGTGGATTTACCCGAGAGATAAGGTCGTGAGCAAGAGCAAGGTGGGTTTTACAGAATTTGCATCTATAAGACCTTTCTTCCAATTCTACCAAAAATACCCTTCCCATCTTCTTCTTCTGTGTGACACAGCAGTTTCTGGGCTTGATCCAAGATACGAAGAAACGAGAGAGAGAGAGAGAGAGAGAGAGAGAGTATTATTAGTTTCTTTCAAAGCCAAACACAAAAAACCAGCTGTTTAAACTCTACGGTGTAACAGTGGCTAACATTTATTCTTTTTTCATTTGTCAAATAGATTGTTTATCAACACGTGTCGTCAATGACTATTCTACTCCCGGAGTATTTAACTTTAAGCTTACAAAGTAGAAAGTCCAATTTCGTTGTAAAGATAACAAAGTCCAAACCTTTACATGCTCTAGCGCTTCACTCTGACTTTTTGGGTATATTGTCATAATTTACCCTTGAATAGGGAAAGTAAACCATTGATTCATAAATATAGTGACCCACTATTTTAATTCATTATAACTTACCAAAACAGTTTCATAGCCAAATCCAATAAGTTTTTTTGACAGAAATTGTACCATGCACTTATCCAAATCAACCACAGTTAAAATTGACACGGTGAAATTAGGTGAAAGAAATAACTTTATACCCAAATGTCCTTAACCCGAATTCATTCCCATTTATATTTTGTTATTAATCTTCTTTAGTGAAGATCGATTGTGATTCTCGGAGCGCTAAATACAACAAACACCTTTGCTAAGAGTCCAATCTCACAGATGATTCCAACATCGGATTTGCCGTTACGAATGTTTTGTTTTGCTATGTTCAAAAATCTTTGGCAATCGTTGAATCATGCAAATCAAAAGAGTCATTATTTAACAACATCAGATTGTAGACTCAGAGTCATTGAACTCAGGGAAAATATTTCGATCTGAAAAGCAATTTCAAGCTCAAATTCGCCAAAAAAAAAATTATGTGATCGGTAATTAGTCACATATGGAATTTTAACATTCGTTTTGTTACTCAAATTCTTATAGTCTGATTGTTGCATGTACACTTGAAATCCTTGTAATAGTGCAAATTAGATCGTGCGAGCACATGTTCTTTAATGTATTGCAATATTTTTACATGTCCAAAAAGTTTTTGATGTGTGGCTAATGTATTGCACTATAAGAACTTAAAACTTAAAAGTATGGGAGTTTTTTAAAAAATATAGAGTTGTGAGTCACACTATTCTCCAATTTTGTAATTGATTTGACACACGGAATTCTACGATTTCGTGACTGATTATCGATTGATTTTTTTTATTTGTAATTAATTTATCACAAAATATGACAAAATCTTAAATTATTTGACTGATTTGCCACAAAAAATGCTACACTAAATCGAACTTCACATATACTTAACATACAACACAAACTTTTGCGTGGATTATCACGTGAAAGTGGTACTCTTGTTGGACTAAGATACTCTAGTAAGTTCAATTTGTTTAAATACATTCTTATATTTTTCATTCCAATTGAGCATCACTCCGAATAATTTAAATTCAACCAAATATTACTCAAACATTAATATGTATATGTAAAGACATAAACTTACTATAAAACAATAACAATTGGTTGAAGATCCAATTTTTGTGTTGTCGGAAAAATTGACGATCCGCCCGCAAAATGGTGGTTTGCTGAAAATCTAAAAGCTGAAAAATATAAAATATAGGTTGTCACATATATAAACAACATAAAGGAGCGATATTGTATGAAAACAAAATTAAATTGCTCATCAAAATAAAGACATACATTTCTCGATTTAAGATTTTTAATCGAAATTTTAGATTTTCAAAATAGTTTCGCCAATTGTTGTCAAAATTAAGTCACGTTCGCTTTCCGCCGTATAAAAAAGAAATGGTCTCTACAGTCGCCGATTTTCATCAGACTTAATGCTCTAGTTTTCATTTTTCTATCTTCCAAGTTTTGCCAAATTTTTTTAATAGTCCGCGTATTTTGTAAATAATTATAAAAATGATCGATAACGGCGTTCATTTCATTGGCCTCAAATGTCGTAGTATAGAAACACGCTAAATATACTTTCATCCATCGCATTTTCTTTTCAATTTCCGACAAATTTCTCTGACATTATAAAATGCGGGAAAAAGCACTAACCTAAAATTTATTATGTATACAACCATGCCAACTATCATTATACCTCGACTCTGCCAATAGCCATGATCATGGCACCTGTAATTACCAGCAACACTAGATGATGTTTGCAGAGAAGGCCACAAGAAAATTATTAATTTACATATACATGTAATATAAATCCCTCATGAGTTTTTATTGTAATTTGCTAATTAAATTAATAAATGTTGGAATTTTCATTCATTTTTTTTCGTTTGTCTGAAGATTTATGACATTGAATAGTCTTATAGTCCTTAATCAAAGCTAACAACGTACGAATAGACAAATGTAGATTTGCGTGAAGAAACTCTTCAGGGTTTGCATAAAACGAAATATTGACAATCTAAAGATCAATGGACTATTGATCCTAGTATGATTGTTGAAAAAATCTATAATGTCTGGTTACGAGGCATATAGAGTTACAAACTCTATAGTTCTTCCAGTGTATTTTCCGAAGATACTAAATTGACCAGTGCACCTTTATAGACAATGTAAGAACAAATTATTTAACCTCTTTAGTCTCAAGTTCACTATGTATGAATTGCATCGTGCTTACCTAAATCTTGAAATGAGACATGTCATTTCATAGTTTACAAATTCTCATTTGAGAAAGTCAAATTCTAGGTCCACACTGTGATCTAGACTAGACTTATTGATGATATATTGAGTTATGAAGATGTCATGAATTATCTTTGTGAAGTTTTCATAGACATGGAATTCATGTACAAGATTGCTGAAATGCAATGTATATTACATCATGCTTTATTACTTGGATTGTGAATAAATAAACTGCGCGGTATGCAAAATTAAGTAACGACTTTATTTGGATGAAACAATGTGGCTTGTTAGCTCCTCGTCAATACATAGTTTCTGACTTATTCATAAGTAACAATGGAGTTGAGGAAATAACAATTAGAAGGGTAAAATGATAATTTTATAAATCTCATCTAGTTGATAATATTCATGAAGGGTAATCATAAATAACACTCAATGGATCCACTCAACATAATTAAGTTAAATTTGAATAGAAAATAAATTCATTGAAACTGAGAGATTCTCACTGTCAACTCTTTAGTGGAGTCAGTTGATATTAAGCTAATACTCGAAAAAAGTTTGTGAACTTTTGAGTCCAATTATAATAGCTCAAGCTTTGTTCATTTGGATCCATAAGGTCACTATTACATGTCATTAGAGTATGATTGTTAAACTAGAAGGTAAGTCAAAAATAAATTCAAGTGTTGAACTACACGTTTTCTTGAAAAATGTCTCAAAGGTATTTTTGTCCACATGTACATAAAATGATGTGAATTTCAAAATAAGATTTTGAATATTTTCATATGATGGAAATATAAATTATTTGTGTAATGAAATTAATTTCATTATTTGTGTAATATAAATTCTACAATGGGTATTTTAAGAATTGTTTTAAAGAAATAAAGAAACATCTAGAAGCTCCCCTCATTGTCAAGAATTTTGCCAACATCGAGAGGAGCGAAATTATATCTAGAAATTCATTTGCCTTGAATTGTGAAGATAATTTCCATAAAGGAAAAGAGGAAATGAATTTCTTTGAGAAGGAAACAATGTGCTAAGTGAGGAAACAAATTTCCCTCACTAATGCAATAGTATGGTCGGCCATGTACTAGGGAAAGAAGAGAGGAAATCAAATATTGTGTCATGAATACACAATAGGAAAATGAAATTAGTCTTTCTTGTATTTTCTTCTCATATTAATAGAGGGTTACATTGAGATGTGAAAATAAGTCTTTTGCTCTTATTCTCTCCCTTTTGGCCGACCCTCTTCTCTCCATCTCTCTCTAAAATATCTATTTTATTTTGGCACCTAAGTTCTCATTAGATTTAGGCCTAAATTAGCTCTTTAGCTCATAAAATAGTTCTTGAGTTATTGTGTTTAATTGTGCCCACAAACAAATCATTCAAACCCTCTAAAGATTCTTCTTATAGAAACCTTAGATTACCGGAGTTCACGATTAGGTGCAAAAGAGACAAACATTGCGTGGAGACGAAACTTGGCACGAGACGAGACATTCAATCTTTTCTAAAACTTCTCAAAGATCAAGTTACAATAAATGTGAGTACAAAGTAAATAATAATTAGATAATGATTTTAAATAATTAGATTTCATGTACTTTGCCTAAATTAGTTAAATTGTTTTACTTGTAACTTTTTTTATATTCCGCCATTAACTTGTTAATGATAAGTTTTTCTTAACCCTAGATCTATTCCAAAAAATGGTATCAGAGCATATGTCAAAGTATAAGCATGTGCATATTATTTAAAATCATTACACAAAAATTATTTCAAAATTTACTTGGATGATGATTTTGCTAAGACTAGAGCTTAGACAATTTTAATATTTTGGTGCAACCTCTAAAATTAAATTGGTGTTGATTTCTTACATGTTAAGGATGCTATATAAACTTATTAAAATCTGTTCTTAAAGATTTAATGTTTAGCATAATAAAAAATATGTTTTCTAGACAAATTGTTTTTTCTTAAAATGGTCATGGTTCTTGAACCAAATTAAAGGTAGGGATGTTAGATATTCAATGCATTTGGTTTTAGATCATCAGGATACCGGATGTGTCATTTATGACCTTTCAAGTTCAAGGTGTACGGAAGTGTGTGAGTCTAGAATTTTTAAACCGAATTTGCGACTCCTTGCTTATTCCCCTCTTCTTGATGCAACAGTGGCTTATCGACGTTCACGCGCTCAACCACCATGGAGATGCCTTGAAGGAAGATGACATGAAAACAAAGAAACTAGTTTTAGGGAGATTTATGAATCTCAAAACTTCCAAGTGTAAAAGTGAAACTTTGTATCTCACACAGTTTCTTTAGGAAAATAAAATAGAAAAAAATTCAAAGTACGTTCCTTGTGCCTTAGTGCATTAACACTGCTCTCCCCTCAGAAATATCTATTTTAGGGCTCTTTTATAGTGTTCCAGTCTATATCTCTTTACTTAAGGAAATATGTTTCAAAACGTACAAAAGAAGATTTTCCAATTCTAAAAACTAAGTGTGAGGGTTGTATTTGTTGTTTGCAACACATGATCTCCAACACTAATGAGAAGTGCAAATGTCGCCATACTAAGAGTCACCCTCGTGACCCTCTCTTTAATGAGAGTACTCAATGGCGCTTTGCCCTTAACATTGCTTGTAGAGCTATGTTCAAAAGTAAAACGATGAGACAAGGCCTCCCCTTGGTGGATTGTTTTCAAAGTAGATATTTCCACCTAAGTGGTTGGTTACACACTTAGACTCAATCTCTAGTAATCCTCCCTCGAGGCCCTGTGAAAAGATTTGAGTGATCAAACTCTTTATAAGGTGGCTAGTCAAACATTGATGATTGTCATCACGACTATGCATTAATGATGTGTCATTTACTTTTGAAAGGCGACTCTTTGCTGCCTTCCCTCAAAGAATTAAAGTGTCTTTTCGTTCATAACACCTTTGGATTTTTCCTGTTCAAACTTAAAAAACTTTAAATCCTAAACAAAAGACTAATCATAAATTGTTTCGATTTTCACCAACATGTCTCTAAACCCTCTCTCAACTATCATTTCCTCAAATAAAATGGAAGGGAAAAGCTACGTAGATTAGAAACGTAACCTAGACATCGTCCTTACTGTGGACAAGCAATAATGGGTACTCACCACCCCATGTCCTCCTTAAACAAATGATGATTCGACTAAAGAGGGCAAGGACACCCTAGCGGCCTGGCTCAAATCCGACGAGATTGCGAGGTGCTATATATTAGCATCGATGAACAATGTGTTGCAACAACAACATCGTGATATTGGGTCAGCCTATGAAATGCTCTACAATCTCCAAGAGATGTTTGAAGGGAAATGGCGTTAGACTAGACAACAAACGGTTCGACAGTTTATGAACTGTCATATGAAAGCTGGGACTCCCGTTAGAGAACATATAATGCTGATCATAACTTATCTCAATGAAATGGAAATACTTGGATCTGTGATTGATAAAGATACCAAAATATATAAGATCTTGAAAATTCTCTTTGAATCTTTTGATACTTTCAAGCTGAACTACTCTATGAATAAGCTAGGGTACACTGTTATTGAGCTAATGAAGGAGTATCACACTGTTGAGGGACTCTTAAAGAAAACGAGGGCTAATCGAGAGGCTCATGCTACTGAGCACAAAGCCCCCACATCTGGATCAAAGAAGAGACCTCATAGAGCCGAGAAGAAGAACCCTAGCAAGGTTCAGAAGAAGAAGGTGCCCCTGCCTATCAAAGTGGACAAGTCTAAGGACAACTTCCACAATTGCAATGAGCTCGGACATTGGCGCAAGAACGATCCTGCCTACCTCAAAGCTAAAGGGAAATGTATTGTATTTATTACCAGAGCTTGTTTAGTAGATGATAGTGAGTCATCGTTGATTCTTGACTCCGCTGCTACTAACGATATTTGTGTTCCCTTGAATGGTTTCAGGAAAAGCAAAAGCTTAGAGGATGGTGACTTCTGCTTCAATTGGGGTGATGGGAGATTGGTGTCTGATAAGGCTGTGGGATCCGTGACATTGTCTTTTGAAGACAAAACTTTAAATTTGAATAATGTGTATTTTGTTCCTTCCTTTGAGAAAACTTAATATCTATAACTCAATTTGTTGAGCAGAATTATTATTAAAAGCTTATTCATACTGGAATTTGATTTATTTTCCAATTCATTTGTCGCTCATGCTTGTATGAAGAATTGTGTGTACCCTCTTTATCCTACACAACATTTGCTGTTAGACACTGAAATAGATCATGATCTAGTTAGGGAACCAAATAGGATCAAACTTAATGACTCATATGATCTAATAAAATCAACACATCTTTGGAACTTCAGACTTGGGCGTAGTTTAGATAAGATTAAGAGACTTGTGAGGGACGGTCTGCTCCAAGCCTCTACAATAGGCTCATTGTCTACTTGTGAATCCTGTATAGAAGGAACAATGACCAAGCGACGTTTCTCTGATAAAGGTCGAAGAGCTACTGAGTTGCTAGAACTAATACATTCTGATGTATGTGGTCAGCTCAAAATTCAGGCATGGGGAGGATACGAATTTTGGGAGAGATGCCCGCACGAAAATTATTTATTTGCATATCGATGTAATATAAATCTCTCATAAGTCCTAATTGTAACTTTCTGATTAAATTAATAAAAGTTGAAATGTTCATTCATTCCTTTTTCGTTTGATTGAAGATTTATGATATTCATTAGTTTTATAGTCCTTAATCAAACCTAACAACGTATGAAGAGACAAATGTAGGTTTGCGTGAACAAACTCTTCATGGTTTGCTTAAAACAAAATATTCACAATTCAAAGATCAATGGACTATTTATCCTATTATGATTGTTGGAAGAATCTATGATGTAATTATGGTATTATATGTTGATGATATATTACTCATTGATAATGAAGTTGGTAAATTATCTGAGGTTAAAATCTGGTTAGCAAAGTAGTTTGATATGAAGGATCTAGGGAAAGCTGCGTACATTTTTGGGATTCGGATATTTTGAGATCAAAAGAACCGGACCATGTCCCTTTTCCAAGCATCTTATATAGATAAGGTAATGAATCGCTTCGATATGCAAGACTCTAAGAAGGGAAAATTCCCCTTTAGGCATGGAGTCTCACTCTCTACGGACCAGTCTACCAAGACTGCACAGCAGATTGAGGACATGAGAAAGATTCCCTATGCTTCTGTCGTTGAAATTCATGTATGTTATATTGTGCACTAGACCGGATATATGTTTTGCCAATGGTGTAGTTAGCCATTTCGAATCAAATCCTGGACCCGAGCACGGGTTACTGTTAAGAATGTTCTTAAGTATCTTCGTAGAACTAGGAACTTGATGTTTACATATTCAGGTAATGACCTGACGATGACGGGGTATACATATTCTAAGTTTTAAGCGGATAGGGATTCTAAGAAATCCACTTCAAGATCTATGTTCATCTTGAATGGTGGATATATTGTTTGGAGGAGTATCAAGCAATCTTGCATTGCTGACTCCACCATGGAAGCAGATTATGTGGCTGCTTGTGAAGCATCCAAAGAGGTTGTATGGTTTAGAAAATTTCTTAAGTACTTGGAACTCATTCTGAATGTCAATAAGCCCATGACACTTTATTGTGATAATAGTGGGGCTGTTGCTAACCCGGAGGAACCTAGAAGCCATAAGCGCTCTAAGTATATTGAGAGGAAATACCATTTGATTAGAGAGATCATGATGTTGGCATTTATGCCCACAAAGGAGATTTTTGATATTAAATACTTTTGTATTTGTTTTGCTTTGAAATTAAATAAAGATTGAATATCCATTCTAATTTAAGATTGTGTTTACGCATTTATGTCTACGCTCTGAAACTGTCATCAACGAAAGAAGTGCTAAGTACAGACTTGACAAGATACCTTCTTATGACTAGTTTAAATAATAGTTCGCAATCTAAAGATCGATTGGGCAATCGATTCCTAGTAATGATTGTTAGAATGAATTAAACGATATCTTATCTTGTGATATGGAGAGTTGTGACTCTGTAATTCATTCTTGATATCTTAATGAAGATATTGAACAAGACCAGTGAAGTTTTGAAGTTCGAGATAAAACCGTTTAATCACTCGAAACATCAAACTCACATACGAGGGGTATTTTAGTAATTACCTAAATCCTGAAGTGAGTACATGTATTCTTGTAACACTTTATGACATTTGATTTGTCAATGGGCAATGGCTAAATGAAGTTTCATTGACCCGACGGTTGGTGTCATAATACTGTTTCGTTGAAACATGTGATTCACAGATATGGAATTTGTGTTGAAACAATGCTAAGGCATTAGTATCACACCATGCTCTGTTATGAGAGTGTGAGCGAATAAACCAGGCCTGGTATTCATCGAATAAATAATTCTTTGAAATAAAACATGTGACATGTTGAGACATTTCATTTTATGTTTTTCTCGTTCACAAATAACAGAGGACTTGGTGAAATAATAACTCAGGGGTAAAACAGTAATTTTACATTCCTCTGAGTTAATGATACACACAAAGGGTAATATCATAAAATACACCGTGGACCGTGTGAAGAATAGTTTTGTCACATCAAACGGAAATATAAACGCATATGAACTTAGAGATGTTCAATATTGGTCCTTTAGTGGAATCGACTAATATTAAGAATTAAAAGCCGGAAAAATTCTGTGAACTTTTGTGTCCGAGCCTTATTCTAAAGCTTCGTTCATGTGGGTCCATAAGGTCTCAATGATAGACTCTCGGACGAGATTTTGGTGAACAAGAAATGATTGATTTTCTCATTCAACGTAAATTGTGATTTACGCTAAGAAAATTATTTTCTGAGTAATTAAATAAATAACTGGTTATTTATTATTACATTTATTTCACGAATCATATTATGTTATTATATTGATAATAATATAATTTGATGATTCAAATAAATAAAAGATGAAAATAAATATTTTCTCGTTTCGTACTACATTGATTAGTATGAAAATAATTAATGACTTGTCATTAAATAAATGAGATGTTCTAAATTAATTAAATATTATTTTAGAAATAAATCAAATAAATTTGGGAGGTAATTAGGACAATATGGTCGGCCATAATAGGTGTTTTATGGGCTGGAAAAATTGTTTAAACTCATTAAAAGGAGTTTTGGGCTTAAGTTTGACTAATGGGTCTTAACTGGATTTTGACCTAACTTAAGCCCATTCTCTCTGATATAAAAGGAGGCTTTCTCTTTGGTAACCCTAGCCTAATTTCGACCAACACTCAGCCAAACCTCTCCCCCCTTGTGCTTGAGAGGTTTTGGCCGAAATTAAGAGAGAAAGAGAGAGAGGAAAACTGTTTCCCGGCAGCCCTTCCTTTTATTTGAGTTTCCCCTTCTTCCCTTGTTCCCACGAAAGAGCCCACCCTCTTTGTCTCCTAAAAATCCCTAGAGTATTATCATTGACTCAACTTGTGGTTGTTTGAGTGATTTTTCTCTCCCCAGGGCCGGCTAATTTTGGAGGATCGAAGGCACGACGGTTTTGAGGATTTCTTGGACGCGCGTGGCGTAGAGGATCGGCCGACCACCTTGACGTACACCGAGACTTGCTCTCGCAGATCCAAATCTTATGTAAGTGTCCCTCGAACGAATTGGATCTGAATAATATGATGTTTTAGAATAATTATATGTATTTGGATTATTCGTTTGCATGCTTAGATAAATTTATTGATGTGATTGTAAATTTATTGACTTGTTAGGTTAGATTTAATGATATGGTTATCGAACATGTTTTAAAACGTTTATAATATGTTAAATTGAATTATGAAATTCCGCCACATATTGATGTGTTTCGTAATTAAATTAGGTTAATTGTTAACTAAATTCCAACAAATGGTATTAGAGCCATAATTGTCATTAAATCGATTTTGAGTGTTGGCGTTTTTGTTTGAATTGCATTTGTGAATGTATGTGTGTTTATGTGAATGGATCCTTACTCTAATTGGCCCTAGGATTGTTTACGGGTTACGTCCCGGTTTTTATTTTTTATTTTATTTAAATTTGTAATTTGTTGTAAATTTAATTTTATAATTTTGTAATCCGGGAGACAAGAAGAAGGAGGCAAGCCTCCGGGAATGGCCGCGCGTTTTTGAAACGCGTGGGAGCTATCCCGGACGATTCCAAACACGCCTAAGGACCTGTGTATTGGACACAAGAGGGCTGTTTGGGTCGGCCAAAACCCTAGCGTGGCCGTGTGTTTTCGGACGCGCGCGAGCTAGCTAGGGTTAGGCCCGACGACCGAGATTCGGAAATCGTTTCCGAATAAATTTAAAATCTTGAATAATTAAATTTATTTATATTATTTTTGAAATAATAAAAATGAATTTAATTATTTGAGTGGGAGTTAATCTCTAAGTTTTAAAACTCGGAAATTCGACGACTCGACACAAGACTAGAAATAAAGTAGTTTATTGATTTTTCTTTTATAAAGGGTTGTAATTTTAGAAATGGGCCATTAGGTAAGTTAAATATTATGTTTTATTTTATTTAATCTTATCTTATATTCATCCACATGTCATATAGGATAGAACACCAACACTATATGAATTGTTCATGCATCATTATAGTTTAATTTAAATAACTAGTTATGAAATTGAACATCGTCCACAAAATATGATTTTTGCAAAAACTAAGTGGGAGGGTTATTTGTCGTTGAAATAACCCGAGGTCCCCAACATGAATTTAATTAACTTGTGTGAATGAACTAAGAGTCACCCTCGTGGCCCTCCCTTCAATGGGAGTACTTCGGAAGCACATAGTCAAATAAATTGTTACGAACTAAGCCCTAAAGAGGAACGATGAAGCGGGGTCTCCCCTAGGAGAACCGTTTTCAAAGTAACTTGGATAAGGGAACCACATGTTGGTTACACGCTTAGACTTATTGTTTAAAGTAACCCTCCATAGAGGCTATGCGTTAAACATAAGTGACCAAAGTCCATGGTAATTAGCGAGAACTAGAAGTTGTGACTTCTTGTATGGTTCAAACTAAATAGTGATGTGTCACGACTATGAAAGGCGATCAATTACGGTTTCCCCTAGGATAAGTAATTGATCATTTTTGTTCATAATACCATGAATTATTTATCTCTTTCCTCACTCTTTTAGGATTGTACATGCATCATAATTCGAAACTGTAGCATATGCTAAATTTATTCATTTCATTTAATTTCAGCAATATCATGAATCCACTTGCATCTATACTCAGCTATAACAAACTCGAGGGTGAGAATTACGTTGATTGGAAACGTAACCTCGACATCGTACTGACGGTGGAAAAGCACAAGTATGTTCTCACTACCCCGTGTCCTCCAGCTCCGAGTGCTGACTCAAGCTAGGAGGACAAGAACGCCTATGACACGTGGGTAAGGTCCGATGAGATTGCCAAGTGTTATATCTTGGGTTCCATGAGCAATGTGTTGCAACAATCTCACAAGGACATTGCCACGGCATATGACATGCTCTACAATCTTCATGACATGTTTGGATGTCATGGGCGTCAGGCGAGGCAGCAGGCAATCCGAAATTTCATGAATTGTCGGATGAAGCCGGGAACGTCAGTCAGGGACCACATGCTAGTGATCATGGGTCACCTGAACGACATGGAGATTCTCGGATCGGAGATCGATGGACTCACCAAGGTTGATATGATCTTGGAGACTCTGACGGATTCTTTCGATAGCTTCCGTCTGAACTACTCCATGAACAAGCTCGATTATTCTGTAACCGAGCTAATGAAGGAGTTGCAGACTGCCGAGGGACTTCTCCCTAAGACCAAGAAGAAGACTGGTGAAGCCAATGTTGTTGAACATAGGGCTTCCACTTCTGGATCGAAGAGAGTGATGAAGGGTCCCAAAAACGCCAACCGAACGGGATCCAAGACGCCCTACAAGAAGGCTGCGGATGTCAAAGGCAAGGGCATCGTAAAGGTGGACAAGTCTAAACACAAGTGCCACCATTGCTGAGAAGTCGGCCATTGGCGAAGGAACTGTCCTGCCTACCTCAAGACCGTCAAGGGGAAAGGTATGGCTTTCGTCACCCAAGCATGTTACACGACATATAAAGAATCACCCTGGATTTTAGACTGCGGGGCTTCTGACCATATTGTGTGTAATCTGAATGGTTTCAGGAAAACCAGAAGCTTAGGTGAAGAAGAGTTCACGTTCAACTGGGGGAATGGAACGAAGGTCAGAGCCAGATCTGTCGGGACCATGCAGCTGATTTTTGGGAATAAGGCTTTATTATTGAATAACGTTTATTATGTTCCAGACTTTTGCAAGAACTTAATTTCTTTTGGTCGTTTAGAAGAACAACATTATGAGTTTAAAGTCAATAATGGTATTGAAATTTTTCTTAATGGTTGTTTTATTTCTAAAGCTCATCGAGTAGATTCTATTTATTATCTATATCCTAATGAGCCGACAATCTTGGACACTGAGGTGAATAGTGATTCACTCAGGAAGCGTAAGACATTTCATAGTGATGAAACGGATGATACATATCTATGGCACTTACGTCTTGGACATATTGGCCTAGATAGGATTAAGAGGTTAACAAAGGATGGTCCTTTGAAATCTCTAAACGTGGGATCTTTGCCCACGTGTGAATCCTGTCTTGAAGGCAAAATAACCAAGAGACCTTTCTCTTCGAAAGGTCTAAGAGCCACACAAGTATTGGAACTCATACATAGTGATGTATGTGGTCCAATCAGTATTCAGGCAAGAGGAGGTTACGAATACTTTGTAACCTTCACTGATGACTACTCACGTTTTGGTCATGTTTTCTTAATGCGACACAAATCCGATACTTTTGAAATGTTCAAACAATATCGGGCCTTGGTTGAGAAGCAAAGAGAGAAACAAATCAAAACCCTTCGATCAGATCGAGGAGGAGAGTACTTGTCTGATGAGTTCGAGGATCTTCTTAAAGAAGAAGGCATTCATTCTCAGCTTACAGCACCTGGCAAACCACAACAAAACGGTGTGTCAGAGAGAAGGAACCGAACGCTACTAGATATGGTGAGATCAATGATGACTTACTCATCTCTTCCTGATTCGTTCTGGGGATATGCCTTAGAAACGGCAACTCATATTCTGAACCAGGTTCCGTCAAAAACGGTTCCCAGCACTCCCTACGAGAGATGGTGTGGTAAGAAATCTGTTCTAAACCACATCAAGATCTGGGGTTGTCCAGCACACGTGCTGAGACAAAAGACTAGCAAGTTGGCTAGTCGTTCAGAATTATGCTTTTTCATAGGATATCCGAAAGAAACAAAAGGGTACACATTCTATAGTCCTACTGACAAGAAAACGTTCGTTAGCACGAACGCTAGGTTTCTTGAAGAGGATTATATGAAGAATACCGTACCGAGAAGCAAACTTGTGCTGAAGGAAATGTTGGGTGAAGTAGCTGGTACTTCACAAGATAGGACAAGTCCTACACCAACAATAGAAGAACCACATTCAGAACTTAAGCCTCCTACGATTCGTCGTAGTAGCAGGATTGTACGACAACCTGAGCGATTGATGTACATCGGGGAGGCCTTTGCTGCAGTCGCATACAAGGAGGAAGATGATCCAGTATCATTTTCCCAGGCGATGCAAAGTTCTGAAGCAAACCTATGGCAAGAAGCCATGAACGTTGAAATGCATTCGATGTATGTCAACGAAGTCTGGAAACTTGTAGATTTACCTGAAGGCATCAAGCCTGTTGGGTGTAAATGGATCTACAAAAAGAAAAGAGGACCGGATGGAAATGTCGAGACATTTAAAGCACGACTTGTGGCGAAGGGGTTCACACAAAAGGAAGGTATCGACTATGAAGATACCTTCTCGCCCGTGGCGATGCTAAAGTCCATTTGTACTCTTTTGTCCATAGCTGCCACCCTAGATTATGAAATCTGGCAGATGGATGTCAAGACTGCATTTTTGAATGGAAATCTTGACGAGCGCATTTACATGGCTCAACCAGACGGGTTCATGGAGAAAGGCCAACAGGGCAAGGTTTGTGAGTTGCTAAAGTCCATTTATGGACTAAAGCAAGCATCTAGATCGTGGAATATTAGATTCGACGAGACTGTAAAAAGTTACGGTTTTGATCAGTCACTAGATGAGCCATGTGTTTATAAGATGATAAACGATGGCAAAGTGGTCTTCTTAATCCTTTATGTAGATGACATACTACTCATTGGGAATTATGTGGGAAAGTTATCAGAGGTTAAGATCTGGCTGTCGGAGCAGTTTGAGATGAAGGATCTTGGAGAAGCGGCTTACATTCTGGGGATTCAGATCTTTAGAGATCGGAAGAACCGAAAGTTAGCGCTTTCTCAAGCATCTTATATTGATAAGATCATGGATCGCTTCAGTATGCAGAACTCCAAGAAAGGACAGCTACCTTTCAGACATGGAGTGCATCTATCCATTGAGCAGTCTCCCAAGACTCCTCAAGAGATAGAAGAAATGAGACATATTCCCTACGCCTCAGCCGTAGGAAGTCTCATGTATGCAATGCTCTGCACTAGGCCAGATATTTGTTACGCAGTGGGCGTGGTGAGTAGGTTCCAATCGAATCCTGGACCCGAGCATTGGGTTGCGGTCAAGCATATTCTCAAGTATCTTCGGAGAACGAGAAATTATATGCTTGCATACTCAGGTGATGACCTGAATATGACGGGGTATACCGATTCCGATTTTCAAGCGGATAAGGATTCTAGGAAATCCACATCAGGGTCTGTGTTCACCCTGAATGGTGGATCTGTGGTCTGGAGGAGTATAAAGCAAACTTGTGTTGCTGACTCGACCATGGAAGCCGAGTATGTGGCAGCTTGCGAAGCTGCAAAGGAGGCTGTGTGGCTGAGGAAATTCCTGATGTACTTGGAAGTAGTTCCAAATGCCAACGAGCCCATTACACTTTACTGTGATAACAGTGGAGCCGTTGCTAACTGTAAGGAACCAAGAAGTCACAAGCGCTCGAAACACATCGAGCGGAAATACCACCTGGTACGAGATATAGTTCATAGAGGGGACGCGACGGTTATGAAGATCTCAACGTTGGACAACCTTGCTGATCCCTTCACGAAGCCTTTAACCAGTAAGGTCTTCGAGGGACACCTAGAAGGATTAGGACTGAAAGATCATTCGCATCTCCTTTGAGTCAAGTGGGAGTTTGTTGGCATTTATGCCCACAAAGGAGATTTTTGATATTAAATACTTTTGTATTTGTTTTGCTTTGAAATTAAATAAAGATTGAATATCCATTCTAATTTAAGATTGTGTTTACGCATTTATGTCTACGCTCTGAAACTGTCATCAACGAAAGAAGTGCTAAGTACAGACTTGACAAGATACCTTCTTATGACTAGTTTAAATAATAGTTCGCAATCTAAAGATCGATTGGGCAATCGATTCCTAGTAATGATTGTTAGAATGAATTAAACGATATCTTATCTTGTGATATGGAGAGTTGTGACTCTGTAATTCATTCTTGATATCTTAATGAAGATATTGAACAAGACCAGTGAAGTTTTGAAGTTCGAGATAAAACCGTTTAATCACTCGAAACATCAAACTCACATACGAGGGGTATTTTAGTAATTACCTAAATCCTGAAGTGAGTACATGTATTCTTGTAACACTTTATGACATTTGATTTGTCAATGGGCAATGGCTAAATGAAGTTTCATTGACCCGACGGTTGGTGTCATAATACTGTTTCGTTGAAACATGTGATTCACAGATATGGAATTTGTGTTGAAACAATGCTAAGGCATTAGTATCACACCATGCTCTGTTATGAGAGTGTGAGCGAATAAACCAGGCCTGGTATTCATCGAATAAATAATTCTTTGAAATAAAACATGTGACATGTTGAGACATTTCATTTTATGTTTTTCTCGTTCACAAATAACAGAGGACTTGGTGAAATAATAACTCAGGGGTAAAACAGTAATTTTACATTCCTCTGAGTTAATGATACACACAAAGGGTAATATCATAAAATACACCGTGGACCGTGTGAAGAATAGTTTTGTCACATCAAACGGAAATATAAACGCATATGAACTTAGAGATGTTCAATATTGGTCCTTTAGTGGAATCGACTAATATTAAGAATTAAAAGCCGGAAAAATTCTGTGAACTTTTGTGTCCGAGCCTTATTCTAAAGCTTCGTTCATGTGGGTCCATAAGGTCTCAATGATAGACTCTCGGACGAGATTTTGGTGAACAAGAAATGATTGATTTTCTCATTCAACGTAAATTGTGATTTACGCTAAGAAAATTATTTTCTGAGTAATTAAATAAATAACTGGTTATTTATTATTACATTTATTTCACGAATCATATTATGTTATTATATTGATAATAATATAATTTGATGATTCAAATAAATAAAAGATGAAAATAAATATTTTCTCGTTTCGTACTACATTGATTAGTATGAAAATAATTAATGACTTGTCATTAAATAAATGAGATGTTCTAAATTAATTAAATATTATTTTAGAAATAAATCAAATAAATTTGGGAGGTAATTAGGACAATATGGTCGGCCATAATAGGTGTTTTATGGGCTGGAAAAATTGTTTAAACTCATTAAAAGGAGTTTTGGGCTTAAGTTTGACTAATGGGTCTTAACTGGATTTTGACCTAACTTAAGCCCATTCTCTCTGATATAAAAGGAGGCTTTCTCTTTGGTAACCCTAGCCTAATTTCGACCAACACTCAGCCAAACCTCTCCCCCCTTGTGCTTGAGAGGTTTTGGCCGAAATTAAGAGAGAAAGAGAGAGAGGAAAACTGTTTCCCGGCAGCCCTTCCTTTTATTTGAGTTTCCCCTTCTTCCCTTGTTCCCACGAAAGAGCCCACCCTCTTTGTCTCCTAAAAATCCCTAGAGTATTATCATTGACTCAACTTGTGGTTGTTTGAGTGATTTTTCTCTCCCCAGGGCCGGCTAATTTTGGAGGATCGAAGGCACGACGGTTTTGAGGATTTCTTGGACGCGCGTGGCGTAGAGGATCGGCCGACCACCTTGACGTACACCGAGACTTGCTCTCGCAGATCCAAATCTTATGTAAGTGTCCCTCGAACGAATTGGATCTGAATAATATGATGTTTTAGAATAATTATATGTATTTGGATTATTCGTTTGCATGCTTAGATAAATTTATTGATGTGATTGTAAATTTATTGACTTGTTAGGTTAGATTTAATGATATGGTTATCGAACATGTTTTAAAACGTTTACAATATGTTAAATTGAATTATGAAATTCCGCCACATATTGATGTGTTTCGTAATTAAATTAGGTTAATTGTTAACTAAATTCCAACACATGCAACACAGAGACGTTCAGGTGAAGAAGATCTCAACGGTTAACAACCAAGGAGATCCATTCACCAAGGCCCTATCCAATAAATTCTTTGACCAACATCGAGACGGATTAAGCATGCAGGACAATACTCATCTTCTTTGAGTCAAGTGGGAGTTTGTTAGCAGAGATGCCCACAAGATGATTATTTATTTACTTATTGATGTTATATAAATCTCTCATGAGTTCTTTTTATAATTTGCTAATTAAATTAATAAAAGTTGAAACTTTCATTCATTCATTTTTTGTTTGTTTGAAGATTTATGATATTCAATAGTTTGCTTAAAACAAAATATTCACAATCTAAAGATCAATGGACTATTGATCCTAGTATGATTGTTGGAAGAATCTATGATGTCTGATTACGAGGCATAAAGAGTTAGGAACTCTATAGTTCTTCCAATGTATCTTCCGAAAATACTAAACTGACTAGTGCACCTTTAGAGACAATATAAGAACAAACCATTTAAACTCATTCTGTCTCAAGGTAACTATGTATGAATTGCATCGCGCTTACCTAAATCCTGAAATGAGACATGTTGATGAGATATTAATTTATGAAAATGTCATGAACTAGTTTTGTGAAGTTCTCATAGATATGTAATTCATGTACAAGATTGCTGAAATGCAATGTATATTACCTCATGCTTTATTACTTGGATTGTGAATAAATGAACCGTGCGGTATCCAAAATTAAGTAACGACTTTATTTTGATGAAACAATGTGACTTGTTAGCTCCTCGTCAATACATTGTTTCTAACATATTCACAAATAACAAAATGAGTTGATGAAATAACAATTAGAAGGGTAAAGTGGTAATTTTATAAATCTCAGCTAGTTGATGATATGCATGAAGGGTAATCATAGATAACATTCAATGGATCCACTCAACAGAATTAAGTTGAATTTGAGTAGAAAATAAATTCATTTAAACCGAGAGATTCTCAGTGTCAACTCTTGGAGTCAGTTGACATTAAACTAATACTCGGAAAAAGTTTATAAAATTTTGAGTCCAAGTATAGTAGCTCAAGCATTCTTCATTTGGATCCATAAGGTCACTATTACAGGTCATAAGAGTATGATTATTAAACTAGAAGTTAAATCAAAATAAGTTCAAGTGTTGAACTACACGTTTTCTTGGAGTTAATTGACATTAAACTAATACTCGGAAAAAGTTTATAAACTTTTGAGTCCAAGTATAGTAGCTCAAGCATTGTTCATTTAGATCCATAAGGTCACTATTACAGGTCATTAGAGTATGAATGTTAAACTTGAAGTTAAGTCAAAATAAGTTCAAGTGTTGAACTACACGTTTTCTCGAAAAATGTCTAAAAGTTATTTTTGTCCACATGGACACAAAATGATGTGAATGTAAAAATAAGATTTTGAATATTTTCATATGATGGAAATATAAATTATTTTCTAAAGCCGAAAAGTCCTTTGAGGCATAATGAATTTAATTTCATTGTTTGTGCAATATAAATTCTACAATGGGTATTTTAAGAATTGTCATAAAGAAATAAGGAAACATCTAGAAGCTCCCCCATAGTCAAGAATTCGGCCAACATCAATAGAGAGGAGATAAATTATATCTAAAAATTCATTTGCCTTGAATTATGAAGATAATTGCCATAAAGGAGAAGATGAAATGAATTTCTTTAAGAATGAAACAATGTGCTAAGCGAGGAAACAAATTTCTCTCACTAATGCAATAGTATGGCCGACCATGTATTAGGGAAAGAGGAGAGGAAATCAAATATCGTGTCATGTATACACAATAGGAAAGGGTAATTATCATTTCTTATATTTTTTCTCATATAAATAGAGGGTCACATTGAGACGTGAAAATAAGTCTTTTGCTCTTATTCTCTCCCTTTTGGCCGACCCTATTCTCTCCCTCTCTCTCTAAAATATCTCTTTTATTTTGGCACCTAAGTCCACATTAGAGTTAGGCCTAAATTAGCTCTTTAACTCATAGACTTGTTCTTAAGTTATTGTGTTTAATTGTGCCCACACACAAATCCTTCAAACTTTAGACTCTTGTAATAGAAACTTTAGGTTACTCGAGTTCACGATTAGGTGCGAAGGAGACAAGCATTTTGTGGAGATGAAGCTTGGAGCGAGATGATTCGTTCAACCTTTCCTAAGGCTTCTCAAAGATCAAGCCACAAGAAAGGTTAGTACCAATTAAATAATCATTAGATAATATTTTTAAATAATTAGATGTTCATGCACTTTGTCTGGGTTAGTAAAATATTTTTCTTAACCCTAGACCTATTCCAACAAATGAGGCACATACAAAATCCACACAATATTAAACTATAAAGAAATTGATAAAAATCAAGAAATCCTAAAATTTTATCTTTCACAACAAATAAAACAAATTAGGGTCAGAGCTCGGATCTTTAAGAAGGTCATAATAGATCTTCTTCAAGAAGAATTTGATACCCATGTTTGGATTATTAGCCCATTTTTTATTTACATGTTACCGATTTAACAATATATTTAGGTCCAAAAAGTACTGAAAAACAATAAACGTAAATCATCAAGTATTTAAAAGACACAACCAAATTTATCGTGTTTCGACCAAATGGTCTACATGTACGTCGAGCTCAGCAGAGAAGTCTGATATGTACTATATATGTATGACCTCAAATACATACTCTATCATCTTTGAATTAAAGAAGAAGAATATCATGTTAGGAATTCTTGCCCGTTTGAGAAGATACTTATGTAAATTCTCGTTGATATTATTATAAAATAAAGTTTGGCATTTATGATTTATTCTAATTGAAATGGTTATTTCTTATGTATTAAGATTTATAAAACATTCATCATCCCATAGCCTTTGCATCAAACTGAGTCGCGTGCTTGGCACCTGAATTCAGGCGGTGTGCTAAACTAAGGTCGATGACTAATATACGCCTGTGAAGCTATATCGAAAGTCATATATGTGGAACACATGTGTGAAGGTTGATCACTATATGAGAGAATTCTACACTTGTGGTAAGTGTACGACCTAGACATGCCTTGGGGTAGATGTGTTGTTTAACGACCGCTACGACGCACTTACCGAGGCCACTATGATGGTTATTGTGAAATTTGATCTAAATCTTGAAGTGGTTATGGACACTGAATCATGTCTCTGAGCTCTTTCACCTAAAAGACTATTCATGTTAATCACAGGTTATGTCTTGGGAGTCTTCCCCTGGAAGTCTTCTCAGAACATGATTCGAGTGGGAAGTAATTTACAGATACGGAATTCAGCCTACCTGAAAGGAGGTCAATGTTCACTCACCTAAGGGTTGATTCCAAAACAGATTTATTGCGCGCACTTTTGAAATAAGTTAACGTTCGAAAAATCTTTCGTTGGGGAAGCAACGATGCTTAGGGCTTATATGTATCAAGAGAAGTGTAACGGAATAATTTGACTTCTCTTGGCACGGGTTGAACCTGGAGGATCTTGATCACGAACTGACTATATCAGCGGACACTCATCAGATGATTAAATATAATTCTAGTGTTAAAGAAGGGTTCAGTCTTTGATTACACGGTGGAGTATTGATCATGACTAGACGAATTGATGACAATGAGATAGGACTATATCGTCTTTTTTTTTTTGGGTTCGCCAAGCTTCTACTACTAGGTCCATAGTCCCTGATTCGACTTTGATAAAGGCGGATAAGAACTTTCAAATAATAATGTTATTCATTATTTAAATCTCACTTGCTGTACTGGTGATTGACAACATTTATTAAGGAAAATGGTTATTCACAGGATTAACTAAATGTGTATAGCTTAATTGTTTATTTATTGTTGAATCAAGTAAATAAATAATTAATTGAAGTTTTGGGCTTGGGAATTTCATATTTGACTTGGCCTAGAGAGTTGCCGAAAATCACCTAGGGATAGACCATAGGGGTGGCGAACTCTCTCCCCCTTTCTCTCCCTAATCTCTATGAAGAGAAAATTTCTCAACCATAGATATTGATCTGATGGATGAGAGAGAGTTTAGATTCACTATTGAGATCTAATGACCCAAATTAAATCCAAAGGAAATAATATCTCTAAAAGGAGAGAATATCTCACCAGAAAGGAGAGAAAATCTCTTAGGGGTTATCTCTCTACCAATTCTATAAATAGGGCTCGAATGGAAGAGGAAAAATAACACAATCCTCTCAAGGATACTCGGCCAACATTATCTCTCTCTTGGCCGAATTTTCTCTTCCCATATTCCACGGAATTGCTAATTCCAATCCTAAATAATAGGAGCGAGATCCCGAAAATAATTTGGTTTCGAGATCTAAGTGAGATATCGACTGTGCCCACTCATCTTTCTTATTCGTCTCGGAGATTACGTTTTGGAAGATTACGGTTTCATGCTCGAGTACTATATCATTGGAAGGAGTTGTGAAAGCTTGAAGACGGAACGAGCATTGGATTGGAGCATTCTGTAGCTGAGCAAAAATCAATGTAAGTGTTCTAATCGCCTCTTTTAATTAATGGTTGCTTAATTGCTTTCATAATTAAATTAAATTAATAAATCTAGATCTTGTTAGCAATCATAATTATTAAGTAGCTTGTAAGTGAAATTAATTATTTTCCGCACTTAATATGGTTGCTAAGGTGCATCACTCACAACCACATCAAAGCCTAACAATCGGGTCGACAGAGAAAAAAAGAAGAAGATGAGTATCAAAGTTATGAAACTCGTAGAGTTTACAACACTTTTATTTAAGTCAATAACACAAGAAAAAATCTTAGTCATTGACTTGTAATAATATCAATGACTCCCAGTCATTGTCGAAAATGATTGTGTCGTTTAGGATAAATGACAAAATCTCACACAAGTAAGAAAGATGTATTTGGGTCTTGATGAATATTTGGGCCTCGGTAAAGGATTGCTGGGCTTTCACCCAATAACTTAATTTTTCAATATCGTGATTGATTTATCACAAAATTATAAAATCTTAAAAGTTTTTTACTATTAAGTCACAAATTCTAATTTTATGATTAACTTGCTACGAACTGAATCAAACCACAAATATACAAAAAATACGACGTAAAATTTTGCTTGAACATCGTACATTTTTAGATAATTTCATTCGTATGTTTTTTATTCCAATTGAACATCATATCAGGTAATTTAAATTCAACCAATTCTTACTCAAACATTAATATAAATATATATGTAAAGACATAAACTTAGTAAAAAACGATAATAAGTAAGTTGTAGATCTAATTTGTGTGTGCCAAAAAAAGTGACAATTCGCCAAAAAAAATGGTGATTTGGTGAAAATCTAAAACTAAAAAAATATAAAACATACATCGCAATAATATAAACAACTTTAAATGAACGAGATTATATAAAACAAAAATCAAATTGCTCATCAAAATAAAGAAACAAATTTATGGATTTTGGGTTCTTAACCAAAGGGGAGTTTTGCTAATTATCTCCAAAATTATGTCACTTTTGCTCCCCGCCGTATTAGAATAAAAGGGTGGCCTCAGTTCCTAATTTTCACTGGAACTTGGAGCTCCAATTTTTTGTTTTTTCTCATCCGAATTTTGTCGAAATTTTTCTATAGTATGCCTATTTTGTTTCCCGAAAAAGTCGATCATATTTTGCCAAAATAGCATGTCGTTTCATTGGTTTTCAAACGCCATACTGTAGAAAAGCGTTATATACTTACATCAATCATTTTTCTCACCAATTTATTCCACAGATTTCTTATACATTTAAAATGCGGAAAAACAACCCTAATTGTTTATCTCGTATAAGATCATGACAACTAGTATGAGTTAGAAGTTATGGTTATATCTGTTGGAAGAAATGTTAATAAAATGTTATTAACATATGTTATGAAATGATTTATAGCTAAATATTTCAGTGGAGTCCACTCATCGGAATTGGATATTTTTTTCATATTTTTGTTGCTCGTTACGACGTGTATAAACTTAAGTATTTATTTTCCAAAATCATGTCTATGATGAATGAGATATTGATGCTCAAAGAATGCTTAAAAACACATTTTTTGTATTTTAAAGAAGTGGAGTGGAGAGAGAGACACTTCATAGTGTATCCAAAAGAGTCCCACATTGATTGAGAATGAGAGTTGATATAGTGTTTATATAAGATTATACTCCTTAAGGTGGTATATAAGTGCAAGGGACAAGAGTGTGAGTGGATTAATTCTAACCTTTCGCGCGCATATACACGCGCCGTCACCCAGCCGAGTCTGGTCGGGCCCGAGCTCGGATATTGGATCTTCGGCCTTCGGGTTTTCGAGATTCCGGGCTTCCGTTTTGGACGTTTATACCAAGCCTAATCAAGAGGTGTTAAACACCATTAAGAGCGGTTAATATTGAACAGTTTTGTGAATTCAAACCGACCATGCATTGCCTATAAAAGGTCAAGTGCTCTCATTCGAAAAATCAGACCGAGACAACTTAGAACTCTCTCATTTCCTTCTTGCTATTTCATTCTCCGACATTGTGTTTTCTTTTTTGCGATCCGAACTTGATTTAGCAAAAAATTGGTTCGCCGGAAAAAGTACTTTATTGCTCAAACAACTTCTCGTCAACCATTGTATCTTGGAAAGTAAATTGCTCACGATTTCTCGACAGTAAAAAAATAATATTATTTTAAAAAAATCGTGAAAAGGTTCTCGATTTCTTACTTTTATTTAATCTATTAGTATTGTTTATTTATCTACTCTTCTACTTGTAATATGTTACAAAAATTATTAACTCGTGTAATGATTTCTAACAATATCTCCATTGCAACCAAATGGAAACTTACATAGAAAAAAATATCCTTATCTCAAAAGAAACTTTTTGGAACAAGGTTATTCAGGTAATTTAAGATTAAAAAAAAAAAAAATAATAACAGGGTCAAAATAAGTCCTTAAACCCTCATCTCTCTTAAAAAAAACTCCAATTTTCTCTGCATCGCATCGTCTCAGACTCCATTTTTCCAGTCCAATCTGTAGCTAAATAGCTATAGAGCCAATCGCTTTGGCAGTTCGGTTTTCCTCGTCGCAAATATGAGAACGGTCCGATTCGGTCTGGTTCGGAGCTTGAAAGGCGGTATATCATCGAGATTTCAACAACCCCATTCTCTCAGAACCCTCTCAGCTAATGCACTCGCAGGTTTGGATTTAACTCATTTTACTGTCCAATCTCTCTGGAGGATTACATTCAGCGAGTCCATAAGCGGAGAATTTTGAGCTGAATAGTTTATTCAAACCGAGATTGCAAAACCCTAGAAGCTCTAGTTTGGGGGCTTCGTTTCGGAAAAACTCTCATTTATGATTTTGTTTATAATTCAAATAATTTTTCTAATTTATGACTTTGTCAATTTTATTTAATCGAGTTATTTAGTGGTGAATTTTGTGTTAAATCGTTAATTTGAAGCGAGGTTCAAAAACCCTAGAAGCCTTTGCTGAGTGTTTGACTTTGCTAATTTTGATTATCTGTTATACGCGTCAAGAGTTGATGACATTGTGACTCGAAGAAAATTCCATTCAGTGTTTTTTGTTTTGGAATTCCACAGCTGATGAGAAAGACGAAAAGTCGTTCGAACACCTAGATGATTCAAGGCGGAGAATGTCGAGCCAAAGCTCTTTAGAGAACAACAATAAAAAGGAAAGGGCGGTTTTGGATAAGATTGATAGTATAGGGAAAGGGTTGAAGAGCTTGGGCTCAGATTGGTCCGCCAGAGAGCGTTCGAACGCTTCGGACATCTTCGACAAAAGCATTGCTTCTATCCAAGGACAAGATGCATCAGAGAAGCTGAGGAAAGCAGCTATGGCTTTTGACGGAGACACTTTCGAACAACATGTAATGGGTTCACGAGAAGGCAGTTTTGCTTTTTTCATATGATTTATTTTAGGGACTTAGTTGTTCATATAGTGTGTATGTGTGTCTCTGTGTAGGGTCGTAGCCGTGTATCGGGGCCACGTAGGCGTGTTTCTGCGGTAGATACAGTAATTACCACCGCAGATGTTCTAAAAAAAGCTGATTTCAGGGTAAGCATCTTTCTTTGATAAATTTCAGACTATAATATTATAAAATTTCCTCTTATTTCTTTTTTTTTTTTAATCTTATTCCGTTATTTGTCTTAGCCAATGTGTCTTTAAACTAGTTTACAGATACTGCATCTGAAACCAAATACAAAAAGGTTAAGAGTTTCGGTGCAAGGGATTAGGCTAAAAATAAATGTAGGAGAATGAGCGTTAAATATATCAATAATTGTTAATGATCGTAAAGAGTGTCTTGCGTGGAGTGTTGATTAGCATGCAAAGATAAAGAGGGAAAGAAAAGAATAAGTAAATATTATATAGTTACGTAGTAAAACAGTCGCAATCAGGGATGGAGCCAGTTCAGGCCCACCAGGAGCTTAAATCCCCCCCTCAATTTTTTTAAATAATTTTTACCCGAATTTATTTATTTTTTCATTTTTTTACCTTGAAAATTTACAAATTAGCGCCCCTATAATTTTTCTTTCATTTTTGCCCCTAAATACTTAGTCATGCTCCGTCCCTGGTCGTGATAGTGAGAGAATGTTATGTTCGATATCTTATAATATATGGACAGCTCAGATATTTTTTCATTTTTTTTCTCTTGGTGTATTCTTTGGCGCAGAATACCCGATTCTTAGCGAAGTTCATAACAGAAGGTGGAATCATTATGAAAAGGAACCAGGTGTGGAACTGACCCAAACCTCTTTTATCGATGTTTGTAAATACGAAGTCGAATAATAGTAAATAATCAAACTAACGGTGGTTGTGTAGACTGGCATAAGTGCGAAGGCACAGAGGAAGATTGCTCGGGAAGTAAAGACGGCAAGGTCTATGGGTCTTTTGCCGTTCACAACTCAAGGGACTAAGTCTTTTGTGTTTGGGAGGTCTATGCAAGACCATCCCGATGAGTATGAATACGTTGATTTCGGTGCTCCTAATGAATTGCCCTCCGTTGTGGACGATATTGAAGACTGAGACGAGCTTCGATATTCAGAAATTTCCTACTTTTTCGACGCTGGAAATCATCAAGCTTTTGATTAGCTGATCGAGAGGACTGGGTTGGTGTTTTTCGGGGCTTGTGTTTGCAGCTCCTCTTCTGGTGATAAGCACATAAGAAATTCGTGATTCTTTTTCGTTTTTGCTATTTTTCTTGATCGGAAATGACTATTCTCGGAATTTTGCAGTCTAGGCTAGTCTTAGGCTTAAACAAACGGAGTTCTGGTTTTTGCTTTCTGATGTAACTGTTAGCTTCCTCTTAAGTTATATCGAAGAAGTGAGAAATGAATAAATATGTGTTTTCTTGTCTGTATTATTTTTGACGTTACAGGGCATCAATTCAACCCAACGCTTCTTTCTTCTACTTCATTTGTTTCTACTCTGCAATGGTGTTCTCTCAGTAGCTCTCAATTATGTAGCTTAGTGTTGACTGACTCCCAGAAAACATTAAAAGAGTTATTAAGTAAACATGTTATAGAAATTACGCAGCTGAATCACTTTCATTATTTTTATATCAAATCGTCAAATTAATGATATAGTAATTCGATCAAAATGTATGGACTGTTTTTATCCTTTAATTTTTCATTACTCGGTTTTGTTAAATAACACTGTTAATTGATATGTATGAAAGATGATTTATTTATTTCCTTCCACAACAAAGTTACTTACATTATTATTTTAAAATGAGAAAATAAACATATGTGTTTTATTGATAAGATCTCTAAAATTTGAAATAAGTAACGTTAAATAGATAACTTGAAATCAAAAGAAAAATACTCGGACAAGCGGTTATTTAAATACATAAATTAAATATAAATCTCGGATATAAATGATAATAAAACAGTTTTAATTAAGCGCTATATATCCCGAAATAACTATAATTAATTAATTATAAAAATCACGTAAAAAACAGTTAATCGGGAAATGAAATGTCATAATTGGTAAAACACATCTCTTTATAATGGCACATCACTACAAAATGACTATAAATTAAAAAAAGAAAATGTTTGGTTAATACACAATAACAAAAGTATTTGGAGCAATTTTTTTTTTATATTTGTATTTAATTCATACCCACTTTAAAAGTTATAACGGAATGAGAACGATATTCCTAAGTCATGCTGCGAGTATTTTCGCGCCAAAAACAAAATGATCCGTGCAAAGCCCAGAACCTCCAAAGCTGGAGACTTTCTGAGCCTCCTCAACCCCCAAAACCCTAAACCTCCCATCACCAACTCCCATGCCTCGCTCTCTACAGCTTCCGAATCAGGCGACCGAAGCGAGAACGAAGTGGCGGAGTGGATTCAAAACGTCATGAAGTTCCGGCGGGACAAGTCGCCGGAGGAGATCGAGAGAGCCCTAGATCTCGCTGTCGGTGCCGTGTCAGAGAAGCTTCTCCTGAGCGTTCTTCGCCGGCACCGATCCGACTGGAGACCGGCCTTGACCTTCTTCAACTGGGCCTTGAAACCTCACGGCGGCGAAAATTTATCTCCGGGGCTCAAATCTTATAACGAACTCATAGACATCCTGGGAAAAATGAACCGGTTCGAAGAAGTCCGCCAAGTGCTCGAGAAAATGCCGCAGAGAGAAACCCCGCCGGACAAAGTCACGTACACGATCCTCCTCAACCGGCTGGCCGGGGCTCACAAAGTCGACGAAGCCGTCGAGATATTCCGCCGGAGACGAGAGTTCGGGCTCGAATCCGATTCGGACAGATGGGCGTTTCAGACCCTTTTGGTGTGGCTTTGCCGGTACAAGCACGTGGAAGATGCCGAGACGTTCTTCCATGGAAACCGAGCCAAGTTCGGGTCGGAGATCAAGGCGTGGAACATCATCCTGAACGGGTGGTGCATCCGCGGGAACGCCCACGAGGCCAAACGGGTTTGGAAAGACATCCTCGAATCCAAGACCCGTCCCGACATCTTCACCTTCGGGACCTTCATCAACGCTCTCACCAAGAAAGGCAAGCTCGGCTCAGCGCTCAATCTCTTCGAATTCATGCGCAGGTAAAGCAGGATTATAGATAAAGGATTCTCCGGTTTGATTTCACTGAGGTACCCGCCATGGTAAATTGATTTACAGAGGTACCAGTAGCAACGAATATTTATAATTTAAAAAAAAAGTCTTACTGACCTTTCTAGAGATTGGCATAGTGCCCATAGTAGAAGATTTCTATTTTCTCTCTCCTTTTTTTCTAATTTTGAGTTTCTTCTAAAAATATAAAATAAAATTATAAAAAGCATACATAATCACTATTCAAGTAACATGGTTTTATTTTTAGTGATTCCTGAACTTACGATGGACAACGAGAAAATACTATTTTTCTGATTGGAAAAGTAGAAACATTTATTTGAAATATGCTTATGAAGAGTAAACTGAAAAAGAGAAATGGCTCAAAATGCGCACTTATTTTTCCGGAATCATTCTTGTTTACAAAAGTAAATGGTTTTTTCAAACATTTTTTAGTGGCAAACTAGAAAAGAAAAACAATTTTTAAGCGAAATGATTAAAATTAGTGTAGACGTTTACATGTTGGGCAACTTTCTCTTGAAAAAGTTAGCTATACAAGTATCAAACCTCCTAGCTGTCATTGTTGATTTTGAACTGAGCAATGATTCTTGGTGATACTCGCAGGAACGGGTGCGAGCCTGACGTGATAATCTGTAACAACATGATCAACGCGCTGTGCTTCAAAAACAGGATCCCGGAGGCATTGGAGCTTCTAAGATCAATGCCTGAGCGAGGCTGCGAGCCCACTGCAGCGACCTACAACACTCTGATCAAGTACATGATCAAGATCGGAAGGAAGGAAAAGGTGTACAAAATTCTCGAAGAAATGGAACGCGGTGGTGAAATGGGAAAAAAGATCTCTCCGAACCGGGTGACTTTCGGGTTCTTGCTCGGATCGGCCGGGAGAGCCGAGGAAGTCCCGGGTTTGCTGAAGAGGATGGAGAAGAACGGGGTCAAGATGAACGCCGACATGTACAACCTCGTGATTAGGCTTTACTTGGATTGGGATTGCGAGGAGAGAGCCATCGAGACCTGGAGCGAGATGGAGAGTCGGGGTTTCGGGCCCGACGAACGGTCTTACACGATAATGATTCACTGGCTGAGTCAGAAAGGTAGGAACGAAGACGCGGCTCGTTACTACAAGTTGATGAAGTCCAAGGGAATGATTTCGGAGCCGAGGACCGATATTTTGATGGGCATGCCTCGGTCCGCAGAGACGAGGATCCAAGTTCGACGACGATCGGGCAAGCCGATGAGAAAAAGATGATGATAATTACACAGATTTCTTGTTTTAAGTTGTGTACATTTTCTTCAAGCAGGTCTCACAAAGAAAAATATAATCCATACGGAAGGAATTCGATGCTGATTTGTATCTCTAAAACGTCTATATGAGATATTGATACACCTTGGAAAGGAGTCTTTAGACTTCAAATTGAACTGTAGGTGTATATTGGCAGTTTATAGCTAGTTTTTCAATTTATGGAGTCGTGAATATTTTTCGAAGTTAATCTGGCTAAGTTCCTCAATATTTCTATGTGAATTTTAAACAAATCTAATAATCATCTTTGGCAAATAGACATCATTTGAATGTTGATAAATATTATTTTAAGCTATATTATCATAAATAACATCCGCTGTATAACAGAGTACTGTCGGTCTGGGAATTTTCGTCATAGTTCCTTTTATAGGGAAATTGGTCATATTGTTGTTAAAACTTGAAACAAGAGTCAATGATTGCAAGATTTAGTACATTCACAAGACGGCATGAAAAAGGTCTCAAGCAAAAACTTTCACTACCAAGAAAAGATAGACAAAGAATCCAAATTTATGTGCAACACAACAACAGCTTGAATAAAAATACAAAAAAGAAAGAAAGGAAATATGTAATATAACAAAATCCAAGGTCCTAACGATGTCACTGTTTGCAACTGTGGGGCCATATTGGTAATGTTAGAATCAAGCGGATGAGGCTGGATCAGAAGGGGCGTACCATCCGTGGTGGATTTCGACGGCTTTCTTTCTTCTGGCGAGACGAGACTTTCTACGAGCTCCCGTGTTTCTGTGCAAAGACCCCACCTTTATCGCCTTGTCGATCACCGAGTACGCCTCGCCTATCAGTTTCTCTATCGGAATCACTTCCTCCGCCTGAGCTTCCGGTTTCTTCCTCAGCGACTCCAATGCTTCCAACACCTGATCAATTTGAATACTGAAATTGTTCAATTTGAATTCGTATAATACGCGATGATGAACGCGGAAAATCAATCCAAACTTCACAGTCGAACATGTTCAATACAGAGTGACAAGAACAAAAGGTTAGTGATTTCTATATGAACCTCCGTATTTAACGTATATGTCATTGCATTGATATTTCGTTCGTTTCAAGTGACCGAGACTTCTGGTAAAGAGTTTTAGTAAAGTTCACTAGTGAAACTAAGCTTCCCTAGCTCTATAAGTGGCTACTAAGAGTTCTTGTCTGAACCAATCCAGCCAAATTTTCACAGGAGTTCTAAGAAATCAAGAGATTCTTTGAAGAGGCCAATTGGCACATAATCTTATCAGCAAACAAACGCAGAATTCGGTAAAGCACAAACTCCAAGTTGAACGAAAGCACTTTATCAAGCAATGTAAGTATGAAAGTGGGAGAGAAAACTAAATTATTGAAAATTTAAACCTTCTTCATCCTAGTTCTGACTTCGGATTTGTGAGCCTTGTTGTATAGACGCCTTTTCTCAGCCTGGCGAGCCCTCTTCGCAGCAGAATCGGCTTTCTTCGTCGTAACCGCTTCACAAACGACAACCAGAGGCTGCCGTTTCGCCCTTTGAGCTCCGTTCATCGACAAACTTCCTGCAAAACGCACAGAACCGAGAACCGCTCAACTCTGAGCTTCCTCACGAAAACATTTGCTCGGGAATGTTTACCTTTGGAAAAGAGAGTGTGGGAGAGATTAGCGGAGAAGCTGAGAGAGCTCAAGCGACTTGACGAAGAGGAAGAGGAATTGATGGAGAGCGATCTGAGCTTCGAAGGAATAGCAAAGCAACACTGAACTGAAGCTGCCATTTTCTCTTACAAGCAAAGCCAAGCAAAGCGCCTATTTGCTGTGTGTTTGGGGTTTCTTCTTTCCAGTATGATTACATACATTATCCACAGGTTGGGATTTCTGTAAATTACTTATTTGCCCCGGAACCAAATTCTTCTTATGAAATTGCGTTTTAAAATTTTAGTTTATTTGTCGTTTTATTGATGGGAATGGCATTGACGGTAATATTATTCATGTCACGGCCAATCACAAACCTTAAGTTAGGAAACTACTTGCAAAATATGGGAAATACAATTTATTTATAAATCACAAACCTTTTTTGGTATATATCGAAATTTGGGGTACCAAAAATGCACTAAATCGTTACAAAAACTAAATTAGGTCAAAATTTATCATAGAGTTATTCGACCTCGATTTTGACAAAAAGCTCGTGAACAAGAGGAAAAACTTAGTTACAAAGTTTTCGACAATGAAATGAAGTAGACGAAAAAACAAAAATACAGAAAATCGACGGAGTTGAGATGGACGGAAGAGTGGATAGCAAATACATCTTCGCCACACGGTACCATTCTAAGAAATACTTCCGCAAGCAGGCAAAAGACTTTTTCTGCGAAAGGCAGCAATGCGGCAGACGGCAAACATGATACCGTGTCAGGTGCAGAAGGAAACGGGGTCCGCGGAAGCAAGTTGCCGTTGGGATGAAAAAGAGGGTGGGGGTTGATGTGACACAATCATGGACGTTGAAAATGTTATCGATTTTTAAATCCAATGGTTGAAAAAAAATTGTTTGTTATTACACTATAACTCCATCCGAATTTTTCTCTATAAATACAAATCATTTTCATACAATTTTCGCAACTTATTCAAATTTCTCTCTATATTTTCAAGATTTTCTCTCTATAATCTCTACAAAATCTATTAAATTATTAAAATATGTTCAAAAGTTCTACAATTTTCATTATGTCTCGGAATCATCTCATCGAATAAGTTCTCGGGATCGTTCTCGCACTATGTTATATGCGATTTTTAAATTTATTTTATGATGTAACTTGTGCTTTATCCGCTGTTTATACTCCAACTTCATATTTAGCACTTCATAGTGTAAGTGTATTTGCGCAACATCTAAGTGATTTTAATAGTTTTGAATTTTATTAACGTTGTGTTGCTTCAATGAGAGCTAAATTTGATAATATTGGGGTTGGTTAAATTCCTTATTTATATGGTTTTGCATCTATGTTAGATCTTAGAGTTAAATTTAGTGATTTTCTTACCTTTGCCAATTATTTGAAACGTCAAATCGGACAAGATTACGTTACACGTGATCATCCAAGGATTGTGAAAGAATTTTATTTGTTTTTCAGGACCTATCAACGACGTGAAATGCCGCAAGCTGTAGAGATGAGTCCACCAAGACCACTATCAACTAGTCGAGGGATTTTTCGAGACATTGCTCGTTTTGCACGGGGAGGAACTTCAACGGTCAAGATTATCACCGCATCCAGAGCCACTTGTGGAGACGTCGGAGTACGACAAGATTCTTTTGTATAACTCTCAACAATTCGCGTCAATGAGTCAAGAGAATCTCAACTTTCTAACATAGTGGAGACAACATCATAATATGTTTTCAATCCTATCGAAGAAGCCTAGAGATGTCCTTTCGATCCTGGTTTCAACCGTCTCATCCGAATCGAATTTTAGTAGTTCGGGCCGAATCATCAACGATCGATGACAAAGTTTGAAACCCGAAATAGTCGAAGCTCTCATCGTCTATAAAGATTGGTGTCAACACGACGACCACTCTCAAGAAACTTTTGTAAACATTGATATTATCGACAATTACGACTTGAACTTTGCAAGTATGAACATAAACGAAGTTTAGGAAATGTAAAATGTGTAATGTTTCATTTCTATGATTATTTAATAAAATTTCAATTACTAAGTCGATTTACGATGACATTTTATTACAATCTTTTAGTTTAAAATTTCTTACATTTAACTCTTTTAAATATATTATTTATTCAATTTTTTATTTATTTTTAATCACATTAACGGACGAATGGAAGGAATTTTTTCCGCCGAAAAATCCTCTTCCGCCAGCCGACGGAAACCGTCTCACCGGTACGCGGAAGAAATCCTTCCGTTCGAGCAGCACACGAAAAAAAATTCCGTCTAAGAAGTCAGAATGACTCTCATCCATTTACAAGTAAATTTTATCAATATTTTTATTTTAATTAAAAATTATTAAATGCCTACCATTAAATGACTATTTACTAAACAAAGAACAATATCAATGTTTCATTTGGTTATTTAGAACCATTTTTATTAAATTTATAGTTAAATTACGATATTTTAGTAATAGAAGAAAACTTCACTAGAAGTAACTGTGAATAGTTATATTATAATGTAAAAATCTATGAGTGTAGATATTTTTCGTTTTATCATTAAATAATTACATAGATAAAAAGTTGAACGTCGACCAAATTAAAAAAAAAATCATGTTATACATGCTATACGAAGAAAACAACATTTGAAGTAAAAAAAAAAGAAGAAGAAGAAAACAACATTTGAACGTTTTGACCTAGTAAAGGGGTTTATAAAAAAAAACTAACATTACAATCTCCCTGCTTCAATATGAGCAGGAGTATTAGAATAACTCATAAAAGTCAAAACTTATGGGTATCTATGAAGTCAAACTTAGACCTGAACATGAAGTACAAATTCTAGTCGAGTGATTATAATGTAAATATCATTAAATAAAAAAGTTGAACGTTGACCAAATTGAAAAAACAATACATGAATTTTCTTGTTAAACGGAAAAAAAACATTTAAATGTTTTGACTTAGTAAACGGGAATTAAAAAATTAAATAACAATCCAGAATCTCTCTACTTAAATATGAGCACGAGTATTAGAATAACCCATAAAAGTCAAAACTGATTTGTGTATATATGAAGTCAAACTTAGACCTGAACATAGAAGCAGAAATTCTAGTCGAGTGATTACAACGGATAACCACAAAAATCCAGACAAATATAACAGCATAAATGAGATAATAAAAGAGTAGATATAAGAGTCTAATCACAGAGAAATAAGTCTGTACAAGTTGGTTTTTTAAATACATGTTTGTAAGCCAAACAAATAAATGAGGCTGGACAAGTAAAGTAACCCAATGTACATGCCAAAAGTCCACTTAGGAAAATAAAGTTCCATCAACTCCGATTTCATAACAATTCAATTAAATATGAATATAAAGAAGAAGATATGATGATGATGATGAAACAAAAAAGAAATATTTCCATTCATCATTCAAAATCTCTTCTTCTTCTTCTTCTTCTCATCGACGACCAGTTTTCGTGCTCAAAGCTTCGCACTTGCAAATCGGACACACATTCTTTATCACCAGCCATTTTGTCAGACATTCTGCGTGGTACTCGTGACCGCAATCCAAGACCCCAACTTTCTCCCGATCCGTATAATTATCCTACTCAAAACACAAATAAATCAAATTAAATATAAAATATTCAGGCACAGAAATATTAATCTACTTTTTCCTTTTCTAAAGAAAAAGAATTACCTGGCATATGATGCAGCAATGTTCCTCTGTATCCGAGCAATCAGGTTCTAGTTCGAGATTTAAATTGATCCGAGGCGATAAATACGGGACAGTCTTTAACCGGCTCGTGATGGTCTCCTCCGTTAGCCCGGTGTTCACGTTTCCAATCCTGTCTCCCAAAGCAAGAAGCTCCTGCACAAATCGTCATCCTCAACCAGAATTAGAATTCGAGATAAAAACAAAAGTTTAATTACCAAACTCATTATATCTATGCATATGGTCCATACCTCGTAGGACATGTCCTCGATATCCAAGCGCAAGTCTCTGTGGTTGTCGCTGTTATATTCGCTGATCTCGTAGTACTCCGGAATCTCGAGTATAGCCACCTCCTGAACAACCAAAAAGTAGTTAGTCTCGGCTGAGAGAGAGAGAGAGAGAGAGAGAAAGAGAGAGAAGAAGAAGAAGAAAGGCATACATCGTTCTGAAGATATCTCAACTGAGCGAGGTGTTGATGATGATGGTGGCGAGCTCTCGAGGCTGACGACGGATCGGAACTGCGGTGAGGACGATATATCCTGAAACCAGTGGCTGCCGGAGCTGCGGCGTTCCGGTGACCCATCTCCAACCCGCCGCCGCGAGAAGGAGGCACCATGCTGCGGTTGTTGACTCGCGCTCCAGCAACGGAGGAAGAAGAAGAACCATTGTTGAGTCTCGGGACAGGTGGCGAAGCGAGGTGACTTTGGTGGTGCCTCTGGTTCGCGTGAGGATGTTGTCTTGACGGTCCTATTCCCATACTACTATTCCCAGCTTCCATCGGAGCTGAAATCACACACAAAAAAAATTAATTACTAAAACATCTCAAATCAAAAGGGTATTTGAGGTAATCGAAAAAGAGTATTCACCTTGGAGGAAAGGTCGCTGATTCCAGAGCAAAGCGGGCGGTTCGGTGGAGGAGGAGCTGGTTCCGACGTGGTAAGGCTGATACGAAGGCTGAAATCCAAACTGAGGAGGAACGGGAAACGGAGGAACGGGCTCGGAGGCGTTGACAAAGTGGTGGTGGTGGTGGTGTTGGTGTTGGTTGTGGAAGCTTCCGATTAGCTTGCTCTTCCCCGGAACCATAACTCCGTCGACAAAGTAGTAATTACCTCCGTACCCCTGGTCGAAGGAGGGGTGGTAGAATCCTCCTTGGTGATGGAGACTGAACTGCGCTCCGTAAAATAGAGGAGCGGCTTCGGGCAAGTATTGCTGGGCTTCGAAGGTGGGCCCGGAAGAGACCATCGGCGCCTGAAATCTTCCCGGGACCGGCGGTCCCTGGTAGAGATACCCTTGCCCTTGCTGATCCATCATATTCCTATGTCCCATCGAGCACCAGATCGTTTCTCAATCAGACTATACCTGTTCCACCACGCATGCAATCGTCTTTCTTTAATCATATGAATAAAGGTCACTCGAATCACCTCGACATTGCAAAAGAAATAGAAAACGCAGAACAAAAGAACGAGGCTCAAACAAAAGGGCGTTGGAGTAATGATGTTATTGGAAACTCTTGTACTCACTAGCGTTCGGAACTTGAGTGACTAAATTAGTAAAAAATATTTAATCTTCAACGGTGATAAAAACTTGAATCGGATAATTACTTCAAGAGTGCATAGAACAAGTGATAATACATGAAAATTAAGAAACTTCATATACCGGTTCATAGACTTATCTCATTTCCTTTCAAAAAAAACTTTACTTGTTTTTGATATCCTGGTTTTTGTATGCCTTGCTTGCGATATCAAGAAACCCCCAAGAGAGAGAGAGAGAGAGAATCACTAAGCTCTATACTGGTTTTCTATCATAATTTTGTGTCGCCATATTTTCCCGGGAAAATCATCAAAAGAGAGAAAACGCAATCGCAATGTGAAATACATTACAATTATGTACCTTATGATCATGAACGAATCCCAACACGTCGGAATTCCAACCCTGAACACGATCGAAGAACGACTCCAAATCCCAAATCAATATCTGCACAAAGAAGCAGAAATCGAATGAAAACCCTAAATTTCGCAATTACTTGTAAAACAAAAAATTGTTGGAAAAGAAAAAACAAACGAACCAGCGATTCTGATGATCGAAACAAACCCAAAAAAAAAACATGATCGTCAATTGCAGACAGAATAAACACAATTAACAGAGTTACAGCTACGAAAAGCTAACAACTTTGACCATCTGTTTTGCATTGCCAAACAAGAATTGAATTAACTTACCACAACGAGAATTGATCAAAATCGAGCGATTAGGGATCTGAGAAAGAGCTCTTGGAGACAGGAAGATTGAAACTTTGGGCTTATTGTTCAAAGACAGAGACGAGAGAGAAAGAGAGATACATATATTCTTGTTGGTTTTGCTTGCCTCTGTTTATATTTATTTTCCTTTTTTCTCTCTCTTTATCTGTTCCAATTTCTTTACTTTCTTATTTCTTTGACGGTTTGATGGTTCATGGTTTCCCTTTCCTAATTATGGCCGTTATTTGTTTTCTTTATATTATTTTCCTTACAGAATTACAGAAATACCCTTTTCATAATTATGCACTTTCCGTTTTCCAAAAACTTTCCCTTTTTTCTTCAATTTGGAGGCAACTCGACACTTTCCTTTTCTTAATTATTCCAATTTCCTTTTTAGATTTTTTTATTTATTACAAGCGATTAGGAAGAAAATAAAAGAAAAGTCTATGTTCTTCTTTTCAGATATTTCTTCGGACAAAAATATTTGAAAGCAATTGTTTTCCTCGAAGAATAAAAAAGGAAAATTAGTCCTAGTACCCACAGAAATAAAACAAATGTAGTGAGGAAATCAGCAATAAGTACTGTCTTTATGGAGACTTGGTTTGATATATAACACTTGTCTCTTTCCTTACGTTTTATTAAAGACTAACACGTTTTTTCAGTTTCTTTCTTCTTTAATTCGTTGAGCGAATTATCTTCAATTAAAAGCTTTCACACACATTTTGCTCATGAAACATACGCAATAAGATTATAAATCTTAGTAAAAGTGAGAAAAAAATTCCAAGCTAACGTTTTATTCACTTCTCATACTGGTAGTTTTATAATTATAAAAAGAATTGTCACTTTCACTTTTATTGCTTGTATTTTATAAACTTTGTAACCGTCTTGTTGATAAACAATCTATTTTCACATTTTAGGATTAAAACTACTAGTTACTGAAGATAGTGCATCTCTATTTATTCAACAAAACTAGAAAAAAAGATATGAGTAGACAGGGAATTTTGACCAAATATATTTTATGATCTTGCCATAAACCTTACCAAAATGAGCGTTTATTGTGATGTGAATTTTTCTTTCCAATAATATTCCTCTTGTATCTTATTCATAGTTGTTTGACCTAAAAGCAATAATTCGCTAAATTCAAATAATAAAGTAATAACGTTTTTGTTGTGTTTCACTTTCACCATATTATAATTCACGAGGCGCAATAGGTGGCACTATGATAAGAAGATGAAAACGAGTCATGTGAATGAATGCTATTGATAAGATAAGGCGTCCAAGTTTTTTTTTTATTTTCTTTTCAATTTAGCCACTAGAAATCATGAACGATTATCAATTTCAATTTTCTTGTGCCAACAATGCAAATACAATATTAGGTTTTAAAGATGGCCACAAAAACATGAATGTCAAAATCACCGGCCGTCGCTCAATTTTGATAAATTGTTTATTTTATTTAGAAAATAGCTTACATGTAATCGAGTTTTTTTTAATTAAAAAAAATAAGGAAACATATAATACGAATGCCAATGGATATTCTTTTAATGCATGGAGTGTATTTGTAATTTAGTATACTTGAGAGGAAGGGCTACTTTAGAATGGTCTTTCCATTTGGTATCTTTTTATCTGTAATTTGTTTGTTAATTTAATAGTTAAGCACATGCCATTGTCATTATTGACCTCTTCTTACAGGTATCGGACACCTACCCCCACTTGCTAATTGCTATTTCCGATATTAAGATTTATTGGAGTGCTCGTATATTGGTTTGGGATTGAAGTTTAAAAATATTAATTTAGTCACTTTCTTTATATTATTTTCTTCCTTTCAAAAATACCTTATTATCGTCTAGATATTGGCAAATCACCAATCATAACAAGAAATAATTAAAAATAAATGTTTTACATATACTCTTGTATACGGATTCCTTGTCCTCTTATCTAAACAAGCCAATATCCAGTCTCGTTTCTATAATATTTGAGGCCCAAAATAAATTTATTTTATAAGCATTTTCAAGGCCTTTTTATAAGCATTTTTAAAACGTTTATTTGGTAATGTATCAACATATTTTGGGCCTAAAAATATTAAATTTTATACTTTTTCAAAAGTAGGCTTTTATTTAGTGGGGCTTAAAATGTAAGCTTTTTAATATCTCTTACACTTTAAATAAGTAATTAACATAATTGTATTTGTGCATCCAACTAGTTTTTTTAAATAAAATGTTCAAATATATTTGCTAATATAAATTTATAAGTAATTTAAAATTTTAAAATTAATAAATATATTAATATATTTTAGTCTGAAAAATAATTGCGGGTATAAATCAGACACTTCGGCTCAAATCTGCCAAATCGTGTCATCGAACTCCTTTTAGAAGTGATAAACTCAATCTTGACAAAGTTTGCAGTCAACTTAGCCGCGAATACCAGGTATATGACGAATTCAAATATTCATCTATGCAGAACGGGACGTGGCCGATGTTAGCATTTATGTCCAAAAATGAGATTTTTGATATTAAGTACTTTTGTATTTATTTTGTTTTGAATTTAAAAAAAATTGAATATCCATTCTTATTTAAAATTGTGTTTATGCGTGAATTTATATGCTCTGAAACTGTCATCAACGAAAGAAGTGATAAGTACAGACTTGACAAGATACTTTCTTATGACTAGTTTAAATAACAATTCGCAATCTAAAGATCGATTGGGCAATCGAATCTTAGTAATGATTTTTAGAATAAATTAAACGATATATTATCTTATGATATGGAGACTTGTGACTCTCTAATTTATTCTTAATATCTTAATGAAGATATTAAACAAGACCAGTGAATTTTTGAAGTTCGGGATAAAACCATTTAATCACTCGAAACCTCAAACTCACATACGTGGCAACGATTTCTGCAATTTCGGCAACACATTTTACGAGCTAGTTAAAAAATCATTAGTATTAATGTAAAGTAGATCAATTTGACACGACATGATCAATTATTTTTTCTATTATTAATTCCTTATTCCCAATTTCTCGTAGTCGAGTTGAATCTTTGCTCAATATCAATACAGTTCGCAATTCATCTATTTATTCTCTTTTATTTTTCATTATTCGATATTATTATACGAAATCATATTGAAATTCACTTATTAAATATAAATTTTACAAACTATATATTAATTTATTTCGCGATTGTTGAGTATGAAATCCGACATCAACAATTTGGCGCTCTCTGTAGGAAATTATCAGAAAAGCCAACCTTGATCTATAATATCTCGGTCGATAACATGTTTTTCCCTCAGTTTCCTAGCAAAGCTGCATGGGAAATCCCTATGAGGAACAAGATAATCTTGGATATGATAAACAAAAAATTTAGACATCAAGACGAATCGAACCGAGCTATCGCAGCTCGGTTAGACATTCTGAGGAGGCCTTCGCCGCATACTTTCAGTCTTCAAACTGGAATTGAAAAAATGACCCAAAGTGATTCAGTTTGCACTACGGCTACCGCCACGTATCAGAGCCGAGCTCCTCCACAAACTTGACTTCATTGCCGAATTTACGACAACCTTCTCCTTTCCCTTCCCATCTTTCTAATTCTTCTTCTTCTTTTTCTTCTTCCCAACATCATCTTTGCCATAAGAATTGCCGCCTTCGACCCTCCTGGACGACTCATTTATTTTACGAGGTGCCAAGTCAGCCCGTTTGTCATGTTTTTCGGGAACCTTATCAGCAATGGCGTTCCGCGGAGCCGGAATGACGACTTGACCGATCGCAGCATCCCTGTCTTCGACCTTAGAATCGAGGTGGATGATGGGAACTACCGGTTAGGAAAGTCTGGCGGACTCTACCTGTTTCTTCTTCTCCCTTCGGAAGCTACGAGTAGACACCCTCGACATTCATGTTGTCGGCAATACCTGATTCACAAGAAATAAAGTAAGTTTATTTCCTAAGTATTAAAATTCGACCAAAAAAATATACCTTCCTCCTCTTCGTTGACATCGGGGATAGGCCAGAAATTAGAAACAACGAAGTAAGAGTCTGTGAAGTCTCTCAAGAGCACACGACCTAAACGAAGTTGCTCAAACTTCTCCTTAAAAAGCAGTCCGCTAGGAGGAGCTCGTATTTGTTATGAAAATAAAGCAAAATTCATAAATTACAATGAAAAAACTTAGTAAATTTTTTAAAAAAATATTTATTTGACACAGAGTATCTAATGCATACTCGTCGTATTCGCCCACTTCAGCTTGAACGAGCTAGCCCGGTTACCTATAAAGTAATCCTAACTGTTGGCAGAGATGCCCACAAAAAGATTGTTTATTTACATATTGATGTAATATATAAATCTTTATAAAGTCCTTATTGTAATTTGCTGATTAAATTTGAAAGTTGAAACGTTCATTCTTTCCTTTTTAGTCTGATTGAAGATTTATGATATTCAATAGTCTTATAGTCCTTAATCAAACCTAACAGTGTGTGAAGAGACAAATGTAGATTTGCGTGAACAAACTCTTCATGGTTTGACTAAAATGATATATTCGCAATCTAAAGATCAACGGACTATTGATCCCAGTATGATTTTTGGAAGAATCTATGATGTCTGGTTACGAGGCATAGAGAGTTAGGAACTCTATAGTTCTTCCTGTGTATCTTTCGAAGATACTGAATTGACTAGTGCACCTTTTGAGACAATAGAAAAACAAACCATTTAACATCTTCTATCTCAAGGTCACCATGTATGAATTGCATCATGCTTACCTAAATCCTGAAATGAGACATGTCATTTCATAGCATTAGTATTCTCATTTGAGAAAGTCAAATTCTAGATCCATTACGTGATATAGACAAGGCCTATTGGTGAGATATTAAGTTATGAAGATGTCATGAAACAACTTTGTGAAGTTCTCATAGATATGGAATTCATGTACAAGATTGATGAGATTTCATATACAAGATTGATGAGATGCAATATATATCACCTCATGCTTTATTACTTGGATTGTGAATAAATGAACTGCGCAGTGTCCAAATTTAAGTATCGACTATATTTGGATGAAACAATATGACTTGTTAGCTCCTCGTCAATACATTGTTTCTAACTTATTCACAAGTACTAAATGAGTTGATGAAATAACAACTAGAAGGGTAAAAATGTAATTTTATAAATCTCAACTAGTTTATGATATTCATGAAGGGTAAACATAGATAACATTCAATGGATTCGCTCAATATAATTAAGTTGAATTTGAGTAGAAAATAAATTCATTTGAACCGAGAGATTTCTCAGTGTCAACTCTTTAGTAGAGTTAGTTGACATTAAGCTAATACTCGGAAAAGGTTTTTGAACTTTTGAGTCCAAGTATAGAAGCTCAAGCTTTGTTCATTTGGATCCATAAGGTTACTATTTCAGGTCATTAGAGTAGGATTGTTAAACTAGAAGTTAAGTCAAAATAAGTTCAAATGTTGAACTAGACTTTTTCTCGGAAAATGTCTAAAGGGTATTTTTGTCCACATGGACATAAAATGATGTGAATGTAAAAATAAGATTTTGAATATTTTCATATGATGAAAATATAAATTATTTTTCTAAAGCGGAAAAGTCATTTAAGGCATTATGAAATTAATTTCGTTATTTGTGCAATTATAATTCTACAATAGGTATTTTAAGAATTGTCTTAAAAGAAATAATAAAGCATTTATATGCCATTCCCTAGTGTAGTGTTCGGCCAAGATACATCAAAGGGGAGATAATTATTTGCTTTTAATTATAAAGATAATTACCCAAAAAAAAAAAGTGGAAATGAATTTCCTTGAGAAGGAAATAAATATGCTAAGTGAGGAATCAAATTTCCCTCACTAATGCATATGCTAGCCGGCCATGTACAAGGGAGAAGAGGAGAAAAAATCAAATATTGTGTCATGAATGCACAATTGAAAAGAGTTATTACCCTTCCTTAATTTTTCTTCTCCTATAAATAGAGTCTCACATAGAGATGTGAAAATAAGCATTTTTGCTCTTGTCTCTCTCCTTTTGGCCGACCCCTTCTCTCTCTCTAGAAAATTCCTTTTTATTTTGGCACCTAAGTCTTTATTAGACTTAGGCTTAATTAGCTCTCTAGCGCATAAACTTGTTCTTGAGCTATTGTGTTTAATTGTGCCCACACACAAATCCTTCTAAACCTCTAAAGAATCATGTACTATAAACCTTAGGTTTCTCGAGTTCACGTTTAGGTTTGAACAAATCGAGTCATACGAGAAGATAAACATTTCTCATGACTCCTCCAAATCAAGGTACAAAAAAGGTTGCACTCAAGCATTTTAAATAATGTTCACTTTGCCTAGGTTAGTAAAATTATTTTACTTGTAAATAAATTTTATATCCCATCATTAATATGATTAATGATAATTTTTTCTTAACCCTAAACCTATTCCAACAAAAGAATGTTGTGAAGGTCGGGATCGATATCGTATTTATGTCTAAATGTGTCGAACGAAGACAAAGTTATCCTAATAGGTTGAAGCATATCTTCGTTGCCTAAAAGTTTAGGTCCAGACTTCGACACATTTTCAAAAGGTTTTATTTAGTCTGAGTTCGTAATATGAAGTTTAGTAAAAAAAATTGTGGACTTCGACGAGCGAACTGAGCACAAAAATATAAATTTAGAGAGATTATGAGGGGGAAAGAGTAGAAAACTAAGTTATCTTGAAATCTTGTTTCACTTTAAAATATAAATAACCTGGTAACGTCCCTTTGATTTAATTAATAAAATCAATTCATAACAATCTCCATAGATATCTGCGAAGAATCCAAATTGTTTTTGACTCTTCGAGTTCTACAATTAATTATGGACCCGTGGTAATGATGACATGGACAAGCCGCAATCGCGCCGTTTCATTCAAAATTATTCAATTGTCAAAATTCAAATTTACCTGTCCTTGATCACTTTGATTCTTACAAGTATCTTTAATATTTCACAATATTAAAAATGTTACGGGGTTATTGTCGGGGTATAAAATTTGGCTATTTGAAAATTAATATATTGGGCTTAATAAATACTTAATATCCAACATGCACTTCGGCCCAAACTTATAAAGCAAAATCACCGATCTCCCTTCAAAACATTACGAGGTCAATCTTGAGTTAACATAGTCGACTTTGTTGTGAAGATCGGATCCGAAACGAATTCAAACTTTGTTCTTCAATGGCGACATGCGATGTGGCAACGACTTTGAAAATCTCGAACACGTGTTACGAGCTAGTTAATCAGTCTTTAGTATGAACGTAAAGTAGATCATATCCAATTCAACACATCATGATCAATTATTTTTTTTTATTCATTTCTTATTCTTATTTCTCTTAGTCGAAGTGAATTGTATTTTTTTCTCAATATAAATACAATTCGCATTTCGTCTATTTATTCTCATCTATTTTTCATCATTCGATGTTATTATTACAAAGTCATATTGAACTTCACTTGTTAAATATAACTCGTAAAAATTATAGATTATTTATTTCGTAATTGCTGAAAACGAAATTTGACATTAACACATATGAAGATCAAGTTATATAAATAGTGAAAAGAGTCTCAAAATCCAGGCGTCCAATATACAGTTGCCCAAGGTTAAGCATTAAATATAGTTAATTTTTAAAAAATAAAAGCATTAAAATATAGTAAGCTATAGAGAAACGACATGTCACTTGTGTTTAATGTATTTAGTCGTTGTCATTTTTAGTTTAGTTTTTACAGTTCTATTCAATAACTTGTAACATACGTTAGCTTTTCTTATTGTACACAGTATCTTTGAGCACTCTATATCATTCATATCAAATATTTCAAGGTTCAACTTATATTAATTTGCGGTAATTTATATGCATACTAAGTTCATAACTTTTCTTTCATTAATTTCCGGTGAGTACTCTGATTCAGCAAATATTAATTTTGCGTAATTTTTTAAAACGTCATATGTTGACTCATTACATGTATTTCACAATTCTGTTTTTAAATTATCCACCATGTCCGATTATATTCCTCATCCAGATTCTAGTTAATTTTGATTACCCAAACACTCTAAAATACTTTTCAATGTTGATTAATTAGAGTGATTAATTATTTTCGTAGAAGGATTCCACTTTTCAGGGTCGATAACAAATGATCCGATCGACATGCAAATGGAAAAATGATTAATTTCTATTAATTTTTCATCATTCCAATATCCAAAACATCTTACATCGTTGTTCTTCGATTTGCTGTGGCTTTGCTCCTACTCTTGGCCCTTTTTGTTCTCGTCATATTTTTTTCTATAACAAATCAACAACAATGTTCATTTTACAACAACCATGTGAATGTAGAGGCATGCATCACGGTTGATCTTACATATTAACAACAAAATGGGTTGCATGTAAATGAAGACAGATAAATTAACCGAGACAGTACCTTGAAAGAATTGGTTTTCGTCGTCGTTCAAAAATCGAACCCTAAATTCCCGACTGCGTCTTCTTCTTCAAATTTTTTGCCTAAAAAGTGTTTAAAATCGCGAGGATACATCAACAGAAATGGTGAAACAAGAGAAATGCAATTAGTATAGAGTTTGAGATAGGATTTCATACCGTGAGATTCGAAAGCACAGAGAGGAAGAAAAAATGCGATTTTTAGGGAGAAATAACGTATTCGGTTTTCAGGGAGAGAGAAATTAGGGAAGATTTTTAGAGAGAGATACTTTGTTCGGTGGTAGAGAGGGAGGGTATGAGGTTGAGTGTTGAAAATTGTTAGAGTTTAAGAGTATTGATGTAGTATATAACAGTTCCCAATTTTAACTTCTCCCGCCCAAATCTAATGCTATATTAAATTTCTCAAAATTTCCAACAAATCCGGCCCATTTATTGCAAATTGAAAACTTTAATTTGTCCTACTTTAAATCCGGATATATTTAGTTAATTTTTATAAATTAATACTTCAAAAATTAATTATTCAGAAAAGGTAAATTAGACTTGTAATTCTCATTAATTTCTTATTTTGAGTATTAACTGAATTTTTCAATAAATTTTGATATTTTGCAAACTCAATACTATAGAAGAATATATACATTTTTATCCCGAAAATAAAATACTCGTATAAACCTTCGAAGGTATCATGAGTTAATATATATGTGAAAGCTCTCAAAATATGAACGTGTCGTGATTAATGACGTGAGGTGTTTGCCCTCAAAATATAAACGTGTACGTGATAAGATGATATGAAGTATTTTTTTCTTTTTAACCAAAAAGTAAATGATTGTAAAGTGAAAAAGTTAGGAAACAGAATGGAAAAATAAAACTGTAAAAAAGTAAAAATGTAAGAATGTGATAAAACAGATAGACATTATTGCCTTTTTGTCGAGAATTGTTTTTAATGAGAATTAATAATCACTGGACTATCAAAATTAGATCTCTTACCATTTCAAATTAGATTTTTGATATATTTTCGGACAAATATACCCTTCAAGTGTCTCTAAAAAAATTTATCATTTATTTCCTTTATCGAATTTTATCTTATTTCGCTAACAAAAAAAATTCATCGGATTCTATCGGATTTTATCGGATTTTATAGCGTAAATAAACAAAAAAAAAACATCAACTTTTATCGAATTTCATCTTATTTTATTGGATTTTATCTGATTTCGTTAACAAATTTTTTTTATGGAATTCTATCGGATTTCATCGGCTTTTATCACGTAAATAAACAAAAAAAATTCATTCATTTCTATCGATTTTCATCTTATTCCATCGGATTTTATATTATTTCGTTTACAAAAATTATTTATCAATTCCTATCGGATTCTATCCGATTTCATCGGATTTTATCGTTTAAATAAACAAAAATAAAATCATCAATTTTTATCGGATTTCATCTTATTTCATTAACAAATTTTTTTTATCTGATTCTATCGGATTTCATCAATGAAAAAAATAGGTTTAAAGAGATTTGAAATGTATTTTTGCCTAAAAATGAGTCAAAAGTCTAATTTGAGATAGATGCATGTCTAACTTTGATATTTTAATAGTTATTAATCTCGTTTAATTAAATTTATATTTCTGTCTAGGACCGGTTCGGTTCGGTTCGGTTCTCTCTTACCTGATTATAAATAAAGCGCACACAAGGCATACGGTCACTTTTGGCAACCTTAAAAATTCGGTGCAGAGTTCAAACTCTTTGTTTGAAACTTACATCTGTAACGCTCACTCTTCTCTTTTCTTTTTCCGTTTCCGAGTCCAAGTAGAAATAGGGAGGGATTCGAATCAGAAACACCGTGGTTTTGCTTGAATTTGATTTTTAGAGAGTAAGAGAGAATGGGTCGGCCTCCGAGTAATGGAGGTCCCGCTTTTCGATTCACTCCCGCTGAGGTAACTTCAATATCATTGATATTCTCTTCCATTCTGTGTTCATTTCGTGGTTTTCAATTTAATTTATTGTCGTTTGGGAATGTTAAAATTTCGTTACCATAGATGGAATGTTTGGGAATAGGCACTCCTAATCTTGCTTCGCAAACGTGTTTTTAGTTCGAATTTCTTAACTTTTTTTTTTCTCTCCAGATTCTTGTAGTTTTTTGAAGTTCTGTTTTGATTGTTTTTTTTTTGTTATCAGAATCTCTGTGTACGTTGTCATATATTGGCTTTGGACGAACTAAGATTATGATCAATTGTTCCTAATTGTTTTAATCGTTGGGGTATAGAATTCAATGGCTAAGTAGTGAAGGAACGCTAACCTAGATCTCTCCGTCTAAATGCCGTTTGGCTGTTATCACAGCCTATGAATAATGACAATTAAGCCAGGTTTTGTGTTGTACCCTTTGTATTTTAGCTGAGCTTCTTTCCTGTAAAATTATAGTGTGTAAATCTGATGGTTTTGGTGTGGATTTTTGTTTCCTTATCGTCTCAAAAGTGTGTCTATATATTTTGCTTGTAAAATTAACACGCTTGTTGGCTTTGACGAAAAAAAAATGATTTTTAGTGGTCTACTTTTGGATCGGTGCTATCACAATTGGATTGATTAAATCCTTGTTAATTCAATCGCAATAGCAATCTTTTTTAACAGAAGGATCTATTCGGAATTTTGTGGTATGATTAGTACGTTTTCATGAACCCAATTTTAATGCTTTTGAGTTGTCTTCTTTGAATAGGTTACGGAAATGGACGCCATTTTGCATGAATTCCAAAATACAATGCCTGTACGAGATGTACTTGTTGCTCTGGCGGACAAGTTCAGGTGATCTTCTCTCTCTCTCTCTCTCTCTTAATGCTTAATTCTCAAAATATATTGGACTAAGTTGGGGATTTTGTTACAGTGAATCGGAAGATCGAAAAGGCAAGATCAAGGTGCACATGAAGCAAGTACGGTCCTTTATTAACCTTGTCTTGTTCATGATTATGTGAAGCAATTCAGGGTACTGTTTATAATTTCTTAAAATTTATCATTGCAGGTATGGAATTGGTTTCAAAATAGGCGATACGCTATAAGGGCGAAGCTAAGTAAGACCCCTGGGAAATTGACGGTGTCTTCTATGCCTGTGGACAATCTCACTCCGACCAGAAACTTGTCTCATCAACCTATGACTGCTTCAATTCCTTCTCTACCCGGTAGATTAAATAAGCAATAAATTATTGTTAGAATTTCCCATTTGTTGCACCTTAGTTTCGTAGCTAACCCTTTTTTCATTGTCACTTTGAAACCAGTTCAAGGTATTGGAAGGGTTGCCTCAGATAATTCTGTGCTAGAGTTCGAAGCGAAATCCGGGAGGGACGGAGCATGGTTGGTTTCAGATCTCGTTCATGTCTTGTCTTGATATTCTTAAAAAAAAGATGGTTCTGTTTCTGACTTTGTAACGATTCTTCTTTTTCTTTCCCCTCCTGTGAAGATAGCCAATCAAATGACATGTTAAAGAAATATAACAGGATCTTTAGCATCTCATGCTCTTATCTTCTATTTACAGGTATGATGTTGCCAACTTTTTCTCCCATAGACATTTAGACAGTGGCGATCCGGTAAACTTTCAAAACCTCTTTGTTTTTTAATAGTATAAACTTTGAATTTGTTCCTGTTTATAATGATGTATTTATATGGTATATAATTTGGCGTTTCTACTTTGTAGTTGTAATATCATAATTGTCATCAAATAATAGCTTTGCCACTTTCTAAATTAGCCAATAGTATTTTAACTGATGGGTATCGACACTATTACCATAACAAATTTGTTTTGGGTATTTGAGAGACACGTACACTGATTGGTTTGATCAAGTGAAGTTCAGAAAGAGAACATCTTGTATTATTTGGGCTTGTAAAGTAACAAAAAAACATTATTAAAAACTTCAAACGAATCAATGGGATATTGATCGATTATTATATATGTTCTTTTAGGAAGTACTGGTTCGATTCTCTGGTTTCGGGCCAGAGGAAGACGAGTGGGTTAACATAAGGAAACACGTCAGACAGCGATCGCTCCCGTGCGAGTCATCAGAATGCGTTGCCGTACTTCCCGGAGATCTCATCCTCTGTTTTCAAGTCAGAGATCTCGTCTTTCTTTTGGGTTCTGAGTTCTGTATTAATTTTGTATAATCATTGGCATCTCTCCTCATTGGGAATTCCATTTCATTGGCACAGGAGGGTAAAGAGCAGGCTCTTTATTACGATGCCCACGTCCTCGATGCCCAGAGACGGAGGCATGATGTTCGAGGCTGTCGTTGTCGGTTTCTTGTTCGCTACGATCACGACCTGTCCGAGGTATCACAAATTTTTTTGTTTTGGCTTTTAAAAGGAAATAGTCATGGACTAATACCTGGATGCCATATTAGAACATATTAATTGCTGTAGGAGAAATTGCCCAAAATGGCACCATAAGCTCTATTTTTCAATTTCTCTTAAAAATTGTTTTTTTATCGGTTTGCTTTGGGAAAACCATTTACATTTGTAAACAGCAGACCACTATAAATATATGTATACAATACACATCCCCGGTCAACAATAGACGCATTGTAGACATCTTCGGTTAACAATAGACATTTACTGTAAACATCTATTGCAGATGTCTATTGTATACAATGGTAAATGGTCTTTTCAAGTTTGATTTAATAGAAATGATAAAAGTTAGTGCTGAAGGTGGCATTTTGGACAATTTGTGATTCTTTATTTATTTTATAATTATTTTATAATTAAATATGCCACTTAAGTGTTTTAGAACAATTTTTTTATTAAAAAAAACACTAAATAAATAGTAGAGACGAGCATTTTACTGATGAATTCAGTTTGGGTACCAAAAGGCCACAGACGCGTGGTTTGTTCGGAGAGTAAGCCATTTTTTTCCTGATGAGGCAATTTGTGTTGATTTATTTGGTTCGAATTGTGGGGGCAGGAAATAGTGCCGCTGAGGAAGGTGTGTCGGCGGCCAGAAACTGACTATCGGCTTCAACAGCTGCACGCGGTGAACGATGCCGCGTCGCCGATGAGCTCAGCCGACGCCTTTTCTGCCGGAGCAAGGCCTCTCCCACTCGAAACCCCGCCGGTTTTAGCAGCCCCGATTCCTGAGCCGAGAAAGGCTGAGCCCAGCATTCTCGAATCAGCAAATCAGAGCAGCGCTGAGGCCGTTGTACCCGTCGAAAATCCTGAAGGAAAGTCGTAGAGCTTCTTCTTGACTTCTACTTTTTTGTTTTTGACATTGCTTTAGTGAATGAGTAGCGAGTAAATGAGCGACAAACAGGGTGTATTTTGATAATCAGCATATTGTAATTAAAACTGATTCTGATTGTAGAAGGAGAAAATATCCTAGAAATTGTTTGATAGAATCTTACTTGTCGCACAAGGCTCTCCAGTTTTTTTTTTTTTTTTCTTTTTTTTTTTCTTTCGAGACATCAGTGCATGGAGAACTGAAGTAAACTATTCTATTGAATAACGTCAAATAGAAGCAAAATCAGTTTCAGAGTTATGACAAAAAGGAAAAGAAAAAATGAATTTCTTTGAAAATGTAACAAATGTGTTAATTACGGAAACAAATTTCTCTCACTAATCCACATAAAGGGCTGGTCAAGTACATGAAGAAAAGAGTAAAAGAAATAAAGTATTGTGTCATGAATGAACAATAAGAATGGGTAATTATCATTTCTTTTTTTCTTCTCTTATAAATAGAGACTCGCATTGAGACGTGGAAATAAGTCTTTACGCTTGTTCTCTTTATTGTGGCTGACCACTCCTATATATCTCTCTCTCTCCCTCTCTCTCTCTCTCTCTCTCAAGTATCTCTTTTATTTTGACACCTAAGTTCTCATTAGCTTGCTCTCCGTTTGGATGAGATTATGCATTTCGACAACTTTTTTCCTCCGAGTGTTGAGGACGCGATTGTTGCCGATTCGGCCAATCTTTTTAATGAAGTTTAGGGGCTGTTATCCGCTGTTTTGCTAAAAAAAAGACTTATGCTTAAATTACCTCTTTACCTCATAGACTTATTATTGAGTTATTGTGTGTAATTGTGCCTACCACAAATCCTTCAAACCCTGTATAGACTCTTGTAATAGAAATCTTAGGTTACTCGAGTTCACGATTAGGTGCGAACGAGACGAGCATTCCGTGGAGACAAAGCTTGGAGTTAGACGAGATGTTCAACATTTTCTAAGACTTCTCAAAGATCAAGCTACGAAAAAGGTTAGTACCAAATAAATTATAATTATATAATGTTTTTAGAATAATTAGATGTTCATGCACTTTGCCTATGCTAGTAAATTGTTTTACTTGTAAAGAAATTTTATATTCTGCCATTAACTTGTTAGTGATAAATTTTTCTTAATCGTAGACTTTTCCAACATATTATTGTTGTTTCGGAATCGGTACGATGGATGTATATGTTGGAATAGGTTTAGGGTAATTTTTTTTTTTTATCATTAACACATTAATGATGGAATATAAAAATTTCTTTTACTAGTAAAACAATTTTTACAAACCTAAACAAAGTGATTATACATGTTATAATTAAAACATTATTTAGATAGCTTGAATACTAACATTTCTTGAACCTTGATTTGTATGGATCTTGAGAAAGGTTGATCTTCTATTCTAGCTCGATTCGTTCAAGCCTAAACGTGAACTTGAGAAACTAAGGTTTCTATTACAAGAGTCTATAGAGCTTTAGAAGGATTTGTGTGTGGGCACAATTAAATACAATAGCTCAAGAACAAGTCTATGAGCTAGAGAGCTAATTAAGCCTAAATCTAATGAGGACTTAAGTGCCAAAATAAAAATAAACAAAGTATTTTCTAGAGAGAGAGTGAGAAAGGGGTCGACCAAAATTGAGAGCACAAGAGCAAGAAGGCTTCTTTTCAAATCTTTATGTGAGACACTATTTATAGGAGAAAAAAAATCAAGAAATGGTAATTATCATTTCCTATTATGCATTCATAACACAATATTTGATTTTCTCTACTCTTCTTCTATGTATATGGCCGGCCATTCTATGAAATAAGTGATGAAAATTTGTTTCCTCACTTAGCACATTTGTTTCCTTCTCAAAGAAATTCATTTCCTCTTTTCCTTTTGGGTAATTATCTTTATAATAAAAGGCAAAAGAATTTCTAGAAATAATTTCTCTCTCTCTATGATGCTTGGAAATTTTTTTTACCTAAGGGGGAGCTTCTAGATGCTTACTTATTTATTTTAAGACAATTTTTAAAATATCCATTGTAGATATAATATTGCACAAGTAATTAAATTAATTTCATAAATGCCTTAAACGACTTCTTGACTTTAGAAACTAATTTATATTTCAATCATATGAAAATATTCAAAATCATATTTTGACATTCACATCTTTTTATGTCCATGTGGACAAAAATACCTTAGACATTTTCCGAGAAAACGTCTAGTTTAACACTTGAACTTATCTTGACTTAACTTCTAATTTAACAATCCTACTCTAATGACCTGTAACAGTGACCTGATGGATCCAAATGAACAAAGCTTGAGCTTCAATACTTGGACTCAAAAGTTCACAAACCTTTTTCTGAGTATTAGCTTGATGTCAACTGACTCCACTAAAGAGTTGACACTGAGAATCTCTCGGTTCAAATGAATTTAATTTCTACTCAAATTCAACTTAATTATATTGAGCGGATCCATTGAATGTTATCTATGTTTACCCTTCATGAATATCATCAACTAGATGATATTTATAAAATTATCATTTTACTCTTCTAGTTGTTGTTTCCTAAACTCCTTTGTTACTTGTGAATAAGTTAGAAACTATGTATTGACGAGGAGCTAACAAGTCACATTGTTTCATCCAAATAAAGTCGCTACTTAATTTTGGATATTGCGCAGTTCATTTATTCACAAACCAAGTAATAAAGCATGAGGTGATGTATATTGCATCTCAGCAATCTTGTACATGAATTCCATATTTATGAGAACTTCACAAAGTTGGTTCATGACATCTTCATAACTTAATATCTCACCAATTGGCCTAGTCTAGATCACGTAATGGATCTAGAATTTGACTTTCTCAAATGAGATTATTGATATTATGAAATGACATGTCTCATTTTCGGATTTAGGTAAGCATGATGCAATTCATACATAGTGACCTTGAGACAGAAGAGGTTAAATGGTTTGTTCTTTCATTGTCTCTAAAGATGCACTTGTCAATTCAGTATCTTTGAAATATACACTGGAAGAACTATAGAGTTCCTAACTCTCTATACCTCGTAAGCAGAAAACATAGATTCTTCCAACAAGCATACCGGGATCAATAGTCTGTTGATCTTTAGATTGTAAATATACCGTTTTAACCAAACCATGAAGAGTTTGTTCACGTAATCTACATTTGTCTCGTCATACATTGTTAGTTTTGATTAAGGACTATAAGACTATTGAATATTATAAATCTTCAATCAAACTAAAATGGAATGAATGAACATTTCAACTTTTATTAATTTAATTAGCAAATTACGATAAGGACTATATAAAGATTTATATATTATATCGATATGTAAATAAACAATCTTCTTGTGGGCATTTCTGCCAACATTATAAGGCTTGTTATACCAAGATTGGTATAACGAGTATAAACGGAGAAGGTCCGTGCGGTCTCCTTGGGAGACGGACCATGCTTTCCATCGTGTCGGATTCAAGCCGCGAAAGTTGTGCCTCAGAGAAAATGTATTCTTCAGAAAGTATTTATTTGTCGTGGGTTCTTCTCGAGAGTTCTCTCTTCAGATTCCCAGGTTTGTGTGCCAAGATTCCTATTTATAAACCTCCTGAAGTGGCTCTTGCCGGATTTTCGAGCCTATCCCCGGCCTCATGGCCAAGACTCCTTTTTGGTACCTCTCGGGCTTAAGGGAAGGGCCTCCACGCCAAAGACTCTAGCTTGACCCGCCGGGAACCCCAAGCCCTAACACCGGGAGCTTAGGGCAAGGCCTCTACGCCAGAGGCCCTAGGTTGTCCCTCCGAGAGCCTCGAGTCCCGCACCAAGAGCTCGGGGCTGGTCGGCCTGCTAGGAGCTCTAGCCCTAGCGTTGGGGGCTAGGGGTTGCGTTGTTGCACTTCGAGCTTGACCTCACATCGGCAGGGCTTTGAATTAGAGTCTTCTAAGATGGGGAGTCCGTATTTTTTGCTTATATGTCAGATCGGCACTAACTCGACAACATTAACTCCCAAGTTTTATCTTCGAAGCGACTTCTCGAGTAAAAAAAATTTATCCACCTTTGAGTATCGAGACATTCCCGCGCCCTTTGGAACCTCAGGTGAGAATAATTTCCGAGCCCTCTTACCCTTTTTTTCAACAAAACTGGACGACAGACCCATTCTTAGGAACCTTATACCGTTAGGGCTGGATTCATTTTTAGTTTGAGTAGTCGAGCGAGGAATAACAAATTCTCTCCCCCTCTCCCCCTTCTTTTTTATTTTTTGCTCTCTCGCCGACGACACCTACTAATGACGTCCATTTCGCGCTCTCGCCCTGCCATTCCTTCCTGGCACCAGCTCCGCCTGACATGTCGCACGGTGCTATCGCTGGAGGCTCCTCCGGCTGGGAGTTCTAAACCACTCCTCCCAGCCTACCTGCCGGGAGCCTATCCTAGCTTGTCTGTGTGGAGCCTCTCACGGCCTCCTTATTGGGAGCCCCTGCCGAGAGCCTCTCTCGCCCTTCCAATCGGGAGCCTCTCCCGGTTCGCCTATCGGGAGCCTCTCCCGGCTTGCTTGTGATACCCCTCCAAATCCGAGCCATCTCTCTCACCGCGTTGGAAGCTCTAAGTCAGAACATGCGTCGGGGCTCTAGGTGTGCCACCAGACGCTTATCCCTACCCGATATGGTCACTAGGCGAGGAGACCACAAGTATATATGCTCATTGACCTTATTTCTCCGATTATCATCCTGCGGCGGATTAAGACTTCTCCGATGTGCCATCTTGCTACCGACAACCTTACAACCACCAGCCTTCTCAAGTCGATATGACAATCAGTCACTTTTAACCTCCAACCGATAGCTCAACCCAGTGAGTCGGAACCCAATTTTGGCAACTACGAGCGAGATTTCATTGACAGCTCAGCCCGGTGAGTCAAAACTAGACTTTGGTGAATATAAGGGATAATCAATTGACAACTCATCCTAATGAGTTGGGTCCTGAATTTGGCGAATATGGGCGAGAGTTCATTGACAGCTCAATTTGGCTAGTCAGAATTCGACTCTGGTGAGCGATAATCCATTGACAGCTAAACCCGACGAGTTGAAACGCGACTTTAGCGAATACGAGCGACAGACCATTGAAAGCTCAAAGTAGCAAGTTGGAACCCGATTTTGGCAAATGCGAGTGAGTGTTCATTGACAACTAAGTCCAACGAGTTGAAACTCAACTTTGGAGAATACATGAGAGAGTCCATTGCCAACTCAGTCCGGCGAGTCAAAACCCGAATTTGGAAAATATGAGCGACAGTTCATTAACAACTTAATCCGGCGATTCACAACTCTGCTTTAGCAAATACAAGTGAGAGTCCACTGATAGCTCAACCTGCCAAGTCAGAATCTGACTTTGGCAAATACGGTTGCGATATTTTAAAACTAAGCACGCAAGTGTACATATCGAACAAGTAATATAGTGATAAACACAGGTCTTGAACCCACAGAGACCTAATACGCTAACGGTTTCTTTAATTTGTCGCAAATTGATTTTAAGATAACTTTGAGTTGAGATATGAACTAAACTAATGAATTCTAAAAAAAGACAATTAAAAGAAATAAAACAAGATTTAAAACTATAAAGAAGGCAAGGGACACGACTTCACCGGGTAGCTACAAATTTAGGGATTTCCGGGTAAGAACACTTAAATATTCATGTGCATAATAATCTCGTTCTCTCTTAAGTATTCACTAGCCTCTCTTGAGTGATCTTATGAACCTACGCAAATGTCGGATTAATTATCCTTTCGGCCTTAAATCCTATTAACGCACCTACGAGCTTTAAAAACAAGAACTCTGACAATTTCATAATCTCTAAATCGTCAAACAACTTAAACAATTATGATGAGTGAAATAAAGCACGACCATTCATTCTCTCCCGAGTAACTAAATATTTCACTTAATCAATTCTAAAGATGATCAGTCTAAAGAACGTTTTTCGCACAATTTCACACAAGCACACATTTTTATGAAACAATTATAGCAAATCTAACCCATCCAACCCCGCTAATACCTAACCCGGCTACATCATAGTCCCTCTAAAAATCTAGCCGCTAGTGACGTTCATGAACATAATAATAACAATTAACGTAAGAAACAGAATTAAAACCAACAACGGTTGACAAAACGAACTCATGATTAAAAAGTTATCAAGAATTCAACAAATCAACAAGATTCGAAATAAATGAAATAGGAAGGGAAAGAGGAAAAACTATTGTTGGGAGTTCCGCTAGATTGAAGATTTCAAATTCCGGTGATTGGGAAATCAAAAAACTCTAATGGAAACCTTCTCTCCTATGCAAAAGCTCTCCCAAAAAATAAATAAAAATAAAGATGATCCTAAAAAAATGCTACAAATATGTTTTATAGTTGTTTAGGTCGAAACATCTTCTTGGGCGTATCTGGGCGTTAAAAACTCATATGATGGCTCTTATTCAGCAAAAAACGGGTTTAACACGCGTCAGGGAAGTGAACCTCGCGGCACGTCACTATCTGCACACGGTGCGAGACCAATTTCCATGCATCCCCGCGGCGCGATCACAACGCGACCTTTAGCGCGAGGAGACTCTGTGAAGAAATGTTGCTCGAGGAAATCTGAGTCTCGCGGAGCGCAGGTTGCTCGGCAGGAGTCTCGCGGCGCAACATGGCCGCGACCTTCAGCGTGAGAGCTCCCTGGAACTTTTCTTTGTCGTCTAACATCGTTGTCTTCGTGATTTGCTCCAATTCAAGTTCGTTTCATTCAAAAGTGATTCGCTCACGCTCTTTTACCTGTATTGACCTAAAACGCACTACAAACACATTTACGCCATTAAAACTCTCGGGATCAAGCGCAATTCAAGCCTAGTGGGATCAAATTCGAACGTAAAATACACACTTATCAAATCCCCCAAACTTGAACATTGCTTGTCCTCAAGCAAAAACAAACTCTCACCTAAAAACAAACTAATGTGCAAATCAATTTAAACAGAAAGACTCTCAATGCTTAAAACGTTTCCATCAACAAGTGCCATCTCATTTATATCCATCGTTATTCGTTAACCAAGATATCCATAATTTCAAACTTAAGTTAATTGTGAAATGTGCAAGAAACCATATGAGTAGATTTACCTTGATCGTTACGCAATGCTTACTCGTCCCAAATACTTTCGGTCCCCAAATTCTTTACCTCCCCTCACGTTCTTAAGTTACCTAAAATTCGAAGATATGAATGTTGGTTCGATTTTAACGCAATCATATGCCTCCTCTTCACCTTTGATCTCCACTAATGTATACTCTTCATTTCTAGTCGATCCATAGATCTTAAAGGCTTGTAATGTCGAATTTTTGGCTCAAATGGCTCATCCTAATGCCTACTTCCTCCCGACAAGATCAGAATATACTATATTTCGCCTCGATTAAGGTTTGGAGAAGGTTCTCATACGTTGTTGGGTTTCTTTTCAAACGATCGGTTGGGCTTTTCATTCGAGTTCTTAGGTTTCGAGACATGCAAATTTCGGGTCAATGTGGGATTACACACTCAAGTTTTCTTGCTCATCTAGTAGTTTGTGAATTCTCTCTAGCTTAAAACTTTGGATAACGACTTTGACTACACCATGTTGATTTCATCATTTAAACATATCACGTCTTTCTTTTCAACTACGGACACAACTAGAAACAATGATCCTACTATATACAAGTGCCACCCTTTACAAAGTACGACTAATGACCCCCCCAAACTTGAAATTAAACATTGCCCTCAATGGTTATGTGCAAAATAACAGGGTAGGATTAGGACTTACCGTGCGGGGGTGGTCGAGCGCCCCTATTCCTTTTCGTCGTCCGGGGGTGGTGGAGGATAATTTTATGGATACCGCGGCAGAATTTGTGGGTACGGCGTGAACTCTTGTGGGTACGCTGGGTACATGGGCATGTCCGGGAATGACCCGGATGGTGCATCAGGTGGTGGCGCGTAATTTTGGCGTTGCGTCCATGTGTCGTAGACATCTCGCTGGAATCCGGCATAATTAGCATTGCGTTCGCCAAACTCGTTGAAGAATCCTCCAATGGCTCTGATGGCTTGCACGTCTCGGTGTAGATTTTGCACGTCGTGCCGGATTCCTTCGTAGTGTTGGTCTAAACTTTGATAGTCTCGACGAAAGCCCTCATAAATGTTGTTAAAGTTTGTGTAGTTGCCTGGAGATCCATGAAATGCGTGTCGAGGCGCTCATCATCGTCATCATCTCGCCGTAATAAGATGCATGTTGACCTTGAGACGACTCGCCTCGATGGTCTCGATCGTCGCCTCGCTCTTGACGTTCTAGTTCACGCCGTTACACATCTTCGTCATAGTCGGATCCCATATCCGCAATGTGCTCAGGTACGTTGACAAACCCGCCCCTGTCGGGGTCTGGTTCTCCGTGTTGCCACTGGTCAAGGCCGAGGATGTAGTCGGCCGTAATTGCGTTTCCGAGAAGCTGCAAGTCTTCTGTGGCTGTGAGCTTGACCCCTGCTTTTAGGCACATGGCGGTGATGAGTCCGCCATGTCCTAGAAGGACGCTTGTCGAGCGGCTAGCACAGAACACTAATCACTCGTGGATGACGCGACCAATGTTGATTGGTCGGTTCTGGGCGATGTAGTCGAGCAAGGCTAGTCGCTCCACGTTCAATTGATGTGGCCTCGCGTTCGGTAGGATGTTGGCGCTGATGAAGTACACCCAACACTTGCCGTAACAATTGATCGAGGTGATCGAAAGATACTCCGGCTCGTGCTTTATCCGGATCGACTTCTTGCAATGGTATTTGGCCCCCGGTTTGGCCAACATATGAATCCACTCGTCCCACTTCGGCTGCGTCAACATCGGCAAGTATTCATCTTCCGTCGATATGAATGCTCCTAAGAATTTGTTGACGGCGATCGACAAGATGTCGATGTTCTTTCCTTGGACTTTCACCACGGAGTTTGGTGTCACCGAGAGATTTGCGTAGAACTCCTTGACAACTCTCGTGGCCGCTTTCGTGTTGATTTTTGTGAGCTTTTCCCATTTTTGGTTCTGAATTTGCCAAAGCATGTTCCCGCACCGCCCGTCAACTTTTAGTCGCCGCTCGGGTATAAAGCCCACGTTGGCTATCATGTCCCACGTCGTTTCCGCGCCCTCAAGGAGGCCCGTCGGTCGAGGTAATGCGGGCGGTGTGTCCCGGGTGCGTTTCGGCTTCTTGAAGGCGTAATCCGACTAAAAAAATGAATACATAGTGTTTATGCTCATGTGTAGCCAAGTAATCACCAAAGTAATATCTCCAAACATCTCTTAACGCCCTATCATAAAATATCCACAAATTCCTTTTAAAACATTTCATTGAACACGTGGTGGGCGTTCAATTTTTTTCACTCAATACCATGAAACTGAACTATATTTTTGTCCATAAACCACCTACATATCATGTAACTTACACTCTACTCAAAATCATTCACCAAAATCTTTCAAAACGCATGAAATCTACAAAAATTATTGTTTAGAACATTACCTTGCTCATGTTGATGAAGTAGTGGAAGATAAGAGCAATTAGGTGGAGAATCCTTGCAAATGTGATGTATGAAGATAATGTGAAGAAGATTTTGTTTGAGAATTAATGAGTGTGGTTGAGGATTCGAAAATTTTGAGGGAGAAAGAGTGTTTTCGGAGGAGAGAATAAGGAGAAAAAATGGATTTAGGGTTGAAAAACTGTTTTTCTTCTTCTTTAAATTCGCGTACCTGGGCGGGTCAGGGCACATCTCGCGGCGCGACCCTAGTACTCACGGCGCGATGATACAAGAAAGTTCCCTTTAGGCTGATCCCGTGCCTTCTCGCGGTTATGGTCACGCTGATCTCGTGCCGCGATGATGTTAGTTGCATTGGCTCGCGGCGCATGCTCTTTCTCGCGCGCCGCGAGGAGACGATTTTGCCTCCCCCTTTCTTGTCCACAGTCTCCTCGCGGTCCACTTCGCGCTCTCCTCGCGGCGCGTCGTCCTGCGATATATCTTTTTTTTTTTTTTTTAAACAAAACAAAATGTCAAATAAAGAAAAAAGTTAACTACTAGAAAGGAAATGAGTTTAACAAAAGAAAACACGGGTTGCCTCCCGTGAAGCGCTTTAGTTAACGTCGTTAGCTCGACGGGATACCGAGTACTTAGAGTATTTCTGAAATGTACGTGACTGCTTTTTCACTCTCGAATACCCCATCGAAATATGGTTTTACCCGTTGTCCTGTGACTTTGAAGATCCCTCCTTGCTGATTCTTCAACTCTATCCAACTATGTGGATAGACGTTGACAATTTCGAACGGTCCGGATCATCTTGATTTCAATTTTCCCGAGAATAACTTTAGTCTCGAGTTGTAGAGGAGGACTTGTTGGTCGGGGATGAGCTCTTTTCGGACGACGTGCTTGTCATGCCACGCTTTGGTTTTCTCCTTGTAGATCCTGGCATTCTCGTAAGCTTCACGTCGGAGTTCGTCTAAGGCGTTGAGTTGGAGCAACCGTTGTTGACCAGACGCCTTATAGTCGAAGTTGAGCTTCTTCATCGCCTATAACGCTTTGTGCTCTAACTCCACCGGCAGATGACACGCCTTCTCGTAGACAATGTGATATGGTTGTTGGAATTTATTTAAAAATTTAAACAATATTGATTATAATACACATCGTATGTGGCGGAAAATTATAATTAGATCTAATACGTTAAAACTAATTTTAACATATTTAAACAACCTAAGGCATTAAAATTTATTATGTGATTATAAACAATTTATAAAACACAACACTCAACAATTAAATATACTAAACAACCTATATAACAATTTATATAATTTTTAGCTATTTAATAAATTGAGAATTACTCACATTTGAGGCTGTAAACAACTTTGACGTTGCTCGCTATCGTCGAAATGCCACACCTTATCCAAACCGCTGAAAAACGCTCGCCGGACTATCCAGGAACACCTTCGCCGGACAGGGGGAGTTCGCCGGACTGGACGCCTGCTCAAGGCCTCGTCGGACTGGGCCTACTCGCCGGACAGGTCGCTCGCCGGACTGGGGAGCCTTGCTGGGACCTGGTCGCTGGAGATCGCCTCGCCGGACTGGGGAAGGCTCGCCTGGTCGCTAGACGCCGGTCGCCGGACTGGAGGACCTCGCTATGATCTCCTCGCTGGAGATCGTCCTCGCCGGACTGGAGATCCTGGGACGCCTTGCTAGACTTGCCTCGCCGGACAGGTCGCTGGGAGCCTCGTTGATCGCCTTCGCCAGACGCCTCGCTGAAGACGCACGCGGGTCGCCTCACCGGACTGGAGAAGACCCCGCTGGGAATCTACCTCGCTGGGATTCTGCCTCGCGGGACTGGGCGCCTCGCTAGACGCTGGGGAAGTCACTGGACTGAACGCTGGACGTCCTGGCTGGGAATTTTAGCCGGCTCGAAGCTTTAAAACAACTTTAAAACTGCAAGAATAATTCCCTAAATTCAATCAAACACGACGAGTAGAAAATCAACAATAATACACGAGGAATTATTGAGATTGAAAGGGTGGGTTTTCAAGAACGATTAGGAATCATAGATGAAGAATTGAAAAAAAAATTCTCTTGATATTTTCTTGGGAATTCGGCCGAGTATCTCTAGGGAGAGAGAGAATGATCTTGGCTGAAAATTAACTAGGATTGGGGTTACGTGATTAGGGTTTCTTAAACTTTATTTATGCAGTTATAAATGGGCTTAAACTGGGTCAAACACATGACCTTACTCATTTAAAGAATTCGGCCAACTCCCTCTCTCCTACTCGTCCAAAATTCTTTTATTTTGTTTCCAAATATATTTGATTTATTTTCTAAAATTAATTTAGAACTCTCATTGTATTTAATGACACATCATTAAAATTATTTCATAGTTATCAAATAACTACGAAATGAGAAATTATTTATTTTCTTCTTTTATCAAATTACTCAAGTGTATTATTATCAACATAATAATATTCTATGATTTAATAACCAAAATAAATAACTAATTACTTATTGAGTTACAAGAAAATAACTTTCTCGGTATAAATCACAATTTATACTTAATAAGTAAATCAACAGTTCCAGTTCTTTTAATCTCTTCCAGGTGTCTATCATTGAGACCTCATGGACCCACATGAACGAAGCTTTAGAATAAAGATCGGACACAAAAGTTTACAAACCTTTTCCGTCTTTTAATTCTTAATATTGGCCGATTCCACTAAAGAACCAATACTGACAATCTCTCTGTTCATATGAGCATATTTTATGTTTGATGTGATAAAATAATTTCTCACACGATCCACAGAGTATTTTACGATATTACCCTTCATGTGTATCAGTAACTAAGAGAAATGTAAAATTACTATTTTACCCTTTGAGTTATTATTTCACTAACTCTGTTGTTATTTGTGAATGAGAAAAACATAAAGTGAGATGTCTTTACATGTCACATGTTTTAATCAAAGAATGAACTCATTCAATGAATACCTGGCCAGATTTATTCATTCACACTCTCATAACAAAGCATAGTGTGATACTAATGCATTTGCATTTGTTTCAACATGAATCCCATATCTGTGAATCATGTAACCCAACATTACATTCTTGTGACACCAACAGTCAGGTCAGATGAAACTAAAACTTAGCCATTGCCCATTGACGAATCAAATGTCACAAAGTGTAATGTCAATTACATATTCACTTCATAATTAAGGTAAGTATCATAATGCCCCTTCAATTGTGATCTTGAAGCTTCGAGTGTTTAAACAGTTTTATCTCGAGCTTCTAAGTATAACCGGTCTTGTTCAATATCTTCTATAAGATATCAAATATGAATCATAGAGTCCCAACTCTCTATATCGCAAGATGAGATATCATGATTCATCCAAACAATCATTACTAAGACTCGATTGCTCTATCGATCTTTAGATTGTGAACAAATATTCAAACTAGTCATACGGGGCTATCTTGCCAAGTCTGTACTTAGCACCATTTTCGTTGATGACAGTTTCAGAGCATAGCAAAACATATCTAAACACAATCATAAAAAAGAATGAACATTTATTAATATTAATGTTTCAGCAAAAATTAAATACATAAAGTATTTCAATGTCTAATATCTCCTTTGTGGGCACCAATCCCAACAATGGTGACATACCAATCGGCCTTTTGAAAGCCGTTCGGTAAGCCCATAACGCATCGTCGAGTTTTGCCGACCAATCTTTCAGTGATGCTCCCACCGTCTTCTCCAGTATTTGCTTGATTTCGCGGTTGGAGACTTCCACTTGACCATTGGCTTGAGGGTGGTATGCCAATGTCTTTCGGTGTATGGCGCTATATTTGGCGAGGAGTGCGTCAAACTGCCTGTTACAAAAGTGTGCTCCTTCGTCGCTGATGATGGCTCGTGGTGTGCGGAAACGAGTAAAGATGGTCTTTAGGAACTTCAAGACCACCTTCTCGTCGCTTGCTGCAGTAGCTTTGGCCTCGACCCACTTAGATACATAATCCACCGCTAGGAGAATGTACTTGTTTCCGTAGGATGACGAAAATGGGCCCATGAAATCTTTTTCCCCAAACGTCGAACGGTTCTATTTCCAAAATGTTAGTGAGTGCCATTTCATTTCGATTAGAAATGTTACCCATTCGTTGGCACCGGTCGCAGGCAATGATGAAGTTTCGGCTATCTTTGAAGAGCGTTGGCCAATAGAAGCCACTCTGAATGAATTTTGTTGCTGTGCGGTTCGGACCAAAGTGACCTCCGCACTCGAGACCATGGAAATATCGCAGAACTGACTCCATCTCGTCCTCAGGAACACACCTCCTCACAATAAGGTCTGCACACTGCCGATAGAGAATCGGCTTCTCCCATTAATATCCTCCGAAAGAAATTTTCGCTTCTGATACGTCTTGAGGTCGACAAGTACCACCTTGCCTACGAGGTAATTCACGATGTCAGCATACCATGGGAGGAGGCCTTGATGAACGGCCAAAAGTTATTCGTTAGGGAAGTCGTCATTGATGAGATCCGTCCTGTCTGGAACATGCTCGAGCGTCTCCATCCTCGATAAGTGATCTGATACTAGGTTCTCTGTGCTCTTTTTGTCTTTGACCTCGATGTCAAACTCTTGGAGCAGAAGCACCCAACGGATTAAGCGGGGTTTGGCTTCCTTCTTATCCATGAGGTATCTTATCGCCGCGTGGTCGGTGTAGACGGTCACCTTGTTACCAATGATGTAGGGTCTAAATTTGTCGACGACGAACACCACTGCTAGAAACTCCTTTTCTGTCGTCGTATAGTTCACTTGTGCTTTGTTAAGGGTTCGGCTCGCATAGTAAATAACGTGGAAAGCCTTATCTTTACGCTGCCCAAGAACTGCGCCTACTGCATGGTCGTTGGCGTCGCTCATGATCTCAAATGGGAGACTCCAGTCTGGAGCGGTGATGATCGGGGCGGTGCTGAGTCGCTGCTTGAGGGAGCTGAACACCTCTAAACACTCGGCGGAAGGAGAAATTGGTGTCTTTGTCAAGTAGTCCGCACAATGGCTTCGTTATTTTGGAGAAGTCTTTGATGAAGTGCCTGTAGAAGCCGGCATGCCCCAAGAAACTTCTTACTCCCATGACCGAAGTATGCGGTGGCAGCTTCTTGATTGTGGAAATCTTAGCCCGGTCCACCTCTAATCCGTCCTTCGAAACTCTGTGGCCCAGCACGATGCCTTCTTGTACCATGAAGTGACACTTCTCCCAGTTAAGCACGAGGTTAGTTTCTTCACACCTGCTCAGCACCTGAGACAAATTCTCCAAACATTGATCAAACGTAGGGCCAAATACATAAAAGTCGTCCATAAAACCTCCATTGTTTTCTCCACCATGTCAGAGAAGATGGCCATCATGCATCTTTGGAACGTGGCTGGTACGTTACATAGCCCAAATGGCATTCGCTTGAAGGAGAAAGTGCCATAAGGGCATGTAAAGGTGGTTTTCTCCACCATGTAGTTCTGGTACGTTGGGCGATTGTTGTTGACGTAGTTGACTTGCTGCCCATTGTCTCCGTGTATGCACTCATCACTGTTATGCGGACTTGTACACCATAAACAAAGTTCGGGACTCGCTGCTTGGACAGGCTGAACCGTTGCTTTGCTCTCATTGATCGTTTTGGCTAGGTCATCCACCTGTGCCGCCAATGCCTTCATCAATTCCATCTCGGGTGTAGATGGTTCCCTCCTCTGGATCCTTCGCTCTGCAGGGCATTGGTCGTTGTTGTACGCCAATTCTTCAAGGATGGCATGAGCTTCTTCTTCTATCTTATGGAAAAAAGACTCTCCTGCGGCAGTGTTGACCAATGTTCGGGATGATGGTGAGAGACCTCCGTAGAATATTTGAACCATCATCCACCCTTGGATACCGTGATTTAGAAATTTTCGCTCGAGCTCCTTGAAACGTCCCCAAGCTTCAAACAAAGACTCCCCGTCAAATTGTGCGAATGAGTGAATCTCATTATGCCTCTTGTGCATTTTCTCAAACAGAAAGAACTTGGAAATAAATTTGATGCGCAATTTTGCCCATAAAGTGATCGATCCTGGCGGTAGTGCATTAAGCCACATCTTGGCTCGATCGCAGAGAGAGAACGGAAAAAGGCGGAGTCTGATGGCTTCTTCAGTCATGTTGTGGATCTTGAATGTGTTGGCAATCTCGACGAAGTTGGAGAGGTGATCCTGTGGATCCTCAGCTGGTGATCCGGCGAACTGTGATTGTTGCACCATGTGGATCACGCCGGTCTTGATTTCGAAGTTCTGATTTCCTGCGAGCACTAGTAGAACAATTGCAGATTGAGTGGCATCGGCAGGTGGCAACCCATATTGGAATAGGGTTTTCGGTTCCTCGCGAGCCATGTTTGGTTGATGGTCCCCCATGACTCGTTCTTTAGCCTTTCTTCGATTTGTTCTACAGACTTTCTCGATCTCAAGATCTATTGGAATGAGACTTGATGATCCTTTGCTTCGCATGCACCTTCAAAGAAAAAGTGACACACAAAGTTAGTTAAAATGTAACAAAAATCAAAATGTAAAACAGATTAATTTCGGCCGCTATTGTGAAAAAGGTCTCCCCGGCAGCGGCGCAAAAAACTTATTGCGATATTTTAAGACTAATCACGCAAGTGTACATATCGAACAAGTAATATAGTGATAAACACAGGTATCGAACCCATAGAGACCTATTACGCTAACGGTTTCTTTAATCTGTCGCAAATTGATTTTAAGATAACTTTGAGTTGAGATATGAACTAAACTAATGAATTCTAAAAAAAGACAATTAAAAGAATTAAAACAAGATTTAAAACTATAAAGAAGGCGAGGGACACGACTTCACCGGGTAGCTACAAATTTAGGGATTTCCGGGTAAGAACACTTAAATATTCCTATGCATACTAATCTCGTTCTCTCTCAAGTATTCACTAGCCTCTCCGGAGTGATCTTATGAACCTACGCAAATGTTGGATTAATTATCCCTTCGGCCTTAAATCCTATTAACGCACCTACGAGCTTTAAAAACAAGAACTCTGACAATTTCATAATCTCTAAATCGTCAAACAACTTAAACAATTATGATGAGTGAAATAAAGCACGACCATTAATTCCCTCCCGAGTAACTAAATATTTCACTTAATCAATTCTAAAGGTGATCAGTCTTAAGAACGCTTTACGCACAATTTCACACAAGCACACATTTTTATGAAACAATTATAGCAAGTCTAACCCATCCAACCCCGCTAATACCTAACCCGGCTACATCGTAGTCCCTCTAAAAATCTAGCCGCTAGTGGCGTTCATGAACATAATAACAACAATTAACGTAAGAAACAGAATCAAAACCAACAACGATTGACAAAACGAACTCATGATTAAAAAGTTATCAAGAATTCAACAAATCAACAAGATTCGAAATAAATGAAATAGGAAGGAAAAGAGGAAAAGCTATTGTTGGGAGTTCCGGTAGATTGAAGATTTCAAATTCTAATGGAAATAAAAAAACTCTAATGGAAACCTTCTCTCCTATACAAAAGCTCTCCCCAAAAATAAATAAAGATAAAGATGATCCTAAAAAGAGGCTACAAATATGTTTTATAGTTGTTTAGGTCAAAACATCTTCTTGGGCGTATCTGGGCGTTAAAATCTCATCCGACGGCTCTTATTCAGCAAAAAACGGGTTTAACACGCGTAAGGGAAGTGAACCTCGCGGCGCGACACTGTCTTCACGCGGCGTGAGACCAATTTCCACGCATCCCCGCGGCGTGACCACAACGCGACCTTCAGCGCGAGGAGACTCTGTGAAGAAATATTGCTCGTGGAAATCTGAGTCTCGCGGCGGGACATGGCCACGACCTTCAGCGGGAGAGCTCCTTGGAACCTTCGTTTGTCGTCTAACATCGTTTTCTTTGTGATTTGCTCCAATTCAGGTTCGTTTTGCCCAAAAGTGATTCTCTCACGCTCTTTTACCTGTATTGACCTAAAAATGCACTACAAACACATTTACGCCATTAAAACTCTCGGGAACAATCACAATTCAAGCTTAATGGGATCGAATTCGTACATAAAATACGCATTTATCAAATACAAGCGAGAGTTCATTGATAGCTCAACGCGGTGAGTTGAAACCCAATTTTGGCGAATACAAGCGAGAGTTCATTGAAGCCTTAGCCCGACAAGTCAAAACTCGACTTTCACGAATACAAGCGATAGTCCATTGATAGCTCAGCCCGGTGAGTTGAGACCTGACTTTGGAGAATACTGGCGACATTTCATTGACAACTCAACTCGGCTAGTCAAAATTCGACTTTGGCGAATACGTGCAATAATCCATTGACAGCTCAACCCAACAAGTTGGAACCCGACTTTGGCAAATACGAGTGATAGTCCATTGACAGCTCAAATCGGCGAGTTTGAACCCAATTTTGGCGAATGTAAGTGAGTGTTCATTGGCAGCTCAGTCTGGTGAGTTGAAACTTGACTTTGGAGAATACATGAGAGAGTCCATAAGGTCAGTTCGGCGAGTCGAAACCAGACTTAGAAAATACAAGTGAGAGTTCATTGAAAGCTCATTTTGGCGAGTCAGAATTGACTTTGGAAAATACGAGCGAGATTCCATTGATAGTTCAACCTGGCGAGTCAAAACCCGACTTTGGTGAATATGAGCCAGAGTTTATTCACAGCTTGAACTGGCGAATCGAAACCCGATTTTGGCGAATACGAGCGAGAGTTCATCGACAGCTCAGCCCGACGAGTCGAAACTTGACTTCGGCGAATACAAGTGATAGTACATTAACAGCTCAGCTCGGTGAGTCGGAACCCGACTTTAGCGAATACGGGCGAGAGTTCATTGACAGCTCAACTCGGGAGTCGACATTTGACTTTGGTGAATACGAGCGATAATGCATTGATAGCTCAACCCAAAGAGTTCGAACCCGACTTTGATGATTACGAGCGATAGTTCATTGACAGCCTGGCGAGTTGAAACCCAATTTTGGCGAATGCTAGTGAGTGTTCATTGACAACTCAGCCCGGCGAGTTGAAACTCGAGTTTGGCGAATCCATGTGAGGAGAGTCCATTGACAGCTCAGTCCGGCGAGTCGGAACCCGACTTTGGAAAATATGAGTGAGAGTTCATTGACAACTCATTCTGGCGAGTCGAATCCCGACTTTGGAGAATACGAGTGAGAGTTCATTGGCAGCTCAGTTCGGCGAGTCGAAACTCGACTTTGACAAACACGAGCGAGAGTTCATTGTCAGCTCAACCTGTGAAGTCAGAATCTGACTTTGGCGAATACGAGCGAGAGTTCATTAACAGCTTAATCCGTCGAGTCGGAATCCGACTTTGAAAAATACGAGCGATAGTTCATTGACAGCTTAACCCGACGAGTATCTCAATTTTGGAAAATACAAGTGAAAATTATGACAGCTCGACCCGGCGACACGAAATCCAATTGTGACAAATGTCGGGGAGTCCGTCTTTTCCACTTATATATCGGATTGGTGCCGACCCGACAAGTTGTTCTGATAGATTATAAGAAAAAGATTATAAAAAAACTTCAATATATAAAAGGTTTTATTTTTGACACAACATAAGTCATAAATTTCATATGATTAAGAAGAGAACCAGCCAAGAAGAGACGATGGGAAGTTTCGTAGTCGGTAAAGATTGGCTTCCTCCACTCCCGAAGGCAACGCCGATTCTCATTTCCGGGGCCTACACATACGAATTAAGAATTGCTTTTACATTCAAAATTGGCATCAACTTGAGTTGTAGAAGGTAAAATTTGGGCAATTTGTTTTAACAATAACATTTTTTAACAGCGAAAAGAGCACTGTGAGAATTAATTTTTTTACGTACATCGCCAGAGTCTCAGTGAAGCTTCCTTGCCTGTATATCTCGTTGTCGATCCTCTTCACCTCCCTAGGATCCGACTTTGGTGTCGAGTGATCTCGCGATCCTCCTTTTCCATCGCCACCGTGCATTATGTTGTTGTGGTTATAGTTTGCGGTTCCCGACTATTGATGCGACTTTTCGATCGCTCAACAATAAAATTTATTCAGATGTTTTATACGATGAATATAGATAAATATTATGGATTTGAAGCGTGAATCTCAAAATTTCATTAAATGCAAAAAAAAATCTTAAAATGCCGATACTGATTAAAATAAGGCAAAACAGACAATTATAACTATTTATGACAAAGAATGAATTTACTCATATAGCGTTCAGCCGAAATGATAATACAATAAAAATGTCTTTTTTCCAAAAAATACAAGATTCCCAAAAAGCTAAATTCATATGCTTATTTATATTAAATCTCCAAAAAAACCGTTCATCCGTTGTTGTCCACGTGACGTGTAGCTGTCAACTGATGCTTGAATGGAGTCCGCTTCTTTTGAAAAAATGGAAACCCTTCTTATAGGATGATCATGATACTTCCCAAAAATCTCAATTCTTGATCAATGGAGGAACAATATCACCTTTTTTTATCAATAAGATAGTAAAGTAGACGATGGACTCATTTCATACTAGAATCTTTTCCATTTTGAAGACTCTTGAAGAATCTTTTCCATTTTTTGGTTATGTATGGAAAGATAGAAATAAAATGACTACAATTTTGGGTATTCACTTAATCTTGGTGCTTTTCTTCTAGTATTTAAAACTCTTTATTTTGGGGGTGTATACTCTTAGCCCAAGTATTACATTAGTGCTTGAGTAGAAGTTATAGAACTCTTTTTGATAGAAGTAATTCTTTCTTGTAAAGAATCCATTTCGATACTATTAGTAGGTTGATAACCCACAGTCAAAGACATTTTACCAACAAAGCAGATACTTCGAATCCCGCTTGTACCTTAGGGTGAGTAGTCTTTATTTCGATAAGAAAGTCTGACTTCGCCTTAGTGCGATTCACATGCTTTTCTTTTGTTGACAGCATCTCGTCGTCCGGAACGCATCGCAAGTTTAAATAGAAAATTCGGAAAATAAATTAGTAAAGATGGAGCAAATATCTGAAGAAGTAAAAAATCTAACTTATGGAACGATCAGTTATAAGGACTATTGTAGCCGATTTCCCTTTAATTTACTTTGGGCGTGATTGTACTATAAATAGCATTTCTGAATTCCCTCCATCCTTGCGGACCAAAACCCAGACACGTTGCGCTATCTCTCTCTCTACTTTCTCTCTCTTCGATGCTCTGATCAATCTCCAGCTGCACCAAACCGCGAAACCTAAAAATGGCGTTCCTGAGAGGACTTGGATCAGCGAAGAGGAAGATGACCGTTGGCTCGACTCTAGGTTTCCGGCGATGCATCGTCACTACATGCAGAGCCGTGGTTCTACCTCGCTTCGGGGGTCCTGAGGTTCTCGAGCTACGTTCCGACGTCACTGTTCCCGATCTCCGGTCAAGCGAGGTCCTCGTCCGAGCTCGCGCCGTCTCCATCAATCCTCTCGACACGAGAGTGAGTACGATCCTCTCACTCTTCTGCTTGATTCTCTTGCTATCTGAACTATGCGTTATTACGGATCGATTGTGAACTATGAAATTGCATGAAATCAACGATCTCCATATGTTTTACTAGGTTAAAGTGTGATAAGCTGTCGATTCTTGAGACATTATTGGAGTTTTGGAAGCACTTTGTTCGATACAAACACTTTGTGATGCAATTGCATGAAATAAACGATCTCCATATGTTTTACTAGGTTAAGTGTGATAAGCTGTCGATGCTTGAGACATTATTGGAGTTTTGGAAGCACTTTGTTCGATACCTAAAACACATTGTGATTCTGTTTGTTGTGCGAGTGAGACTAGATATATGTATTGACAGTTAAGTTTCGTAGTGGCAGAAAATATGAACATATGTGACTCTTCAGATGCGTTTTCTGGAACTTTAGGGAATCAACATTTAATTGTGACGTGTTCTTTAAATTTGCAAAGAAAATGATGATCTCGAGAGGCTTTTTTTTCTCTAGGTAAACGTTTGACTTTGAATTTTTACATTGTTGATTCTTGATACATAACTAGGGTCTTGGACACACGTTGATTAATTTCTGAGAGAATTGTGTAATTTGTTTGTCGTGATAGTGGGATTATATGGATACACTGCTATTTATAAGCCAGTAAATATGTATTGGCAGCTAAGTTCGGTAGTTGACGAAATTATGAACTTATGTGATTATTTAGATGCGCTCTGGCTATGGCAGATCGCTGTTCGAGCCGCTTCTGCCTCTGATTATGGGGCGTGATGTGAGTGGTGAAGTGGCGGGTGTTGGATCTTCGGTGAAGACTTTTTGTGTCGGACAACAAGTTTTTGGTGCGTTGCATCCCACTGCTGTGAGGGGTACTTATTCTGACTATGCCATTCTATCAGAGGACGAACTTGCTCCGAAACCAGAATCTCTTTCGCACGTGGTAACTACTAGACCCATCTGTTACTTGGCTATAAGTTTTCCTGCCCGTGAATTTTTTGCTCTTTCTATTTTTAAACATGGGATTACCAGGAATTGTTATCCTGTATAGGAAAGTCTATTTAACATTGCGGCTACCCTTTGATTGAGATTTGAGTTTCGGTTTAGGTGTTAAAAGTACACTCAATTAAACGTGTGTATCAGCGTTCCTATATCTGAAAGTTATTTTACTAAAATATTTGTGGTGAAATTAAAAAGCATAAGAGATTGGTCTAGAGGTAAAGGAAAAAGGCTGGAATGCGTGGATAGGCATTAGATTGCCCAGAAAAAAAAAAACGAGGCCCTTGGGTTCATTTACACATGGTTACAACAGAATAATAATGATATAGGACTAGGGGACCTAAATATGAATAGGAATTTTATGGATGCACATGTCAGTGAGCCATATACTCACCTTATTTTCTTTATCTGTTGTTGAATTCGTACTCTTGCTTCATGCTACCTGATTTTCCTTAGGAGGCAAGCGCAATTCCCTTTGCTGCGCTGACAGCATGGCGTGCTCTGAAAAGTACAGCTCGTATATCGGACGGGTATGTTTGTACAAAAATGATTCTGCGTCTGATTCATATTTGTTAAATCCCTGTGCTGTGTCTGGTGACGAATAGTTGGTTGTTTCTCTTGTCCGTATGTATATATAAATTCCGTATCTCAGACAAAGACTATTAGTTGTTGGTGGCGGAGGAGCAGTAGGTTTTGCTGCAATACAGCTTGCTGTTGCAGCCGGTTGCCATGTTTCTACTACATGCGGAACTCAAAGTGTTGACCGGGCATTAGCTGCTGGGTCTGAGCAGGCCGTGGACTATACAACCCAGGTATTATAACTAGTTATTTTTCCTTTTGCTCTGTGATGTTCAAATAAAGCATAGGGAAACATCTTCAATTTGCACAAGGGAACAATGAAAGCTTGCTTTTGAGTTAACGACAAACGACATAGCAGGATCCGGAAAAGGTGATACGGGGAAAGTTCGACGCTGTGTTAGACACGATTGGCCATCCAGAGACGGAACGAATAGGGATACATTTTTTGAAGAGAGGAGGACACTACATGACTCTTCAGGTAAGGACTCGAAGCTTGTTAAGTGTCCCGATTTGTTGTCCTTTAATTTTTCTGCAATGAACGGTAACGAGTTTCTCTAATTCACTTCTTTCTGTGTTTTTTCTCTGCATGGTGTATTAGGGGGAGGCAGCTTCAATGGCAGATAGGTATGGACTTGCTGTTGGGATTCCACTAGCTCAGGCCATGCTCTTGAAGAAACAGCTCCAATACCGACTCTCAAATGGAATAGGTAATACCCTATCAAGATAATCGGTTTTTGATTCTTGTTTTATCGGCTCAAATATGCATCGATGTCCCGTCATTTTTTCTAAGTATAAAAATAGAAAATTTATGTACACGTTGTCATGGGGACGAATTGGATTGGGTGTAATAAATAAAAAAAAACTGGAAGCTATTTGATTATAGCTAAAACTGTTGTTTAGATACCGAGGATTTTCATCAAATTGCCATGACTAAGTAAAGTTAGTGACAAGTGTCAGATGATCAATTGTGTTAAATGTAATTTTTATTCCAGTTCTCATGGCCTTCCTTCTCTGCATAAACTACTGTGCTATCTTAATCTTAGGAACACACGTAACACTTGTTTGTGAGCTTACCACCATGTGAGAGTTGACACATACTGCTTTTTGATGGTGTAGAATACTCGTGGACTTACATGAGAGCCGACTCAGAGGGTTTGCATGAGATGCGACGGCTTTCAGAAGCTGGAAAGCTGAAAATACCGGTTGAGAAAACATTTCCCATCTCACAAGTAAGAGAAGCTCACGAGGCAAAAGACAAAAAGCATATACCGGGCAAAGTTGTGCTGGAACTGGACTGATGAAAGATATAGAGGTGTGTTTTTGCAACCATGTCTTTCTTTTTTCTTCATCAGGACTTGGCACTTTGTATTAGAAAAACCCAAGTATGAGTTACAGTTTGTTATATGTAAATCTCCGGACAATGTTTTGTTCGCTGTTACACATTTCAATAGAGACCTGGGAATTCCCTCGCGTGGTCAGAGTTTGTTAGCATTTTCAACCCTCTTTAATAATGTTTCTTATGTGAAGTGAAGATTTTCTTAACCTTGGTTTATCAGGATATATCTTGTTCTAAAGAACGACCCATTTAATTATCATTGATAAAGTAAGTTCAAGTTAGAACCAAATTGTCTTATTATCATCAAGATGTTTCGCAGCTGCAGTAAAGCGAGCCGGAATTAAAATAGCAATAATCAAGGTGGTTATTTGTCGCCCAGTAACCTGCGCTATTTATTTTTGGTACATTAATTATAACAACGAACAGTTTATTAAATTAGGTCTCTCATCCCATCAGAATTGAATCCTTTTGTAGGCCTTATCCTTAATTGGCTTGTTGGTCGTGGAGACTCTGGCAATGGACCACCTGAGCTTTTACTATTAAAACTGGAGATATTTAAATTTAAGTCTTAAAAAATCGGAGAAATATGAGTAATGGACTCATTAGTTGAATGAAAATTAATAAACATGTGATAAATTCGGACGAAAATGCTTTTTAATACTTCAAATAAAATTATATTTTTCCTCATTTTACTCTTTGTCATTCTATAAAAGAATTGAACCCTCAATGACAAAATTCTGATAAGATACGAGTGTTTTGACGATATGCGAAAAAAACATAAAGCGTGTAACTTACTATTTTTTGGTGATGTCAATGAATTTACTTGATATTTCGACCAAACTGTTTTATTTTAATCTCTTATCATTGGAGAAGGTTATAGTTTATTGAAATTTACCGAACTAATTAAAACTAAAATAAATAGAGTAAACACAAATTATTTATAGCAACATCGACTGCTAAAAGAGTAATTACTTTTTATTCAAATAGAATAACTTACAAGGAATTAAAATAGCTTATAAATATGGGATAAGTAGTAATATAGCACTTTGAAACGTATTAATTGTTATATAGCCATTAATCAAAATAAATCTCTATATATTAACTAAACATGTAACTCACTAACACCAATTACTAGCAGTCACGTCACAATAAATGAATATTTACTAAAAAAAAAAAAACCAAACAACAACATTAATGTTTTATTTGGTTATTTAGAGCATTTTTTGTATAAATATTATCATGGTTTATCGTATTTTGTCGAAATTTATCATAATTTATTTGAATTAAAAGCAACGATGAATCTTTTTGTAGTTGTTGTTAGGATGGTGTCTTTGTTTGTTTACTTACAAGGAATTAAGATAGCTTATAAATATTATCATGGTTTATTGTAATTTGTCGAAATTTATTATAATTTATTTGAATAAAAAGCAATGATGAATCTTTTGTAGTTGTTAGGATCGTGTCTTTGTTTGTTTCATTTATTAGTTTCAATAAATTTGTGATGAAATTGAATTATTTTTTTAGGATAGAGTTAAGAATAAATTTATTGTTAAAATTTTAAGTCAAATTCGTTGGCATTGTAACTATCGTCATAGAATAATAATATAAAATATGTAGGTTCTCTTCTATCTATCGTCAAAAACACTTGTATTTGATCAAATTTTGTGGATGAGAAAAAAAATATGAGTTTATTTGAATAATAAATATGAAAACTCAAAAGTATTGAGGTATCAAACCCTCAATTTAACGAGGAGTTGGAAATTATTTTTTTCCGAACTAAATTAAATTTTTTAATATTATTCATAACTAATCTTTACATTTTTCTATTTGTAGGATTCGTAAAATTGAAATTGCTCTATTAATTCGTATGGGAATTATACACCTTTATAAGAGCTTCTCCAAAAGTCCGGCAAAAACACTAAATATGGTGTTAAATTTGCTCTAATGACAGTGTATATCCATTAACAAATTTGCTCTAAATTTGGTGCTAAAAATATATCAAATTTAATCTATAATTGGAGATGGCCTAACAAATTTGCTCTAAATTTGGTGCTAAAAATATATCAAATTTAATGTCTATAGTTGGAGATGGCCTAAGGCACGGCAGTTTTTGCCAGTTTCTTAATCCCCAAACCTAACCTCACCAATGCTCATTGTCACCTTTGACCTTAATAAATACCGTTGCATGAAAATTTAAAACGCAAAAGATAATTTTAATAACTACATTCACAGTTGGCTGAATTTACTTTGCAAGTGCAACTAGTTTAGTGGGTTTGTCAGAGATTAGGCCCTAATTCAGGAGTCTAAGAGTCCATATTAGTTCTGAAAAGGTGGAAAGAAAAAGAAGGAGAAGAAATATTGTATACTTAATATATCCTTTTCAATAGTTGTTTTGTCTGCTTGTGGTGGAAATATTGGTCAAATCTCTTTTCTTTTTCATGAATGAGAACGACCAAAGCTTGACCCACTTATTATTTTCTCTATAATTTCCCTTTGAAGTTTGGGCATTTTGACTCTGCTGAGTCTTGCATCTGGGCTTGTTAATTATAAAAATATTAGAAAAAGGTCTCGAGCTAGCGATTTCCTGCGGAAAGCAACACGCAATAGAATATGGGTCAACCAATTATATCGACACAAGCTGGAAAAGTTAGTTCACTTCAGTTAACAATTTTTTTTCTTTTCATAACAATATCTCAAAGTATGTTTGGATAACCTTAGGAAAAAAAATTATATCGAAGGCACACTATTGTAATGATCCTTTCCTTGCCCATGTAAACTAATTTAAACTTAATTTTTCACAAATTTAGTTTGCCTTATATATGTGCAATGCAATGATATATAGCCTTGTTTTCTCGAGAACCAGTTCCGAACCACGTGGTATCTGCTGTAGATAATTATTTCTCGAGTAATTATTTAATTGCAAAAGAGAAATAAAGAATGGGATTAATATCTTCTTGAACATGCGCAGTCTCTGCCAACGAGGCATTTGGCTGTTCGATCGAACATCTTAAATCTACGCGCTCAAAAGACATACACATCTACGAAAATGCGGCTTAAATGAAACGGCGTGTTGGCACGCTCTAGCTTTAGCGCGTTGGTCTAACCAAGTGTTGAGAAGGCGAACGATCATGATTATTATCGCGGTCACGTGCCATCCTTTGGATTCTTTTCTGTTTTTTACGACCCCGCCATGTGACCACTTTCACAAAAAGGCATGTTTTCCACTTTAATATCGAAATTGCCATTTTTGTCATTTTACATAGCAAGGGCCAAGGAGTATAGGAAAATAGAAAAAACGGCTAGTCTAGTCGAAAGAAAGAGAAAAACTAAAAAGACACAGACACGGATGGTATTTGATGATCTTCCCAAGGAAAGCATTTTTTATTTATTTTTTAATTGGGAAAATTATGACAAAAATGCTGAAAGTTTGTCTTAGAAGTTATTTATATACTTTTTAAACAAATATTCACCGTAAAAAATCTAATATCAAGTTTTAGTCATTTCCTAAGTATTTCGATTTCGATTGTCAAATTCAAACGGAAGTCCACGTGAAGCCTAAGATTTCATAAAACATAAATGCATGTGCTTTGACAATAAAAACATAAAAATTAAGCAATAACTAAACTAAATGTTGCCATAAATGAAAAAAATATATTAAATGTTAAAAAGACAAAAGACATTTTAATTTCCTTTAATTATTAGTTTTATTTAAAGTGAGAAAATATAAAACAAATTAACTAAACTAATTCGCAGTCACTTTCGAGAACAGTAAAATGACGCTTAAAAATGAACGAGCGCAAGCAGACGATGACTTCGAGAAGATTTACACATCAATATAATGTTGTGATTCGACGTATTTTTTAGCATGATCTAATTATAAACGACGAACCTTCTATTGCGTGAAAGTGCAAATTTGAAAAATTCAAGGATGGAGAACCTCTATTGATTTATTTTCTTATTGAAAATTATATAATTACTATTCAATCAATTGTAAGAAAAATATTTAAGTCTATTTGAGTTGTTCATGCGAACTTCTGTTTTCAAACTAGAGGAGAAGTATCTACGACGTAACTAATACATATATCAAGTATTTGTTTGATTAATAAAATAATATATAAGTAAAATTTGGATATGAAGCTTTTTTAAAACTATTTTTTTATTTTATTTAATGCTTTGTGTGGTGTGTTTGATTTTGCTGACCATGCTTTCACGATGACCCACCTATAGTGTTGCACAACACCATTTTATATCTATACGATATTTTTTTTTGAAATTAATATTATCTATACAATATGATGTGACACAATCTAGTCTTCTAGTTGTGACTTCGATGCAATTGGGCAAAAAAATATGGGGTTTGTAGTTTAGGAAAAACGACGAGACACCTTTTGAGCAAGTGAAATAAAGTTAGGCCTTAAAAAAGAAATTAAAGTATGATGTAGTGGTACATTTATGTGTATGATTTTTTTCAACGTCGAGAAAATAGCTTTTTTTTTTTAGGAATGAGAAAATAGCTTTTTCTCATAAATTTATAGACTCTCATAAATCATAATATCTGCAAATAAAAGTAATAAATTAAACGTTGAGTAACTTTAGGACGTGTTATTCCTTTGTTTTGACAAGGAAATTAGATCGACCTTTTCTTTTGTCCAACTTTCTCTCTTTTTTAAGGTAGAGTGTGACAAATATTATGTTATATATGTTTGTGTATTTATATAAAGTGGGTCGAAAAAATATAAAATACACATGATTTGTATTTTATAAACACTTTTGTTGTAACAGCTCTCCAACATCTTTTGTTCTAAATGAATACTTTTTTCTAGCTTTTGGTTACTAAAAAGTCCCATGCATGCAGAGACTTGCACAAAAACCATTGTTTTCTTTTTAAGAAAATTAATTGTTAGTAGGGCAAAGCATTTTTGCGACGCTTGTAACTTTAAATTATGGCATACACATCACATGATTTGGAGAAAGAAAAATCACTAACGAAGAGAAAATAAAAGATAGGAGATTTTATAACAAAGCCAAAAAAACACTGATAATTATTTATCCATTATTCTATCGTAAAAGAAAAATACAAACTAGTCAAAATCATAAGGGTATTACGGGGATTCAGAAAAAAGATAACGACACTCCTCACTATTCTTTTATCCGTATTTATTTTTATAGTATTTTATAACTTTTTCGCCAATGTTGTATTCCATTTCCAATGAGCACAAATGAAAGCACGAACAAAAGAACAAAAAACATGGCATAAGAAAGAAAGGAAAAAGTGAGTGAGTTAATAAATGAATGATATTGAGTGAGCGAGTGATTGATTTGAGGAATAACAAGCTTTTATTCGTTTAGCAATGGAACCTTCAACAAGCTCTAGTAATGGCGGTGGTGGTGGTACGAGCGAGCTCTTCATCTGCTTCACTTCACGAATCTCTTCCATGAAGAAGCTCACCTCATCAAACTCCGGCAACTCAAAGTCTCTCCTCAGCCCCGCCCGGAGCTCCCAAATCTCGCTCTCGTCCTCCCTCAGCCGCCGCCTCCGATCCAGCGGAAGCCTCAGAGGCGGTGCGTCGCCGATGTTCCCCGCCGGGAAGAAGAGATCCGGCGCCGCCGCGTTCGAGAATCCGGAGCCTTCCTCTCCCAAGGTCACCTGCATCGGCCAGGTTAGGGTTAAGTCCAAGGCGAAGAAGAAGAACAAGAGCCAGCACCACCAGAGCAATAACGCCGCCGTGGCGAGGTGTAGGAGGTCGCTCTCCGGCGAGGCGAGCTTCCGGCGGTCGGAGCGGGAGAAGTCGAGCGGGCGGCGGTGGGTGACGATGTGCGACGCGCTGAGGCTAAGCTGCCTGGTTCCGTCGTGCCGGAGCAGTAAGAAGAAGGAGGAAGGGAGGTCGTGCGGCGCGGTGCTGGCGCGGTGGCTTGTGGCGGACGGGAAGGGCGGGAGGAGAGAGATCGAGCTGGTTATGGCGGCTGAGGATCGATCGGAGAAGAGGATGACGAAGCAGAGAGAGCTAGAGCGGGAAGAGGAAGAGGATGTTCGCTCGGAGGAAGAACGCGATCGCGAGGCGGCGGTGATGGTGGTGGAGAGGAGCGGCAGCTTGAAGAGGAGAGTGTTGGAAGGGATCGAGTTCCGAGAGTTCGCCGCCGATCGTGACGATATTGGCGGAGGAGACCAGAAAGCTAGGGTTAGCTTGTGCGTTCCGCCGAAGAACGCTCTTCTTCTGATGCGGTGCAGATCTGATCCGGTCAAGATGGCCGCTCTCGCCTCCAGGTTCTACGACTGCGATGACGATGATGATGATGAGATCATCAATCGGAGCAGTATAAACAACGATGTCCAAGACGAAGAAGAAGAGACTGATGAAGACTCGGAAGTAGAAGAAGAGCAGGATTTGGTCAAAGAAGAACCTACAAATATGCTAGTCGTTGAAGAAGAAGAAGAAGAGCCGGTTCTGGTCAAAGAAGAAGAAGAAAAAGGAGAGAATGAGACTGAGACGATTAAAGAAAAAGAAGAAGAAATGGCGGATGAAATGCAAGCAGTAATAATAGTGGACGAGTCCAGCACGGATCAACCGAATGCTGTTCTAGAAGAAGATTCCGAAGAAGAAGAGAACATGTTCAGGTTGCTTTACGAAGAAGAAGAAAAGGAAGAGGAAGATATGGTGGTTGTTGAAGCTGAAGAAGTCAAGGAAGATGAAGAACTGGAGAGAGATAGTGCAGAGGAGTACTCCACGGCGGCGCCGGAAAAAGAAGAAAGAGAGAGCGGTGGTTTGCCGGATTGTCTGCTTCTGATGATGTGCGAGCCGAAGCTATCAATGGAGGTATCGAAGGAGACGTGGATTCGCACCACCGACTTCGTACGGTGGCTGCCGGAGCGCCGCCGCAATAACAAGAAGCCAATAACCAAAGCCGCTCTCCCGCCAAAACCTCCCTCAACCGTGCTTCTCCAGCCGCCGAGATCCTCCTGCTCCTCCGTCGCCGCCGCCGGAGCTAAGCCCTACGAGCCGTTCCTCACGCGCTGCAAATCCGAGCCGAGAAAGTCTCCGGTGACCGTACAACCCCTCGAACCTTTCTGGAAAGCCGGAAAGCATGATTCCGGCCACCACCGCGCGTCCGCCGGAATCGGCGTCTGAGCCTCTCTAGCGTTTATATTAATTTTTTTTAGTTTAATTTTTTTTTTTACCAGGAAAAAAAGAAATATTATTTCATAAAAAAATGTGATGTAAGCAGAGTGGGTAATGAAAACTGGAGAAGCGTGTATGGGTTTTGAGTTGTTTGTTGTTCCAGACTACACTGCAGTAGGTTTTGCAGACCAACTGGCTTATTAGGTTTTCATTTTATTTTTATTGTAATTTTGTATGATGTATATTTTCAGTTTAATGATATCAATATATTCTTTTCATTATTTTGCTTTATGGTTGTTGAGATTTTAATTGGAAAAGCAGTGATTGGGTACAGTAAAAATCAGTTTCCAAGTACTGTGCTTGGTTGTCCCGTTGGAATTTTGTGGCGAAAAAGATATATAAGAAATAAGTCAACAGTAATTTTCTTGATCGTATTGTTGACACGTGCTTGAAGTGTGATGAGTCACTCATCCATTTTACACGAATATGGAATGATAAGTGTTTGATGATTTTTTTAAGCTTAAAAAAAGGGTGATGATTTTTTTTGCATATTTATTAATTTTTTTTTTATAGTGGGGTCGACTCGTTCATGATGATGCGGATACACAGAGACCGTTCATAATTATGTGACAAATTTGAAAGGGATTTCATAAGATTTTTGTAGTCCAATCGTCGTCACACAATAATCCTACCAAGAAAGAGACACTCTAAGCTAAAGTGGTCTGTTTTGAGCCATTTTTTAGCGTTTGATTTATTCATGTTTAAGATAAGATGATAATACCATAATACTATTCATGGAAGCTTTTTGTAGCAAATAATTGAAATGCATTTGGCCACATGCCATGTACAATTGCAATTGTCTATATTCTTAGTTCTCACTCACTCCGATCTAGGCTAAGGGCAATGTGTACTTGTCATTTATATATAACAAGCAAAAATACATGGAATTTGTTGTGAATGGTCTAATGTATCTTATTTGAAATTGTTAAAATAAGTGTTAATTGCTTAATATATTTTATTTGAAATTGATAATATATTTTTAATGAAAAAGATGATAACTAAAAATCACACAATTTTTTTTTTATAATTTTAATTAATAATATAAGCTATAGTTATGTTGAATTTTATCAGTGACGTATCATACAAATAAACCCGAAAATCAAAATTAAATTTGTTGATATCATAAATAATTATTACATATTTTTAATTTTTTTTTAAAAAGGATAGAGCAGAAATTGGGGTAGATTTATTTGCTTCATTTTATTTTTCTTTGTATTAATTTCTTGCAGCAGAAGTTGAAATAGATAAAAAAAATATGTGGAAAAGAAAAAAGTTGATATATCTAATGAGTTTAACTCAAGACGTACAGAGATTTCCAGAAAGTGAATGATTAATAATGAAATTTTATTAATGTGTAGAGTAATTCTGTAATTTTATAAGGTATATGGTGTCAATCCGTAAGTTGTAGAGAATTTTACATGATAATTTTGGATGTATTTTATCATTTTAATTTCAATGGCATTTGTAATTTTAAGCAATTATATGGATAAATAAATAATTTTACAATGAATAGTAAAATATCTCTAGATAAATAGTGTTTTTTAGGTTTTCTTTATATATATAATAATGGATTCAGAATTAAGATCCCCTTTTTAAAACTACAATTTCGAAACTTTAACAAATTAAATCCGGATTGAGAAAACGATCAAATTTAAATATTAATACAAACATGACATTACAATAGTAGGCATACTTAAATAAATTTATTATGCATACTATCAACTATGGGAAGATAAGCTATCATGTTTGATTATAAACGGATTAAATGACAAAAGAAAAAGGTAAACTTTATCATAAATAATTCGTACTTTATAACACAATTTATTAGGGAATTATGCATAAAACTATGAAGAAAGAAAAAATTTAGGCAACAAGGAAATGTTTTACGTTTTGCAAGATTTGAACCCGCTCGGACACACAAACAAAAGATAAATAATTGGTTGTATAATTGGATTTTTTTTTGTTCCTCTTTAGTACCAGGTATTTCTCTTGTAGTTCAGCGAATATTACAAATGTGACAGACCCATCTATGAGGATATTTTTCAACTTGAGAACTTGATTAAATTGCCTCATTATCATCCACGTTGGTCATAGAAACTGGAGACAAGTCATCTTCAATTCATGATTGGGTTCACAGATAGCACATGTGCTTTCATGTGGACATACACTCGAGCAAATTTTGTTGGTCAAAAAATATATCCCACAAGAATGTCAAGTGTCAAAACATTTATTGGTAAAAGAATCACTGACCAGCTGTGTCCCTTCTGTTTTATTTTCATCAACATCAGTATATGCTTAAAAGTTAAACCAGCATGAAATGCTTATTTACCTTATTCATCTATGTGATCTGTGACTATTTTAGGTCATGTTAAGTAGTTTTGATTTACTTGGCAGAGATCAACAAATATTATAATAAACATATGGACATTTCCTTTCCAATTCCATGTCAATTCTCTACAACTCAACAATTAAATACAAAGAAAGATACAAAAAAAAAACCTGTCAGACTGCTTCAACATCACTGTGAATTGTCCGAACTTTGATTCTCTTTGTCGTCGGTTTTGTTTGAAGGGGTCTCGGCCGTCAAAGTCTCTTCATCTTTGGTCGGAGTTTGATCGCCTTTTGGTTCTTCCGAGATAGATCTTATGGCAAGCTGACCCGCGTAAAGGAACAAGCCAAGGGAGTTTAAGCCGAAGACAAATGTTGCAAGGTAACACAATCCATTGATAATAGTCCTGCAAGTAAAAAACATTGCAAATTCATTTGAGATTCTTTTACGGAAGAAAAACAACAATTCGTTCTGTAAAGGTAAAGTACCTTACGGTTATCGTAATTTGACGGACCTGAAAGGAACAAACGTGCAGTGTTAGACTACATTTTCAAGTAGAAGAGGGTTTTGAGTTCAAGTGTGTATGGATGTTTCTACGAGGAACATATGAAAAGACGAATCTTTGTAGGCAAAAAGTACGATAGCATGAATAGGATTATGTTCAGATATGCTATAACACATTTTTATCTTCTCATAAAACCCAACAGAGTCACAATAACAAACTTATATGTAAACCCTTATAGCAGCAATATCTAGTTCAAACATGTGGTTTGATCAGATCTTAAGACCGCAAGCAACTCATGCAGCTCGTGTGAGTCAAGCCTGTATTTTAGTTAGTCCTGTTCTTTTATGTAGATTTTATAAGTGAGTGTAAGCTGATATTTTATGTAGCATAAATAGAATATCAGCAGTCTAAAATCGGCTAGAGAAACACTTGAACCAGAAAACATAAACACTTGAGAAGAGAACGCTTTATTTAGGTTTGTATGTTTGTCATTGTGTTTGTACTGAGATCGTTTTTCGATCTGAAGATATTGAAGAGAGGAACAAAGCTGAACGTAGATCATTTAAACTTGAACCAGGGTAAATTTGAGTTTTGGTTTTCATTCTCATTATTGCATTTATGGGTGTTCGAGTTCCTTGCTGGAATCAAGAAAACCAGTCCTTTTGGCTAGTGTTTGATTTCTGGTTACTACAAAACAGAGTCCAAGAATTGGTACAGATAAATTATGATTATGCATTGTATGTAACTATGTCTTAAAAGTTTTCAAATACAGTGAGTGGGGAGGGCTATCCCTACGAAACTTGGCATCTTAACCCTATCAAAGGAAATCGATTAAGGTATGCACGGAAGCTGGAAACGTTAATGAGAATCCATTCTTTTTCTCTACTGTTTCGATGGAGGAAATTCGAGGCAATTTTTGTTTATTTATTTGTTTTATTTTTGGGGAAATTTAACCGGGAAGTGTATAATTAAAATAAAAGATCAGGAATATAAATGGAAAGTGAAAAATCATGCAAATTTGCACATTCGGCAACCGTATGTGTGTCTTGCTTCTCCTTCCCTAAAAATTTAATTGATTCTTTCTTGCATCTTCCATGTAATAAAAGTTCCGATGAAAGAACCATACAATGGAGGAAGCAGGGAATGAGGATTGAGGTTCTTACAGAAAAATTATCGGAGATGGTCTGGCGATTGAGAGAAGTCTCGACAGTGGTGGCGAACTTGTAAAGAATGAGAGCGATTACTCCGGCGGAAACTGCCCCAAGAAACGCCTGAACAGGCGACGGAGGTCCCTTCGATTCCCCGGAAGGCGTCGACGGAGCCATCGCTTTCAATGTTTCCATCGCCTCTTCCTGTATCGACTTCTTGACTCCCGCCGATCTAAATTGCTACACATTACCATCATCAATTCAATTTCAATTCTAATTCCAACTCAAACCAGTCCAATCTCGCTTTTTTGTTTTTTGCTCTATAATTAATCAATTACAACCTAACCAGGCCAATCTCACATCTCTTTTTGCACCAACAACTAATAAAGTCCATTCCAACCACGCCAATGTCACAATTCTTTTGCCCTAAAATTAATCAAATTCTATTCCAACCAGGCCAATCTCACACTTCTTTTTGCATAAAAAACTAATCAATTCCATTCCAACCAGGCTAATGTCAGATTCCCTGAAATGAGTTGATTACATCCCAACCAGGAAAATCTCACATTTCTTTTTGCCTTAAAACTAATCGATTCCATTCCAAGCAGGCCAATCTCACAGTTTGTTTGCCCCAAAATTTATCAATTCAATTCCTACGAGGCCGAGCTTACACTTCTCTTAATCTAAACTTTAATTAAAGAACCAAACAAGATGTGGTGGAGAAGAGAGAAGATAGTGTACGAGTTCTTTGGCGCGGCGAGCGCGGCGACGAAGTGACCGGAAAAGGAAGATTGAGATGGCTCCGGTGAGAAGGACGCTGGTGGCGACCTGAATCGGAGAAGCATCGTCGTCGGTGGAGAAAATCGGGTCGGTCGGTTGAAACAGCTGAACAGGACCATCGTCCTCCGCCGCTGAAACTACCACCGTCGGACATGGCCTGGTTCGCCGGAGAGCGAGTGGCGCGTGGGAGAAGTTGAGGGAAGGAGAAAGGAACAAGCGGTGACTGTGGTGGTGATTGGGGTGAAGAAGATGATGATGAGAATGTGGCAATTTGCCGGTGATTTGTTGGAATTGGGACTTCAACATTTGAGCGAATTCTTTCACTCACAATATATCTATCTAGTGTGAGTGGAAATGAAGTGGACTTTTTTGGTGGGAAATAAAAGGATTAAAGATATTTATTGTATAGTTCATACTTCATACTTCATTCGTGCCGGGTTTTTTAGTTGTCGTTTCGCGGACAAAAGAAGACGGAAAATGACAGAATATATTCAACATTTTATACCTTAATAAATAATAATATATTTATACATATTCTGGTGAGAATGCACAATCAAAACACTTCTAGCCGAACAACTCAACACAAACAGAAACAAATATGAATGCAAAAAGAATGGACACGCGATATACTGTGCTTCGGTGTAATTCGCACACCTACATGCACGTTTGATTTCCGCTGACGAAACCCGCTGACGGTCGGTAAACTCACACTTTTTTTAAGATATTTACAAAAAGAGTTTCAGATCTGTACATCCAACCAATAAATATAACACGACAACAACTCTATACAACAATCACTAATTACCGTTACTAAACCATATTGCCACTGTAGTATCTCAAATTTCTCAATGTACAAGAGAAGAACATGAAACCCTAAACAATATCAAGAAGCAGGCTAACCGAGAAGAGGACTCGGTTATTAACATAATACAACAATTTCTTTTCTATTTATATGACAGGGCACATGTGGCATAAAAACGACACACTAGCGTCACTCCCAAACGACGCTTCAAGTGTCTGTCGTTTCTTCACCAACCTTCACCACTAATCATACTTGGGCCAGATTATCATTTAGGTTTCAAAACTTCTACGATTTTCCACTTTGAAGATCAAATGTGAGTCTCCCAAGAATAACCATTCACCTTGCTCGACGTCACTTTCATTGCTCACCTGAATCACTTGATGAATAACAAGTTCAAGCATGTGCTCAAACTTGGTACAGTGACTACCTTTGTTCCCATATCCGCTGAGTTGTCTTCTATTGGGATTTTCTTCAAATATATAACACCTCCAGCAACCAGATCTTTCATGAAGTTATATCGAATTTCCACATGCTCCGTTCTCTCGTGATGCACAAGATTTCGACTGAGGTGTATTGCGCTTTGCGTTGGTGATTGATGCACCTTATCAACCATATTAAATGCGAAAAATAATTAATTGCACTCACAATAACCAATTAATAATTGTGATTTCTAAACAAGATCTAGATTTATTAATTTAATTTAATTATGAAAGTAATTCAGCAGCCATTAATTGAAAAAGGCGATCAGAACACTTACATTGATTTTGACTCAGCTACAGAATACTCCAATTCAATACCCGTTCCGTCTTCAAGCTTTCACAACTCATTCGTCTGATTTGGTACTCGAGGATGAAACCATAGTCTTCCGAAACGTAATCTCCGAGATGAATAAGAATAATGAGTGGGCACTATCGATATCTCACTTAGATCTCGAAACCAAATTGTTTCAGGATCTCGCTCTTACTATTTAGGATTGAAATTAGCAATTTCGGAGAATATGGGAAGCATCAAATTTACTTCTTTGAAAACCAATCCTGATCACAAATTAAACATCTTATACCATTGACGAGGTGACCGTTTTAAACCATACAATAATTTATGCAATAAACACACAAAGTCAGAATGATTTTTATCAAAATAGCCCTTGGGCAGAGACATGTAAATAGTTTCTCAGAGGTCACCATGTAAAAATGCAGTTTTAATATCCATTTATTCTACCTCAAGATCCACGTAAAAATGCATAACGTTCATTGGGTCTCTCTGAAACCCGCTCGAGTCACCTTCTACTTCAATTTGAGTCTCTGGATTCGAGCCTACTGGTGTCGTCGAGTTTAGCTTCGTCGAATTCTTCTGTTGATAAGTCTTCCCTCAATTCCAATTTCGTCAGATTCGATTTCAGGAAATAAGGTATTTTATATAAGGGTTCAATCATTAATCATATTTGCACGTATATTTTGCCACTTAACCAACGTTTAATAAATAATTAGTAGCAATCATAACTTATGTTGGTTTCATGAACTATATAATACCGAAAATATTATACTACGACGAAGATGAAACGGAAAAGAAGATAAAGAGGAATATAAGTAGAGTATACCTGAAATTATATTAGTGTTGAAATAGAGTATATTTCTGACTGAGATTAAAAGTTCAAAAAATTGTATAAGATCCAATCTCTTCGAAAGTACATTATTTCATGTTACCACTTTTGTATATTCGTAAAAAGAAGCATTATACAGTACATGATACAAAGGGCAAAAAAATTGATTCGCAGATATAAATAGAACGCTTTTAGCATTCCATGCGAACATTCGTGGCTACAGATCTAGCCCAAAACTTAATTTGGGCCTTCATGTCTTCGGAAGATCTACTCAAGGCCCAATTGGGAGCTGGAGAAACACAGCTTTGGATGGTCCAAGCCTCTGAGAGATAAGGCCTCTTCATCTTATTTTGGCCCAAGTCCAAATCGCCGTCTTCTTTCTTTTGATTCAGCCCAGGAAGAATGTTGTACACTTTTGGGCTTAGCAAGTGCTTTTTGTCGAACGAAAACCCCAAGTCCTTGAATCCTTGCACTTCTTCGATTTCAAGCTCACTCGCGCTTTTCCTCAACGTCTTGCTATTTAGATATCTTCGTCTCATTTCTTTTGACCCATCCGTACTTGTTTTTATTGCAATTCCACCCTTCGAATTCGCGTTTCTTGGTGGCCTATACCTCAAATCTCCCTGTAATTCAATTCATTCACTCGTTACATTAAAAACCTAATAAACTAGGTGACATATTCAATATTGAGTTTTCTTTTGAACTCATCACTACTATGTATTTTTGTTGTGTTGTTCTTGAATTACACAGGCGAATAAGAATCAACATTGAAAGACTCCGAAAATTTAAATTGATTTATTTCTAGTGACTGCAAAAAAGTTGAATATGTGAAATTGAAAGAGAGTTATTTTACCTTGTGAATTTGCCTGGGAGGCAAGAGTTGATGATGATCATGATTATCCAGACCAGCGATATCGACGTCTCTCATGGAACTAGGCAGAGTCTGAGTCCTCGTCAGCATTTTATTGCTCGTCGTTTCCTTGCCCGGCAAGTCATCCTCTCCTTCTCTTTCCGTCTCTTCTAATATTGCTTGTTCCACCAGAATCCCTAGATTCTCCGGCAGAGACGGTGCTCGGACCAAACTGCTCCGCCGAGGCGAGTCGCTCTGCTTCTTCTTCTCGCTCTCGATAATCTTATTACTAATATCGACAATAATATTGTTATTCATTTTTGTTGCAGAAGAAGAACAAGGACAAGGATCGGAAAAGCAACGAGTCATGAAGCCCTTGCTGTTATTTGCTGGTTTAGGAGTGATTATTAGCAAGTTTCTGAAGAACCAAGACTCCTCTAAGAGATCATCAATCGCTTCCATTACAAATATTATTATTATTATTATCTTTATGAAGAAGAAGAAAATAGCGAATTATATACGAAGGGCGATATTACAGAAGCTGTATCAAACTGGCTTGACAGAGAGAGAAGATTGGAGAAACCATGTGCGTATTTTACATGGAAATTAATGGTTGGATTTTCAGTAGGAAATTAAATGTATTTGAACACCGAAAATTAAAAACATAATATTATTATTATTAGTACTATTAAATTTGAGGAGTGAAAGTTAGAATCAATAACTGCTTATTATGCGGATGACAGAGTCATGCCAGCAAGCACTCCATGTGATTTCCTCTTTTTGTTTACGTAACAAATATATATTTATATTGTTATATGTAAATATATTGAACGCTGATCAAATTTTGGCGTGGATATCGGATATAACAGACTTTCAACCAATTTTTCTTTTAAATTTAGTTAGTGATTTGGTTCATATAAACGAGCTGGAAGAATAAAAGAAAGAAAAAACAAACAGTATGTCGTTTTGGTCAAATTGATTTTCTTCTTTGGGTAACATATATTTAAATTAAATGTGGAATAAAACTATATAAGAGTTGTTCTGAAATTCTTTGTTTCAATTATTATTTTGTCCTTCTTTCTTGCATATAATGACACTTAAATAAGTAAATAAATAAAACAAAAAGTTCTGGAAAGTCCTATATTATTTTATGGTAAAAGGACAATAAGTTATTTTTTTCTCATTTTTTTTCGGTGGGCAGTGAAGAGGCCTGATTTGTATTTTACTGGAAAAAGATAGATCTTAAGTCACAACTATATAGATTTGCAGCAGTACATGTCTATCACTAAATTGGATAGTTGATCAGTACAATAAAGTAAGAAATAAATAATAATTTTAACTTTAACCATATATAGAAAACAATGTTTCTTTTATTAAGTGGCTATGGTGTAATTGTGCTCTGTTAATTTAAAACATTGACATTGTAATACTACGATTATTTTCGCCACTTTAAATGTCACATAATATCTTTACAAAAATTTAGTGAAATGGTCTAACTTTCAAACGTTTTTTTTATTTGACCAATGTTTGGTTAAACTTTTGTAAATATTTAAGACCTTTACGTGGTATTTATATTTTTTTATTTTATTACTTATTTATCCTTTTAAAATTTACCGAATTTTAAATTCTTTTCTGTTTGAATTTCAAATTGTTTTATTTTCGAATTAATTTTAAATTGTTGCCTTTATATTTATTCGAATTTTAATCCGGTTTTAAATAGGGTTGTAAATAGTAGATCCTAAAATCATGGGTGTTTGTTTGACTATTTATTTTAAGCAGTGATTGATTTTGTTTATATTTATTTTCCAATTTCGGTAACTGTACATCCTATTACGAAAGTTTTTTTCAAATTTATTGACATTCTGTATTTATTGTCTTGATGGTTTATGAAGGTTGTAACGAATTTTATGTTCTATTTTTATTCATTCATCGAAATTGTTATTCAATTTACGACAGTTAATCAATTTACCAGTTTATATCGTCCAGTTTTTATGCTCGTAAATTGATATTCAATTTACACTAGAATAGATTTGTTCTAACGTAAATTTAGATGAGTTTTACAACGTAAATTGTTTTTGTAATGTAAATTGAAACTTTTTATCGTAAATTTCCTACTAATTAACAAAACAAGATTTTGATAAATTCTACTAGATGGATATGATTCAAAACTTCATACATGAATTTTTAATAAAAATCAAACATGAAGAAGAAGAAGAACGAAGAAAAATGAAATTTTTTAAACTCTATGAATGACCGCGACGATCCTCTCCACCATGAAAGTTTCCACCAAAAATTCGGCGCCTCCGTCGTAGGCCACACTGTCACCAGAGAAAACAAAAATTTCGGTTAATCGTAAAAATTATGAAAATTTCTAGAAATAGAGATTAAATCAAAACGATGATGTATAAGTGTATAAAAATGTTTTATTTACCAAAAAATATTATTTTCAACCGATTAATCGAAATGAATGATTGAAAAACATTCGTTAATCGCTCAAAAATTGTAATATTTTTAAATAACATTTGTCCATTACAAAAAAACATTTACAGAAAACAAACTGTAGATTTTTGGATGAATTTTTTTAAAAAACATTCGTAACGATGACGACGAACATTTGATAAACTAAGGCGATGTTAAAAATAACGATGAACATTTGAGAAACTAACCTAGAGATTCTTGTTCAAACGCGTGGATCTTTCACGTAAATTCATAAATTGTTCGTCGATCGTCGTGAAGGTTTTGGAAGAGATTTTCGGTTTAAATGGTTTTGTGTTTTGGGATTCTTCTCTCTCATCTTTTCGAATGTAATTAATATTTGTGGATTATATACTAAATTCCAATTGGATTTAATAGCAACAAATAAACGGTGGTTTTTATGGCTTTTAATAACCGATTCGTTTTTTTTTTTGTTTTTATTGCATTTATTTATTAAAATTAATTTACTAAATTTTCACTCGTTTGGGCGGGAACTATTTGAATATTGACATTCTGTATTTATTGTCTTGATGGTTTATGAAGGTTGTAACGAATTTTATGTTCTATTTTTATTCATTCATCGAAATTGTTATTCAATTTACGACAGTTAATCAATTTACCAGTTTATATCGTCCAGTTTTTATGCTCGTAAATTGATATTCAATTTACACTAGAATAGATTTGTTCTAACGTAAATTTAGATGAGTTTTACAACGTAAATTGTTTTTGTAATGTAAATTGAAACTTTTTATCGTAAATTTCCTACTAATTAACAAAACAAGATTTTGATAAATTCTACTAGATGGATATGATTCAAAACTTCATACATGAATTTTTAATAAAAATCAAACATGAAGAAGAAGAAGAACGAAGAAAAATGAAATTTTTTAAACTCTATGAATGACCGCGACGATCCTCTCCACCATGAAAGTTTCCACCAAAAATTCGGCGCCTCCGTCGTAGGCCACACTGTCACCAGAGAAAACAAAAATTTCGGTTAATCGTAAAAATTATGAAAATTTCTAGAAATAGAGATTAAATCAAAACGATGATGTATAAGTGTATAAAAATGTTTTATTTACCAAAAAATATTATTTTCAACCGATTAATCAAAATGAATGATTGAAAAACATTCGTTAATCGCTCAAAAATTGTAATATTTTTAAATAACATTTGTCCATTACAAAAAAACATTTACAGAAAACAAACTGTAGATTTTTGGATGAATTTTTTTATGGCTTTTAATAACCGATTCGTTTTTTTTTTTGTTTTTATTGCATTTATTTATTAAAATTAATTTACTAAATTTTCACTCGTTTGGGCGGGAACTATTTGAATATTTTGAGTACAAATTATTTGTTAATTGGATGTGCGGACATTTACCAAAATTTTACCAAACATCGCCCAAATCCAAAATCAGAAATCTATATAGGCAATTACTTTCATTAACCCATATTTTTATTTACCATTTGACAAACTCAAACCACTCGTTCCAATTACCTTCAGAATATATCTTGTAAAATACTAAATTGGGAAGACGTAAAAAACAAATGATTTTTTTTTTCCAATTGAATACTCTTGAAATTTGTTGAATAGCGTGGTAAATTTTGTCTGTAGATTACGTATCTTATCTTAAAAAACAACAAATACATGCATATCAATTCAACTTTAAAACACCTTAAACATAAAATGTATATCAGTTACATGTGATTTTCTGTCTATTCTAACAAATTTCTCTCTCAAAATTCAATGGCACAACTGGTGAAGAAAAACAAGGTGAAATCATTGTGGATTGGAACAAGTAGAGCCTACTTGGTTCTTGTCGGGTCAATTGTAAAATCATTTGCAGAGTCCTTTTTATAGTTTCCTTCCCAGCTTGTTGTTAAATCAGCATATTATATATGATTTTATAAAGATAATTGATATACTACATTTACATCCAAATAATTCAATACAAGAATCATTCAACGGCCAGATATATTGATAATAGATTGACCTACTGATAAAATTTGGTATACATGTCCCAAAGTGAGAGTAATGATTATAGATAATAGAGGTTGAAAATTTCCAACTTTAAAAGAAATATAAACCGCTACAGCTTTTATAAAAGATATGCACTTACGATGAAAAATAAAAGAATCGATACTTAAATTTATATGGGTGATCGCTTTGCTGGAACAAGTTGTTATGCGCAAAGAATGCACTTAATATTACGCATAAATATAATATTGGTCTCTCTGTATTAATAATTGCAATTTGTAATGACGTGACAAAATAATTTTAAAAAGGGAGGGTTATTTGTGATGGTGCTACAAAATAAGGATACATATAGATCCCACCATGTTACCACCATCTATCTTTTTGTCATTATTTTAGTTCCATCTTATTTAAATTACGCATATCAGAAGATTTAGGTTTGAAAAGTGAACAATGTATGGGGAAGAAGCTCATACGTGGATTTTATGATAAAAAATATGGAATATTAACTTATCTTTATATACGTTTGGAAGTTGTCGTCCATATAATCAAAATAAAATTACAACAAAAAAAATGTCATTTCGGTTCACGTGTATGGTCTGCTCAGCGCAACAGAGCTGTCTTATTATGTGATAATAATAGTAGTACTGGTTATAATAATTGCACTCATATTATTATGAGATATGCATAAAACCAAGCCTGGATTCCCTTTAAAGCTCCCTTTTCATGGTTTCTTTCTTGTACCAAAAGGAAAAACTTTCCAGGCTCTCTTGATTGTTTATTTATTCTATCTATAATTATGTTGGTCGTAAAATAAGCAGCACTGAATTAGGCTATGTTACGTGTACTTTAGTGTAATCTATTGACAGTATATTTCGTTAAATCGAGAAAGTTATGAATGTATAAAATATTTCGTTCTCATCATCTATATCACTGCCAACTTGGTCAATGTGTATTATAAAATCTGTTTGAATGGTAGATAAGCATATTGTGGTGTTTCTCTAGCATTTTGGTCTCAGACGGGCTTTAGGACAATAGTAGCCCACGCCAATATAATGTGGCCCATATTATAATCATTTTTTTCTTTCTAAAAAGGACAAAACTACAAAAAATACTATTTTATGACATTTCTAAAGACAAATTTCATTTTATATACTCAAAAATATTAAAATATTCAGATTAGACCTATTTTTTAAAATATCTAAAACTGAACTTCAGACTCAAAATCGGACAAAAAATATCCTTAACCTCATTTATAGAGTTTCTTAGACATTTCAATATCATTTTCAACTCAAATTCTCTTTAAATTCGTTGGAATCACCTAAAATCATCGAAATAATGAATATGTTACTTCATTAATTCTATTTAAATCATTTTTGTAGTTGTTTTTGGTGTTAAAATCATTTTTCGGTCGGGAAAAAATAAGTTCGTCAAAAATCTGAAATTTTTTGGAGAAAATTTTGGTTGAATATAATCGTACGACATCGTACGACGTCGTAAACCATCGAACGATGGTCGTATACCATCGTACGATGTCGTACAATGACGTACGATGGCGTACAGCGCGTACGATGGCGTACGACATCGTACGATGGCCTTCAACCTAAACTATTATTCAAAAAATTCAAAATTTTTGACGAACTTATTTTTTCCTGGTCGAAAAATGATTTCAACACAAAAAACGACTACAAAAGTGATTTAAATAGAGTTAATGAATTAACATATTCATTATTTCAATGATCTTAGGCGATTCCAACGGATTTAGAGAAAATTTGAGTTGAAAATGAGACTGAAATCTCTAAAAAAATTCTATAAATGAGGTTAAGGGTAGTTTTTTTTCCGATTTTGTACCTAAAATCCAGTTTTAGATATTTTCAAAAAAATGAGTTTAATCTGGATATTTTCAATGTTTTTGGGTCTATAAAATGAAATTTTCTAAAATAGTGCAATCTTAAATCTTTCAAAAATAGTGTTTTCTTTCTAATGTTGACAATGAATCTCTTCAAAATCGAATATGTATCCCTTCCAAAAATATATGCGCCGTTGAAATTTGAACATGTTTTGGAAGATCAATTTAAAGTCGGACCAAGTGGTAAAAATATTAGAGAGTGTTGCTATATAGCTCATAAAAATTAATCGTATGTAACGAAGAACTAAAAGTATGAAGAAGAAAATGACCTAACTCAGAGGTAGTGCATGTGACACGCTCTTCGACACTCAATATTCATTATCACAAAAATTATTTTTGATTAAAAGCGATTAGTCACTTCTGAATTTAACCGTCGATTTTAAATTTGGAGTAGATGACACGATATTTGTGTTGTCGCTCGAATTTGTACAACGTTAATGAGGCGTATGTGGTTCAATCCAAGGTCGGACCAGATGGTCGTACATACGTTGAGCGTGCTAAGATCAGACGATAGATTTATCTACAAACAAGTCCTACTGGAATTGAGCGTACGATGACACTTTAAGTGGGTCAAGGAGAGTGGGGGTGAATGATATAGGTGACCGTGCTCGAAAAGCTGCTTACATACCCGTAAACCTAGCTCAATGGACGTTTTTTTTTTATAATTGATGGAGTTGTGGGCAATACTGAATGTAAGTGAGCGTCAAGCGTCACTTGTGCAGTCTCAAATTGTCTGTTTATACCGAGTCGAGTATAACCCTAAGTGCCTAGGGAGAAGAGTGTCACTCGAGTTGTCCAGGGGTATCTTTAACTCCTCGAAAGCGGTCGCGGAATTCTGTTTCTTGTTCTTCTCTTCTCGTTACTTGGATCGTCGGAGAAGTGTTTGTTTTTATAGAGTTTAGTAGTCCAAAACGAAATGAAATTTGAGAGGGCACCACCCTCTATTTATATTTTTTTCGAGAGGATGGCTCTAACGGACCCTTATAAGTGCGAGCAAAGGGGGGCCGTTTGATCCCTCTCGGCGCGGGCAGCCTTAGTCAACCCCTCCCAATGCGGAAAAGGGGGCCGACCGGCCCCTATGGATAAGGAGCGGCCCCGAGCAGCCCCTCACGACACAGGGCAGGGGCCGGCAATGAGTGGCCGGTCGTGCCCTCACAGCGCGAGCGAGGAGGTGTTGGTCGGTCCTCTATGGCGCGGACGAGGGCGTTAGTTGGCCCTTTGCAGTCTGGGCGAGGTCGCGGCACGGCCGATATTTCAAGAGCGACTCTCGAGTTTTTAGAGCACTATAAATTGAGCTCTGAAATCAATTATATCGGTAACAATTCGAAGAAAGTATTTAGGAGATTCAAGACTTGGTAGGAAATTGTGTGCAAATAACGTATCGACAGCTTTTGGAAATGAATAATCGTTTGTCCGACGATCGTGTTATTTGCGATTATAATTACTGTCTAACGTACCAGTACGACTGCTCGTCATTATCATTTGCAAACATGTATGGATTCCTTTAGCACCCACGTTGGATTTATGGAATCCATCACTCGGTTCTCTATCTCACTCTCTATGAAACACTCTTCAAATATTATTTTTCCTTACGTTTGAATTTCAGTACGCCTTGATGTTGTCTAATTAATTAGTTCAAGTTCGTCGTATCCTTTTGTTGTTTTGTCCGTGACCTTAAAACATTTTTAAAAGTACAAAAATAATATTAAAAAAAATTCATTCACGCCTGAATCCACTTCAAACGTCTTCAACTTTGAAGAGCTTCCGGTTAGAAGCTTTAATTTTGTAGTGATACTCATTCAATTTATGCATGGCAAGAAAGACCTTTTGTCTTTTATTTTAGGACATAATATTCAAGCTACTTAATTGAGCTATCGTCAATTAATCTTAGCCATGCAGCTATTTTCAGACGATGCACTAAGAAATTTTAACATAGACCACACAATATATAATATATATATATACTTGCTATATATACATTTATCTTCAGATATTACATATTAATAATTAATAGTACGTGCACGTAAAAGGGTTTGCAGGAAATCACGTAGTCGTCGTCTCGATAAAAGAAGAAGCAATGCACGTGGCGATGATCCCATGGGTAGCGGTGGGCCACATAACCCCGTTCATCCACGTCGGCAACTCTCTCGCCGCCGTGGGCCACCGCGTGACCCTCCTCCTTCCTGAGAAACCCTCCGTCCAGCTCAGCCACCTCAACCTCCACCCGACCCTCTTCTCCTTCCGAACCCTGACCCTCCCGCCGTTCCCCAACCTCCCCGCCGGAGCCCAGACCGCCTCCGACGTCCACGTCTCCGTCGCGCCGCTCCTCGCCGCCGCCTTCGACCTCGCCCGCCCCGCCGTCGCAGCCTTGCTCGCCGCCGCCAGACCCGACGCCGTTTTGTACGACTTCGCTCACTGGCTTCCGTCTCTGGCCGCGGAGATCGGAGCCGTGGCGGTGTTCTTTTCCGTGGTCTCGGCAGCTTCCGTGGCGTTCGCGTTGGTCCCGGCGAGGGCGGGGGCTCTGACGGAGGCGGAGCTGGAGGAGCCGCCGGAGGGGTATCCTTCGGCGGTGGTGGTTCTGCGAGGGGCGGATGTAAAGTCGCTTGGGTTTCTGTCGATGGGGTTCGGGGAGGGAGGGGTTACTTTCTTCGAGAGGCTGACGGGGGCCATGGCCGCCGCGGATGTCCTTTGCTTTCGCACGTGTCGGGAGATCGAGGGCTCGCTTTGTCGTTACCTGGCTGACCAGTATCGCAAGCCGCTTCTTCTCACCGGACCTGTCTTACCGCCTGTCGGTGCAGGCCAAGAACAGGTTCGTTTCCATTTAACTCAATCAGGAACGCAACTAAACAAACTGTGTTATTAAGGACATTTTGTCATTTGTCACATATATTTCGTAATAAAACTTTACTATCGCACGTATTTTTCGAAATTCTCCAAATAAAATAGGATCAACGAGGATAGATTAATAAGAATAATGTTTAATTTTAACGATTAAATGAGTGTTATTACTAATACAATAAACAGAAAGGTAAAGAAGAAAGGGTTGTATCTTATTTCTTCTCTTTAATGGGTTAAGTTTATTCTTCGTGGGCTAGTTCATCGAATAGGATTGCTACCGAATGCATGATTTCACTATAACATTTTTCAGTATAGACTATTATTCATTAGTTATATAGGTTTTTTTTTTCTTCATGTGCAAGTTCATCGAATGAGATTGCTAGCTAATGCATGATTTCAATATTACATGTTTCATAACATTTTCCAATATAGGTTCTTTTTCATGAGTTATATAGGTTTCTTTTCTTCATGTGCAAGTTCGTCGAATGAGATTTAAATGCATGATTTCAATATAACATTTTTCCTAACATTTTCCAATATATGTTTTTTTTCATGAGTTATATAGGTTTTTTTTCTTCATGTGCAAGTTCATCGAATGGGATTGCTAGCGAATGCACGATTTCAATATAACATGTTTCCTAACAAGTTCAAACCTATATATGTTCTTCGGTTAAAATGAAAATTCTTATTTCAATATTTTGCCGGTCCTCAGCTGGAGCCAAGATGGGCAAAATGGCTGGACTCGTTCCCGGCAGGGTCGGTGGTGTTTGTTGCGTTCGGGAGCCAGGTGGTGCTGGAGCAGTCCCAGTTCCAGGAGCTCTTGCTGGGACTGGAGCTCGCCGGATACAACTTCTTCGTTGCTTTGAAGCCCCCGCTAGGCTGCAAAACCGTGGAGGAGGCCTTCCCGGAGGGGTTTGAGGACCGAATTGGCAGCCGAGGGAAAGTCTTCGGGGGGTGGGTTCAGCAGCCTCTGGTGCTGGACCACCCCTCCCTGGGCTGCTTCGTCAACCACTGCGGCTTCGGCTCCATGTGGGAGTCTCTCATCAGCCCCGCCCAGATCGTTCTTCTCCCCTCCCTCGGAGACCAGATCCTCAACTCCAAGCTTCTCGCGGAGGAGCTTGGTGTGGCTGTGGAGGTCGAGAGGGACGAGGATGGAAGGTTCCGGAAGGAGGGGCTGAGCCAGGCAGTCCGCTCCGTGATGGAGAGAGACTCTCAGGTTGGGGCGGCCGTGAGAGAGAACCACCAAAAGTGGAGGCGCAAGTTGACCAAACCGGGCTTCATGACTGATTATGTCGACAGTTTTGTTCACCAGCTTCAGACACTGGTCAACCACCGAAATACTCCTTGATTCTGTTTTTTTTTGTACAGACATTCAATGGTGGATTATTTTTTCTAATATAATAAAAAGGGAATTGTTATTTACAAGTACAGCAAATGAAAGGTGGGAAATGTTATATCCTTGGCTGAAAGAATAACGAACGATCAACGTAGAAATAATAATTACATGATGACATATAAAAATTAGCTTCTCAGACTTACATATCTGATGTGGTTTGCGAGAGCGCGGAATGGAAAAAAAAAGGGAGATTAATTTCAGTACTCTTTTTGCTCTTCTAATGGAATTGTATAGGAAAAAAACTAAGTCTGACAAAATTTTGAGCACTCTAGAAAAACGAGTTCTCGCACCTAAAAATCTCTCATGAACCGAGCAATTCAATGTGGGGCTGAAACGAGTGAATGACCGAGCAGAGGCACATAGTCTCTAATCTACAGTGAAGCGAGACCTCTGTGGTCGGATCGAATCTAACCAGAACTCCATTTCTGAACATGAATTTCATCTCTGCTCCGGCTTTCGTCTTGAGGCTTCTTTTGAAATGACACCTACAATTGACCGGCGTGATATTCCTGCTCGGGCAAAGACAAGTCCTGAGTTTCGCGTCAACTGTTTCCCCATCGGAACAAACTTTCCTGACTACTGACACGAGATCAACCGATAACGATGCAACGATATCGTGAACGTCGTCCACGGTGTGAGAAGAACTACTCCAACGACGGACAAAAAGTTTCTTCGTTAGTTTAAGGAGAGCCTTGACACACTCGGGGCAGCAACTGTATGAACACACCTCGTCCTCGCACTCAGTTACTTCACTAGATGGCTCAATGGACTTTGCAGAAGCAAAACCATTTGAATCCCGGTCAACCCGTACATCATTTGTGTTGCTGCTGTTCAAAGTCTTCACAGACGTTTGGGAGTCATGCTCTGTATTATTGTCTGGTTCTGGCATGGAGTTCTCATTGGCCGTTACAACTTTCTGCCGAGACCCATCTGTGCCTTCTTTGCTCAAGTCTATGAAAGAACGGTTTTTATCGCCCAGTTCTTCAGACTCTTTGAGTTTGCCTTCGACACTCTGCGCCTGGTTCTTCAGAGCATCGTTGCCGTTGATTCCAGTGCTCTCGGCAGACACTGGAGGAGCATCAAGCTCTAAACTGTAAAATCAGAAGAATTTAATCAAACTAAAAAAATGGATCTTATGAATTACCGAGAAAAAGATGTGCGGTGAGCAATGTTACCTTTGCAGCGAGTAGACCCAGCTGTTGACTTTATCTTCGACGTATGCGACTTGCGATAAAAGACGAGTGTACTGATATCTGTCTTTCCCCGCTATGACTTTTTCATTGACGTGTGTGACAATTATCTCGAGAACCTTCCGTACCTCAGAGGAGACCTCTCGAAGCGACGAGTACACACCATTGTACGCAGATAAACCGACAGCAATCAGGCCTCGAACCAAACCGGTTTTTTCTTTGTTCTTAAAATTGCCCGAGCGAGAACCGACGACTATCTCTTCTAGTGAGTTACTCGGCCGGACGATACAAGAATTAAAAGGCCAGCGTTTCCAAGGCCCACTTACTTCTGCGGAAGGGCCATCTTTGAGCTTTGAAGTGACCCAACATAGCTCAGCAAAATACGGATACCTCAGGATTTGATAGCCAAACGAAGATATTGCCATATTCAAGTTTGATCGCCCCTTGGAAATTCTAGTATCAGGAGTCGGAAGAGGTTTGGGAATAGGTTCTTGGTGTCTGTTTTGACAATCTGTTTCATCGACGGCACCAGAGACTCTGTACTTCTCGGATGAGGCTCCACGGGTGTGAGATCTTTGGTGAAGTAACTGAGTTAGCTGTTGAACCACGTCTCTTGACAACTTGGCAGCAGATATTTCGATCACTGAAGTGTGGTCGAAGTCGCCATCAACTTCCACGACAAACCTCGGAACTGAATGCTCAACAAGACCTAGCTCAGATTTTGACACCCTTCTCGTGAAGAATCCACCAACTTCAGTAGGAAGTTCTTCACATGGAGTTTCAGAGGTAGCCTGTTGGGAAACAGAAATAAAGTTAAAAACCAGCTCACGATTAATGATTCGAAACAACAATAAGAGTGTATGTCGTTTGCGACCATACCAGAATTGTCAGGGATGTCGAAACGCAGATAGATTCCACTTGTTCCACGAATAAGCTCCAGGCATTTGAAGCCCTGCCATTAGCGGCTTGATGTCCAAGTTGATAAGCTGTTTCATGTTTATTCAAACCAGAAACAAGCTCATCTTTACCGTGATGATTGTGTCGAAGACCTGAATTATCATTCTGGGGGTCTGTTGAAACAGGATCAGTCTCCTCCATTGTTTGCCAAGTGGTCTCCACAGCCCACAAATCTATCCTAGGCATAAATACCATGCTCGAGCTCACACCAGCGCATTCCACTTCAACAAATGAGAGCGTATTATGAAATATGAGCTTGTTATATATAAACTTACATGTGTCTCAAAATAGGAATCTGCAATTACATGGTAATCCAACTTAATACTGGAACTTCAATTTTAGGATATTATATTAAATGGAAAAATAACATATCGCATGATGAGGTTAAAATGCAGAGAAGCGTACACGAAGTCTAGTTAACATCTTATAATGATATATGAGAGAGCGCATACCCAATCAGTTGAAAAGCAAAATAATTACGCAACACTAAATGGGAAAACAAATGTACAGACATCTAAAGCCTAAATGGAAGTTGTTATTAACTGTGTATTTGGAAGTAACTTTCACAGAGGAACGTGTACTTCTTTGAAAATGTGAATTATCGGTCTGGAGCAGGTCTAGAAAAATATTAAGAGCATAGATCTCCCGAGCTAGCCCCTGAACTTTTTTTTGCACATTTGCGGATTTGTATAGGTTCTGCCAAGGCTTTCAATTTTTTTGCTAAATATCATTGTTTCTTTATAAATAAAAATGTGTATTCAGAAGTTCAAAAGATATGAGATGTACGTACTTAATATATCTGTTATTCCTTGCACTGCATCTCCGTGACCTTTCTGCGAAATTGTAGCCAGATCAACCTTTTTAATTTCACCGTTGCCGACAAAGCAGTGAATAAGACACGAAGCCAGATGCCTCTGACCAGACCTCGGATTTCCAGAGAGCAACACCCTGAATCCCGACGATTTTCTTGGCTGCAACATGTTCACACTGTTCCGTTTCACGTACGGCTTGAACTTTGCATCATCCACCTCATCGTTTGAATCGCTATAGGCAGCTATAAAATCATCTCCAAGCAAAATCCCAGAATCCAAGAGACCTCTTTCTATCTCCCTCGCAGCGTCTCCTTCTTGGAAAGTAGAGTCATCGAGAAACGACCACCAACGATCACTAGCCAACTTTTTCTTTGTCAGTGTAGAGATGGCCACACTTTTGATCGCATTGGCAGCTTTAGAGAGCTGAGCTGGCAATGAGACGCGCTCGTCGAGGTGGAGAGAGACAAGCAGATTGACCAATGGTCGCAGCAGACACGGGATGAGATGGAAAGGTAGAGACGAAGATGACACATCATCAGCAGCAGTGCCGGCTTCTCGGCGAGAGCACGGCGGCGGAGAGCGCGACAAAGCTTCCAACCAATCCCTCTCCTCCACCGCAAAGTCGGGAAGAGGTGGGCGTCTCCCACCGGTTGCTCTCTTCTCAGCGGCCGATAGAATCTCTTGAAGAGGGAAGTTTCTCTTCAAGCCGATTATGGCCGCCTGGGTACAGAGCGCCTGAAGATCAGCACCGGCAAAGCCTGCGGTTTTTCTGGCGACCCACTCGAGCAATGAACCGGTGACTTGCTTCGGCCACCTCTGAGTGTGAAGGGATAGAATACAAGCTCGATCCTTGAGCGAGGGAAGAGGGAAATAGATCTCCCGATCAAACCTCCCTGGCCGTCTTAATGCCGGGTCGACCGCGTCGGGGCGGTTGGTTGCACCTATGACCACGACGGAGCCTCGAGATTTCAGACCATCCATTAAAGCGAGCAGCGTCGACACAACCGAGCTGTGCGTCTGGTCCTGGCGCCTCGTGCGGCACGGAGCTAACCCGTCTATTTCATCGAAGAATATTATGGACGGTTGGCATTTCTCGGCCACCTGAAACAAGAGTCTGAGCTGACGCTCAGCGTCGCCGACGTACTTCCCCAAGCAATCTGCTCCTTTTCTGGCGAAGTAAGCGATCCGTCTATCACCGCGTGAACAAGCACCGATTAATGCCCTCACGACAAGGGTTTTACCGGTCCCGGGGTAGCCATGGAGAAGAACACCCCTAGGTGGTGTAATGCTAAGATTATCAAAGAATTCGGGGTATAGTAAAGGCAATAAAACAACTTCCTTCATGCACTGGATGACTTCTTGAAGCCCTGCAACCGATTCCCAACCCTCAAAGAGTTTTCCACCGGCAGAGTCCTTGCCTCCTATATAGACAGGTGCGATCCTCGCCAAATCTCGATTGAGTCTCTTGCTTTCACGCTTCAGAAATTCCTCATCCTCGCCGCAGTTCTCAAACCATTTCTCTTCTGCCTCAATATCCTTCCGACTAGCCTCATTTGTATGTTTTCTCAACTCCAACTTCAGTTTCTTTGCCTTAACTTTCTTTATTCTGGCCAATTTCTTAAGACCGTGGGGTTGAAAGAGGTGCCGATGATCTGTGCACGCTATAAGAAATTTGCGGTGGTCAAAAATACATCCATTAGCTCGTGCACATGGCTGAAGAGGAAGAAAAACAGATATCATCAATCAGAAATTCATTTATTGAGCTTTTGCAAGCTGAACGAATACAAATTATATCCAATAAGAATTCCCAATAGGTGAAATTATGTTGTAATGAGAAATTAACTGACCAAGTGATAAGTTTTTGGACATCTGTCAACACGGCATCCAATCGTAGCTCCTGGTCTTCCACATCGACTGCATTTTAATGCCCTTCCTCTGCAGAGGGCGGCCCTTACATTTTTCAAGCATCCTAAACCGGAAAAGTAAACCTGTCAACACAAATGAAAAACAAGGAACGGTTATTTGGGACATGTAACCATAAAACAGGTCTATATCTACTAATAATACATATCTACCCAATCTTTACATATATAAAGAGAAAGATAGTCATTCTCGAACATTTTTTTATAGAGAATATGGATAAACGGATCGAGAAAGCATACCTCTGGACTCCATACTGCGCAGTTTTGATGGACCCATGTTCCCGCGATACCGTACCGGTCATTTAAGGGACCTAAAAGCCGTCCAAGCCAGCCAGGCTCGTCTCCGAAACCATCCCACATGTCGTAATTCGGGTCCTCGGAACCTGAACACCCGCAATACAGCTCGTTCTCACTCTCCCCCGTGTCTTGAGCCGCCGGTTTTGGGGGCTTTCCGTCTAGCCCACCGCCGCACAGAGCGCACCGCCTGCCCTCCTTGATCCTTGGCTTTCCAAGCGCTTCACCTCCTATCGAGCATTTCGTATTTTCCCACTCGGCATCACCATCCATCTCGACCCGCTTAGCCTTATTTCCATCATCGACATTTTGGGTTTCAAATTCCTCTGGTTGCTTCTCTATGTGGTCAACAGCCATGGGATCAGCATCACCATTTTCTGTAGCTTTGGCGAGTTCTGCGCCATCAGTTCGATTTTTTTCGCAGTCTAACTCTTCTTCCACTGTCTTTTCCAAAGGTTCATTGGCTGCCTCCGAATCGTTCTCAGATCTTGCGGTATCATCGCGAATGCTCTCGTCCTCGGATCTTGCGGTATTATTGCGAATGCTCTCGTCCTCGGACTGCACATGCTCCTCCAACTCAACCGAGTGTGTCTCGTCGTTTTCTTCGATTTCCTTTTTGGTCGGACCATCTGAATCGCCCTCATCGTCGTCATCTTGCTCGACCTCGTTAGCGATTTCTTCAACGACGTCCATCTCTTCCACCTCTGTTTTCTCTCCATCTTCCGCAACAAGCGATCTGATTGTAGCCTTAACCCTTCCGGGCCTCTTCGATTTCACAACCGTAACTACTTCCGACTCTATCTCCTGAACCTCCTCTTCTTCACCAGTATTTCCATCCGGCTCCTGAAAAATCCTCCGCTTCCCCCTTGGACTATCACTCTCGTATCGCTCCCTAAAGCTCATACCCCCGCGCCTCTCTCTCAACCTCGACTTCCAAGCATCAGGGCTCCCCAAATCCTCCGAATCTCTCACCACCGGAGAAATTTTACCATTTTTTCCACTGCTCGACACTCCATTACTGCCACTCCCAAGCTTGCGGCGTTTCTTCCGCGGCGGAGGCGAGACATCGAGCAAAACTGGAGCGCGACGAACTCTAGAGCTTCTCCGGGTAACAGAATCCTGATTTTTTTCTTCATCATTCACTTCTCCATGGTTCCTTGTGTACTCTCTTTCGCATATAGCGTCGAGCCTCTTGTGCTTCTTCCGGTGCCGAGGGCTCAGCTTAAGCTGATTTAGAGACGCATTTCCATCCTTGGACGAAACCGATGATGGCGACGAAAATCGCATCACAAGAAAAATCAAATACCAATCCTGTCCTAACAGTAACACTGATGCAGAGCCTGGTAGCTTCTTTTACTACCCAGTATATCTACAACATCAATTCTGTTTACTACTCACAGATTTGATCTCCTAACAGATTGACATCAAACGATCGCAAATTTCATACACTAAGGTGTCCGAATATCATCCAATTCGGAAAAACAGCCATTCAGGAGAAAGAAAAAATGGACTCACCTAGTGAGAGCCGAGTTTGGCTGTTTCAGAGCTGAGGGACTCGAAACCCTAAAACAGATATCGCGAACAAATCTGAGCGGATTTTGTCTTTGAATCTCCTCAAAAACTCTAGGGTTTGAACCTTGAAGATTGTGGTCTTATTTTTTGGGTCTTCTCTGAACGAAGAAGCGTTGTTCACTCTCTGGTGTTTTCTTTTATTTCTGTGAATTTTCTCATATGTTTGAGCGTTTTATAAAGCTCTAGGGCGTGAGCGTATAAAATCAAGCTTTTTCACGTTGATTTTCTTCAGCCACAACGACTCTCGAACAAGCGCGTGATACCACGCCCATGGTCATCTAACGCAATTCCAAATTTTCAATTTCCCTACGAGTGTTGCGGGCGATTAACTCGCTGCGTTGAGAGAGTTCTAATATCTTTTTATCTTCAATTTTTTTCAATAAATTTTGTTGATTTTTATTTTTTATTTTATTTTTAATCGTTGCTACCAAAATATTGCCGCCAATTTATAAGAGTGAGTTTGCATGTTACAAACACACACAAGTGGGATGGGATTTCCTGATGCCAAATGGAGAGGAGGTACAAGTTATAACGGTTTAATTTTTGTGCCAAAAAATATATTCCTCTTTTTGTGAGTTATTTCATGCCACTTCTGTGATGTTTGTAAAAGATTCAATATGTGGGGTTGGATGGATTTGAATTAAAACTTTACATATGCAAGACAAATGAGCAAAAGTGTGAATACAAGTGTGCTTCTCATATTGAAATTTAATTTTGACTTGTGATATTCAAATTTCAACTTCAAATGCAAGCACCAACACCATCAAACATATGTACCACAACAGCAACGAAAAAAAAAAACAGGCGTTTTTTGTAATTAATACTTCACACCACGGAATAATTTCATGTTGTTATAACAAAATTTTGGTCTATACTTTATCGTTTGAAATTAAAATTAATCATATTTGAAATACTGCTATATTCATTTTTTAAAATGAAACACTATGTTTGAAGTTTAAATATGAATTCAATATCTCATTCTTTTAAAAATAAGATTCCTTTTTTTTATATTTACTAATATTTAAAATTAATGTGTAATTCCCTTTATATAGAAAAACAGTAAAATAAAATTAACAAACAATGTTTAAAATTGATGATTTCTAAGTAAATGGGGTTGATCAATTGATAAACTGGAAAATCATGCTATGATATTCATTAGAACATAAGCACGTCAATAATATAATATTAATATTGTTGGTTTAACAAATATAAGTATTAGTGATAACTAGCATAATTTAGTGGTAATAACACACTCTTTCAAGTTGGAGGTCGTGGGTTCAATCCCCACCCACCGCAAGCAAATGAAAGCTTGCTTTAAAAAACAAATATAGGTATGAAAATTTTAAAAGTTAATAAATAAATGCTTTGTTACCAAACAAGACTTTAAATATGCGTTTTATTCAGTCTGTTAAGTTTTAGTCTTTCCTTTTATTATGTTGGGGAAACAGTTATATGTTAGTAAACCTTTTGACTTTTCTTCAAATCAAATCGAGGGGGGAAACACAAAGGTGGAGGTTTCTTGGCATGGAGCATCATGTAGATGACGAGATTGTTAGTACCACAAGTTTTCTTGCCAAAAACCTCACGATCTCATATAACATCGGAAATGAAGGTGATTTCGAGTTAAAAAATATGATAAGAGGTCGATTAATCGCTTAAGTGTACGTACATCGGTATTCGATTTATCAACAGAGTATCTTTTTAGTCTCTGTAAGTGCAGCAAAGAGTGGAGGGTAAAGGAATTGGATAAGCGATTGTGACAATGTTTCTTTGAAGGCAGTATTAATATGGATAAAGTACTCTGAGGCCGTCCATGAAAAATTCTGTTTTTTCGAGTTTTTTCCTCGATCAGCGGGGATAAAGCCTTTATGGATCACATGTAAGTATGAGAATTTGAGAAGAGTGTGTTTCAATTGTGGTATCATAGGCCACAAGATGATGTTTTTTGTGCTAATAAAATACCAGCAAGTGTTAGAGTCTCATTCGCCTGAGGTTCAAATGTTCGACAAATGCCGACTTGTTCGATCAGATATCATTTTTCGGGCCTTGAACCATTGGTAAGTAGGGTTAAGATACATGTTGTTGATGCTTTGGGAAGCGCTCGTGTTTCTTTATACTCATATCAGAGGAAGCGACTATCCCAGAGGGACTCTAATTGAAGATACCATTGTTTATGATACATTAAGTTCTATAGAAATGAGAATTGTGCTACTTTTGAGCGCGGTTTGAACTATTGATTTGCGTAATTGGAAGTCACTAATTAGGTTTACGATATACCTTATGAGGACCCCTTCGAGTTTACAGTTAAGAATATTGATGACGAGAATTGGGGATGTTCTACATATGGCAAGAACGCGTCAGTTAAAGATGTACAAATAATTAATGTGGAATCAATTAGGGGGCTTGCTTGGTCTGATGGACCAAGTCACTGAGCCATTCACAGCCCACGATAATTGGTTCTCACTTGATGTAGGGGCCTAAGCTCGTCCCGGATCATTTTTTGGGGTAAGGCCAGTACAGAACCGAGGCACCGAATAACAAGTCCATCATGTTGGACGACTATTTGAATAAGAAAAGAAAAGTCCTAATAAATTCTATTGATTCTTCTCAAGTTCTTAAGAAAATTACAGGGCCCAAATGTTGGAAATTATTTAACAATTTAAACAATAATATTATATAACACATTTATATGTGGCGGAAATATATAATAAGATCTAAAATAAATTAAAACTCATTTTAATCAATTAACAACCTAGGCATTAAAAGTTACTAACATGTCAATAAACTATTTATTCTAAACATGTCAACAAATTGAATAAAACGATCTAACAACTTTTAAACATATTTATAAAAATTAATCGCAGATCCAATTCGTTTTAGGAAACTTACATGTGAGGTTGTAAATAACCTCGTGCGTTGGTAGCTAACATCGGAGCGCCTCGTCGGATTACAAGAATCTGCCTCGTCGGATTACAAGAATTTGCCTCGTCGGATTCCAAGAATCTGCCTCGTCGGATTCCAAGAATCTGTCTTGCCGGATTGGACTGTCAGGCTCGCCGGAATGAAGGATGGCCGGCTGGCAGAGATGTGCTTGTGACCCTGTGGCTTCCTGGGAGTTGCTAGAGCTCCGGGACCTGTGCACCAGGGAGGACAAAGGCTAGGAAGAGGTGTTGGAGAAGTGGTGCAAGCAGGATCAACCTGGAACTCGCGTGGTGACTCGGGCGCACGAGAGGCGCGTCTGTCTGACGACATATCTTGTCCGGCGAAGGCAATCCGGCCGGCATGAAGGCTGAAATGAGCCTCGTCGCGTCTCGCTTGATTTCTTCGCGTTTTGACTGATTTCCTGAATGTTAAACGTCACTCAAACACCACGAGAAGAGTCAATGATAATTCTCTTGAGTTTTGGAGAGATTAAGATGGTGGGCTCTTCAATTGAACGACAAAGAGCAAACAATCACATAAGAACGAATTAAGGGATCAAGAAAATATTTCTTGATCTATCTCTCACTAAAACTCTCGGCCAACACAAGCTAATGGGGAAGGGGATTTGGCCGAGTATAATTTTAGGGTTAGGGTTAATTAGGGTTTCGTATAAACCCTTTAAATAGAGAGAGAACGAGCTTTTCTTAGGTCAAACTCATTAGTCAAACTTAAGCCCGTTGTTCCTTTAAATTAATTTCAAAAATTAATTCTCTTGACCTAATTCAATAATTTGGCCGAATATCCTTCTATATTTTCCGAAAATATATATTTGATTTATTTCTAAAATAATATTTAATTACTTTAGAATATATCAAGTATTTAATGAAAAATCATTAATTATTTTCATACTCTTCAAAGTAGTACGAAACGAGATTTTCATCTTTTATTTATTTGAATAATTTAAATATGTTATTATCCATATATTAACATAATATAATTCATTAAATAAATGTAATAATAAACAACTAATTATTTATTCGATTATTTAGAAAATCATTTTTTTAGCGTAAATCACAATTTATTTTTAATGAGAAAATCAAATCGTTCTAGTTCAACAAATCTCGTCTGAGAGTCTATCATTGAGACCTAATGAACCAACATGAACGAACTTTTAGAATAAAAATCGGACTCAAAAGTTCACAAACCTTTTCCGTCTTTTAATTCTTAATATTAATCGATTCCACTAAATCACTAATACTGAAACTCTCTAAGTTCATATGCGTTTATTTTCCGTTTGATGTGACAAAACAATTCTTCACACGATCCACATAGTATTTTACGATATTACCCTTCATGTGTATCAGTAACTGAGAGGAATGTAAAATTACTGTTTTACCCATGAGTTATTATATCATTAACTCCTTTGTTATTTGTGAATGAGAAAAACATAGAGTGAGATGTCTTTACATGTGACGTGTTTTAACCAAAGAATGTTCTATTTGATGTATACCTGGCCAGGTTTATTCATTCACACTCTCATAACAAAACATAGTGTGATACTAATGCATTGGCATGGTTTCAAGACGAATTTCGTATATGTGAATCACATAACCCAACATGACAACGTTATGACAAACCGCTGGGTCAGATGCAACTTCAATTTAGCCATTTCCCATTAACAAATCAAATGTCATAAGGTGTCACATCGATTATGCATTCACTTCAGGATTTAGTTAAGTACCAAAATACCCCTCGTATGTGATTTTGAAGTTTCAAGTGATTAAACGGTTTTATCTCGTATGTGATTTTGTGGGCACCAATCCCAACACCAAGGTATTCCATTCTTTTCCGGAAGTGGCAGAGACACAAAGTCATCACGAGCTTAGTGATCACATCGTGTTAGGGACTCTGGAAAATCAAATGGGAAGGGTGTTAAAAATGTGTTGTGGGGACGCATGAATCAATTCATGGATGGGTCAATGTAAGTGATCAGCCGAGAAAGAAAAGTTATTTGATCGAGGAGACGGGTCATTCTAACCCCAACTCCTCCATGTCAGTACTTTCGTGAAATTGTCGGGCTCTCAATAGAGACTCGCTCATGTGGCTCTCTGAGACTTGTGAATATATATAACTCGGATATTATATTACTTCTAAAAACAAAGACGAGTGAGGATAGAATGAATCATATGAGACAACTTTTTGGATTTTGGGATGGTGGCTCACTCTTGGCTAATGGATTAGCAGGTGGTAATTGTTTATGATAATGGCTCACTCTTGGCTGATGACGAGAAATATGATATGGGTTGTTATTCAGGGTAATATTAGGTGAGATGAGTGGGATATGTTTGGAATTTATGGTACTTTTTACTTGAGTGAGAGAAATCAATTCTGGACTTCCTTGGGTAATCAGGTAGGTGCAGGTTGTGGATGTTAATGGGGGACCTTAATCTCATTTTACAATCTGCGGATAAGAGTGGTGGAAAACTGGTCTCTTGGTCGGAGGGTCAAGTTTCGCTACTATAAAATATACCTTTAGAAGCGACGGGGGGAATTATAAGCGACTAGTCGCTTCTAATTAGAAGCGAAATTTTAGCATTAGAAGCGACTAGTCGCTTCTAACGTAAACACCCCGAATTTTCCCAAAGAATGAAATTTTTGTCATTTATAAGCGACTAGTCACTTCTAATGGTCCGAATCGACATATTAGAAACGACTAGTCGCTTCTACCGGCCAAAATTATTGGCTCGCACCCTCCGCGCCAAATTTTTCAGTATGTTTGGGCATTAGAAGCGACTAGTCGCTTCTAATCCCAAATTATTTGGCTCCAAAACTTCTACGCCAAAATTTCACTAAGTATAGATTTATGGGCGCTTCTAATGTCGCTTCTAATGCCTAAATTATTTGGCTCCAAAATCCTTCCGCCAAAATTTCACCTACGGGGACATTAGAAGCGATTAGTCGCTTCTAATGTCCCCACTTAATCAAAACGACGTCATTTTGGTTGTGAAGGACATTAGAAGCGACTAGCGCTTCTAATGCTCCTAGGGCTTTAACACACCCGAGCCTCTCCTCCCTCCCCCATTTATCTTCTCTCCCCTAACTCTCCTCTCTCCCTTCTCTCCCCACTGCCTCTCCGACCAGCCTCTTCCCCGACCTTCGCCTTCCCTCCTCCCTCCGCCCTCCTCTCCTCCTCCGCCCCTCCTCCTTTCTCCTCCCCTCATCCACCCCTCCTCCCTTCTCCTCCCCCTCTGCCTTCCGCCGCCCCTGCACCGCTCTCCCTTTCTCCTCCCCCCCTGACACCCTCCGCCGCCCCTGCACCGCCCTCTCATTCTCCTCCCATCCTCTGCGCCTCCTCTGCCCTCCTCTCATTCTCCTCCCATCCTCTGCCCATTCTCCTCCCCTCCTCCGCCTCCGGCAAGGACCCCGAGTTTAGTTGTTAATTTAGTTGCAACAGTTTAGTTGTTAATTTTGTTTGTTTGTTTGTTAATTTCCTCACCAGGTTCTGCGACTATCCCCGCTGCCTCTTCGCAATTAAGGTCTGTTTGTTTTTACTTTTTAATTTTTGTTTATTATTTTTTACTTTTACGATTTGAGTTATGTTTTGATGTATTTTATTGTCTTGATTTTTTAAATGTCTCGCATCCCATTCTCGCATCGTCTCGGTAAGTTTGTTTTTTGTTTTGTCTTGTTAATATGTTTTAGTTAGTATAGTTGTCGTTTCAATAGTTAGTTTTATTTTTTAATTTTTGTAATTAAATTTTTTTGTTTTGAAATTATTTTTTCGATTATTAATTTTTAGGTCGTCGGAGTCTCGGGTTGGTCGCAATCTCGTATCAATCACCGCATCTCTCCGTCGATCGCAACATAAACTGGTAAATTTTTAAATTTTTGTAGTTTATTTGGTTTGGTTTAGTTTTTTTTGTTATAGGTTGGTTTATATGTTAGTTAATTTTTTAGTTTTTTAATTTTTTAGTTTTGTTTATAGTTTTTGTTAATATGTTTTAATAAGTATTCATAATTGTTTTTAATAAGTTTGTTAATATATTTTAGCTCTATTATGATCATTTTTTAGTTAGCTTTGTCAATTAATAATATTATTTAATAATAATTTTAATTAATTAAGTAACAATTTTAATTAATATACCAAAAATGTAAAAAAAAAATGTCGCTTCTAATGCCCAAACAGTCATATTTTCGTAGGCTTATTTTTTGAGCTTTTTTAAACATTAGAAGTGACTAGTCGCTTCTAATTTCGTTGCTTCAAAATATTAGAAGCGACTTTAGAAGCGACAGACCTTTAGAAGCGATTATTTAGAAGCGACTTTGTCGCTTCTAAAGACCTTTTTTGTGTTAGTGTTTTGCGGAGGTTTTTGCAAGCCCTCAGATGAAATCTCTTGGCTACTGCGGAGAATTTATTTTTGTTTGAAGAGTATTTTGGCTACTGCGGATAAAGTTAGGCCAAGAAATGAATTCTCTTGTTTAAGTTTTCATTGGTCTGTTATGAGTTTCAACAATGTTGTTCACGCCTTATGAAAATGAGCTATATAGAATCAAGTTATGAATTTTATTATTTAGAGGATGTACCAATTTTTGTTAGAAATGTTTGTTTTCATTTTTGATCAATATAAGCCTCCCTCTCCCTTACCAATGCTTCTTCCAAACCGTGAATGAACAGGGTGTAGGTCTGGTTTGTAAAAATACAAATATAGGTGGAATAATCACCAATTAGATAGTTAAATAAGTCAGTGATTCGAATATGTTCAAATTGGTGATTCCAATAGCAAGTATGTAAATACCCATCACTCGGGTAATTCGGTTCAGAATATAAATAAGCAAAACAAAAGATAATCACTCAATTATAAATATAAATTAAAAGAAGTAGCCAAAATACAATTTAAAACAATATACAAAAAATGCGGTGGTCGATGATTTTTTTGATAAAAATAATGTAAAATTTTGAAAGAAAAAATCGATGAATAATACGGAAGTCAACGAAAATTGCGTAAATACGGATTGCATAATTTTAAATATAAAAAATAAAAGTTACGCACATTTGTAAATTTCAATTCAGTTATACATGTCATGTTCACACATATAAAAATAAAAAATAACAACTAATTATTCATTTCACATAAATAAATAAAAACTCATATGTCGATGTCGGATTTAATCATTAACAATTATAAAACAGAAAAGTTATATGATTTTGTTCAACTTATTATTTTTTAGGTGGATCTAAGTACAACTTCGTAACGAAATATTAAATATATAACAAAATGAAAAAAAATTGACGAACTACGAACTCAATTGTAATGATGAATTGAATACAATATGACGACTTCCTCACTAATGAGCTCGTCATCTTTCCTGGATAGAGCTTGGTTGATTTTACGTTCGGTGGACTTGAGCTGAAGTGTTAGGGATACTGGACTTTAATGGGGTCAATATGTTAATTTTAAATTATTCGACCACAACACTTAAATTCAAAATACAAAAGGAAAATATTCAGAAGTAACTTTAGTTTGATGTATTTAATAATAACTATCAAATCATATTCGAAGGTCACATAAGTCAAACCTTACATAGGTGTCTTGATACTTTTGAGAAAAATATAAAAATATATGTTAATCGCATAATTTAAAATGAATAAGTTTTATTTTGCAATTTTACAAAAAAAATCAAATAACATGAAAATGTTATTTATGTCACAACAAACACAAAATTAACGATGATTTATGGTAATTTCGGAATTTTTTTTTTAAAATGACCAAAAAAATTGTAAAATTTGCATAAAAATCGACAAAAAAGCATTGTTCTCGCAATTTTGTCAAAATTTTGAGACAGAAAGATAAAAAATAAATTTTGTACTGAATTTTTCCGTTAAATTCAATTTTGACAAACTAAGCAAATCGAAAACTGACGTTACTACACAATAAATATTATTTATTTATTATTAATTTTGTAAAAATATATTGGATGACAGTTTAATTTCAATTGGTTTTTAAGCATATGGTAACATAAATGTTCGAATGCCCTATAAACCTACTTAATTGTTCGTCTATATTCTCATATTAAATACATGCCGACAAGGACTCGAGACGAGTTAGCGACTTCAGGTTGATTAGGCTGTGCAATGTGATCTATAACATTGTGACCAAATGTTTGGTCAACCGTCTTAAGATCACTATGCACGATGTTATTTCTGAGTCCCAGAGCGCGTTTGTAGGAGGTAGACTTATCTCTTTGATAATATCATGGTTGGATTCATGACTCTCCATACGATGAAGCGGAAATGCTTTAGAAATGGAAAGTGTGCGTCCTTCAAGTTTGACATGGCGAAGACATCTGATAGGGTCGAGTGGGTCTACTTAGAGTCGATGATGTTGAGACTAGGGTACAACAGCAATAGGTGCACCTTATCATGAGATATGTTACCTCAGTTAGATTTGCTTTCAACATCAACGACTTTACCCGAGACAGCTCCTTTCAGAGGCCTTCGCCAAGGGGACCCCCTTGTTGGCAGAGATGCCCACAAGAAGATTGTTTATTTACATATTGATTTAATATATAAATCTTTGTAAAGTCCTTATTGAAAGATTGTTTATTTACATACCGATGTAATATATAAATCTTTGTAATTTACTGATTGAATTAATAAAAGTTGAAACGTTCATTCATTCCCTTTAAGTTTGATTGAAGATTTATGATATTCAATAGTCTTATAGTCCTTAATCAAACCTAACAATGTATGAAGAGACAAATGTAGATTTGCGTGAACAAACTCTTCATGGTTTGACTAAAACGGTATATTCGCAATCTAAAGATCAACAGACTATTGATCCCAGTATGATTGTTGGAAGAATCTAGGATGTCTGGTTACGAGGCATAGAGAGTTAGGAACTCTGTAGTTCTTCCAGTGTATCTTTTGAAGATACTGAATTGACCAGTGCACCTTTAGAGACAATAGAAGAACAAACCATTTAACATCTTCTATCTCAAGGTCACTACGTACGAATCGCATCATGCTTACCTAAATCTTGAAATAAGACATGTCATTTCATAGCATTAATACTCTCATTTGAGAAAGTCAAATTCTAGGTCCAATGTGTGATCTAGACAAGGCCTATTGGTAAGATATTAAGTTATGAAGATGTCATGAACCAACTTTGTGAAGTTCTCATATATATGGAATTCATGTATAAGATTGCTGAGATGCAATGTATATCACCTCATGCTTTATTACTTGGATTGTGAATAAATGAACTGCGCAATGTCCAAATTTAAGTAGCGATTTTATTTGGATGAAACAATGTGACTTGTTAGCTCCTCGTCAATACATTGTTTCTAACTTATTCACAAGTACTAAAGGAATTGAGGAAATAACAACTAGAAGGGTAAAATGGTAATTTTATCAATCCCAACTAGTTGATGATATTCATGAAGGGTAAACATAGATAACATTCAATGGATCCGCTCAATATAATTAAGTTGAACTTGAGTAGAAAATAAATTCATTTGAACCGAGAGATTCCCAGTGTCGACTCTTTAGTGGAGTCAGTCGACATTAAGCTAATACTCGGAAAAGGTTTGTGAACTTTTGAGTCCGAGTATAGAAGCTCAAGCTTTGTTCATTTGGATCCATAAGGTCACTATTACAGGTCATTAGAGTAGGATTGTTAAACTAGAAGTTAAGTAAAAAGAAGTTCAAATGTTGAACTATACTTTTTCTCGGAAAATGTCTAAAGGGTATTTTTGTCCACAAGGACACATAATGATGTGAATGTCAAAATAAGATTTTGAATGTTTTCAGTTGATGAAAATATAAATTACTTTCTAAAGCCGAAAAGTCGTTTGAGGCATTATGAAATTAGTTTTGTTATTTGTGCAATTATAATTCTACAACGGGTATTTTAAGAATTGTCTTAAAAGAAATAAGGAGGCATCTAGATGCTCCTCCCCCTATGTAGAATTCGGCCAACATAGCCTCAAAGATGAAAGTTTTATTTCCTTTTTCTTATAAGGATAATTACCCAAAAGAAAAAGGGAAATGAATTTCCTTAAGAAGGAAACAAATGTGCTAAGTGAGGAAACAAATTTCCTCACTAATGCACCCATATGGCCGGCCAAACAATGAGGGAAAGGGGAAGGGAAAATCAAATATTGTGTCATGAATACATTATTCATTCGTGAATGAATAATTGACCTTTATAGATTTTTCCTTCTCCTATAAATAGAGCCTCACATAGAGATGTGAAGGTTAAGCATTTTTCTTCTTCTCTCCCTATTGTGGCCGATCCTCTCCCTCTCTCTCTCTACAAAATACTCTTCTTATTTTGCACCTAGATTCACATTCAATCTAGAGAATTAGCTTATGATCCAAGAATTGTTCTTGGTTCATATGGTTTAATTGTGCCCACACACAAATCCTTCCAAAACCTCTATTGACTCATGTAATAGAAATCTTAGGTTTCTCGAGTTCAAGATTAGGTGCGAAGGTGACGAGCGAGCCAAGGAAGAGGATCTACCTTTCTCGAGACGCTTCAAGATCAAGCTACAAAGAAAGGTTTTTGTTCTAGTAAATTAAATAATATTTTTAAATGTATAACATGTATATGCTTTTTTTTAGGTTAGTAAAATTGTTTTACTTGAAAAAGAAATTTTTAAATTCCGCCATTAATTTGATTAATGTTAAATTTTTCTTTAACCCTAGACCTATTCCAACACCCCTCTCTCCCTTTTTATTCATCTTTTACTTTGAGGATCTCTCGAGCCTCTTTCGAGTAAGCGGGGATGCTGGAGCGATTTCAGGAGTCCAATTCCTGGATCTACACGTGTCTCACCTTCTATTTGCGGATGACATCATGATATTCTGCCGAGCGATACATGACGAGTGCGAGAGAGTTATAGACATTATACGGACTTATTCAAAGGCCTAGGATCAGATGATGAAATTTAAAAGTTCGATAGCTGTTTCGGTACGGATGTTAGCAATGAGGATGGTGAGGCTTTGGCTCAGATTCCAAGAGTCAGGAGAACAGAGTGCCATAAGTGATACTTGGGACTCCCCACGTTCACTGGTCGGAGGCCGACATGGCTCATGCATGTAGTGCAGTCTCCTATGGGGTAGAGAGATAATTCAGACCGGTTCGAGATGACAGATCGGGGACGGGGAGTCTGTGTTGGTCATGATAACAGTTGGGTTCCTATGGACAAACCAGCCACCTAGATTGATCCCCCTTGGATTTCCCCCGATATGCGGGTAGCTGAGCTTACGAGATTCGACGGTAGTTGGGATGTCGATCTTATTACATCAATTTTCGGGGAGGAGGACGTTGCGGCGATCTTGAGCATCCTGTGTGGTGGTGAGAGTATTTCTAACGTGCGTCGTTGGCACTTCATTGAAGACAGATAGTTCTCCGTCAAAAGCGGTTACCGTGTTGAGATGGAGAGAGCGAGTACTCCGGTCTCCATTTCTTCAGATCCGACGATGATTGGAGAGGTAGTGGACGAAGTTCTGACAGTTGAGAGTTTCTCCTAAGATGAAACTATTATGTTGGCGAGTCTGTTTAGGCCAGATTTCGACTAGATCAATATTAGCCAAGAAGATGATCACCTTTGACAACAGTTCTCCCCCAGCTTGCGAAAGTGTATGATGTCTTCTGTAGCATAGAGATAGCTCGTAGCGCCGGTGACAAGAGAACGTAGATCAAGTCTGACTGCTTGAGGGTGGTGAGGATGATCGAGGAGAGCGTGATGCCTGCGACAAATATTGAGACGATTTTGCACCAGATATTCAGAAAAGTGAGAGAGTTTGAAGATTTTAGCATTATACATATTTCTCGTCTTTGTAATGTTGCAACGCATAATCTAGCGCGTTATGCGGTTAACGATCACTCATCTCCGACCTGGCTGAGTTTAATTCCGCCTTATTCGGAGGAGGCTATTAGAGCTGATGATTGCAAGTTGAGGTCTCGCACGACAACTTAGAGCCCGTTTGTTTATTGACTTTATTGTGTTTTATTTTATTTCGATTGTTCTGTTTTATTTATATCTTTGTAACCACGGTTTTGCTCCGTCGTACTAATAGCTTTTATGATATTTCGTGGTATCGACCATGCTTCCTAAAAATAAAATAAAAAAATACATGCCCACGACTTCACGCAAGAAGAAAAAAGAAAGGGGTGTATTTGATTCTTTTTTTGAGAAGGGATGTATTTGATGCACGATAAAAATGTAACCCACATAATTAGAATTTCATAAACATTAAGGGGTGGGTTTGAAAAAATAAGTAAGCGATTAAACCCCACAATTTTGAGGGTCTTTCAATTCATTCTCCCTCCAAAAATGGCTTCAACCTCAGCCGGTCGATCCAATGGCGCCGTGACGAATCGGATTCGCAACACCGCGTCGTCGACTTTCTCCGACAACCAGTCGCTTCTCTTGGTCATTATTTCTTCTCGCTTTGATCTCTTTCACTCTGTTTTCGACTTCGTTACGAATAACTGTTTGTTTGTCTTGTTTAGGATATTCGGAAGAGTTTCAGTCTGATCAAAGATCTTGCTGTCGATTTTGAGAAGCAAAACCGGCCTGAAAAGGTACTCTCTCTCTAAGTATCTACATATCTGTTACCTAAAATAGAAAATGGAATCTTATTGTAGTTTGGGTTCAAGAGAGTGAATTGGGGGATTTTTCTGAGATTATGATATTTCCTTCATAAGACTTAACGTGTGTTTGTTATCTGGAATTCGATCACAATTCGCAACTCATAGTTCTTAGGGGTGATAGTGAGACAAATGAGAGACCAAGTTGATCATCTCAATTTTATATTTTAAAGGTAAAGGAGCTGGGAGATTCCATGGTTGAATTGTTGGATGCTTACGAGAACTTTCAGAATTTCTCGATGGCCATTAAAGCCATTGGAGATAATTACCAGCCCAAGGAAGAGGTGATTGTCCTCTCGCTCCCTCCTCTTTCTGATTTTCATTCTAGTTTATTTTAAATAAATTATTTATAGGTTTTAAAATGCTCTTTTGGCTATTTAGACAACTGATTTCAAGAAGACTATTGATGATGAGATGTCAAAGGCCAAGGCTCATCCACCGTCGAACCTACAAAACCACCCTCTTAGACGCCAATTCCAGCAAGCTATATGGGTATAATGACTTTCTGTCTCACGAGACTAAAATATCTCACATCTAAATTTTTTGCCGATTTTTGTTATAATTTGGCGTGGACATATTATAATAATCTTAAAGATCGTTGATTCAGAAAGTGAATGTTTGTGCAGAATGTTCATCATGAAGGGCAGGCAATGCCGGGAGAGGAACAAGAGGATATCGTGATGACAAGCACGCAATGTGCTCTTCGAAATGTCACTTGTCCATTAAGTGGAAAGCCAGTTATTGAACTCTCAGATCCTGTTCGAAGGTGTTGTAAATATTTATACATTTTTATTATACTAGTTTTGCTATCGTGTCTCTTTATTGAAGTTCTTTCTCCGTCACAAATCTGGTCAGACGATTTTCATTACTTTTACCGGTTTAATCAAAAGCTGTTCCAATCAAAATTGGAATTCAAGTCACTCTTCAATATTTATTAATTTGACCATAATCGCAGTGTTGAGTGCAAGCATATCTACGGCAACCGTGCAATAAAGAACTATTTAAAGTCGAATCGATATGCCCCGTGTCCCGTTGCAGGTACCTTTGATTTCTTAAATTGATGTTTATTTAATTATCTTCATTTATTGGACCACTCATATCCGGGTTACTTGGTGTGACAGCTTGTCCGAAGATCTTGGAGGAGAAGAAGGTCGTGTGTGACTCACTATTGCTTATTGAAATCGAGGAACTGCGGTCAATGAGTAAGAGAAATGCAAATACGGAAGTCATCGAAGATTTCACCGCACTCGATCAAGAAGACGATGATTAGTTTTGTTGTATTAATGTATGCAGAAACCAGTTTTTCATGTTTTGAGAGAAGAAGAAAAAATGGTTTTAGCAGTGGTGATATGTAAAGCTAGTATCCAACACCTTGAATGTCTTTTTTTGTTGTTTGACATGTTTTAATAGATAAGAAGTCTCGATTATTTACTAACTAGCCCCTTGCGAAAATCCACTTTTGTATTTTCACAATCGAAAGTTACAACCTTTAAGTTTCTCATCTAAAGTTTCAACCATACATAAGCCTCGCTCTCAGTGGGATTCTCTAACAAAACAAATGTCGTTCTCAAGAGTCCCTCTGTGCAGGGTTTCTCAGTATTCTTCACTCTGCCTTGGCTCCAGAACTTTCTTTGCATTCTTGCCCATCTCTTTCTCTTCTTCCATAGCCACTCTCACATGTCCTTCACGGAGCTCCAATATCACAAGAGTGGTCTCAGCACAGGACTCGTTGTCATTTTCTAAGCCCATGGAGAATCGTTGGAAGCCTACGTGTTTGTACTTCACTCAAGGGAAATGTACAATGGTAATCTCGTTTCTTTGTGCAGGCCAACTGTTCGATGAAATGTCTACACCAGAATAAAGTCGATTTACTCTAGTATAGAATAGTGATGGTTCTGGATTGTACTGTAGTCAATAAAAACTCATTTGATGAAATTTGAAACAAGGTCAGTATTATGTATATCATTTCTTTTTTTTAGTAGATGGATGACCCTTTGCATTTAGAGAAGTTCAACCATAGCTGCTCGCGGGATCTTCAAGTTGATCCGTCGGCATTAAGTAAAATGCGCCCTCAAGAATTCGATTACTTTCTTGTGCTCGATTTGGAGGGAAAGGTTGAAATTCTCGAGTTTCCAGTGGTGATTATTGATGCCAAAACTATGGAAGTTGTCGATTTTTTTCACAGGTTAACTATCTCCTGTCCCATATTTTTTGCACTCAGCTGCCCCAAATGACAAATCCATTTGCATTTGTATTTCTAGGTTTGTGAGGCCATCGGTAATGAGCGAGCAGAGGATAGATGAGTATATTCAAGGGAAGTACGGGAAATTTGGAGTTGATCGGTACGTCCTATTAAAGTTGGTTTTGTTTACTAGTGTTTGTGTTTTCGGGTAAAGGAAGTACCATTTTAGGGTTTGGCACGATACGGCCATGGATTTCACGAAGGTTCTGGGAGAGTTCGAAGCTTGGTTGACCACTCATCAACTGTGGGAGAAAAATATCGGCGGGCCTCTCAACAAAGCTGCGTTCGTAACATGGTCGGTTATTCGTTCTCGTCTTCTTGGCACGCTATAATCACAATGAGACTGTTTTGGTTTATTCATGTTTAGTGGGAACTGGGATTTGAAGACAAAGGTTCCGGAGCAGTGCAAGGTGTCAAAGACGAAGCTTCCTTCGTATTTCATGGAGTGGATTAACCTCAAAGATGTGTATCTCAATTTCTACAAAACAAGGGTTAGTCTTTAGTCCTTGATTACTTCAAGATTTTGCTGGTCCTTGATACCAACTTTATAGTGAGAAACACGGACTATGGCAATGATGATAGGCTCCGGGAATGATGAGCATGATGAAGCAGCTGGAAATACCTGTGATGGGAAGTCACCACCTCGGATTCGACGACACAAAGAACATATGTCGCGTTTTGCAGCGTTTGCTCTCCGACGGTGCGCTCATCCACATCACTGCTCGAAGGACCACGTCTAACACAGTTGACTTCCTGTGCCAGCACAGATTAAGATAACTCTTCTCTCTCTCTCTCTCTCTCTCTCTCTCTCTCTCTCTCTCTCTCTCTCTCTACCGTATGTTTTTTAGTTTGATACACAACGAAAAAGAGGTTTCAACAGTTACTTAGTTGATTAACCACAGACCCAAGAAATACTCTCTCTGCAAGAGAAGGGTTATAACCCATTAGTTTCAAAGACTGGTGCTTTAGGAAGCTATTTGTGCAAATTGGTACTTTCTTTTCTTGTGCCTTTCCATATCTTGAAACTAGTCGTTATTCAGCAGCTCGGTTTCTTTGTCCCTTATCTTCTACCATTAATATTTAATATCTTGATGAAATGAGTTATCTTTCGCGTTTATTTATTGCTTGTCTTCGAGAAATTCATTCTATAACAGTTTGAACTTTAAGAAAGCATGTTGCTTGATACACAAGAAATCACGAAACCTTCAACTATTCGAGTCATGTACGGGGGCAAACAAAAATGATAACTTAAAGTAAAATAAATAAAGAATAAAAATCTGGGGCAAACATAAATAAATTAAAAGTCACAGAAAGAACGTATCGTCCATGTTATCGTCATCGTGATCAGCACCACCTCCGCTACTAGTAGTAGCGCAGCCATGGATGAAGGAAAACAGCTCGTGATCATCAAACTGAAACACTTGAGGATCACGATCTTGGCTGCGATCGAGATCGGGAATGGGAACAGGCTCAGAGGGTTTGTCGATGAGGTGGCGGAGGCGGTGGAGCTCTCTGGTGAGGCTGCAATTCTCCGCGGCTGCAGCGTCGAGGCGCCGGTGCAGCGCAGCGCAGTCGTGCTCCAAGGACTGAGTCCGAAAGCGGGCCCGCCGGTTCTGGTACCAGACCGCCACCTGGCGTGCCGGAACTCCCAGCTCCGCTGCGAGTCTCATCTTCCGCTCCGGCTCGAGTTTTTTGCTTGCACAGAAACTCCTCTCCAAGACTCGGACTTGCTCTTCTCCCAGCCTCTTCTTGTTCTTCCTCTCATACATATCCATAGCTATTGCTCTCTCTCTCTCACTCACTTACTCACTGGTACTATAATGGTTTAACGGTATAGAGATGTAATTATTGATTGGTTGGAAATAATGCTGAGTTTATTTATATATACTAAGCTCTGGGGCTGGGTTTCGGTCCTACTTCTTAAATTGTGTAATGACTTTATTTTAGCAGCCGTTCTCAGTCGGATTCGGTCTTTCTTGGCTTCCTTTAATTTATTGTTGTTGTTGCTTTCTTCTTTTTCTTATAATTATTGAATCTTTCTTCCACAGTTCTTCTACTCTTCTTCAGTCTTTTTCATGGTTCCACGTATTGATTGATTCCGAGATGGTTTTCTTCTTATCATATTTATTTTACTCTTTTCAATTCTTGTGTGGGTTGTGTTTATGAATTTGACCACCTATAGCTATATGTACATAAACTGAATAAACGACTTGATCAACGGAAAAAAGAAATGGGATAAGTTATTTCTGCCAGATACACACGCACACGCACGCATGTATATATATGAGGAATTGTCAGTAACACTTTTTATTGTTGGTTTCCAAAATTCACAAAAAATGTTATTTTTTCAAAATATAAGTAAATTTTACTGGAGAATACAAAATGCTTTTTAAAAAAAATAAATTTAACACAAATAACTTACACTTTAATTGTCGGTCAGAAAAATAAAAGACTTAAAATTGATTTGCAAGGATGTTGCTTTACATTTTTTTCTTTTCTTTATTTATCTTTTCTATAATATGACATGTTAAATTGACTCTAAACTAAAAAATGGTTAAAAAAAAATTTAAAAAAAAATTAAAGTGTATTTTGTCTTTTGTATTTATAAATTGAGAGGAGAATAATTTTCGTTGATTTTGAGAAAACCAATTAGGGTACAATTCATAATTCATAAGAGGTATTTTGAATCCAATCTAAGAACAAAGGAATGTACAAGTGTACACCATAATAGGTAGAGAAGAGACCCCAGTTAAAGGGACCAGAGTGTTAATAAAAATATACTTTTTGCTCATAATAATACAACTATACTTGTTATTTCTTTTTTTATTGGCCCATATTTATTGGTTTGGATTATTATATGACGATTTCTAATTAGGTGCCCAGTAATATCTTTTTTCTGAATTAGAAATAAGGCGAAGAAGAAATATCTCATATTGCTTCTTGGATCCCCATTTGTTATTTAATTTTGGCGTTTAGCAGCTGAGGATATTGACCATCGACGATGATGTGATGTCAAATAGTAAACGCAATTTGATCACAAAGAAAATCTTGTCATAAAAGAGAGCTTACTTCATCATAGCTGACGTCAAGTGATTGTAAGTAGAGAGCTTCGTAAAAAGTAAACGAATTCACTTAGAGGGGATTCTCTTATTAACTTAATGTGAACAATTTCAATTTGTAAGGCAACTCTTAAAAATTTCAAACATGAAATAAACATGAATTCTTACTTTATTGATATTTTGAGCGTCTGAGTCCTTAATCCGAAAGAAATAAAATATCGATTTCAGTTGAAATGAGGAAGAGACTGAAATATGGAAATTTGAATTTTTTTGTCTGGATTTGATTAAAAGTGAAGTTTTAAATATTTATACTAATGAGTGAATTTTATGACACAAATTTGACTACATATCCACTTTAAACATAGACAATTTAGATATACTCAACGTTTTGTAAATAAGTCGTAAATAGTCACTGTTATTTATTTAGATCTGTTTACAGTTAATTTTTGGTCTAATTTATCCTTCATATTTTTTTTAATTTTTAACAATTTTCGTATGTAAACGGACCATTTAGAACTTATTTACAAAATTTTGAATAATATCCAAATTGACTATGATTTAGTTTGATATATACAAAAATTACCACAAAACTTCTCCAAACACCACTATCATTTCAGTTGCATCATTTTGTAGATATTGACTTTGGCCGCACTGTTTTTTTTTTTTTTTAATTTTTTAATACTATATGTATGCGGATTGAGCTTGAACTTTGAAAACTTAGATCAAATGACTATCGATCAATATATTCGATTTGCTGGAAGCCCACCCAAGTGTCAATGGATGACATTGGACAGCTTGAATATGATGAAATTGAATGTTTTAAAGCTATAAGTTCGTTCTTTTCGCTCATTATGAAAATTGAGTAATACAGTTGATGACTAGTAAAATTATGAATAAACAAGATCGACATATACCTTAAAAGCTTCACATTTCAAAGCCGCGAACTTGACAAACAACGTTAAGAAACCGCCGGCCACAATCTCAGCAATGAAAGCTATTAGGCCATCTCCAACCATGAACACCAAATTTGGTGTTAAAATTTTTTCATCTCCAATCATAACATCAAATTTAACACCAAAAAACTATTCATCATTATTATATTATTGCTTTTATATATATTTTTTATTAATATATATTTTTTAAAGTATTCATAGGTATAAAATATTATTTTATTTTTTTTTAAAAAAAAATTTGCCGTGTGAATAGTGTCACACCAAATATGGCATGGCACTGTTTATAACACTAAATTTGGTGCTACTTTTGCAGTGAGGTTGGAGCAAAAATTACACCAAATTTGGTGTTTTACCGACTCCTTGGAGATGGCCTTACTAATTGAAAAGAGGAGAGCAAAATAGAATCCCGTAGACTAGTGTTTCAACATATAATTATCTATTCGAATAAACACATAAACCTTATAATGATAATCCAAATTTTGCAATACAATATCTAGTATCAACATGGATAAAATGAAGAAGAATTGGCGAACCTACCGTCACTTGTAATTGATTTTCACAAAATTTACTAAAATTGATTTTTCTCAGAGTATCAGTACAAAAAATCAAAATACCTTTAAAACAATTTTTTTACATTTTATTTCATATCCATTTTAACCAGTTATTATCTATTTAAAAAAAACTAAAAATTATTCCATCCTTAAAAAAATTATTTTATTTGTTTTATTTTTAGGCTGATAGCATACTATAAGGCGTTTGTGTTAGTTTTATTTTTTAAGAATACTTCATCTAAAATGAATTGTTTTGACAAAATTTATAATCAACTCTGTGTATGGTTAAGCGTTTTCTTTCCTTTATTTGGAAATCTGAATAACCTAATCCTGTATTTTCACCGTGCATGGTAAGTTTGTATTAAACCTAATTTACGTAACATATTTTTTCCCTCATAAATCAACAAAAAATCGGTATAACTAATTTACTGGGTTTGCCCTCACATAACATATTCATGAATTAGATTTGGAAGAGTGCCTCCAATTTTGGATTGCCAATGTGTCATGAAAGATAAGTTGTCGTTTTGGCAGGTAACACATTTCCCTACCATTAATATTTCCCTTGAATAATAATTATATTTGCTAATATGATTAATAATGCGGCCATTATAACCGCCAATATCAATAGTGATTCATGCACCAATCGAATAATTTATTGACTAATTTCGTCTGAAAATTCAAATACATGAACTTCATATAGTCAAACTCAAACCATTTTATGTGTCCCGGCACTCATCGGTCCCGATATTCAACAACAAAATTTATAAGAATATTTATTATGCTTTAAATATACATAAGAGACTATTTCATATGGACTTTGAATATTCATGCTTTCTTGGAGCGGCTAGAGAACCAAATAAACCTTTTCAATTCAATATGTACAATTTTCTTTTCTTCCGCCTTATATATATATATATATATATATATATATATATATAATGCGTTCAATTTTATGACGTTGTTTCAAACATTTAATCAATTTGTTTAACCTAGATGAATTCCTAAAGTTGAATATGAAGTGTGAGTAGATGATGATAATGCTAAAGAAGGAATACCATATACCCACCAATAAAGTAGCCAAAATAAATGAATCCTAATACCATGTTTAATGATTCTATAACATTATTTATGGACACGTAATCTCTAGCTTTAACATTCCCGATCGATATATAGTATGTCGGGCTCAGAAGAAAATACAAAACAAATAAAGATGTGAGTGTGACAGAAATAGGAATTGTGATTCTCTAAATGCTTTTAAGATATAAGCCACAAAGATGTGACTGTGACAGGTATAAGAATTATATAGCAGCTAGCAAATTTTGTAAATGCTTTGGCTTAAGTTTCATTTTATCAAGAGAAAGTCTAAAATTCATTCTCTATATTTTTATCTCATTTATTTCAGAATTTGTTTTTTGTTTCAGTTTATCACTTAAAAAGACTTGAAAACGACGACATAGCTTTTAATTTATTTTTTAACATTTTCATCTCAATCTCTATATTAGTCCATGTTAATTAAAAAAAATAAGAAAAATCACTTCATTTCCCGACCTTTCATCTTCTCCATGAATAGTTTCTTTTTATAATTTTATTTTATTTAATAAACTGTGGCTAATTAAGAGCTGAGATGAAAATGTTTTAAAAAGTTTTATAAAGATAAGTAATCTATTCAAGTTTGTTTAAGTGATAAACTGGGGAAAAAGAATATGTTTTCAAGAAAAAATGGGAAACTTATGAAAAACAGTATTTTGGACAATTTCTTTTATATTAATCAAATAGCCTAATTTTTTTATTAGTACCGTTTCATCCTGCACAGACGGTAGGCGGAAGCACGGACAGAAGAATTCATTCTGCAGTCACGCGGCAGGCGCCTTCCACGGAAATGTGACACGCGGCAGACGGAAGAGATGCTGCCGTGTCAGATGCGGAAGAAAATGGTGGGGGCGGATAGCAGGTTACCGTTGGAGAGAGAGAGAGGGGAGAGAGAGGGTGACGTGGCTCAATCTGGGACATTGAATTTATTATCGTTTTTTAATCCAATGGCTGTAAAAATTTGTCTGTTATTACTCTATAACCCCATCCGAATTTTTCTCTATAAATACAAACCATTTTCACAACAATTTTCACAATCCATCCGAGTTTCTTTTTACAATTTCAACAATTTCTCTCTATAATTTCAACAATTTCACTCTAAAATATCGTCCAAGGTTCTACAATTTTTATTATGTCTCGGGAATCATCTCATCGAAGAAATTCTCGGGATCGTTCTCGCACTGTAACTCCTTCTCCGACTCGAAGAAGTTAATCAACCGCCACGAAATCCATCTCCCTGATTCCAATACCCCCAAAATTGGTTACACCTATCTGAATTTCCAAATTTCGATAATACCGAAAATCCAATTCCCACTCCTACTCCTATACCGAATTACAATCCACCAACCTTCCCATACACCCAATAAAAAATGACCGAGCTACCTCAATTTGCCCCGATAAATCCCTAGGTTCCCGGCCAAACAAGTTATTCGTCTCAACTAAACCTGGCTTACCGGAACCGGACGGACCGATCCGGTAAGCGAATTATCGGACCCATGGGGTCCGTTAAGGGTAACGGACCGGTCCGTTACCAGGTATTACCGGACCGGACACCGGTCCGTTACCAGGTATTACCGGACCGGTCCGTCCGGTAAGGTCCAGTAAGGCTTTTTAATATATATATTTTTTTAATCTGAGCCGTTGGATGTAAAATCCAACGGCCCAAAAAAAGTAGCCGTTGGATGTAAAATCCAACAACAAGAAGATGAAAGCGGCGACGAAACCGAAGAGTCGGACGAGGAAGTGGAGGAACCGGAGAAGGTACGAACTACCATCCCCCAACCACGCCAACGTGAACAACGACAACAACAACGAGCCCGTCAACACCAACAACAACAAGACGACCGTCAATAACAACCACAACGACACGAGGTTCCCCTCGCCGAACCACGACTACACAAAAGGAAGCACCGTTCGGCGATCTGGAACTTTTTCACGGAGGTGAACTACAACGGCGAACGACACGGACAATGCAACGCTTGCGGGAAGCTCGTTAGCGCTCACAATCAACGGTGCGAGACGGTTCTACTAACGAAGCACCAAAAAAGTTGCCCGGGAAGTCAAACCGCCGGTTCTTCAAACGTTGTAAGTCACGTAGATCCCGAAGCTTTTAGAACTAGTTTAGTAGAATATTTTGTTTCTACCGACCAATCATTTAGTCATATAGAATCAAAAGGTTTTGTTCGCTTTTTAAGTTATTTAATTCCCGGTGTTCAAATAATGTCTAGGAAGGCGCTACGTTCCGATATTTTGAAATGGTTTGTAAACAAAAAAGAACAACTAAAAACTGTAATTGCTTCGGAAAAATTTAGCGTAGCATTAACTTCCGATATTTGGTCCGGTCAAGCTAAAACTGATTACATGTCCGTAGTAGTCCATAACATAGACAACGATTGGAATTTAAACAAATGTATAATTGCATTTCCTAGTATTGAAGGAAATCACACTAGCCAAAACATTTTAGATATAATGATGAGTGTTATAGAAGAATGAGGTTTAAAGAATAGAATAATTTCTATAACTTTAGATAACGCAATTAGTAACAGGGCCATGATTAGGGAACTAAAAACACGTTTAGAAGATAAAACACTTTTACATCAACGCTGTGCGACACCCATAATCAACCTAATAGTACAAGCAGGAGCCGCTAACTACGAAACTGTAATCCATAAAATAAGATGTTTTATTAGTTGGATAAACAGTTCAACCGCTAGGGTTGATGAACTTAAAAAAAGATTTAGACATAACTTATTAGAAGAACGAACATTTCATTTAGATAACAAGTTTAGGTGGAACTCAACCTATCTAATGTTGAACAACTTTTTATCACCCCGTTATGTAGATGTAGTTGTAGCCTTTGTAAACAACGAACTCGGGGAAGGATCTTTAACCCCTTCTTATATTAGCATGGCTGAATCATTTGTGTCTTTCCTTGATATTTTTTTATAAAGAAACTTGTTACCTTTCCGCTTGTTATTCACCGACTTCTCAATTAGGAATCCATACTATGACTGCTTTAGCTACACATTTTGAAAAATACCGGGAAGATCCCATTTTTAGCACTTGTATTCAAGACATGGAAACTAAATTTCTTAACTATTGAGGCGCTGGGAAGGTTCCATTACTCTTTGGTTTTGGAGTCATTCTAGATGTTCGAACTAAAATTGGTGGACTTAAAAAGTTTTTCAAATTTCTTAGATTACGTTTTTCCGGTACGCAAGATTACGTCTCACTTGATCTACCAAGGATCGTAGATGCTTTTTATTCTCTTTTCAGGGTGTACGAGGCGAAACTTCTTCCGTATTACCGGACTCCCCAAAGTCAACAGTCGCAATATGCAAGGAGGCACCAATACGCGAACGTCTTCACCAACGCTCCCACGTATAGTCCTTCTCCTCAACAAGAAGCTGGAGGAAGCACGCCAAGAGGAAGCCAAGACCACCCTCGTACTCATCCCGAGATCATGGAGTACGATTGCAACGATTGGGTGAGGAATGACGACGAGCGCCTTGACTTGCTTCACTGGTGGAGGCAAAACTCTAGACGGTTTCCAATCTTGTCCACAATGGCTCAAGCTATCTTAACCATTGCGGTCTCTATAGTGTCTTCCGAGGCGGCGTTCAGTAGTGCGGGACGCATTATCGATGACCGAAGATGTAGTCTCAAACCAGAGATGGTTGAAGCACTCACTTGTGGAAAAGATTGGCTTCTACACAAGAATCGAGCTCAAGAAACATTCTACTGCTTCGACATTTTAGACGATTTTGATTTTGATTTTAGTACACTTCACATGAACGATTAGTTAATTTTATTTGTAATACACTAAAGAATCTCCCGACCCTTGTTCAGGAAACTTTTTTCAATTTAAATTCAATAAAAGTACTCTTTTTCCTCATCGTAGCACCTTTCCAGGGGTCGATGAGGTTTTTAAGGAGGCCGGTTTTAAAATTTCAAGGAGTTTATCGTTTCTTTAATTCAATTAAGAGTATTTACAATTAACACCTTTAAAAACAAATTCTAACAATTTAATCCATCCAAAAACCCCTTAATATTTTCTTTAATTTTTTTTTTTTTACTACCGGACCGCGGTCCGGTAAGGGTCCGGTTATTATAACCGGACCATAACGGACTACCGGTCCGGACCGGTCCGTCCGGTCCGGTAGGCCAGGTTTAGTCTCAACCACACGACGATCGATCTTAAGAAACCTTTGTAAACATTGATCTTGTCAACAATTACGATTTAAACTTTGCAAGTATGAACATCAACGAACTTTAGAGAATGTAAAATGTGTAATGTTTATTTTTTATTATTTTTAAAGTTTGTAATGAATTTTCAATTATCCATATCAATTACATTTCATAATATTATACTACTTTTAAATTTCTTACATTTTATCCTTTTAATATACCATTTAAACTATTTTTTATTTATTTTTAAAATCACACACGGTACCGATTGAAGGAATCATTTCCGGCAGAATAATCTCTTCCGCACAGTATCGGATTCCGCCAAAACGGTTGACGGAATTCCGATTTTCGCGAAAGAGTCTTTTCCGCTTGGGCGGTAGACGGTATTTCCGTCCTTCCGTGCGCCCAGGATGAGTACCGTTATACCGTTGTTTTATTTCCAAAAAAGTTTAGTATCAATATCTTTTGAGCTTATAACAATATCTGTTTATCATTCCAGCTTTCTCATTGTTTGCTTTGGTAAAAAATTTTTGCATGAAACGAATTTATTTCATTTAATGAGCTGATTATAGTAATGTTCTAAAAAAAACTACACGAAGTCGATTATAGAATTCTAAATTTTATTCTTATAAGGTGTGTATAATTGGCATAACCAGAACCTTAATTCAGTTATTGTCTTATAAACGTGCTATACATAACAAAAGAATTTGAGTTTGGTTGAGTGCTTAACCACGGTAAATTTGAAGTAATGAAGTTAAGGGCTTGAACTAAGTTTCAAGTAGAAGATATATTGACTCCGTTTAGCCTTTAAAAAAAATTAAATTTTGTTATTACAAAAATTGCTTTCCAAAAATAAACATGCGTTTGGTAAACTATTTTTATGTTAGTTTTTGTTAATAGCAAAAACAAGTTTAGTTTTGGTAAACTAACATCATTAGAAAAACTAAAATAAACATCTCTTTAAATAATAATTATTAATGTGGTGATTCATTTATATATACTATAATAACCTTAATATTCAAGTTAAGCAAAACGAACAACTAAAAAACTATTCATGTTTTTTTTTATTATTGACAAACATTTAAACTATTAAGTTATCGTACCTATTAAACTAGCAACAATTTCATCACTTGTATTATTCATTTTACTCGTAAAAGTCTGACGCTCTTTGTCTTGATCTGTATTGTTGTCATTCATGTTCTCGTCTATCATTTCAAAATTTATATATTGTTTTGGATGCATTACAATATAGTTATGTAATCTCATAATTGAGATGACTATTTTTACATGATTTTGAATTAGTAACTCCGATGGTTAAGATTATCCATATTTTTATTTCCACTCCAAAACTCCTAAGAGCAGAATGTGCTTTATTGATTTTTTTTTTTACAATTACTTGGTTGCCCTCTTCACGTAGGAATACATTCTAAATGTTACATTCGGCATTATCATAGACTAAAATATCCACGCAAATTCGAATATTCAGCGTTTACAAAATACTTTTTAATGTCATAATTTAAAAAGAGTAAATTTATTTTTAGTTAATCGTACAAAGTAAATTAAGTTACAAACATATTCTAGTCCTATTACTATTAAATAAAAAATTATCTACTCTTTTAAATTATGACATAAAAATATTATTTTGTAGACGATCTGTCTTAATATTTTGGTCCATATAAATGTCAAATATAGTATTTAGATAATTTTTTGTGACAACCAAGTAATGCCAAAAAAATATTCAATCGAACACATTTGTCGTTTAAGAGAATTGTCGAGGTACCTTTGGAGTTAGGAAAAAAAATGGAGAAATGACAACCATTCAGGAATCAAGTAAAAATGGTTATCTCCAAACTATATTAGAATAAAATGCAAAGCAAGATTTAGATTTTCACACAATTGATGAGATAGTGAGTGGCGATAATATAGAAGACAAAGATACAAAGGAAGATTAAGATGAAGAGTGTTTAACTTTTACTAGTATGAATAATTTAAGAGATGAAATTGCTACAAGTTTAATAGGAACAACAAAAATAATTTAAATGTCGGTCAATAATAATAAAAAAACTTCTAAAAAAACATGCAATAATTTTTGTATGTCTATTTCTACTTAATTTGAATATTAAAATTACTATTTTATCTACATATAAATTAATCATTACATTAATAATTATTATTTAAACATTTGAAAATATATTTATTTTAGTCTTTTTCTTATGATGTTTGTTTTATCAAACACTATTTTGTTTAACAAAACCTTATATAAAAATAGTTTACTAAACACATTTGTTACAGCTTTTGGCAGTCATAACGAAAACAAACATATCTGAGTTGTTTGAATTCGGTCTTGCGAGAAGTTTGCGGGTGCAAAAATAGTTCAAAGAATAAAAAACTGTTTACAAAAAATGTTACCTTAGACTGACTAAATATGGCTTTGGGCTCACAACATAGTTGATGGTAGTGAAGTTTGTATTTGACGAACATCCTCTCCGGAATTGATGGTAATAGATAATATATTCGAAAGAAGCAGTCTTTTTTTTTTTATTATTGAACTATTACTGTACTAAAGTTTTCAAAAACTTAATACCAAACAAATTACATGTCAAGCGAAGGCTTCGCACAATACGGAATTCAAACACTCCGAAATGTTTAGTTTCACAGTTTTAGAAATAGAAAGATTTTCATCTGACATATATAAGACTAAAGACTAAATCTTAATGTTGACGTTCAAATAAATTAATATTAATACTCCAAAAATATAAAAACTAAAACTGATAGAATTTCCCTGAATTACTTAGATATAATCTGTACAAAGGAAAAAAAAATCCAGTATCGATGATAAATATTTTAAACAAATATGTATATAAAAAATGGTCAGCAAGGAATCAAATCAATGAACCATTCGACTATTTTGAGAGGAAGCTTAACGATGGCCATAGCCATATTTGCAATACCAGCGCAACATATGCAACACGGACACACACAGCTTAACGCTGACCTGTTATTTATTATATAATAATTAATGTAAATAACTTTTTCACTCATTTGGCAGTAAAAATACCATAATGTTTGGATTGGCATGATCAGAAAACTAACCCAATAATCCAAACGACGACCCCAACGAGAGACAAGACGAGGGATAGCAAAGCGAAGGGCAAGCCTATCAAGAACCCCAACGGCCTGCATCTTGAATCTCCCATGATTATGATTATGATTATGATTATCTCTTCTCTCTTTTGTTGATAAATGAATACTCGTATTTCGGAAACGGAAAGCCTGATTTTTGGGTGATTTCCAAGGATATGGAACGTTGATATTTTGATATATTTTAACTGACCGAATCCCACGACGTTAATAGTGCTTTGGTTCCTATAATATAGGAACGAAATATGTGAACACGTTTGCAGTTCACAAACGATTTCTTTTTTACTAATAAAAATTAAAAATAAGTAAATTATAATGTCAAATATAAGAGATAAGTTTTGGTTTTGAGTGACTGTGTCCCTCATTATTTTCTTCGAAATATATGAAATAATAGGAATAACTATTGAGTTTTGTAACGTTATAACCATTAAATGGAGGTTCTTTACCATAATAGTTAAATTATTTAGAAAAATATCATAAATCAGACAGAATCTCAATAATACACTTTCTCCAAATTCTACAATTCTACATAACCTGTGATAGTTAGTCGAATTAACTGCGAAGGCTAATCCACTTAACTATGACGATCCATTATTTTAAAGATGATTAAGAAATCGACGTCGTTGTGCTGATTCGACCATTTGAAGATCGTAATAGATATTTTTTTAAAACACTTTGGACTTTCTACATGGATTAGCTCATTTGGCTTATATCGATAGAGTTTCATCCGTCGTACATTATAATTTATTATACGGATTCTATTATGGGTGCGTTTGGGTAAGCTTATTAACACCAACTTTAACTTTTCTTAAAAGCTAAAATCACTTTTATTAAAAATTTAAGTGTTTGGTAAAATCACTTTTATTAAAAATTTAAAAGTGATTTTAAAAGTTTAAAGCTACATAGCTTTTGTCATCCGGAGCTTTTTATTTTATTTTATTTTTTCTCTCTCCTATTTATTTTTTCAATAAAATAAATTTTGATTTTAATTATTTTCTTATTCTTTTATCAAATAATTCGTTTGATGTCACCAAAAATTATAAAATATTTTTTACAATCTATAGACATCCACTTAGATATATTTTGTACATATTAAAAAATATCTTATTATTATTATCTATTAAATTTATATATATAATAATCTTTTACGAATATTAGTATATGTTTTACCAAACACTAAATCAACTTTTGCTAACAGCTACAGCTACAACTATTTCTACCAAACACTTATCTGTTTTTTTTTTTAAAAAGCGGCTTTTTTTAAAAATTAATCTAAAATCACTTTTTACAAAAGCAAATCTATACCAAACGGTGCCTATATAAAAAAAGCAATAAGTAAAATGTCTTATTCCTTGGAAACTGAAGGAAATGGTTGGCATTGAAATAACACAAATTATCATGTGGCAAAATATGTTATAATTGTATTTCCAATACGATTTAAATATCGAGTTTAAAACTCAGTTGCAATCAGTGAGAAAATTTTCATCATTCATTCTTCCTCTAAATTCTCTCTTTATTGAAATTTTATTATGTTATTAGACCATTCTTCTCGTCTCCACAACGTCGATCAGATCTTCATCAATTCGACTTGAAAATGTGAAATTCTCTTTATCTCTTGATCATCTTTAACCAATAAAACCTTTTTTTTCTTTTGAAACCATTAAGTTCTTGCAGTTGTTAGATGCCATAAACTTTTCAAATTCGTCTAGTGCTTCGCTAAACCACCATAATTTTTGTCTAATAAGGATCGGAAATCTGAATTTGTAAATCCCGAGTTTCTTGAACATGTGGGGTATAAAATCGGTCCATTTTTAAAAATTAAATATCCGGCCCACAAAATGCTCAATATTCAAAATCCTCTTCGATCAAGCCTATTAGATGAAGTCAGTCCCATAAGATGAGGTCGTCAAGCCGATTTGGTGAAGTCTTCAGTTCACATAGTGAACTTCACCGTGATGACCGAATCTGAGACAAATTTAAATCCTCATCCTTAACGGTGACATGCGACGTAACAACCTCCTCGACGATATCGACAACACGTGCCACAAACTCATCATTTCTTCTTTAGTATAAATGTAAAATAAATTTGTTCGTTGAGATCATTATCTTTATTATTTATCGATTCTTGCAATCCATTTTCTTTACTTCGTTTGTTCGAGCTGCTTCGTATTATTCCCAATATCAATATAATTCGGAGTTCAATTGATTTCAATATTTTCTTTAAATACTCGATAATATATTACGAAATCTTATTGAGATCCACATTTTGAAATTAAAATTGTAAAAACTATATATTATTTTGTTTCGTGATTGTTGAGGAAGAAATCTGACATCAATAATTTGGCGCCGTCCGTGGAAAGCTAATTGATAAGACCAACCTCGACTCATAATATCTTTTTTGATAACATGTTTCTCCTTAGTTTACTAGCGAAACTACAGAGGAAATCTCTTCGGGGATCAGGGAAATCCTAGATATGCCATCAGAGCAGATGTGACATTGGTTGCCAATGGGTTTACAAAGTAAAGGAAAATGCATATAGGACTTTGAACATACTGAAAGCTCGTTTAGTGGAAAAATGTTGTCATCAAACACTAGGTTTTGATTTGTCTAAGACGTTCTTTCCAGTCATAAACCAACTTCTGTTAAATTTTCATCACCATAGCTCTGAGTCAAAACTGGAAGAATGCTCAGCTCGATATATAACAATGCATTATTGAATGACCTTCTTACTGAAGAAGTCTACATGCATCAGTCATAGGATTTAATTGTAACTGGATGTGAGAACAAAGTTTGTCGTCTGCACAATGCCTTTTATGATCTCAAACATGCACCACCGGCCTAGTTTGATAATCTTCACACTGCACGCAGGTCCTTTGGTTTTCAAAGTGCAAAGTCTGACAATTTCTTGTTTATCCGATCAGCTGGCCAAGACATCATGTGCATTTTGGTATATAGTATTATGATATGACGCAACCAGGAAAATCAAGTTCAAACACTCATCGAAAGACCAATAACATATTTTCTTTAAAAGATCTTGGTGAATTATAATTTTTCCTTGGCATTCATGTAAACAATACATGTGAAGGCCTTTTTCCGACTCAAACCAAATACATTTGAGACTTGCTGAGACATACCAACATGCTAAATGAAAAAGGAATCAATACTCTTATGGTGAGCAGTCAACATTTTTATAAGCATGATGGGATTGCTCTGAAAGATCCTCATCTCTATCGAAGTGTAATTGGTGCTTTGTCGCATGTCATTGTGACTCGGCCATAATTAGCATTCTCAGTCAATTAAGCGTGCCAATTTATGCAAGCTTCCTCTGATGTGCATTGGAAGGCGGTAAAACACATTTTTTGATATCTATGCGGCACTATAAAGTCCGGTCTCCATCTTTGCCGATGTACTGATCTCAGTCTCACTGTCTTCTATGACGCTGACTGGGGTAATAGTTCAGATGATGGTCGGTGTACTTCATGTTGGCAGAGATGCCCACAAGAAAATTATTTAATTACATATTGATGTAATGTAAATATTTATAAGTCCTTACTGTAATTGTTGATTAAATAGTAAAAGTTGAAACGTTCATTCATTCCTTTTTTGGTTGTTTAAATATTTATGATATTAAATAGTTTTATAGTCCTTAATCAAACCTAACAATATATGAAGAGACAAATGTAAATTTGCATGAACAAACTCTCCATGGTTTGGGTAAAATGAAATATTAGCAATCTAAAGATCAACGGACTATTGATCCTAATATGATTGTTGGATGAATCTATGATGTCTGGTTACGAGGCATAGAGAGTTAGAAACTCTATAGTTCTTCCACTGTATCTTCCAAAGATACTGAATTGATTAGTGCACCTTTAGAGACAATGTAAGAACAAACCATTTAACCTCTTCTGTCTCAAGGTTACTATGTATGAATTGTATCGTGCTTACCTAATTCCTAAAATAAGACATGTCATTACATAGCTTTAATATTCTCATTTTAGAAAGTCTAATTCTAGATTCATTAAGTGATCTAGAGTAGACTAATTGATGATATATTAAGTTATGAAGATGTCATGAACCAGTTTTGTGAAGTTCTCATAGATATGCAGTTCGTGTACAAGATTGTTGAAATGCAATGTATACCACCTCATGCTTTATTACTTGGATTGTGAATAAATGAACCGCGTGGTATCCAAAATTAAGTAGCGACTTTATTTGGATGAAACAATGTGACTTGTTAGCTCCTCGTCAATACATTGTTTCTAACTTATTCACAAGTAATAAAGGAGTTTAGGAAATAACAATTAGAAGGGTAAAATGGTAATTTTATAAATCTCATCTAGTTGATGATATTCATGAATGGTAAATATAGATAATATTCAATGGATCCGCTCAATATAATTAAGTTAAATTTGAGTAGAAAATAAATTCATTTGAACCTAGAGATTATCAGTGTCAACTCTTTAGTGGAGTCAATTGACATTAAGCTAATACTCGAAAAAGGTTTGTGAACTTTTGAGTCCGAGTATTGTAGTTCAAGCTTCGTTAATTTGGATCTATAAGGTCACTATTACAGGTCATTAGAGTAGGATTGTTAACTAGAAGTTAAGTCAAAATAAGTTCAAGTGTTGAACTAGACGTTTTCTCGGAAAATGTCTAAAAAGTATTTTTGTCCACATGGACATAAAATGATGTAAATGTCAAAATAAGATTTTGAATATTTTCATATGATGGAAATATATATTAATTTCTAAAGCCAAGAAGTCGTTTTAGGCATTATGAAATTATTTTCATTATTTGTGCAATATTAATTCTACAATGGGTATTTTAAGAATTGTCTTAAAAGAAATAAGGAAACATCTAGATGCCCTTCCCTAGTGTAGAGTTCGGCATAAGGATACATCAAGGGGGAGAGAATTATTTGCTTTTAATTATAAAGATAATTACCCAAAAGGAAAAGAGGAAATGAATTTCCTTGAGAAGGAAATAAATATGCTAAGTGAGGAAATAAATTTCTCTCACTAAAGTATATAGATGGCCGGCTACGTACAAGGGGGAAGAGGAGAGAAAATCAAATATCGTGTCATGAATACACAATTGAAGAGGGTTATTACCATTTTTTGATTTTCTTTCTCCTATAAATAGAGTCTCACATGAAGATGTGAAAAGAAGCATTCTTGCTCTTGTGCTCTCTCTCTTGGCTCCTAAGTTCTCATTAGACTTAGGCTAAATTAGCTCTTTCGCTCATAAATTTGTTCTTGAGTTATTGTGTTTAATTGTGCCCACACACAAATCCTTCTAAACCTCTAAAGACTCATGTAATAGAAACATTAGGTTTATGGAGTTCACGTTTAGGTGTGAAGGTAACGAGTAAGATATTATCTACCTTTCTCAAGACTCTTCCAAGATCAAGCTACAAGAAAGGTTAGCGTTCAAGTAACTTTAAATAATGTTTTTAATATATACAAGTTCATACACTTTGCCTAGGTTAGCAAAAATTGTTTTAATTGTAAATAACTTTTTATATTCCGCCATTAATGTGTTAAAGATAAATTTTTCTTAACCCTAGACCTATTACAACACTTCAGGCATGAGGGTTTATCTAAGATCAAACCTTGTAACCTGGCAGTTGAAGAAACAACAAGTTCTGTCTCGCTCGAGCACTGAGGCTGAGTACAGGAGCCTACCCTATGTTGTGGCTAAGCTAGCTTGGCTCAAATTTCTCTTGTTTGAACTCCAGGTCCCTCAATCAGCGTAACCATTAATATGGTGTGACAACTTCATCATTGTTCTAGTCTCGGATAACTCAATCATTCACTTCACGCCCGCATTAAGCACATTAACCTGGATATTTATTTTGTTCGAGAGATGATAGCCAACCGGGAAGTAGTGGTCAGACACATCCCGGCACACGCATAGGTCGTTGATGTTCTCACCAAGGCGATCTCCAATTCCAGCTTCTCCTATTGGCACATGAAGGTTCGAGTCGAGGATCTTACCGTGCTCAAATTAAGAGGGTTAATAGACTTAATCACTAGTGTCTTTGTATATGTCCCGCCACAATTTTCCATGTGACAAAATCTGTAACTGCGCTTCAAATACAATTTAAACACCGAGCTTAAAACTCAATTGCAATCAAGGATAAAATTATATTTTCTCTTTCATTCATTCTTTCTCTAACTACTGAGATTCTATGATGAGAGCTGAATAGTATCACTCTTTGCATAGTTGGTTCAAATTTTTTTGAAAGAGATATTCTCATTAAAAAACAAACGCCACAGAATAAAACTTACAAGCAAACTGGATAGAGGCCGAAACTTCAACGCATAAAAACAAGTCTGAAATACTAATGAAAAGCATAAGACAGTAGAGTCGGAACAAAGGAGGCGATGTGTTAATTGCAAACTAAAATAAAGTCTGACAAAAACACCATCGGACCCTTTTAAAAGAGATCTTCTACAAATCTTAAGTGCACACAGAGCGTCGCCCACCCGAAGTCGGGCACTAAGAACAACCAGAGACTAAACAAAAATTATCTTCTAACCTTTTTTTCGGACACTCATATCTGTCAACCTCTAAACTCCAAAACCAATCTCAATAAAAACATAATAACGAAACAGAACAATTTACTAAACAAACAGATAAATCAAAACCACTGCAGACTTAAACTACCAACATCAAAATGACACTAAAAACTAAAAAAATTCTCACCCCGCTGTCCGATAATCCCAATCGCATCCAAACTCCTTCCTAAACAGAACCGCATCCGAGAGAAATGCAGTCCTCGACAGGTTCCTCGGCACTTCTCCAGAAGATCGACCACTCCGCAAAATACACCGCCGAGCAAAAATCTTGCCAAAGAGGAAACAGAGAACCCTCACCCCACACCGAGGTCATTGAGCTTCGAACAAGCTGGTCTAAGACACGATGTTCTTTTTCGACATTTCGACGAACACTTTCCGTGCATCTTCCAAGCAAATTCTTATCAAACATGGCTATGTCCAGACTGCTTTTCGCCGAAACCTCGTGAAGATGAGCCCCCTCGGAGAAGAAACGGTGGCGCGATCCTTGTCGAAGCCTCGTTCAGACCGATCTTCGGGCACGCTTGGATCGACGATGACGCGGCCGTGGCATAGGAGATCAACGAGCTTGAGAAGCGATGGTGGGCAACGCCCTCCCCCCGGACTTGGGGCGCGTGAACGGCGCCCAAAATCCGAGGTAGGCGATTTTCTGATTGACGACACTGGAGACTAGAGTTTTCAGAGAGTGTGAGACCTGTTTTTTTTTCATATGGTTTTAATGAACAAGAGTTTGTATGCTCGAATTTGTATATTTTTATACTTTATTATGTATTTTGAATTGTTCTTAATTTAAACTTTTGTTGAAAAGACATGGTATTTCAGATTCGCCGATGAGTTCCCTTATATGGACAAAAAGATATCAAAGTCCCGGCCTAATGCGCATTGAGTCTTTCTGCCATAGAAATCAAAGATACAAATCGAAATGAGACACACGCACAGAGAGAGAGAGAAAGGGAAAGAGAGAGAGAGAGAGAGAGAGAGAGAGAGAGAGAGAGAGAGAGAGAGATGAAAATCAGAATATTAAACCAAGAGAGAGCTTCTTAATATTTCAATACTCTGTTTACAGTCAGATCCTACCAAAACCCTCTGCTTCAAGGTTTTTTTCTTTTCATTTTCATGATAATAACAACAAAACCAAAAAATAATAGAAAGCTCTCTCAGACATGATATTCCATACCATATTCCAGAAGCGAATTAGAACACTAGCAACCACCAGAGCTTAATAAAAAGTTTTCGGCCCTCTTATATAATATATATAAAAATATATATATATAAGGGATTCATTCCTCGCTACCAACGTTGACCAACTCATACTCGACAAGAGAGAGATTGTTATCCTCTTTGACAACGAACTGAGCTGGCTCAGCGACCTCGACGCGCCCCCATTTGTCGACAGCCAGCCTCATCGATCCCTTAAACATGTCGATCTTCGCGTTTCGAAGAATAATAGTTGAATCCGCTTTCATCAAGTCAACTGCTCCGGATAAAGCCAAACAAACCAGAAAACACTCAGTCATTACTGTGAATGAAATAGATTCAATTCACTTGCAGGTTTATTATGATAAGAAGAACCTTGAAACTTCATGGATATACGGTTCAGAAATTACAAGATAAAAGGCTAAAATCGAACTAATTTATTTCCCTTTGATTAATTCTCAGCTCATATTTATAGGTGGATACTATTGGTAACACTAATTCCAACCCCTATCATTTAACTAATTATTTGACTGCCTAAAGTCCGATCAGGTTATCTTCTTGTTATTTCCGGGTCTAGGAATCAAATTGACAACCCAATTTGAGGTAAGCAGGGTTAAAAGATCCTGGAGCGAATTTAGAGTACTTGAGGTGTAAATAAAGAAATGTTCTGTGTGGCTTGATATAAGCAAGCTATAATAGATTATTTCAATTGTGACACGGTAATACACATCAATTGTCTCACGGGTCTATTCATGTCACCATATGATTTTAAGATTTGGTGCAAGGAAAATGAAAAGCAGAAACTCGTTTTCAATATTAAACTTGTTCATGGTAACAAACTAACAATAGGATTATACCACATGTCTCTCTACGATTATCTCTGAAACCAAACAAAACAAAGGACGATAACCATATGCAGGAGGATGAATATAAACAAACAACAAACAAGAGGATAAGGTTTTCATGTAAAACGAACAGAGGCAAACACAAACATCACAGTTTTATCCACTGACCATGATGTCTTTTGGCTTATTCCCTAGAAAGACCGAAAAATGAGAACACGGAATTCAAAACATTTCATTTAACATACAGAGTTGTGTAAACTGGGAACACTGTAAGGTTTCAAATGGGAATTCAAATCAGGCATGCACCTCAGAAACTACAATTCAATATTAACCGGCTCTTCTGAAAAGCATTAAACTTCTGCCCTAAAAAATTAGTTACATGAAAACACTCTAACAGTCTACATAATCACATCGCCAATTAATCAGTAGTTTTTTTTAAATGAAAACGATTATAATGTCATTTCCTGCAGAAGTAATATTCAAGCCGTCAAAAAACAATCAAAGTCTAATACTCCATTTCTCAATCCACGAAATTCTCGAATAGCAGAAAAAGTAAAAGTGAAAATGAGTGAAGACGATACCCTGTTCATTTCTGGCAGTGAAGACGATGGTTCCGGTCTCGTCTCCGATGAGGCACTCGGAGATCCGCGTCTGACGGAGGTGTTGCGAGACTGATCGGCCTTTCTGAAGAACGGTGTTAGCGCTCAATACCTTGGCGACGAGTGTGTGACCGGTGGTCCCTGGTCGGAGCTGGTCGATCTTCGTGAACACCGGCTTTCTCAAACCTCTCTTCGCGACGTTGCTCTGCTCCGATTGCGCTTCCGTGTTGGACGCCATGGCTTTCTCGATTCACAACCCAAACCCTAACCCTAGATTTCTTAGACTGGTGATTCCAATTTGATTGTTTCTTTTAAGTGTTTTAATTTAAATAACTTGACTGACTCTTCATATATTAACATTAAAGTACCAAATTACTATTTTTAGTGGTCAATCACTTAATGCGCTTCTTCCTTTTCCGTTTGTATTTTCGTCAAATTGTTATATAAAATTCCACTAGAACACAAATGTTAAATTTTGTTTACATAAAGCTAATTGAACTACCCTAAAAAAAAGCTAACTGAACTAACCTAAAAAAAAAGCTTATTGAACTCAATCAAATATAATAAGAAAAAATTATTTATAATTTTTTTTTCTGTAAAAAGTATTAGTACACTTCAAATTAATAAATAAATAGATGTTTGTCACTTGCATTGTATTGTATGATTAAAGAGTTGATCTGATAAAAAAAAAGCATCAAACCAATAGTACCAAGAAAAAAATAAACCAATTGAACTGATGTCATAATTTTCTCTTTGAAAAACTACCTAATGAGTTCTAAAAATGTATATAGCTAAGACTATGCTATCGTTCCTTTTATGGCAGATACTGCGAAAACTTCTATTTTCAAAATTTCTAAAGAAATGGTTAATAAATTTGATCGTTGCAGTCGGACTTTGTTATGGATTTCTTACCATATTTTCATAGATCTTTCTTATCTTTTCATTTTTCGAGCTCGAGTTGTAGAAGACGGAACTGAGAATGTTATAATTTTACATTTTGAGAAACGGTCTTTAGATTCACTTTTAGAACAACTGTTATTTCTAAAAATATATAAACCTTTAATAAAGTGATATAAAATAATTATAACAGTTAGAATTATGATCATAAAATATATTTTTTGGTGTATAAATATATATTGAAATGAATTTAAAAACTAAATTATACTGCTTAGTGATAGTAAATTAGTTGATAAAGATGTAAAATAATTAAAACCAAAAGTTAAAGTAAAAAGAAGTAGGATAAGAATGAAAAAAATAAAATTTAAAATACAACTCATATCCAAAAGTTTCAAAATATATTTTTCCAAAATTAGATAAATTATTGATAATCAATTCATATTTTTTTAGAAAAATCAACTTTATCAAACTTAAATATATTTATAGTTTCATAAAATAATTAAAAGAAAATTTAATTCGGTAGAAGTATCCAAGTAGTGTATATAATCGATGTCGTGATTTATTTTTTAACAACTACTTAATGAAATGTGTTCTAAATTAAAAAAAAAAGTATTAGCATTGTTTTTTTTTTTTTTTTTTGACGGAAAACCCGGGTAAAGTACCCGGGAACTTCATTGTGGCACTTCGGCCTCGACAAGGTTACAAACCTCCGGGGGAACATTCTCCACCCAAAGGACACTCTCCATAAACCGGAGGGATTTTTTAGCCAGAACATGAGCTACGGAATTACAAATACGCGGAATGTAAACAAAATCCACGTTATGAAAGATACTAGATAAATTCCGGGCTTCCAAAACAAAAAGGCATTCTTCCTTCATCCATTGACACTCGTTGTTGAGAAGTCGGATCGCTACGGAACAATCCGATTGGACACGGATCTTTCTAAGACCCAAATCCTTAGCCACTTTGAGTCCCTCAATTACCGCTCCGAGCTCCGCCGCAAGAGCCGAGGAACACACGCCTAATGGAGCAACAAACGAGCCCCATACTTTGCCCTCCGAGTCTCGTATCACGCCTCCGGCCCCTCCGTGAGCCCGCACCCTAGGGAGGGCGGCATCAACCGAAACCGTCATGGTGTCCGGCGGGGGAGGGGTCCAACGCACCAAAGGATTCCGGTTCGGCTTCGTCAAGGTGACATTAGCTTGACGGTATTCCTCGATGTAATGGGCCGCCGCGTTGACTCTATCTACCGGGGTACCGCACTTTCCCGAATGGATTTCATCATTTCTATCATTCCACACCGTCCACGCCAAGGCCACAAAGGTATCAAAGTCCTCGGACGGAAGGATCCCTTTCATGCGAATGAGGAATCCTACCACGTCCCCGGAGAACTCCCTTTTGATCATTTTCCACCAACCGGTAACCTTCCAACACTTCGAGGCCTTTGGACAACTCCACACCGCATGGAACACATTTTCCTTTTCGGACCCACATCGTGCACACATCGGGTCCACATTCATCCCCCTATTAGCAAGATTCCCGGTGGTAGGGAGCCAATTCCGGCAAACTCTCCAAAGGAACACCTTCATCTTCGGAGGGATCTTCAACCTCCACACCCCATTCCACCATTTCATTGTCTCTTGGGGGTCGGAGACCCCTCCGGAGTCACAAGCTTCGTGAGCCACCCAATACCCACTTCTCACGGCATAATCCCCATCTCTAGTGTAATGCCAGCACATTTCATCGGGAATGGTCGTCGGCACACAAGGGATATTCAAGACCTCCTCAACATCTTCCTCGACTAGAAAACCGCGAAGCTTCCCTACATCCCACCTCCCTTCGGAATCCTTCAAGTCGGCTACCATATACCCTTCGGGGAGGAGATTTGGGGCCCGAACCGAGAACCCCGAAGATCGCGGGATCCATCGCCCCGTCCGTGCCTCGATATGAGATCCGGACCCAATCCTCCAACGAGCTCCCCTCGAAATAAGCTCTCGTCCCCACATAAGGCCCCTCCAAGTGCTCGAGGCGTAATTCATGTTGGTGGTGGTGAGGATGTCCGAGTTAGGAAAATAGCTAGCTTTGAGGACCCGTGCCGCTAAGGAGGAGGGAAACTTCAACACCCGCCAAACTCCCTTAGCTAGGAGCGCTTGATTAAAACACCGAAGGTCACGGAAGCCGAGCCCACCCACCTCCTTCCTAGCACAAAGTTTTTCCCAACTCCCCCAATGAGTCTTCTATTGTCAATAATGTGGGGATACAAAATCGGCACAAGGTAAAACAAATATTTTGAGCCCAATCTAATATCTCAGACACTTCATTCTAAGACCATCAGACCAGATATTCGAACTCCAGTCACAGTATGACAACTTCGATCTTGTTGAAGTCACAAATTAAAGAAGTCGACCTCGCCATGAAGACCAGAGCTACGCCGACTTCAAATCATCATCTTCGGCGAAAGGGTGCGCGTGAAAGCAATTTCGATAATATCGGCGACACGTGTCTAAAATAGCCATTCGTTAAATAAATATAAAATAGATTAGTTCGACAAATATCATCGTATTCATTATATTTCAGTACTCCCTATTCTTTACTGAGGTGATTGTACTTGATTTTGTCTTAATTTAGCTCACATTTCATCAATTTTTTTATTCAACTTTCCATTTATAATATTATTATTACAATCTTATTGAGATTCACATATAAAATATAAATTATACAAATTATATATTAATATATTTCGTGATTGTTGAGGGTTACATCCAACACAAACAAATATTATTGATGTTTGGAGGTCAATAATGTTGACAACAATCGTCAACAATGTTAACATCGGGCGTCATCAATGTTGAAAGTTGGTGTCATGTCAACATTGTTGATGCATGATGTTGATGTCAATATTGTTGATATTTGGTTATAACGTTCGTACTAAGAGGATAAGAATGCTGAAAATCCAAAATAAACATTAAATCATGAAAATAAAATTAAATTCAAACCTTCAAAACCACTAAGATGTCTAGCGGCCGAGATGGAGGTCAAGTGCGAGAGAGAAAGAGGTTGCACAACTGAGATGGAGGTTGCGCAACAGAGATATAGGTCGAACAACTGAGATAGAGGTCGCACAATTGAGATGGAGGTCGAGTGCGAGAGAGACGGAAGTCGGCTAAGATAAAGGTGTTGGCATTTATGCCCACAAAGGAGATTTTTGATATTAAATACTTTTGTATTTGTTTTGCTTTGAAATTAAATAAAGATTGAATATCCATTCTTATTTAAGATTGTGTTTACGCATTTATGTCTACGCTCTGAAACTGTTATCAACGAAAGAAGTGCTAAGTACAGACTTGACAAGATACTTTCTTATGACTAGTTTAAATAATAGTTCGCAATCTAAAGATCGATTGGGCAATCGATTCCTAATAATGATTGTTAGAATGAATTAAACGATATCTTATCTTGTGATATAGAGAGTTGTGACTCTGTAATTCATTCTTGATATCTTAATGAAGATATTGAACAAGACCAGTGAAATTTTGAAGTTCGAGATAAAACCGTTTAATCACTCGAAACCTCAAACTCTTGAAGTGAGTACATGTATTCTTGAAACCGTCGGGTCAATGAAGCTTCATTGACCCGACGGTTGGTGTCATAATACTGTTTCGTTGAAACATGTGATTCACAGACATGGAATTTGTGTTGAAACAATGCTAAGGCATTAGTATCACACCATGCTCTGTTATGAGAGTGTGAGCGAATAAACCAGGCCTGGTATTCATCGAATAAAGAATTCTTTGAAATAAAACATGTGACATGTTGAGACATTTCACTTTATGTTTTTCTCGTTCACAAATAACAGAGGACTTGGTGAAATAATAACTCAGGGGTAAAACGGTAATTTTACATTCCTCTGAGATAATGATACACACAAAGGGTAATATCATAAAATACACCGTGGACCGTGTGAAGAATAGTTTTGTCACATCAAACCGAAATATAAACGCATATGAACTTAGAGATGTTCAATGTTGGTCCTTTAGTGGAATCGACTAATATTAAGAATTAAAATCCGGAAAAAGTTTGTGAACTTTTGTGTCCGAGTTTTATTCTAAAGCTTCGTTCATATGGGTCCATAAGGTCTCAATGATAGACTCTCGGACGAGATTTTGGTGAACAAGAAATGATTGATTTTCTCATTCAACGTAAATTGTGATTTACGCTAAGAAAATTATTTTCTGAGTAATTAAATAAATAACTGGTTATTTATTATTACATTTATTTCACGAATCATATTATGTTATTATATTGATAATAATATAATTTGATGATTCAAATAAATAAAAGATGAAAATAAATATTTTCTCGTTTCGTACTACATTGATTAGTATGAAAATAATTAATGATTTGTCATTAAATAAATGAGATGTTCTAAATTAATAAAATATTATTTTAGAAATAAATCAAATAAATTTGGGAGATAATAAGGACAATATGGCCGGCCATAATAAGTGTTTTATGGGATGGAAAAATTGTTTAAACTCAATAAAAGAAGTTTTGGTCTTAAGTTTGACTAATGGGTCTTAACTGGATTTTGACCTAACTTATGCACATTCTCTCTGATATAAAAGGAGGCTTTCTCTTTGGTAACCCTAGCCTAATTTCGACCAACACTCAGCCAAACCTCTTCCCCCTTGTGCTTGAGAGGTTTTGGCCGAAATTAAGAGAGAAAGAGAGAGAGGAAAACTGTTTCCCGGCAGCCCTTCCTTTTCTTTGAGTTTCCCCTTCTTCCCTTGATCCCACGAAAGAGCCCACCCTCTTTGTCTCCTAAAATCCCTTGAGTATTATCATTGACTCAACTTGTGGTTGTTTGAGTGATTTTCTCTCCCTAGGGCCGGCCACTTTTGGAGGAACGAAGGCACGACGGATTTGAGGATCTCCTTGACACGCGTGGTGTAGAGGATCGGCCGATCACTTGGACGTACACCGAGACTTGCTCTCGCAGATCCAAACCCTATGTAAGTGTCTCTTAAACGAATTGGATCTGAATGATATAGTATTGTAGAATGATTATATTTATTTAGATTGTTCGTTTGCATGCTTAAATGAATTTATTGATATGTTCATAAATTTTGTTGACATGCTAGTTTAGATTTAATGACATGGTTATGAATATGTTAAAAAATATTTTTAATATGTTAAATTGAATTATGAATTTCCGCCATATATAGATATGTTTCATAATTAATTAGGTTAATTGTTAACTAAATTCCAACTAAAAGGTTGTGTAGCTTATAGAGTAAAGTCGGAGTCCCAACTGGATTTTATGGTATTCAATATATTGGAGTATTCTGAAATTTCATGTTTCAAACGTCGACCGCAATTGTTGTGTTTCATCGTTAAAATTTGACAAATTCCATCGTTTTCCAATGGAATACCGCTTGTCGTTTTCAACTATTTTCATTTATAACGTGCTAATAAAAAAATTCCCAAATTCCAAAACGAATTTCACTCGGAAACCCTAAAAAATACGAATCTTGGAACCTAGATCCACATCACGGAGATCGCAAATTTCATGGAAATTTCGAGGAGTTTTGTGCAAATTCAACATTTATTCGATAAGTTGCCTAGTGTTCCGACAAATAATCCACCGGATTTCAACGATGAAGAGTCGTCTGAGTTTTGAAAGTCGTCTTCTTATTTATTATGATTCTTTTTTAAAATATTGGTTGAAATAAACATTGAATAAGTGTTTGAGAGCAAGATGGAATGGATAAATGAGGTCTTACAGTCCCTAATTATAGATTTTCGGAGCTAGACATAGGGTTTTCTGTTGGAATTTATTTAACAAATTAAATAGTTTAATTATATTACACATCCTCTGTGGCGGAAAAATATAATTAGATCTAACATATTAAAACTATTTTAATATATTTAAACAACCTAAGGCATTAAAATTTGATTACATGTTTAATAAACAATATATTAAAACACACACTCAACAATTAAAATACTAACAACCTATATAAACATTTTATACTTTATTAGTAATTTAAATCGTTGAGAAAATACTCACAAATTGGATAATAAATTATCCCGACGTTGCTCACTATCGTAGGAAGGCCACGCCAATTCCACGCTTGAAAGGAGGCTCGTCGGATTTCCCTAGGCGTGCGTTGGCCGGTCAGGAAGCAGGGACGCTGGACAGGGACTTCTCGCCGTGCAGGGGACTCGCCGGACAGGTGACCTTTGCCTGGCAGGTGACTCGCCGGACATGGGACTTTGACGGACAGGTGACTTCGCCGGACAGGTGACTTCGCCGGACAGGTGACTTCGCCGGACAGCTGACCTTTCGACGGACAGGCGACCTTCGCCGGACAGGTGACCTTCGCCGGACTGGGACTTCTTCGCTGGACTGGGACCTGGACGCCTTCGCTGGACTCTGGAAGGGACGCTGGACATGAGACCTTCGCCGGTTTGCTCGCCTGACAGGGAGGGACGCTGGACAGGAGGCAGGAAAGGAATCCGGCCGGCAGGGAGCTTCAAAAAACTTCTAAAACAATTCTACAAACAATTTTTCATAATTAAATCATACACCAAACACCACAAGTATGAATCAACGATAATATACAAAGCATTCAATCGAGATTGAAATGGTGGGCTTTCAAGAATTTCAGGAATTGAATCATGAACATGAGAAAACAATTTTTTCTTTTTCTCTTTTTGGGATAGTCGGCCGAGAGACACCAGGGAGAGGAAGAGAGTCTTGGCCGAACAAAATTAGGGTTAGAGCTTTTTTTTAATTTTTATGATTAGGGTTTCTGCAGCCTTTTATAAACAGCTTTATAATGGGTTTAAACTGGGTCAAATCCATGACCCTAATCACTTAAAAATTCAGCCAACTCTCCCTCTCATACTCGCCTATAATCTTTTATTTAATTCCCAAATACTTTTGATTTATTTGTAAATTCAATTAATTTAGAATCTCATTTTATTTAATGACATCTCATTAAAATGATTTCATAGTTATCAAATAAGTACGAAATGAGAAATTGTTTATTTTCTTCTTTTATTAAATTGAATTACTTAAGTGTATTATTATCAACATAATAATACTGTATGATTCAATAAACATAATAAATAACTAATTATTTATTAAGTTATAAAGAAAATAACTTTCTCGATGTAAATCATAATTTATATTTAATGAGTAAATCAATCAATTCTAATTCTTTTAATCTCATCCAAGTGTCGATCATTGAGACCTTATGGACCCATATGAACGAAGCTTTAGGATAAAGATCGGACTCAAAAGTTCACAAACCTTTTCCGCCTTTTAATTCTTAATATTGGTCGATTCCACTAAAGGACCAATACTGACACTCTCTCTGTTCATAGGCGTATATTTTCTGTTTGATGTGACAAAACAATTCTTCACACGGTCCACGGAGTACTTTACGATATTACCCTTCATGTATATCACTAACTAAGGGGAATGTAAAATTACCGTTTTACCCCTTTAGTTATTATTTCACTAACTCCTTTGTTATTTGTGAATGAGAAAAACATAGAGTGAGATGTCTTTACATGTCACATGTTTTAATCAAAGAATGTACTTATTCGATGAATACTTGGCCAGGTTTATTCATTCACACTCTCATAACAAAGCATAGTGTGATACTAATGCGTTTGCATTGTTCCAACATGAATTCCATATATGTGAATCATATAACCCAATATCACATCGTTATGACAACAACCGTCGGGTCAAATGAAACTATAACTTAGCCATTGCCCAATGACTAATTAAATGTCATAAAGTGCCATATCAATTATATATTCACTTCAGGATTTAGGTACGTACCAAAGTACCTCTCGTATGTGGTCTTGAAGTTTCGAGTGATGAAACGATTTTATCTCGAGCTTCTAAGTATCACAGGTCTTGTTCAATATCTTCTATAAGATATCAAGTATGAATCATAGAGTTACAACTCTCTATATCACATGATAAGATATCATGATTCATTCAAACAATCATTAATTATACACGATTGCTCTATCGATCTTAAGACTGCGAACAAATGGTTTAAACTAGTCACAATGGGTTATCATGTCAAATCTTTATTTAACACTCTTTTCGTTGATGACAGTTTCAGAGCGTAGCATTCATACATAAACACAAACATAATAAAGAATAAATATTTATTAATATCAATATTTTAGCAAAATATAAATACAAACGTATTTCAATGTCTAATATCTTCTTTGTGGGCACCAATCCCAATAAACTCCCACTTGACTCAAAGGAGATGCGAATGATCCTTCAGCCCCAAAGCTTCTAGGTGTCCCTCGAAGACTTTACTCGTTAAATGCTTCGTGAAGGGATCAACAAGGTTGTCTAACGTTGAGATCTTCATGACTTCCGCGTCCCCTCTGTGAACGATTTCCCGTACTAGGTGATATTTCCGCTCTGTGTGTTTAGAGCGCTTGTGACTTCTTGGCTCATTACAATTAGCGACAGCCCCACTATTATCACAATAAAGTGTAATAGGCTCTCTTGCACTTGGAACTACTTCCAAGTACATAAGGAATTTCCTCAGCCACACAGCCTCCTTCGCAGCTTCACAAGCTGCCACATACTCGGCTTCCATGGTCGAGTCAGCAATGCAAGATTGCTTGATGCTCCTCCAGACCACGGATCCACCATTCAGGGTGAACACAGACCCTGATGTGGACTTCATGGAATCCTTATCCGCTTGAAAATCGGAGTCGGTATATCCCGTCATATCTAGGTCACCACTTGAGTATGCAAGCATGTAGTTTCTCGCTCTCCAAAGATACTTGAGAAAATGCTTGACAGCAACCCAATGCTCGGGTCCAGGGTTTGACTGAAACCTACTCACCACGCCCACTGCGTAGGGTTTGACTGAAACCTACTCACCACGCCCACTGCGTAGCAAATATCTGGTCTCGTGCAAAGCATAGCATACATGAGAATTCCTACGGCTGAAGTGTAAGGAATATGTCTCATGTCCTCAACCTCTTGAGGAGTCTTTGGAGACTGCTCACTTGAGAGATGCACTCCATGTCTGAAAGGAAGTTGTCCTTTCTTGGAGTCTTGTATACTGAAGCGATCCATGATCTTATCAATATAAGATGATTGAGAGAGCGCTAATTTTCGGTTCTTCCGATCTCTGAAGATCTAAGTACCCAAAATGTAAGCGACCTCTCCTAGATCCTTCATCTCAAATTGCTTTGACAGCCAGATCTTAACCTCTGATAACTTTCCTACATCATTCTCAATGAGTAGTATGTCATCTACATATAGGACCAAAAAAACCACCTTGCCATCGTTTATCATCTTATAAACGCATGGCTCATCTACTGACTGATCAAAGTCGTAACCTTTCACAGTCTCGTCGAATCTGATATTCCACGATCTAGATGCTTGCTTCAGTCCATACATGGAATTAAGCAACTCACAAAACTTGCCCTGTTGGCCTTTATCCATGCTTGTCTAGTTGAGCCATATAAATGCGCTCGTCAAGATTTCCATTCAGAAATGCAGTCTTGACATCCATCTGCCAAATTTCATAATCCAAGGCAGTAGCAATGGATAAAAGAGTACGGATTAACTTTAGCATCGCGACGGGTGAGAAGGTATCTTCATAGTCGATACCTTCCTTTTGTTTGAACCCCTTCGCCACAAGTCGTGCCTTAAATGTCTAAACATTTCAATCCGGTCCTCTTTTCTTCTTGTAGATCCATTTACACCCAACAGACTTGATGCCTTCAGGTAGATTTACAAGCTTCCAGACTTCGTTGACATACATCGAATGTATTTCAACGTTCATGGCTTCTTACAATAGGTTTGCTTCGGAACTCTACATCGCTTGAGAAAATGATACTGGATCATCTTCCTCACGTCATGCGACTACAGTGAAAGACTCTCTGCTACCCATGTATCGAACAGGTTGTCGTACAATCCTGTTTGTGCGACGAAGCACAAAGGGCTCTTGATCCGAATGCGGTTCTTCAACTATTGGAATAGGACCCGTCCTATCTTGTGAAGTACCAGCTGCTTCACCAACAGTTCCTTAAGCACAAGTTTGCTTCTCGGTACAGAATTCTTTATATAGTTTGCTTCAAGAAACCTTGCGTTCGTGCTAACGAACGTTTTCTGATCAGAAGGGCTATAAAAGAAGTACCCTTTTGTTTCCTTTGGATATCCCACGAGAAGACACAATTCTGAACGACTAGCCAACTTGCTAGTCTTTTGTCTCAGCACATGTGCTGGACAACCCAAAATTCGGATGTGGTGTAAATTAGATTTTCTACCAGTTGATCTCTCATAGGGAGTGCCTGGGACCGTCTTAGACGGAACTTGGTTCAGAATATAAGTTGCCGTCTCTAGGGAAGATCCCCAGAACGAATCGGGAAGTGATGAGTAACTCATCATTGACCTTACCATATCTAGTAGAGTTCGATTCCTTCTCTCTGACACACCGTTTTGCTGTGGAGTTCCAGGTGTTGTAAGCTGAGACTGAATACCTTCTTCTCTAAGAAGGTCTTCGAACTCTCCAAACAAGTACTCTCCCCCTCGATTCGATCGAAGGGTTTAGATCTACTTTCCGTTTGCTTCTCAACCAAAGCCCGATATTCTTTGAACATTTCAAAAGTATCGGATTTGTGTCCCATAAGGAAAATATGACCAAACCTTGAGTAGTCATCAGTGAAGGTTACAAAGTATTCATAACCTTATCTTGCCTGGATGTTGATTGGACCACATACAACACTATGTACAAGTTCCAATAACTGTGTGGCTCTTAGACCCTTCGATGAGAAAGGTCTTTTGATCATCTTGCCCTCGAGACAAGATTCACACGTGGGCAAAGATCCCACGGTTAGAGATTCTAAAAGACCATCCTTTGTTAACCTCTTGATCCTATCTAGGCTGATATGTCCAAGACGTAGATGCCATAGATATGTGTCGTCAGTTTCTCCACTATGAAACGTCTTACGCTTCCCGAGTGAATCTCTATTCACTTATGTATCCAAGACTGTCGGCTCATTAAGATATAAATAATAAATTGAATCCACTCTCTGATTTTAAAAGAATCATCAATATAAACCTCAATACCATTATTGATTTTAAAATTGAAACCTTGTTCTTTTAAACGACCAAAAGAAATTAAATTCTTGCAAAAATCCGGAACATAATAAACATTATTCAATAATAAAGTCATATTCCCAAACTTGAGCTTTATGGTCCCGACAGATCTTACTCCGACCTTCGTCAGTCAAACTCCTGACTTTCCTGAAATCATTCAAATTACACACAACATGGTCAGATGCCTCGCAATCTAATATACAGGGCGATAGCTTGTTCGTAGTGTAACAGGCTTGAGTATCAAAGATCGTACATTTTCCCTTGACACTCTTGAGGTAGGTAGGACCGTTCCTTCGCCAGTGGCCAGCCTCTCCGCAATGGTGACACTTGTGCTCAGACTTGTCGACCTTTGCGATGCCTTTGCCCTTGGCATCCGCAACCTTCTTGTAAGGCTTCTTGGAACTCGCACGATTGGTGTTTTTGGGTCCTCTCATCACCCTCTTGGAACCAGACGTCGAGGCTCTGTGTTCAGCAACATTGAGCTCTCCAGAGTTCTTCTTGTTCTTAGGGAGAAGTCCCTCGGCACTCTGCAACTCCTTCATGAGCTCAGTTACTGTATAATTGAGCTTGTTCATGGAGTAGTTCAGACGGAAGCTATCGTAGGATTCCGTCAGAGTTTCCAAGATCATGTCTATCTTGGTCTCTCCGTCGATCTTAGAGCCTAGGATCTCCATATCATTCAGGTGACCCATGATCTATACCATGTGTTCCCGAACAGAAGATCATGGCTTCATCCTGCAGTTCATGAAACTGCGGATATCTTGCTGCCTCGCCTGACGCCTATGGCATCTGAACATCTCATGAAGATTGTACATGATTTCATATGTAGTGGGGATGTCTCGATGAGATTTTTGCAACACATTGCTCATCGATGCCAATATATAGCATCGAGCAATCTTGTCAGACCTCATCCACGCATCGTAGGCGTCCTTGTCTTCCTTACTCTAGTCAGCACTCGGAGCAGGAGGACACGGGGTTGTGAGAACATAGTTGTGTTTTTCCACCGTCAGTACGATGCGAGGTTACGTTTCCAGTCAACGTAATTCTCACCCTCGAGTTTATTAGAACTCAAAATCGTTTGTAGCGGGTTAAGAGACATAATGCTAAAAACATAAATAAAATAAATAACTTTAGTATGTGCTACTTTTTTCAAATTATATGCATGCATGAACAATCCTAATATGGTGAGGAAAGAAAAAAATAATTCATGGTATTATGAACAATAATGATTAATTACTTTTCCGAGGGGAAACCGTAATTAATCGCCTTTCATAGTCGTGATACATCACTTTTTAGTTTGAATCTTCTAAGAAGTCACAACTTCTAGTTTTTACTAAAAAAAACTTTGGTCACTTATTTTTAATGCAGGGCCTCGAGGGAGGATTACTTTAAAACATAAGTCTAAGTGTGCAACCGACGTGTGGGCCTTTAATCAAGTCACTTTGATGGCGGTTCACCGAGGGGAGACCCCGCATCATCGTTTCTCTTTAAAATTTGGTTTATTCTCATGGTAATTAATGTCTACTAGGTCCGACCCTTTCTTCGACTTCGAGACTGAGCAATACACTTGAGGTCGACAAGCGAGAATGACGTCCACGGCTTCTACCGTTCACGAAGTTGACTACATATCCAATCAATTTGGCTAAATGTCATTTGACCAAATGTTTACACAATTTTATGAAAGTCGCGGTTCGTATGGTTATGCTTGCCCAGATTCGTATCCAATTCCGAGGTCCATGTGTGAGGCATTTGTTTTCGTTCTTGAGATTAAAGGACCAGTACTCAAGTACCCCATATTGTTCAACATGGCCTGCGACACCCAAGATAATTACAACACTCATGTCATTAATTATACGTCATCATACTCGACCCACAAGACGTGGTCCAACAATTATGACCTTCAGACAGGATCCAAGAATTTTAACATGCACATTGTCACTCTAGTTATAATTGATGTTATGTTCAATTTTATATGTTATTTTTGGAACTTTTAGTTTATGAATATTATATATATATATGTATGAATTTATGTTCTAAATTCTGCAACTAATCAACAATATCTATGTATTTTGGCACTTTTATCGGTAGTATGCATTTCTATCGACACTCCTTTTTTTATTTCTAAATTATTTATGTCGACATTTTCTAGGTAATCGGGATTTTTGTACTTTTGAGTTATCGAAAGTTCGATTCTTCAGTTTTAGACTTTTAGAGAGAAGAGAATTGGTGATGGTAAATGAGAGAAGGTTTTGAGTATGGAAAAAAGAGAGAAACCGAGATAGCATTTTTAATTTGTAAAAAATCGGTGAAATAAAGTTGAGGATTGATGTCTTACAATTTTTTTAAGGTAAATGGTATTTCAAGTTTATTTTAATGATAAATTAAAGAAAATTTAATTTTTATAAAATGATACAGAAAATGTTGAATCTAGCATTTCAAGAAATGATATTCTCATATTTTTAGTGATAAAGTAGGAAAATAATCGGGTCTATTAGCTAAATACCCATAAATAGATTTATCAATTTCAATATATGCAATGTTACGTAAATACCTTGGAATTTGTTAACGAATTTTTTTGGACTAGTTTATCCAAAATGTCTTTCCCCTCGAAATTATAAAAAATTTAAGAAAATAATAATAGTCAATGAACAGTAAACGAAAACTGATCCTACACGTCATTAGTGAGGACATAATCAACAACATTAAATAACATTTCAAATCCACCGAAGTAAATGAAATAATTTAGGAGAGATAATTCATTAATTCTAAAACAAGAAAATGCATGCAAACATTTTCTCCCAATAAAAAATTCGATGAACACATCGAAAATAATGAAAAACACATAGTATTGAACGTCCAAAAATATGATCAATAAATATATATATATATATATATATATGTGTGTGTGTCTGTGTGTGTGTATTAACAGTAAACAGTATGTAAACACGTTTATACTCATAAACAGTATCAACATTATTAATATACAGTTAACATGGTATAAACGCAAAATAATACTTGAAAATTGATTGTAAAATTACTTGGAAAATAAATAAAAAATATTTGCTAGGTTCTGTAATTTTTAAGATGAGAAGAAAAATAATATTGATCTGTAATAGTATACTCGTAAACAATATTAACAATTATTCAGTTAACAGGAAATAACAAGCTGTAAACGTAAATAAAACTTGGAAACAGATTGAAAATTTATCCAGAAAATAAATAACAGTAAAACTATTATGAACCCTGTAGAAATATGAATTTTGAGATGAAAAAATGTAAAAAATTAATATGAATTGATCAGTCGGAGTATAACAAAAAATAAAAATAATAAATGTCTTTATTAATTGTGTAAAATAATGAAAATAAATGAAGTGTGGTTAGTTACCACGATTAAAGGAACTGATTACATGATTTGTTTCCTTTTTAATACATAAAAAATCCGGTTAACAAGTAAATATTAATTTGAGCGAATTGAATGCTGAAATAGTATACTCTAACAATATTAACAATTATTCAGTTAACACGTTGTAAACATAAATCTGATATAAAAGCTAATTTTCAGAAGAAAAAAAAAAACAGACTTTTATGAGATAAAAAGAGATAAAAATGGAGCAACAAATTAGTCAACCGCTTGAATAAGAAACTGAAAATAAAACGTGTTAATTGAACACAAATAATGGAAATAAATATGGAATGTTTAGTTACCACGATTAAAGGAACTAATTAAAAGATTTGTTTCCTATTTTTAAAAAAAAAACGGGCACTAATTAGACCATTAAATTTAAATATAAAATGAATTAGTTTAAACTTCAAAAATATACAAAATAAAACCGGGAATATAAAGCGATTATTATTGGGGGTATTATAGACCATAAAAACGTGTAAACAATTTTTACAGGTTATTTACGAAAAATTTATCAACGTTGAGTATGTCTAAAACAGTAAACGTTAATATAGGTAAATAGCCAATTATTTATATTTTTAAGGACATGAAGAAAAATACAGAGGTGGGTGATATTTGGGCAGTTTCTCTAGAATAAATGCCTATAAAATAAACAAAGTCTTTTATCATATTATAAAATTTATTTGATTAAAAAATTATTAATCTTAAAAATCAAAGTAAGATAATGAAAGAATAAAAAGGAGGAAATAGAAATTAAAAGTAAAAATCATGTCCAAGTAACTTTAAAATAACTTTTAAAAAATGAAAAACAAAAAACAAATTCACCAAAAGATTAAATATATTTTGTTTTATAAAACTTTTATAAACAAACTTAATAAACCATACCAAATCCACCAGCATATCTCCGGAAAAATATATTCCTTTCAATCAATATTTGGAGTCTCGAATTTTAACTACGAAAATGCATTGTTTACACTTGTTACATCAAGGAAGAAACTGTCTCAGCTATTTTTTATTACTTACGAGTATTACCAGGCAAAGTAGTAAATTTGTACGCAAACAAACTACACAGTAATTTTTTCTTCCAAAGCCAAAGAAATAAAGAAAATGTATTAAAAAGAGACTGCAAAGAGTCAATTTCACAACTCATGGAACGTGTGCCTTGTAGAACAAGGCAACGTGATTTTACTTTTGTGGCAAGCTCCGTGGTGTTCACTTCTTCTCGGAGTACGGAACGAGAGTCCTCTGTGATTCAGGACCAGCCACCATGTCACCCCAAACAAGATCTGATAACTCCATTGTCAACTCTCCCACTTTACCTACATAAAAGAAAAAAAGGAAAAAAAAGCTCAATAACTTGTGCAGCAAGGTACATTAGGGTTTCGAGAGAATTACCATCTCCGACAGGCTTATCGTCCCACTGAACGATGGGCAACACCGGCAAAGTGCTTCCGACGTACATCATCTCCGCCGCTTCTCTCGCTTCTCCGACAGAGACGTTCCCGACCTTGACGCCTTTGAGACGCCCCACTTCGACCAGCTTCTGAGCGAGCTCGACCAGTCTACTGACAGTCAAGCCAGGCAAAATCTTGTCAAATCGAGGCACGAGGAGCTCTCTCTCGCGGGTCACGAACGCGAGGTTCATGTTCGGCCCCTCGGCCACGAATCCCTCTTCGTCGACCCACACAGAGGCGAACGCTCCTCTCTCCTCGGCCTCCATCTGCGTCAAGATGTTGGGAAGGTAATTCACGTTCTTCATGGTAGCAAATTGGGGCGGCTTCATTGCCACCGTGGCGGTCACCGCTCTGACGCCTTCCTTGTGTTGGAAGATTTCGCTCTCTATCACGATCGCGTAGAAGGCGGGTCCCGCACACCCTGAAGGGGAGAGCAAGAAGTCTCCGGGGCCCGAGCTTAGCCAGTATCTCAGCGACCCGGTCTTGCATTCCGTCGCGGCGGCTGCCAACTGGACGAGGATGCTGCGGAGAATCGAGCGTGGAAATGGAGACGAGATCTTCGCTTTCGAAGCTGAGTTCAAGAACCGGTCGAGATGTCTATCGAGCTCGTAGATGTATCTAACAAAGAAAACTTACAGAAAGTTAGATATAGTCACTCTATTTATGTTAGTAATTTTGGTGATTCGAATGGTTCTGATCAGTGTTAAATATCAACTCAAGATCAATTGGGTTTAAGCGGAGATGTTCGACTGATATAGAGACACAACTAATAATTTTAGAAGAAAAATCATGTAATGTTGGGCCTAGTATAGAAAAATTGATAAAAGTTTATGGTAAAAATTAACAATTTTCAAAAGTTGAGGGATTGAGCCAATGGGGTTCTGTCACTTTCCTTTTTGGTGTTCATTAGAATTTTTCAATGTATATCTATGTTTTCTTGATTTTTGTTTCTGTGTATACTGTCATTGTATGGTTGCTGAAAAGAGACCGTTGGATCTTCATCGTGTTAGTTTAATTTACCCGATGAGAAGGACAGCGGTTTCGAACACGCCGTGGCCGCGGTGGAGCATGTGATCGTCGATGGGGATGAGCATCATCGCCGGATCGAGGACGATTCCACCGAAAATACTCGAATACATTGCTGGGGTAACCCTGTTTTTTGTCTGACCTGCATTTCTCTTGCAGTTTCGCAACCAACTGTGTACCACCAAAGCAATGAAACATCAAATATTTATATAAAACGTACAAAACAATGGATGTTATAGAAAATATTAATTTTGTTTATGATCAAACCTCGGAAGATGATCTCAAGACTTCAACTTTATACTCATCACTGCCATTCCCAACATTCAGACCATCTATTACAACAACGACAAAAAAGAAAAAATTGAGTTGACTGGAATATATCATTACAAGTGAGGATATGAGGTTACCTGATTTGCAGTTTTCCATTGTCTTAGATAATGAGTTTTTGGGTACAAGGAAAACAATGTGTTTGTAGTGAAAATTATATACTTTTCTGGCTTTAAAAGATATATTTGTTAACGGCTATAACTGTGATGTGAATCACTCTTTTCTGAAACGAACCTTTCTAATATTATTAATTGTATACAGGGGATGTGTGCGCGTTGGAATTTGAAATAACAAATGCTAAAATCAAATGGATACAATATAAACATTTGATTTCAAATAGCATACATCAAAAGATTACTTACAGGTCTGTTCATTATTTATTAATATTTTTCTTCGTCCTTTTGTAATTTTTCAACCACGTGTTTATCATTTTTCAACGACGTGTTATTACACTATAAAGGCTTGAAAGGAAAGTTCAACAACTACATTATTCAAAATTTCTGCAATAAAATAAACTCGAAGAGAAAAATTTAACCCACAGCTAAAATTGAATATTTTAGCAGAGATTGACTTATTTACATCATCTATTATTACAAGCAATTTAATTGGTGTAGTACTGCATAAACTAATAATAGGACACTGAATAACTAAGGCTTAATTTCTTGCACCTCTTATTAAAATTTAAAACAAAGGTTGCGTTGTGCTACAAAATAAGGTCATGTAATTGACATATCAGTAACATATATTATTTATCTGTGGCCTTATATAATTTGGTATAAATTTATAATATCATTGAATAGGTTTGGAATGTCTTTGACAGAAAGATTTAGTCCTCTTTAACGCCTCTTCGAGGGACGATGAATCGACTGCAAACGTGATTCTCAGCCAGTTTTTCAGCCCAACTGCCGTACCTGCAACATTCAATTCATGCCATGTTAATCCAATATGCTTAAACTAAAATACAAATACAAAAATTAAGAATAACTCGATTATTTTACCAGGAAGAATGATGACAGATTCCTCTTTAGCCAGTTTGAAGCAGAAATCGATATCGTCACTGATGTCTTCGAGCAGAGACAGATTTAATTTCAACTGCATTTTACAACAACAAAAACATTATAGGATAATCGAAAAATAAAATGAGAAATGGAAATTCGATATCTTATAGTTTTTCCAGACCATGAGAGCCATCGATCCCTGAGGCCTGTGCGGATACTCAATGCAATCAATTTCGTCGATCAAATCGCAGCAGAGATTGGAGCTCTGCTTCAGAATGTAGTTTATTCTTCTGAAGAACACATCTTCTGTTTCCTCTAAAATCCGAGGAACCGCCGCCTAATATAAAAAGGTTAAAACAATCTGAATCCAAAATAATTACAATCGAAAGTTGGAAAAGTAAGCTGCGAGAGAGGCGAAACCTGAATGAAAGTCGCTGGGCCTCCCAAGATATCAAAATACTTTTTGATGCGCTCGATAGTCTGAAGAAGAAGAAGAAACAAAAACAATCAGATTAAGAATAACGGCAATAACTTGCTGAAGAAGAACGAGAACGGTCGCGACCTTAGGCTGTTTAAAGGTGCCCGAAGGATCGGTGGTGACGAACCAGCCGAGGCGCCAGCCTGGCACAATCCATCGCTTTGAGAGAGATCCGAGAGTCAGAACCGGAACAGTCTCTCCAAACACACCCATCGGAATGAAGGGGTTTCGCCCGAAAGCCAAGTGCCCGTACACCTCATCCGCAATTATCGGAATACCAAGCTTCTTCGCAGTCTCCGCAATCTGATCAAAAAGGGAAAACAAAAACAAATTTAGTTAAGTAAACCCACCGAAACATCACAAGTTGGGAAAATAACCGATAACGAACTTTTAAGAAACTGATTACGTGGCCTCAAATTCTTGGGTTTTTGTTTGTGTTTTTGTTTCACACGCTATATGAAATACATTTGAGAGTTTTTTTTTTCAAAAATTGAATTTTTTGTTTATTGTTCCACGGTTCGCACAATAATCAATTAATGTCAAAATAATAAATTTTAAATTCTAAAATCGGCTGGAAAATAGACGGGAGTGTTTCAGGTTATTTTATACTTTTGGTGTGTGTAAATCATTTTGCCGACTATTTACGCAAAATTAACAAAATTCACTTAGCTTCGGGGCAAAGAAAAATTCACTTAACCAAAAAAAAAAAAAAAAGTTATTCCTTGAACCGCAAGAAACAGAAACGCAATCTAGAATCGTTCGAAAAAGAGTTTCTTGGAATGCAAAGAATATCAAAACTGACCTTGCTTAGGTGGTGATAGGAGTAGACGTTGCCGCAAGGGTTTCCGGGGTTGACTACGACGATTGCAACTGTGTTGCGGTCAGCGATCTGTTCGACGGCGGAGAGGTTGACTTCCCAGGAGCTGTTGGGGAGAAGGTCAAAGTGGCGAACTTCGAGGTGTCGGAAGGCGGCGCAGAGCTCGTAGATGGGGAAGCCGGGGCGGGGGAGGAGCACGTTGGCCCCCGGCCGCCCCAGCATCGAGAGCGCCACGTCGATCGCCTGCGTGCATCCCGACGTTATGAACACGTCCTCCCCACTCACCTCGTACGGCAACTCCTTCGACAAATACTCCGCCACCGCCCTATATTACTCACTCATCAATCAATTCATTCACCCACCAAAGATTCCATATTTCGCTATAACTTTCTTTTTTTGAAGGCAGTTTTTTTTTTACCAAAACTTGCTCTAAATAACCAAATAAAACATTGATATTGTTATTTGGCCATTCTTTTTTGTTTGTTTAGTAAATAGCCATTTATTCTGACATAACGACTAATAATTGGTGTTAATGAGTTACATTTTTAGTTAATATATATATATAGATTTATTTTGATTAATGGTTATTAACCAATTTTTTCAAATCGTTTGGTTATATAACAATTAATATGTTTCAAAGTATTATATTGCTACTTATCCTTTTTTTTAATGCAAAACGAACTCGAATATGATATGATCAACTAGCTAGGTTATCATAGCTATATATAGCTAAAATTTACAAATTTGGCTTTATGTCAAAGTTAGATCATTGATGATTGTACTAAAACTGCAATTATACTATTATGTAGCGAGAGAACAAGAAATCTGTGCTGATTTTCCTAGACTTCCGCATTATATGCTTGAGTCTTTTGTTTAAGAGTTGATAAAATGTTTTGAGGTAAATTGTTACAGAAAGTGATCATATGCCATTACTCATAAAAAAAACAAATGCTAAAAACAACATTGGGGTCTAGTGCGTCACAAGTTGTCTTGTTATACGAGTGCATGACTTTTAATTTGAAATTTGAAGTTTGAACCATCCTCGTATTATATGAATTTAAATTGAATTTGGGGAATCGATAAAAACGAGGAGGAACAGAGACCCAATTGAGAGAGAGAGAGAGAGAAAAGAATGGAGACCTTCTGGTTTGAGGAAGGCCAACAGTCGGGGCATAGCCGTTGAACTTGTGCGACTGAAGAGAGTCCGAAACAGAGTCTTCGGCCACCGACGGCGCGTGAAAACACGAATACACAGTCGGGTCGCCGATTCCCAGCGAAATCACTCTCTTCTCGTTATCGGAATCGACGCTCTCGATCAGCAGCCCCAAAATCCCTTTGATGGTGATCGTTGTCGGTGCCGATTCAACCACTCCCATATCTCCGCTTTCCATTCTCCCAACCTTTTTATTTCCTTTCCCTCTTTCTGCGCGTTGTCTCTCTGAGTCTGAGTCTCTCGTGACTTGGTTAATGGGAATTTTGGGCCTTTTTCTTCAGAGAAGAGAATGTGTGTGTGTGTGAGATATCGTGCATGAGCCAATGCCACACGTTAGAATGTACAGCCGATTTCCTTCACTGCATGCAGACAAACTAACTATTTTATAATACTTTTAACAAATAATTACATATTAAATTACGAGTGGAAAAGGATTGAGCAAATCATGTGCTAAAAATTATATCATCCACGTGGCCGTGATTATGCTATTAGACATGTCATCCACGGAACGCAAGTAAACAGCGTCGTTATGGAAAATGTTAATATTTTGTCGAGAATAAGATGTTTAAGGAAATTTTCAAAGAAAAAAAGATGTTTAAGGAAGAAAAGCCTACGTGGTTATAAATTTTTGTATTTATTTGTGCATTTTTAGGATTTCACCCTTAAAAAGTTTATGGATTTCGCCATAAAAAAATGTTTTACTTAGGAATTCTCTATAACTGTTCCAAAGTTCTACACTATCCATATGTTACATTTCATTTTAAAACATGATATCACCTTCTCAATGGTTGTTTTATTTTTTGCGTTGCATAATTCTTAGAAATTGAAGACGCCACAGTTTGAATAACGCATGACATGCGTTCTTTATAATATATCATGTACTTATTTTCTTCAACATCATAAACAATATTACCACAAGATACGACAACGCTGAATTCGAACTCCACAAATACGAGGTGAAATTCAAACATAGACAAGAAAGATAAATAATTTGTTTTAAATAGAGGGAGGTAAAAATTCATAATATATGTGGTAATTTATAGAAATCCAACATGTTTGATATAAGAAATCGTACTCGTTCACGAATGGTACCGATGAGCAGTCGCATCTATACATTTGAACGACATTTATAGGTAAATGATGCAACTGTTATTTATACGAAAAATACAAAATGAAGTCCATACACGAAACAACTCTTTGTTTGAATAGTATGCGTAAAAAATAATTTGTTGCACCTGAAGACACAATTGTATGTCAGACAACCGCAACGAAAAGAATAGTTACGATATTGCTCACGAACCATATTCGTGCTAATGTGTCTATGAATGCCTATAAAGAGCCACTATAACGTCTACGTCCAATCAGGATATGATAAGTTACACTCTAAGTTCTAAGGGCATCTTTAGTGCTGCACAATAAAGATTAACTAGTAATTTCAAAATAATTTATAGTTATTATCTTAGCCATCATCTTGCATTTTACTAATTGCCTTAGTTAAGTAAATTAATCTATAAAGCTAAATTGCTCAACAAATTCAATGGGCCTCACTTTATAAAAATATAAAATTTTGTTAAAAATTACATATATTAATTATTGATAACAAATGAGCATTGAAAAAAACATTATTATCAACATGTTAATAAACTTAATTTATATATCAATTTTAGCTTAATGTTAAATATATTTACCTTAAAAAGTCGATATGGTAATTGAAGTTAAAAGTATTTTGATTAAATGCTTTAATGGCTCTATATCATTTAATAATAATAATTTTTTAAAACATATATTCTAAGCTCACTTTCCTAAATTTGGATTTTTTTTTTTTGATTCACCCATATGAGCAAACTATTTTATCTTTTAGTGAACGAGCAATAAAAGAAAACTACTATCAAATTTGACTTTATTTTACAAATAATTTTGAGCACTTACTTTTCGCTACACTACACTGTTTAAATAGGGAGAAATCCGCAAATCAATTATGGTAAAATGTTGTTATCTTCGGATTTGTGAACTAATTGTGTCTTTTATATTAGTACATGTCAGCATCAAGAGGTACACTCAGCGTGACAGCGTGGTAGTAGATCCAGAAGAAGTTACTTAAGTTAGTTATGAATTTAAGGACTTTGGGTCATTGTAAATGAGTTAATGAATTTTAATCTATTAAAAGAGATACAAAGAGAGAGCTGTGAGAAAATTTGATAGGATAAAAAGGAATTTCTTAGATTAATTTGAGCTAGGATTGTGCTCTTCACAAGAATTTGGTAGTTGTTTATAGTAGATTCTTTCAGGGGTTTTCATGTCCGACCTGAATGTAAGATCACATTAATCTGAATTAGGATAATCGTTTGCGGTAATTTTTTTTACTGTTTTGCTTATTGATTGCTAAAAACTATTTTGTTCTTCAGTTGCTTGTGCAACAACTTTCGTTTGTCAAAGCATTTCATTTTTTGTAATTGCTTAAATTGGTTTGTTAATTTCGTTATAATCACTAAAAAATGGCATCATAGCCTTTTTTTTTATGAAAGAAACAGGTTGAACAACATCAAGCACATCGACGATCGAAGCCTTGAAATTAATACCAAAATCAGTTCCTTGATCAATATCTGACGATGGCTAGTTTCAAAACAGGTTTCGACATATTCAATGGCAAGAATGATTTTTTATTATGGAAAATCAAAATGGAAGCTCACGTTGAGAATTTGGGCTTAGACAAAGCACTAAAGAAAGAGAAAAAATTTGATCAAACCATAAAAAGAACAAAAAATTCTCAAAAGGCTAAAAATGCATAATTTTGAGTCTTAGCGACCAGATTATAAGAAAGGTCGTGAATGAGAAAAATGAACACAATATTTGGGTAAAGCTCAAGAGCTTGTACATGACAAAGTCTTTCCTTACCAAAATCTACATCAAGAAGAAATTTTATAGTTGCAAGACCGACAATAAAAAATCAATTGGTGACAATATCAATGAATTCACTCAACTGATATCAAACATGGAAAATTTGAGTAACAAGATTGATGTCAAGGATCAATATATGTTTGTCCTTAATTCTCTATCTAAATCGGTTGATACTATCATAGACCAACTACCTCAAAAAATTTGTGAATTTATTTGGGCTCACTGAGGCAAAGTCATTCTCAGTGCCAATTGGGGCACAATCTAAGCTCAAAGCAGTCACTGAAGATGAAGAAGCTTCATAAGAAAGAATCATGAAGGATGTGTCTTACTCAAGCTGCGTTGATAACTGTATGTACTCAATGATCAACACTCAACAATATATTGCTCAAGGAGTGAACCTGATTAGCAAATACATGAGAAAACTCGAAAGACAACATTAAGAAGCAGCAAAATAACTTGTCCTATACATACATGGAAGCTTGGATTTGAAAGTTATGTTGAGAGGATTTTAGAGTCAAAGCTTCAGAGTCATTGGATATAGTGACCCAGACTATGTAAGTGACTTAGACAAAAGGAAATCTTTGTTGGGTTATGTATTTGCAATAGGTGGAAACACTGTAAGTTAGAAAGTGTCATTGCAACGTTTAGTAGCACTTTTAACTACACAAGTTGAGTATATGGCATTTACCGAGGCCATTAAGGAGACAATGTGGTTTTTGTTAAGGAACTTGGCAGGCTAAATAAAAAAAAACTCTAGTGTACTGTGACTCTCAAAGTGTTATACATTTATCTAAAAATATGGTGCATGACGAGAACACAAAATACATTAATGTAAGGTAACATTTCATCGAGGTAGTTATTGAAAAAGTTATATTTGTTATAAATTCATACCAATCCCAACTTAGTAATATTTTTTTATTTTGATGTAAAAGGTTTATAGACGGAGTCAAGGCCTAAGATCAGGCCGAAAGGCGTAGTCGATGGACAACATGTGAATATTCCTGTACTACCCCTTGTTAGTCCCGAGGGACGGAGGAGGCTAGGTTAGCCGAAAGATGGTGGAACAAGAGGAAGAACAAAATGAGGACCTGTTAGGAACCCACGCTCAGATTCGTTCAAGAAAAAGCAAAAGTACCTGCATAAATCAAGAGCTCAATAAAAACACACTCAATGAGAGTGATAGTTATCAGAATAATGATCCTCGCCATGACCATTCAGTAGTTGGCAAGTCAACATCAAGAAGATAGGGACATAAGTTAAACCTGCAGACTTTTTTTATAAAGATGTACCGGTTTGCAAGTTTAAAGCAGTTTTAGAATTGTTGAGACTGGTTAAGACCCAAAGACTTACAAGAAGGGCAAGATAAATGGAGGTTCAATGATCAATTCAATGACAAGACAAAGTGGAGATGTGTGAACAAATTGTGTATTTTCATTGGTCTATGTCAACATCAACCGGTACACTTGGCATGACAGCTAGTAGGACCAAAAAGGCTATTAAAAGCGATAAATGTTGGACACTAAGCCTTTAAGCATCATTGTACTTAGCAAAATTTTGGCAGACAAAGTTTTGAGCCAAATTTTTTATTTTGGGACCTAGGCCAAAAATATTGTACTTAGCAAAATTTTGCGACAAAAGTTCGAGCCAAATATTTTGGGGTTTAGAAGCAACTAGGCGCTACTAAAGTCCAAAAATATTGTAATTAGCAAAAATTTAAAGGAGAAATTTTGGTGCCAAAGGTTTTGGGGTTTAGAAGCGACTATCCAAAATGCTGAAAATTTGGCTGAAAATAAAATGAGCCAAATATTTTGGCATGTTAGAAGCGACAAGTCACTTCTAATATTTCACTTCGGTGAATAGAAGTAGCTTATAGCTTCTAAAAGTCAAAATTTTTATTTTTGAGTAAAAATTGACTTCGATGACGTAGAAGCGACAAGTCGCTTCTAATAGGAAGCAACTTTTTGCTTCTAAAGATAAATATCATTTCTAAAAGTTATTTTGGCTAATGCGGCAGATGATCGAAAAGATGTTAGTTAAGTTTAATATGTATTTAAGGGCCTTGAGTTATTGTAAATGAGTTAGTAAATTGTAAGCTACCAAAAAGATGTACAAAGAGAGAATTGTGAGAAAATATGTAGTGCTAGGATAAGAAGGCATTTATGTGATTGATTTGAGCTTGTTTTGTAACTGGGATCAGATTGTACTCTTCACTGGAATTTAGTGGTTGTTCATAGTGTAATTTTTAGGGATTCTCATGGCCGAACTGGATGTAGGATCACATTGATCTGAACTAGATGTAGGATCACATTGATCTGAACCAAGATAAACGTTTACATTGATTTTTTTTCACTGCTTTGCTTATTGATTGCTAAAATCTGCTTTGTTCTTAAGTTTCTTGCGCAACAGTTTTCATCTGTCAAAGAATCTGATTTTCAGTAATTGTCTGAATTGATTTGTTAATTTTGTTGTAATCACAACAAGAGTATTTATGAAATAGTAATAAAATGGACTCTTCATTAATATCAGATCTTGTTACTTTGATCACATAGTGTTTGTAGGAAAACATGATATATATATATATATATATATATATATATATTTTGAGAATGAAGATGATTTAACTAATTTATTTTATCGGTTATTACAATGTCGATTAAGTGTTTTATACAAGCTAATCGATCTTAAGTGACTAACAATTAGACTTACAATATTACAAAAGCGCCGCAATGTTACTAATGATAAGTATGCTCGAGATTAGTATATTAGCTATTGAGTGGCTAGAGATTGTCCAAATAACTATTTTTACCTTACAATTTTCATTTTCCTAAAAATTGTTTTTGTCTCAAAGTTACCATTAATATAAAATTTACATACCATTTACTTTTGTATACAGTAAAACGTCTACAATTAGTGTATATAATAGACGTCTATTATTGATCAGATATACTTACAATAAACGTTTAAAATTGGTGTCTATAATAGATATATTGTTGACCAGAGATGTCTATAATAAGTGATGATTTTTTTTTTAAATTGTAGATATTTATAATGATTTATTGTTTACTTGAGTAAATAGTTTTTTTTTTTAATTTAAAACAAAATACCGAAAATGATTTTTGAATGAGTTTCCGCTATTGATTTTTGGTGCGTTATGTATGTATACACATAAGAGAAAGTAAAAATAAATCTTCTTCAGGACACATGGCTAAGAACTAAAAGAAGTCAATGGTAACTATCATAGTTTAACGGTAATGCACATGTTCGGGGCAAAAAAAATTAGGATAACCCAACAACGCAGAATACTTGGCTTATATTATACATAGCACATGACCACCGTTACCTATTTTAACACTTCTCGTACACTACATAGGACTGGTTTTAGTTATTATTATGGACTTGCTTTGCTAGAAAACTTGTGTGAGTCTAATAGATCCACGTACCCGTTCGTATATGGACAACGGGTTAAGTATCATCTTTTTTGGATGTATCGGTTTGAAAATTTTGAGACACACTCGTCGTGGAGCCCCTCTCTGGCCCACGGGGTTATATATTCAAAGGCCCACTTGTTTCATTTATGTGAAAAGTTTGAAGTACCTTTAAAATAAGACGATTAATTAGGAAAATACTCTCTCTCTCTCTCTCTCTCTCGGAAAAATATTCATTAAAATGAATTGTTTTTCTGTGTTGAGAAAATTAGAAGTGACACAGAATAAAAACAGAGAGAATAAAAGGGAGACATGAATAGAGTAGAATGATCAATTTTTTTTTTAAGACTACTGTCTATTTCAAGAGGAAAAGAATAATGTTAATAACGAGAAGAGTTACTTATTTATTGAGAAATTTCCAAAAATGCCACGTTTCACTAATTTTTCTATTTCCTTCTTTTCTCACCATTAAAAAATGTTGAAAGGACCCTTTTATCCTTCGTTTTTTTCTTGTACGATTTTCGTCCCACTTTCTTTTTTTTTTTTTTTTTTTTTTTTTTTTGAGGAATCGTCCCACTTTCTTAATCACCAAACTTTTAGTTTAAGAAAATAAAAAGATCTCTTCACTTTCACAAGGCAAGCTTGAGCGGGAAACTGAAGAGATTTATTTTTATTAAAATATTTGTGATTAAGAAGGTGGGACAAAAAATGTTAAGCAAAATAAATATTTTATATTTTTTAGTTATGTATGACATGGAAAAATAATTTTATTTATAAAGAAAATGAAAAAAATAGTGGAATGTTCATTTTGGACAATTACTCTTATTTATAAACAAGAAAAATATGACAAGAGAATAAAAGCTAGTTCCGTATGGGTTTGATACTAAGCAAAATCATTTCCTTGTCAATATTCATTCTGTGTGAGCTATTCTTGGTTCTAAAGAATATAATTTCTCATTCTTATGTTATTTTTATATATAATATTTCCATAATGGATGAGAAATCGAGCAATTCCAATAATTGTGTTACCATAACAAATTCCGTGGACGAAATTTAAAAACTAACATGAAGTGCGACTTTTAATTTCTTTTACATGCGGATCTTTTACTTGCCGTGGATAATATATATTCCCAAGAGGAAATATAAAAGTACATCTATTTAGAACATGTAAATCATAATGAGAAACATAAATCTTATAGCCGAGCCAACGTTGAACAACTCCAACGCAAAAGTACGATATGTTAACAGTATCTCGCAATAATGTTTTCAAATTACGACGAAACAATATTAAATTAGCAATTAAATTCACGAAGTTGCAAACCTGGAAAATGAAGAGTTCTCTGTGAAAGCTGTATTAGCTGCTTCGAGAATTTTAAGGTCCCGTTTCCAAATGCTTACAGAGTACGTAAATACCGATATATTTTCAAAGCCTATAGTTCATACGCGCAAACATTTCAAAATTATGTAATTGTGTATGACATCGACCTTTTTGTGGGATAAGACTGATATGATCAGCTTCTGATTGGTGCTTAAAATTCACAAGGATGTGACTTATTTTGTACGCCTATCCAACTACAAAAGTATTCATTAAAAGTGACAGCAATACTTTTAGTAGATAAGTTCGTGGTCTTCACGTGCATGGTTCCGTGTTTCATTGAATACGTAATGTAATTAACAACAACAAAAAGTTTTAATACTATAATCGAAAAATCGATGAAATAGCCATAGGAAACGCATCTCGGTTTTGTACAACGTTTTCTAAAACTACTGTAAATGGCCTTAGTGTATATGTGACACATTAATTTACGTTGTAATTTTACTTTAATGCTCTTATTTTATTTCGTCAAATTTATTTTGAATTTTAAATGTTGGATTTTAATTTTCGGATGAAATTTTAATAATTTCCTAAAATAAAAATGATTGAACAATTTTTAATTAATTTGAAATATTGAAATTTTGAAATTTTTTTCTGAAATTCACCAATTCGACCGGTTGACTTTGTAGTTGTTTTAAGATCCTATATTTATGGCTAATTGATAACGTGATTATTAGTAGTCTGTTTAATTATTTGTTTCCTTTTTAGCTTTGCATATGAGTAGTTTGTATCTAAAATAATACCATAACTTTTCAATCATCCTGTAACTGCCTGTTTTTTGCATGTGGCCGGTTGTCCATTTCAGCGTAAATATTTTACAACGTAAATTAAGAAGAGTTTTAAAACGTAAATGTTTTACAGCGTAAATTGAAGGAGTTTTACAACGTAATTTTGTTTACAGTGTAAATTGAAAGGAGTTTTACAACGTAAATTGGTTTTTTTTCTTTCTGTAAATTGAAGTTATTTATTATTAATTGCATACTTTTACACTGTAATGTCATTGATTTTCAACATTGATTTTTTTGTGTCTTTCGCGGATCTGATTTTTTTGCAACACAAGTGACTCGGCCAAGCTTACTCTTTTTCTCCACGTCTCTGATGCCTCTTTAGAGGCTTTGAGCGATCTTTGGAGCGCTTCGAATCTTCTATGGAACACGTGATCCCTCGAATGTGCAGTTTCTTTTGCAGTTTTAATGGCGACTTTTATGCTCTGCAGCTCCATGTTAAACGCCTTAGTAACAACCTCCTTCCTCTCCCTAGATTTATTATTCCTTCTCTATCAAAGACTTTATCTCTTCTTCATGTTCGAGAATTCTTTCAATACGTCACTGATATCGAAAAACAGAGTAATTTGATGATTAAATTTTGGAATAAAAACAGGGTATTCATATCAAACATAACGATAATCATAGCAAACATGAAAAAACATCATATTTTCTGAATCGCAAATTTATTTTGCAGAGAGTGATGTTGATCACTTACACATGCAACAAACAAATATTCATAGAGATATATGTTTCAATCAAAACTTTGATATCAATTTATAGAAAATAATCTTTAGAATTAGAGCAATCGGAGAAGATCAAAAACGTTGTAAAACATGGAAAAAAAATTATTCCAGAACTTCTAATACCACCAATACATGCGATGAAAAAACGAAATTGCAAGACCCAAAATCATAAACACGAAAACTCATATCCCAAGAAATATTCAACAGATTTCGTAAATTAAAAAAAACGACGGAAGGAATATACCTGTTATCACTACTATTTTCGCGATGAATAACCTTGGAAACTATCGGTGAAGCTTCGCGTTCAATAAAAATGGTGAATTTTCGTTTTTGGATTCGTGGATTTGGAGAGAGAATGAGGTAATTTTTGCACTGTAAATGACATTTCGTCTTCCAAAAAGGGAGAGTTGCGTTTTCAGTTCTTGTGTAGAGAGAGAATCGAAAATGAGATATGGACAGAGAAGCTGAATTGATTGATGTAGTTAATGCGAATGAATTTGATTTCTCTTTCCAATTTACGTCTATTACGATTATCAAGGAATTAATTTTATTTACTCCGATTTTCAATTAAGATTTTGTTTGGGCAGGAACAATTATTTGGGCAAAATTGGAATTAAATTTAGTAAATCAAAAAGGCTGGACGTTTACCTTAGTGTTACATAACGTTGGACAAATCCGAAATGCAAAACCCCTACATAATTATTATATACATTAACCCTACTATAATTGTAAACAAAAGCATACACGTGTATTTATTTGTAAAATTTACCAATCAAAATGTAAACATCATTTTATAAAAAATTATTTGAGTATTCATTTTGTTTTCTCTCATCTTCTTATAAGTGTTATATCAAATTATTTTTATCTCATTATATATGTCTACTTATATTAGTTTTGAATTTCATAACATGTTATCAACACGGTCATTCTTCTTTTCAACAATTCATAGCATAAGTTTAATACAACAACAATAAATGATTATATTTGTATATCATCGTATTAACATATCAAATAGACACCGCCGCCACCTTATGTTACATCTAATTATGTGTTGTTATATTTGATTTTATTATAATATCTAAATCATGTATTTTAATATCTAAATCATGAACGGTTTTAAACGGCTATATTAATATTAACTTTTTGTTAATATAACCAACGGTTACAAACAGCTATCTTCATCCTATAAATATAAACTTCACCATCTAATTTTAACAGTCTAAAAATATTCATATCTTCAACATTTCTCAAAATTTTATAATTTATGCAATATAGAAAATATCCCGCATCATACTAGTATCTGTTGCCTTATTTATTATTGCATTTAATATTTTAATTTTCATTGGAGATGTTCCAATTGATGAAATTTACTTGATTTTAATAAACGTTGGGTTAATGTATCTAGCTCTAATATTACAATATTTATAGCCTTTTATATTTTACACTAATCCAAATTATTTTATTATAGTTATCAACATGTCGAACTTGTGAAGCTTGATTTCAGTCCCCTTATTATCATAGAAAATAACTATCTGCCTTGGATGGTAAACATTGAGATGTACTTGGAATCCATGGGTCTTCTTGCGACACTTAACGAAGATAACAACTCCTCAAGAATGGATAAGGCAAGATCATTGATCATTCTTCATCGACATCTCAATGAAAGCCTAAAAATGAATATTTTACTGTAAGAATCCAGGTGAATGATGGAGAAATCTCAAAAAAAAAGATATGATCACCAACAAGATGTTATGTTTCTCATATTTTGTGATGAATTGACCGCTTTACAGTTCCAAGACTACAAAGAAGTTAGCGAATATAATTTTGCGATGTTCATATTAGTAAATCACTTGAGATATTGTGGGGTTCAAATTACAAATGCTGATATGCTTGAGAAGACATTTACAACTTTCTACGCATTTAATGTGACCTTGCAACACTAATATCGAGTGGGAGGATATGTTAAATATTTTGAATTAATTGCTTGTATGCTGAGTGCAGGAAAATGAAAAATGGGTTGTTGATAAAGAATCATCAGTCTCGTCCGACTGGATCAAAAGCGTTCCCGAAGCAAACGGAGTCAACTCTGATGAGCCTTAATGTGAGAACTATTTTCTAGATCATGAGAAAGGCCAAGATCGTGGACGAGATCGTGGTTGCAGTTGTGGTTGTGATTGTGGTTGAGGTGGTTATTTCAATAACGTATACCATAAGACACATACAATAACCACAAGTGGTATCGAGAAGAAAAGAGTCCCAAAAATCACCATAAAGAAAAAAGATGCGGATTCTTCATATATTCTTGAAACCTCATTTTTAGATGTTGCACTGGTCTCGAGTTTTTTGAGTCCTGAAGCACTATGCAAACTTTACCACGTGTATGTAAAGGGAAAGAGAAAGAGGTAAACTTTATTGACCAAAATGACTGCACGCACCTTGAGTCATCTGACTTCACTGATGATTTTATCGACACTATCATAGACACTGCTCAACTCGTAGGTGATGAGAATTTAAAGGGATAATGTAATCCCATGTTAAGAATGAAGTTTGGCGGTACGATGTTATGTTATATATAAATATATATATATATATATATATAATATAAATGCTTTTATGTGTAATAGTCTAGCCTAATTATATTTTTTAAATTAATAATGTTTTTTATCAATTCTTTTTCTTTTAGTTTTATATCGAAGTTTTGACATGGATAATGATAATAGTGAAACCAACTAAAAAGATAATACCGAAAAAATCTTTATACTTGATACTATCTTGAAAGATGAAAGGTTTTTCTCAATTATTATACAAACAAAAGTGTTGTGAATACAAAATCAAGTCATGTAGATCTCTTTGAGTAAATTGGCGTGACAAACTTCGCTTTCCCAAATGGTACAAAGATTACAGTAAACAGTGTTTTATTTTCACCAAGATCCAAACGAAATCTATTAAGTTCAAAGGATATATAATCTTATGGATTCGATATTCAGTCTTGTACTTGAGTTATCATACAATATTCAAATATTACAGAACTTAAAGTTGAAAAGAAAATCATGTTGGAAAAACTATGAATGCTCCGTATTGGATTGCATTACACTTATATAGGTACAATCTTATCAAATTAGGTAGTTGCTAAACCTTCAATACTAACGGCTTGGCATGATCGGCTAGGTCATCATGGTTCAACAATGATGTAAAGAATTATCAAAATTATATATGTGCATCCATTCAAGGACATGAAGATCTCTCAAGAAGGTATTTTTCATGTAAAGTTGTTCTCTTGGAGAATTAATCATAAGACCTTTGCCAACAAAACGAAATCTGAATCACGTATGTTTCTTGAACGTATTCAAGGTGATATATGTGGGTCTATACACTCGACCATATGGACCATTTCGATACTTCATAATATTGATTTTTTCCTCTAGAAAATGGTCACATGCATGTCTATTATTAACTCGCAATGTGGCGTTTGCTAGATTACTTGCTCAAATACTAAAATTGTGAGCTCAATTTCTTGATCATACAATCAAGAAAATCCAACTTGACAATTCTAGTGAATTCACATCACAACTTTTGATGATTGTTGTATGTCAATTGAGATTGTCATTGAACATCATGTTGCTCATGTATACACATAAGATGGTTTAGGGGAATCGTTGAATCACATATCTTTCTTGAACGCATTCAATGTAATATATGTGGGTCTATTGATTAACCATGTGGACCATTTCAATACTTCATGGTATTTGCTATATTACTTGCTCAAATACTAAAACTGCGAGCTCAACTTTTTTATCATACAATCAAGAAAATCATACTTGACAATGCTGGTGAATTCACATAACAACTTTATATGATTGTTGTATTGTTGTTGAACATCATTTTGCTCATGTATACACACAAGATGGTTTAAGTGTATCGTTGATCTAACGACATCGCTTATTGTTAGACCATTGATAATAAGAACAAACCTCCCTATTGAATATAGGGTCATGCAATATTGCACGTTGCTGGATTAATTTGCATAATCCCAAGTGAATATCATAAGCTTTCCCTGCTTCAAATTGCATTTGGTCGAGAATCTAATATATCTCACATAAATTTTTGTTGTTGTGTCATTTATGTGCCTATTGCACGACCTGAAAGAACATAGAGGGTACCACAAAAGAAACTTGAAATTCATGTAAGTTTTAAAAAGTCCATCTATTGGGAGATATCTTGAACCTCAAACTGTTAATGTTTACACATCACGTTTTATTGATTATCACTTTGATAAGGAATTTTTATAGCGTTAGGGGGAGCACAAAAATAACTAGACGATGATATTACTTGGTATGTACCAAAATTATTGCATCTTGATCTTTACACGAGTTATTAAGAAGAAGTTCAACGAATCGCACATTTTCAAGGTATGGAAAATCAACTTCCTGATGCATTTATAGACATGAAAATAATGACTAAATCACATATCCCAGCCAAAAAATTGCTCATGCTCAAACTGAAATCCCAAAAGGAAAATTTGGAAATGAAGTCACTCATGAGTTACAGCATGCCTGAAGCGTGGTAGACCATTCGGTTCCAAAGATAAAATCTTTGGAAATAAAATGATCAGAGAAACAGGGCGACTCCAAAGTTGAGGAATGTGTTCCTAAAGAAATACATGAAAAGGAAAATCAAGAGATCTCAATTAATTATGCTAATATTAGTATAAGACAAAACCAAAACCAAGATACATATAATGCACTCTATTATAGTCTGGCATGCGATGTTATAGATAAAAAAGGGGATCCTGAACAACGGTCTATAATTGAATTTAAAAATAGACATGATTGAGATGTTTGGAAAATACAATTCAAGCTGAATTAGACTCGCTTAACAAGCGTAAAATGTTTAGACCTATTGTACCCACACCTGAAAATTTTAGGTATGTTGGATACAAAAGGGTATTTGTATGGAAGAGAAACGAGAAAAATGAGATTTTCATATACAAAGCTCGACTTGTTGCACAAAAAGTTTTCTCAAAGGTTTGGAATTAACTTTGAAGAAACGTATTCTCTTGTTATGGATGAAATTACATATAGTACTTGACCAGTCTAACACTTTATGATATATTATATATGCATCTCATGTATGTTTCTACAACTTATTTATATTGATCCCTTGATACTAAAATATATATATGAAAATCCTTAAAGGATTCAAAATGTCTGAAGTATTAAGTTCAAAACCAAGCGACTGATATTAAATTAAATTAAAAAGATCATTATATGAAATAAAGCAATCTAGTTGAATATGGTACAATTGCTTAAGAGAAAACATACTACGAAAGGGATATGTCAATAACGCTCTTTTTCATTGCATCTTCATCAAGAAAAGAACATCCAGATGTGTCGTTGTCGTCTATGGTGATGATTTGAACATTATTGAGAACAACGAAGAGATTGTTGAAGTAATCTCTTATTTAAGGAAAGAGTTTGAAATGAAAGAACTTAGAGAAACAAAATATAGTGTCGGTTTTCAAATTGAGCACATACATAGTGGGATATGTGCATCAATCAAATTATATGAAGAACATAATAAGGCAATTTAGTATGAATAAATCAAATCCATTGAGTACCCAATGATTGTCATATCCCTTGATGTTGAAAAAGATCCATTTCGTCCATGTGAGGAATCTGAAAAGATACTCGGTCCATAAATATCATATTTCAATGTGATTGGAGCTCTTATGTACATTGCTAATTGTACTCGACCTGAATAGCTTTTACTATTAACTTGTTAGCAAATTTTAGCTCAATTTCTACAAGAAGGAAAGTGATCACACATGTGTTTCGTTACCTTAAAGAGAAACAATTTATTTATGATTATTTTATCTTAACAATAAGAAACCAACTTTAGTTTGCTTTGCTTATAGAGTTTATTTGTCAGATCCGCATAATAGAAGATATCAAACTTGATATATATTAACATGTAGATGGGCTGCAATATCTTGGCATTCCCATAAACAAACATTTGTTGCGACATTATCAAATAACGTCGAGATCATTGCATTACATGAGGAATGTCTGGAATGCGTGTGGCTGGGATCCATAATGCGTCATATCAGAGCAACAAATGGTCTTTCACCAATCGATGATATACTATACTTTATTAATACAATGTTAATTATGTCGCTTATATGAAAGAAGGATTTATCGCGAGATGGAAAAAAATACGTCCTCAACATCCAATATGTTTGTTCATGAGATAATTCATCAGATCTCCTAAAAAAGGCACTCTCCACTTCGGTGTCCAAAAAATATTTCCATGACATCGAGATGCGTAAACTAAAAAACTTATGAAGATATTATACATGACAGCTTGATGGGAGCTTAACTTGGCTATACTCTTTTTCTCTTACGAGTTTTTATCCCACATGGTATTTCCTAATAAGGTTTTTAAGGAGACAATATAAACACATACACATGATGATCATCCAATAGTAAGTATTATAAATGAGGTGAAATCTTACCTCAAGTTATATAATGCATATCTTACACGTGTCCATTTACCTTATGAGATTTGCCCATAAAAAGACACAACATCTCACTTTATAAAAACTATATCGGCGATTGAAATATGGCTCTTGTTTTCTCTCATCTCTAATCCTTATAAATATTTTATTTGTTACACCATTCTCTCATTATCTATCATCTACTTTTATTAGTTTAGTTTTATAATAATACATATACTTTTGGTTAATTTTAATAAGATTGATTTTTTAAGTTAAATAATATAACAAAAAAAATTAATTGGAAATTATCTTAAATATTTTGATTAAGAACTAATTATGATTTGTAACTTTTAGTATCATTATTTGTTTTTGGGTTTTAATTTCTCTCTGATAACTTATTTTTACTTTAAACTAATTTTTAATTTTAATTATCTCCACATGTTTTAATCAAATAAGTTTTCGATATCACAAATTTGTAAATATAATTTTTACAAACTATATACACATATGGGTGATATCTTTTGTAATTTATGAATAAAAATAACTTATTCATATTCTTTACGAATAATATTATATATTTTTACCAAATACTATATCAATTTTGGTTAACAACTACAAATATTCTACAAAATATTAGTAAACACTCATCTACTTTTTAAAACAACAATTTTTTCAAATAACAAATCTATTTTTCATTTAAGAAAAATTTCTTAAATAACTCTTACATTTTTCAAATAACAAATCTTAATTTAGGTAATATAAACATAAAAAATTTGAAAAAAGAAATATTTTGTAAATATGTTATAAATATTTATTGTGCTTAAATGGCAGTCCATTATAAAAATAATGGACCGGATGACTCTTTTTAATTTGAGTAATTGTAAGAGTTATTCGAGGTAAATTGGTCAAATAATATAGTAAGCATATTGGCCTAATTATTTATTACACATCTACAAAATATTTTACTATTATTAAAACTGCAACTAATAACTATAATAACCATGTGTTCAATGTATTGAATGCTAAATTACATGTAATATAAAGAGTCTTGCGTTCCTTGAGAACAACTCCGACTCAAACATGAAATTAGGTATTGATTTGGCACTATTTTTTGTGTTGATTTAGCATAAAAAGATTTCCAACTCCATCGCACCACCAAATTTCACATTAAAAATATTATTTATTATTATATTATTTAAATTATATAATCTCTTTAACAATAAATATTTTAATAAATAACTATAGTATTTTCATTTTAATTAAGTGATAAAAAAGATTATTATTTACCAATATTTAACAAAAGCAATAAAAATGAAATTATTAAAAAAAAATTAAATAATTTAACATAAAAAAATTTTAAAAAGCAAATTACATCATACTAATTATCAGAACTAGTATATTCATTCCACAAGTGGTCGATTATGTTTATTTAGTATACCAATTTTTTAATTTTAATGTGTTTAAGTTTATTTGTATTTAGTTGAAATATATGGTAATGTGTTGTTTTAGTAATTTTATGATTTTTTGTCTTTTATAAATATATAGAATTTAATATATTAATAAAGATTTTAAAACAAAATAAAAAAAGTTTGTTGTTTGAAAATAGAGTGCGATTAGAGAGTTTTCACACGACAAATTTGGTGTTTTGTTGTGTGGTTTGAGATGTCATGAACTATTTTATTTAAACGATCATGCTAAAAGGTTAATACGGTTTGCTTCTTTAGTAGATGCATTTGAATTTCACTGCAGCTAGAAAATCGGTGTCATTTTGCTATAATTTACGTGGTTCTATTTTGTAATCTTGACATTGTCAAGTTTACAAGTCAATTATTTGATGCGTGACGTGAGTAAAAAGAGTAAAAACAGCTTAGAGAAGTGCAAGTTAGAATGCATAAATAAATTTTGAACTCTAAAAAATTTGGAAGCTGAGATAGTGTAGAGTTGTTCGAGTTGTATTTGTTTGATCAATTAGTGAAAAAAAAACACCAAGAATATTATCCTTAAGCAAGATTGATCTAATTTGATATGCCAATTACTTGTTTCATAGTCCTAATGGTTTCGTTAATCTGATAAATAGATTAATGTTGCATATTTTGCGAAAATATTATTAAGAAATATCACGAAAACAGATATTACAGTTTTTCACGTATAGAGTTTAATATTACGCGTCTGAAATCAATTATTCTATTTACGTCGTTTGAGTTATCATATTCTTATTAGAATGTGATATAGTAACATGTCAGCTTGATCCTTATCAACTTCTCAATATTGATCATTAAAAAAAAGACAAATAGTATATCATATAATATAATATTCTTCATATCTATCTTTCTGTCATTGGATACGTTTGCATTAGTCTGACTCTAACTCGACCTCAACAAATATGTAGAATAAGATAAGAGAATAATGATCGCTTTTACAGAATTAGGTATATTATTAGATTGTCAAATAAAATATTTTACGCACGGGCTAAAAATAAAATCTCCTTTTAACAGAAAAACAAAAGGTTTGTTAACAACTAAAAACATTGTAAAAAATATTATACGTGATTTTCTCAATAAACCCGGTTGAAAAGTGAAAAAAAATCTGATTGGAACATATATTCACTAATTTACACAAATGTGTACATATAAATTAATAATCTCATTTATCATTTTTTGTGCAAGTAAATTATTAATTTATGAATTTATTATAAATTTTACGAACATATTTGTATTTAATTTCGATTTAAATCGTACATATACTTGAAAATTTGAATAGCTTATATGTTTTTTAGCCTTTTATTTATATAGTAATTTAAGCCATTGGATCCATTTTCAATCATTTTTTAATAATAACTATTCATGTAACTAATTTATTCGTAAAAAATAAATAACTTTATTTTGTCACGTCACGATGATAAAAAATTATTGAATGGGTTAAATATGGAGCGAGTTGGATGTGCTATATAAAATTATAAATTCATCCGACACTAACATTAATGTTTTCCTTTTATCTTTATAAAAAGATAATGATCATGACATGAAAAATCTAGTGTTGTTGATGCACCAATTTCAAGCATTTAATTGAAACCGAAAGTAGATGAACTGAAAAAATGGAAAAAAAGAAAGAAGAGGGGAGAACGATAGGGCTGTTACTTGATATGCATAGCCAAAAATGGGAGAGGCCGGTGGGGCAATGTTATTGACTTTTTTGTGCAACAGCAAAGCAAAAGAGTTGATTGGAAATGAGGAATAGAAGCTATTTGTCTTATTTCGTTGACACTAATTTCACATTCATTATTTTGTTTATTTTTACGAGAAAAAGTAACAAAAGGGGTAAAACGAAAAAGTTCAACAGCCGAAGAAGAGATGAAGTTGTGAGATGGGGTAAAAATGTGAGCGTGTGGGTGGGTGAGAAAGAAATGGTAATTGCAAATTGAAAATAGCGAAGGAGATTTGGGAATGATTTGATGTAAAGCAGAGAGAGAGAGAGGCTCTCTCAAAATGCGAGCACAATGTTGTGTCAAAATCTCGATTTCGTTTTATGATTGTGATGGATTTGATCGGTTGATCTGATACATGCATGCTCCGAATTCCCAATCATTCATTATTATTTCACCCCTTTCCTTTTTCTGTTCTCTTCCAAATTTCATTTTCATCTCCCCAAGAACCAACACTTCCCAAACGAATTTCATTGGAAAAAGTAAAGTAATAGTATATATTTTTTTCTAAGTGTGATGCGTTTTGAGTTTGGAAGACAGCTTTTTTAATTAATATGATGAATGTTGAAATCCAACGAGCAATGCATTGCCTTGTTGCTTTAATTGGATCTTAGTTTCCATTTGTGCTTTGTCTTCAAGGTACTGTAGATATCTAATGAAACGGCATATAGTACATTGAAAGATGCATGGAATAGTGTTTGCTCGTACGTACTTGTACATGCAAAATTATATATCAATGATAAATAAAACATTTAATAACAACTTTTGGTTGACTATATATGCAAACTTTTATAGGTGTATCATGTATGTTTCTTAATGAGATCGTACTTCGATGGAAGCTATCGTCGAGTGTAGATTTGGCATTTGAAAGTAAGCACACGTGTGATAATTAATTCACGCTCTTAATTAGACAACTTAATTAATGTATTGGTTTCTAGGGATTACCGGTGTCAAATACAAATATTGTTAGACAAGAATTGTTTCATAATTTGCACGTTCTAAAGCTAGTTGATGCATAACATAGTTCTTTAATCCGGTATACTCAATTTTTTCTAAACAAAAATATCACACAAATATGTAACCGAAACCTAAAATAATCAACTCAACCAAACAGCCACAATCGGTCATACTCATCAAAATTTCAAGATTTGAGACACGATGCCGCTTTTTAAGATCCGATCAAAGTCTAAAGCTTGCAACTTATCCAAGATCTTTAAATGCATAGGCTAGGGTCGGCTAGATCAAATGATCAAGCTCTAATGAGCCCCATTAACTAAATGACATAATTGTTGATAAATATTATTTGTGTTCTTTTATCAAATAATTATTTTTATTATTGTTGTGATACTCGTTAATAAATCCAAAATAAGCATAGACACATGTAGAGTACTTAAAAAGGTCTAAGTTTTAGATTGACTTGAGTCGGGTCCCTTCATTTTAGACCCGTGTATAGTGGGAGACCAAATTTATTGGCCCGTGAATCAACTTAGACACTCTAAAAATAAATAAAAAATAATTTCTATACCTAAAATCAAGTAAATTATCTTAAACTTATATCCGACCAAACTCTATTTCTCACTCTATTTTTATTTTTTTATATTATATTTACACACATACCTTTATATTTATTACCGATTCTTAATTAGATCATCTTACCTAAATTAAAAAAAAACCACTCACATTTAATAAAATAAAAATATAATACAAACACAAATAAAAGAAAATTACAACACAACACGAATACATAAAAATACAATACAAATACAATTATGTTCTTCGCACAAGTGTTTAATTCATGCATTCTGAAGTGGAATGTGTACATCTCTATCTCTTATTTGTCTATAGCGAGTTACAAATTGTTTGAATTGCGTCTCGCCTTCCACCACCATTTCGACTTCCACAAGTGGCGTTTCTCTCGCGAATTCAATTGGTGAACTAAGATCGTGATCATTCTCTATTATCATGTTATGCATGCAGACATTATATTTTTTTAACACGTCTTTTCTCGAAATCTTGTAGGACCTACCACAATTACAAATCGTGATTGGAGAACTCCGAAGGCATGTTCTACATATTTTATACATACTTCTTGCTTCATTGCAAAACGTCTCCTTTTTTGGCCATGAGGCTCTCGGATAGTTTGCACAACACTTGACCATTTTGAATATAAACTATCAGCCAAATAATAACACATATTATACTCTTTTTCTTGTATGAAATAATGAGCGGAAGCAGCGATACCTTGGGTGAGATTGGAAAATAAATGGGACGACTCCAACACATTGATATCATTGTTGCTTCCTGACATTCCAAAATAAGCATGACATATCCAAATATCATAATCTGCTACTGCTTATAGGATAATAGTTGGTGTTCCATTATGACCTTTGTATTGTGTGTCCCATCTGCGGTAGAACAAATTTTTCACTTCCAATGCATACAATCTAAACTTTTCAACATTCCTGAAAAACCACATTGATGACCAACGTGTAGAAGTCTAGCAATATCATTTGAGTTTGGTGATCTTAAATATTGCTCAAAAAATACCTCAGCTATTGCCTGACAAAACTTCTTCATGCTTTCAATCTTCGTTGACTCTCCTATTTTGGTGTACTCGTCTTTGGCATCTGTCGGAACATCTTATGTCAACATCCGAAATGCAGATGTTATCTTTTGAAGGGCCGACAACCAAGTTTTTCGACACGATCCACCTGTTGCTCGAAGTAGTTGTCAGGATCTTGAACATCATCTTTTGTGCGTAAGTATAATGACCGAGACATCTGATATGTCCAAAGGAACATGGCCTCATCATACATCAGGGTTTTTGAAAAATAATCATTGAATAGCTGACGGTCTGCACTCACTCGATCACGGTTGATGAAAGTACGCTCCCACGTCTCCTTGGTTGGAATGTTGACGTATAAGCTCTATGATCAAAATATTGTTATTGATAATAGCACGAGTTATGGCCTCATCCTCTTCATCCAAACTAATAATCAAGTTGTCTTTCGAGCTGTAAGATGATGATGACGACTTAGTATACATTTTGGGAGATACAATGAGAGAATGTATAGAGAATTCAGAATAGAATTGGTATTTCATAGGAAAAATGTTAGTGATAAAATTGGGTATGTCAAATTGCGTTAGATCGAGTTGATGAACGTAAGAATTTTTCAAGTGAATTGTCAAATCGCGTCAGATCGAATTGATAAACGTGAGAATTTTGTAAGTGAATTGTCAAATCACGTCAGATTGAGTTGATAAACTGAGAATCTTGCTATAAATATTTCCTTCACAAGTTCTAACGTTACCACATGCCCTACCTTACTAAAAAAAATTCGTTACTCTCGAGATGAAGACAAACTCATTTGTCAGGTTTGCATGTAGATTTCTCAAGACCCATTCATTAGTGTATACCAATAATCTGATCATTTTGGACTCATGTCAGGTGCTTACAACAACGGCGAAAGTCCGGATCCAGAGACGCGTTCAACGAGATCCATACACTGTCTCCGTCAAGTGATTGAGAAAGCTACAAAGAAGATGCATGCATGCATTCGAAAAATAGAGTATAAACATCCAAGCGGTGCTTCAACTGAAAATATTGTCAGTACTAATTTTTTTTTGTTTTAATACAGTTAATTTTTGTTTACTTAACCATTGTTATATCAAATTTCAAATGGATCAAGAAAAAGTATTACTTTCACAAGATGAAAATTCAAGAAAGGTTAAAAAGTTTGATCATGTGTGGAGCATTATTAAGAATTTTGTAAAATTTCAAGATTGAGCCTCAAGTGCAAGACAAACATCTCGAGGTTCATCTAGCCCACGAGTCAGCAAATCCCACTTAGGAATCTACTAGATATTCATGTCCTCATGAGCGGCTAATTGTGGTGAAGAAAGCCAAATTAAAAAATAAATTAGATGATGGACCTTTTTCTCGAATTAGTGCATTGTGGAAAGAAACAAAGAACTTCTTGAGCAATTGAAAAAGACAAGTGAAATGAGGCAACACAACTTGGAATTGAAAGAAATAAAGGAAAAAAATAAAATATTGTTCAGGGATTTTAGTTCAATAACAGATCCACAACTTTGTACATACGTTTGATAAGAACGTTTTATACGTGATTATTAGATGATACTGAACTAAGAATCGGTGTTTATCCTCAAGTATTTTGATAGTTTTTGTAGTTTGTGTGAAGTTTTCAGGACATTCAGATCCGCAAAGATCTATGAGATACAAATAAGTGAAAAGGAGAATTATAGATACTAAGAGAAAGAGAAATAGAGCATTCTTTGATGACGGAGAAATCTCAAGGAGTCCGGAACATTTTACGGATCTCAATTCCAATATCCGGAGCTCAAGATAAGTGATAAAAGGTGAAGCAGCGCGCAGACTTCCAGATTCAATCCTTTTTCGTTTGTTTGAAGATTTATGATATTAAATAGTCTTATAGTACTTAATCAAACCTAACAATATATGAAGAGACAAATGCACATTTGCGTGAACGAACTCTTCATGGTTTGGTTCAAATGAAATATTCGCAATCTAAAGATCAACGGACTATTGATCCCAGTATGATTGTTTGAAGAATCTATGATGTCTGGTTACGAGGCATAGAGAGTTAGGAACTCTATAATTCTTCAAGTGTATCTTTCGAAGATACTGAATTGACTAGTGCTCCTTTAGAAACAATGTAAGAACAAACCATTTAACCTCTTTTGTCTTATAGCCACTATGTATGAATTGCATCATGCTTACCTAAATCCTTATATGAGACATGTTATTTCATAGTTTTAATATTCTCATTTGAGAAAGTCAAATTCTAGATACATTAACTGATCTAGACTAGACTAATTGGTGAGATTTTAAGTTATAAAGATGTCGTGAACCAAGTTTGTGAATTTCTCATAGATAAGGAATTCATGTACAAGATTGCTGACAATATATATCACCTCACGCTTTATTACTTGGATTCTGAATAAATGAACTGCGCTGTATCCAAAATTAAGTAGCGACTTTATTTGGATGAAACAATGTGACTTGTTAGCTCCTTGTTAATACATTGTTTCTAACTTATTCACAAGTTACAAAGGAGTTGAGAAAATAACAACTAGAAGGGTAAAATGGTAATTTTATAAATCTCATATAGTTGATGATATTCATGAAGGGTAATCATAGATAACATTCAATGGATCTACTCAACATAATTAAGTTGAATTTGAGTAGAAAATAAATTCATTTGAACCGAGAGATTCTCAGTGTCAACTCTTTAGTGGAGTCAGTTGACATTAAGCTAATACTCGGAAAAGGTTTGTGAACTTTTGAGTCCGAGTATAGAAGCCCAAGCTTTGTTCATTTGGATCCATAAGGTCACTATTACAGGTCATTAGAGTAGGATTGTTAAACTGAAAGCTAAGTCAAAATAAGTTCAAATGTTGAACTAGACTTTTTTTCGGAAAATGTCTAAAGGGTATTTTTGTCCACATGGACATAAAATGATGTGAATGTCAAAATAAAATTTTGAGTATTTCACATGATGAAAATATAAATTATTTGGGTAAAGCCGAAAAGTCGTTTGAAGGATTATGAAATTAATTTCATTATTTGTGTAATAATAATTCTAAACTGGGTATTTTAAGAATTGTCTTAAAAGAAATAAGGAAGCATCTAGATGCCCCTTCCCTAACTATAGAATTCGGCCAAGACACATCAAAGGAGGAGAGAATTCTTTGGTTTTAATTATAAAGATAATTACCTAAAAGGAAAAGAGGAAATGAATTTCATTGAGAATGAAATAAATAACCTAAGTGAGGAAACAAATTTCCTCCCTCTTGAGCTTGAGATGGCCGGCCATGTTAGAAGAGAAAGGGGAGAGAAAATCAAATATTGTGTCATGAATGCAGTATTTTTCATGAATGCATAATTGACTTTTATAGATTTTCCTTCTCCTATAAATAGAGGCTCACATAGATGTGAAAACAAGTTTTTTCCTCTTGCTTCTCTCTTGTTTTTGGCCGACCAAAACCTCTCTTTCGCTCTCTCAAAAATCCCTTTTTTTATTTTTGGCACCTAAGTCCTCATTAGACTTAGGGTTATTTAGCTATCTAGCTCATAAACTTGTTCTTGAGCTATTGTGTTTAATTGTGCCCACACGCAAATCATTCAAACACTCTATAGACTCATGTAATAAAACCTTAGGTTTCTCGAGTTCAAGACTAGGCGTAAAGATAACGAGCGAGACGAGACGATCTACCTTTCCAAAGGCTCATCAAAGATCAAGCTACAATAAAGGGTAGTGTTCAAGTAATTAATAATGTCTTTTTTATATAAATGTTCATGCGCTTTGTCTAGGATAGTAAAAATTGTTTCACTTATAAAGAAATTTTAAAATATCTTTATAAGTTAATGATAAATTTTTCTTAAACCTAAACCTATTCCAACAATCATAACCTTCGCTTTCATTCTCTCTTGATTTAAATTATAGTAATATTAGATTTACATTTAATTATAAATCCTCGTGGGAACGAACCGTACTTACTTTCTATATTACTTGAGTGACACGTGCACTTGAGCGCGTTTTTCGCAACAACATTCAAACTGTTTCTTGTAAGCCGAAGGCGATAGATAACTCATTAATAACAAGCCAAAGGTACCTGAGGCGATAGAAAATTATGCAAAATAGGCTTGAACAACAACAATCTCATGCACCACCTACGACTTCCGATTCTTATTCTCAATATTTTAGCGGTTTCGGAGGTTCCGGCACCAATCTTCTAGAATATTAGTTTATCAATTGTAACTTTATTTTTTGTGTTGGGTGTTTTAATGTCCTTTTAGTTTTCTTGTTAATTTTCTTCCAAGTTGTTAATGTTTGTATTCGTATTTGGTCCTTAGTTTATTTAAATCGTTATTGGTCTTTAATTTTTTTCAATGTACAAAATGTTTTGTTCATTTTAAATTATTATTGTCTTTTAAATTATACAAAATACTGAATTTTAGATAACTTATATAAGTTTAAGGATAAATATTAAGTAATTATATAAAATTTGTATCATAATATAAAATATAAAAAGACTTAAAATAATAATAAAAATATTGTTACGTCACATGGAACGCAACATTACATAATTTTTTAAAGCACGCTAAAAATGAAGTTGCTTATGCAGCTCCATTGAGGAGATAAAAACAAAAAAAATAGTTATTACGCAGCTCCATTGGAGGTGCTCTAAATATCTCGAACAAATTTAACTTTCGGCTAATTTATAGACAAAAGTACCCTTGTTCAAACTTTCACACTTATGTATTTTTTTAACTTATAGTACACATCTCTAATGATTTTCAAAAAGAATCGATGATTATTTATGAGCGCACAAAAGAAAACTCTATTTTGTTACTAAATTAGTGAAGGACATGATGATTTTCTTTGCTGCCAACTATTTTCATAAAACACAAAAAGAGTAATATTTACTTTTCTGTAATTGTTGTTTTTATTTTCATATGTTAAAGACAGTTCATGATGTTTAGTGATGAACAACAAGGATTTTCTGTGGTTAGCAATGAAAGTTATCATTTTCTTCAATGATATAATAGAAAATAGTGATTTTTAAATGGGATAAGTAATTATGTAGCCGTTAAAAATATTATATTTGCTATATAACCACCGTTTGAAGAGATTTAGTTTATAGTAATTATTCAAAATCATTTGGAATAAATAGATATAAATACCCCAAATTTTAAGCAACAAAACAAAATGCTAATTTAAAATAATAATAAAAAACCACTAGTAGCAGTTACCAATTTTGGCGGGATTTTAAGTAAAGAGTAAATGATATTTTTCACTTTTATAGGACACCTTATAATATTAATTTCAGACCAAAACTCTCTCATAACTTCCGACTCAAACACGAAAAATCATATAAAAAAATTCAATAGATATTTAAATGCTACAATCGAAGACTTCGACACTAAAAAAAGGTATGTATAATGTTTTTTTTTTACAGATAACCGAACAAAATTGAACATGCAAGTTAGTATAATTAGGGTTTTTGAAGAACTCAAATCGTTTCTATTTATAGGTTTCCAACCCCGTTTTCGAAAAAATGATTCAAACAAGATTATGTTTCGGAAAAAATTAACAAGAATAAATAAAAATCAATAATAGTGAAACTGCAAATGGAAGAAACATAATGAAAACGTGAAAATAAACAGAAATTAACGCGACTTACCAGACTTCAAATTAAAAATAAACCCAAAGAAGAAATAATAATGGAAAATGAGAAAGTTACTGTCGCCACTTGTTTATAAAAAAAATAACGTTAGACAGTTATGAATCCTATAGTTTAGATCCAAGAATTTGGGTAGTTAATTTCAATAATTATAAAGCAAAAAGGAGAATAAAAGAGTAATATCCAAAAATTAACATGAATAAACCATAATTATAATTTAAAAACAGCGAAACCAGATTTAAATGAAAATAAAGATATTTTTTACGATATTAAATTAAGAAAATAACTGTAAATAAGTAATCAACTAACTACAACGAAATTATAATCAATGATAAAAAAAATTATCTCTCTCCTCATTAATATCCGGGAAAAACCGAAAATAAATTATTTTAAAAATATTTTAAAAAACGGGTTTTAACAATATACATTATAGAAATCTAAAACCAATTATTAAAAAAAATTCAAATTTATTATATATTATTGTAAAAAGGACAAAATTGTAAAAATAAATCAATAAATAATGTCATGTCATCTAAAAAAGCTATATTCTTAATAAATAAAAAAGAATGGCTAAAATGCGATATCAATGTTTCACATGATTAGTAAGACCAATTTTTTAAAATATTTATTTTTCAGCTTGTTCGTGAAAAATCAATGAAGATTGCCAGAATTATTGAAAATCTTCAAAAGTATTAAAATGGAGAGTTAGAAGGAATAGAGAAATGTGATTTTGTTTTGTAAAATTATGTGTACAGATGTTTTGTCCTAAAATGTGCCAAAACTTTAGCTTAAAATATTTTGATTAAAATTTCGGTGACATGGCTCTACTTTACTAACTTATTTTGGAAATGATCAACGTTTCGCAAAATTCGTCTAAATGTCCTTAGTGTTTACATGTCATGTCAATTTACATTGTAAAAAACAACGTAAACTGACATGACTCGTAAACAGTAGGAGACCATTTATACGAGTTTTACAAAACTTTAACCATATCCAAAAATAATAAATGTATATGGGGCTACTATGTACAATGACTCTATTTTGAACATAATAAGTCAATTTGATATAATTTTTTTCCCTCTGATTTTAAGTCTACAAATGAAATAACTCAAGAATAAGGTCTAAAATCAAGATCGAAATGGATTAAAGAAGAGAAAGAGACGAAACAAGAGTTGGAACCAACAAAGACAACCAGAGTAGACCAAAGCAGCCAATCGTACAACTAAACCAAGCCATGCATGACCGGCCTTGCATTTTTACAAGACATTCCGTCTTTGTATTGTTTATATGTTCAGTTTCCTACATCATCACAAGAATAAATTCTAATTAGAGCATCTACAATACAATCGAAACAACTAAAATTGCTCTTCACATTACTAAATACTTTTGTTTTTATTTATTTATTATATTTAAAATACTATATAAAATTACTTAAGTGATGTTGATATAAAAGATTATTATAAATGAGATCACACAAATTAAACTATTGGTGTATTTATTATTTTATTATGTCCAAAGTGAGAGATGATATCGGTGTCAAAAACTTTGTTATAATTATTGTATATAAAAAATGAGATAATGTGGCATTAACATGTAAGCAAAAGTATGGATCTAAATTTTGTAAGCAAAACACTAATCCCGTCTCACGGCATTGTATTACTCAATAACCACAGTTAAAATTTAAACATTTAAATGGTTTTTTTATTTATTTATAAATTATGAGTGATGAAAAGCATTCCAGAAATCTTGGTATGCAATCAGTATAAGAGCAATTTCATTCATGATCGAATCATATCTCAAACTCATAAACTCTAAATATGCTAGAAATTTAACCCAAATAAGTATGAATTAATACAATTTGTTCTTCATTATGAAATTTTTTTAATTTTAAATTCAATCAATTATCTAGATTTGAAATTTTAATATGGTGATCAATCTATATTAATTATAATCGATTTTGAACAGATAATTATTGATTTTAATATTACTTATAAATTGATTATAATATATAATTATATTAATAAATAATGGAAAAACAATAAAGAGCATAATGTTATTATAATGTTTAAATTGGTTTAGATGCAGTAATTTTTTATATAGGTTATATATATGTTTATCTTTAAAAATAATTACAAATTTTTAATTTCTTATCCACTTCTAAAATGTTATTTATTTTATAAATATTTTTACTTAATTGTGACATACGTAAGCAAAAATATTTATAAAGTGCATTTCGTCGGGTAATTTATTTTTGTTGACAAAACGGAGATAATTTTAGTTTTGAAACCCTATAAACTCTTAACTTTTTCATGCAGGCGAGATGATTATATATAGACTACTATAAATTTGAATTTTCTCCAAGAAGTTTTAGAATTTCGTAATTGGTTCTACAGAAACTAGGGAAACGAAGCTTCAGTTTATTATTACTTTGCTCCATGTAAACTCACTGCTCCAATTTTATTTATTTTATTTTCACTTTAAACGGAGTATTATATAAATACATGCTGTCTTGCTCTTAGGTAAATTATGCACTTGTTTAAAGACTTCCAAATTAAATTTTTGGGAGAAAAAACCCATTTGTCTTAAAAATAATATAGTTAATTGTAGACTTTAAAATAATAAAAATATATATTTTGTTCTAATTTTGTGTTTCAGCTTAATATTACTTAATAAGTTTTGAAATATTAAACAAATTAAATCATAATGAATGTTAGGATTTTGATTTATATGTTAAAGTATAATCATATAAAGTTACGTAAATATTTTAATCTTACAAGTTTTCATAAAATTAACATTATGTCGAAACTTTGTAATTTATTATTATAAGGCCACGTATTTATATTTCGCTTAAGGCTCTGAAAATAATTGGATGGCCTTGATACATGATTATATAATCATACATTAAATAAATAAATAAATATAAAAATAGTTGCAATTAATCAAGTTTTTTAAAACTTATTTCAAACTTCTGACCAATATTTTATTTATTAAAATATTAGCCTACAAAAAGTAAATTAAACTAGCTAAATTATTTTGTATAATTTACTTCGCCTTGATATACTATTTTCTGAAGTAAATTAAATTAGACTTGATGAGTGCGTATTTTACGTACGAACCCGCCCTCATTAAGCTTGGATTTTCGCTTGTTCTCGAGTGTTTTTAATGGTTTACGTGTGTTTATAGTGAGTTTCAGGTCAACACAGATAAACGGGCATGATTGAGTCATAGTTTGACGAAACGGAAAGCAAAATGCGAAGAATTAGAGATAAACACGAAAAACACAGGTTGAGCGGTCAAACCGGGCCACGAGGACATCAACGAGAATCCCCCGCGCCGCGATTTTGCGGAGTGCACGAGGCAAGATCTTTACAGAGACTCCTCGCGGTACTCGTCACGGTGACCACGTGTCGCAAAGATTCCACGAAGATTCTCAGCACCGCGCGCATGAAGTTTGCACGAGTCACATCGTTTCACTGAGACTCCTCGCGGTGACAGTGCGCCGCAAAGAGGCTGAAATCGGATACTTGTGAGGGAATGAAGTTAGCATACATAGCATTATTTTAGTGTTCTTACCTGGAAATTCCTAAGTTTGTAACTACTCGGTGAAATCGTATCCCTTGCTCTTTTTATAGTTTTAAATCTTGTTTTAATCGTTTAATCGTCATTTGTTAGAATTCACTAGTGTAGTTCATATTATTTAACATCTCAACTCAAAGTTATCTTACAATCAATTTACGACAAATTAAAGAAATCGTTAGAGTCATAGGTCTCTATGGGTTCGACACTCGTATTCTATCACTATATTACTTGTTTGATACGTACACTATCTTGCTTAATTATAAAATATCGCAAAAAAACTAACTTCAACAAATAAATTAGCATTCAAATAAACAAAGTTTTAATTACTTTTTTAAAGTAGAGTGACGTGTTAAGCTATCATTATACCTTTAATTAAGTAGATATACATAATCTCTCGTGTGTAGGCGGAAAATGACTTGCAAAATAAAAAAAATAACAATTGGAATACTTCGTGGGCTGAGATAAAATGTCCACGTCCGGGGTGAGAATAAATTGACCGGGTGACTCTTATTTGGTAAAAGGTATTTTAGGTATATACTCGTATTAATGTTTACCAATTTAAATATATCTAACGTTATACCAATTTTTAAAATTTTTTAGACTATTTTAACTTTTTTATTTAAATAAATTATTTATACAAAATAATCATAATATTTTCGTAAACAACTTACAATGTGTATTTACGCAAAATTAACATAACGTTGGGTACATTAAAATTGGTAAACATAAACATGAGTATAAATATAATTTTTTTTAAACGAGTTAGTTATTTCATTCGTCAAGACGTAGTTAAGGATGATTGTTTTATCATTGATTTGGTTAGGAGTTTGTTGTAAATAGTAACACTGCTTAGTGTATATATACCGTTTGTAAACTTCTAAGTAATTAATGAGAATATTCAATCCATACGATCTCAGTTTTCCAGCTCAAACTTTCTCTTGTTTATTCCTCATTCATAGGTATGTTCTTCATCCATTCAAGGATCACATAACGCAATATGATATCAGAGTGCAAAACTCTAATTGTGTAAATACAATCCTAGTACATGAAGATCATCCGCAATCCTAATCAATGGAAAAATCAACGTCGATTGGAGATCCTGTTTCAGAAGCCGAGCCCAATCCTAAAAAAAATTACAACCTGAACAAAGAGAGATTGTAACAACAAAGATCAGACAAATTCAAGATCTATTGGACAACAAATATCAGACAAATTCAAGATCTATTAGACAACAAAGATCAGACAAATTCAAGATCCATTGGATTCTTCTTTCTACCTTCATCAAAGAGACAATCCAGGGACAATTTTGGTTGTTGACCGACTCGTCGGCGACAAGTACGCTGATTGGAGCCGCTCTATGCTAAAATTGTTGTAAAAAAGAAATTAGAATGCATAACCATCGCTAAGAGATCCAAAGCTTAATTCATGGAAAATATCAAACAACATAGTGGTTTCTTGGATTCTTGCCTCCCTCTCAAAAGAAATCTCTAGAAGAATTCGATTTGGCAGCGTTGCTGCCAATGCTTGGAGAGATCTTCGCGAGCGCTACAAGCAAGGAAATGGGCCAAGGGTGTTCTCTACACTCAAATATTTGGTGAATCTCATACAAGAATCAAGATCTATCACATACCACTTCATCAGAATCAAGGCCGTCTTGGGAGATTTTTCAAAAACTTAAAAATCGACTTGTTTATGTGCAGATTGTCACTGTGGTTCAGCAAGTGAATTGTGCAAATTCAATGAGTCAATCTATGTGATGATTTTTCTCATGGGTTTGAACGGCTCATCGGCTAACACAAGAACTCAAGTTTGTTTACGGAGCCATTACCCCCCATGAACAAAGTGTTCTCACTTGATTCCTAAGAAGAAGAACTCAAAGCCACTAGGTTCGAGTCAAGCCAATTTGATTAGACAAACGTGTTAGAAATGGCATTCAAAGATTATTCAAGCAACAAAAATCCAACAAGAAAGAAAGGCTTCTATTTTACCCGCTGCAAGACTCAGGGTCATGTCATGGAAAAGTGTTTTAAAATCCATAGAGATATCCTCCAGGATTACACCAAAAACCAAAACACATGAGCCAAGATCAGAATCCAAAACAGAGAACATTAAGAATGCCAATATAAACTCGTTGATCGATGATAAATTCCATCATCTCATCAACTTGTTGTCCACTAAGCTCACAACTTGAAACTCGTGAGCTAGCCACTTGCACCAGACGCATATCCAGGGTGTCAAAAATACTAACATATCTCAAGCAATATCATTGTGACATTATCAACATAGTGATAGACATACATACTTTCACATCTCCTCATCATATCTTAAAAGTGCTTGACTATAACTCTAAGTCAAAATTGTAAAGCCTTTTCACTTTTCATTTCAAAAAATTCTGAACCTGACTACTATGATCAGACAGCAAAGCATGCCAAGTGGATATCAATGATGCATGAAGAATAGGAGGCTATGCATAACAACCAGACATGGACAGATCATGCCCCTGCTAGCAGATAAGAAATCCATCGGATGCTGGTGGTTCTACAAAAACAAATGCCACGCTAATGGCACCTTGGCTCGGGAAAAAGCACGTCTTGTAGCTAAATGACACACACAACGTAGAGGTCTTGATTATAGAGAGACTTTCTCAGCTGTCACTGTTGGCAGATATGCCCACAAGAAAATTGTTTATTTACATATTGATGTAATGTATAAATCTTTATAAAGTCCTTATTGTAATTTGCTGATTAAATTAATAAAAGTTGAAACTTTCATTCATTCTCTTTTAGTTTGATTGAAGATTTATGATATTTAATAGTCCTATAGTCCTTAATCAAACCTAACGATGTATGAAGAGATAAATGTAGATTTGCGTGAACAAACTCTTCATGGTTTGGTTAAAATGATATATTCACAATCTAAAGATCAATGGACTATTGATCCCAGTATGATTGTTGGGAGAATCTATTATGTCTGGTTACGAGGCATAGAGAGTTAGAAACTCTATAGTTCTTCCAGTGTATCTTTCGAAAATACTGAATTAGCCAGTGCACCTTTAGAGATAATAGAAGAACAAACCATTTAACATCTTCTGTCTCAAGGTCACTATGTATGAATTGCGTCATGCTTACCTAAATCCTGAAATGAGACAGGTCATTTCATAGCATTAATATTCTCATTTGAGAAAGTCAAATTCTAGATCCATTAAGTGATCTAGACTAGACCAATTGGTGAGATATTAAGTTATGAAAATGTCATGAACCAACTTTGTGAAGTTTTCATAGATATGAAATTCATGTACAAGATTGTTGAAATGCAATGTATATCACCTCACGCTTTATTACTTGGATTCTGAATAAATGAACTGCGCTGTATCCAAAATTAAGTAGCGACTTTATTTGGATGAAACAATGTGACTTGTTAGCTCCTTGTTAATACATTGTTTCTAACTTATTCACAAGTTACAAAGGAGTTGAGAAAATAACAACTAGAAGGGTAAAATGGTAATTTTATAAATCTCATATAGTTGATGATATTCATGAAGGGTAATCATAGATAACATTCAATGGATCTACTCAACATAATTAAGTTGAATTTGAGTAGAAAATAAATTCATTTGAACCGAGAGATTCTCAGTGTCAACTCTTTAGTGGAGTCAGTTGACATTAAGCTAATACTCGGAAAAGGTTTGTGAACTTTTGAGTCCGAGTATAGAAGCTCAAGCTTTGTTCATTTGGATCCATAAGGTCACTATTATAGGTCATTAGAGTAGGATTGTTAAACTGAAAGGTAAGTTAAAATAAGTTCAAATGTTGAACTAGACTTTTTATAGGAAAATGTCTAAAGGGTATTTTTGTCCACAAAGACATAAAATGATGTGAATGTTAAAATAAGATTTTGAATATTTTCATATGATGAAAATATATTTTATTTTCTAAAGCCGAAACGTCGTTTAAGGCATTACGAAATTAATTTCGTTATTTGTGCAATAATAATTCTACAATGGGTATTTTAAGAATTGTCTTAAAAGAAATAAGGAAACATCTAGATTCCCCTTCCCTAGCTATAAAATTCGGTTAAAACAGATCAAAAGTGGAAATAATTATTTCAGTTTAGTTATAAGGATAATTACCCAAAAGGAAAAGGGAAATGAATTTCCTTGAGAAGGAAACAAATATGCTAAGTGAGGAAACAAATTTTCTCACTAATGTATAATGCATGGCCGGCCAACTTAGGAGAGAAAGAGGAATAGAAAATCAAATATCGTGTCATGAATGCATTATTATTTCACGAATGCATAATTGCCCGACCCTCTCTCTCTAGAAAATACTCATTTTTACTGGAAATTATGTGTATTTTTAATCCCAATTTAAATAATTAAAATGGTAATTTTCGATAATTAATTTGAGTGAACGATTATCTACCATCGTCCGATTGGCGAGGATGACAACGGGCTAACATAACAGTAAGAACTAGCTAACTATGAAATTAACAAGAAGCTAATGCAATTTCCTAACAAGAAACTATGAAAAGTAAAATAGCAAATCATGGGGGTTTCAGAAGAAATGCAGAAATTAAATACCCCACCTTCTCTCTACTCTTTTTTATCATTGGCATTATCATAATCATTATCATCGCCATTATTTCTTTTTATTGATTTTCTTCATGTGAAATGTGATGATATGAGGAAGGACATCGAGACCATAAGAAACAAGCAAAAGCCCCAATCGAACAGAGATTATAGTGATCAGTGAATCCCACAGCCGAAATAGTATTTTGCAAAAAGAGAGAAAACTTGGCAGAGATAAAAGGGAAAAATAATTGAAAGGTAGAGAGAGAAAGATCTCAGAAAAGGCGTTGAGAGAATGGAGGGAAAAAGAAAATCACCATTGTTCTGTTCTGTCCATTATTTGGTAATTAAAAATAAAATTGTACTGTGCTGACAAATGAGATATGAACAGGCTTTATCGATCTTTGGTGGTAAATAATTTGTTTGGTATTATTTATTTATTATTCTGCATTATTTGCAGCAACTCATTTCTTTATTTTTAGACATCACAACGGAACAAAATGGAAATATCTGTGGCTAAAAATATTAAAACATCTTCTTTGTTGTGTTAAAAAATAAAGACATTTTAGAAGTCAAAATGTGATATTATCCTATGATAAATCTTGTCATGGTATTAAAACAGCACATTATTCTGACCTAAGAAGGACGCTCATCATATGATATGCAAGATTATATTCCGATGCACTATTTCGTTTGTCCTTGTCATTTTTATTATTAAGCCACAATGATGATCTTCCTAACCTCATAATAATTATTTTTGACATGTCAACTCCGAAACAAACTTTGATAAAAACAATTGACAATTCGAATTTAGTATAAATTACTGTGTCAAATTACACTGTTGTACATAGTAGTATCGAACAAATCTTTTTATTTGTTGTGTTCCCAATATATGCTGATTAAAGTCTTGCATATACATCGAAAGGAAAGTACGTATAAATATTGTCACGTTTCGAAATAACCATATTAAGATTTAGTTTGACATGTCAACTCTAAACCAACTTTTAAGAGAATGATTAAAAAAAGAAAAGACAATTCGAATTTTATTTGAACTACTGTATCTTTCTATGCTTTGATTCATATATTCTTTGTTCTATATTCTTATTCTCAAATAATTAATAAACCACAAATTAATATTAAGATTTTTATGATAATTGTGATTCATATATTATTTTCTTGGATCGAAGGTTATTTTGAAGTACCTGTTCTTGTTTGGTATATCATTATGATGAAAAAGCTGTTTTGTCCTGTAGTGGAACCTCTCTTTCTTACATATCTCTTCTTCATATAAATCATGTTAATAAACGAGCAAATTTATATAAAGGTATAATGTAGAAAGAGAAAAAATAGAGAGACTGACAAAGGAATACCTGCACACTTTCTCACGCACGCACGCATAGTTGCTCCAATGCACAGACACACAACACAATCCCGGCCATTCCCTACTCTCACCCCTATTCCATTTTCATACATCACTCTCTCCCTCTCTCTCTATAGTCTATGCACCTAGGGTTTTGTCTCTTACATATCTGTTCTAACTCTACACACACATGTTTATGAATACGTAACAATAATAATTATTATTTAATAGATAGTTTCAGAATTCAACACAGTTGCAGGTAGTACACTACAAACAAACAGATTAATTCTGCATTATATGAAAAATAATACTATTTCTTTTTATTTATGATATCTCTCTTTTTCGCTTTAATAATTCCTAACCAATCGCAGTACAAATAAATACCTCACACCTTTATATATATATATATATTATTGTTATTATTACCAAAATTATTAACTCTATTTCTGTTACAAATATGATATTAAAAGGGTGACAAAATAACTCCTGCACCCTCTCTATCTTAATTTAATAATATTATATTATTACATTATTTATAGGCAATGATAATACATAAAAAATATGAAACCAATAATATCAACGCGCTGTTTTTACATCATAAAATAAAAATATAATGAATAAATAAAAAACTCCGTCTCTCTAAATTGTTTTCTGAGGTAATTTCTACACAATATTATGATACCAATGTTAACAACTCTCTGAATTATCTTACCAAAATAAAATAATATCATTAAAAAACCTGACTCTCTCTCTCTCTGAAACCCAAACCCCTATGAAAACCCGAGAAAACCCCTCCGAAGTCCAACCCTCTTTCTCACCACCACACTCACCATATTAACTCACTCACTCACTCTTTCACTCAAGCTCAAGAAAAACTCTCAAAACCTCTCTCTCTCTCTCTCTCTCTAAGCCCAAACTTCTCCATGGAAATCATCTCTCTCTTCAACAACCACCAAAATCACATCCAAAACCACCACGCAATGATCACGAACCAGAGCAACGAACCCAGCCATGCCCAGCTCCCACCAGGGTTCCGGTTCCACCCGACGGACGAGGAGCTGATAACGTACTACCTGCTGAAGAAGGTTCTGGACTCTTCGTTCACGGGGCGAGCCATTGCCGACGTGGACCTGAACAAGTGCGAGCCGTGGGAGCTGCCCGAGAAGGCGAAGATGGGGGAGAAGGAGTGGTACTTCTTCAGTCTCCGCGACCGGAAGTACCCGACAGGACTCCGGACCAACCGGGCCACCGAGGCCGGTTACTGGAAGGCCACCGGGAAGGACAGGGAGATTCTCAGCTCCAAGAGTGGGTCCCACTCCTCCCTCGTCGGCATGAAGAAGACTCTCGTCTTTTACCGCGGGAGAGCTCCCAAGGGCGAGAAGAGCAACTGGGTTATGCATGAGTACCGTCTCGACGGCAACTTTGCGTATCATTATCTGTCCGCTTCCTCCAAGGTTAACTTCATCATTTCTTTCATGTCACTACATTTTATAGTAATATGGAAATAGCAAGGGCTTGGTGACACTCGTATATTGGTTAAATTGTTTGTTTACATTTACATACTTTAAATTTTTATCATACATGAACTATCAACGTCGTAATAATAATATATGTTCATAACTATTATTATTTTCCAAGCTTGTTCAAATCAGTTGCTGAAATACTGATGACGTCATTAAAACTTTGCAAAGTTTCCGTTACATTTTTATTTTATTTGAGCTTATTTATTACAGGTGGACTAGCACATATTATTTATTATGTATGTGATGTCATAATATGGCTTGTGTCTGACGTTTGAATTTGTTTTTTGTATTACAGGACGAGTGGGTTATATCTCGAGTGTTTCAGAAGTCCGGCACCGGAATCGGATCGGGACTATCGTCGTCCCTAGGCGGTAAGAAGAGCCGCGGCGGCGGAGGAGGAGGAATGCTGAGCTACTCATGCCAGCCGAGCTCCCCCTCAGTCTCGCTCTCTCTCCCTCCACTTCTCGACACGTCACCGTATAACTCCTCGTCCTCCGTCGCCGTCAGTAACGGCGCCGTTACCGCGCTCGCCGACCGCGACGGCGTTTCCTCGTTTGAGAGCAACAACAACGCCGTCGCCAGGGAGCACGTGTCCTGTTTCTCCACCTTTACCAGCAACTGCAACAATGCGGTCAACGCTGCTAGCTTTGACTTTGACCTCCTTTCTCCTCCTCCCCCACAGCCACCGCATCAGGCGGCGAACTTTCCGAGCTTGAGGTCTCTCCACGAGAATCTCCACCTTCCCGTCTTCCCTCACTCCGGTCAGGGATCCTCTCAGAGCTACTTTGCCTCCAGCGCTGGGGATTTTTCCGCCGGGTGCAACTCCGGCGGAGGATCGGCTTGGCCGGCGGGGATGATCGGCGGCGAGGATATAAAGTGTGTCGGCGGTGGTGGCGTTGGCTCGGCCGGCGAGCTTGACTACATGTGGACGTACTGAGGGATGTGGTCCCAATGGACCGAGAGCTTGATTGTTTTGCTTGTTGGACTTGCCATTATTATTATCGTTGGATTTGTAGGGTTTGATTTATGCTGTGTTATTTTAATGTGTGTGCTTGTTTTTGTTTGTACACGTGGTCCCACTCGTTCTTCGACACGTGGACCCACGTGAGACTTTAATTTAAATTTACTGCAGTAGTATTTTAAGAGTGAGTGTGGTATGGGAATATTTATTGTGTAATTTTATGATTAAGTCTGGATTTTAAGATTTCCCTATGGTTGTAGAGTCTATGTAAAAGGGCTACGTAGTGACGTTATTCTCGTTAAGCTTTGTGATATTATTGTTTGTTTTTAATATTAATAAATAATTAATTATTATTGCAGTGCCTTTAATCTGTAACAGAGAGCTACTAGCTCTTAGGATTCTGATGATGCAATATTTTCTCTGCTGCGCTCATAAACCCAAATATTTACTCTGATTATCGTCACTAATGAGGCTTTTCACTTAAAGCGACGTTTAGGTAATTTATATCCATTGCTAAACGTTTTCTTATTGCATTATTACTTTTCATGTGTTTTCTCTCGTTCGAATACTTGATTCAATTATTGTTTTCATATGTTATTGTGACTCCTGTTGTTTTGCTATTTTGTCTTGTTTTTGTTTTTTTTTTTATGTTTATTTGCAAGTACTCGGTTTTGCAAAGATAATAAATGTTTCAAACAAAAGGATGTTAACCTTCAATCTATAAATAATTCATTATTATATTTCTTGCAGGTATGATAACTTGGGAGAAATTTTATCGGTGACACGAGAAAGATTTATCAGATATCGCATTGATATGTTTTACAACCTTTTGAGTTTGCTACCTTTTTATGATCTTAATCTTCATATTTGTACGTTTAGTTTTTTTTTCCTTTATATAAAATGTTGTAATTTAAATTCTAAGAATATGAATGACAACTAGTACACATAAACAACATTATTGTAGTATGTAATTATACGATAAATTATTCAACTAAACAAACAAAAAAATGTTTAAATAAAGATTAAAAGAAACACACTCAAAATCAAAAGACTCTTGCAAAAATCATTTTACATATCTATTTTAATACACATTTTCCTCATACACACGGGACCTACATTTAAAAAAAATGCATAGTGATTATACGGAATTTCACTTTCTTCCGTTTCATGAGGTCTACAAATTGATCACAGTGAGAAACTCTTTTCATTTCCTACATCATTTTATTTCCCCGTTGGAAAAAATGTATCATTAAATGCGTTAGTTGAAACCGGAAAAAGAGAAAAAAGAAAAAAAAAGAGTGAAAAGAAATAAAGCGTAGAGAAGTAAACAAAAAAAAATGGGGCCAGGGATATAGGTTGATATACTATGAATTGTGATGTACCCTACTTTTGGAAGGGACAGATTTAATGCTTTTTCTCTGCAACGTATGTATTTCTTTCTTATCTTTTTCTCTCTCTGTCACATTTCCTATTGCAAACATCATATATCATACATATATATACGCAAATATGCAATGCAAGTGGGTAACTTCTAATATTTAATCTGCTTCACTGCAATTTGGACGGCTTGTTTTAGCTGCCCCCACTATATCTTTCCATTATTTTTTTTCTTTATGCCAATATTAATTAATTCTAATAATAAATAATCATAAAGTTGCAGGGTACGAACGGGATAGGGTAAAAAAATGTTACCTGGACACACACAACGCGGGTTTGTTGAATTTTAATGAATTATTTATAACATGTTCATATCTTTCTCTATCTATATGCTAGTTGCTACCGTTTTTTTTTTCTTTTTGACAATATTGTAACCCTATTGAAAGATGATAGTAATAATGGCTTGGGATATTTATTATTTAGATCATGTAGAAAAGGAGAGGTGTTTCTGTTGAGACTTGGGATGAGATAATAAGAGACTACGAAATTGGACAAACCCAGAATAGAAATGAAGGCACATCACAATCACAAGATCAAGGTGATCTTGGAAATAACAAAGAAATGAAAAAAAAACCTCAGACATACAAATGAGTACATGATATTGATATATTTTACAAGGTCTCTCTCAGCGTTACTTAGGTTTCGGATGTTCTTTTGCCGTTGGAACGCAGCCATTAGAGGAAATCTATGTCATCATGAATTTTTGGCCACCAACTTTTCCAACACAACACTTAGAGGTCTTAATACTATTGGGACCATGCATATATAATATATCAACATCTATGCTTTTTTATATAGAGTATAGTAATGAGTGTTGCTCTTAAAAGCTTCTCTTTCTATTTATTTTATATATATCTGATCATATTGCTGAGAGAAACCCTGAGTTTGTTTATATATATGTGTTTTGTCAGCTTATTGTTGTTTTGGGGACCCAAGTTGAAAAAAGGGGTCCAAATCACTTAATTTGCATGGAAATAGCATGCACGCGTATATAGTACAATATAGCTGCTAGTTTTGAGTACTTGCTTTATATTGCTAATTTATTTGTGGGATATACTTAAAAATAATTGAATGGAAGTATAATTAAGCAAGTGCATATGTCTCTGAAATAAGAGATATGGAAAGAGATAAAATATAATGTATTAAAGTCCAGACTCTTCTACTTCATGATGCCAAAAGCTGGCCTTTGGGAGGTTCTGAAACTAAGAGAATTGTCTCGTTGTTGTTTCTCTTTTTACCCTTTATTATTATTGTTTTTTCCGTATCATGATTAATAGTCACATACGTATTAAATTCTAACGAAAACAATTAAATTGCTTTTAAACCAAAGACATTGGATACATATATTTGAGACCGAGTTGTTGACTAAGTCAGCTATACATTAAATATGCATCCCTCGCAGTACTATACGAAATAGATATGACCATCACTTATTGGTCCAGTATAGAGGTACAGGAATAATTATACTTTACCCCACTATTTAAACAGATCTCATTTTGCCTAGAAAATTAATTTGTTCCTTAATTTTTTTCAATGTATCTCTATTTTTACACTTCTCTACCGGTTTTGAAGCACTTAAGTGATCATTAATTTTAGTATGTTAGATGTCGGCCTATATAACGAATACAATAATAAAAAAAACATTTAATTAGCTAATGGTTAAATCGACTAAAGAGTCCAATACAGTTAATAAATTACTCGACATGCATAAGACCAAAGTCTTCACAGTTAATATCGTTTTCATCACGATATCGTCATCAACCATTAATTAAATATGATAAATAATATTATTCTAATAGTAGATCGATGATTAATACTTTAAATTATTTGAAGTCGGTCATTTTAAAAAATATTGATTTCGCTTGGCACAGATTTATTTTTAAAAAGTGTTTTATGAAAATAATTATACTAAACACTTAACGTGATTTAAAATTAAAAAAGCTTAAATCAATCCAAATACAATCATAATTTTATTGTGGGTTGTAAGGAATTCTATTGTTAAGTTCTAACAAAGCCCACAAAAGTATTTGACTCAATTCACGAAAGCAGAAAACCCCATTGAAACGGGCTAACTAAAGGAGATAAGAAAAAAAAGTGGCACAAACACTTTTCGTGTGCTTGGCACAAAAAATTAAATATCAGGTGCGCGCCGAATTTCTGCAAATTGTATTTCTTAGACTATATTTAACCTTTCAACCCTTATTTTCATTGCGAAAACGAGACACAAATTTTTCTAAACACGCCGTGAAATGTTGTCGAAGACCTTTCACGCTGGCTTTTATCTTTATTATTTTTCTTACTCTCAATTCTCTGACCTTGAGTTGACCGTCACAAATTCCAATCAGTGTTCAATTTTAAGGTAATGTTGACCACTTTTATGTTTTCGTAGTTAATTGTCTCGACAAGTTTGTTTAAGTTTCTAGTACGCCTAGTGTTTCTCTGGCACTTCTGTAGACGGTCGCCGATGAAAAATTTCTCTTCGTTAAATAAATTTCACATTACGCAAGCGTACGTATCGTCAAGTAATGAAGTGCTATTAACACGTATTTCGTGTTGGAAGAAATGTTAATAAAATGTTATTAACATAAATTATGGATGTTTTATGACTAATATTTGAGTGAGGTCCACTCATCGGAATTTGATAATTCTTTTATAATCTTATTCCTCGTTCCACGGGTATAAAATTAAGTATTTATTTGCCAAAATCATGTCTATGATGAATGAAAAATTGATGCTTAAAATATGCTTAAAACATATTTGTTATTTGTTGTAGAGAAGTGAAGTGGAGAGAATCCACAAGAGTCCCACATAGATTGGGTAAAGGAGTTGTTGTGGTGTTTATATAAGATTATCCTTCTTAACGTGATATCCAAGTGCAAGGGAGGAGAGTGTGAGTGGAATAGCTCTAACCCCTCGCGCGCCGCCGCCGAGCTGAGCCGGGCTCGAGTCTTGGATCTTGGATCTTGGCAATTTAGGCTCTTCTTGGGTCTTCGGGCTTCCGGGCTCATCCCTTAATTTTTATTACAAAATTCACTTCTAAAAAATTTTAATTCCAGAAATAACTTGTAGGTTATATTAAGAATATATTAAGCATATACTACCAAATTGATTGTGCTGCAGATTTATTTGCATTTGTTGCAAATGAAGGTAAAAACGTTTTGGACGTTTTTTAGTAGTTTTTGGACATTCACTCTCAGCATAATCAAGAGGGGTTAAGATAGCATTAAGGGCTGTTGATGGTGGCGGTTTTGTAAGCTGAAACCGACATTGCCTTGGCTATAAAAGGTCAAGTGCTCTCATTCAGAAAGGTACACAACGAAAATTCCATAAACTCTTCTTTCTCTCCCTTGAAATTGTTGTTGTTCCTTCTGGAAAACTGGTTGTTCCTTCATGAAATTTGGTCGTTCCTTCAAGAAATTTGGTCATTCCTTCAGGAAATTTGGTCGTTCCTTCTGAAAAGTTGGTTGTTCCGAGTTGTTCCTTTGGATACCAGTTGTTCATGTTTTCCTTTTTGTAGTCCGGTTGATTTAGCTACGTGCTTGGTTCGCCTGAGAAGTCTCTTTGTTGCTCAATGATCTTCTCATTAACCGTTGTATCCTGGGAGGTAAATTCTCAAGGTTTCCTGGCAGTGTGAAGGCAATATTACTTTAAGGAAACCATCGAACGGTCCTCAATTTTCTCCTATTTTGTTATAATTAAATATTGTAGTTGTTATTTATTTTCTTCATATTATTGTAATATGTTTATTCCAAAAATTTAATTAATTTCCGCCCATTATATCTAACATTTCGTTCCCACGAGGACTAAGGAAAATTTGATTAATTTCTCTAATTTATTTTCTTCGAGTTATATAAAATGTAAAAATGAGAGATTTCTTTTTGGATGATTTTTGTTTTCAGCTAATGCAAGACGCAATAAGTAAAATGATTAAAAACGATTAACTCAAGATAAACAAATACGGGACGTGACTTCACTAGTTCATTGATTCGGTGGACTTCGGTAACGACTCTAACTACGGGTTAGCAATAGAAATCATAATCTCAGTCCTCTTAAAATATTCACTAATCTCTCTCGAGTTGTAGAAACCTAAGTATTTGACGAACTTTGTTATATCCTAGGTTTAAAATATCGGCGAATTTGTTAAAACACTTGACAAATTTACCGTGATCAAAAGCTGCCGACAAAGTAAACATATTTCGTTTCGCAAAATAATATCGTGAAAATTCTTAGTTTTATGAAATTCAAGTAATTGAATAATATACTTATATTGTATCGTGTGAGTTTGTAAATAAAGTTGAGATGCACAATTGATAAGCACGTTTTATTTGGATTATTAGATGATCCTGAACTAAGAATCGATGTTTATCCTCAAGTATTTTGATAGTTTTTGTAGTTTGTGGTAGTTTTTCAAGACATTCAGATCCGAAAAGATCTATGAGGTGCAAAAAATTTAAAATGAGCATTATAAATAGAAAATAGGAAGAGAAATAGATCATTTTACGGATCTCATTTACAATACCCGGAGCTCAAGATAGGTGATAAAAAGTGAAGCAGCGCACAGACTCCCAGAGTACCCATCGCGACAAGACGAGATCCACCGCGACGCGACAAGATCTTTCACGATGCAATGGGGCTTCGACAACAATTTAATTTGATACGTGGACTGCAATTTTGAGTTGTCAGATCAGTTTTCAAATGCCAAATCTGTGCGAAATTGTGGAGCATGACTATATAACCTAATAGCAGCTTCTTAGAAAGCACTTTTAATTTGTTTTAGAGTTTGGGAGAGAAAAAGCTAAGGAATGAGATCAAGGTGAACATAGAAAAACACCAGAGACGTGTTCGAGGCTGCGACGAGCCTGCAATCGAATCTAGTTTTTCTTCCTCTTTTTCCTCTGAAACTCTATTTATTCATTTTATGCGTCGTTTATTTATCATGGCTCATTGTTCTTACTTATTTTCTAGTTTTTCCACCATTACCATGAACTAAACACATATACGGTGATGGTGGATCTTTTCTTAATAATTGTCATGGATTTATTCTAGTTTGTTTTGAAGTTTGATTTGACTCTTTTGGCTAGTGTTTATTCTATTTTTGTTCGTAATGATTGTATACGATGTTAGGAAAAATCATCTGAAAAGGCGTAATGTGACTTTTCCAAAGACTTCTTGTGCACAATTAAATCCAATAAGGCAAACCATTCAAGCCAATCATAAGGTAAAAGAAAAGTAATCAACAAAATCAACACAGCCAATATTAGCATGGAAAACCCTCAAAGCAAGGGTGAAAAATCACGGGACTCGTAGGCTGCTTAATAATCCTTCCAATAACAATATAATGGGTACACCAAAGTTATCTCCAATACATAGAGGTTCATCATCATCAACAAGATGGCATGAGGAATAATCTTATCAATGGTTGAAATACCCAAATCGGGTATGTAGAGAGCAAATTGGAAAGGCTAACACCACTAGGAACGATGAGCAGGACGCAAGGAATCTCCACTCCAAATCTCAGCCAAAACGGACACATTTTGACTACCAAACCTCTTGCAAATTGACCAAACCATACTTTTCTCATCTTTCTCTTCTCTCTCTTTTTTTTTCTCTCTTTTCTGGCTCTCTTTTTTCGAACAACCAAGAACAACTCCATTTTTTCTCTTTCTCTTTTCTTTAATAGTATTGGGCTTTGAGACCTATTTCTTTCCAAGCCAAATAGAGTGGGGATGACCCAACATATGCTTGATCATCGTATGTTGGATTATAGGATTAGTTAGTCTCTCTAGCGAGGTTTAATTAGTCTTGCGAGTAAAATAGAATATAGTAGTACATTCTATGAATTCTAGATATAGTCACAGTTGCTAGGGAGTCGTGTGAATTTTCCAAAACATAAAGCAAGTTAGCTCCTAAGTCTTGAGACCGAGAGGTAAGAGGAGTTCTTAGTCTTAGGCCGCGAGGGTTAGCGTTAAAATCACGTGAACACGATTAGCATCGCCATAAGATCGACTAATCTCCATTCGTCTCGAAACCCCGACAATAGGATAGAAAAGTGAAACCACACCCTTGTATCACCATATTCATCTTCAAACCATTTTTAATGAAATTGTTTAGTAATTTTGAAATTACAATCCTCACATTTCATTCTCTATTGATTTATATTGTAGTGTTATTTGATTCTCATTTCATCTAAGTCCTCGTGGCAACGAACCGTACTTCCAATTCTATACTACTTGAGTGAGACATGCACCTGCACCAACATTTTTTGCAACAAGTTTTTGGTGCCGTTGTCGGGGACTTATTTAATTATTTGTGAATCCAATTTATTCTGCAATTTGAATTTGTGCTTAAAATATTCATATTTACATATTTGTGTTCCCTTTCAGGTGTATGCAAAAAGACGGAAAATCAACCATACAACCGATCAATCGTGAAATAGAAAAGACGTGCAAAAGGAATAAGAAGACAAGAAGACACGATCGTCAAGAACCAGAGAGTCAAGAATCAATGGAGATCGTTTGAGCGTTCAGGAGTCAAATATTCACGAGGAACTTATCCTCGTGGAACGGCCTCTCATTGACTACATGTCACCAAACGCCAAAGTTTATCGTTCGGCCAATCGTAAATCGGCGATTACAACATTATCAAAGTTTCCACATCAACATGGGGATAATAAACATGATTCAACAAAATCTATTTTTAGGCGCCCCAATTGAAGATCCGAACGAGAACATTTGCAACTTCAACAAAATGTACGATACCTTTTACATCCCCAATATTTTGGTGGACGCCGTACGTGTACGGCTATTTTCATTCTCGCTGAGGGACCAAGCCAAAGGTTGGTTGCAATCGCTGCCGTTAGATTCCATCTACTCATAGGAGGACCTCTGCAATGCCTTCTTCACCAAATAATTTCCATTCAAGAAGACCGCTCGTCTGCGGAATGAAATCCACATCTTCCGTCAATGCGACAGAGAAACTCTATGCGAAGCATGATCGCGGTTCAAAGAGATGCTAACAAATTCCCCCCTCCCCCCCCCCCCCCCCCCAATGGGATCGCTCAGGAAAATTTTCTTGGAACATTTTACTATGGTCTGCCACCCCAACGAAAACCGTAATAAACACCGCGGCAGGAGGAGCAGCACTCGCGAAAATTCCATCCGAGTTCTATGAACTCCTTAAAATGAAAAATATTCAATGGAGCGAAGAATTTTGAAGCTTGAGCCAAACTCAATACACGCTGCGACAACCTCGTCACATTCCGAGTTATTAAAGATAATGTCGACTCAGGGTCTCTTCATAAAAGAAATGGCGAATTTCGACGCTAAAGCTAAAGTCATACAAGCCACGATCACCTAGCCATGTTTTTGGTGCAATGAAGGACACGCCACCGAAGAATACCCAACAGAGATTAAAAAAAATGCCAATTTATGGGCAATTACAACCTCCCGACGTTTCAAAATTCCAACAATTCATACACGAGCGTGAGAAATGACCATCCTAATCTTTCGTACAGACAACTAGTGAACCAAGCTCAAAGACTAACACAAGAAAATCATAAAAAAACAAGCGCAAATAGTGGATCTAGAGGATCTGATGGCGACATTCATGAACAAAACTCACACCGTCATTCAGAGTCAATCAGCCCAAATTCGTAACCTCAAAACTCAAATGGGTCGATTAGCGTTAACCTTGGCCGAGAGACCGCGTGGATCGTTGCCAAGAAACATGGAGGTCGATCCAAAGCAATAGGTAAATTCTATAACCTTACGTATTGGTTTGGTTGTGAAAAATGCCGGTGAAAGAGCAGGAAGAGGAGCGTTTGATGCCTATACGCAGGAACAGTAGCGACGCGATGGGCAGCAATTGCTACGCGACGAAAGATGCGATAATGGGGTCACGACCCGGCGACCAACGCCGCGCGACACAATAGGCAGTCGGGTGTGACATGTTTTGCTGATGCAAAAGAAGATGAAACTTCCAAAATTTCGTCGTTTTCTCAGGTACAAGTCCCGTACCCCCAAAGACTGAAGAATGTGAAGCTCGAAAAACAGTTTGACAAATTCATTGAAGTATTCAAACAACTTCACATCAACATCCCTTTTGCGGAGGCCATCGGATAAATGCCAAGCTACACCAAGTTCTTGAAAGACATCCTCACTCACAAGAGAAAGACTGACGACTACAGCAAGATCGCCCTATCTAAAGAGTGCAATGCGACCCTCCGAAAGAAGCTTCCTCAAAAGTGGAATATGTCCTAATTTAATTAAATATTATTTTAGAAATAAATTTGAAGTGAAAATAAATCAATTTGGCCGGCCATATATATTGATTTATGGGCTAGGAAATTGTTTAAACTCATTTAAAGAATTAATAGGATTAAGTTGGCTTAATGCACTTAACTTGACCTAGGCCCGTTACCTCTTGAATAAATAGCCACGAACTTCAGTCTCAACTCTAATCCTTCATTTAGGTCGAGAACCCTAGTGAGCGAGAGTCTTCCTTTGGCTGAGAATCCTAGAGAGAGTGATTTTCAAAACCATATCCCTTTTTGGTCCTCCCTTAGCCGAACCCAAAATTTAAGAAAAAGACGTTTTTTATTCTTCTATTAATATTTTGAGTGATCATTCCCTTCATCTTTTTCATAGAAGAGTCTACCCTCTTAATCTCAATGAAATCCGGAGATCTTTTCGTTGACTCCATTTTGTGGTTGTTTGAGTGAATTCCCCCCTCTTTTGGTCGTGCACCACCTTTTCCACAAGCAGGGATCAGCCGAGTTTTTTCTTAGATGAGTCAAGTAGGCCAGCTAAACAAGGAGATACGTTGAGGGATTCAGACTCAGGTGCGCATAAGGAATATCTCGGCCAAGGTGTTGGACGTGTGAAGCAGATCCAAAACTCATTGATTGAAGACGGAGAGGAGACTCGAGAAGTTGTCGACGACAACCGTAAATTTTCTAAGATCCGATCTTGATTTGAATTCTATAATTATTTATAGGATTGTCTATGTGTGTGGATTGCTGAATTACATGTTTAGAAATTTATTGACATATTAGTTCGTTTTTATTTCAATGGTTGCTCAATATATTATAAAACGAGTTTCATATATTAGATTGAAATTTTTAAATTCCACCATAGTAGATATAATTCATTATTTTATAAGTTAATTGTTAATCGATTTTTAATAATTCTAGCCTAGGAATATATTCCGGTAAATTAATCATTGTGCACGACTAACCTAATCTCTTCTAAGCATCAAGCAATCCTAATATCATGAAAATAGTACCTAATCTAATTCAATCATTAAACAAAAAAATTAAAATAAACAAACATGATTGAGCATATAAATATTAATCTAGCATGATTGAATCCATAATTATATTCCTAACTCACTAGACCATAGCTCTTAAAGAATTTAGATTGAACGGAGAATAAATAGAAATGAATATAAGAATTATAAATAAAAATGAAATTGTATTGGTAGAAGCAAGAGTTCTAAAGATTCAGAGAATAGAGAAAAATTGTGAATGGTGCAAGCATAGTTGTGTCCACAATGATCTTCTTCGAATGCTTCTTCTCTCCCGGGATGTCTATGACCGAAAAGAAAACCAAAAATTAAAAACAAAGCGTAAGATATGTTTCTAAATAAACTAAAGTGTTTTTTGTAGGTTTTCTATGTTTTTCGGAGCTCGTATGAGCCGTTGGATCGCATCCAATCGGTTGGATTACAATTAAAGCGCATGAAAAATATGTTGAAATCGAGTCATGTGCGCCGCACATAACATCCTGTGCAATGCACAGATCTTCCTGGACCAACTGTGCGCCCCACACCAAATGCACAAGCAGGCGCACAAGACTCTAGTACTTTGGCGTGGCGAAGGGAGGCATCTCTGGGCAGCATGTGCGCCGCCACCAAATGCACAAGCGGGCACACATCAACTTCCCCTTGTTGTGCACCGTACAGTGACCGCACAGGATAAACTTACATGACTCTGGAAGTTTGTGCATTATCTCACCTTTAATCACTTATTTTGATGTCCGGGTGTCTAAATCGAGATCCAAAAAATGTTATGAGCTTCTTGCAATACTTGTTGTTCTCGAACTAAATTTTTTAACTTTTGAAAATATAGATAAAAACGTTTATAACGCGCTTATCAAATATCCCTAAACTTGAATTGTCGCTAGTCTTCGAGCGATAAATTAAACACAATCACACAAAAGAAATAAACCTAAAAATTTGTAGAACTTGGTGTTTCACGCCACGACCGATAATCGTTTTGCCTCAACCATAATGCGTAGACTTACATGAAAATGAAAATTCATTGCTTAAAACTTCAAGTCGACTACTAATTGAGGAAGAAAGATTACAAGTTCGAGTTACCCTTAACCGTTTTCCAATGCTTTCGTATCTCGCTCACTCTTAACTCCCAACGCTTTGCAACTCGTCTAACCTCTCTTAATAAACACTCTTATGCTTAATTTCATGAATTTTCATTCAACACACCCATATGCCCCTTCTTATCCCTTAGTCTCCACTAATTTACACACATCATTTCTAGTCAATCGGTAAGTATTTAAGGCTTGTAATGTTAGGCTTAAGTCTATGGTAGATATAGATATTTTCACGGCTTGTGGATAAGCTAACTAGGGTCACTAATCTGCTTCTAAGACTCACTCAAACTTTTCTTCCAATTCAAAACTACTCGTATAAACACCGTCAACAAACTAAAAAAAAATAAACATAATATTCACAACGCTAAACATAAGCATTCCTCATTGCATTTTTTTTCCCTTTTTCTTCTTCTTCTTTTGATTATTTTTTTACATAGTGAATGAATAAAAAAAACAACGGCATTTAACGACTTTTTTTCTACATGGAGGATCGTTCTACGAACAAGTCATAAAAAAGTGATAAAGTGATGAAATCTTAGCTAGTTTAACGGGTTCTTTAGGGGAATGTATTCCTATAGTTAAGCTCATTTAGTGACTTTTTACGAGTTGGGCCGTGTTTGGCCTTTTTTGAAAAGGGTTCTAATGGATATTCAGGATTGGGTATGCTTTATAGGTCTACATGGCTCATCCTAATGCTTACTTCATTTCGACTTAGATTAGTATGTTATTTATTTCGTCTCTATTAGGAATTAGAGAATGTTCTAGTGTATTATGGGTGTTTTCAATCAAGAGATTGGTCAAGTTACTATCCAAGGTTACCTAAAAGGTCGAGACATGAATTATTAGGGTCAAATATTGAAACTCTAGAACTCGACAAATTCTTTTTCACCTAGTGGTTCATGAATACATTTCACTTCTAAAGCTAAGACATTACAATAGCATCGGGAAACAATATAGCAACCAATCGAGTCAATTCACATAAATTTCTACCTAAACAAAACTAAAAAACAACTAATTATCTTAATATATACAAATCCACAATACAAGAATCCCCCAAACTTAAAATCTACATTGACCCCAACGTAATTCAATGAACACAATGGGAATGGAAACTTATCTGGGGGTGGGGGAGGGGGGGGGGGGGGAGTCGAGCTCCCCTACTCGTACGGTGGCGATTGTGGTGAATGGGTGGTACGATGGTTAGTACGGTGGCGATTGTGGTGAATGGGTGGTACGATGGTTAGTCGGACGGTGGAGTAGGAATTTCTCCATAATATGGCAGTTGTTGCTCATAAGGAGTCGAGAGACGCGAATGATATGCCGATAATGGGGATTAGTACGTGGACGTACTTCTCGTGTTAGGTGGCTCTTTTAGTTCAATCTTCGGGGCGTCATCGATTGATGGTTTTACGCATTTTTTTGTTTTCTCCTAGCTCCTCGAAGTATTTTATTTTGATTGTTTCGAACTCAACTATGTAATTCGCGTAATCTAGTGCTGAATATTTAACAAATTTCTCAGCGAGTTCACATGATATAAGAAAGACACGCCTCTAATGGTTCCTTTGGTCGAAGGGTGTGGTCATCGATGGCTGCATCACAAAGGTCTGCCCGGAATATGTCGTCACTTTCCCTTGGGTACTTCATCGACTTGAACACGCTGAAAACTACCTCCTCGTCTTGACCCCGTAATTTAAGTTCGCCTTTCTGGACATCAATCAAGGCTCTTCCGGTGGCTAGGAATGGTCTGTTCAAGATTATGGGAATGTGTTTGTCTTCCTCCATATCGAGAAAGACGAAATCGGCAGGGAAGATGAATTTGTCCACTTTGATAATGATATCCTCAATCACTCCTCGGGGATGCTTTATTGACCTGTCCGCCATTTGAAGCTTCTCCAATGTCGAGCTTCTCCAGGACGGAGTACGTCATGAGGTTGATACTTGCTCCCAAGTCACATAGTGCCTTTATGAAGTGGGTGTCTCCAATCGTGCATGGAATGGTGAAGCTTTCCGTCCTTGAGCTTTGGAGGGAGCTTCCTCTGGAGAATCGAGATGCACTCCTCTGAAAGTGCAATGATGCTACAATCTTCGATCTTGTGCTTGTTAGAGAGGGTGTTCTTCAAGAATTTAGCGTAGTTTGACATTTTCTCAATTGCTTCAGCAAATGGGATGTTTATGTGGAGCTGCTTGAAGATGTCTAGGAACTTCCCGTATTGCTTATTAATATTCATCTTCTTTAGTTGCTCTAGGAGTGGTATCTTGACTGGAGGGGTCAAAGGGGGCGATGGAATCTCTGAGGCTGCAGGATTTACTTTGTCCTCTAATGCTTTCTCCTTCCTTTTGTCAGAGTTATCAACTACTATCCCACTACAAAATGTGATAGCATTGCACTGATTTATGGGATTAGGTTCAAAATTTTTCAGAAGTGTGCCTTGCGTTCTTGTGTTAAATTTCGTGGCCATTCGTCCCATCTGCGTTTCGAGGTTGCGCAACACCGCATCATGATTCTTCATGTACATATGCGTTCGGGACATGAAGGTTGTGAACATCTCTTTCATTTCCTCCTTAGGTGCGGGCTGATTTTGTTGTTGTGGCTGGAACCCTCGTTTGTCATGTTGTTGCCCTTGTTGTTGATTTTGTAACCCCAAGGCGGACCATGATTTAAGAACCCCTATAGATGTTGTTGTTGTCGAGGTTGCGGCTTTCATGCTAAATTTAGATGGTTGTTCTGTGCTCCAGTGAAGTAGTTGTTAGAGTTCTGGAATGTTGGACGATTGTAGTTCCACATGAAATTTGCATTCTCGGCTTGACACATGTTTACGTTTGGGCAGTCGTCAATGAAGTGAGGCCTGTTACACCAAAAGCATGGGTCTAGTGCTAAGTGAATCGCATAGGCAAGTGCTTACATCTCCTCTAACTACTTCTTTCGTTCTTCCAATTCAGCCGTCACTGCTTTGATTGCGTCTACATCCTTTGTGGAAGTAGTGGCATTCGCAGATGTTGGGGGTAGCTTCAGGATTCGTTTCTCTACTGAGCATTGGTCATTGCCTCGTGCTATCTCTTTAAGGAGTTCTTGGAACCATGTGGGTGTCTTAGTTAATAGTGTGCCTCCTTCAGCAGTGTACACCAAAATTTTTGTGGATGAGATCAACCCGTAGTAAAATATCTGAAGTTGGATCGAAAGAGTGACTCCAACATGTGAGCACTTTCTCAACATCTATTTGAAGCGAGCCCATGCTTCGTGTAGAGATTCGTCTTCCCATTGTCCGAAACTATGATTCTCGTTTTGTAGTCGGGCTATCTATTTGAACGAGAAGAACTTGTCAAAGAAGACATTGCAGAGAACTCCCTATGATTTAATGGAGTCAATGCGTACCGACATAAGTCAATACTTTGCTCCACCGCGTAGAGAGAAAGTGGATAATCAAAGAAAGATGACATCGATACTGATATTATGGATCTGAAAAATATCACATAATTCATTAAAGTTTACGACGTGCTCATTCAGATCTTCATTGGGGTCTCCCAAAAATTAATTTTGTTAAACCATGTTAATCATCCCCAATTTGATCTCAAAGCTTCGATTCTCTTCAACCGATGGATTCTTGATAGCCGAATGATACCTTTGGACTGTGGGTTGCACATATTCCATGAGTGGTTGCGCGGGTTAAGGTTCTGTCATCGTTGATTGAGTATTCTTTTGTCGTTGATTTTGTTTGCAGGTTTTCTCAATTTCAAGTTCGATCAGAAGAAGACTCGATTCACCGTACTTTCGCATGCACCTTCACAAAAGCAAAAGAGAACACGAAAACAGATTAATATAAAAAAATAAAAGAAGTTCTAATAGTAAACTAGTTGATCCAATCTTAATTAAAACAAAATTTCCCTGACAGCAGCGTCAAAAACTTGTTGCAATTTTTCCGTACTCAAGTGTACGTAGTCGATTGCATTGTAAAGTTTATAAGTACGAGTCGATCCCACGAGAAAAATGATAAATTAAATTGGCAAGATTGCCACGAATGAACTAAATGAGTTTATGATTGTGATGATTATTAAAACGAACAAAATTAGAAAAAAAAAATATGAAAGATTACGATAATGAGAAAGCAAGAACTATGGCTTCACAAGTTATTCCTATGGATTGGATTCGAAAATTAAGTACAAAAACATACCCTCTTATGTTGCTAGTCACGCTCACGACAATGGTAATTTAAGATTTCTCTCGAACATCTAAAAATCTAAACATATGACGGGATATATTATCTCGATCTAAACTCCTAGAAACAATTGTTAGCATTAAAAACATAAACACTCCCACGATTCCAAAACAACCTAGCTATTTCTAGCCTAGTAATGTATTCCGGTAAGTTAATATTTGTGCACAACTAACCTAATCTCTTCCGAGCATCAATTAATCCTAATATCATGAAAATGATAGCTAATCGAATTCATGCATTAAACACAAAATTAAAATAAACAAACATGATAAAGCATATGACTATTAATCTAGCATGATTCAATCCATAACCATATTCCTAAATCACTACATCATATTTCTTAATGAATGATTCGAAGACACCATTATATGAAGGGTGTACAATTTATTCGAAGTTGTCATTTTTAGTTACTTTATTTCATCTGAAAGCGTCGGGTGGGTGGACAAAAACTAGTTTTACTCTATTGTTGGAAACACTCAAAGAAGCATTTCCAAAGACAATAAAGTTCCGCAAAGTATGTATGAGGCGACGTAGACTTTGGGCACATTGGGTATGAAGTACGAGAAATTCCATGCGTGCCCAAATGATTGTGTTTTATATAGACATGAGTATGAAGATCTAGATGAATATCCGAGGTGCAAAGAGTGAAGCTGGAAAAAAGGTAAATTGCGACGTGACGAGGTCAAAGGAGTTCCAATCAAGGTACTTACATAATAATTACTTGTTTTACAAATGATTATATTTTTTATATTGTTTTATATGTTGTTTAAGTCATTATGGTACATACCACCAATGCCACAGTTTTGACGAATGTTTAATACTGGAAAGCACACAAAGAACATGGTTTGGCACTCCGAAAAACGTATCGATGATGGTATGTTAAGGCATCCTGGTGATGCCTCACAGTGGAAGTCATTTGATTTGGAGTACAAATATTTAAGTGTTGAACTTCGAAATTTGAGTCTTGGTTTAGCATATGATGGCATGAACCCTTTCAGCATGATGAGTAGTAAATATAGTGTTTGGCCGGTTATTCTTGTGAACTACAATCTCCCTCCAAAGTTGTGTTTGAAGAGAAAGTTCTTAATGTTAACGGTCATGACCCAGTCAACCAAGAAATGGTATTGATGTGTATTTGGCACCATTGATCGATGATTTTAAGATGTTATGGGAGATAGGGATTGAGGTCAAAAAAGATTACTTGCGTACAGGGATTGATGTGGACTATTAACGAGTTTCCAGCGTATGGAAATTTGTCAGGATACTCTGTGAAATGCTCAATTGGTTGTTAGACTTGCATGAAAGAAAGATCTTCCATTCGTTTGAAGCATGGTAAGAAAACTGTTTTTCTTGGTCATGGAAGATTTTTACCGATAGATCACTCGTATAGAACGACCCCCTCCTAGAATATTTTATTGGTCATAGGCATTTGATGGAAATACGGAAGAACGACCCCCTCCTAGAATATTTTCTGGTGAAGATGTCTTCGAAATGGTTAAAAACGTCAATGAAGTGCTCGAAAAATGAATGCGGCGTGCTAGTACTAGAGAGTCGTTCCAAGAGAATCCTTGGAAAAAGAAATCGATTTTCTCAACCTTCCGTATTGGAAGACGTTATGTGTTCAAAATCTTCTAGATGTGCATATTGAGAAAAATGTTTGTGAATCTTTCATCGGTACGCTACTTGATGATCCAAATAAATCAAAAGAAGGGATAAAATCTCGAATGGATCTCAAGGAAATGAATATAAGAAACGTTTTGCATGCCGACGAGGAGAGTGAAAAAAACAAAAATACCACCGGAAAACTACACTCTATCTCGGGAGGAGAAGAAAAAATTGTGTAAGTGGTTTGAATCTATCAAAGTCCCCGATGGTCGTTCTTCAAACTATAAAAGGTTTGTATCTTTAAAAGATCTAAAACTTATTGGAATGAAGACTCACGATTGATATGTGTTGCTACGACAAATGTTACCGCTTTTTTTGCGGGGCATTTTGTCAAAATATGTGAGGTTCGCAATTTCCAAAATATGGGTATTATTTAATTCGATATGTTTAAAGGTCATTTATCCTACTCGTTTAGAAGCGACGAAGTCGAAAGTTGTGAAAACTATGTGCTTGTTGGAAATGATCTTCCCACCATCATTTTTTGACATCATGGTTCATTTAATTGTTCACTTGGTACGTGAAGTTAAATTATGTGGATCTGTGGTTTTACAGTGGATGTATCCAATCGAGTGTTACATGAAAGTATTGAAGAGTTATGTGAAGAACTACAATCGCCCAGAAGGGAGTATTGTGGAAAATTATATAGATGAGGAGACTGTTGAGTTTTGCTCCAAGTATTTAGTTAAAGCAGATGAAGTTGGATAACCAAAAGACAAAAAATTTGAGTCAAAAGCACTATCTACGGTACGTCAATTTGAGTCTACCTTTTCTATATATCAAATTTGAGCTATTTAAATCTTGTTTAGTTAATCTAGTATACATATCTATAGGTACATATTCTAGCGTTAACCGGAAATAATAAGAACAAGCCTCGCTACATGTTCTGCATAAAAAATTCTGACGTAACGCCATCCGTGGATATTAATTTGAATGAACTGAGAGTTAAAGATCCAAAGAAAGCTAGAAATGAAAAATGGTTGAAGAGGCGGGTCATTCAAATACATTGAGTTAACTATCATCATGGTCTTCCAGCATGGTTACAAGGTACATTGTTTGGTCTGTTAATGGTTTTACATTTTACACGAGAGAGAGAGAGAGAGAGAGAGAGAGAGAGAGAGAGAGAGAGAGAGAGAGAGAGAGACGAGCATCCGATTCAAAACAGTGGTGTAATGTTATTGGCCGAAGCATTACATGTTTCGTCGGCCAAAGATAAGAATCCCAAAAAGGGTTTCATGAACTATTATGGATACATTGAAGACATATGGGAGCTTAATTATTGCATACTACGGGTGACATTGTTCAAGTTCAAATGAGCTAATCACGTTAAATTTGATACTGAAGGAGTTACCGTTGTTGACTTCAGAAGGATCAGTTACGAGAATGATTCATTCATACTCGCTTCACAAGCGAGTCATCTCTTTTATGTTACAGATCTAATCAATCCGGAGTTATCATTAGTAGCTCATATGAAAGCGCAAAATATTCAAGAAGAAGAAAAAGATTTGTCTAGTATTCCTCCATTCACATCCGGATTACCACAGATCGATAAAGAGATGGATGAATTCGACAATGATGATGTTTCTCATTTACTTCGAACTGACATACCTCCTACTTTTTGTTGATTCGGTTGTATTTCTAACCGAAATTGAGTAAAAAAAAGTTTTATAAAGGTTTTTATAAAGTTTTAGTAATGATTTTATACGGCGTCGCGGCCCTAAACCTCAATTTCCGCAGCTCCGAGTCTCATAACGGATCTATACCCGATGTGGGATACATGCGCCGCGGCCCCGTAAAGAGTATTGCCGCGGCGCCGATAACTTACAAAGTCTACATAGTCTCTGGAAGTTAGCGACGCCGTTGCGATACCCTCATGGGGCCACGGTACTGGTCTAATACCGCGGTGCTAAACCTATATAGCCGCGGCGCCGCTAACTTATAGTGACTATGAAGAATTTGTATGTTAGCGGCGCCGCGGATATACCCTTACGAGGCCGCGGTACTTGTCTAGTGTCGCGACATTACACCAATATCGCCGCTCCGCCGATGATTTATAGATTTTTTCATAGTCTCTATAAGTCATAGGCTCCATTGGTTGGCCGCGGCACTGTTCACATATCGAACATTGTTGATATCTCAAACAACCATATGAATATCTCAAACAACCATATGAATATTAATATCAAACATTGTTTTAAAACCACAACAACTATCATAAACATAATTAAAATTACTAGATATAAGTTTTAAACAACTAATTAAAACAAAATAAAACATCGATAAAACTAAACATGAGTCTTAAAAAGGCAAAAAAACTAAACATCGATAGCTCTAGAAATTGTTGTTGTTGTCGTCGTCGTCGTTATCACGTCGTAGTGGCTCTCCGGGGGATATGACATGTGAGACGGCCATTCTGGAGTTGGGTAAGTATGTTGGCAGAGATGCCCACGAGAAGATTGTTTATTCACATATTGATGCAATATATAAATCTTTATAAAATCCTTATTGTAATTTGCTAATTAAATTAATAAAAGTTGAAGCGTTCATTCATTCCATTTTAGTTTGATTGAAGATTTATGATATTCAATAGTCTTATAGTCCTTAATCAAACCTAACAATGTATGAAGAGACAAATGTAAATTTGCGTGAACAAACTCTTCATGGTTTGGTTAAAACGATATATTCACAATCTATTGATCCCAGTATGATTGTTGGAATCTATGATGTCTGGTTACGAGGAATAAAGAGTTAGGAACTCTATATTTATTCCAGTATATCTTTCGAAGATACGGAATTGACTAGTGCACCTTTAGAGACAATAGAAGAACAAACCATTTAAAATCTTCTATCTCAAGGTCACTATGTATGAATTGCATCATGCTTACCTAAATCTTGAAATGAGACATGTCATTTCAAAGCATTAATACTCTCATTTGAGAAAGTAAAATTCTAGATCCATTATGTGATCTAGACTAGGCCAATTGGTGAGATATTAAGTTATGAGGATGTCATGAACTAACTTTATGAAGTTCTCATAGATATGGAATTCATGTACAAGATTGCTGAGATGCAATATATATCACCTCATGCTTTATTACTTGAATTGTGAATAAATGAAGTACGCCGTATCCAAAATTAAGTAGCGACTTTATTTGGATGAAACAATGTGACTTTTAGGTCCTCGTCAATACATTGTTTCTAACTTATTCACAAGTAACAAAGAAGTTGAGGGAATAACTATTAGAAAGGTAAAATGGTAATTTTATAAATCCCAACTAGTTGATAATATTCATGAATGGTAAACATTGATAACATTCAATGGATCCGCTCAATATAATTAAGTTGAATTTGAGTAGAAAATAAATTTATTTGAATCGAGAGATTGTCAGTGTCAACTATTTAGTGGAGTCAGTTGACATTAAGCTAATACTCGGAAAAGGTTTGTGAAATTTTGAGTCCGAGTATAGAAGTTCAAGATTTGTTCATTTGGATCCATAAGGTCACTATTACAGGTCATTAGAGTAGGATTGTTAAACTGAAAGCTAAGTCAAAATAAGTTCAAATGTTGAACTATACTTTTTCTCGGAAAATGTCTAAAGGATATTTTTGTCCACATGGACATAAATTGATGTGAATGTCAAAATAAGATTTTGAATGTTTTCTTATGATGAAAATATAAATTATTTTCTAAACCCAAAAAATTCATTTAAGGCATTATGAAATTAATTTCGTTATTTGTACAATTATAATTCTACAATGGGTATTTTAAGAATTATCTTAAATGAAATAAGGAAGCATCTAGAAGCTCCCCCCAGGTCGAATTTCGGCCAACATGCATCAAGAGGAGAGTTTTATTTCCCTTTAATTATAAGGATAATTACCCAAAAAGAAACGAGGAAATAAATTTCCTTGAGAAGGAAATAAATAAGCAAAGTGAGGAAACAAATTTCCCCCTTGCTTGATAGAAGTGGCCGGCCACATTAGAAGAGAAAGGAGAGAGGAAATCCAAATATTGTGTCATGAATGCATAATAGGAAAGGGTAATTACCCTTTCTTGATTTTCCTTCTCCTATAAATAGAGCCTCACATAGAGATGTTGAAATAAACTTTCTTGCTTTTGTGCTCTCAATTTGGCCGACCCCTCTTCTCTCTCTCTCTCAAATACTTCTTTTATTTTGGCACCTAGATCCTCAATTGATTAGAGAATTAGCTTATCATCCAATAATTTTTCTTGGTTCATATTGTTTAATTGTGCCTACACACAAATCCTTGTAAACCTCTACAGACTCTTGTAATAGAAACCTTAGGTTTCTCAAGTTCACGTTTAGGCTTGAATGAATATATATATATATATATATATATATATATATATATATATATATATATATATACCTTGTGAGTTGATCATGATGCCGGAACTCTACCCTTGTCTACTGTTCAACCTGTTGGAATAGGTCTAGGGTTAAGAAAAATTATCATTAATCATATTAATGGCAGAATATAAAATTTCTTTACAAATAAACAATTTTACTAACCTCGGCAAAGTGCATGAACATGTTATAAATTAAAAACATTATTTAAAGTACTTGAATACTAACCTTTCTTGTATCTTCAAACTTGAAGCGTCTTGAGAAAGGTTGATCTACTTCCTTGGCTCGATTCCTTCACGTCTAATGTAGAACTCGAGAAACCTAAAGTTTCTATTACAAGAGTCTATAGAGTGTTTAAAGGATTCGTGTGTGGCACAATTAAACAATATGAACCAAGAACAATTCTTGGATCATAAGCTAATTCTATAGATCAAGTGTGGATGTAGGTGCAAAAATAAAAAAGGAACTTCTAGAGAGAGAGACGGAATGGTCGACTAGAATAGAGAGAGCAAGAGCAAGAATGCAACTTTTCACATCTCTATGCGAGGCTCTATTTATAGGAGAAAGAAAATCTATAAAGGTCAATTATGCATTCATGAAATAATAATACATTCATGACACTATATTTAGTTTTCTCTTCCCCTTTCTCTTTGTGGCCGGCCATATCAAGCTCAAGAGTGAGGAAATTTGTTTCCTCAATTAGCTTATTTCTTTCTTTCTCAAATAATTCATTTCCTCTTTTCATTTTGGGTAATTATATTTATAATTAAAAGGAAATAACTCTCTCCTCTATGATGCATGTTGGCCGAATTCTATAGCTAGGGAAGGAACATCTAGATGCTTCTTTATTTCTTTTAAAACAATTCTTAAAATACCCATTGTAGAATTTTATTACACAAATAATGAAATTAATTTTGTAATGCCTCAAATGACTTTTTGGCTTTAGAAAATTATTTATATTTACATCATGAAAATATTCAAAATCTTATTTTGACATTCACATCATTTTATTTATATGTGAACAAAAATACCCTTTAGACATTTTCTGAGAAAAAGTCTAGTTCAACATTTGTACTTATTTTTACTTAGCTTACAGTTTAACACTCGTACTCTAATGACTTGTAATATGGACCTTATGGATCCAAATGAACAAAACTTGAGCTTCTATACTCGGACTCAAAAGTTCACAGACTTTTTTCCGAGTATTAGCTTAATGTCAACTGACTCCACTAAAGAGTTGGCACTGAGAATCTCTCGGTTCAAATAAATTTATTTTCTACTCAAAATTCAACTTATTCATATTGAATAGATCTATTGAATGTTATCTACGTTTACCCTTCATGAATATCATCAACTAGATGGGATTTATAAAATTACGATTTTACCTTTCTAATTGTTATTTCCTCAACTCTTTTGTTACTTGTGAATAAGTTAGAAACAATGTATTGACAATGAGCTAACAAGTCACATTGTTTCATCCAAATAAAGTCGCTACTTAATTTTGGATACTACGCAGTTCATTTATTCAAAATCCAAGTGTTAAAGTATGAGGTGATATATATTGCATTTCAGCAATCTTGTACATGAATTCCATATCCATGAGAATTTCACAAAGTTGGTTCATGACATCTTCATAACTTAATATCTCACCAATCGGTCTAGTCTAGATCACTTAATGGATCTAAAATATGACTTTCTCAAATGCGAATATTAATGCTATGAAATGGCATGTCTCTATTCAGGATTTAAGTAAGCATGATCTAATTCATACATAGTGACCTTGAGACAGAAGAGGTTAAATGGTTTGTTCTTCCATAGTCTCTAAAAGTGCATTGGTCAATTCAGTATCTTCGAAAGACACAATGGAAGAACTATAAAGTTTCTAACTCTCTATGCCTCGTAACTAGACATCATAGATTCTTCCAACAATCGTACTGGGATCAATAGTCCGTTGATCTTTACATTGTGAATATATCGTTTTTAACCAAACCATGAAGAGTTTGTTCACGTAAATCTACATTTGTCTCTTCATACAATGTTAGGTTTGATTAAGGACTATAAGACTATTGAATATCATAAATCTTCAATCAAACTAAAAGGTGAATGAAAGATCGTTTCAACTTTTATTAATTTAATCATCAAATTACAATAACGACTTTATGAAAGATTTATATATTACATCAATATGTAAATAAACAATTTTCTTGTGGGCATCTCTGCCAACACAACCTTGGTTCGGGAAGCACAACAAATTCGCCATCTTCGTCTTATCCGCATGCTTTATAAATTCAATGCAGCCTTCCGAATCAAATGAAATGCTGGGGGTTTTAAGATAGCTGTTGATGTCCTCAGGATTCACGTCACCTTCTCATCCCTAACCGTGACTACATTATTCACAGCATCCGGTAGGTTCGCGTAAAACTTTTTAACGATGTCGATATTTCCATTGCACCCGGGAGGTTTGCAAAATTCTCCGCAACTATCTGCGTCGATGAAGTTATGGATTTGGTAAACCACATTGAAGCCATCCCTGGGAACTTTAAATCCCCTCTCCTGAATTACGGAACGCTTAATGAGCAACTCTTAGTGATCCTCGGCTTTTTGGGACGTGAAAATGTTGCCTTTGTAAACTTCTCTTCGATTTCCAATGATGATGAAGAAGATTCAACAACTGTTTGATGAGAACGTTTTTGTTGAGGTTTTGACGTTGTGGCCGGGCCTTTGCCCTTTCGATCGTCATAGCACGAGTACCTTTCAGAGGCATTTTAACCTACAAAAACATAATAACATATACAATGCGTCCAAAAATTAATTCAATTCACAAACCTAAACCTAAGCAAACCTTAAAATAAATTCACAATAACAACAACAATAACAACAATAACAAACCTAAACCTAAACAAACCTAAACCTAAATAAATCCAAAAGCAATTCAATTCACAATAACATTTACAATTCGGATTCAATTCACATTAATGTTAAAATAAACACACTAGACTCAGGTAATTCCTAAAAGATAACTCTAAAACCGTGCAAATCAAGAAAATCATAAATAAAAACCCTAAACCCATGGAAATCTACAATTGGGGTAAGATTTATTCAAATCAACAAGGTTTTAGCAATATCAAATCATTAAAACCTAGAAATCAACACAAAAATACATCTACAGATCCGTATTTGGGGTCAGATTTACCTTTGAAATAGGGAAGAACACAGCGACGTGCAGGCGCGGGAGAAGGGCGACAACATGAAGGCACGAGAGAAGGGCGGCGACGTGATGGCGCTGGAGAAGGACAACATGACCTCGGCGACGACCAAGGAAATGCCGAAATATGAGAGAACCGGCCGAAAATTATTTTGGAAGAAAATTAGGGTTTGAGTTAAGTCGAAATGACCTAATTTTTTTAATATATAGTACGAAATCATTGACGGCCCCGCGGCCCCGTATGCCATCGCTGCGGCGCCGGGTAAAAAATTGGGTTTTGAAGGAGGTACCGCGGTACTGTCCTTCATAGCCACGGTTCTGTCAGATCCCACAACGTATATATTGATCCGTTGTGGGAGCAGTGCCGCGACGACTTCTTAAAGGGCCACGAAGCGTAACTTTATTTTGACCCTTTTCCCACACCGGACCTTGGGATCCGTTGTAGGACATGACATTGCGGCCTTGAGTGGTTATCACTGCGGCATTGCTTCCACAATGGATAGATTAAGGGTTGTGGAATAGTTTAAAATAATTAAAATTTTACAACCCTTAGAATAACGATTGTATAATTAATTATATCCCACAACCGATATTCTAAAGTTTGTGGAATATTTTGGAATTAAGCACTTCCCACAACCCTTATTACTAAGGGTTGTGGAATAGCGTGAAATCAATCACTTCCCACAACTCTTAGTAATAAGGGTTGTGCAATATCCGAGTCCACAACCGTTACTAATACGAGTTGTGGAAAGTCGGTTGTGGGATCCAACATTTGTAGTGGTGAATCACACCCAACTGGTTGTAAGCTGACCTAATTATGGCTTTCTTTCACTCAATATTTCCATAGAGAACTTAAGATCTAGATTTTAATTGCGACCCCATTACTTAGGTAAGTTGCAAGATTTTAGACTTCTCCCAAAAAAACACTTACGAAGGTCAAAGGTAAGAAAACAAACTTCTAACACTTTGTATAAGGGTTATATTCACCCTCTCCACGACATAATTTGCTAGGAATTTCTTATTAAATATTCCTTATAGATAAAGAAATGTCACTGTCCTTGTAGAAAATTTTCATGTTCATCTTCTTAGTAACATCTATGTTAAAGGAAATGTCATTGTCTTTATAGAAAATATCAAAGTCATCAATACATAAACCTAACCCTCTATCAATTCTTAATATTTTCATAATTTTGATCGTGTGATTCTCTTCAAGAGTTTTCCATTTAACAAATATTTGATAAAACCTTCGTATTTTGTTTTAAGTTATAAGGTCCATTCCTTTATGAAGAATTTATCAACAATACTCTTAAATTACTTGGCCTCACCATGGGACTCATGCGACTTGAGACCCATAAATAAGCATATGCATAATCTAGGATCTCCTTAGACAAATGTCTACCAGTTGCGAAAAATCTACATGAGTTGTTTAGCCATAAACATGGCCCACAAATAGTGATATCATAGCTAGATTCATTACCTTAGACACCTTGTATGCATATAGTAGTAAAACATTTTCTTTATTCTTGTGGCCAAGCCTCAAGTGCTACTTCTGAGTGCTTGATTGGTTGGTTTAAGTAATAGTTGCACAACTTGCCGGCATATTACACGAGGACCACTCATAACGTAGAGAGATGATACCTTGGAGCTAGTAAAGATCAACTTACCAGGCTTTAGATATTTAGGTTTCCCTTCCAGCACTATAGGTACAACCACTATCACAAGCGATATCATGTTTCTATTTAGTCCACAAATGTATCTCACCTTGGTTATGGTGACATCCTTTTGATCAGCCATTCTCAATTTCACAAATAAAATAGCAACAAGATGACATGTATTGACATTTCTCATGCAGGTCTCATTAGAGAGCTCGGAAATATTGGTGAACCAATTTTTTATTGTTCGTGTGAAACGAGCACCCTAACGTAAGAATCTAGTCGTTATTAGAATCTTCAATCACATTATAGGCCTCATAATAATTTTTACATCCACCATAGGTAAAAGCCACATTGGTTTTGAGATTTCTTCAAGTGTTGCTCTTTTCAGTCCATTTGAAGCAGCTCTTTATTAGGTGTCCAATTTTGGCACAATCGTAACCTCTCTATTCTCGTATTGGCCTTGTTGCTTTTTTCCTTCCATTCCTTTCACGTGTAATTTATGTGTTCTTCTTGTCCAATAACTTCGAACTATATTTAGACTTATGATTAATTCTTAAGTTCAAACTCTTGAATCCCAAGAGCTAAACCTTAACAAGGAACATTATCAATATTTTGAAAATTTGAAAATGCGCCGTTGACTACTTTCTAGTTTTTCAAGGATATAAATCATATCAAGAAAATATTAACATTATCTGACGCATATCAGTTCTTAAAGTGTGAGCTTAAGACAAGAAAATATTAACATTATCTGACGGATATCAGTTCTTAAAGTGTGAGCTTAAAGGACTGTCAAGGTTTTCATCGATAATATTTTCCAATAACTATTTTATAAGATAATAGAGAAGCGAAGAGGTATCCAATTATAGGTGAAGACTTATTTGAATATAGATATTCGAGTATAGCTCATAGAATTTGTGGCGCGTATACTTTTTTGATAACCGAATCTACAATATTAAGGACAAGGATTAACAAGCCTTCTTATCGGTTTCACCTTTTCGTTTCTTGTTGTCTTCAAACTATAGCTCTATCTTCGGTTCTAGTGCGATACGTATCTTGTAATGAGGGTATTGAGAACAAAATTGTGTTCCAAATGCCAAATTTGACTTTATGTCAAACTTTAGGACTATAATATCTCTGATGCCAAAATTCTTTGCATAAACATAAGCATAGAACAATAAGGCGAGTACCTAAAATTGAGAAGAAAAGCTACTAAAAGAACAAAAAAAACCTAATTTCACTAAATTAAGATTAAGGCAAAACTGGAATAGCAACAATGCCATGATACCATTGTTGTAAGTATTGCTTTAAATTATAATTGATAAAATGTACTACATGAATGCAAGATCTGACACAATTAAGAACTCAAAAGAAAGAACACAGCAACACAATTTTTCTTGTGCTTTGCTCAATAAATAATATATGCACATTGAGATGTTGAACAACCTCGATCTATAATAGGGTTATATCGATAACACTATTAGTCTCAAACTAATTATCTTCTCTTTAAAAAGTCAATCGATCTCTTAGTTACACTATTATTATAATCGACAAAGGATACAATAGAAGAAAAATAAAACCTTTACAATTAGAATGAACATAATTACTTGAGGTAAAGCCTCGAGTTCTAAAAGAAAACAAAGCTAAGTTGGGATGTGACTGTAAGATTAAGCAAAATCTACGATTCACATTGAAGAACTTCTACGATGTCGTAAATCTTATAAAAGGAATATGACAAAACGTCCATCTTTCAAAACAACATCCATATTTAACTCGCTTAGTGGACCTGCAGTTCGGTTTCAGCATGAATCGATGAGGTTTAATCGACATAAATTTTTTTGAATATAAAATTAAATATTCACATTCAGATCATTGTTGCGAAACATAAGAGATTAAGAGTCAGATTCTTACCTTTTTTATTTATAATCATAACAAAATTTAAAATCTTTAAGATCAAGGAAATCTAGAATCTTAAAGTTCCAGATCACGAATTATATAGCCCATTGTGACCTACAATTAGTGAGAATTTTTGGAGTATAAAATCGAAGTTTAGTGTTATTGTTAATTAAATTATAATATTTACGAATTGGTTTTAGTAAATAACTTAAAAAGTTATAACTAAGTAATTTCATGGATGCATAATATTACCTTTTTATTTTAGAAGTGCACTAAATGAGTCGTATTGCGGATTTATAGAATGGTTAAGTTTATAGTAAAGAGTATATTTTATTATTAGTAGTATTTTTCATCAATGTGTTTGTGTATTAAAGAAGCCGAAGAGTAGTTGAATGACAATTAATAAAGCGACAGCATAATATAAAATGAAGACATCACAAAAAAGTTCACTATCACTCTCATGATGTCCCACATGTATCAAATTATCATGTGTACGTATTATAACAAACTCATTGATTTAGGTGCGCTCATTTATACACAACTTTTAAGGCTTTCTCTTATTATATCGCCAATCAGATGCCAACTTGATTGAAGTCCCAGTGATTTCCGTCTTATTTTGTCCCCACTTATATACCGTGTGTATTTCCCCTATGCGTGACTATGTGTATATAAATACATGTATACATTACATGTGGCTGCTATTTTTGTTTATTTATTTATGCTCGATGAAAGTATCTGAGATTGTTTGTGATTTATTGCGGTCCATAAATTCACTCGGTCAGATGACATATAATTAACAAAATACTAAAGCGATACTTTAGATGATGGGCTGACGTAAATATAGGTTTTATATTTACATAGATGCGTTTGGGTGCGAAAAGTCAAAATTGATTATAAATTGCTACTATATTTGAGAGTCTTCGGAGAGCGTGCTTATTTATATTTTCAAAAGTGGGAAGAAGTTAGTTCAAGAACATTTTTATGTGGTTTGGAGAATTTTCTTTTAGTTTCAGAGTTCAAGAGTTAAAAATGACGAATTGAGCATCCGAGTACGATGGAGTGATTGCAAAGAGTTCCAAACATTTTTCGGATTTCGATTTCGACATTCAGAGTTTAAAATATATAATTAAAGGTGAGGTAACACACAAACGTCCAGAGGCATTTACGTTTTTCCTGTGCGATGCACATCCAGACGAAGTTGATATGCGCCCCCCTATGCGTTTTGTGTGCGGCGCACATGCTGCTTAGAAATTCCTCCCTTCGCAACGCCAAAGTACCAGAGTCTTGTACGCCCGCATGTGCGGTTGGTGTGCGGCGCGCAAGATGTTTATTAAGATCTGCGACGCACATGACATAATGTGAAGCGCACAGGACTCGATTTCAATTTATTTTTCATGCGTTTAAATTGTAATTCAAGCTTTGGATTCGATCCAATGATCCATATGAGCTCTGAAACAATCTAGAAAACCTACAAAACACTTTAGTTTATTTAAAAACACATTTTTTGCTTAGTTTGGTTTCCTTTTCGGTCATAAACATCCCAGGAGAGAATAAGCATCCGGAGAAAATCATCGTTGACACAACTACACTTTCACCAATCATAGTGTATGAGTCTTCTATATTCATCTCATTTATTCTCCATTCAATCATGCACTAAATTCATCATCGACTCAAACAATTCCGACCGTTCCACAAAATCGTTCTCCAAATCATTCATCTGTTGGGATTGGTGCCCACAAATGAGATATTAGACATTGAAATACTTTATGTATTTAAATTTTGCTGAAACATTGATATTAATAAATGTTCATTCTTTTAAAGATTGTGTTTAGTTATGTTTAAAGCTATACTCTGAAACTTTCTTCAACGAAAAGGGTGTTAAGTACAGACTTGACAAGATAACCTCTTGTGACAAGTTTGAAACATTTGTTCGTAGTCTACAGATCGATAGAGCAATCGAATCTTAGTTATGATTGTTTGCATGAATCATGATATCTCATCTTGTGATATAGAGAGTTGTGACTCTATGATTCATACTTGATATCTTGTAGAAGATATTGAACAAGAACTGTGACACTTAGAAGCTCGAGACAAAACTGTTTACACACTCGAAGCTTCAAGTTCACAACTAAAGGAGTATTATGATACTTACCTTAATCCTGAAGTGAAAGTGTAATTGACATTACACTTTGTGACATTTGATTCGTCAATGGAATGGGCATGACTAAGTTTTAGTTGCATCTGACCCGACAGTTGGTGTCACAAGGATGTGATGTTGGGTTACATGATTCACAGATATGGAATTCATGTAACAACATTGCAAATGCATTAGTATCACACTATGCTTTGTTATGAGAGTGTGAATGAATAAACCTGGCCAGGTATTCATTGAATGAGTTCATTCTTTGATTAAAACATGTGACATGTAAAGACATCTCACTTTATGTTTTTCTCATTCACAAATAACAAAGGAGTTAGTGAAACAATAACTCAAGGGGTAAAACAGTAATTTTACATTACTCTTGGTTACTGATACACATGAAGGGTAATGTCGTAATGTACTCCGTGGATCGTGTGAGAAATGGTTTATCACATCAAACATAAAATATGCGCATACGAACAGAGAGAATGTCAATGTTGGTCCTTTAGTGGAATCGACCAACATTAAGAATTAAAAGACGGAAAAAATTTGTGAACTTTTGTGTCCGATCTTTATTCTAAAGCTTCGTTCGTGTGGGTCCATAAGGTCTCAATAATAGACACTTGAAAGAGATCAAAAGAATAAGGATTGTTAATTTACTCATTGAATATAAATCATGATTTATATTGAAAAAATTATTTCTTTAAAGTAACATATTAAATAATTAGTTATTTAATGTTACGTCTATTTAATTGAATTGTAGAGCATTATTATAATGATAATAATATTCTAGTGATATTCAAATAGATAAAGAAAGAAATACATATAATTTCTCATTTCATACTCATTTAGAAAGTATGTAATTATTTTAATGAAATGTCATTAAATAAAATGAGATTCTAAATAAATTGTATTTAGAAATAAATTAATTAATTGAGAATAAATAAATTGTATATGGTCGAGTATGAGGAGGGTGTTTTGGCCGAAAATTAGAGTGACAAGGCTAAGGGTTTGACCAAGCTTAAGCCCGTTATGGAATGTTTATAAAAAGGAAACTAAACCATAATCACTCTAACCCTAACCCTATTTTTTTCTGCAAACACTCATCTCTCTCCCCTTGTGTGTGTCTCGGCCGAATTCCCAAAGAGAAGGAAAAGAGAAAAATTGTTTTCTAGTTTCTATATTCAATTTCTTGTGTTCTTGAAAGCCCACCCTTTCAATCTCATCAAAAAATCCTTGTGAATTATTGTTGATTCAATCTTATGGTGTTTGATATCTTGTGTGATCTGGAAAATTGAATTTGAAAAACGTTTTTATATTTTTCTGGGAATTTTTCTCTCTCCCAGAGTGTTTTTGGTCGCCCAGGAACTCCAGTCCGGCGAAGGCATTCCGTCCGGCGAGTTCTTCCCTGTCAGGCGATTCTCTCCAGTCCGGCGAGGCGTTCCAGTCCGGTGAGCATCCCAGTCCGCCGAGATCTTCCCAGTCCGGCGGGTTTTCTCCAGTCCGGCGAGGTCTTCTCCAGTCCGGCGGTCTCAGGACCAGTCTGGCGAGTCCAATCCGGCGACCCCTGTGCGGTGAGCCCAATCCGGCGAGTCCAGTCCGGCGAGTTCAGTCCGGCGAGTTCAGTCCGGCGAGTCCATTCCGGCGACCCGGTTCCTCTCATTCCGGCGAAGAATTTTTTGGGGATTCCGACGAGCTTGTTTTTCGACGAGGATTTGGCGAGGCCTTCCGACGATAGCGAGCAACGTCGGGATAATTTATTATCCTAATTGTAAGTCATTTTTCAACAAATTAAAATGCTAAATTAAATATATATGAATTGTTCATATAGGTTGTTAGTGTGTTTAATTGTTGAATGTTTTATGATTTAATAAATTGTTTATTAAATTAATAAATTGATTTTAATGCCATATGTTGTTATTCATGTTAAAAATTGTTTTAAAGATCTATTATATAATTCTGCCATATATGATATGTTATATAATTGTTTTATTTAAATTCTTGAATAAATTCTAACATCATCATCTCGCACATATCATCAAAGTCATCATCTTCAAGATCATCATTTCTATAATTTATCGTAGGACGAAACTCCTCACCATGATAATACCATACTTGGTAAGAAGTCATTATTTCGTAAACCAACAAATGAGTTCGAACAATATGAAGAAAAAAATGTCTATATTTCCATATTTCACAGGACATTGAATTAATTCCATATCACCGACATTATCTTTAACGAATTCATAAGACTCATTTACACCATTTTGATATATCTGTTTAACCTATTTTCCCACATTCATTGTCTCACCATCTTAGAAAAACCCTAATTATAACAAGAAATATTTAAGTTTCTAATTAACACCCATAAAAATGGACAAGTGCATGAATATTTTTCAAGATATATAAAGGTTTATCTGACACGAATCCTCCTAAACACAAAATCAAGTTCGTAGCAATATTTCTTATTCACATAAAAAATTGGATATATAATTATTCATGAGATAGCATGAACGGTTTGTTGATAAGTCAAATTTTCGATCTAGTTTATAAATTGACGAAATCCATTAATGGCCGAAACTAGAGTTCGAGGCGATGGTACAAAAAATAATTTTTTTGTAGTGACTACTGGATTATTGATCAACAAATGATAATCATATATATATATATATATATATATATATATATATATATATATATATATATATATCTTACTCTACGTTGCTGATATATTATTGATCAACAAGAGTATGAAAAAGATAAACGAGTAAATAGAGAACTTAAACTGTTTTTAAACATGAAAAAATTGGAACGGCCTAACAGGGAACTCGTGTTTTCCATTTTAACGAGATAACTTATGTAAACATTGATGTTGGTAGGTTCAAATTGCTCGCAATTTAAGAATCTGAATATTAATTGCATATTTTTTCTTTATAAAACATAAGGTTTTCCATTTATGTAGTAGCTAGCTTGATCTAGTAATAATTTCACACATATTTCGATTAAAAAAATCAGGGTTTATAAGTCGCAAAATTGCATGTCCCATTTACAGATTTATCATTTTTCAAATTAATGATTCTATATTAATACTGTAATTTGACCAATCATGTGCTTATTGTGTTAATGAACCATCTAATTTTGGTCAATATATATCACTTCTTAAAATAAAACTGTTTCCTTCTATGCATCAACAATTACAATAAATCAAGGTTTAAAGTATCTCAGCTATATATCTCGATATATATAAAAACGAAAAATTTTGGTACAAAATATTTTTATACCCTACTAAATACCAATACAGTGTCAGCATTTTTTTCCTCCTAGTTTTAACTAAAATAAATCACACTTTTTTTAAAGAAAATAAATCACATTTTTATCATGGTCGATAGCTAGGTTTAAAATTATTACTAATGCAGAATTGCATTCAAACTTTTGCTTTTATTTTATATAACACACACGCATATATCTATATATATATGTTACTATCGAAATAAAACGATAAACACCGACCATAAACCATATCCGAATGATTAGAATATTCGGATACGGTGAAGAGAAACGAACGTGAACACAAACGAAAGTTCAGAACTCCGAGTAACGAAATAAAATTGAACAAGTACTCCGAGCGAAAAGACTAGTCATTTGAATTAAGACTTACGAAGGCCACGTAAGCATAAAAACCGCCAAGGATAATCGAATAAACGGTTACCACGCGCACGAACACACGACCAAAATAACCAACAGCGGTTATAACAAGGAGTGGGTCTGATCAACCCACGTTCCGGAAGGAAGTCCTATAAAGGGAAAAATCGGCAAAGGAGGAAGGGGCTGGAAAAAGAGAGAGAGAAAAACACACTTCTTGTACTGAAGATTAGTCTTGTATAAGGAAAATCCGACCTAAGTCTTATCGGAATTTCGTTCATACTTTGTTAATTTTGATTACTTTCGTCGAGACTTTGTTGTGTCTTTTTTAGGCATTAACATTTGGCGCTAGAAGGAGGGGGAATGGCTCACCCGTCTCTCCCACAGATTCAAGAAGAAAGTGACCGCATCATGAATGAAGCGGAGGAGATTGAAAATCACAACCGTACCTTGCCACAAACCGAAGAAGAGATGGCGGAATTGAACGAACAGCAAAGCTTGCCGGACCTGATGAAGAACATGAGAGAACGTCTGGAAGCCTTAGAAGAAAAGAATAAACTCTTAGAAGAGCAACTGAAGGGAAGGCGAGTAACTATTCGGAGTGAAATAGTAACCCCCGACGAGATTCCACACGCGCAAAGATCCGGGAAAAAGGTGGAACCGGAGAAAGAAAAGTACAAAAAAGGCCGCAAACATGCCAGGGATCGGTACGAGAAAGGGCAATCGAGTGAAGACACTCGGAGCTCAACCCAACCAATGAATTCTTGTTTTGCAGATCGATATTGTCCGAACGATGAAGAAGCCAAATCTAAAAGAATACGATCAAAAAATGTTCGGTCATCTGCGGCAAATTCCGAAGCAGGAGAGTCGCAAAACATCGAACGAACGGAATTTCGAAAGTTAGAGCAAAGAATTGAAGAAATCGCCCTCGGAAATGGTCAGCCAACGAAGGGATTAGATACAACTTCACCACTAACGAATGAAATTTTAAGTCATCTCCCACATAGAGGGTTCAGAATGCCAAGCATTCCCCCTTATGACGGGAAATCGGATCCCGGAGACCATTTGGATACTTACAAATCCTGGATGAGTTTGCAAGGAGCAAATTCCGGCGTGATGTGCCAAGCTTTCTCGATCACGCTGGTCGGATCTGCCAAGAAGTGGTACAGGATGCTGAAACCCGGATCGATCGACTCCTGGAAAACAATGTGCAATGTGTTCATGGACCAATTTGTAGGATCGCAATCGGGGAAAACTCCCAAGGAACGACTATTGGCAATCCGACAACACCGGGATGAATCTTTAAAAGATTATATAAACCGGTATTCGGATCAGGCGATATTGGTGGAAGACTTAAACGAAGATTTTCGGCTATCGGGAATAACCTCAGGACTCCGAACAGATTCGGCATTTTGGTGGTCATTACAAAAAACTGGACCCAAGAATTACAATGAGTTTATTATCCGATCGCAAAAATATATCAACGCCGAAGAAGCAAGAATGGCAGCTAGCTCAATGAAGAGACCGACGGAAAATAGCCGGGAGCGAAGAGAAGATCACCGAAGAAGTGGTAAAGAAAATCGGCTTCAGCTTGAAAAATTCAAAAGCGATCGGAGACACTCTAATCAACGGGATGTTGAAGATACCAGACCTCTTAGAAGGGAAAATAATCAGCGAGCTCCGAACAAACCTTTTCGGAGCATGTATGATCAATATACACCCCTGACCAAGGGAATTGAGGAAGTCTTCGCGCTAACGCAGGATCAAGAAGATTTCCCGAAGCCAGCAAAGATTAAAAAAGATATTACGAAAAGGGATCGTACAAAATATTGCGCTTTCCACAGTGATATCGGGCATAATACAGCGGATTGTTTCAACTTAAAGGAAGCCATTGAGGCATTAATAAGAAGAGGAAAGCTAAAGAAGTATCAGCCCGAGTATAAACTCCGAGAAGAAGACCCAACGAGGCAATACAACGAGATCGCAATAATAGCGGGGGGTCCGCACGTCGGAGGAACGTCAAGGCGCGCTCAGAAAAATTATACCCGAGAGATGGACTCGGCATCGATGATGTTCATGTACAATTCCGATCAAAGGCCGATGAAAACCCAAAAGAAAGATAAAAATGAGATTACATTCTCCGACGATGACGGAAAATGGGTCCATTTTCCGCACAATGATCCGATTGTAGTGAGAGCAACTATCGGAAATCATATAGTCGGAAGAATTCTCGTTGACAACGGAAGTTCAGTGGATATCCTATACGGTGATACTTTCGACAAAATGGGATTAAACACCGAATGTTTGACTCCGAGCCCCACTCATTTGTATAGTTTCACGGGAGATGCGGTATTACCAAGAGGCATACTAGCACTTCCACTAACTGTAGGAGAAGGTATTCATACCACAACTACGAATCCGCGATGGGTCATTGTCCCCGGATCATCGGCATTTAATGCTGTAATCGGAAGACCGACACTTCAAGCAATCGGTGCCGTAACCTCGGAAAAATATCTGACGATAAAATTCCCGACGGAATCTGGTATCGGCAAATTAATCGGAGATCAGAAGACTGCACGAAGTTGTTACTCAGATTACGTCAAAAACAGCCAGAGTAAATGCGGACACGCCATGATGATGATAAATGATTTACAAGACCTCGACCCTCGACTCCCAAGCCGAGGATACGTCGGTCCCGGAGACGAAGTGGAATCCATATCCCCGAATCCTGAATTCCCCGAGAAGAATCTACAAATCGAAAAATTCCTCGAAGAAGGTATAAAATCTAATCTAATCAAGCTACTGTCGAGAAATTTAGATATTTTCGCTTGGAAGCAAGCAGATATGATCGGAATAAATCCGACTTACGCGTGCCATAGGCTCAACATCGATCCAAAAGCTAGACCGATAAGGCAAAAGAGACGGCCTTTGAATGCAGATCGATACTCGGCATTAAAAGAAGAAGTCGATAAGTTAATATCAAACAAATCGATAAGAGAATCCAAATACCCTAGTTGGTTATCAAACCCTGTCTTGGTTAAAAAACCAAATGGTAAGTGGAGAACATGTGTAGATTTCACAGATTTAAATAAAGCATGTCCAAAAGATAGTTTTCCAATGCCGAGGATAGATCAACTGGTAGATTCAACCGCAGGACACGAATTGCTGAGTTTCATGGATGCTTACTCGGGATACAACCAAATCCCGATGTATGGCCCCGACGAAGATCACACAGCTTTCCTCACTGATCGAGGGTTATACTGCTACACAGTAATGCCATTCGGATTAAAAAACGCCGGCGCAACATACCAAAGATTGGTGAATAAAATGTTCGAGAATCAGCTAGGGAAAACAATGGAAGCATACATTGACGATCTCTTGGTTAAAAGCAAAAATGCCGAGGATCACGTCAAGAACCTCGAAGAAACTTTTGAAATACTAAGAAAGTATAACATGAAGTTAAATCCGCTTAAATGTACTTTCGGTGTCTCTGCAGGAAAATTTCTCGGATACATTGTGAATGATAGAGGCATTGAAGCAAATCCAATCAAAATCCGAGCACTCGTCGACATGAAGCCACCGAGGAATGTGAAGGAAGTCCAGAAACTCACCGGATCAATCACTGCCCTCGGAAGATTCATTTCAAGATCGACGGACAAAAGCGTGAAATTCTTCGACCGACTGCGAGGCTCGAAAAAATTCGAATGGGATGAGAAGTGTGACGAAGACTTCCAGAAGTTAAAAGAATACCTAGCGAAACCACCCCAGTTGGTGAAAGTGGAACAGGGATGCCCGCTAGACATCTACTTAGCAGTCTCCGAACATGCAGTAAGTTCGGCCCTGATTAAAAATGAGGAATCAACCCAACTTCCCATTTACTACACGAGTCGAAGGATGGTGGATGCTGAATTGAGATATCCCGAAATCGAAAAATTGGCTCTGGCCTTAGTAACTGCTTCCCGAAAATTAAGACATTATTTTCTAGCACATCCGATTAAAGTGTTAACAAACTTTCCACTTCGACAGATTTTACACAAACCGGAAACTTCCGGAAGATTGACAAAATGGTCGGTAGAACTCACTCAATTCGACATAGAATTCGCTCCACGACCGGCAATAAAAGGTCAAGCGGTAGCTGACTTCCTTGCCGAATTTACATACCGACCATTCGAAAGTCCAACGTGGGAATTGTACGTGGACGGCGCGGTAAACGACTCCGGATCCGGAGCGGGAATAATGCTAAAAGCCAAAGATGGTTTCCAGGTAAAAATCTCATTAAAGTTTAAATTCCGAGCTTCAAACAATGAAGCAGAATACGAGGCAGTAATCCAAGGCCTGCGATTAGCGAAGTTTTGCAATATCTCTAGAATATCTGTATTCTCCGATTCCCAACTTGTGGTCAATCAAATTAACAATGATTACCAAACTAAAGAACATACTTTGATACAGTACGTCACAATCGCGAGATCACTATCCGAAGAATTCGAAAGATCGGAATTCAAACAAATCCCGAGAGAGGAAAATCAAGATGCAGATCTTCTGGCCAAAATCGGACCAGGTTTAATAGAAAAACCCTCCGATCAATTGATCATTGAAATATCAGAAAAAAGCATCCTAAAAGAAGAAGTAAATTTTGTAGGTGAAGGAGAAAATTGGATGAATCCGATTATCCGCTTCCTCAAACACGGAGAACTCCCGGAAGACAAAGGAGAAGCCAGAAAATTGAAATTCAAAGCGGCAAAATACACGATGCAAGGAGATTCTCTATACAAAAGAGGATTTTCTACTCCGATGTTCAAATGTGTAGGCACAGAGGATGCAGATTATACTATGAAAGAAATACACGGAGGAGTGTGCGGCAACCACGGAGGCGGTATGGCATTAGCCAAAAAGATACTCCGACAGGGAATATACTGGCCCACGATGATGAAAGACGCAAAGGAGTTTGTTAAAAAATGCAGAAAATGCCAAGAGTTCGCCAACTTTTCACATCAACCACCGACGGAACTCATCAACATTGTAAGTCCGATCCCCTTCGCCGAATGGGGAATTGACCTAATCGGGCCAATGCCCAAAGGAAAAGGAGGGTGCAAATTTGCGGTAGTCGCCATAGATTACTTCACCAAATGGGTGGAAGCCGAGCCATTGGCAACGATCACAGAGAAAAAAATTGAGAATTTTGTTTGGAAAAATATTATTTCAAGATTTGGAATACCAAAGAAAATCATCTCCGATCACGGAACTCAATTCGACTGTTCTCCCTTTAAAGAATTTTGCGAAAAGTTCAAAATCACTAAAGCCTTCTCAACCCCAATTCGACCACAGGCAAACGGATTAGTCGAAGCGGTCAACAAGACGTTAAAACGAGGCTTAAAAACAAGGCTCGGAAGTCACAAAGGAAATTGGACGGAAGAACTACCCGGAGTGCTGTGGAGCTACAGAACGACCCCACACTCGTCAAATGGAGAAACCCCTTTCTCAATGGCATTCGGAACAGACGCGATAATCCCGATAGATGTGGGCATCGAAACCAATCCATGGATTTTCTACTCCGAAGAGGTAAACAACATCGACCTCAAAAATAATCTTGATTTCTTAGAAGAAAAACGAGACAAAGCATTGATCAGAAACCAAATGAATCAGGCCAGAATTGCCAAATGCTTCAACAAAAAGGTTCGGAAAAGAGATTTCCAAGCCGGGGATATGGTGTTACGAAAAATATTTCAACACGCTAAGGAGTCGTCTAGTGGAGTGCTCGGACCAAATTGGGAGGGACCATATACCATCGTTTCCTCACTCGAAAATGGCGCATACCGAATTTCCAAAAACGGAAAAGAAGAGAAAAACTCTTGGAACGCGGAACACCTCCGACGATACTACTACTAAACGACACCCCGACTATCACCAAGCAATTTGAATTCTGTTCGGATTATATCAAGGCAAAATATTGCCAAGCACTTTGAATTTATTTTTTGTTTCCATCAAGGCAAAATATTGCCAAGCAATTTGAATTCTTGTTTTGTTTACACCAAGGCAAAATATTGCCAAGCAATGTGAATTCTGTTCAAATTAAATCAAGGCAAAATATTGCCAAGCAATTTGAATTCTGTTCGGATTAAATCAAGGCAAAATATTGCCAAGCAACGTGAATTCATGTTTTGTTTTACATACAAGGCAAAATATTGCCAAGCAATTCGAATCATGTTCGGAATATATTAAAACAAAAAAATTGCCAAGCAATTTGATCTTATGATCTGTGTATACCGAGGCAAAATATCGCCGAACGGTTTAATTCCTTATCGTGTTTTTATCAAAACTGCTATCACCGAAACAATTTCTAAGTCTTTTCAAAATATATCGAAACAAAATTAAATTCCATTCAATTTTTCATTTAAACAAAAAATAACAAAGTCTTGTGATTTTTTCCTTTCAAATCAGGGCAAAAGATTGCCAAATAATTTACTTGAACTATATGGAGTCCTTCAAAGTTTATTGTACGCCTCAAATAACCCTTAGATATTTTTTATAAAAATTCCGAACAAAATGCTTAATCGGATAACCAAAATAATTTCTCAAAGATCGGATATTTGGATCACGATAATGATCTCATAATTTGATTGAGTAAAAGTTTTAATCGGAATATATTCAAACGTTAGAAAACTTACAAATGTTCAATTCACAAAATGGCTGTTAAAATCCGAGCCACGGATTACCAAGTACAGAAAGTTGCGGGCGTAACACCCTTAAGCATATAAATGGCTGTTAAAATCCGAGCCACGGATTACCAAGTGCAAAAAGTTGCGGGCGTAACCCCCTTAAACATTTAATTGGCTGTTAAAATCCGAGCCACGGATACTGAAAATTCGAAACACAAATACAGTTAATCAAACACCATCGTTCGGGGTAGAAGCCTTATCGACAGGGGCAGGGTCATTTGCAGGAGTTTCATTCGGAGGGGAAGTAGGAAGACTGGAGTCGGCGTTGTCTGTCGAAGACTCGGGAGCGTCGAGATCAGAAGTATCCAAAGATGGATTCTTCTTCAACAGACACTCGACCGTAGCCACCCGACCAGCGTAATAATACTTCGAGAGCTCCGATTGAAACTCCTCGGATTCCTTATAATCGGAAATAGCTCTCTCGATTTTCTCCTTAACCTCGGCTCGGACATTCCTGAGTCTTTCACGCATCTTCTCAGCGGCACTATCGATCTCCAACTCCTTTGCACGAACCCTCTCCTGAGAAAAGGCCAACTCTTTCTTCAAAAGTGCGATCTGGTCCATCTGACGCTGATTGATATCCTGAAGAACCCCCCTCTCCGAAAAGTCTTTCAACATCTCCGGACCCAAATAGGAGAGATCGGCCATCGCCTGCAAATTATAAAAAAAAGTGGGAGGAAGGAGATCAAAAACAGATAAAGACATATACAATTTTCCGATTAAAAATGATAAACTCACAAGCGCAAGATGATGCGGGAGTCGGTTGAGCCGATCGACGAGGGGGACATCAGTCACCACCTTCGGGTCCTGGAGTCCCGGAAGATCGATCATGTACGCGAACACTGGGCTAAGATGGTCGGGAGCGTCGACTGTCGAAGGCTGAGCGGAAGTAGAGGGACGCGGAGGAGGAGACTCGGATTTCTTCGTCCTCTTACCGCCCTTGTCCGCCTTCGGACTTGACACAACCCTCTTGACCCCGCGCTTCGGGACCTTAAAACCTTTCGGAAGAACCAAGTTCTCGGGAATCGAAGGAGCTTTACCCATCTCTGAACAAAAAAAAAGAGATATGAGCAAATAATCGGAAAGCAGACCTACCTGCGATTTAAAATCATACCTGAATCAAACCTGGGATGAGCCGGACAGAATAGCCAATAAAACTGAAGGTAATTCTCCGAAGTCCAAAGCGTCGTGTAAGACCTTTCTTGAGGAGACAAATTCTCAACCAGCGAAAAGTCTCCCGAAACTGATCGGCTGCGGAAGCTGTCTGAAAAACAAAATTTCAGTCGGAATTAATATAAGAATTGTAAACAACGATCAATCGAAACATACCAAACATGTAATATTTGCTCGGAAGTTTGAATTTGGTCCTCGGAAGATCAATATGTCTTATAAAAAAGAACCAATCTTTCCAATCCTTGCTGCAAGTCGGGAGATCCGTAATTAACGAGAACTTCCGAGTCCTCGTGGTAAAGTTGTACCACCCGTTACAGCGGGGATTCGGCTTCACAACGTAATGTTTATGGATAACCGAAGTCGGAGGATCCCGATTATAATACTTTCTCCAAAAAATTATCACACAAACTAGAGTGCGATAAACATTCGGATTCAACTGAGTAGGCGCAAGATTAGACTCGGCCAGAATCCTTGTGATGAACCCATGGAAAGGAAGACCACCGAGTGCGCGCAAAATAGACGGGTTAACGGCGACAAGACCATCGGGAGGAAGGTGGGCACGCTCGTGAAGGTCAGGAACCAAAAGCGAATAATGAGAAGGAATGGCCAGCGTTTTTCGGAATGTGGACAAGTACGACTCGCAAACTTTGGAATCCTGATGCTTCGCCGAGAAATCTGTCGACCTACGCTCGGTCGAATTTTGAGACGTCCCCGAGGAAGATCGATCGGAATTATCTACGGCCGGTTCCGCAGGTGAATCGGAATCAGAGATATCCCGCAAAGCGGATCTTCGAGAAGTAAGGATATTCTCAGACGAAGTAGATGAAGAATTCGACCCATCTCGAGAACGAGCAGCGGAAGAACCCAAGGAAGAATCTACCGCCGACCCAAGAAAGGAATCGGATCTAGACATACTCGCCCTCACCAGTATTGTTTATACTCGGATGAAATTAAAACAAAAACTAGAACAAGCGAAGCAGAGCAAAGTAATACTCACCGAATAGAAGCCAAAACAGAAATCCGAGCAAGAGGAGGAAAAGCGGAAAGAAAGAAATGAAATAAGAACCACGGGTATTTATAGTAAGGAACACAGAGTAAAGAAACGTCCTCGAGAAGCTAAAGAGCAATTCAAATCTTCTGACACGAAGCGACGCGACGCCAGAGACGGTCGCATCCGAATACCAAAGGTCGCGACCCCACATTCTCAACAGACGTCACAAACCCCGGCGAAATGATTACAAAATAATAATCATAAAGGGATATATATATGTATATACAAATATACAAAACGATGACGATAAGCATATAAAGATAAAAAAAAAAAAAAAAAAAAAAAAAAAAAGGGTCGAAAGCAATCCTTTAGGGACAGAATCCCGACTGCCATCGACCCCCAAGAATAAAAAGTTTCTCAACAAAAATTCTTATATGCTGAAAAACTAGAGGGCAGTGTTACTATCGAAATAAAACGATAAACACCGACCATAAACCATATCCGAATGATTAGAATATTCGGATACGGTGAAGAGAAACGAACGTGAACACAAACGAAAGTTCAGAACTCCGAGTAACGAAATAAAATTGAACAAGTACTCCGAGCGAAAAGACTAGTCATTTGAATTAAGACTTACGAAGGCCACGTAAGCATAAAAACCGCCAAGGATAACCGAATAAACGGTTACCACGCGCACGAACACACGACCAAAATAACCAACAGCGGTTATAACAAGGAGTGGGTCTGATCAACCCACGTTCCGGAAGGAAGTCCTATAAAGGGAAAAATCGGCAAAGGAGGAAGGGGCTGGAAAAAGAGAGAGAGAAAAACACACTTCTTGTACTGAAGATTAGTCTTGTATAAGGAAAATCCGACCTAAGTCTTATCGGAATTTCGTTCATACTTTGTTAATTTTGATTACTTTCGTCGAGACTTTGTTGTGTCTTTTTTAGGCATTAACAATATATATATGTAAATTTTTGTTATATATAAATACATATATGTATGTATATATTAGGCATGTTCACATATATAATTACATTTTAAAGTATACAACACATTTATAGTTAAATTATATTATATTATATATATATATATATATATATATATATTCTAAACACTATTTTGTTGCATGTGAGTTCAACTCACAACTTCTTACTACTTTAGTTATTATTTTTATAATATTATATTAATATTATCAATATACCGGTGGATGTATCATTTAATATATAGACATGTTAATCTGTATAATAAATAACATGTTCTCATCATCAACATCATCTCATTGAAGCATTCGGTTATCCCTTATATATGTATACATTAACATTGTGTACGTTATTTTGCGTGGGACACAAACATATAATTATAGCACTAGAAGTTTTAACTGCCAAATGGATCGAAAACTGCAGGAGAATTCATATCGCAATGTTACTTACATCACCGATGATAGCTGATGCATTTATAATACAAATAAAGATCTTCATAATATTTATTCACCCACGAAGACATTTACACATTATTGTGTCTTCCAGAATATCTGGTCAATAGATTGCGTTGTTCGCAATTACTTACCTTTCGTAGAGAATTTCTAGTAATGCTTTAGAGCACGAAAATATTAATGTTACACACCTACGTGTCGCTAGCCTTATTCATGCATCATATTTAAATTTAGTTGTTGTTTAAGAATAATTGTAATTAATTAGTTGATAGACTGAATTAAATGTGTCGATATTGTTTTACGATCAATTTTTGGGAAAGAACTATTGGACTTCCGATCACTTTTTTTTTTAAACGAGGGAGATTAAGTAACAGTATAACTCGGCTGCAAATAGCATGCTGGAAATAAGATGGACACCAAAACGTCATATAACACCAGAATTATTTAAAAAATTAAACCCTCTACTAGAAGAAGCGCATGTATGGGCTACTTTTTTATTTTTCAAGACATTAATTTGCTACGCACTTTAACTAATGCACTTTATTAATAATATTGAAATAAAGTGTGAAATAGTTTACTGAGGAGATATAAATTATGATAACATCCATTTGCTACCACATGTATGGGCTAAATTTTTATTTTTCAAGGAATATAGGCACTACAAGATATTAGTAATAATATTGAAATAATGTGTGTAATACTTTATTTAGCAGATATAACATTTCAGTGTAATTTAGTGCAGTTATGTAAATGACACAAAACGATAATTTAGTTCGGTGCAACGTCACTTACTGATGGCGGACATACAATCTGATGAACAAGAATTCACGAATCAATATCATTAATAATATAACGATCACTTCATATGAATAGCCTCAATATCAATGTCAAATATTATTCAATTATATGTGAATAATAAGGATTTCCCTTAAATTAGTGTCTCCGCTCAATCACACTCAATGAACACTTTCCACAATGTTCTTCAAGTAACTTGCAGCTTCACAAGTGAGTAATTTTATCACGCGCAAAACAAAATCCAAACCATAATATGTTAATTTAGCTCGTCCACCGCTAATCCCGCCTAATCTACCCTTAAAAGCATGTGTTTTTATATAGTTTAGTTATTAGTAATTTCGTGATATCAAGTCTTGATTAACCTAATAGTATTTCATGACGGAAAAGTTTCCAGTTGAGAAGGTGAGAAACTAGATCTTCTTCAAACTTAGCCTCTTATTGACAAATCTTTTCGATCCGTTCAAGTAATTTATTAATTAACTATTCTAATCCACTTAGATAATTTTAATAAATAAAAGCACATGACAGTAATAAACAAACCATACAATACCTAAATTATAGCATACAGCACGACAAATCAATTAAATAAACAATTATAGCAAACATGGTTTGATTCATGTTGATTATATCCTAATTAACTATTTTAAATAAAACGAGGTGAACCTAATCACATTAGTTCATGGATATGAGCACAATTTTATGTCTCAATGAGCACAATCTTCAGGATTTAGATCAAGTCTCATTGTGACTATCATATTGGTCTCGGTTAGTGCGTCGTAACAGTCCTTAAACGACACATCTACACGTAGATATGTCCAAGTCGTACACTTACCACAAGTGTAGAATGATCCCACGTGGTGATCAGACTTCACTCATGTGTTCCACATATATGACTTTGGATATAGCTCTCCAAGCATATATCAGTCATCGACCTTGTTTTAGCACACCGCATGAACTCAGGTGTCCAACACGTGACTCAGTTTAATATGGAGGCTATAGAATGATGAATGTTTAATAAACTCATTAAATAAGAAATAAATTTTTCGATTCAAATAGATAATAAATGTCAAAATTTACTTTTTAATAATATCAGCGATATTTTACATAAGTATCTTCTCGTGGTCTAGAATTTTTAACGGTCCGTTCTTGTCCTTTGTGGACAAGATCATGTCATTATGTTTATCTGAAACATTAAAGTAATCATTAATTTTATTAATATCAAACAAATCATCACCCTTATTTTCATGTATATTTGAGATAAATATAGTAAAAGCAAGAAAGTTGCTGGAGAGACCAGATTCAGTTTCATTTTCATCATCTCAATGTGTAGCATTATATTCTTTATTTTGCTTTCTTAAGAAGTTGGGACACTCAATCTAAAAACACATGTTTTGATATAGCTAAGTTATTAGTAATTTCGTGATATCTAATCTTGATTAACCGAATAGTATTGAATAATGGAAAAACTTCCAGTTGAGAAGGTGAGACACTAGATCTTCTTAAAGATTAGCCTCTTATCGGCCTGGTGACTAAGCTTTTCGATCCTTTCAACTCATTCATTAATTAACTATTCTAATCCACTTAGATAATTTTAATGAATGAAAGCACATGACAGCCATAAACAAACGATACAATATCTAAATTATAGCATACAAGCACGACAAATCAATTAAATAAACAATCATAGCAAACATGGTTTGATTCATGTTGATTGTATCCTAATTGACTATTTTAAATAAAACGAGATGAACCTAATCACATTAGTTCATGGATATGAGCACAATCTTATGTCTCAATGAGCACAATCTTCAGGATTTAGATCAAGTCTCATTAGGACCATAATATTTGGCCTCGGTTAGTGTGTCGTAACAGTCCTTAAACGACACATCTACACCAAGACATGTCCAAGTTGTACACTTATCACAAGTGTAGAATTTGTCTATCACCACTTATGTTTGGCCTTTGAGAATTAGTTCTCCATTGGTACTGTTGTTGAGGCTGATTGTCTCTGACATCTTGACTAACATTCCTAGGAGGAAATATGCTGAAAAATGTCATCACCATATTATAATTTTTTTAATAGTTATGTGATGACATCGTATGTATTTTTCTCAAAGTCAAGATAACTGATCAACATGTTCATTCAATGAGGTTTCCAAGGCTCATAAGTCATGAGAGAGCCAATCAGTTCATCGAATTTCATGGTAGATAAATGCATAACTTGTTCGATGTCATCTAGAACCTCGATGAAAGTGATCTAGGAATTTTTTGCACGAACTTCTCATCTGACATATGAACACCAAGAGAAAAAGATTAATTAACAGTATCACAAATTATGACATTAAATTCATCGATGATCTCATCCTCATTCATAGAGAGAGCTTCAAATTGAGTAGTAAGCATTTGAATTTTTGAGTTGCGGACTTTGATTGTTCCTTCATGAGCTACATATTTTTTTGCACTTGTACATGTATTAATAATTCTGAAAATATGTCTGTCAACATATTATAGAAAACACTGAGAGCTCTAGAATTTTCAAGTACGTCATCATCTTGTGCTTCTGAATAGTCCTTTTCTGGCTTAAGATTTCTCACACCACTCTCAACACTTAAAATTGTTAGTAAAGCCCAACAATTTATCATAGCTTTTCACATTTTGTTGTCAACAAATTTTAAGAAAGTGCACATTTGGGACATATAATAACCATAATTTGATCCATCGAGGATGGAGGACGATTCACTAAACCACCTTCCTTGAAACTATCAATCTCAAAACAATTGATTAACTACCGAAAACTATCCTAACGTTCAAGGTGTCTGCTCTGAAATCAATTGAAATTATGTTAGACGCTCTGCACGATGTTACTCATGATGTTGGAACAATGTGTGTAACACTTTATTGACCAGATATAATATGACAGTGTAATTTAGTTCGAATATGGTAACCCAATCCGATGCAGCGTCAGCATATACGGGAAGGTGAAAAGGAATTCACTAATCAATATAGTTAATAATATAATGATGGTTTATATGAATACCAAATATTACTTAACTATACGCGAATACTAAGTCATGCTCTCCCGTTGAATTAGTGCCTCTATTCGATTCCACTCAATGAACTCTCTTTACAATGTTCTTCTATTAGTTTACAGCTTCACTCATCAGTAGCTCTATCATGCGTAACACAAAACCCAACTAACTTAAACCATAGTATGTGAATTGAGCTTTTACAACGCTAATAACCATGATCTCAGATTCCCAATCCGCTAGTCAAGCACGTCTAAGAATTCTGCGATGTCAAATGAAAAGCGTCAAGGAATCTAAGGGGCAGCAACTGGACTTTTATAACTTCCCAAAATATGAATGTCTTCCTAAGATTTCCTTGTCGTTGATTGCGATAAATCCTATGTAGAAAGTCGTCTATTACATAATCTGTTAAGTATATGAACTTTATTAAAATAGCTTACATTTAATGCGCAATGTTATTACTCAGTAAATTAATATATTTAAGGAACATCTTTCGCGCCTAGTAAAATAAGATAATCTGGATGTAACATACATTCATTATATTCACCGCTACAAGTAATACATTTATTGATTTATTTATTTGTCTATAAAAATAATTATAAGTTTATCTTTCGAAAATTTTACGTGTGAATCCTCAATACAAATTTCTAAATTACACTTTATCTTTTAAAAATTACACTTTTGAATCCTCAATTAAATTACACTTTTGAATCATCTTACTCGTATCAAGGTGGTCGAAAAAAGGACGCATATGACTTGAACCGAGTTCAGCGAACGAAATATATTTTAGAAAAATTGCTCTAATTAAACAATTAAATATTGAAGTTGCTATTTGGCCAAATCTTTTCATTTATTTAGTTTATAGCTATTTTTAATGAGGTGTCATTATTTGATTAGTATTTTTTGTTAATCTGTCTTTTTTTTATACGGGTTTATTTTGATTAATTGCTACTAATCAATTTTTTTTCAAACATTGACTATATAGCAATTAATATATTTATAATGGCTATTTTACTACTTATCTCTATATTTTATCCACCATGTTAGTCTCGTGGATAAAACCAATTTGCTAATAAATAGTTATAGCTAGTACACATAATCAGATATTTAGACCTTTTCTCAAACTAACAGCTTCTCCAATTATCTGATGAGTCCCGATTTAAACATTGAATACAAAAAAAGCATAAGCTTTTAGTGCATTCGGGCAAGAAGAACATGTGATTTAAGTGACCCGTAGTCTTGACAAGTAAAGTTGTACTTAAAAGCATTTTTCCAAATTAAAACTATAGAGAGGATCCACTGCTATTTTATTTAATTTAAATATAGGGTAATTGTAGTATTTACATATATAAAGATATAGTGCTTGGAGAATATTGAAGGTTTTGTAAATGGGTGATAAATAATTAGTCCAAAACATTTACCGAATTTGTGAGACGATTTTACCCAAAATTTCAGTTCCTACCTAACAATCCCGATGGTTAATGACTCGTCAAACATCTAGTCACTGATTAAAATGCGTTAACCATAATGTCAAAGCGTAAATCGATTAAAAATACACTGATACAAAATTTTGGCAAAATGCTCTTAATTTGCTAACTCATTTTGAAATGACCTACGTTTCGTAAAACTCGTCTAAATGGCTTTATTGCTTACGTTTCAGGTTAATTTACGTTATAAAACTCAATTTACATTGTAAAATAACAACGTAAAATGACATGACACGTAGACATTATTGTCATTGACATGAGTTTTACGAAATGTTGGCCATATCAAAATAGCAAACGTATATAGGGCTACTATATACAATAACCAAGTTATTAACAACAATTAGTTAAACTTGTGTTAATTAGTTGTACATAAAATAACAACAATACTGTAATTTAGTTAACAACAACAATAGAACACGTAAATATTTTACTCAAATTTTGTTAACTAGTTGTGAATAACACAAAAATTACAAAAACCATAAAACTCACTCGATTTTGTGAGTGAATTTTCATCCGTCAAATAGAGAAGAATAAGAGAAGAATTATGATTTACGTTCGATGAAAATGCTATACGTTTTGAGTTCTGTAAACAAACACATAAACTATTTACAGATTTTGTTATTTACGAATTACGACGGAAAGCGTGATATGAGTTTTAAATTCTTGAAACAAATGGCTGAATAAACCAAAATCGGGAAGAGTCAACCCGTTAAAACACCAATAATCAATTAATTATGTTACCAATAATCGGTGATAATGTGGTAAGTTTCTGCAATTATAAGATCTAAAATTAAATTTAAACATATTTTTTCCTTTTAAAATCAACAGCACAAATCAATTCCATTTTCAAACCGGTATACTCATTGACTTTTTTTTTTTAATATAAAATTCAAATTAAATTGAAATTGGGGACCAAAATTCAAAATAATAGTGAGGGGTAATATGAACAAAAAATTCGTGTAAATATTTTAAACCGGGTCTTTACCAACCGTTTACAAAATATTAACTATATACAAATAATTATAGAGTTTACTGGTTAAAGATCAAATATTTTGTAAATATATACATTTGGTACTAATTGTAAGCCAGATAAGGGTAAATATAGTTATTTGAATGATTTTGTCAATAAGAGCAGTGAATAGATATAGATAAATTACCAAAATGCTATCATTTGTAGTTGAATTTTACAAAATTTACTAAAATTATTTTTTTCTCAAAATACCAGTAGAAAATATCAAAATACCAGTAAAATAATTTTTTCATTTTATTACATATGCATATTAACCGGTTATTATTTAAAAAAAAAATTAAACTAAAAAAATTAAAAACCATTCCACTACTAAATTTTTTAATTTTTTTAATGTTTTGGCCGGCAATGTAGTCTATGACATTTATGTTTATTTTATTTTTTAAAGGGTATCTGGTTTTTTTAAGTGAAAATTACTTGTATTTTTAAAAAAAATATTATATTATAGTGAATAATAAAAAAAACTAATATAAAATAATGGTAGTTTCGGCTACTTCTTTTATATATATATATATATATATATATATATATATATATATATATATATAAAAAGGAAACCTAAAAAACACTATTCATTTAGACTCATTTACTATTTACTATTTATTGTAAACTTATTTATTTAACCACATAATTGTTTATAATTACAAAATATGTCATTGAAAATAAAATGGTATAATTTGGTGGAATTCTCTAGAATTTACATGATTTTCACTATGTACATAATAAAATTACAGAATTACCCTATACATTAATAAAATTGCATTATTAGTCATTCCATTTTTGGAATTTTCTTGACGAATATTGAACTCATCAGATATATCAATTTTTTTCATTTTTACGCTTTCTATATATTTCAACTTTGTCAACTTCTGTTATAAAGAAATTAACATAAAGAAATTTGTTAAAGGTATTTAATAATTATTTCTAATTTCAGTAGATTTAAATTTGATCTTTAGGTTTATTTATACGATGCGTTACTAATGTAATTAAAAAAAACATAATTTATATTATTAATTAATATTATAAAAAAATTTGTGTGATTTTTTTTATTGCGTCATATTTTTCACTAAAAGATATTTTCAATTATTATAATAATTTCAAATAAGATACGTTAAACAACTCGTAGCAACACGCGGGTACTTTTGTTTATATATATATATATATATATATATATATATATATATATACGCGCGCGCGTTATCAAACTAAAGATACATTTTAAGAAGTTGGCCTCGTGTTTTGCAGGTTCTATCTTCCATTTTCAATGTAAATAATGTGATTCATAAGTATTGGAAGAGATTTTCTTATCGACAGAGGACAGATACGACAGACATACCTTATATAACATTAATACGTAATAAATGTAGTAATTATCTTAACAAAATTATTGGTGACAACAATTAAATATTCCTCGTGATTTTTTGTATCTGATTTTCATAGATTCATATTTAGTAAATGCAACATATTCTCTCTCTAAATATTTTGTCGCAGAGCAATTGTATACGTAATTAAACTACACCAACTACCAACAACCACCTGACTGGATTCAGGATTTGACCTGGTCGTTGATTTCATTACGACACATCTTGTAGCCATACCTTGGATTTAATCTTCAAATTGGAATCTTTGGGCCCAAAACATAGATTATGGGCTAAAGATATTTTATGGCCCATCTAGTTTGCCACGTGCCGAATCCAGATCCACGTGCCTTCTTCTTCAGCACTCTACTGGAGAAAGAAGAAGACACAACTTTGGTTGAGAGTCTTGTGAGAGTGAGACAATTTTAGACCGAGAGAGAGAGAGAGAGAGAGATACGTTAATGGAGGAATACTCAGTAGACGATCCAGTTCAGTTGCTCGAAGCTGCTTCTGATTATGCTTCGCAAGCTGGTACGTATTGTTGATTTGTATGTATATACGTGTGTATGTATATACAGGTACTTATATATGTATATGCACTTCAACTTTTACGCTGAAGTTTTAAGGTTTTACGGATTACGTTATACTTTTTATAATCAGGCGGTCGAAACGATGCTTCGGCGAAGGAATTCCTCGATCGTTTTCCACTTCCAGTCCTTATAAAGTAATGTATTTATTTCGGCTTCTACACATTTTTGCTCCTTAATATGTTGAACTCGATCGTGGATTGCCAATCCGATTCTTTGTTTGAATTTATGCGTGAATGCTCATTGTCCGCGATTTATGTCTGTAGTTGGGAAAAAAAAAAAAAGAAGAAAGAACCATGCCAGACATTTAAACATAGGTCTAGGTTTGCATCAGCGTGATAAGTTAGTATTTGTTATGAAATTCTGTTAGTATACCTAATGGATTGTTTGTTGGTTACTAAATGCAGTGCTTTGCAAACAAAATCAGATTTTCCTGGTCTTGAAAGTAATTTGGTTGCTTGCTTGGAAAAGATTTTCGATACAAAATATGGGGCGGATTTGATCCCGCATTACATGGTATGAGCTTGTGTAATTTTCAAAGCATCTTATTCATATCAACGATTACGCTAATCTTGGTTTTAAAATTAGCATGAAGATCCTGATTTCCTGCTACACTTTGCTCTGCTTTAGAAGTTTCTTAAAATGTGAGATACATTTTACTATTAAAGTTAAAGGGGGAATAAAACTATTCATGCACATTTTTCATAGCTATCGACTAGCTAATGCCAATCGTGTATCAAATTTTCATAAAAAATGTTGAGGAGTTCTAAGAAAATGATATAATATTTGTTTTAATGAAAATGAAATTCAATGTAATAATCTTGTATGCTAGTACGAAAAAGAAGAAAATAGTGAATATTGTGGTATAGTTTGCAATTCACAAAATGGACAGAAATGAATGAATATATACAAGCCGGATGGGCTTTCTATTCTCTATACGGCTCCTTTTCCCTTAATACAAACTACTTTTACTGATATCAAATAATTGATTTCTCCTCTTCTGTCTCAGCCCTTTGTACAAGTTGGCCTTACAGCAGACTCCCAAATTGTTAGAAACCTAGCTTGTAAAACGGTATGTATTTGTTGCCTATGCATCTTTTTTCCTTAATTTTGTAAAACATAGTCTTTGGTTGATACAAAAAAGGTGTCCAATATTTTACTCCGTCAATACATCTGTATATGCTCAATGTGCCTTCAATTTGGTTAACTTGATTTCGTATCATCAACTTTCTCCAGGTCACATGCCTTTTAAAGCATTTTGAAGCAGATGCAGTATCTCCTGTAAAGCTTATAGTTGAGAATGGTGTATACCCTCTTTTGCTTGATTGCCTGATAAAAGGGTAGCGGTCCAGTTCTGAAGTCGCTCTTTCCTGTTTTATTCTTTCTGCTTATCCCTTGTCATACAAAATTTTAATTGTAACCCATCCTCTTTTGGGTATAGCACTCTTGTCTCAAAACATGTTTTGTTAATCTATTCTATTCAGAAATGAGCAAGTCGCAAGTTCATCAACAGAGGCAATAACGAAGTTGGTCAATTATCCAGAAGGGATGGTACGAGGCAATCATGCATTTTTTGTTTAACATGTTTTATTTATAATTGAACTTCTGACGTGTCTGTAACACATTCAGTTACACAACCAGTACAATAATAAATTGAGTCTCAATCAACGATGATAAGGATGATTAGAATCTTAGTAATTTGTGCGAATAAACATAGAATTGCACGAGGACTACAAAGACCAAGGTCAAATCAGTATCAGTCTCATTGTTTCCTTTTCTGTCTTTGCAATCAAGACCCACGTTATAATTCTTCCTTCAGGAGGTTGTCTTCCCAAATGATATCACCGAATCCACTAATCTGGCAGTGCTGGCAAAAAAATGTTCCTCACTGGTAAGAATGAACACTACATGTTTTTACTTGTTATGTTCCACAAGGAATTTGCCAATATGGTCTGTACATTTTATTGACCATTTATAAAGCAAGTAGTAGTTGCCTACCAAAGAGTTATAAATTAGTTAGAAATCTGTGGATTTGTATGTATGTGCTTCCTAAGTGTCTATCATACTTGCTTTCAGGAGCGAGTGCGAGTGTTGGCTTTGATAGTGAAGCTATTCTCTGTCTCCCTCTCTGTGGCCTCAGTAATTCACAAGATGGAGTTTCTCAGACTCTTTGAGGCAGAAATCAACAATTCAAGTGATACTCTTGTTACATTATCCGTTTTGGAGCTCTTGTATGAGGTTGGCCATCTTACCGTATGAAATCTTATATATAATTTTTTTAGAAGAAACTAAATTTTTTTTAAGGCAAGCTTTCATATGCCTGCGGTAGGTGGGATTGAACCCATAACCTCCAACTTGGAGGGGTGTGATATTACCACTAGACTAGAAGAAACTAAAATTGAATAAAAGGAAAAGGAAATAAGAAAGCTTCTACTATGAAATCTTATATATCATGGATAACTTGCTACCGGATAATTCTCTGTACCGCACTGAAACCCATTTTGAGGGACTCTATGCCTTGAGAATCTGAAGAATGTTTTCCTAGTTTCATAATGTCCACAGCTGTCATGTGTAACCAGTGTGGGGCTTTAGGAAAATTAGAATTTTCGATCTATTTGCCTCTTTTGGCTTGTACTAGCTATCCAATCAAGGACATTACGTTTTGACCATCCATTTGTCTGTCATCCACACTACATATGTATCTTACTTAAAAAATTTAGCCACATTAGCCACCAACATGTTACAAATTGGGAAATAGCTAACCTTTCATTAATTTTTTGTAAATAGCCAAATTAATTACATGACATCAAATTCGTGAGTTTTTTTTACTCGTTTGTCATTTTGTTCCACGCGATGTATGAAATATATTTGATAGTTCATTTTTCAAAATTTGAATTTTTTATTTAGCGGTTCAGCATATATTGAGTTCAATTGTTTTCAATTAATGTAATACATTGAATTTTAAAATCGGCTGAAAGAAATAGGCGAAAGTATTTTGGGTTATTTGAGAATTTTCGTGTGTAAATCATTTAGGTTGACTATTTACACAAAATTAACAAAATGTGTGCTTTTCCCAGTCCACTTAACTTCGGGTGGCTATTAACCACATAGACCCTTTTTTTTTTTTTTTTTTTTGTACTTATTCGTTGTTAATATTTCCTTTATGTATAACAAACACGCCTATATATATGACAATATCTATTTATATATATATATATTAATCCTATTTAAAGAATATTAAACAACATTTAGCTTAAATTACAAAATTTATATCATTTGAGCAGTATTTCAGAGCTATTTTATCATTTGGATTTGGAGACATATTTTATGTTTTTTTAGTTATATTTTTTGTATAAATTTTTTGTCGATCTATACATCAGTAGTATATATTAGAAACTCGGTACTGGTATCGGTAGTTCAATTTTTGGTCTAGACACCCCATTAGCCTTATTGAAGTTGCTATATGTCCTACACACCCCATCAGTACCATAGAAGTTACTAGAGACACCCCATCAGCACTATTGAAGCACTACTGAAGTTACTATAATTCCTTGAATATATGTATAAAGTGTTAACTTGAACTACTATCTTATGTATCGTTATTTGATCTGTAAAACGAAGTTGTCAGAAGTTCAGCACGGTAGAGAGTTTTTATCAGGAAGCACCCTGCTTGTGTTCCTCAGTTCCATAATAAGGTATAGGAGAGAATCAATTTTGATCAATCTGTAACGCATCCTTCCAGTATGTTGTTTTTATGTTTGAGATTCAATTTCTTGCAGCAACAACTCAGTTGGGTCAATATTGAGATCAAGAGCAATGATGATCAGTGGAAGATTTTTATATGGAAACATCATCTCTGCTGAGGATACTAGTAAGACTTCAGATTATATGTTTTTTATGCTGCTCACATTTGTTATAAAAGTTAGATTATTATTTCTACAGTGCTTTCAAAATTATACTTTTTCACTTGCAGAATTTTGAACTCATATATCTACTTCTCTGCTTGAAAGTGCAGGCACTAAAACTGTTATATCGGCAATACAGAAAATACTCGATTCATCAGACACTCATGAAACAGACGAATGTGAATCAGCTCTTGAGGCTCTAGGTCATATTGGGTCTTGTAAGTAAATGAGCAATACCTAGTACAAACTTCATCAGCTTTCTAGTCTTTCTATTTGTGATTGGCCTAGTAATCAAGTGTTAGCTTAAAATCTCCCTTGTTTATGCTGTTGTGTATACAAAATATAGCAAACCAAGGTGCACAGTTGTTATTGTCAAGCTCACCGGCTGCTGCAAGATATGTTATCAATGCCGCTTTTGATCGGCAAGGACGTGGAAAACAGCTTGTCAGTACAAAACAAGCATTCTTTTCTTTCATCTTAAACTAGTACTCACATTCATGGTTATATAAGTTAATGCTTATTCTGATGTATGTTTGATATTATAGGCAGCTTTGCATGCCCTTGCAAATATCTCCGGTGCAACTCGCACAGACAACAATGTGTTACTCAATAACAATGCTGAAGAAAGCCTGCGGAGATTGATTTACGAAAAAGCATCCAAGACTTCGAAGCTGAGACCATACGTGAGATTAATTAGATGAAGGCCAATTATTCAATCTCTGTTCCATGTATTGTTATTTTTCCTTTCTTCTAACCAAGTATTTGGACTATGCTTTGCAGGGCCTTATTTTATCTGTTCTTCAGCAAGATTTGGATATTCGTTTGGCGGTAAGATATTTCGGCTATAAACGAATGTCAAAGAATCAGTCAATCGTATTTTTCGTCCGCTAGCATGTTCACCAAAAAAAATGAAAGGAGAAGCATGGTGTGTACAGGGTTACAGGATGATCACGGGACTGGTGGCTCGGCCATGGTTTCTGATCGAAATTTGCTCAAAGCCAGAGATCATCTACGCCATCACAGACCCAAGTACAGAAACCACAAAAATAGGTATGTACCTTTTTAACTCTCATCTCTTTCTCTTTCCAATTAAAAAATAGGTATGAGGCTCTGAATTCAAACTATATTGATTGTGAAGGTATGGAAGGTAGATATGGCTGTTGCAGAGCTATCCAGAAGGCGTTCATGTCGTCCAGCCAAGTTTCCAGTGATCCTCGTCTTTCAACCATCGCCGAAAAAGTTAGTCCCTGATGTATCCCTATATTATAATTAAAAGAATTTAGTCAATAATATCACCAAGTCTTGTTTTGGACCATTCTTTTACTTATCTTGTATGACATTATTTTCATAAATTTGAACATTTTTAGGATGTTACCGTCCTAAACTGGCAAGAGAAGTGTCCAATACGAAATTGATACTTTTGTCCAAACCTATAAATAGTTATATGCAATATTCATGTCCGATTCCCTATGATCGCATTGCAGAGTTTTTTTTCTTTTTTTTTTTCGAGAAAATGGGGAAAGATCCCTTTCATTCAATTGACAACGGAGCCACATCGGTTACAATGCCCCTCAACCGAGGGGGGTAACATATGATCCCAAAACATAACAGCATCCAAGTTAATCTAATTTATGAGCCCTACATTACAAACTTTAGGATGAAAACAAACAGGCGTTCCAACCTCTTGGAGTATTCCCGGAAATGATGAGTCCCTTTTCATAACATTTATCGCAGAGTTTCATTGGTTTACCTCTTATAATTATTATTGATATTACTGATTTTGCAGGTGAATGAAGCTGTGAAACTGGGTCCTTACCTTACGAGAAAGCGTGAAGCTCAACCTGCGGTGATGACGGCTGAGAGATTCTGACCAACTCTTTTATGTACACTCTTACTTTGTGGTAAAAGCTTTTTCTGTTACTCGTGTGTAATTTGGTATAAAACAAACCAACTCAGATCAAACTGCACGAAGTATGGGAACAAATACGATAAACAGGGGCTTGTTAAATCGGATTTACTATCTAACGGGTCACATATAAATGATCCTGATGATGATCTGCCCAACTGTACATCTGAATAGCCATCATTACACTCAAATTATGATGATTGTTAGAAGAAAAAAAAGAGGACCAAGATTACAGTTTCATTAAATTTGATTATTAATACTGGTAATTTTCGACTAATAAGCTAACGTTGACGTGTTGGAGTGAGTCACCCACATTGTTTCTTCTAGTGCAACAAATTGGTGCTTTTTCAGCCAACCAAAGTGACCTTTTTGAAGTGATTTCGAATATTTGTTTGTACAATTTTTTTCTTCTTTTCAGAAAAATAATTTCAAAGTAACAGTACAATAATTAAACACAGCATACTTTTATGCCATGAAAAAAAGAGTTGGCACAGAGAATGCATAATGCAGAGTGAAAATGATTAAACAATTCTTGCAAACAGTGAGAGAACGAGAGGAAGATACATAGGGTCCACAGAAATTACACGTGAAAAAGCGCAGATCATACTTCTTTCTCTCTCTTCTCTCTTTTTTCTCATCTCAATATTCCATTTGATCAAGATCTGAATTAGCTTGCGTTGACGACAATTGTGGCCTTTCGACTTGGCTCCCACATTTTGAGTTTTGTTGTTGATCATACGCCACTTGCCTTAATCTCTCTATTTCCCTTTTTAATGCTTCTTGGTGAGCTGTGATCTCAGTGACAAATAAAACCACCATTACTCATCTGACCCATGTTACGTTTTGGTTAAATAAGAGAACAAGTATATATAATATCTATATACCGTCTTTGAAAATCTTGTCTTGAGCCAAAGCAGCGATGCGTTGTTTGAGAGTGCTGTTATCAACGTTGAGGATCAACCTTTGGTGGTCTAAATATGCAACCCTCGGCGATAATACTGACACCTCTGTCTACAATCATTCAATATACATAACCGTTATTTATGTTATGTTTATCCTCCTAATTGATGTATATAAATCGAGTATCAATGTTATTAACCTGTAATGCTGTCACGCTTCGTTCTAACTCTGAGATGTATTGCAGCTTTCTCACTCTCGACCTCTGAGCCGATTGCCTGTTTGCTATTATTCTGCGTTTCCAAAAAGATATATATTTATCACGTCAGTATTGATATAACCATATATTATCTTGTAATGATGATTCATATATGTAATTTGACACAAGGATTAGTTCGAGTAGCAATCCGACACAAAAGACAATGAGGTATATTTAGAGATGTTTAAGCTACTGTGTATCATAAATAAATAAACGGTAGTTTTTCCCTTCCAAAAATGATCTAGATGTTACAAGATAATTAATAAAGTAGGCTAAAATGCCAAAAAAACGAGATACATGTTGAAAGAAAAACCAGTATGAAGTTTACGTATTCCATCCATACAAAGTGGAGGCTAGTTACCTTTTCACCCTCTTGGGGTCGGAGGCGTGATATCCCGGAGAGAGATCGCCGCCGTCGTCGCACAGCGAATCATCGGCGCTCTGAGCCTCGGCCGGCTCCGGCTTCGGGTTGAGAAAGAGACCTTCGTCGTTGTGATCCGACGGCGACGAGGGGTTCGACGGCGACGAGAGAGCCGGGATTTGCGGCGGCGGCGGCGCCGACATGTCGTCGGAGAAGATGGACATGAGGAGGTCGTCGTCTAAGAAGGCGAGAGAGTCGCTGGCTGACCTCCTGTGGGAGTGGGACCCACGCCGCTCCGACGAGAAGTCGAGGAAGTCCACGTCAGCCCACGGCGGCGCCATTGTTGTTCTCGCGATCATGGTTGGTGCTTTAGGCGGTAACTGTGCCATTGCTGTGTGACTTGTGATTATTGTATTTCGTATAAACCTCAACTGGTCGTTGGTATCAACTCACTTGTATATATATATACATGCCAAGTAGTCTTAGAAACCCATACACAGATAGATATACATTATAACTCCTATATATCATATTATATTGTAGCATATGTAATCCGCAAAATATATTAACCTTATAGTTTAATAATGAACATATAAAGTTATTTATTTATATTTTTGTACAGATTCAATTATCATCTTAAGAACTAACGAGGTTACTTGACTACGTACTAAGATAAAAGTACTTGGTTGTTTATGATTCGAGAGTTGCTTTTTGTTTATCAAATTTATTCGATCCATCCATTTATTTTGCGTTTTAATCTTGAGCTTTGAATCATCTCGTTTCGAAGATTAAACCATCTAATATATATATATATATATATATATATATATATATATATATATATATATATATAATTAACGATTTGTTCATCGGTGGTAAAGCCGATCCGACTCCAAATTAAAAGTTAATAATCCGCTCCGTCCAAATGAGGTTCATCATCATTTGTAAGATTCATGTGAATATATGTAAATGAAATTAGTGTGCATATGTAGTATGTACATATGCATGTGAAGGGTATTTAGGTCAAGGAAAAAAGAGATTAAGTAGTAAATGTAGTATATAGTTAGAGGGGAGGTGGTGGGCTCACATGGGGGATTATTATGGACAGCTAGCAACACCTATTTTCCAATTCTCGTCCACTACTTCATTATTATTACTACTACTATATATACATATAAATCTACTTACATTTACTCCGCCAAATTATATAATTTATCAGGGATAACAAAATACTTACTAACCAATATAAAACAAAAATATACAATTATCATTGCAAACATTAGGTTAGGGAATAAATTCTAAGCTGGATTTGATTAGAGAAAAAATTTCTCACAAAAAAAAACTACAAAAATATTTATTTTTAAAATTTAAATTTTAATATCTGCATACCATCAGTCCACGTCCCCTCTGGTTCCAATATTATTACAACTTCTGAGAGGAATCATCTACCACGTGCAGATGTGACTCCTTTTTTAGAAAAAAATTAATCATAATATTCAGAAAAACATTATCTCTTTTCTTTAAAGAGCCCCTACATCCAGTACATACACATTAATTATTCTCTACATCTCTCATTTATTGGCTAGAGTATTTATAGATTCTGGCACACGAAAGAGCAAGTCATGCTTGATGATTCTCTAAATACCATTCGTTGCTATATTGCTTTGTAGTTCCAAGCAAGTATCATTATTAAAATCGAAATTATGGTCTATATAGTCATTTACTAAATAAAAACATACTTCCTAAAGTGTGAGAGTTTTCTATTGTGTAAATGCGTACACATTTTTGAAATATTAATTATGCGTCAAAACGCAATAGTGAGCCATACAAAAAAGAAAGACCCACACAACAATGTCAACAAATATAATAAGGTGATGAAGAATGAAATTAACTAAAATGTAAACAAAGCAAATAATAATGAGAGAAAAAGGGGACACAAATACACTCCCATGTGAGATTGATTTTTAAAGAAGTTAAAGGCAAACATAATGTGGGCTCTCTAACACTTCACATGGCTATACTTGAACACCTTTTCACAGCTCATCTTCTCTTATGTTATTATATATCCCTCCTTTTATTCATATAATATATCTACACGTAAGAATATAGTTTTTCTTATTGTACAAAATTTTCTATACTGTGATAACGTGGCGGCTTATCTGTATCCAGGTACAGGTACGGAGAAATCAAATTTAAGAGGGGTTAAAAACTCAAACTAACTTTTTCTGGCAATATTCACATAATACGAATATTCTAAATTTATTGTAAGTGCAACTAAAGACGACGCCATAAATTAGCTTATGAGGATCAAGTGGCAATAAAAGAAAAAAAATCACAGAAAAAAAAATTAATCTAAAATTTAGGAGTGAAAAAAAGTTAAGCCTTTGTGAGTTTTTGTTTATAATATACTTCTCACAATTGGGTATGTAAAATTGTAAGTACTTTTTTTTTACTCTATACTCCTTAAAAGTTGTAAGTATTTTTTACGTATATAATCTTTGTATTGATAAGAGAAACAAAAACACTATGTATAAAAAGAAAGATATGGAAATTGAATTAATATTGCTAATATGATGTTAGAAATCGAATTATTCATCCACTAAGAAAAGAGCCAACACCTCCAAGATCACTATCACGTCGTCATCATGTCGATTGGCCGTTGAGACCTCTCACCTCATCTCGTGTTTGACTCACTATCAAGGCCTCCCGTCAAGACTTAATGCACTTGTTGTTTCTTTTTCCATACGTCAATTTGTCTCTACTAAAAATGTTGGATTATACGATGTAAATTTCATAATCGTGTGACGTTTTAAAAGCTATATGTTTTTATACGAGTACATTTGTACCATTGTATAATTATAAAAGTCTAAATTTTCCATTGTGGTATTGATGTACTTTTTTAGGTTATCGGACGCGATAAATTTCGTTGTGACGAGATTTTTTTGCAATGATTCTCATCACTCACTGAGACTCGGAACACTGTTCAAAAGACCAACATGTCTAATGACTCTAAAGACAATATTCACCTACGTATTATAATCAGCATCTACGGAGAAACGAGAAAAAAATCAGTGGACGCAACATTTGTCCTCTACGCCAAAATTCTGAAACAAAGCATTTTTGTAATCTCTTATTAGGTCTCACCAAGGAGGTAGAAGACTTGAAAGGGACAATCGTGATCATCAAGCCACTACCATCACTTCGCAAGGCATTCTTTATGGCAAGACATGAAAAAAGCCGCCAAAACCTCATGATGACAAGTCAACTCTCCTCATCCTCGCCAAATCATCACGATCCCTCGGCCATGATTTCCCACACAGTCACAACCCTTCATTGCCAAGCCCCCTTACAACAAAGCTAAGAAGAACCCTATTGTGATCACTGCAAGAAGTCAGGGCACCTGCGAAAGACCTGTTGGGAGATCCATGAAAAATCTAAAATTGTAAGCCCTCAAGGTACTCAAGAGAATCGGACACTCAAGCTAATGCAACATCCATGAGTCCATTCAGTCTCGAGCAGCTGGAGATGCTCACTTGCCTCATCAGAAAAAGAAAACCAATCAAATTACCCCTCCACATCAAGTTCTTCTTGTTTGGTGGCACAAAGAGGTATTATAATTCCAGATACTCAAGTCTTAATAGCCTTCCAAGTGATTAGAAACCTCTCTAGTATGTGGATCGTGGATTCTGGGCCATCGGATCACATGTCCATCAATCTCAATCTATTCACAGAGTAAACTCCTAGTGATGGGAACTTGTATGTCACCATCGCCGATGGTTCAAAGGTTAAAGTGGTTGAGATTGGATCGATAACAATCTCTCCACAACTTACATTAAAATCCATTTTATATGTGCCAAAATTACACTACAATCTTTTATCTGTTTAAAAAGTGATTAAGGATTTATGTTGTCTGAATTTTTTTTTATGAAAGTTCTTGTTCTATTCAGCGAAAGAGATTAGGGATGACGATTGGTAGTGTTGAAATGTGTGGTAGAATCTATCTCCTCAAGACCAACACTGATTCCCATAAAGTAGGTTCAACTTCAATCCTGCAAAATAAGTTACCAATCCTCTCAAAATGATAAGGATGTTATGATGAACCACTATCGGCTAGGTCATCCAAATTTTGTGTATCTCAAGAAAATGTTTCCAAAATTATTTATTAATAAAGATACAAGTTTATTTCAATGTAATGTGAGTCAATGATCTAATCATACTCGTAGTTCTTATATCCCTAAGGAACATAAACCCTAAAAATCCTTCTCAATCATACATAGTGACATTTGGGGTTCTTCACGAGTAAAAAATGTAAACGGAGCTAAATGGTTCTTGCTCTTATTGATGATCACACTAGGCTTAGGTGGGTGTTCCTTATGAAAGAAAAATATGGGAGGGGAAGCCATTTTAACAGCAATGTACCTCATTAATAAGATGACTTCTAGAGTAATCAAATTTAGAACCCCTTCTGAGATTCTTCATTAGTCATATCCTACCACTCGGCTCGTATATATCATCTCTTCTAAAATATTTGGGTGCTCGGTATTTGTTCAAACATATGATCACAGTAAACTTGACCCTAAGTCTATCAAATGTTTCTTTATTGGCTACTACTCATGATACAAGTGTTATTCGACTCAAAATAAGAAAATCTATATATCCTATTATGTGACCTTTCACGAGATTATACCTTACTTTGCCAATTTTGAAAACCTGATCTCACTTCCTCATGAAAACCAAGATCCTAACTGAACCCTTTACCAAACAAGCCTAATAAAACACTATTCCAGATCTCTGTATTGAGAAAACTCGCATAGATCTTGAATCTCATCTAGACCACATACCTGAAGAGGTCCACACAGTTCAGCATCACCATGAAGATTCTCCTACTCAATTCCCGATGAGAACAAATGAGTCAAATCAAGGTAATATGAGTCATAAATCATCTATGCTTAGTAATGTTGGAAGTGTAATGGATCTTGATCTTCTGATTGCCTTGATAAGCCAACATGTGCATGTGGCCCTTAACAAATCCAAGATTTCATCTACTATGGAAATTTGTCCACATAGTATCGAGCCTTTGTGACTCAAATGGACCAAGTCCCCATAGCATATACCATACAAGAAGCTATGACAAGGCCTGAGTGGAGTCAAGCTGCAAATGAAGAGATCAAGTCACTCAATAAAAAGTCACTAAAGAATATTGTTGAACTGCCAAAGGAAAGAAGACAATTGGGTGCATATGGCTCTTTATTGTAAAGTACAAATCAGATGGCTCGATTGGGGGACACAAATTACGCCTTGTTGCTAAAGGGTACACACAGTCTTACAGAATTGACTATCTAGAGACATGTGCACATATGGTCAAATTGAACACAATCCGAGTGATAATGTCAATAGCAGGTTACGCCCACTGACCATTGTCCCAGTTACATGTGAAGAACCCTTTCCTTAATGGCACCCTAGAGGAAGAAGTTTACATGGACTTTCCCCCAGGATTTGAAGGAAAAATATCTAAAGACTTAGTATTTCATCTTCACAAAGTCCACGAGCTTGGTTTGACCGCTTAATTCAATTCCTCAAATATTGTCATTACTCTCAGAGCACTATAGATCACACGTTGTTCACAAAGCACTCAAGTCAAGGTAAATGCACAATCCTAAGTGTCTATGTGGATGATATAACCCTAAGAGGTGATGATCAATTAGAGATAATTACGCTTAAGGTCATTATTAGCAAATAAAATTTGAGGTAAAAGACCTTGGAGAGCTCAAATAATTCTTCGGGATGGAAGAGCAGGGCCTAACGTTGGAATAACTATATCAGAAAGAAAATACACCTTGATCTGCTCAAAGAAACATGTATGATGGGTGTAAACCCTCAGACACTCCGATGGACTCTATAATAAGAACAAGAGAAATATTGAGATGATAATAGACAAAGGTCAATACCAAAGGCTTACTGGAAAAATTATTTACTTGAATGACACTAGACCAAAAGACATAACTTCCGTGAAGTTCATGTTCACTCATACGGATTGGGCTGGATCAAAGACCGACTCGCGATCAAAATCAGACATGTGTTCATTTGTATGGGGGAACCTAGTCACGTGGTGTAGCAAGAAACACATTTACACCCATATATGAATCCATATATTAATTCATTTCATTAGTCCATTTCATTTCTTCATATTCACAAAAAAAAAAATCTCCCAAATAAAAGCCAAAAACAAAACAAAAAAACAAAAATTTCAAGGAAATGGCTTAAATCGACGAGGGATTGCCATCCAAGTAAGATTTAGGTATTTGTTTTCGTGTTCTTCTTTATCGCTTATCGTGTTCTTTTCTTCTTTATTCTTCTGGGATTTTTGAGTTTGAATCATTGGATTTCGACGATTTATGGTTTTGAATCGTTAGTTTTGTATATGTTTTTGAGTTTTTGATTTTTAAATTAATACGAAAATAAATATTTTATGTTGTGTCGACGTAAATAAGTGAAATATTTACACAAAAAGGATTGTTTTTCTGGGTATTTCGTGTAAATTAAACAAATTTGTTATTGGTTGTGTTTTTAATATCAATTGTTTTTATTGTTTTGAATGTACAAAAAGTTTCATATTTGAAGTTAATTTTTTGGTTGTAATACGGTCTCGGGAATTTTCCTACGGTGGTTAAAAATTTGCGATGGAAAATATGTTTAGATTTATGAAAATATTTGTTTGATAATGTTGTGTGTTTGTTAATTATGTTAGCTTCGATGAGTAATGAAGTAGTATGATTCTAGAAAAAGCATGTTTATTTTATTTTGGAAAAGAATATATTGTTAATGGATTTTTTTTGCTTTGGACCTTCATGTAAATAAAATGTTAATTCATGTAAATGACATATAAATTACTTGTAAATTGTGCAATGATTAACAGTATTACGATATATACTTAATTAAAAGTAATTCTGTTATAATATATTGGATCTTAAATAATTTTAAATTTTTTGTATTTTTCAGAACTAAAGATAGAGAAACCGAGAAAATAAAAAAATAAATTAATGGAGTAAATGATTAAAATGTCCGAATAAACAAACTAACACATAAATGTGATTATTTCAAAATATATATAGGATCTTAACTAAAATGGTCAATTAATAATGAATAAATACCATTTAAAACACACATATTAATTTCATACAACAATCTAACGCTTAACTTCAAAAGTCAAAATTGAGAACAGTGTATGAATTTGCATGTAAATAAAATGTAAATTCATATAAATGGTTACAAATGGCTGAGTAAATTAATTAACAATTATATGAAAATTTCTTCTTAAAATTATAATATCTTAACAAATTTGGTCAACTAAAGATAAATACCATTAATAATCCGTGGATCAATTAATATAATATCACACATGATGAATTTCAAATTTCAAAACTCGAAGTTGAAAATTTCAAATTTCTTGTTAAACAAAAATTTCCAAAATTTAATAAGGGAAAACCTGTAAAACACATATGTAAATTGGACTGTCACGTAAGTGCTTTGACCATTTACAAAAGTGTTATAAAACGGTAAACAGTTTTAAATTGTTTATGTTAATATTGATCATTAGCCGAATATCTGTATATTTTATGTAATGATTCCAAAAATGGTTATGGCTTGGCTTCATTACTATAAAAAAAAAAAGTAAATGACCGGCATAACAAGCACTACTTTTTTACCGGTGATTAAAAAAATATTCACTTCAAATTTTGTACATTTCTAAATAGTTAATGTGTTAAATCAAGTGAATAATCTTGACTAATGACATGTATTAGAATTAATTTTGTTATTCTTATCTTAATATATGTAAATATATGGAAGTGACTATACACTTAAAATTTACCAAACATTTGCGATTTAGCAATATCCAACGATTTTATATATGACAACGTGTATTACACACGCGTAAACTGAAATAAATATGTTACCCTTTTATTTCAATGAAAGGATAAACTAAGAATGCCACATCATTTTATGGTTTTTGTTATGGTTATGTATGTTAGATGTACGAAATGTTAATTATGTAACAATTCCAAACGTTTTAGTTGTCTAGTTAGCTAAAAAAGTTAGATTTTAAAATAGTCACCAATTTTAGATTTTTGCCCTTTTTAAACACTATTATATCATTTTTCTTCAATTTAATGATGCGTTAAGGCTATAACATATTTAGACCCAGAACTATAAAATTTTAGTATATTGAGTCAATAATTAAAAAACATATTTGGTTTGTAAGCAACCATCAGCCATATTTTTACACTTTTTATTTATTTATTATTGTGCGTGTCATATGTGTTACTTTTATTTTGAACTTAGCGAGTACTGTTTTTAGTGTGATTTTGAGTAATTTTGATGTTTTTAGTGTAATTTTGAGGATTTATAGGTCAAATAATTTGTATTATTACATAATATTTTGTAACTAAGCCACCAATAATTATGCGCGTTTCACGAGATCCAAGGTCAAATTCGAAATAATTTATATTAGTGATTCTTAATGCCAAGTTCACAACAATTATTATTGTCGCTCAGCTTGTGGCTTGAAGTGTCGTTTTTTTATGGAAGAATCTTGAAGTGTCTTCTTCAACTTGCAATTTCCATGCATAAAACATTTTTTTTGCTTGCACCTACTCTGAAAAGTGGACACAATTTCTCATTTATTTAGTTATGCAATTGTCATACTATAAAAGACAGATATTCACCAAAGTCTCAACGATGTCTATTCACCAAAGAGAGATATTTTTTTATATTTCCAAAGAGAGATATTTATTTACATCTTCTATTTTATTGCTTTCTATACCTTGTTTATTATTTATACAACAAGCGATGCTTCTATATTATGTACACAAGTCTCAACTCTCTTTCCCCTTTTCCTGTGACTCTATTCCCTTGAGTGAGCTTGAAGACTATCATCATCTTGATTCTTGTTGCCGATTGTAAAATGCGATTTGAGTCCAATCCAACACTGGTAATAATCTCGATCGATGTAGGGCGAATCGAGGGCCCATGTACAGACTCTTGGAATCAAACTCGACTCGAACATGAAAGCCATTGTGTCTTTGATCCTGAATGGACCAGCCTCTTTCCCACCCGAAACGGTTGCCTGTTTCACAAGGAACATCGCACACACGTCACAATCTCTCACATGCCATGAATGTTAATGTAAATGATCAGATTACCTCGTACGTCTTTGTATCGGGACCGTGAGGAGTCATACAGCTATGGAGGCTAGCCCCGCCCGGTTCAAATCCATCAGCTTTTGCCTGAGTAAAACAATATGGATATCTCATATGGACCATAACACTTTCAAAATAGATTTGGGATTTTTTGTTTTTTGCATCTTATTTGTAAATACTACATGGAACTATTGTGAACTTTGCACCTGGACTGATTTTAAGGAGCAAAATGGTCCACAAACTAGAGATTTATAGAATTTCAGTCTTTTCCATAAATTAAAAACGGAACTTGTATTATTTATCTACAATGAACTTGCTAACAAAATTTAAGAACATATTTACAAGATTGTAAAAACAGCCATGAATCCAAGAAATAGCTGTGTAACATTGTTTTTTTACATCACCAGTGAAATTAGCATCTAATCTTAGAATAACAGACCGAATGCAAAACTGCTCAATGATCAGATATCACTCGCGCAATAGTAGGGACTCTTTATGCTAAAAGAAAACCATTATTTTACCTCGTAACCACCGTAGATGAGGCCCATAAACTCGCTCATGCAATTGCGGTGATAATAGGGCGGTCGAAACGTGTGCTCGGCGACCAACCACCTCGGAGGGAATATCACAAAATCGAGCAAAGCTACCCCGGGCTTGTCAGTTGGTGCAGTCAGTACTGAAACATAAATAGGTTAGCAACAATTAGTCAACCCATGAAGTTGACTTTCACGAGAAATCTTTGTGTACATACCTGTGTTTATTGACGGATCTCCGTGATCCATCAGAACTGTATTGTATGGGCAAAATTTACTAAGATCATACTGCAAGCGGGAAAGAATGTGCATTGGTAAAGAAAGAAGAAAAGTGAAACTGAGAGAGTTCCAGGTCTCTTCAATGCATGTTAATTAATGAATTACAAAGGTTCTTTATGAGAAACAAAATATTTCACCTTGTAAGGAACATAGTTGCCATGCCAAGCAACGACATTGAAGGGCGAGAAATCTTGTTTTGCAGTGAAAATCTCGCCACCAAACTTTTGGAGAATGGTGTATCCCGGGCGATCAGTGTCTTCGTACCACGCATATGGAGCGAGGAAATCTCTTGGAGCTGCGAGCCCATTGGCTCCTATGGGACCGAGATCGGGGAGCTGAAAGTGGGACCCGAAGATCTCTGCCACGTAGCCTCTGGAAGCGCCATCTGGAAGATCGACTGAGAACCGAAATCCCTGAGGCACCACTACAATTTCTCCGGGGGATACTTGTAACCTTCCACACTCTGTGGTGATCCACAGCCCTGAAATATTTACACAATTACAACAAAGAAAACAATAGTCCAAAACCAACTAATTAGTACACAGAAAATTGACCAAAGCGACTGTTCAAAGCCGACACGAAATGATCAATTCTTTATTAGCGTTCGATACTAGCATACAATTTGTTAAGGCTTGTTCAATCATGTTTGTCATAAGTGTTTAGGAGAAAAAGTTATCAATTATGATATTATTTTCTTCAGTCGTACATCAGTGTAATCACAGAGATTATTAATTATCTCCGAGTCCTAAGAGTATCATTGTAACTAGAGAGTTTTAGTTATAACTATTAATTATAGAGAGAAAAGAAAAAAGAACAAGCCTTGTATATTCCTAGTTTGTGATAAATTATAAGGGATAATTGGTATCAAAAGCTTTAGTAGATTTTAAAATTGACTCACTTCCTTTCTGTGGAACTATCAAGAAATCTCCATCGGCGCTGCAAAACGCGCAATCGGACATTGATGCGTTGGCATTGTACCTGCAAATTCAACACATTTTCGATCAAACACCACCGGAATATCTGTATCAGCTCATTGCAAACCCTAATAAAAGCAATTCTAAGGTAGGTATTATGTACATGTGAATCGCGTAGCCATGTCGTAGAAAGGCGCTCCCGGAGCCGCACACCGTAAAAAGCCCGTCTACGAAGTTTTTCGACGTCGGGGATAATTCAACATCCACCGGCCTCCAACGGAGCTGAGTCGGCGTGGCGGCGCTGTTGGACTGCGTGAACTCTCCGACTAGTTTCGCAGCGGTCGGAGAAGGCCGGAATGGCTCGTGAGTGACGGAGGGCTTGATCCGATAGAGCCACGAGCGGAGGTTGAGGCCGCGAGGGGAGGTGAAAGATGTGCCGGAAATTTGCTCGGCGTAGAGGCCGTACGGACACACCAGAGGGCTGTTCTGACCCTCCGGAAGAGCTCCGGCGATGGCCTCCGAGGTGAACGTGTTTCCGTGGCCGGACTGGTACGAGAGATCGTCGAAATCGGAGGAAGCCATGGAAATTGGAATTTTCTGCTGAAGAAATGAAAATAGTTTGATTGAAAGAAAGAGGGAAGAGTATTGATTACGTCCACGTAACTATCACGTGTTTGGATGTGTAGGATGATTATTCATCATCAAGATCTAATCTAATGTTTGATAAAAGTGCGTGTTATAAATATTTTATATTATTAGATGACATTTCGTCCAAGAACTTTGTTTTATCATATCAAAATTTATATTAATTTCGATGTATCTATTTGTTATTTTTTATTATATTTGGTAAATGTTATTATAAATCATAAAATCACACGAGCAATACCATTTTTTTCTTTATATTTTTTTATTTTATTTTTATTATTTTTATTATTTTGTATTATCTCCATTTCTTATACAACATGTTATCGGCACGATTTCTCTTAAAAAATATCATACTTGTGTATTGGAATGTCAAACTTTACAAAACTCAGTTCATTGCCTTTTACATTTTTTATAATAACTATTTAGCTTAAATTATTGATGACAAATTCATATAAATGACATGGATCATGAAGATACCATAAAAGAGTGGAATAAATCATATGAACAAAACAAATTTAAGGTTATGATATTCATCCGTCGTCATCTCTACGAGGGGTTGAAAACTGAATATTTGATTGTGAAAGATCCTTGAATTCTTTAGAAAGATTCAAAAGAAACGTATGACCACTAAAAGACAATGATACTTTTCAAGACTCACTTCAATTGGTTACACTAGTAGATTTTAAAAATGTACGCGAGTATAATTCTGCAATGTTCAAAATGACTTCCCTATTAAAGTTATGCGATGAAAATATCATTGATAATAATATGTTGGGAAATAAATTTTCCATATTTCATTCCTCAAATGTGCTCCTGCAGCAGCAATATCGTGAACGAGGCTTTACAAAATATTTTGAGCTAATCTCATGTCAATTTGTTGCTGAACAAAATAATGAGCTCTTGATGAAAAAAATCAGAACTCTTAGCCAACTGGCTTTAGTTATGTGTATGAGGGTAATCAGCAACATGAGCATTGACGCGGTCGTGGCCACCCTCGTAGTCACAGTTGTGGGTATGCCCATGGTTGTGGTCATCGACACTATTCAAATTTCAAGAACAAACCACATAACCACCTGAAGTGAACAAATAACAATGCAAAGCAAAATAAATACTACTTGAAAATTGATAGTATTTGTCATCGATGTAGAGCAAAAGGCCAATGGAGTCATACTTGTCGTACTCCAAAACACCTTGTTGACCTTTATTAAGCATCGGTGAAAGAAAAATGTGTATAGACAAATCTCACTGAACAAAATGATCTTATTGATCTTACCCATTTTGGAGGTTGTAGACATTTATAAAGATACCAATGAATTTCGACAAGTTAATCAATGATGATAAGATGACTTAAGAAAAAGATGATGTTTTTACTTTCAAATGTTTGAGTGTTTGTTTTGGTGATTTAAAATTGTTATGTCGGTGATTTTAAAATTTCTTTATTTTCGTTTATAATTTTGAGTGCTATGTTTCTAACTTTTTTATGAAGACGCATGGATGATAGTTTATCTGATTATGTTAAAGACGATGAATAATCACTTTGTCTAGCGGATTGTGCGACAACATATATCATCTTAAAAAATAAAATATATTTTTTGCATCTCATTATATAAAACTAAAGTAAACACGTGCATCTGAGCTTATTGAAGGCTTTAGAAGAGGCCATATAATGTTACCTAATGGTATACAATTTATTATTGATGATACAATGTTTTCAACTAGATAAAAAATAAACCTCTTAATTTCAAGGCTATACGCCGTAATGGATATCAAATTGAGAAAATAAATGAAAATGGTGTTGAGTATATGAACATTACGTCTATGGTCTCGGTGAGGAAAGAAATTGTAGTAAAACTCTCGGCCTATAACTTTGAATTATATTATACTCCTATAAACTCAATTGAATCATATATGGTGATTAACTATAAATCAATGAAACCATCAAGTTTTCTTATATGGCATGATCGTGCAGGTCATTCCGATTCCATAATGATGCGAAGAATTATTGAAAATTCAAATGAACATCATTTAAAGAGAAAAAATAATTGTCTAAAAATTTCCGTGTTTGCCACGTTTTCAAGGAAAATTGATAATAAGAACATCTCCAATGAAAGTGTCCGAGATTTTTAGATCGGATTTCCTTGACTTTTTCCTCCACAAAGAACCCAAGAGGTTGTGTCTTTTCGGAGGACCGGAAAATTTGTGGTCCTTATTCTTTTAGAATTTGGGTCCCGACCTCGTCCAAGGATTACTTGGGCGAACATGACCTTTTCCGTGGTATGTTTTTTGGACAGCGAGCTGATCTTTTTTACCGCTCGGCGAAGTTTGCAGCTTGGTGTATGGCTACAATATTGTATGTGATCTATTGACAGTCATTTCTAATAAAAATCTTAAGTCGTGCAACAATCCATTTTTTAGGGCAGTCATGACGATCGATCTTGGGGGTCAAGCTCGTTGGGTTATGGAACTTTAAATGTACTGCCTTGAACTCTGCTTCCTTTGTTTTCTTGAATTTCAAAAATTCATTCGTGCTCGAGTCCCCTTCTCGCGGAAGCTGATTTTCCATGTGCACTAGAGAAAAAATATTAATTGGGTCGGACGAGGTCTGGCCTCGTTCTCAGCCTCTTTGGATTGGTGAACCTCGGCGTTCATTCGAATTGATGTTGTTTGGGTCAATTCAAAAATTATTTGGGGACACTTCTCCAATAAGTGGCGGAGGAAGTTAAGCCGCGTTTCCTTGGGACGATCCTCCGATTTGAAAAATCGGATATAAATCGCGATATCCCCTTGGACTCATTTGGATTTCAGAGAAGTCCAAAAGAGTATAAGGAGGAAGAGTTCCGGTCTAGTACGCGGTGGTAGTCGTGGTGCAAACCATATTGCTTTGGGTCATTTTGTCATTTCCGGTTCAAGGACAAAAGGTGGGTGGCGTAGTCGACATCAAACTATCAAGTCGAGATGCGATAGCCCGGTTTGTTTTGTCATGTTGCTCAAATTTTTTGTTTGCCATATCCAAGATTTCCCTAATCCCCCAAGAGATTTTCTTTGTATATTGGCTATGAGACTGAGGGGAAGACATGTTATTGAAAAAGATATCATGAGTCGAGGTTGGTCTTATAGATTAGTACTTTTCCTACAAACGGCAACCAAATTGTTGATGTCGAATTTTGTCATCAACAATCACAAAACAAAATAATATATAATTTGTACAATTATAATTTTATAACGTGAATCCAATAAGACTTTGTAATATAATATTGAATATTTAAAGAAGGGAATAGAAATCAACCGAATTGGGAATTGTATAAATATTGGCAACAATACAAAGGCAATTGAGCGAAGTATGGAAATGAGATTACAAGAATTGACGATAAATAAAAGATAATGATCTCAACGAGCTAGTATACTTTATATTTATACTAAAGACAAAATAATCAGTTTGCAACACGTGTTGCCAACATTGTCGATGAAGTCGCCACGTCGCATGCCACTGTTAGAGATGAAGATCTGAACTCACTGTTGGCAGAGATGCCCATAAGAAGATTATTTATTTACAGTAGACTCATGTAATAGAAACCTTAGGTTTCTCGAGTTCACATTTAGGTGTGAAGATAACAAGCATGAGACGATCTATCTTTCCCAAGGCTCATCAAGATCAAACTACAAGAGAAATGTTAGTAATCAAGTAAATAATAATGTTTTAAATATAAACATGTTCATGCACTTTGCCTAGGTTAGTAAAATTGTTTTACTAGTAAATAAATTTTTATATTCCGCCATTAATGTGTTAATGATAATTGTTTTCTTAACCCTAGACATATTCCAACGCTCGCCTCATATCCGATCTTCGCAGCACACTTAATTCCGTGAACTGAAGATTTCAGTAGATCTGACCTCGATGACTTCGTCTTGTGGGCCTGACTTTGTCTGATGGGCTTGGTTGAAGAGAGTTTTGGATAAGTTTTGAGATAGGCCAATTTTATACCCGACAGTTCTTTCCTCTAATTTGCTTAATAAAAATTCTCTTAAGTTTATCTATCCTAGGTGTGGATCTTTTTAATCATGATATTGATTTCTAATCTTGTCAATAAAATATTGAAAATGAGTTGACCCTGCTTTTACTATACGGTTTATGATGTGGGCGGCGTATCTTTGGTGTAAAAATGATTCTTGATTAGGAATTTTGACTCTTAATACTCTTATTATAACATCATTTTTTGTAACATTATCTAGAGTTATATAAATCATTTTATCGCGGAGGTTCCATTTTTCTATAACACTTAAAAGGACTTCTAAATGGCATCCCAATGTAACTACCCTCTATTATTATAAAAGCTATTATTTGTTTGTTTTGATTTTAACCTTCGTAAATGTTTTGAAATACTACACTCATACAATCCATTTTAGCGTTACTTTGCTAAATTAGAAGTAAGCACTACATTAAAATAATAATCATGAAACATGCTTTTAGTGTTTATTTTTCTTCGTGAAAATATTGCATAATATCAATTCTTGAAGTTTTTCTAGAAATTAATTGAAATTCAGGAATTAGGTAATAAAAGAACCTAACAAAATTTTTATATTCTACATGTGAAAATGCTTGATCAGTAGAAACATTATACCTAAGTAGTTCTTTTATAAATACTAAGGCTATAACGCGTTAGTGACTTGTATACGATTCAGGATCGGTAGAAATAATGTACACATCATGCGTAAGTTTTTCTGACCTCCAATGTCATCGATTTCTATGGAGTACTTTCACATCTTGACCTTGATTCCTTTTTCTTATTTTGTTGTGTTGGTTGAAGATTTTCTTGGATTTCGGGGATGTCAAGTTTTCCTTGTGGAGGAGGTGGTGGTGATGGTGATAGTGAGTGAGATGGAGTTGGAGGTTATTGAGCATTTGGACGACATTGAGGAGGTGGAGTAGGATGTCTAGGTGAATGTGCTTCAAAATGTTGAAGTTGTTATTGATAAATTATGTATGAATCTTGATGCCCATTTGGTGGTGTTGAATAATATTGTTGTTGTGGAACATAATAGTTTACCAGAGCAAATTGATTTAAATCAGTTAACTCTTGTTATGAATAAGTAAAACTTGATGAATGGTAATTTGGTATTAGAGTGGGGAATGAGTTTTGTTTCGGTGTTTTTCTAATTTGAGAATTCATAAAAGTTTAACCAATTTTGTGGATAAAGGTCAATGGGAGATGAGATTGGGTGATGACCTTCTTAATCGGGACCGGGTCATGGTGCGAGAACGTTCCCAAGAACGTTGATGAGATGATTTCCGAGACATCTTCAAAGATTTTTAAGGAAAATAATATTGAATTCGTGTAAAAAATTTGGAGGGTAAAATTTAAAAATTATTATAAGAAGAGTTGAAAGTGGTGTGAGAAATTAAATGAAATATGTTATATTTAAAGGAAAATTTATAAATAAAGTCGGATGTGTAATATTAAACAATAATTTTGAACTGATTGATAAAAAACTATGGTAAAATGAACGCTTCAAATTGCCTTACGTCAGTTCCATCTGCCATTCCCTTCTACCGGGCCTCACAAAATTCCTCTAACTTTCGTCAGACAATACATTCTTGTTTGCGTGCCCAAGATGAGTGTATAATTAGGACACAATTTTTCTGTATTCTTTCTAATAACAATGAGTCGCAATGATATCAAACATTTCTAAGTTTACGAACACAATTTTCCTTTTTAGTGAAGCACAAATTTGTTACTCACACCATGTTGACAGCAAACTATGAGTTCGAATCAGTAATGATACGATGTATCTCCGACTCATGAGAACCTGTGATGAGGATGTCGTCGACATACACGAGGAGAAATAGATGCACCTTACTAGAACTATAGTAGAAGAGTGACGTATAAGTACGACTGTTGGTGAAACCCCAAAGCACCAAGAACTCACTGAGCTTCGCATACCAAGCCTGCGGGGCTTGTTTAAGGCCATAGATAACCTTGATCAGTCAACACATGTGATGCGGTTTCTGAGAGTTAAAAAAACCAGACGGCTGCTGCATATACACTATCTCATGAAGTTTGCCGTCAAGGAAAGCGTTTTTCACGTCTATCTACTGGACGTCCCAATTTTTGGAGACAGCCAGAGTGAGAATGATACGCAAAATTGGTTGCTTCACCACAAGACTATATGTCTCAAAATAATGGAGACCCGGAGTTTTTTGAAACCCCTTGACGACCAAACGAGCCTTGTAACAATTTAAATTCCCATCCGGTTTATATTTCACTCTAAACACCAATCTGTTGTCAACAACCGGAGCATTTGGAGGAGCTAAAACCAATTCCCAAGTGCTGTTATTGTGCAAGGCATGCAGCTAAGATTGCATAGCTTCATTCCCCAATGGATCTCAAACTGCATTGGGTGTATTCAACGGCTTCGAGACAGTAACGTGGATCAGAAGCAAAAGTTGAGTTGTCAGTGCTCGAGGCTTGAAGGTGGACACTATGGCACGAGTAGTTATGGGATACTAAGACTCAGCAGCATGGCAAAACATCGAAAGAATTTGGTGGTCAACTGGGTTGACTGGTGACAAGGGCTTGGGATTGATTTCTGAGATTGAGAGCGGTGAGACAGGTTGAGGTAAGGATGAATTTGATCATTGATATTGAGAGGGTGAGGTTAAGTTTTCTAAATAGTCACTGGGACAATGTTGTGCAAGAGAGGGAGGGTGCGAATCGAGACTGGTTATTATTGTAGTGAGTAATGGTCAGGAGATTTGGTGTTCACTTGATGTAGGCAAGGTGTTCGACAAAACGTCTTGGTAAGGAAATAAGCTTTCGTTGAATTGAACACTTTTAGCAATGTAAACTCGGCCGAAGGATCAATGCATTTGTATCCTTTATGATAGTCATTATAAAAGATGAACGTGCACATAGTAGATTTGAAATCGAGTTTATGATTGTTGTAGGGACTCAAGTGTGGGAAGAAAGCACAAACAAACACCTTAAGCAGCGACGAGTCAAAATTGGTTTGAAAAACCACTTCAAACGGAGACTTAAATTCAAGAACAAATGAAGGCAACTGTTGAGGAGAATTGTAGCTGTAGAACAGCCGTTCCACAAAAACTAAAGAGGCATGTGACTCTTAACAAGCAAGGTGAGTCCCATCTCAACTATTTTTCTATGTTTCCATTCAATCATTCCATTTTGAGGATGAGTATGAGGGCACGGATTTCTGAATTGAATTCCAAGCTGAGATAAATCATGAGTGAATGATCTAAATTCACCTCTCAAATATGTTTGGAGACATTTTAACTAAGTGCCAAATAATCTCTCAACTCTAACTTTAAAGAGCATAAAAACTCATTTAGCTTCATCTATAGTTTTTAAAGGAAATGTCCAAGTAAACCTGTTGAAATCATCAACGAAAGCAATTGAATATATGTAACCTTCAAAAATAGTGATAGGTGCCGGTCCTCACAATAACTCGGACTACTGGCATTGATGCTTTTAATACCAGACTGTTTTATGGCTAGAGACATGACTTTATCACATGGATGGCCTAATCTTCTATGTCACAAACTACACGCTTACTCATAATGTCTATTACTCCCCGATTAGCAGGAATTTCTTCGTTTTCACATCCTTAATACAGCAGCCAAGTGAGTTAAATTCAGAAATAACACCATTATCACTAGTGAGCTTAACAACACTGACTAGATTTTTAGTAATTTTTGGAGCATGAAGAATACTTTTTAGTAGCAATTTTTTGTCTTGAGAATTGATAACGGTAGAGCCTATATCCAAGATAAGAATATAATTTCCATTACCAACTGTGAGTCTCTCTTTGTCAGTATAATTCTCAGAGACAGATAAATTTGACAAGTTGGACGTAATGCGTGAAGTAGCTTCACTTGTTGGCAGAGATGCCCACAAAAAATTTATTTATTTTCATATTGATGTAATATAAATCTCTCATGAGTCCTTATTATAATATGCTGATTAAATTAATAAAAGTTGAAACTTTCATTCATTCTTTTTTTATTTTGTTCGAAGATTTATGATATTCAATAGTCTTATAGTCCTTAATCAAACCTAACAACGTATAAAGAGAAAAATGTAGATTTGTGTGAAGAAACTCTTCATGGGTTGCTTAAAAAAATGTTCACAATCTAAAGATCAACGGACTATTGATCCTAGAATGATCGTTGGAAGAATCTATGATGTTTGGTTACAAGACACATAGAGTTAGGAACTTTATAGATTTTCCAGTGTATCTTTCGAAGATACTGAATTGACTAGTTCATCATTAGAGACAATGTAAGAACAAACCAATTTACCTCTTTTGTCTCAAGGTCACTATGTATGAATTGCATCGTGCTTAGTTTAATCCTGAAATGAGACTTGTCATTTCATAACTTTAATATATTCAGTTGAGAAAGTTACATTATAAATCCAAGTTTGTGAACTAGATGTGTCTATTAGTGATGTATTGGGTTATAAAGTTCACTGATAAGCGTGTTTCTAATGTGATTATTAGATGAACTTAAGTGAAGAATCGATGTTTATCTTCAAGTATTTTGATAGTTTTTGTAGTTTGTCTGAAGTTTTCAGGACATTCAGATCCGCAAAGATCTATGAGATGCAAAGAAGGGAAAATGAGCATTATAGATGCAAAAGAGAAAGAGGAATAGAGCATCCTAGGATGACAGGGCGATCATAAGCATTCTAGAACATTTTACAGATCTCGATTCTTTTACCCGGAGTTCAAGATATGGGATGAAAGGTGAAGCAGAGCGCAGACTGCTAGAGTGCCCATCGCGTCGCGGTGAGGTCCACCGCGACGCGAAGGAAGCACAGCGCGACGCGATGGAAACCACCGCGAAGCGACGAGGCTTCGGCAACAGCTTAAGTTAACCCGTGGACTTTGATTTTTAGCTGTTGGATCGGTTTTTGAATGCCAGATTTGTAGAATGTTGAGGAGCTCGACTTTATAACCTAATGGCAGCCATTTAGAAGTCACTTCTGATTTCTTTTAGCTTTTAGAGAGAGAAAACACCACGGAGGAGCCGGGGGTGAACGGGGAAGAAGATGGGAGACGTTATGTGACGACCCTGCAACAAAAAATCTAGTTTTTCTTCTTCTCCTCCCTTTGAAATTCTATTTATTTATTATGCTTTGTTTATTTTATGGATCATTGTTCTAGTTTGTTTTCTAGTTCTTCCACCATCACCATGAACTAATCTCTTAGCGTGATGGTGGATCTTTTCTTGATAATTTTCATGGATTTATTCTAGTTTGCTTTGAAGTTTGATTTAATTATTTGGCTGGTGTTTATTCTATTTTTGTTCTTAATGCTCGTATATGCCTGATCATCGTATGCTTGATTTTAAGATTAGTTATTCTCTCTAACGAGATTTAATTAGTCGTGCGAATAAAATAGAATACCGTAGTAGATTCTGTGAAGTCTAGAGATAGCCACAGCTGCTAGGGAATAGTGTGAGTGTTCTAAAACTCAAAGTAAGCTAAATTCTATGCCTTGAGACCAAGAGGTAAAAGGAGATCTTAGTCTTATGTCGTTAATATTAATCTAGCGAGGGTTAGCGATAAAATTCATATGGACACGATTAGCATAGCGATAGGATTGATCATTATTCGTTTCTCTAGAAATCTCGACAATAGGATAGAAAAGTGAAACTTCACCCTTGTTGCACACATCCATCTTTTAAACGTTCTAATTAAGTTGTTTAATAATTTAGAAATCACAACGTTCACTTTCATTCTCTCTTGATTTAAATAACGGTATTGTTATAATCACATTTAATTATAAATTCTTGTGGGAACGAACTGAACTTACTATCTATATTACTTGTTCGACGTGTGCACTTGCGCGCGCGATTTTCTCAACAAGTTTTTGGCGCCGCTGCCGAGATTTATTCAATTATTTGTGAATTCGATTTTTTCTGCAATTTGAATCCGTGCTTAAACTAATTATATCTACGTATTCGTGTGCCCTTTCAAGTGTATGCGAAAAGACGGATCATCAGCTATACTTCCGATGGACCTTGAAATATATAAGGCTTGCGAAAGAAATCGGAAGACCGGAAGACACGTACGTCAAGAACCAGAGATTCCAGAGCAAGAGCTTCAAGAACCGATGGAAAATTTTCCAAACATCCCACGACAAAATCCTTAGGAACCTGTCCCCGTTGAGCGACCTCTCATTGACTACGTGTCAGCAAATGCCGAAGGCTACCGTTCGGCCATCCGTAAACCGACAATTACGGCGGATCAGAGCTTCCACATCAACATGATTCAACAGAATCAATTCTCAGGAGCCTCGAATGAAGATCCGAACGAGCACATCTGCAATTTCAACGAGATGTGCAACACCTTTTGTTGGAATAGATCTAGGGTTAAGAAAAATTTATCAAATGTAAAAATTTCTTTTACTAGTAAAACAATTTTTACTAACCTAGATAAAGTGCATATACATGTTATAAATTAAAAACATTATTTAATCTAATTGAGTACTAACCTCTCTTGTGTCTTCAAACATGAAGCGTCTTGGGAAAGGTGGATCTTCTCTTCTAGCTCGATTCCTTCACTTCTACTCTTGAACTTGAAAAAACTAAAGTTTCTATTACAAGAGTCTATAGAGGTTTAGAAGGATTTGTGTGTGGGCACAATTAAACACAATAGCTCAAGAACAAGTCTATGAGCTAGAGAGCTAATTAAGCCTAAGTCTAATGAGGACTTAGGTGCCAAAATATAAAGAGTATTTTCTAGAGAGAGAGAGAGGGAGAAAGGTCGGCCAAGAGCAAGAGAGAACAAGGTAAAAGCTTAACCTTTCACATCTCTATGTGAGGCTCTATTTATAGGAAAATGAAAAATCTATAAAGGTCAATTATTCATTCATGAAAGAATAATGTATTCATGACACAATATTTGATTTTCCTTTCCCCTTTCTTTCTTAGGATGGCCGGCCATACACCTCAACCAAGGAGGAAAATTTGTTTCCTTACTTAGTTTATTTATTTCCTTCTCAAGGAAATTCATTTCCCTTTTCCTTTTGGGTAATTATCCTTATAATTTAAGGGAAATAAAAATCTCCTCTTTAATGCATGTTGGCCGAATTCTAGCTAGGGAAGGGGCATCTAGATGCTTCCTTATTTCTTTTAAGACAATTCTTAAAATACCCATTGTAGAATTATAATTGCACAAATAACGAAATTAATTTCATAATGCCGTAAACGACTTTTCGGCTTTAGGAAATAATTTATATTTTCATCATATGAAAATATTCAAAATCTTATTTTGACATTCACATCATTTTATGTCCATGTGGACAAGAATAGCCTTTAGACATTTTCCGAGAAAAAGTCTAATTCAACACTTGAACTTATTTTGACTTAACTTCTAGTTTAACAATCCTACTCGAATGACCTGTAATATTGACCTTATGGATCCAAATGAACAAAGCTTGAGCTTCTATACTCGGACTCAAAAGTTCACAAACCTTTTCCGAGTATTAGTTTAATGTCAATTGACTCCACTAAAGAGTTGACACTGAGAATCTCTCGGTTCAAATGAATTTATTTTCTACTCAAATTCAACTTAATTATATTGAGCGGATCCATTGAATGTTATCTATGTTTACCCTTCATGAATATCATCAACTAGTTGGGATTTATAAAATTACCATTTTACCCTTCTAGTTGTTATTTCCTCAATTCCTTTAGTACTTGTGAATAAGTTAGAAACAATGTATTGACGAGGAGCTAACAAGTCACATTGTTTCATCTAAATAAAGTCGCTACTTAAATTTGGACATTGCGCAGTTCATTTATTCACAATCCAAGTAATAAAGCATGAGGTGATATATATTGCATCTCAGCAATCTTGTACATGAATTCCATATCTATGAGAACTTCACAAAGTTGGTTCATGACATCTTCATAACTTAATATCTCACCAATAGGCCTTGTCTAGATCACGAAATGGATCTAGAATTTGACTTTCTCAAATGAGAATATTAATGCTATGAAATGACATGTCTCATTTCATGATTTAGGTAAGCATGATGCAATTCATACATAGTGACCTTGAGATAGAAGATGTTAAATGGTTTGTTTTTCCATTGTCTCTACAGGTGCACTGGTCAATTAGTATCTTCTAAAGATACACTAGAAGAACTATAGAGTTCCTAACTCTCTATGACTCGTAACCAGACATCATAGATTCTTTTAATAATCATACTGGGATCAATAATCTATTGATCTTTAGATTGCGAATATATCATTTTAGTCAAACCATGAAGAGTTTGTTTACGCAATCTACATTTGTCTCTTCATACATTGTTAGGTTTGATTAAGGACTATATGACTATTGAATTTCATAAATCTTCAATCAAACTAAAAAGGAATGAATGAACGTTTCAACTTTTATTAATTTAATCAGCAAATTACAATAAGAACTTTAGAAAGATTTATATATTACATCAATATGTAAATAAACAATTTTCTTGTGGGCATCTCTGCTAACAAACTCTGACTTGACTCAAAGAAGATGAGAGTAGTCCTTCATGCCTAATCTGTCTCGATGTTGGTCGAAGACCTTGTTGGATAGGGCCTTGGTGAAAGGATCTGTAAAGTTGTCCACCGTTGAGATCTTCTTCACCTCCATGTCTCCGCGCTGCACGATCTCTCTAATCAAATGGTATTTCCTCTCAATATGCTTAGAGCGCTTATGGATTTTAGGTTCCTTTGAGTTAGCAACAGCCCCACTATTATTACAATAAAGTGTCATGGGCTCGTTGACATTCGGAACAACTTCCAAAGACTTAAGTATTTTTCTAAGCCATACAGCCTCTTTGGATGCTTCACAAGCAGCCACATATTCTTCTTCCATGGTGGAGTCAACAATGCAAGATTGCTTGATACTCCTCCAAACTACAGATCCACCATTAAGGATGAACACAGACCCTGAAGTGAATTTCTTGGAATCTTTATCCGCCTGAAAGTCGGAATCGGTATACCCCGTCATAATCAGGTCAGTACCTGAATATGTAAGCATCAAGTTCCCAGTTCTCCGAAGATATTTAAGAACATGCTTAACAGCAACCCAGTGCTCGGGTCTAGGATTTGATTGGAAACGGCTAACTACGCCAACGGCGAAACATATATCCGGTCTAGTGCACAGGATAGCATACATGAGACTTCCTACGACTGAAGCATAGAGAATCTTTCTCATGTCCTTAATCTCTTATGCAGTCTTGGGAGACCGGTCCTTAGAGAGTGATACTCCATGTCTAAAGGGTTTTAGGCCCTTCTTGGAGTTTTGCATAGCGAAGTGATCCAACACCTTATCTATATAAGATGTCTGGGAGAGCGACAGGGTCTGGTTCTTTCGATCTCGAAATATCTGAATCCCGAGAATGTATGCAGCTTCCCCTAGATCCTTCATATCAAACTGCTTAGCTAACCAGATTTTAACCTTAGATAATTTGCCTACATCATTACAAATGAGTAGTATATCATCGACATACAATACCAGAAACACAACCTTGCCCTCGTGTATCAATTTATAGACACACGGTTCATCTATTGACTATTCAAAATCGAAGCCTTTTACAGTTTCATCGAATCTAATATTCCATGATCTAGATGCTTGCTTTAATCCATAAATAGATTTAAGCAATTCACAAACCTTGTTCTCTTGATCACTTTCCACGAAACCGTCTGGTTGAGCCATGAAAATGCGCTCGTCAAGATTGCCATTCAAAAAGATAGTTTTGACATCCATCTGCCAGATCTCATAATTGAGAGCGACATCTATGGATAGAAGTACACGGATGGATTTAAGCATTGCGACTGGCGAGAAGGTTTCTTCATAATCGATACCTTCTTTTTTAGAATAACCCTTAGCCACTAGTCGCGCTTTGAACGTCTCAACATTCCCATCCGGACCCATTTTCTTCTTATAGATCCACTTACACCCTACAGGTTTAACCCCTTCAGGTAGGTCTACAAGTTTCCAGACTTTGTTGACATACATCGAATGCATCTCAACTGTCATGGCATCAAGCCAAAGGTTGATTCAGAACCAGCCATAGCTTGGCTGTAGGAAACAGGGTCATCCATGTCAGCAATGGCTACGAGAGTATCGCCATAGGACATGTACCTGTCGGATTTTTCAGAAACCCTCCCACTACGTCGAAGTACTACTTGATGAGATTCTTGATAATTTTCATGGATTTATTCTAGTTTGCTTTGAAGTTTGATTCGATTCTTTGGCTTGTGTTTAGTCTATTTTTGTTCCTAGTTCTCGTATATGCCTGATCATCATATGCTTGATTTTAGGATTAGTTATTCTCCCTAACGAGGTTTAATTAGTCGTGCGAATAAAATAGAATACCATAGTACATTCTGTGAAGTCTAGAGATAGCCACAGCTGCTAGGGAGTCGTGTGAGTGTTCTAAAACGTAAAGCAAGTTAGGTTCTATGCTTTGAGACCGAGAGGTAAAAGAAGTTCTTAGTCTTAGGTCGTTAATATCACTCTAGCGAGGCTTAGCGATAAAATTTACATGAACATGATTAGCATAGCCGTAGGATTGATCATTATTCGTTTCTCTAGAAATCTCGACAATAGGATAGAAACGTGAAACCTCACCCTTGTTCCACACATCCATCTTTTAAACGTTTTAATTAAATTTTTTAGTAATTTAGAAATCACAACCTTCACTTTCATTCTCTCTTGATTTAAATAAAGGTATTGTTAGAATCACATTTAATTATAAATTCTCGTGGGCGAACTGAACTTACTATTTATATTATGTGTTCGACATGTGCACTTGCGCGCGCGATTTTTGCAACATTGACATAAGTATACTTTGTGAAATTCATATACAAGATTTCTGAAATGCAATGTATATCACCTCATGATGTATTACTTGGATTGTGAATAAATGTATCGACCCATGTCCAAATAGAATAAAGGATTCTTTTGGATGAAATGTTGTGACTTGTTAGCTCATCGTCAATACATCGTTTCTAACTTATTCACAAGTTTTAAAGGAGTTTATGAAATAACAATTAGAAGGGTAAAATGGGAATTTTGAAAATTCCATCTAGTTGATGATATTCATGAAGGGTATCAGATGAAGATCCACTCATCACAAATAAGTAGATTTTTTAGTAGAAAATATATTCATTTGAACCGAGAGATTTTCCGTGTCAACTCTTTAGTGGAGTCCGTTGACATTAAACTAGACTTGGATAAGTTTGTGAAATTTGAGTCTAAGAGTCCTAGTTAAAGCTTTGTTCATTTAGGTCCATGAGGTCACAAGCCATTAGAGTAGAGTTTGTTAAACTAGAAGCTAAGTCAAAATAAGTTCAATCGTTGAACTCGATGTATTTTCGAAAAACAGTATGAAGGATATTTTGTTCACATGGACATAGAATGATGTGAATGTCAAAAATAATATTTTTAATATTTTCATATGACGGAAATATAAATTATTTTCTAAAGCCGAGCAATCGTTTGAGGTATTATGAAATTAATTTCATTATTGGTGCAATATTAATTCTACAATGGCTATTTTAAGAATTGTCATAGAAAGAAATAAGGAAGCATCTAGATGCTCCTCCCATGGATGAAGAATTCAGCCAACATAAATGAGAGAAGGAAATTATATCTAAAAATTCCTTTGCCTTGGATTATGAAAATAATTGACAAAAAAGAAAAGAGGAAATGAATTTCTTTGAGAACGAAATAAATGTGCTAAGCGAAGAAACAAATTTCTCTCACTAATGCAGATAGGTGGCTGGCCATGTAAAAGAGAAAGAGAGGAGGAAACCAAATATTGTGTCATAAATACATAATAGGAAAGGTTAATTACTCTTTCTTGTATTTCCTTCCTCTATAAATAGAGCCTCACATTGAGATGTAAAAATAAGTTTTTGGTCTTACTCTCTCTCTTTCTAGCCGACCATCTCTCTCTCTCGCTCCCTAAAATACTATTTTATTTTTGCACCTAGATTCTCACTTGATCTAGTGTATTAGCTTATGATCCAAGACTCGTTCTTGGTTCATATTGTTTAATAGTGCCCACTCACTAAACTCTTCAAACGCTCGATGACTCTACTAATAGAAACTTTCGTGGTTGCTCGAGAATCCAAAGAAGAGAAACAGCGTGACAAGGCGTAGGATCTTCATCCAAGAAGAGAAGTCAAGATCAAGAAACAAGAAAAAATTATTGATAACATGTTTTATTGACAAGTCTTTTTCATATTTATTATATGTTTTATTGATAACATGTTCATGCACTTTGTCTAGATAGTAAAATAGGTTTACAAGTTTGAAAAATAATTTTTTTATATTCCTCCATATGATATGATAATTAATTGTTAAATTATAGATCGATTCCAACATCACTATCAATATACCACGACAGATCATCGAACGTGTCTTGAGTTGCCAGAAGAGTTGTGGTCGACGAGTTTGTGCCTGACTGATTCAGGTTTAGTGTTGCTCGAGGCTGAAACTTCTCGTAAACTTGAACCAACAGGAAGAGGCTAGATTAATTTATTGATGAATGAATGAATTAAAAGCCAGCTTAAGTATCAAGAAATAGTAATCAGTTACAACAATAACATAATATTAGAAGTCGATAACAAGAGCGACAATGTGACACGTGTATAGTCTATTTCACAATGATAAATAAAAACTTTAGTGGTATTTACTACCAACGAGCTATAAAAGTTAACCGATTAACCTCAACGCTTGACGAAAGTATAATTATATCATTGAATAAAAATTTGTAAGAGTGGGTGTGTTTGAACATTAGTCAAATTTTAAAATTTACTATTTGTAAAAGTCGAATAAATTCATTAAATTTAAAACATATGGTATGTAGAAATATAGCACTTTGAAACATATTAATGCTATGTAGCCAACGTTTGTAAAAAAATTGTTAATAGTTATTAATCAAAATAAATCTGTTGATATTAACTAAAAATGTAATTCAATAACACCAATTACTAACAGCCACGTCATAATAAATTACTATATACTAAACAAACAAAAAAGAATGACCAAACAAAAATATTAATGTTTCATTTGGTTATTTAGAGCAATTTTTGTCTCTAAATAGCCATGTGAAACATGTATATTGTATTTTGGCCATAGTTTTATAATTGTTAATAGAATATCCTTTATTGATGACATGGCATTTTTTAGTTATTTTTTCTTACAATTTTACCCTTTTATATAAATATATAATTAATTTGAATTGTTTTCAAATATCTAGTTTTATATTCCTATTTTGTACGTTGTTATTAACTATATTCTAAATGTGTATAAAATAAATTATTTTTGGCTTAACGATGAGAGAGAAAAGCTTTTTTCATTACTCATAATTTTGGTGTAATTAGGTAGTTATTATTTACGGTTACTTTTTTAATTGAATATCAATCTTCTTATATTTATGTTAGTGAAGTTTTGTCCCTGCTTAAATGTCAAATTCGGTTTATTCGCGTTTGTTTCACATACAATTAATAAATTATCGATGTAATTAGTTAATTCTTAATTTATGGGATTTGAATTATCAATTACTAACAGCCACGTCATAATAAATGACTATATACTAAACAAACAAAAAAGAATGACCAAACAAAAATATTAATGTTTCATTTGGTTATTTAGAGCAGTTTTGTCTCTAAATAGCCATGTGAAACATGTATATTGTATTTGAGAAATTTCATTTTGTAGACCTAAAAAAATTAAAAATATCCAGATTAGACCCATCTTGTTAAAAATATCTAAAATTGGACTTTAGGACCAAAGTCGGACAAAAATACCCTTCAACTCATATATAAGGTTTATGTCTCATATTAATCTCATTTTGAACTTCGAATTCACTAAAAATCTTTCCAAATTCTTTGGAATCACTAAAGATCATCGTCATAATGGGTATGTTACTTCACTCCTTGTATTTAAATAATTTTTGTAGTCGTTTTTGGTGGTAGAATCGTTTTCGGGTCGAAAAAGAAAAAGTTCGTCAAAAAATCTGAGAAAAAAATTACGATAGGCTGCATGCATTCCATCGTCCTTCATCGTCCTCCATCGTACTCCGTCGCACGTTATCTTCCACCATACGATGGGTTACGATGGTGGACGATGAAGGACGATGGAATACGATTGAAGACGATGCAATACGATGGAATTTCAAAAATTTGATTTTTTGACTAGTGAAAATGACTTTTGGACAACTTTAGATGGTTTTATGATAACATATGATGTTTTTGTTAGATGTTTGACTAGTTTTAGACTAGTTTGTTTAGTTTTTGACAAGTTATTATAAATTTGTTAAGGTTTTGATAAGTTTGAATAGTTTTTTGACAACTTTGAATAGTTGTTGACAATTATGGGTGATGTTTTTCAGTTTTCGTTAGTGTTTGTGGAAAGTGGGTGAGATTTAGCGACAGATGGGATTTTAGTAAAGCTCGTACATATACGGTGGAGGCTACAAAAGAAACGACATATCATCAGTTGGTCGATATGATTTACGATATTTCCAAGATCGATAGGATGACGTATGACTTGAAAGTTGAAGTCCCGTACACTTTAGGTACCGTTGTGTTGGCGCCTGCAATCTTGGAAACCGATGATGATGTCGCATATTATATGAAACACGACTATTGGAGTAAATTTCCTATTTGCGTGAGCTTGGAAGCGAAAAGAATCATGTCACCGATTGTTAACAATGTGGATCCAAAGCGAAAAGGAAAACAAGTGTTGAAGGTCCATCGCATTGAGAGCAGAAGACAATATCATCCTCCCGCAATTGAAGTCTCACAAAGTAATCCGAAACCAAACGATGAACGATTTGCATACGACGAAGATGAAACGTATAGACGTGATAGATATACGTTTGATGTCGATTTGGAAGATTTTGAAGGAAGCGAAGATCAGGGCGACAATGATGATGTTGAAGACGCTGGAGAATTCAAAGAGTTTGCAAATGATGAAGAGTATGCTGAGTTTGTTGAGAACTTCGAAGTTCCTTCAGGCGACTACCATCCTGAAGTTCATTCTTGTAAAGGATCTTCTGGAACTTATACTTGGAAAGATCCTGAATTCACGCAAGAACAAGTAGTTAAAAGAGATAGAATATTGTGAAAAACCAAGTCAATCATCTACAGGTAATATATCTTAACTGTTTACGTGGTTAAAGATTCTAAATTTGTTTGTGTCGTGAACTTAACCGTTTATCGTTTAATGTAATAGGTAGCTTAGAAGACTTGTACCTTGAAAACATTTTGAGAACAAATCGGAAATGAAGACACACGTGCACTTGTTCGCCATGAGAAATAATTTCGAGTTTCGAGTTAAATCATCTTCGACAAAAAAGGTGGTACATTCTTTGCAAAGATGAGACTTGTACGTGGAAACTCCGGAGCGTCATACAGTAGTCAAGAATGTGAGAGATTGTGGCTTTCAAAAAAGCTCACTCTTGCTCGCGCGTAATCCGGCCCCTAGGTCAACGAGGACCTATCCCTTGGGTTATTGGACATGTATTTAAAGACAAATATTCGATCAACTCAATGGCCGATTATTCAGCGCACAACGTTAGGGAAGAAGTGAAGACAAGATAGGGTTTGGACATATCGTATTTGAAGGTGTGGAGGTCAAAGGAAGTAGCTACTGGACACGTTCATTGTACACCTGAACAGTCGTATCAGAAATTACCTTTGTGGTTGTACATATTAAAGCAAAAAAACCCCGGCACGGTTACTGATTTTGTGAGAGACGGTGACAAATTCAAGTATACTTTTTTTGCCATTGGAGCGTGTCTTAAAGGATTTAAGTATTATCGACCGGTCATATCTTTGGATGGATCATTTTTGAAGACTAAATACGGGGGACAATTGCTTGTCGCTATTGCATTGGATGCGTATTCACATTTGTATCCAATCTCTTTTGGCGTTGTCGACAGTGAGTGTCATGAATCATGGACGTGGTTTTTGTTGAAGTTGAAAGAAGTTATTGGTGACGACGTACCTGATTTGGCATTCATATTCGATCGACATCTTAGTATCAGTCATGGTGTTGAAGTTGCTTTTCCAGGAACACCGCATGGTTACTGCTACCATCATATGCAGCTCAACCTCCAACACAAGTTTAAGACAGATCATTGTCGCGGTGAATTGTATGAAGCGGCTTATTGTTTCAATAAGACTTCATTCCAAGCTCATTTCAGGCAACTGAGGCGAAAAGATGTCGAGATGGCGAAATATCTTGAAGATATCGGGTTCGGTCGATAGGCAAGACCATTCTTTCCTAGAAAAAGGTGAAATTCATTAACTTTTAATAGAATATTCATTAACTTAAGTGTTAATTGTAATGTTTTACAGGTATGGTATTATGACAAGTAACAATGCCGAAAGTTTTAACGCTAAAACAAGACATGCAAGGTCTTTTCCGATAACAACGCTCCTTGAGTACATAAGATTCACGCTACAGAATTGGTTCTTCAAACGAGAGGACGTTGCGAACAAGTTAAACACTGAACTTACACCGAGGTGGCAAGCTGACTTTGAGAATATGAACAACAAAGCACAATTCGTGCACGTGTATGGGCTTGGTTTGTACGAATGTCACGTTAAAGACGGCGGTGGTGAATACGACGTAGACTTGCAAGCAAATACTTGCACTTGTGGAACTCCTCAACTCTTAGGTATCCCTTGCGAACATTCTATTGCATCAGCTCAACATCGTTCGGTGGACGTTTACTCTTTGTGTAGTCATTTTTACGTGTAGAACACGTAGATCGAAATGTATAAAGACGCCATCTATCCAGTTGGGAATGAAGAACAAGGGACGTTCCAGACGAAATTAAGAACATGAAATTATTGGTTCCAGTCGAGAAGAAACATGCCGGTCGTCCAAGAAAAAGTAAGCAAGGAAGGCGAAGGGTAAACCGATATCCATCTCAAGGTGAAAAAATTGTTGTAAAGAGAAAATGCGGGAAATGCGATGACCTATGTCATAATAGAAAGACGTGCACGTGGCGAGAATAGAGCGTGACAAGTTTAATTAGAAGCTTTTGACACTTTCAATGTTATTTTTATTTGTTATGTTTATGTGTTGTTGACGATATTTGAGCAAGTTTAATTCGATGTTTTTGTTTTTTTGACAAGTTCAACTAGTGGTTTTTTTACAAGTTCAACTAGTGGTTTTTTGACAAGTTCAATATAAATAAACAAAGAGAAATGTTATTATACTAACAAACTGTAATAAATAACAAAATGTTAGTACATTCATCGCGCAACTCGACCCAAAAATAAGTCAACGGCCCATTTATGCCGGAATATCTTCATGTTCTCCGTTATGAGTGTGTCGAATGGAGCTCCAACTAGAAGATGCTCGATATATTTGATGGCAAACATTCCATAATCACCGCTGCAATACATAGATGAAAAACGTGTCAACATATAACGTATTTCACTACAATTAATTCTTAACATTTACCTTAGACAACATTGAGAAACATCGTGGTTAATTGCCAAGTGAACTCATGAAGCACCAGTCGGTCGGATGAGAGAGGTTGATACATCTTCGGGTGGTTGTCGTACATGCCGCTCAACATCATCACCCGTGGCAATGTGAGACTTCAATCCTATACAAATTGTTAAGTTAAGAAATTTCTACTAGAATTTAACATATCGTTATTTTAAGATAGGATTTATACCTGCATGAACGTCGTAAAGTATGTCTCATGCTGCTCCCCTTCCGCAAGGTTCTTTTGACAGTCAAGAACCGTTATCGTCCACTCCGTCAAGTCTACTTGGAATGTGAACCAGTGCACATTCCCGAAGTTGACGACAAAGAGAATCTCCTTAGCCTCCCTCCACGGTTGATCCTTCTGTCTCTGAATCCCGTCATCGGCACAATGACAGACCTCTGATCCCACTCGACTCTCTCGGGCTCCGTCCCCAATTCTTTCGCATTCTCGAGGTTCATATGTTCTTGCTTATACCTCCCGAACACGTTTTGAACCCATACGTTGTCCATAATGCAGACATCTTGGCGATAACCACTAATATTACGTTGTCGGTTCATGAGCATATGAACGATCGCGTCGATATGCTGCAATACAAAACAAATAATGAATATATAGATAATTTGAACGTTACTAAATAAAATAATTATACCTCATCAGTCATCCAAGCCCCTGCATCAGTGATCGAAGAGAATAACTTCGGTGATACGGTACATGTCAGTAGTCGAACATTATCCTTGTAGCGACCAAGATACTTCCCCGTCTTAACCTACATCATAAACTACACGTATTCCTTTTGAGTAGGCTCGTTCAACGGATCGGTGAAGTCATCCCACCTCTTCGACCGCTGGGGGGGTGGCTGAGTTGGAGACGTGAGTGGGTCGCCCCTCTTGCGCTTAGACGGTTTCTCCTTTGCAGGAGCTTTCATTTTCTCTTCTTAACGCGTCGCCTTCTTCTCTGCCGTCGCCTTCTCCTTTACAGGAGCCTTCTCCTCTGTAGGAGTTTCCTCCTCTGCAGGAGAAGGAGCCTTCTCCTGTGCAGGAGCCTTCTCTTCTGCAGGAGCCTTCTCATCTGCAGGAGCCTTCTCCTCTGCAGGAGTCTTCATATACCTTTTTAATAGGCCGGCTTGCTTATCCGGGATCTTCGGTGATGGACTCCGACTGCTCACAGGTGTAAACGGCAACGGGGGCCCACTAGAAGGTGCTGGAGGGGGAGGATGTTGAGCAGCCTCGGCATTCTGTTGCTTCTGCGTATCCGGACCACAGACTTGCATGGTAGGAATAGGTCCACCAGGCATCCCAGTAACGTCTCGGAATACGTGGTTCAGACGCTCCAATTGACGAATCTACAAAAAGCGTTAGTTAAGCATATGAAATAAGCTACTAAACAAAATAAACGACCTTATTACCTGATCATGGCGTATACGCTCAATTCGATCTTGAACGCGCTCAGATAGCCTGTTAAGTGCGTTCACGCCGCGCCCTGTGGTGACGATGTTCTGGAGGATGAACCCGATTCCTTGGCGAAGGTCTGTGCACATGGCAGCCATGATGACAATAGGTTCATCCTCGGGACGACCTGCAAGACGAGGCGGAGATTGAGGAGGAGGCGAGGTAGCTTGACGACGAGGACGAGCTTAAGATTCTTTCATTGGATGAGCTTCCCGAGGAGTATCAGAGATGTGATCCTCGTCATCGTCCTCGTCAACGTCGTGGCCGAGTACGTCTTTTTCTTCTGCGGCAGAACCGACGATAATAATTTCTTCGTCGATGTTCTTCGGCTCTGCCGCATCCTCTCCTTTGATGTCCATCAAATATAGACATTTTCGGGTCTACTCTTCAAGGGTCATAAAGAAGCCCTTTTCCCCTGGCCGCGGTCGCAACATTTGAAGGACGCCTAACTGCAAACATAATAACAATGTTAATATTTAATCGTGTTGTTACTTGAATTGGCTTATTTTTATTAGGCAAGTCTCATTCAGTCTCGTCAAGATTTGTTGCATATCTTCCGCATGATCTTCTGCTTTAACATTCGGCGATATTTCAGGATCTGATTTTATTCAGCGTATATTTCATTTATCATGGCGGATAAAGGTCCTTCCTATTTTATGCTCGCGTGGTTAATGAGTACGGATACTCGAGCATTGACCTTTCTTCTTTAGGCGATCATAAAAGCAGCAGTAGCCACCATTGATCTCCTTGAGGCTCTTCTCTGAATCTGTAGGGTTTCTAGACGTGAAAGTTGGCGGATTGGAAAGCTACGAGTTCAGAGAATTGCTGTGTAAAATCTTTTCACCCACTGTGAAAGATTTGTGTTGTTGGTGTTTTCTTGTACTGTGTGAGTTCGTATAATACTCTACAAGTTCATTGTGACAAAAGAACACGTGTGAGTGTGTCTTGTGGATCTGTGAGTTGGTCACTAATTCAGGGGGAGGATTGAATTAGATTCTTCACTTCTTAGTTTGTAATTTGGCTTTGAGATTGTTGTTGGTTCATATAAGTCCATCTGTACTAAAAACTATTATATAGTGAAATCATTTCCACCGGGTTGTCACACCCCCCCAGATGTAGGAGAAGTTGCTCCGAACTGGGTTATCAATCGTGTGTGTTCTATTTACTTTACACTGTTCTTATTTCATCTATATCTTGCTCGTTGATTGTTACACACATTGTCATAACTTCTGTGTGTGACAATTGGTTGAGCGGCTAACAGAATTTCAAATCGTAAAATAAAATTATTAAATAACGATAAAATTTACCGATTTTTTTTTCAGGATCTTCTCAACGTCCTTGCTAAGAACAACGATGGTTCCTGACCACGAATGCATTCTCGCATCCGATGTCCAACTTTGTTTCCGAAGGCGTGCCCAATCTCCGGGATAGCCTCATATGCCCAATACTGAAAGGCATGAAGATTGTTAGTCAGCGTGTACTTCGCCTCTTTTTGGACAACGTCAGACTTCTTCTTCAGCTTGTCGTTGAGGCTCTCCCGGTGACGCTTCAAATCCACTGAGAGGGATAGAAACGTCTCCCCCCAGCTCATGTTCCCCCATGGTAGGCTGTAGAAAAGGGGAGATCTTCGACCAACTGGAAGATCGGTTGCCACTTTGGAGGTATGTTTTTGTTTCCCGGTTGTCCGAACAAATAACCGAGAACAAAGACGCACAAACCGAGTTTGTAGACGTCATCCGGAGCTTTGCACACCGTCCAATTGTTGACGAGTATGCTGAATTTGATGTTCGCTGACTCATTCAGATACTCGTCAATGAGTCTATGGGAAGAGCGTGCGTCACTCTCCTCTTTTGTCGGACCGTCTCTGTGGTCTAGCCCCGAGATTAGGCCATACTCGAGGCGTCCGAACCTCACTTTCTTTCCTCCTAAGCCGAATTTGATCTCTCCGACTTTGATTGACTCAACCTTCCTCTCCAACTGAGAATGGACAAGGACGGGAGCGAAGTTCAAGTCGGAGGTGATGAAGAATTGCTCGAACACCTTCCCTCGGAGTTGCTCGATCAAATTCATCTCTTCGAACCCCTGCTTCACATCTTTTAGCACCAGGGATCCACCATACGTGATTCTCCCCGGGAATGTGTTTTTGACAAAGAATTTCAAGTGATCCTACACAAAAAACATCAAAAAATCAGTTTTTTCATAAAAAAAAGTATCGTAAAATTCAAAAGAAATCGCATTCTATCGTCCACTATCGTCGCCTATCGCCCGCATCGTAACCTATCGCACGTCATCGTACACTATCGTACGGACGATAACCTTGTCTACTTTAAAGCCTATCGTACACCATCGTCCACCCATCGTAATCTATCGTAACCCATCGTATTCTATCCCCCGGACGATGGCATTCAAAGTGTTCTTCGTTTCTGGAAAACCGTAAATCTCTAAACTAGCTCAAATTTTCCCAAATCAATCCGTTTTAACATACTTTATAGTCGAAAACATTATCTAAAGTACATGCAATAGATTTAAGTAAGAAAAAAGAAGAAATCTTACCTTTCTTTGAGATTTTCTCTTTTGGGAGGTTTCTTGATATTTCGGGTCCTCTCCACCACCGGTTAGGAAGTTATCCGAGCTTGACAACATTGTAGGATGTTGATAACTTCGGTATGATTGTTTAGAGACGTTGAGTTTGGTTTTTCAAATTCTTTTAAGAATTTGAAGAGCCGGCCGAGAGAAAAGAGAGGAGAAGAGGAAGAGAGGAAAGATAGGGAAAAGAGAGAATATGAACTTAGGGGTATTTTTGTCCGATTTTGACCCAAAAGTACATTTTGTGATATTTTGATAAAGAGGGGTCTAATGTGGATATTTTTAACACTTTTGAGCCCACAAAATGAAATTTCTCTTGTATTTTGGCCATAGTTTTTTAATTGTTCGGAGAATAGCCTTTATTGATGACATGACATTTTTTAGTTATTTTTTCTTACAATTTTGCCCTAATATAAATATATAATTAATTTGAATTGTTTTCAAATATTTAGTTTTAGATTCCTATTTTGTACGTCGTTATTAACTATTTTTCAAATGTATTTAAAATAAATTATTTTTGGCTTAACGATGAGAGAGAATAGCTTTCTTCAATATTCATAATTTTGGTGTAATTAGGTATTATTTACGGTTACTTTTTTAATTGAATATCAATCTTCTTATATTTATGTTAGTGAAGTTTTGTCCCTGCTTAAATGTTAATTTCGGTTTATTCGCGTTTGTTTCACATACAATTAATAAATTATCGATGTAATTAGTTAATTCTTAATTGATGGGATTTGAATTATTAATGAGTTTTATTCTGCAATAATTGGATATTCTTATTCTTTTATTGCTTAAAACTTAAATCAAGAGAGATATGATATTCAAAATTTACTTTGTTCATCATTTTTTTTTGTTATAATTTGCTGGTAAGTTTTGTGTTAATATTGGTTTATTTCAGTTCATCTACTAAAATAAATAGACTAATGTATAGAGAAGACTAAACACACGAACATTATATTTCATTTCCATTGCAAACAAAGACATAGAATGATCTATAATATTTCAAAAACAATTATTGCTCGCAATGTCGACTATCTCGACTCCAAAATATTCCCGATTCAAGTTTTGAGAAGTTTGGTGATCCATCTAGTCGACGTGGATGCATCGTCGGAGATCCAGCGAGCAAGCAAGTGGCAAACATAGGCGAAGGGGCGGCCGCGAGGACTAGATTGGATGAATGGGATTTACGACGCTGGCGAGGGTGCTTTCGGCCTTCGCAGTCGACCAAAGGGCCTCCCCCTTAATCTCGCTTACTTTGTGCAGAGTGAGCGACGGCGAAGGTTGGGCCGATGAGGACGTTGTCGAGATGGTGGAAGCTTGAGAGAGGCGGTTCCTACAAATCTGGGCGAACGCATCTGCGAGGTTGCCGACCTTCGATTCGCCCGGGAAGAAGGGCGGTGGCGTCGGCCGCGTCGAGGAGTACCGGCCAGAGACTCCAAGGGGCGGAGCGTGTGGAGGTTGGACCAGGGGTTATCGAGCGATCAAGCATGCGCTGGTCGGAGGATCTCTTCCCTCGTCGGCGGTAGTTACTCTCACCATGGCGCCGATCGGCGAAGACTCATTCCCCCAATAATCAGTTAGATCGTTTATCGGTGGAGATATGAAGAGTTCCATAATTTTTGGAGAGAGAAAATGAAAAAGAGAGATTTGGTGGGGAAAATGTTTTAAGCGGTTTATATGTCATTAATGTCCATTTATTTTGAATTGATTTCAAATTCAAAAAACCCGCCAATTGGAGCATAACTGCATTTGGTCATTTAATCAATTTATTTTTTATATATTAATATCTTATATAAAAAAAATCGTTACTTTTTAAAGGTATTTTAGACTCAAGTTTCAGTTTATTTCAGTTAATTGCGATAAACATAAACTATAAAAAAAATTGGTTATTTAACAATTTCCATGTTTAATATGGTTATAATACTCAATTCCGTCGAATTTTGGCGAAATTTGATCAGAATTTTTTGTTTCGAACGTTACCGGCAAAAAATGATCCATATGATCGTTTCGTCATTTTTGGTCGACGAAAGTCGTCGTTTTTCGTTAATCGGAATCCGGAAATTCCGTTTTCAATGTGTATTACAGAAGAATTTTACGTCAAAAATCAAAGCCGCATACAACTCAAATGGCATATACGCTAATTCTTGTATCAAAGTTTGCCCCCTGTGCCCGAGTTTCGAAACCTTCTAAAATCTTTTTAAATGGATTTTAGCAAAAGAAATAAAATATACTTTTTTAACTTAATATTTATGTAATAGGCTGTTTTATCTAATTAATTTCTTATAATATTAAAAATATAGTTTCAAAAAAAAATTTAAGTCTAAATTTTAAAATATTATAAAAATTATTATTTTTGAATTTTGAACTTATTTATTTACATACTATAATTTTAGACTTAAATTTTATAATTAGTCAATAATATTTTATTTTAGTCTAAAACTTAATATTAATAATGTTACATACTTTATAATATTGAACACATTATAATAAAAATTAGTTTCAACTACTTTTTAGTCTACATTTTAATATATTATTAAGAGCTTATGAATGTTATTGTTATAATTTTTGTAATATTAAATTTTTGATAATCAACATTTTTTCTGTCGAATTTTTCTTATTTTTTTTAAATATTCGTCTGATCAACGACAATTCTGTCGGTATTTTCTTTTTTCGTTTTCCACATTTTTCATCGAAATTTCGTTTGGCTAACGACGTTACCGTATTTTTTTTGTTATCGGCTATTTACCGTCATTCGACTGTTCAGTCCATAGTTTTTGCTATAAGAGAGATAAAATTTGGATGCATGAAAGGTGCGGAGAGTAAAGTGTTAAAAAGGAGAAAAAAAAACAAATTATTCTAGAGTGGTGGTTTAATCGGCGATAAGTTAAATAATTTGACTGAAATTGTTGGAAAATTAAATGAAAATTGATTTCGATAATAGCTGAGTGAAAATTCTAGCAATCTTTTCCTGACTAGAGTCTCATCACTGATTTTGACCACTTTCATGATAATCTTTTGGCTTTTATAATTTTTTTTTTTGTCTTGTCTTGTGCTCATATCTCAGCTAAGCCGTAACTTTATTCGGGCTTTTGTTAGCTCGACCAAGCAAAATGAGAGCCCAATAGTTTATCCCAGAAATGGGTTGTTTGGATTGAGCCCTGCACAGAAGTAAAGGCCGACAACAAATAAAAGGAATTCAAATTTCAAATCAACGCTCTCCAACGGTCATATTAGGGTTTCTATAGAACGTTCCTCTCGTACACACGTATATATACCACGCCTCTCGAACTATCCTCCACTCAATTTGCTCTCTCTGCAATATTCTCAGACAGAAAAAGGCCCTAACCAATCTCAAAACACCTTGTTTTGACCTAAATCGATCTCGATGGATTTCCATAGCTTGACCAGGAAGGAGCTCCAAGCTCTGTGCAAGCTCAACAAAATCCCAGCTAACCTCACCAATGTCGCCATGGCCGATTCTCTCGCCGCTCTTGAACATGTAATTCCCATTTCTAACTCATTGAATACCGAATCAGGTTGTAGATTATTATAAGATCTTTCGATTTGGATCTGGCTAAAATAATGATAGCTCGACCTAGTAATGCTATATCGACAACGATCTATATCCTTTGTTTTGAGATCCACAACTTCATCTGTTCCAATAGTTGTTAATTTTGGGATTGAAATTAAGTGGACACGATGTGTTTGATTTAATTCTTAGGTTGAAGGAGTCGAAGGAATCTTGAATCCGTCCCAATCTGGTCCCGATGCAACCGACATCGGAACCCCGGCCGGTCCTCTAAGTTCTTGCAGAACTTCAACAAGGCCAAGAAAGCCTGTGATAAAGGAATTCATGGAAGTCTCACAATCCATGACACGAACTCGTCGTGCGACCAGAGAAGTAGTGGAGGAGGTGAAGGAGGAAAGCAAAGATGTTCCGTCCAAAATTCCGGCGCCCCGGAGCACCCTCCGGCGAGCTCCGGTGGCTTCTGCCGTCAAAAAGACGGAGATCGGGTCTGTTCAGAGAGCGTACAGTACAAGGCGCTCGGTTAAGTTGCTTGAAGAGACTATGGAGAAGATGTGCCTCAGCAATGATGTGCCTGTGAAGACTGATGAATTGTCTAAAGGTAAATATGTGAAACTGTTTATCATTCCTGTGAGAAATCTTGAAGTTTTATTGGTTTTTTTCTCATGCTTTCCTTTGGTGTTAATCTTTTTCAGAAGTATCATCAGTAAAAATTGAAGACGGATCGCCTGAAATGCAAACGGAATTGAAGTATGATGTTTATGATGATACGGTGAATGAAGAGATGGTGGGGTCCGAGGATGGGAAAGTTGATGTCAAGAATGAAACATTGATTGAAGAAGGTGAGATTGTATTTCGTATTTATGATTCAAAATCCCTTCATGTCCTTTATTTTTATTATTTGCAGTCTGCATTGTGGTCGAAAATTGCTGTTAATTATAGCGCTAGGGTTTGGTATTTACGATTCAAGATTCCCGTATGTGTTTATGATTAATTTTTGAACTGTAATAAAAAAATTCAGTTGAATTTTTTGTTGTTCTTTTTGATTGATGTTTTGTTTTCTGACATTGTTTTGTCCAGTGATTGACTGTGCACCTGCGACCGAGTTGACGAACGAAATTCAAAGTTCGAACATCAAGGATGTTGAAGTTTCTGATGAGGTTAAAGAACCCGTCGAAACCATTTCTTCAAAATCGAGCCCTGCTTTGACAATTGAAGAAGAAACTTCAGTGAAGCTTGAAGCTCCGGCCGAAAAGTCCACACTTGCCGACGATTGTGTTTATATTGATGCTGTCAAAGCAGAAGCTGTGCAATCAGAGTCTTCAATGGAAGAAGATAAAGTTCGGACTGAAGATAATGAGATTGACTCCGTCACCGAAAAGGAAACCACCGAGCTCATCTCTGAGGACGAGGAGACCGAAGATGAGGAAAGCTCTGATGAAGAGGAAGAACAATCTGGTGAAGAAGAAGTTGAATCAAATGAGTCTTCTCAAGATAAGCTTGATATGGTATCAGAACCCGACGCCACAGAGAGCAATGTCAAGAATGTTGAAAAGGAAGAGAACAAAAGTTTCAACGCAACTCAGTTTCCTCGCCCGTCTCTGCCGAAGCCCAGAAAATCCTCGGCCGAGGCTCACCCTGTGATTCAGAAAATTGAGAACGTTCTCGACGAGGACAAAGAAGAGGAAACCGAGGCCAAGAACGACAAGAACACAGGCTCGAAGAAACTCGAGGAGAGAAGTTTAAGGGAGCTGCATAAATTGCTGAAGGCTAAATTACAGATCACCAAGGACGAGAAGGTGAAACTCACAGCCACTTATTAATTTCACTATTATGTTTTGGTGTTCTGATTTGATTAATGCTCATTCATTTACAGGATTCTAATACTACTAGAATCGCATTGCAGCCTCTACAGGAAAACCGTTTTGCTGTGGATGAACGTCTAAAGAATTAAGTGGGTTTTTTGGAGCTCGAATTTCTCTGCTTGAGGATGAAAATTTTGGGGATTTTGTTATGAAGTTTAAAAGAATGCCTGTGACATGAGCAACAAACCTTCGTTTTAGTTTTTGTGCTTTGAAAGCCTTGATGATGAACACTCATCGTGTATCCATGTGACGAGATATACCTTCTCAAAGAAATCTTTTATTTTTCTTTCTACTTCGTTTTTACCATTTAATAGAATACTGAGTCAAGACACAAACCCTTCATCATAAAGTCACAAATCTTTCTCAGAAACTTCCATATTATCACATTTATTTTTCTTTCTATTTTATTTGACCATTTAATAGTGTTATACCATTAATACCATACCACCTTCAAGTTGGAGGTGTAATAGGTTCAATACCAAATAAATGAGAACTTGCTTGATACAAATCTTTCTCATAAAATATTTGTATGACTCACAGATGTTTTTGTTTCATGAGATTTTTTTTGTGACTCCCAAATCTTCCTCAGACTTCAATGCCTTCTCAAAAAATCTTTTACCATCTTTCTATTTTGTTTGACCATTTAATAGAATATTGTATCATGACACATCTTTCTCAGAAAATATTTGTATGACTAACAAACTTATTTCATGAGTTTAAAGTTTAAACATTGTTATATTTCTTCAAAAGCGAACTAAATCAATACATTTGTGTGGTTTCTACTAATCTCTCGACTACAAAATCTTAATGATGAGATATTGATGGAATAATAAAAACAATATATCTCAACATCACAAACCAGCTAGCTATTGGACTTGAATGAGTCGACGTAAACATTTTAAAAATGGTCCTACAACCTTATCCCCAATACACATGCTCTTTCATTACTCAACCAAAAGTCCAAATCTTCTATAATTGTCCTATTTATTATTGATGCTCGTAATTTCAAGGCCATTCCATATCATATCATCAAAGTCCTGTTCCTGCCAACGTATAAATAATCTAGAGAAGAAAATAAAAAGCCTCTTAAATGAACTATAAAACAAGGCGTGTAGACTAAATTGTTCTTATTTTATGAATTATTGATTGAAAAAAAGGGAAAGATATCTTGTGTGCGAAGTCAACGATAATCTGGAATTGCAAATTAAATAATCAAGAAACCAGCTGAACGTATTTTATTTGCTTAAATATACAAAAATCAGATTAACTAACCAAGAGTGAGACTCCACGATGAGCATTTGAACTTTCAAGTTGTCAAAAAAAAATATCCCAATATTTTTTTAATGAACTCTCACGTAACCAATCTCTTGTTTGAACTACAAGTATTAGCTACTATGTTTGTACTTGGTCTATCTATTTATTAGTACTATTATTATTTATTTATATATATTTGGAAAAATATTATATTACCTCATTATTAGTAGAATCACACCTGTCAGTTTATAACATGATACATTTTAGCAGAAGTTTCATTTCTTAGATCTCAAAATTGGGAAAATATCAAAATTAAACTTATTATTTTAAAATTATCCAAATATTAAAATCAAATGCAATTTCAACCAATTTAATCTCTAATTTACATAAATAAAAGAAAGTTTGAGTCAGGTTTAGAATTTGTCATCTATATAAGTAAATTGAGACTATATTTCTAGTATGATTTATTTATAATTAAAAAAAATAAGAGTTCGGCAGCAAAAAGAAAATAATTTTCTCTAATATACTCTTACACTTAACACATTTCTCTCTATTTCTTAAATCTCATCTCCATCTCCATCTCACCTTCTCTCCGTCAATTCACATACCCAGAAAGTAAATTCCTCATCTCCGCCAATTTTCATACCCAACATTCACATTCATCGTCGGAGTCCGAGTTTACAAATCGTCATCAGCCGCCTAAGGCTGAACATTAGCAAAGACGGAAACCTATACTTCCATTTTTTATCCAGTAAAAACCATAAAACATCAAAAAATCTAGATGTTTTCGTGTTTCGACTCATCAAACAAAGGTCTGACTAATCTCCGCCGCACAACTAGGGTACTCCAGTAAGTTTTTCATGTGACCTGGGTTTCTATCCAACATTTGCAAATAATCGCATATTGGAGTAGATTTTGGATAAAGGCTTCGTAAACTTGTACTCAGAAATTAGTATGTACGTGACTATAAAGTCACAAAACATTTGACGAAAACCTATATCTGTTGTTAAACTTCGTGACAATGTCATCACAAAACAATCCGTTTGTGATAATTTCGTCATGAAAACAACCCATTTGTGACAGTGACCACGCGAAACAACCTGTTCGCGACAATGTCGTCACAAAACAACCCATTTGTGATCATGTCAACACGAAATAACTCGTTCGTGTCAACACGAACCAACCATTTCGTGACAATGTCGTCACGAAACAATAATTTTGTTACAAGGTGTCACGAACCACTAGTTTCGTGACCATATTTTCATGAACTATTTGTTTCGTGATAATGTTGTCACCCAAGACGACTTTGTCATGAATTTAATAATTTATATCTATACTTGGATTGTATGCAGTGATGAAGCACATTCATATACTCGTCAAGCATAGTGGACGATGGATGAAACCTTCCCGCTACTTGACCAAAAGTAGTGAGGCTATATTAATACCTACGAAAGAAACTTACAAGAGTTTTTGCAACTTTTGTATGTTACCCTGCAGCGCTCACATTCTACTCATAAGCTCGATGTGAAGTACGAGACAAAAGGGTCAGTGCCACATGTTTACATTGCGACGGACCTAAGTTTGACATGTTATCTGCATCTTCGGAAGGATAAAATAGATACATCAAAATTGAATTTGGTAGTGGCGATTGAGAATATACTGTGTCAAAAGAGGTTAGTGTTTCTACTAAAATTGATTATGATATTCCGGATATAAAGAAGGAAGGTGTAGCTCCGGAGAACCCCAACCATGACTCGGCACTAGTTGATTCTCCTCGGCCTGATATACCGTGTCCAGTGCTGTTGAGTGTAGTTGTTGAGAATCCCAACCACGACTCATTACGAATTGAGTCTCAGTTGAATCTATTCTACAATTTTCGGAGACGGTGAGTGTATCTTCCCCAACAACGAATCAGCACCAGTTGATTCTCCTCAGTCTGATATTCCATGTCCCGAGTCGGTGGGTGTAGGGTCCGGCGTTGTCTCCATTGAATCTGTACTACTTGTGTCTGAACTTTTCAACAACGACCAAAGTCATGGTCCTACATGTATAGGCACGTCACCGCATACTCCTACTTCTTTTGGCAAACCGGATCCCACTCCTTCATTTGGCACACCGGAGCACATCTCCGAGGAGTGTCATTCACCTTCAAAAGATCCAACAGACTGCATGGTTAACGTCGGAATGATGGAAATTCATTCTCCAAGTGAAATATACAAAAGAGGAATATATATCAACAAAAAATCTTTGAAGATACATTTAATCATGTTCACGATCCACAATCTTTTTTGCACAAAAATAAAGACTCCTAATAAAACATCTCTACACGTAATTTGCATTGACGACTCGTGTGCTTGGAAAGTTTGTGGAGTTAAATTAGGACAAGGTCATGTCTTCGTTGTGAAAAGGTAAACATTTAGTCAAATTTTTTCATGACGATGTCGTCAAGTGTCTACAAGTCTCATGACCATGTCGTCAAGAGATTACATGTTCGTGACTATGTTGGCACGAAATTACATGTTTTGTGACGTTGTTTTCAAGTATATCCCCGAGCACACGTGTGAAACACAATTCAGACAAAGAAGACATCCTAGGCTACAACTACATTTGTCGGCGAGATTGTAAAACCCAACTATATCAATCCCACTTGTTCTCTCCTTAAGCCAATAGACATTATGTGTCACATGCACCAAGATTTTGGGGTGCAGATAGGTTACAAAAAAGCATGGAGGTCAAGACATAGTGCACTAGCATTTTCATTTGGCACCGATGACCAGAAATTTATACACATGGTTTTGACTATGAACTCAAGTTTGTCATTTGACATTGTCACAACTCCTCGTTCTCATTGTTTCGAACAGCTCTTTATGTCTCTTAGTGCTTGGAAAAGAGGATGAAAGTATTGTCGACCGTAGTTATTATTGATGGAATGTTTTTAAAAAATCTATTACAAAGACACGTTGTTTTTAGCATGTGGTATAACGTGGGTGATTTGTAATCAAATGAAGCATGCTTCTACTTCTTGACCCAGTTAAAGGAAGCAACTGGTGAGATAAGACATCAAGTCATTGTCTTCCATAGAAACTCGGAAATTCTTAGTAGGGTCAAAAAATTATTCACTCGCTCAGAGCATGGCTTTTGCGCATTTCATCTTATGAAAAACGTGAAGACTAATTTTAAAGGTTTCTTGAAGGAAATGAATTGGATACTCTACGCAGCGGCAAAAGCATATACGTCCGAAGAGTTTGAAAGATTATGGTTACGATTGACGAAGAGAATCCAGATGTCCGAGATTACCTTCAAAACGATATGAACTACCATAGTTGGGATCGTTATTTTTTCAACGAGAAGAGGTACTCGATAATGACGTCCAATACCGTCGAGTGTCGTGAACGTCGAACCTAGAAAGTTACCGATCACAAAGTTGTTCAATTTTCTTTGCGAGAGAATGACAAAATGGTTTTACGAGCGTAATGAGAAAGCATCGGCAACGTTGATCACACTTACACAACACACGACCAAAAAACTAGTCGAGTATCATGCTAAATCTACTGGAATGCAGGTATGTCAGTCACACCTAATTTAACGATCACCCAAACTTTAATTATGCTTTTTCGTGCATCTTAGAACTAACCACTTTACACTTTTTGAGTGTTGAATAGGTGCGGCGTTCATCGATTCACGAGTTTGAGGTCATTGACAAACATGGCCTATAGTGGGCCATAAATTTGAACTTTAAGACATGCATGTGCCGCATCTTTCTAACGATAACTTTATATGTTTGCATGGCATCACGGCTCGTGGTTATCAAAACTTTCTTGTTGAGAATTACATTTTAAAGTACTATATCATTGAGTATTAGAAAAGTAGTGATACCGGTATCAAGACACGTGGAATTTTCCCGATGAGGCACTACAGAGAATAGTCAAACCACCTTATGTTTCCATCCGCGCTACAAGGTGACAAAAAAGAAAGCATACCATCTTACCGGGAAGGTAACACAGGCAAAAGGCACAAGTGTAGTCGATGCAAAGAAGTAGGGCATAAAATTGCAACATGTTGCAATGCAATCCCTACCTAATGTTAGTTTTATTATGTTTATTTATTTATTGTAAATTCTTTGAGAAAATGTATATAGTTATGTGTTAGTAATTTTTTAAAAAATATAGTATTTTTAGAATACCATTTATTAGTTTGTAGTTTCATATTGAAAGTGCAACTCGAGCCTCGGACCTATTAGAAGGTTCACACTTGAATAACCAATTCAGCTGCCTAGTGGGTTGTGTTGAATATGAGAATTTATGGATAGTATTTTCAAAATTCGTGACTACTTTGTGTCGAATATTGGTAATCCAAAGGATTTATCTATCAAGAAATTCAAAACTTCGGGACGAAGTTGTCACGAAACTTAAAATATGTATATGACATTTCAGTATTTCGTGACAACTTAGTGACAAAGTTGTGTTTTTGTTTCTCTAATTCACACAAAATATCTACATAAAAACCATTATAACACATCACTTATATCATATATAGTTAAATTATAATGTAACCAAAAGATTACCTATACATGCATACATAATGTAGTTATCTAATTAGTTACAAAAGAAATATATAGTTAATATTCATAACATTGCTAATGTTTTGTGAAATTGCAAATGTCACCCAAACTAACCGTATTCATAAAAGAACTAATAACCAGACAACTAAACCAATTCTTCCTCTAAGATTTTCAAATTCATGTCTCAATAGCTCGATACACATATTCCTACGGTAAATACACATGTATTCTGATTTTAATTTTTAAAGAGAAATTCCATCAATTAGAAATTATGCACCCTTGATGCAAAACATGTCGCAGTCACTCCTATAATGAAAAGATGTTCAAAATTAGTAATTTTCACTAGAATAAAGATAAGATACATGAGATAATAATTCTTACGAGTTTGTTTGTTGTGACATTCTTCCTCTTATTAACGTAAAGGGGTCCAAGTTCCCATCTACGAAGCTAACGACGTCGAGTATTTTGGGTAGGAAGTCAGCTAGTTCCAATAGCAAAGATTCATTGATGTCAGATTTTGAAACCAAGGAGTCATACATTATGAGTCTTCTTCAGCCAATGTTAATGACGACGAAAATTCAGTGGTTCAGAACATGGATGAGCATGTAGATGTTCTCAACTTATGTCATCATGCAACGACCAGTTGTAGATTAGGTCCGTAGAGTAAGCCATGCATTCCTCGCAGCCATCAAAATCTTAAAAAAGTAACAATCGATCGGCGTGAATTTCTCATACAATTGATTCATACTATCCTTCTTCCGGAAGTAGTAGAAAGCAAATGTTGATGTGCTGCAACAATATTTAAACAAAAAAAGTAGTTAGAGATAAACAAAACAAAAAATTATTTGGAATAGAAAAATTAGTTGTTGGCGAACCTCCTCAATTAGTTACTAAATTTTGTTCCAAAGATTCCAAAAACCACGTCTTCTTTGGTGGCCACATTGTAGTCTAATATTAGATCTATGTTTTCCTCACCTTCTTCGTATATGGAACTGTTGGCAGAGATGCCCACAAGAAAATTTTTTATTTACATATTGACGTAATATATAAATCTTTCATAAAGTCCTTATTGTAATTTGCTGATTAAATTAATAAAAGTTGAAACATTTATTCATTCCTTTTTAGTTTGATTGAAAATTTATGATATTCAATAGTCTTATAGTCCTTAATAAAACCTAATAATGTATGAAGAGACAAATGTAGATTTGCGTGAACAAACTCTTCAGGAGTGATTAAAAAGATATATTCACAATCTAAAGATCAACGGACGAAAGATCCCAGTATGATTGTTAGAAGAATCTATAATGTATGGTTACGAGGCATAGAGAGTTAGGAACTCTATAGTTCTTCCAGTGTATATTTCGAAAATACTCAATTGACCAGTGCACATTTAGAGACAATGTAAGAACAAACCATTTAACCTCTTCTGTCTCAAGGTCACTACGTATGAATTGCATCATGCTTACCTAAATTATGAAATGAGACATGTCATTTCATAGCTTTAATATTCTCATTTGAGAAAGTCAAATTCTAGATCCATTAAGTGATCTAGACTAGATCAATTGGTGAGACATAAAATTATGAAGATTTCATGAACCAAATTTGTGAAGTTCTCATAGATATGGAATTCATGTACAAGATTGCTGAAATGCAATATATATATATATATATATATATATATATATATCACCTCATGCTTTATTACTTGGACTATGAATATATGAACTGTGCATTAAATTAAGTAGCGACTTTATTTGGATGAAATAATGTGACTTGTTAGCTCCTCGTCAATGCATTGTTTCTAACTTATTCACAAGTAACAAAGGAGTTGAGGAAATAACAACTAGAAGGGTAAAATGGTAATTTTATAAATCTCATTTAGTTGATGATATTCATGAAGGGTAAACATTGATAACATTCAATGGATCCACTCAATATAATTAAGTTGAATTTGAGTAGAAAATAAATTCATTTTCTAGAGAGCTATTTAAGCCTAAGTCTAATGAGGACTTAGGTGCCAAAATAAAAGAAGTATTTTCTAGAGAGAGAGAGAGAAGAGAGTGACGACCAAGAGCAAGAGAGAGAAATAAAAAAGATTAAACTTCACATCTCTATGTGAGGCTCTATTTATAGGAGAAGGAAAATATATAAAGGTCAATTATTCATTCATGAAAGAATACTGTATTCATGACACAATATTTTATTTTCTCTTCTCATTTCTCTTCTAATATGGCCGGCCATAATACTCTAAGTAAGGAGGAAATTTGTTTCCTCACTTAGCTTATTTATTTCCTTCTCAAGAAAATTAATTTCCTCTTTTCCTTTTGGGTAATTATCTTTATAATTAAAGGGAAATAAAACTCTCTTCTTTGATGCATGTTGGTCGAATTCTATAGTTAGGGAAGTGGCATCTAGATGCTTCCTTATTTCTTTTAAGACAATTCTTAAAAATACCCATTGTATAATTATTATTGCACAAATAATGAAATTAATTTCTTAATGCCTCAAACGACTTTTCAGCTTTAGAAAATAATTTATATTTTCATCTTATGAAAATATTCAAAATCTTATTTTGATATTCACATCATTTTATATCCATGTGGACAAAAATACCCTTTAGACATTTTCCGAGAAAAGTCTAGTTCAACATTTGAACTCTTTTTTACTTAGCTTTCATTAACAATCCTACTCTAAAGACCTGTAATAGTGACCTTATGGATCCAAATGAACAAAGCTTGAGCTTCTATACTCGGACTCAAAAGTTCACAAACTTTTTCCGAGTATTAGTTTAATGTCAACTGACTCCACTAAAAAGTTGACACTGAGAATCTCTCATTTCAAATTAATTTATTTTCTACTCAAATTCAACTTAATTATATTGAGCGGATTCATTGAATGTTATCTATGGTTAGCCTTCATGAATATCATCAACTAGATGAGATTTATAAAATTACCATTTTACCCTTCTAGTTGTTATTTCCTCAACTCTTTTGTTACTTGTGAATAAGTTAGAATCAATATTTTGACGATGAGCTAACAAATCACATTGTTTTATCCAAATAAAATCGCTACTTAAGTTTGGATATTACGCAGTTCATTTGTTCATAGTCCAAGTAATAAAGCATGAGGTGGTATATATTGCATCTCACCAATCTTGTACATGAATTCCATATCTATGAGAACTTCACAAAGTTGGTTCATGACATCTTCATAACTCAATATCTCACCAATTGGCCTAGTTTAGATCATGTAATGGATCTACAATTTGATTTTCTCAAATTAGAGTATTAATACTATGAAATGACATGTCTCATTTTAGGATTTAGATAAGCATGATGCTATTCATACATAGTGACCTTGAGACAGAAGATGTTAAATGGTTTGTTCTTCCATTGTCTCTAAAGGGGCACTGGTCAATTCATTATCTTCGAAAGATACACTGGAAGAACTATAGAGTTCCTAACTCTCTATGTCTCGTAAACAGACATCATAAATTATTCCAACAATCATACTGGGTTAATAGTCCGTTGATCTTAAGATTGTGAATATACCGTTTTAGTCAAATCATGACAAAATTTTTCACGCAAATATACATTTGTCTCTTCATACATTGTTAGGTTTAAATAAGGACTATAAGACTATTGAATATCATAAATCTTCAATCAAACTAAAGGAGAATGAATGAACGTTTCCACTTTTATTAATTTAATCAGCAAATTACAGTAAGGACTCATGAGTGATTTATATTACATCGATATGTAAATAAATAATCTTTTTGTGGACATCTCTGCCAACAACTACATGGTCACGAAAAATATTTTTGTGACAATTAAGTAAGAAATAATGTTTGGTTACGTATGATAGAAAATATACTTACTCATTTCAATAGGATATTTTAGGATCCTATAGTGGAGCCATTTATGGTCGCTATCCAAGTCAGACCTATAGGGTGGCACTAGTGGATCTAAGAAGAGATATACCATTGGCTTCTTTTGTCTTCATAGAAAGTTTTGAATTAAGGTCGGGAGTCTTGTATGATTAACGTCGAAGATGTTGGAAATTACTTAACGATTTAAGTATATTATTATTAAATATAACTAATTACGCGTGGAATTAATAATAAAAACGATCTAGCATCTTAAACTATTTAATATCTAACAACTTATTGGCATTAAAATCATAAGCATGTGAATTAACAATTTAATTCTAATCTATGAACATGTTAATTAACAATTAATTCTAAACATGTTATTTCAATAAAATCAAACACTCCAAACAATCATATAATGATTATATTAAGTAAGAGTATTTAAGGTTATCAAAACTTACATCGTCGAGTTATAAATAACTCGGTCGAGGAATTGAAAACGAGTTCGATGCGAAAAATATTCAAGCTTCTCCAATTTTGGGTTTGCAAGAGACTTCCTCGGCTCGTCAACACGGGCAGCGAAGGCAGCAAGGAGGCGCGGCCTTGGGGCTGGTCTGGGAAGCTGGAAGTAGATGGCGCGCGGTCCTCGACAGGCTGGGAACGGGTGGCAATGGCTGGACTCGACCGACGCAGAAGGCAGCGGTCCTAGGAGGCCCCAGAGCGGCTGTGAGGTGCAGGCGCCGCTGAGCTTCGGCGGAGGAGCAGCAGTGACGTCGGCAGCATCCTGGGCAGAGGCAGGCTCGGCAGGACAAAAGCAGCTGGCTGCTAGGACTCGCAGAGGCGCTGTCTGGTGCAGTTAGATTGCAGGCGAAACTTCGCGACGACGCTGAGAGCTCATGGAAGCTCGGATCGGGATGCCGTTTTTTGCGTTGCATCGGCAATGAACTGAATTAAATGGGTTCAAAAAGAGATCTGGGTACACGAATTCCATATCTGTGAATCACATAATCCAACACTCATTATTTCACCAACCGTCGGGTCAGATGTAGCCATTACATGGCCATTGCCCATTGACAAATCAAATGACATAAAGTGTAGCATCGATTATGCACTCACCTCAGGATTAAGGCAGCTATCGAAGTACCCATCGTATTTGATCTTTGAGCTTCTAGATTAAACGGTTTTATATCGAGCTTCCATAAAATCACTAGGTCTTGTTCAATATCTTCTATAACATATCAATAATGAAATCATAAAGTCACAACTCTCTATATCACATGATAAGATATCACGATTCATTAAAACAATCGTTAATTAGACTCGATTGCTCTATCGGTCTTAATATTGCGAACAAATGGTTTAAACTAGTCAGAAGGGGTTATCATGTCAAATCTGCATTTAACACCCATATGACAGTTTCAGAGCGTAGCATACATACATAAATACAAACTATAAGAAAAGAATGCATATTTATTATTATTAATGTTTCAGCAAAATATTACAAATAATAAATAAAATGTCTAATATTCTCCTTTGTGGGCACCAATCCCAACAAACTCCCACTTGACTCAAAGGAGATACAATATTCCTTTGGTTCACAATATCTCGCATGAGGTGGTATTTGCGCTCTATGTGTTTTGAGATGACTTCTTGGCTTCTTACAATTAGCTACAACCCCACTGTTATCACAATAAAGTGTAATGGGCTCGCTTGTACTCGGAAAAAATCCAAGTACATAAGGAATTTCCTCAGCCACACAACCTTATTTGCAGCTTCACAAGCTGTCACATACTTCCATGGTCGAGTCAGCAATGCAAGATTGCTTGATACTCTTCCAGACCACAAATCCACCATTCAGGGTAAACACAGACCCTGATGTGGACTTCCTGGAATCCTTGTCCATCTGAAAATTGGAGTCGGTATATCCCGTCATATTCAGGTCACCACCTGAGTATGATAGCATGTAGTTCCTCGTTATATGAAGGTACTTCAAAACATGCTTCACAACAACCCAGTGTTCGGGTCCAGAGTTAGACTGAAACCTACTCACCACGCCTACTGCGTAGCAAATATCTGGTCTAGTACAAAACATATCATACATGAGACTTCCGACGGCTGAGGCATACGGAACGTGTGTCATGTCCTCAACCTCTTGAGGTGTCTTAGGAGACTGCTCACTTGAGAGATGCACTCCATGTTTAACGGGTAGCTGCCCTTTCTTGGAGTCTTGCATACTGAAGTGATCTATGATCTTATCAATATAAGACGCTTGGGAAAGCGCTAATTTCTGGTTCTTCCACAGAATATTCTGAATACCCATAATAGAAGCCGGTTCTCCCAGATCCTTCATCTCAAATTGATTTGACAACCAGATCTTAACCTCTGATAACTTACCAACATCATTCCCAATGAGTAGTATGTCATCGACATATAGGATTAGAAAACACACTTTGCCATCGTTTATCATCTTATAGACGCATGGCTCATCTACTGACTGGTCAAAGCCGTAGCCTTTCATAGTCTCGTTGAATCTAATATTCCACGACCTAGATGCTTGCTTCAGTCCATAGATGGACTTTAGCAACTCGCAAACCTTGCCCTGTTAGCTTTTCTCCACGAACCCGTCTGGTTGAGCCATATAAATGCGCTCATCAAAATTTCCATTTAGAAAAGCAATCTTGACATCCATCTGCCAGATTTCACAATCTAGGGCGGCAGCAATGGATAAGAGAGTACGGATGGACTTCAGCATCGCAACTGGTGAGAAGGTATCTTCATAGTCAAAACCTTCATTCTGCGTGAACCCTTTAGCCACCAGTCTAGCGTTAAATGTCTCAACATTTTCATCCAGACCTCTCCTCTTCTTGTAGATTCACTTACATCGTACCGGCTTGATGCCTTCGGGTAAGTTTACAAGCTTCCAGACATTGTTTTCATACATTGAATGCATTTCAACATTCATGGCTTCTTTCCAGAAGTTTGCTTCGGAACTCTGCTTCAATTGGGAAAATGATACCAGATCGTCATCCTCCTGATATGCAGTTGCAGTGAAAGTCTCTCCGACACCCATGTATTGGTCAGGCTGTCGTACAGTCCTGATACTGCGAATAATCGCAGGAGTCTCTCGTTCCGGGTGTGTATCTTCCACTATTGGAATAGAACTCGTTCTATTCTCTGAAGTACTACCTACTTCATCCAATAGATCCATAAGCACAAGTCTGATTCTCGGTATAGCATCCTTCATATAGTCTGCTTCCAGAAATCTAGCATTCGTACTAACGAACGTTTTCTGATCAGTAGAATTATAGAAGATGCAACCTTTCGATTCTTTGGAATGTCTTATGAAGAGGCATACTTCTGAACGACTAGCCAACTTGCTACTCTTTTGTCTCAGCACATGTTCTGGACAACCCCAGATACGGACGTGGTGTAAAACAGATTTTCTACCACTCCATCTCCTGTAAGGTGTTCCAGGTGCCGTTTTAGACGGAATCTGGTTCAAAATGTAGGTTGCCGCTTCTAAGGCGTATCCCTAGAACGAATCGGGAAGTGATGAGTAACTCATCATCGATTCACCATATCTAGCAGAGTTCAATTCTTTCTCTCTGACACACCGTTTAGCTGCGGGGTGCCAGGTGCTGTAAGCTGAGAATGAATACCTTCTTCCTCAAGAAAGTCTTCGAACTCTCCAGACAAATCTCTCCCCTTCGATCTGATCGAAGAGTTTTGATCTATTTCTATGTCTGCTTCTCGACTAAAGCCTTAAACACCTTGAACATTTCAAAGGTTTCTGACTTATGTTGCATAAGATAGACATAACCAAAACGTGAGAAGTCATCGACGAAGGTTACGAAATACTCGAAGCCTCCTCGTGCCTGGATGTTAAATGGAGCACATGCATTAGTATGTACAAGTTCCAAAACATACATGGCTCTAAGACCTTTCGAAGAGAAAGGCCTCTTGGTCATCTTGCCCTCGAGATAGGATTCATAAGTGGGAAGAATTCCCACCTGTAGAGACTTCAAAGGATCATCCTTAGTCAATCTCTTAATCCTATCTAGGCCAATATGTCTAAGACGCAAGTGCCATAGATATGTGTCGTCAATCTCATCAACATGTGACCGTTTATGCTTCCTGAGTGAATCAGAATTCTTTGTCGCTCAAGCTCCTGATTTTCTCAAAACCATTCGAGTTACACACAACATGGTCATACGCCCCGCAATCTAAGATCCAGGGCGACACTTTGTTTGTCGTGTAACAAGCTTGGGTAACAAATATTCATGTTTGGTTGGCGTTTTTGGGCTTCCTTTTAAACCTCTTACAACCAGATGTCGAGGCTCTATGTTCAGTAACGTTGAGCTCTCCAGACCTCTTCATGTTCTTAGGGAGAAGGCCCTCGGCAGTCTGCAACTCTTTCATGAGCTCCGAGACAGTATAATCGAGCTTGTTCATGGAATAGTTCAGACGGAAGCCATTAAAAGAGTCAGAGAGAGTTTCCAAGATCATATCTATTTGTGTGTCTCTATTGATCTCTGATCCAAGAATCTCCATCTCATTCATATGATCCATGATCGCAAGCATGTGATCTGAACAGAAGTTTCTGGTTTCGTTCTACAGTTCAAGAAATTGCGGAAAGCTTGTTGCCTAGCCTGACGCCTATGACTTCCAAACATCTCAAGTACGTTGTACAACACATTGTACGTTGTATCGATGTGTCTATGAGACTGCTGCAACACATTGCTCATTGATGCTAGAATATAGCACCTTGCAATCTCATCGGATCTCATCCAAGAGTTATATGCATCCTTATATTCCTGACTCGATTCATAACTCGGAATAGGAGGACAGGGGACAGTGAGAACGTACTTGTGCTTTTCTATCATCAATACGATGTCGAGGTTACGTTTCAAGTCTACGTAATTCTCACCCTCGAGTTTGTTTGTACTTAAAATAGTTATATGTGGGGTATTTAAAAGACATTTGCTGAAACAAATAATAAAATAAATAAATTTAGTATGTGCTACAAATGCGAACTACATGATGCATGCAACAGTTCTAATATGGTTAGGAAAGCATGTAAGCAATTCATGATATTATGAACAATAATGATTAATTACTTTTCCGAGGGAAAACCGTAATTAATCGCCTTTCATAGTCGTGACACATCACTATTTAGTTCGAACCAACGAAGAAGTCACAACTTCTAGTTCTTACTAATTACCATAAACTTTGGTCACTTATTTTTTATGCAGAGCCTCGATAGAGGATTACTTTAAAACACAAGTCTAAGTGTGCAACCGACGTGTTGGCCTTTAATCAAGTCACATTTGACAACGGTTCACCGAGGGGAGACCCCGCATCATCGTTTCTCTTTAAGGCTTGGTTCGTAACAATTTGATTAACTTAATGCTTCCGAAGTACTCTCATTAAAGGGAGGGTCACGAGGGTGACTCTTAGTTCATCACACATTAAGTCAATTAAATTCACGTCGGGGACCGTGGGTTGCTTCAACGATAAACAACTCTCCCACTTAGTTTTCGGAAAAAATCATATTCTTTTAAAACAGTTTACAATTTATAACTCATTATTTAATTATAAACTATATGAACAATTCATGTTAATTTTGATGTTGGCGTTCTATCTTATATGACGTGTGACGTGCTATGCAATGAGATTAAATTAAATAAAGAATAAATAATTTAACTCATTGAATGACCTATTTCTAAAGACAACCCATAAAAATAGTTACATAGACTATTAAATCCTATTTAATTTTCTATGCTTTTCGGTCGAGGTGCTTGATGACGCGTCATTCGGTCGATCGGATTAACACCCACACGGTTCCATCGTGCGGCCAACTCCGATTTCCTCCCACTCAATTAGCACTCACACGTTTAATAACGTGCGGCCAAATTGAGTCTCTCGGTTTAGCTCTCACACGTTCAATAACGTGCGGCCAATACCGAGTCTCCTTCGTCCCTCGTCTTTACGTTGCCGGATTACAACAATTTTATATTTTACAACTTAAACGTCCTCGAAAATTGAGGCTCACAATTTAAAAGAAAAATAAAACAAACCCGGACGTAACCGAAAACAAAATCCTAAGGCCATATAAATAAGGATCCATCCATAAACAACCAATCACAATTTATAACATTCATAATGCAATAAAAAAATCATATCCAAAAACGCCAACAATCAACTAGCTAAAACAAATTTTAAAACTAGTTACAACTTAGATTTTAATGCCAATTATAGCTCTGATACCATTTGTTGGAAATTACTTAATGATTTAAGTATATTATTATTAAACATAACTAATTACGTGCAGAATTAATAATAAAAGCGATCTAGCATATTAAACTATTTAATATCTAACAATTTAATGGCATTAAAATCATCAGCATGTGAATTAACAATTTAATTCTAATCTATGAACATGTTAATTAACAATTAATTCTAAACATGTTATTTCAATAAAATTAAACACTCCAAACAATCATATAACGATTATATTAATTAAGAGTATTTAAGGTTATCGAAACTTACTTCGTCGAGTTATAAATAACTCGGTCGAGGAATTGAAAACGAGTTCGATGCAAAAATCTTCAAGCTTCTCCAATTCCGGGTTTGCAAGAGACTTCCTCGGCTCGTCAACACGGGCAGCGAAGGCGGCAAGGAGGCGCGGCCTTGGGGCTGGTCCGGGAAGCTGGCAGTAGATGGCGCGCGGTCCATGGCAGGCTTGGAACGGGCAGCAACGGCTGGACTCGACCGACGCAGAAGGCAGCGGCCCTAGGAGGCCCCGAAGCGGCTGGGAGGTGCAGGCGCCGCTGCGCTCAGGCGGAGGAGCAGCAGGGACGTCGGCAGCATCCTGGGCAGAGGCAGGCTCGGCAGGACAAAGGCGGCTGGCTGTTGGGACTCGCAGAGGCGCTGTCGGGCGCATTCAGATTGCAGGCAAAACTTCGGGACGACGCTGAGAGCTCATGGAAGCTCGGATCGGGATGTCGTTTTTTGTGTTGCGTCGGCAATGAACTTACTTAAATGGGTTCAAAAAGAGATCTGGGTTTCCAGACTCGGATTCGTCGAATTCATCGAATCTTTGGTTCGGAGGTAAGATTTCCAGAAAAATAAATCTCAATGAAAATAGACCAAACAACCACAAGTTGATTCAACGATAACACGAGAAGAATATGAGAAGATGAGTGTGGGTTCAAGATGAACGCACACGAGAAAACAAGAAACAGATTTTCATCTTCCCGGGTGATGAAATGGTCGGCCAAGAGGGAGAGAGAGAGCTGACCTTTCAGCTAAAAAAAATAATGATGAAGCCTTAACCTAGAGTTTACACAAACCATTTATTTATAGTCATTATTAATGGGCTCTCATGTGGGCTTTCGTTGAACCAATATTCAGCCTAAAACCATGTTAATGGTCCGACCCTTATGTCCTACTCGTCTCTCAATTTTGTTTCCCAAATTGCCTTGATTTAATTTCCGAATTCGACTTAATTTAGAACTCTCATCTATTTAATAACTTGTTATTAAATTGTTTCATGGTTATCGAATAACATAAAATGAGAAACGTTTTATTTTCTAATATTGTTATTATGAATTCTCAAGAAAATTATTATCACAATAATAAAGTTCTTTAATTCACAAAATCAATAATTAATGAATAACACATTATTCATTAATTCGCTTGGAAAATAAATTTCTCTATACAAATCACAATTTGTATTTTATGAGTAAATCAATTTATTGCGTTCAATTAATCTCTTCTAAATGTGCATCATTGAGACCTTATGGACCCACATGAACGAAGTTTGAGAATAAAGCACAGACTCAATAATTCACAAATTATTTCCGTTTGAAGTCACATAACATTTATGTACTCGATCCACGGTGTACTTTACCAAAATACCCTTCGTGTGTATCAGTAAGTCCGGGGAATGTAAAATTACTATTTTACACCTAGAGTTATTATTTCACTAACTCCTTTATTACCTGTGAATGAGAAAAACATAAAGTGAGATGTCAATATGTGTCACATATTTTAATCGCAATCGGACGATGCAGAAAATGATTTGTAGGAAAATTTCTGCCTTTTTCCAGTTCCCTCTGAAGACTGACGAGAAGTCATCTTTCTAGTAGGTGCGGTTCTTAGAATTTCAAAACTGGAGGCCCCTTTGTCATCATTGCTTGAATTCGGAGACAAAGTTTTTTTCATCGTTGGATTTGTGCAAGGGGAGAAGGTAAAGTTTATGGGTCAAATTTTCGAAACTGGTGTTATGGACGGCAGCGAAGAGAGAAGAAGACAAAGAAAAAAAATTTGCAGCGAGGAAAGATAAGAGAATAAAATGAAGACTCGGAAGTTTTAAACCAAACCTAGTGTTGAAGAAAGATTAGAAGATGAAGAGTTGAGATGAGAGTGGTTAGTCATATGACATGTCGAAGAAGAGAAGCACGTGAATAGTCATAAGTTGAAAAGAATGTTGGTGTAGTGCAGGAGGGAGAGGGAGAGAGAGAGAGAGAGAGACAGATAAGAGAAGTTAATTAACAGTTTAGGTAATTAATTAAGTTACTTAAATAATTGTAGAGAGATAATAATTATTTCAGACTTAAAAAGTGAATGTAAACACAGGACAAAATATTTATCTCTCTTGCCGAACTCCTATTTCAATCAGTGTTTTTTAAATATAGTTGGAAAAACAATCAAATTTAATTTTGTTGTTGAATTTTTTTTTAAGATTGCACCAATTGCTTTTTTTTATTGCTATTAACTCAATCCAATTTTTCGAACAGATCATATGGGTCCTCCGAGATTTGTTGGCAAAGTTAATTAGCTAACATGTTTGGCATTGATCTGAATGAATGGAAAAGGCTCTATACCATCATCGCTAACAACTAGTGCTACATATTATATATCACAAAAATTACTATAATATAAAACTTTATTCAGATACATGTAAGCACGGGTGACTCTTTACTAATTCCACGTTTGTGTGATTAAGCGGATGTCTATGAAGTTAATCCGCTCAATGAAGAAAAGATTAAAAAAAGTGATTTAATAAGTGGTACATTGTTCCATATTTATTTGAAAAAGTATTTAAAATGTCATTTTTATATTATTATTTTCATAGTTTACCACTAAAATAATAGTTGAAAATACTATTTACTTTTTAATTTTTTTTAACATTTTCAGCCTTCTTCTTCTTTTGTTCTCTCGATTTATTAAAACACATAAAAATAAAAAAAAATAAAAAACAATTATTAAGTGAAAAAAAAAAGACGGGTTTGAAACTGATTATTGAACAATCAATTTTATTTTATTTAATAAATTGGGAGAAAAATAAAACTGAAAGTATTAAAAGAATTAATTTTAAGAGTAAATCGTTGTGGAAAATTGGAAAAAAAAATTAAGTTTAGTTGAAAAAAACATTGGTGAATCTTATATTTTGAACAATTTCTTCACATACATTACTTTTATGCGTCGGTTTGTCATTTTATATGCGAGTCTTATATTTTTAAGATGACATAAATTATAATTTTATGTCCTTAATCGTAGATGTCCTTAATCGAGTGTTGTATTTTTAAGATGACAAAATTATATTTTTAACCGAGAGGGTCCCCCAGTGTCCGAAATATTATCTACTAATCCATATTCATGTTCTTAATATGCATGTTTCCAAACTCGCTTAAGGGCTCAAAAATCTCACTAAGAAAAAAATAATATGGTAAAATTTATATTTTCCAGACTAAACAAATAAAATACTTAGAAATGCTTCAGAAAAATTGCAACTTACAATTTAAGAGTTCAAATAACAAATAGAAGAGGGTTGTAAGGATATAAATATCAGTTAGTCCAATTTAAGGTTTAAATGGTGGGCGAAATTTGATGAATTTTTGGAGTTTATTGGTCATTTTTTTACTTATATAAGCGTTTCATCATTTTATACCTACGAAATTCGTCGGAATTTCATGAGAATCTTATTATTGGATTTCCACATGTTTCGTTTGTATTTAATTATAAAACAATATTTTTTTTCCAAAAATTTCATTGGAAATTTCATATTGAATTTCCATTTAAAGAAATTTTGTCCGGTCATTCAAGGTATATTCATTAGAGATTTTTATTTTTTCAGATTGTTTACTTTTGTTAAAAAATTGTGTTCTAGATATAAAGTGATTTTTTTGAATTTTTTAGGACAGAAACGTTAATTGATGTTTAAATTATTTAATTCTTGATTATGGTATTTAACCTCTTTAGTTGAATACGTAGTTCATTCAGATTTTGATTTTTGTGGAGATTGTTTATGAAATAAAAGCGGTTAGAAAATGATTTTTTTGGATATGTTGTATTTGTTTTAATTTTTTTTATCATAAAAAACATTAAATTTTTATTAAATCTTTTAACCTTTAATTAAGTTATTTAATCTTTATAGTTGAATGGTGTAATTCATGCATATATATTTGGAGATTGTTTCTTAAATATAGTTGTAATTTTTCCGGATTTTTTTTAGAAAAAAAAATGTGAATTTATGTGTAAATCATTTATGATTAGATAATGTTCGTAAGTTAAAATGTCGAGTTCATGAAATTTGTTATATTTTTGTAAAATATTTACTGAAATAGAAGTTAGAAATTGTATTTTAAATATTAAGAGTGTTTTTCAAATTTATTTGAAATTCGAAAATCCTAATTTATGTTTTAGTTTGTTTATACTTTGATAAAATTTGTTATTTTTTCGCATTAAAAATTTTCAGCAGTCACATTGTCGCTTTAAATATTATTGATATTTGTTGAATTTGGTACTGTTGTTTTAAAACTTTTTGTTGTATAAACTTTTTATCTGTATGAACTTTTTCGGCATTTGACCATTGGATGCTTAGAATTAATTTTTGAAGCTAATTAATTACATGTATAATAGATTGTGAATTAAAGTTTCAAGTCCGTGAAAGAAAACATAAATAAAAATATATAAATAATTCTAAAGAACAGAGAACAAATGAATCGGTAAGTTTTATAGAAACAGTTTAAATTAATAATTTATAAATTCGCTGAGATTCAATTCGTCTCACAATAAAGAATTATTAGTTAATAATTAGTACAGATCGCACATACATAACAGTCAAACTGATTTTTTAATTCACACACTGCAAAGTAGACACGTCTAAGACGCTGAGACGGAGTACTTCTCTCTCTCTCACACACAATTTATATATCTATAAATCTATATATACAAATGTGTGTGTGTGTATCTCTCTCGTAGGCAATCAAACAGACAAAATCCACAATGGCTAAGCCACTACTCATCTTCTTCTTCCTCGCGGCAGTGATCCTGTGCGGTCACTCCCATGGGCGATCGATCTCCGCCGACGACGGAGATCTCGTCTCCGACGGCGTCCACATCCGCCGGAACGAGCCGTTCCTCGGCCTGAGACTCAATCCTTTCGCGGAGGCGACGGAAGAATCTTGTGAGCAGTCGTATGGTTTCTTACCGTGCACCACCACCGTACTTGGAAACATTTTCCTGATCCTGGTTTACGGATACCTCATGTTCTTGGCCGCGACTTATCTCTCTGGTGGAAGCGAGCTTTTGCTAGAGATTCTCGGCCCTGGAATCGTCGGAGGTCTTTTTCTTCCTGCTCTCGGTGCTCTTCCTGACGCCATGCTCATTCTCGGTATTGATCTCTCTTTCTCACTCTTGATCTGTTGATCCGTTTTAAATTTGTCTAGATTTTTTGGTTGTTCGTGTGGTTCTGTTTGGATATAGAGAAATGTGAAGGATCAGATAAATTAGGGATTTGATTTTGATTGTCTCGAAGTCAAAATTGAGGGGCTGGTAGATGTCTCACTTCAGTTCAAACTTCAAACTGATCAAACATTTCGAATCTTGAAAAGAAAAGAAAAATATACCTAGTTAAATTACGGAGTAGGGGAATTCGCTTTTACGAAAACAAAATAGAAAACCATATATGGTTTCTTTCAATCCCTAAAGAGATTTTAAGGGTCCTGCTACTTTTCTAGATACCTTGTCGATAGTGTTTATCTTTTTTTCTTTTTGTTCTCTATTACTTTCTGTGCATCGAATTTTCCACTTGGCTAGTATGTGTCTTTTTCTCTATGGTCTACAATTTTGCTCACCGGTTTCGATGTCCTATAAACTGGAAACAATGGGAAAAATAGCGTTCTTTATCACCAGTAATAATACTACCATCAGCAAGTATATCACTTTAGTTTTGTAATTTGACTGGTTCTACTGACTGGTCGAATTAGAGGCAGATAAAATGTTCTCAGTTGTTAGCGTGTAAGGTTTAATTAATATTTTCTTTTCGTATTGGGCAAAGCTGAAAAAAAAAATGAAAAAAAAAATTATAAAAAGTGAGTGACCCAGTCATATATGGACTGTCTAGTTTGAAAATCAACGTACATTTAAGTACTCTAAATTGTATTAAAGTGTGGTATCCATTTCCAGAAGTATTGTTTGTATGAGTAGGATTTAAGCCTCAACTCTCCAATATTTTTAAATAAATTGTTTCTCGGGACCCGGTCTTTGTGGAGTACGATATAGTTTTTTAATTGTTGTCGACTTGAGGAAATGAACTTGATTTTTAAATCAGCTTCTTACTTAATACTTGTATACAAACGGTAGTTTTCATTTTTCAGCTTATTAGGCTCCTTCTGTAATAAAATCTAATTATCCATCAAGGTGTACAATGTATTCTAGCAATCAGATTCCTCAAAAGAAAATCCTTCTGTGTGTTTTGTTGTTGTTCTTTAGTTTCCGGACTTTCTGGGACCTCGGAAACTGCACAAAGCCAGGTCTCTGTTGGAATGGGATTGCTTGCTGGGTCAACTGTTATGCTTCTTACGGTTATATGGGGGACCTGTGTTCTTGTCGGCAAGTGTGATATTGAAGATTCAGTCGCGAAAGACGGGAGAGATACAAAAGGACTTAGCTTGACTGGTACTATGTCTTTCTTACTCGAAGTCTTGATATGCAACATTGTTTCTTAGTTGAAGAATGATTGGAACCCGCAAATTCGCTAATGCAGGTTCTGGAGTTAGTACCGATATTTGGACTAGCTATGCTGCGAGAATCATGGCTATATCTGTTCTCCCGTTTGTTATTGTTCAATTTCCACAACTTCTCAATTCGACCTCGGGAAGACATTTAGCTGTCCTTATTGCTCTCGCTGTCTCAGTGTCATTGTTCGTTTCTTATTGTTTATATCAGGTGCGTACAAACCGAGTCTTCCATTTCATTAGGGGAAGTTTAGCTTCCGAACATTGTTTTCTTTTTTATATCGCCTTGTTGAGAATGCAATTAAGAAGTTAGTTGGTTCAATGTGGACTTGATCTGTATTTAATTCTCTGAACAGGTGTTTCAGCCCTGGATACAGAAAAGACGGTTGGCTTTTGCCAAGCATAAGCACGTTATATCCGGAATCTTGAAACATTTTCATATGCACGGATTGGGAAAGCTCCTTGATGACGATGGTGAACCCAACAGAGAAATCATTGAAAAGTAAGCTTTTTTAACGTATACTTCTATTTTAAACAATGAATTCTTTTGTTTGCAGCTAATGATGAAAGTATTGGGTTCGTAATGGGTTTAAATCACAAATGTGTCAGGTTGTTTCACAAGGTCGATGAGAACGGTGACGGGCATTTATCTGCTGCTGAATTGAAAGCACTAATAATTGGAATTCAGTTTGAGAATATAGACTTTGACAAGGACGATGCAGTGACCAAAGTAATAAGCGATTTTGACACGACTAGCGATGGTAATGTCGACGTCCCTGAATTCGTGGCTGGAATCACCAAATGGCTCAACGAAGCCAAAACCACTGGAGGTTTCTCTGCCGAGCCTGGCAACCGAACCTCGAAATTCATAACAAATTACCACAGAGTAAGCTGAAACTAACTGATATATTTGGATTAACTGAAATAGGAAACAGTTCTCGATAACAGTCATTCGAGAGGTTCGTGATCTTCTAGTCCTAGAGACGCTTATTCCTAGACTCTCTACAATGTCCATACATTTTTTCTGCTACTACTACTTATTTATAACAAATATTAAGCCAAGTACGCCACCAAAAGATCAAAAATTGGGTAGCCGATTTTTCGCTAATGTTTTGTAAATAACCAAAACTATCTGTCGTTAAATCTGTGAGGTTATGTTAATTGTTTGCCCTTTAATTTAACCAACTTCAACATTTTATATATTTAACCCCTAAAACAAACTACAAAATACTATCCTCTATACTCAAGTTCATAAGAAAAGCTTACTTTGGTTCATGGCCGATACTTTTAACTAGTAACTTTTTTTCTTAAAGACTTTGGCTCTTCCGTTGCGCAGAGAACGAAGCAAGAGCACGATCTTCTGGGCGCGGATGAACAAGGCGAAGAGGGTGAAGAAGGCACTGGAAGCTCGAAATGGGTGACTATCAAAGCGGTGATTTATCTGATCATCGGAGCAGCAATTGCCGCCGCGTTTGCAGACCCTCTCGTGGATGCCGTTGACAACTTTTCAACTGCTACAAGCATTCCCACGTTCTTCATCTCCTTCATCGCTCTTCCTATCGCCACTAACTCCAGCGAAGCCGTGTCCGCTATCATCTTCGCTACGAGGAAGAAGATTAGAACTTCCTCCCTAACCTTCTCTGAGGTTTGTGTCTTTCTTTTGTTCACAGTTAGATTGCTGTCTGTACATAAATTTACAAATTATGCTCCCTAAACTAATCATCGAATATCCTTTCTAAAGCAAATGATTTATAGACAACTTAAATATATTTTCAGAAAATTCAAAATAACTTGTTTCTATTTTTTTAGACCATTAAAACCAAATCGTTCCCTGAAAATCCAAAATTGACTTAAATAAGTTTTTAAGACCACAATATAATTTAAATAAATATTTTATGAAATAAACAAGCTTCTTAAGTTTTATAATATGTTTAAAACTTTAAGCCGAGTTTAAGTCTATACTTATTAGGGAGGGACTAGAATGCTACGAACCCAATAGTTAATAGAAGTATATTGCTCCAAAAATCGATCTAAGGACTGAGATCCCAGTTGCAAAACATTTCACGGATTATGTGTAAAAAATCCCATAAATATAAAAAAATATGTTGTGTGGTAATGCAGTTGTACGGGGCTGTAACGATGAACAACGTGCTTTGCCTGTCGGTTTTCTTGGCGCTTGTGTATGGAAGAGGCTTAGCATGGGACTTCTCATCCGAGGTGCTCGTCATTCTGATAGTTTGCATAGTCATGGGTCTTCTCGGAAGCTTCCGCACCACTTTCCCGCTTTGGACGACTTCCATTGCCTTCCTTCTTTATCCGTTCTCACTCGCTCTTGTCTACGTTCTTGATTACTACTTTGGCTGGTCGTAGATGACTGTGAGACTTAGCGTTCTGTTCATTTCCCTCCTAGAGGCTTTCTTTGCGTGATCACCGTGTATTTAAATACTACCGCTCGATGAACTTGACTGCTTTCATTGCTCGTCTGTTTTATTTTTTGGATTTTGACCGCCTGCCATGACTGTTCATGCTCTGTGACTTATGGTCGGCTAAACGAAAGCATAAGAAAATATCATTTTTGGGTATCAGAGATGGAGATTCCCTTTGGATATTTTTCAGGTGAAACAAACAACTCACAGAACTCTGTCAAGAAGATTCATTTTTCGCCTTGTGCATCTACACTGGTTGTTCTTCGTGTTTAGAGACCATTGCGAGTTCGAAATCAGAATTTATTGTTTGATCTTTGCAAATGAATACGCCTAAAGCTTAGATATACTTGATAATCTCAACTGCAAACTTCCCTTTCTTCGTGGGACTAATTTCTCCAATCTGAAACAACCACAAATTAAGAGCATGATAATTCGTTCTTTAAGAACTTTTTTTCCTTTTCGAATTTATGTGCTAGTGTGAGGATTATCAACATCAATATAAAAATCAAATTATCAATTTAAAAGAAAAGACCATTATTTCTTATTTAAAGAAGCTCACCTTGAGTTTTCCTTTACCGCGGACCGAAACGACATCACCGGTCTTGAGTGTGGTTCCGTTTTTATAGATAGGGCTCCAGTTCACGCGTACATCTCCGTCGCTGTGCACAGATTCATATTTCTTAATTAATTCTACTACAAAAATATAACGACTCCATTTAAATAAAAAAATATGAAATTTTTTTGTTAAAAATAACCATGGACAGACCTGATTAAGGCGACCAATTTGGAGCGTGATATTTTAAATCCTGCGCTTGCTACAGCATCGACACGTAACGATGCTTCTACGGTGTTAAATGACTTTGTGCTACAAACATAAACCAAAATAATATAATTAGCGAGGAATAATAAAAGAGTGATCAATACTTTTTTGGAAGTTTTAAACCTCGGAGGCTCGTATTCAATAGCTTCCAATGGTATCTTTGTTATAGTCACCGGAACTCTACCCACCTGCATTAACAATTTTAATATGGATAGAAAAATTATTAGTTTATTTATTGAGAGCAAGAACATAGATCATTTAACTAATGAGGTAAAAAAACCTTGTCAAGTGCTGCTTTCAGGAAATCAACGAGTTCGGGGTCGATTATAACTTGCGCTCCATTCTCTCCCTTCTCTCCCTTGAACCAGAAATAATACATGAAAACTTGATCGAATGAAATCAAAGATACACAACATACATTTCGACAAGAAGAAAAAAAATGATTCTATCTTTTCCAATAATTGGAAATCGGAAATGCAATTGAGTTAAAGTTTACTAAGCTCTGAATATAGGCATAAAATTAAAAGTACAAAAGTAAACATACCTGCAACAATATATCTCCGAGCCTGTCCCTGGAAATCCCTGTACCGAGAATCGAACCAAGGAAGTCTCCGTGTGAGCAAGATTGAAACGTAAAGTTCCCCGTGATACTGCAAGAATCACCAAAAATTGTTTTTTGAATTCCGTAAATAAAATTAAATGAACATGAAATAAAAGTATTACCTCAATGCAGCCACAACATCGGGGTCACTTGTAAGTACGTCGGGATGTCCGACAGAAATCCGGCACCGCTCAGCCTTTCAAATTAAAGCTATCGATCAGCTTAATGTCCTCTAAATTGACGACATTTTAGATATATACTTAGGCCTTAAATCATAGGAATAAATTAAATAAATAAAAGATAGTAATGAACCTGTGGATATCCTCCTTGAGCGACAGCTTCAAGGTCAGCCAGCTTTTCCAAAGCGAGCATCGACTCTTTCATCACCGGAGGCGTGAGGAAATTTGAATGCAAAACTTCTCTTCTCATTGATGCTCGTTTTGCCTTGCGAAACAAACCATGGGAGTTTTTAAAATCCTTTCAATGGTTTAAAACATTTCTTACTATCTATATGTGTGTATGTGTATATATATATATAGAGTACCATTTCGAGAATGCGCTTCACTTCTTCGACCGTGCTTTTATCCGCAACGCCGTTGAGAACGACGTCGATGTCCCCTTTCACGGCTTGTGCCAGCTGGCACATTCCTGAAGAAGCTACCCGTAAATGTTTAAAAACCTGACTTTGGCATTTTACCAAACACCAAGCGTTGGTTGCTTCTTCTTCTTTTTTTCTTGTCACTTTTGGTTCTAAATATACTTGCTTTGCCGTTAATTAATGTCTTTTCTTGTTTAGAATGAAGAAAAATACTCTAGTGAGATTGTGCAGAAATGATGGTCGAAGTGAACACCTGAGGAAGCATGAAGAGGAGTTGGGAGATTTGGAGAAGCATAGGTATGGCGACAGAAATTTAGGTTTTTGTTGACGGAATGATGGGACTTCGACAAAACGAAACCGCGACAAGCTCTTCCTAAAGTTGTCGAAAGTCCGAAGCTTTTGGCAGCCATGGATTGGCTCTTCTCTTTCTATCTCAGACCATGGATTAACTTGCTTTGAGTTGAGAGGTCAATGATTCTTTTTTAATATATTGCATTGAGACCCCTCTTTAATTTTCGAAACCTAAAACTAAACTCTTTCGTTCAAAAATAATAACTGGACCATCTCCCACCAAATACTAAATTTGGTATTAATATGTTATACCAAATTTGGTGTAATTATACATCATTTTCGCTCCAACGACACTAAATTTTAGTCTAAAAAAATATTATATTTTTATATTTTTCAATATTATATTATATTAGTTTCATATTAATTTTGTTATGTAAATATTAATTTTATCAAACATCAATTTATTTTTATATGTCAACAATATTAAATTACTTTATATTTATATTTATATAATATTACAATATTAAAATATAAAATTAACTAATAAAATAAATATTATTTTGGATAATCTTAGTAAACAAAGACCATTACATTTCGTAAGTAAATATAAATATTTTTAATAAAATAAAATAAAAATGCACATGTAAACAATAAAAAATAGTGATAAATAAGTACTTGTTATATGATGTACCTAGTAAACTTACTTAGAGTTCTTCGTAAGTTTAATTTTTATTAAAAATTATATTTTTGTAAATATTAAAATAATTGATATGATAGTATTATGCTAAATTAATATTATGTATTTTATTAATATTATATTATTTATTTTCTTTTTAATTGATAATATATATTTTTGTAATAAATTATTTAAATTAAGGTTTATAATACTAAATTTGGTATTAATATGTTATACCAAAATTTATACATCTTGCTCCAATCTATAACACTTAATTCTATACCAAAAAAATTATTATACTTTTAATATTATTTTATATTAATTTTATATTAACCATGTTATGCCAATATTAATTTCTACTAAACATTAGTTTACTTTTATATGTCAACATTAACTTAATATATGTTTATATTAAATATTATGTTAATATTACATTATTAAAATATAAAATTAGCTAATAAAATAAATATTATTAAGATAACAAAAATATTACATAAACATTACATTTTGTAGGTAACTTAGATATTTATAATAAGATAAAATTAAAATACACATGTAAACAATAAAATAATATTAATACTCGTTGTTTGTATATGTTATATAGTAAAAGGAAACTTAACAATCGGAAATTAAATGAAAAGTAAAAGGTAGCAGCCAAGATATATTTATAAACAAATCACGTAGAGAGAGAGAGAGGAATTTTTTACAACGGTATTAGAGCTAATGAAATTTACTATTGCAGGAAAGGATGACATGTGGAAAAGAGTGGTCCTGCAGGAGAGTTGGAATTGCACACTCGAGTCGCAAAACGACATTGCCTTGCTCTTCAGACGTAGCTGAAGGTTGTTGTTTTTCTACCTTCCAACATATAGCGTATGTTGTAGGTTTAGTTTTTATTGTATGGAATTCTTTTTAAGTTTAATTTTTATTTAAGATTGTATTTGTATAATTATTAAAATAATAGATATGATAGTATTGTGGTAAATTAATGTTATGTATTTTTTATCAATATCATATTATTATTATTAATAATATGTATTTTTTGGTGAGTTTGTAATTACAAATAATTTAAACTTAAATTTAAGTGACGAATAATTTAATCTCAAGGCTGATAAGATATTATTGAACTCTAAATTTGAGTTAAAATTTAAAATGAATTGAACACTTTAATTATTTCAATCTCATCTCATCTCAAATTTCTTTGACCTAATTATGTCAATCTCAACTCAAATTAAAAATGAGTAAAAAATTGTCTTACACCTCACTATAGATAACGGCATGCGAAAATTGATGGAAGGAATGACTTCCTTCCTTCCATTTGCAAAAAAGAGTAACAAAAATTGCGTATTCAGTGAGTGCGAAAGTGGCATAAAAGCGTTTGACAGTTATCAACGGTGATGTCATGTAAACATAAAGTTTACATAGATCCTTTTGTACCGTTAGCAACATAAGTGTACTAAGTTTCTCTCTATAGAAAGTGCTCCTAGTGAGTTTTGTCCGAGTTTACGATTGAGTTTGATCAAGTTCCGTTCCCAAGTCCTTCTAGTTCAAATTCTGTTTCTCTCGTCCACCTTTCCAGTCGTCCCGAGTTGCCGATAGAGTCCATTTTAACTCAAGTTTTGCTCGTCCTCTCTCTTTTTCAGTCATACATTTTCCCATCTATTTTTATTGCTTCTGTCTCATCTATTTCCATCCTTCCTTTGTGTTCCTTGGGAAACACTTGAGTGGTGAGTTCTCTCAAAACTATGAGCGGGGAAACAAAGGGAAAATCCATGGAAGATCATTTCTCGGATGATGAGGATGCGGATTTGATAGTCCAAACTTCTTCCTTCTAAGCCAATAAACTTTCTCACTCTGAATGAAAGGACACCGACAGGGAGTGATAGCATACTTCTCTCATGGGAGGTCGTCTCCTCTCTGAATCAACCTTTGGTACCAATAGATTGAAAGAAGTTTTTTTTTTACAGCATTTATGCCCACAAAGGAGATTTTTTGATATTAAATACTCTTGCATTTGTTTTGCTTTGAAATTAAATAAAGATTGAATATCCATTCTTATTTAAGATTGTGTTTATGCATTAATGTCTACGCTTTGAAACTGTCATCAACGAAAGAAGTGCTAAGTACAGACTTGACAAGATACCTTCTTATGACTAGTTTAAATAATAGTTCGCAATCTAAAGATCGATTGGGCAATCGATTCTAAGTAATGATTGTTAGAATGAATTAAGCGATATCTTATCTTGTAATATGGAGAGTTGTGACTCTGTAATTCATTCTTGATATCTTAATGAAGATATTGAACAAGACCTGTGAAGTTTTGAAGTTCGAGATAAAACCGTTTAATCACTCGAAACCTCAAACTCACATACGAGGGGTATTTTAGTAATTACCTAAATCATGAAGTGAGTACATATCTTCTTGTAACACTTTATGACATTTGATTTGTCAGTGGGAAATGGCTAAATGAAGTTTCATTGACCCGACGGTTGGTGTCATAATACTGTTCGTTGAAATATGTGATTCACAGATATGGAATTTGTGTTGAAACAATGCTAAGGCATTAATATCACACCGTGCTCTGTTATGAGAGTGTGAGCGAATAAACCAGGCCTGGTATTCATCGAATAAAGAGTTCTTTGAAATAAAACATGTGACATGTTGAGACATCTCACTTTATGTTTTTCTCGTTCACAAATAACAGAGGATTTGGTGAAATAATAACTCAGGGGTAAAACGGTAATTTTACATTCCTCTGAGTTAGTGATACACACAAAGGGTAATATCGTAAAATACACCGTGGACCATGTGAAGAATAGTTTTATCACATCAAACGGAAATATAAACGCATATGAACTTAGAGATGTTCAATATTGGTCCTTTAGTGGAATCGACTAATATTAAGAATTAAAAGTCGGAAAAAGTTTGTGAACTTTTGCGTCCGATCTTTATTCTAAAGCTTCGTTCATGTGGGTCCATAAGGAGCCAATGATATATTATTGGATGAGATATTAGTGAACAAGAAAAGATCGATTTTCTTATTAAACGTAAATTGTGATTTACGATAAGAAAATTATTTTCTAAGTAATTAAATAAATAATTGGTTAATTATTATTACATTTATTTAACGAATCATATTATGTTATTATATTGATAATAATGTAATTTGATAATTCAAATAAATAAAAGATGAAAATAAATATTTTCTCGTTTCGTACTTCATTGTTTAGTATGAAAATAATTAAAGACTTGTCATTAAATAAATGAGATGTTCTAAATTAATTAAATATTATTTTAGAAATAAATCGAAAATATTTGGGAGATAAATTACACAATGTGGCCGGCCACTTATAGATGATAAGTGAGTTGGAAAATATTTAAATGAATTATTGGGTTTAAGTTTGATTAATGGGTCATTAATTGTTTTTGACATAACCTAAGCTCATTCTCCCTAAAATAAAAGGAACTCTTCTCTCTCTCTTTTGACCTAATTTCACACGGCCAAAAACCTCTCTCCCCTCTTCCCTCTTGGCCGACTATTTGCTCTCTCCCAAGGAAAAATACTTGGCCAAAATCCCAAAGAGAATTGAGAGAGCAAATTCGTTGAGTTTTTCCTATTATTCCTTCTTCTCTTGTTCCCACGAAAGAGCCCACCCTCTTTGTCTCATAAAATCCCTTGAGTATTATCATTGACTCAACTTGTGGTTGTTTGAGTGATTTTTCCTCCCACAGGGCCGGCCATTTTTGGAGCAACGGAGGCTCGACGATTTTGAGGATTTCCTTGACGCGCGTGGTGTAGAGGATCGGCCGAATCTTTGGACGCATCCCGAGACTCGTCTTCGCAGATCCGAACCCTATGTAAGTGTCCCTCAAACGAATTGGATCTGAATGATATGATATTTTAGAATGATTATATGTATTTGGATTATTCGTTTGCATGCTTTGATAAATTTATTGATATGATTATAAATTTGTTGACATGTTAAGTTAGATTTAATGATATGGTTATCGAATATGTTTTAAGATGTTTCAACATGTTAAATTGAATTATGAATTTCCGCCATATAATGATATGTTTCATAATTAAATTAGGTTAATTGTTAACTAAATTCCAACAAATGGTATCCAGCTACTTTAAAACAACGTAATAAAGAAATCATAATAGCATGTGAAATACCCATTTCTCCAACGAAAAAACAAGCGAAGGATCAAACCCCATTACACTCCCAATTGGTTATCCCCACTCCTTCGAAAAAGACCTCATTTACCTACAAGGCTCATCAAGAGACAATGCCAAAAACTTCATCCGTTGGGCCCATCTCTCCAAAACAGGAAAATTTAGAAGCCCAAATTTTCAAAAAAAAAAAAGCTTTGAATGATTCAGCTCCCTAGGTATGGTATCCTTCAAAAGCCACAATAGGATACGAACTTAAGGAGCTCACTAAGAGATTTATCTCTACCTTTGAGCCTGGTCTGTACAACGTCGGTCCATTAAGGACAAAGAAGTCGACTATGAAAGCTTCTCAAAAACCCAGATTTCCGTGCAACAAAATCAAGAACCTAAGCCAAGGCAAACACGACAGCAACGACACAAAGGCAAGCAATATCATCACCAACATATTCACGATTGAGGAGGCATGTCAAACCATGCCCCAAACCCTCCAATGCAAGTCGTCTCTTGGAACTTCCGTGGTCTCAACCGAGACTTGGCTCGTGATGTTGTCCGAGGGCTCGTGAAAAGACGTAACCCGGACATGTTACTTCTTTTAGAAACAAAACTCAACCTAGAAAAATGAACACTCTTAGAGCTCAACTTGGTTTTTGGGGAGGCGAAGCTGCTCCTTCGGTTGGAACTGCAGGAGGCATATGTCTCTGGTGGAAAAAAGGAATCATCATAGAAATTTGAAGCCTCAACAAAAATCTTATATGAGACAACATTCGAGGTAAAAATAGGGAGCAAGATTGGGACTTCTTTGGTACATATGGGTCCCCCTACGAGTCTGATAACCTTCCTTTTTGGAATCAGCTAGACATCTTATCTAATTCGGTGAGAAGACCCCGGCTCCTAATGGGAGATCTTAACCTTATTCTTCATCAACGACATAAATCGAGAGGCACTCCAGTTTCTTTGGCCAAAGGAATTTAATGGAATTTCTGCTTATCTCTGGAGGGATCAAGATAACTCCTCGATCGGGTCATTTCACCTGGTCTAATAAAAAGGTTTTTCGCAGAGATGCCCACAAGAAGTATATTTATTTAAATATTGATGTAATATATAAATCTTTCATTCTTTATTGTAATTTGCGGATTAAATTAATAAAAGTTGAAACGTTCATTCATCCATTTTTTGATTGTTTGAAGATTTATAATATTAAATAGTCTATAGTCATTAATCAAACCTAACAATATATGAAGAGACAAATGTAGATTTGCATTAACAAACTTTTCATGGTTTGGTTAAAACGATATATTCACAATCTAAAGATCAATAGACTATTATTCTCTGTATGATTGTGGGAAGAATCTATGATGTTTGGTTAAGAGACATAGAGAGTTAGGAACTCTATAATTCTGTCTCAAGGTCACTATATATGAATTGCATTATGCGTACCTAAATCCTGAAATGAGACATGTCATTTCATAGCTTCAATATTTTCATTTTAGAAAGTCAAATTCTAAGTCCACTAAGTAATCTAGACTAGACCAATTGGTGAGATATTAAGTTATGAAGATGCCATGAACCAGCTTGGTGAAGTTCTCATAGATATGGAATTCATGTACAAGATTGCTGAAATGCAATGCATATCACCTCATGGTTTATTACTTGGATTGTGAATAAATGAACCACGTGGTATCCAAAATTAAGTGGTGGCTTTATTTGGATGAAAAAATGTGACTTGTTAGCTCCTCATCAATACATTGTTTCTAACTTATTCACAAGTAACAAATGAGTTGAGGAAATAACAACTAGAAGGGTAAAATGGTAATTTTATAAATCTCATCTAGTTGATGATATTCATGAAAGGTAAACATAGATAACATTCAATGAATCCGCTTAATATAATTAAGTTAAATTTGAGTAGAAAATAAATTCATTTGAACCGAGAGATTAACAGTGTCAACTCTTTAGTGGAGTCAGTTGACATTAAGCTAATACTCGGAAAAGGTTTGTGAACTTTTGAGTCCGAGTATAGTATCTCAAGCTTTGTTCATTTGGATCCATAAGGTCACTATTACAGGTCATTAGAGTAGGATTGTTAAATTAGAAGTTAAGTCAAAACAATTTCAAGTGTTGAACTAGACATTTTAAAGAATATTTTTGTCCCGTGGACATAAAATGATGTGAATGTCAAAATAAGATTCTGAATATTTTCATATGATGGAAATATAAATTAATTTCTAAAGCCAAGAAGTCGTTTGAGGCATTATGAAATTAATTTCATTATTTGTGCAATATTAATTCTACAATGGATATTTTAAGAATTGTCTTAAAAGAAATAAGGAAGCATCTAGATGCCCTTCCTAGTGTAGAGTTCGGCACACATCACGTAAGAGGAGAGAATTTTTTGTCCTTAATTATAAGGATAATTACCCTAAAAGAAATGAGGAAATGAATTTCCTTAAGAAGGAAATAAATAAGCTAAGTAGGGAAACAAATTTTCCTTCACTCTTGCTAGGGATGGCAGGCCATGTAAAAGGGAGAAGAAGGTAGAAAATCAAATATTGTGTCATGAGTGCACAATTGAAAAGGGTTATTACCTTTCTTGATTTTCCTTCTTCTATAAATAGAGCCTCAAATAGAGATGTGATAAAAAGCATTCTTGCTCTTCTCCTCTCTCTCTTGGCTGACCCCCTCTCTCTCTCTAGAAAATCCTTTTTATTTTGGGACCTAAGTCCTCATTAGACTTAGGCTAAATTAGCTATTTAGCTCATAGACTTGTTCTTGAGTTATTGTGTTTAATTATGCCCACACACAAATCCTTCTAAACCTCTAAAGACTCATGTAATAGAAACATTAGGTTTCTCGAGTTCACGTTTAGGTGTGAAGGTAACGAGCAAGAGAAGATCAACCTTTCTCAAGATTCCTCTAAATTAAAGGTACAAGAAATATTAGTATTCATGCAGTATAAATAATGTTTTGAATTGATATATGTTCATGCACTTTGTCTAAATTAGTTAAATTGTTTTACTTGTAAAGAAATTTTATATTCCGTCATTAATATGATTAATGATAATTTTTCTTAACCCTAGACCTATTCCAACAAATGGTATCAAAAATATGGTCAAAGTATAAGCATGTACATGTTATTTAAAATCATTATAAGAAAATTGTTTTCAAAAATTTGATTGAATAATGGTTTTTCAAAGACTAGATCTTACACAATTTTAATTTTTTGGTACGAATTCTAAAATTAAATTTTCGTTGATTTTCCACTTTTTAAATATGCTATATAAATATATTAAACCGTTTTTAATAATTTTATGTTTAGCATACTCGAAATCAATTTTTTTCACTTTTAGTTTAAATTAGTTATTGAATATTTTATAGAATATTGTTTGTTTTATTTTGTGTAAATTATTAACATGTCACTATAACACACGGTTGAAATCAAAACATACAAATAAAATGTTTCAATAAATCACTTTCTCAAAACGCCTAGATCCGATGTACTTTTTAATTGTTTTTCAATTTCTGGACAAGTTGTTATGGCTCCGTAAAACGGGCTTAACTCTTTGCTCAAAACTTGAAAATTAGTGGTTCTTGAACCAAATTAAAGGTACGGAAATTAACTATCTAATTCAATTGGTTTCAGCTCAATCGGATACCGGATGTGTCATTTATGATCATTTAAGTCCGAGATATATGGCAGTCCGCGAGTCCATGATTTTGAATCCGATTTGCGACCCCTAGCTTCTTTCCCTCTTCTTCATGCTTTTGTGGCTTTCCGACGTTCACACACTCAATCACCATGAAGATGCATTGAAGGAATATGTCATGAAGATGAAAAAATTAGTTTTAGTAAATTTTGAATCTCAAAAACTTTCAAGTGCAAAAGTGATGATTTATTAATCTCACACACTTTTCTTAGGAAAAATAAAATTAATAGACAAAAAAAGATCTGAGTATGTTACTTGTGCCTTAGTGCATTAACACTGCTCTCCCTCACAAATATCGATTTTTAGGGTTCTTTTTTCTAGTGATCCACTCTATCTCTCTTTACTCATGGAAACGTGTTTCCAAGCGTACAAGAGAAGATGTGCCTTATTTCAAAAACTAAGTGGGAGGGTTGTACTTATTGTTTACAACCTATGATCCCCAACACTAATGTTAAGTGCATATGTTGCCAGACATAATAGTCACCCTCATGACCCTCTCTTTAATGAGAGTTCTCAAAGACGCATTGCTCTTAACATTGCTTTTAAAGATACGTTCAAAAGTGAAACGATGAGACAAGGCCTCCCCTCGGCGGATTGTTTTCAAAGTAGATCTTGTTGAACTAAATGGTTGATTACACAGTTAGACTCAAACTCTAGTAATCCTCCCTCGAGGCCCTGCGAAAAGTTTTGAATGATCAAACTTCTTTATAAGGTGGCTAGTCAAAGCATTGATGTATTGACATCATGACTATGCATTAATGATGTGTCATTTACTTATGAAAGGCGACTCTTTGCGGTCTTCCTTCGAAGGAGTAAATTGTCATTTTGTTCATAACACCTTTGGACTTACTATGTCTAATATTAAACTTTAAATCCTAAACAAAAAAATAATCATAAATTGTTTCAACAATAAGCAACATGTCTCTAAACACTTTCTCAATAATCATTTCCTCGAATAAACTTGAACGAAAAATCTACGTAAATTAGAAACATAACCTTGACATCGTCTTTTCTATGGACAAGCACAAATGGGTACTCACCACCCCATGTCTTCCTTAAACGAATAATAATTCGACTCAAGAAGACAAGGACGTCCTAGTGGCCTGGATATGAATCGATGAGATTGTGAGGTGCTATATTTTAGCATCGATGAACAATGTGTTGCAACAAAAACATCGTGATATTAATCCGGCCTATAGCATGCTCTTCAATCTCCATGAGATGTTTGGAGGGCAAGGGAGTCAGGCTAGATAACAAGCAGTTCGACAGTCTGTGAACTGTTGTACGAAAACTAGGACTCATGTAAGAGAAAATATGATGTTGATCATAAGTTATCTCAATAACATGGAAATCCTTGGATCTGAGATTGATGGAGAAACCAAAATATGATCTTGGAAACTCTCCCTAGATCTCTCGATACTTTCAAGTTGTATTATTCCATAAATAAGCTAGGATACAGTGTTACCGAGCTAATGAAGGAGATTCACACCGCGGAAGGGCTCTGGCATAGAAACTGTTCTGCATACCTCAAGACTAAAGGAAATGTATTGTACTGATTAGCGAAGCTTGTTTAGTAGTTGATAATGTCTCATTATGGATTCTTGACTCCACTGCTACTAACCAAATTTGTTGTTCCTTGATAAGGTTCAGGAAAAGAAAAAGCTTAGAGGATGGCGACTTCTCTCTCTCTCTCTCTCTCTCTCTCTCTCTCTCTCTCTCTCTCTCTCTCTCTCTCTCTCTCTCTCTCTCTCTCTCTCTCTCTCTCTCTCTCTCTCTCTCTCTCTCTCTCTCTCCCTCTCTCTAGAAAATCCTTTTTATTTTGGCACCTTAGTCCTTATTAGACTTAGGCTAAATTAACTATTTAGCTCATAGATTTTTTCTTAAGTTATTGTGTTTAATTGTGCCCACACACAAATCCTTCTAAACCTCTAAAGGCTCATGTAATAGAAACCTTAAGTTTCTCGAGTTCACGTTTAGGTGTGAAGGTAACGAGCAAGAGAAGATCAACCTTTCTCAAGACTCCTCTAAATTAAAGGTACAAGAAAGGTTAGCATTCATGCACTTTAAATAAATTTTTTAATTGATACATGTTCATGCACTTTGTCTAGGTTAGTAAAGTGATTTTACTTGTAAATAAATTTTATATTCCGCCATTAATATGATTAATGATAATTTTTCTTAACCCTAGACCTATTCCAACAAAGTCGAGCGTCCACAGGATCATAGAGAAACTCGATAGAGTCATCGCCTCCATGAATTGGCTTGCTAAATTTACCAAGGTTGGTTCTACTATCCTTCCTGCCACCTGCTCTGATCACAGTCCGATGGTCCTCTACTGCTTTCACAAAGACTTTAAAAGCAAAAAGCCTTCATATTCTATGAGGTTTGGGCCAATAATCCTTAATGCCACGATATTGTTGAAAGTTGATGGGCCAATAATTCTTTTGCTTCCTCTAATCATGGTCTGCTCAAGAGCAATAAGGATGTCAAAACAAAACTCCATAAATGGCAAGTTGAGGAGTGGAGGAACAACCAAGCTCAAAAACACCAACTCGAGCAGGAACTCTTCAGAATTAAATCAGCGAAGAGTAGCCTCACTAACACATCCAGAGGAGACTTCATCATCGACAAGTTGCAGGCTCTTAACCATAAAGAAATAAGTTTGGATGAGAGAAACATGACTCAATTACGGAGATGGGAACAATAAATTCTTCTATCTGTCTACCACCGTAAGGCGTAAAAGAAACTACATTGGAAGCATTATCAACGAGGATGACACCAAACTTACCGACCGGCAAAGCATTGGCAACTTCATAAACTGTAAGTTCATCAAACTTTTCAAATCTTCCAATCCAGTCTTCCCATCTGATTAAGAAGATTTAATCGAGTCTTTAATCACAGCTGAGGACAACACTTTGTTATTTACAATCCCTACTGCTACGGAATTTAAAAAAATGGTCTGGAAGATGTCTAAACTAAAAACTCTCGGTCCTGATAAATTACAAGGGATTTTTGACATCAAATTTTGGGATATTGTGGGTATCTCCTTAATTAAATTTGTCCAAGACTTCTTTGGAGGCTATAATTTTAATCCAGAAGTCAGCACTGTCCATGTTGTCCTTATTTCTAAAATCACACCCGTTGATGAATTCGACAAATTTAGGCCTATTTCACTCTTTAAGTTTTTTGCTTTAAAGTTATAACTAAAATTATTAATTCTATGCTGAGCAAAATCATGAACAAAATCATTTTTCCCTTCTAGTCAGCCTTCATCCCAGGTCAAAATATAGGAGAAGCACTATTCTGGTGGAAGAACTAATGGAAAAAATTAGCAAAATTAAAGGGAAGATGGATCTAGTAGGCATTAAAATAGATATGAGCAAAACTTTTGATAGACTAGAATGGAAATTCCCCTTCTCTGTTTTGAAATTTTTTGGCTTCTGGGAAACCTTTATAAACCCTATTCAACAATGTGTTTTCTCTGCCTCTAGTGCAATTTTACTTAACGTAAGCCCGCTCAAAACTCTAAATCTCAAAGGAGGATTACGGCAGGGAGACCTGATGTCCCTTTTCTTATAAGAGAAGAATCTAAAGTCTCCTTTAATGGAGTTGTAATCGGCAGAAACTCCATTCCTATTTCACATCTTATGTTCGCTGATGATACCATTCTCTTCTGTAAAGCCACTCCTAACGACGTGAAGGAAATCTGGAGTTGTCTCGAGAAATATTCAAAATGGTCGGGCCAACTGATCAGCAAGCAAAAATCAGGTCTCATTCTATCCCCTAATTCTTTTTTTCAAAACAAATATGAAATTCATTTTCTCCTAGGTCTACCTGAATGCTCTAAAGACATTTTCCACCTAGGAAATCTTTATTTTTATCTAGGAAAAAAAGTGAAAGTCTTAAATTTTTAAAAACTAAAATGATGGACAGATTAGAGAGTTGGATGGCTCGCACGATCTCTAAATCTAGTAGAACAACTTTTGTTAAATCTATCATTTAGAGCATCCCCTCCTATTTGATGAACACCTACAGATTTCCAAAATCGTTTTGCAATTCCCTTGATAAGATGTTTTGTAAGTTTTGGTGGAAAGGGGCTTCAGGAGGCAATAGGTTCTTTGCTACGATCGGGTGTGATAGCCTATGCCAACCCAAATATAGAGGAGGCCTCGGATTCAGGAAATTTGAAGATTTGAACATTGCTTGATTTGCTTTCTAAACTAAGCTGGCAGGTGGCTAGAAATGAAAACACATTTTTGGTGAAACTTCTTCGAGCCAAATATCTTACGAACGAAAACTTTTTTGAATCGGAGGTCAAATCTCATCACTCAAAAATCTGAAAGATATTAATTATATGCGAGATGTTATCCTCAATAACTCTTGTTTCCTTACTAGGGACGAAAACCAAGCAAGAATCTTTGAGGATCAATGGCTTTTCAAGCCTCTCGAAAATCCTCTTCCTAGGTCGGAAATTGCCTCTAATATCACTGTCAACTTTTTAATGGCATATAATCCTCAATTGTAGGATCCCGATAAAATCCTTGATATCTACAGTGAGAAATGTCTTGATTCTATCCTCAAAACCAAAATAACTACATGATCTAATCATGATTTTATGATGTGGAGAGACAATCCAAAAGGCCTATTCTCTGTCAAAACAGCCTATCAATCCTTAAGAAGACATATCGACCCTCCTAATCCTATTTGGAAGCTTATCAGGAAGTTCAACATTAATGAACGAGGGCGGTTATTCTTCTGCAGGTTAGCGACGAACAACTTTGCCCTGAAGACTCTTCTTCATCGGCGCATAATGACTCAGTCCGATCTCTGGAATTTTTGCAATTCAAAGCCTGATACTGCTGCTCACATTTTCTTCCACTGTGATAAAACTCGTCGAATTTGGTTCTCGGATTGTTTGGGGAAACTCTATAGTTGGGATGTCAATGCCACCGACATCAAAATAGTCGCGTAATTAAGCTCCTCTTACGACTCTTATAATATCCAATGTTATAACAACATTTTTTTAATTAATGCTTGGATTATTTTAGAAGAGATATGGACCACTAGAAATACTTTTGTTTTTTACAAGGACTCTCAAAGTATTGATAGTTCCCTCCAGAAAATCCGATTTAAATTTGATGAATTACTTTAAAAAATTTGATGTTTCCTCTACTGTTATCATTCCTTGTCTTGTGCAGGTCAGATGGTCCAGGTTGAAAGAGGGCTTCGTCAAAGTAAATGTCGATACTTCTTTCAAATCTCCTAATGCGACTGACGGGGTAACTGGCGGGAGCAACGACGATCAACCCCTATGGACGTGGAAAGGGCCGATCGAGGCTAGATCGCCTAAAGAAGCGGAGTTGCGTGGAGTCCTTCTCGACAGGTTGTTAGCTAAATTTAGAAATCACTCAAAAATTATCCTCGAAGGAGAGAATAAGACCATTATGGATAGTCTTCAGATTGGCGATATTTATCCTTTTTTAAAATTAACTCCTATCTATAAGGAAGTTTTAGACCTTGGCAACACTTTCTCCTCTTAATCGTTTTCCTGGGTGAGTAGATTAGAAAATCAAGTCAGTCACGCCCTTTTTCAATGGGCTGCTAGTTCGTTCGGTCACGCTTTTCCTCCTATTGGGACGTTCCTCTTTACGTTCGTCAGTTTTGTATAAACGATCTTAGTAATGAAATTTCTCTTCCGGCCTCTTTTCCCCCTCCCCCTTCCTAAATATGTTAGGGTGTTAGTGTTGGCAGAGATTCCCACAAGAATATTATTTATTTACATATAGATGTAATATAAGTCCTTATTGTAATCTCCTAATTAAATTAATAAAAGTTGAAACGTTCATTCGTTCTTTTTTTGTTTGTTTGAAGATTTATGATATTCAATAGTCTTGTAGTCCTTAATCAAACCTAATAACGTATGAAGAGACAAATGTAGATATGTCTGGTTACGAGGCATAGAGAGTTAGGAACTCTATAGTTCTTCCAGCGTATCTTTCGAAGATACTGAATTGACCAGTGCACCTTTAGGAACTCATAGATATGAAATTCATGTACAAGATTGCTGAAATGCAATGTATATAATCTCATGATTAATTACTTGGACTGTAAATAAATGAACCGCACGGTATCCGAAAATTAATAACGACTTTCTTTGGATGAAACTTTGTGACTTGTTAGCTCATTGTCAATACATTTTTTCTAACTTATTCACAAGTAACAAATGAGTTGAGGAAATAACAACTAAAAAGGCAAAATGGTAATTTTATAAATCTCATCTAGTTGATGATATTCATGAAAGGTAATAATATAATTAAGTTGAATTTGAGTAGAAAATAAATTCATTTAAACCGAGAGATTCTAAGTGTCAACTCTTTAGTGGAGTTAGTTGACAATAAGCTAATACTCGGAAAAAGTTTGTGAACTTTTGAGTCCAAGTATAGTAGCTCAAGGTTTGTTCATTTGGATCCATAAGGTCACTATTACAGATCATTATAGTAGAATTGTCAAACTAGAAGCTAAGTCAAAATTAGTTCAAGTGTTGAACTAGACGTTTTCTAGGAAAATGTCTAAAATGTATTTTTGTCCACATGGACATAAAATGATGTGAATGTCAAAATAAAATTTTGAATATTTTCATGTGATGGAAATATAAATTATTTTCCAAAGCCGAAAAGTCGTTTGAGGCATTATGAATTTAATTTCATCATTTGTGCAATATTAATTCTACAAGGGGTATTTTAATAATTGTCTTAAAAGAAATAAGGAAGCATCTAGAAGCTCCCCCTTAGTGTAGAATTCGGCCAAGCATCATAGAGGAGAGAGAGAAATATCTCTTATTATTTTGTGCATTATTGTATATTAGTAATTGCCCAAAAGAAAAGAGGAAATGAATTTCTTTGAGAAGTAAACAAATGTGGTAAGTGAGAAAACAAAATTCATTCCCTAATGCAATGAGAGGGCCGGTCATATACTAGGGAAAGAGGAGAGAAAACCAAATATTGTGTCATGAATACACAATTGGAAAGGGTAATTATATTTTCTTGTATTTCATTCTCCTATAAATAGAGACTCACATTAAAATGTAAAAACAAGCTTTTTTTCTTCTTGTTCTCTCTAGATGGTCAAACCTCTCTTCTCTCTCTCTCTAAAATATCTCTTTTATTTTGGCACATAAGTACTCATTAGACTTAGGATTAAATGAGTTATTTAGCTCATAAATTTTTTCTTGAGTTATTGTGTTTAATTTTGCCCACACACAAATCATTCAACCCTCTATAGACTTTTGTATGTAATAGAAATCTTAGGTTTCTCGAGTTTACGACTAGGTGTGAAGAAAACGAGTAAGACGATACGATCAACATTTCCTAAGACTTCTCAAAGATCGAGCTATAAGAAAGGTTAGTCCCAAATAAATAATAATTATATTATGTTTTTAAATAATAAGATGTTTATGCACTTTGCTTAGGTTAGTAAAAAAAAATTACTTGAAAATAAATTTTTATATTCTGCCATTAACTCGTTAATGATAACTTTTTCTTAACTCTAGAGCTATTTCAACAGTTAGAGGTCGTTTTCCTTAAAAAAAAAAAGCATAAGTGCACTTGAAAATAATGCTTATTTTATTGTTGGAAATGAAAGAATAATTTTTTTTATAGCTATTGATACATTCAATTCAATATATATTTTCATATCTCACGGCTTGCACTTTATCCTTACGATATTACTCTCCGTATAAAAATTTACCGGCACATATTTTCTATAATATTTCAATATAATTAAATTTATAATATTAATGTTTCTAATATTACTATCACATAATTAGTATATGTAATTTATATATTTTATAGACATTAAAAAAATATATGAAGAATAATCGTTGTTACCCGCTCGTTACGAACCGGTAGTAAAAGTAAAAATTTCGACCAACCGATAAGCTAGGTGTATCAGGTGCGTCATCGACGGGCTCTTATCTGACCGAGAGTCGACCGTAACTCACTCGGTCAAAAGTCAGTCAAGGCTCACTCGACCAAGGGTCAACCTTCTCACCCTCACTCTGCTTACTCTAACTTGGCCATGCCCTAACTCGGCTCACTTTCGTTCAGCCAAGAGCTTCACTCGCTCGATCTCTTGACTGCTATAAATATGAGATCCCTGTATTTATGTAAGGTAATCTCAAATTTGAACTTTGAGCTCCAAAACGATGTCGAAGTCATACCGCAGTCGTTTCACTCATTTTGGATTCTAAACATTTAAACCCTCATAACCACATCAATTCAACTAATATTGAGCGTCAAATAGGTAAATGGAAGCAATCCATTTATTTATGTTTGATAAAGTCTTGTTTACTCCTTTTTCGAGTACGACAAAGATTGGCATCACCACCACCGCTGCTAAAATAGACTTGAGATACCAAGTCTAAGATGCTCGAAATCCCAACACAATCAATTGATAGGATCTTGAATCGAACAATTTCGAGAACTAAATCGTCGCTTGAAATTAGACGACAACAATCATCTCACTGAGAGTTTAGAGTTTCGTCAAAGTTCACGAGAATCACATTAAAGTTTTATTCGCACTGGAACAACATCACACGTCCAAGAAAAAAAAAAGCAACAAGAAAAAGTTCAACGGCTAAATCTTTGCTCTCTCATCATTGAACGTATCTCAAATTTCCAGTTACAAATACCGAATTTTAACCACCTTCAGATGCAAAGTTTTTTTACATATAAAATTTAACTTAGTTAGTTCAATTTTGCGTTATAGATATTCGTTGGCAACTTTGAATGTGATTCTAAGTTGGTCGTATAACTTGTGTTTAGGCATGGGTTTGTCTTAAAAAATATGAAATTAATAGGTAAATTTATCTTTTTGGGACAATAGCAAAGAACATAATTATAGTTTTAAAATGTTAAAAAAAAATTGTGTTTCAAGGGCCTTTTCTTAAAGTTCCACTTTTATTCTTCCCTTTCAAAGCACAGAAACTTTTATCCTGCTTATTTTATGGAATCGCATAATAATATAAATTATAAACAAACTGCTCTTATTATTGAATCCTAGCGAATAATATAGCTGTGAAACGGTACTCGGCGGAATTCGTGGAAATTATATAAAACTCATGAGCGGATTATTAAAAATTCATAATTTCATTTCAGATTTTCCCATTTAAAGCAGCGTGAAAACCTAATCTCAAGATTCTTTTCAATGAAAATCTCAAGATCTTAGAAATGCATGATTATAGTTCTCCAATCTCTCAAGGGATAAAATAAACGACAGATAAATTTGAGGCCGTCCATCAAAATAAAAATTATCCATAAAATTAGAAAAAAGTCAAAATTCGAAAGTTACATAAAAACAAAACCAAAAACATGTAAAACTGTCTGACTCTCTACTACATGGGTGTGGAAAATAACATATTGGAGGAGCTGACTAAACGAAAGCTATAAAAAGCAGAGCAGCATTATGAGTTTTGAGTCCATTGTCGGACGTAAAGAACAAGTAATAACTTATCAATTCAACTATCACATATTTTTTATCCCTCTCTTAAAACCTCTTCTCTCTCTCTCCTGTGCTAACACACAACCAAAAACAGATTGGTTCGCTCTAACACATCTCTCTCTTCCTCGTTTGAGTTGACTTTTATTTATATTCAGAGAAAGTAGTGATACCCAATCGCTGCAAAGGCAAGGGTCAACACCGCGGCTGCTGGGGCGGCCCACAGCCAGTAGTTGGTGGCCTTCTTGCGCTTCAGAATGGCTTTCGCGATCGAATCGGGACCACCTCTCGCTCGGCCTCTCGACCTGACACCTGTCATCTCTCTCCGAACTGCCCTCTCCTTCGCCGGAGCCGCCGCCGCCGCCGGAACTTCCACGGCCTCACTGTCTTTCTCCGCCTCGACGCCGCTCTCTGAATCCGCCTCCGCTCCCTCGTCGGTGTTCGAATCTCCGGCAGACACTCCAGCCTTCTTCTTCAGCTTCTTTTCGCGCTCCTGCAAAAATAAAAGACAAAAGTTTCAAACTTTTTACTAAAAGAAGGCAGAACAATAACCGGGTGAAGATCGAAAAACAGGAAGAGATAATTTCCTTAATCTTCTTCTCGGCTTCCTTTTGAGCTCTTATGGCTGCCTTGGCAGCGGCCTTATCAGCCAGCTTCCTCTTCCGTTCCAGGGCCATCTTGGCTTTGGCGATTTCCTCTTGTCTCTTCACTGCCTTCAGCGCCGCGGCATCGACTTTTTCTGTCTTCGGAGCTTCGACCGGAACTGGAAGCTTCTCGGGCTCCGCAACGGCTTCTTCCTTCTCCGCATCAGCCTCGGGTTTCGAGCTTTTCGGTTTGTTCTTCGCGTCCTTCTGAGCCTTCTGGGAAGGCAGAGCTTCGGGCTCGGCTTGAGCGGGTTTCGATTGTTCCTTTGCCCGTTTCGGAGGAGCTTCGACAGCTGCGGGCAGGGCGTGGTGCTCGACCACCACGATTGGCTTCTCGCCCGGGTTTCTCATCCGACCGTCTCTGCTCAACTGTCGAGCGTCCAAAGATGACAATATTCTTTTCTCGTAATCGTCTCTAAACGACTTGTCACTGTTCCAGAGGGACATAAAATTCTCCACCTGAAGAAAAATAAAATAAGAGAATGTTGTAATCTTCCGCTCTTCGCTCAAGCAGAATCAGTAGTTTTAAACTCACCTCAGCATTGGCAAACTGCTCGAGACCTGAGACATCTTTCCTATTCGCAAGATCTCTGGCTTTGTTCAAGATTGAACGGCTCTGGTAGTAGTAAGAGTTCTGCAGAAAAAGGAGTAGAGACAATAATGAGAACCAAAAAAAGACTCGTCTAGATTGCTCGATTGAGTGCTTTGAGAGAAAAAGAATAGATACCACATCTCCACGCTGCCTTCTGATCTGGTGAACGTTGTCAAGAGCCTTGTCTCTCTTCTCGGTAACAGCTGCCAGCTCATCCTGTAATTTCGAGATATCATTGTCTATTGCATTCTTTTCATCTTCGATCTGCTTAATCTTGGCCCTGAGCACTTGCTGCTCCTTTCTCACTCCATCCAAATCACCACCTATAACCTGTGTGATCACATGATTTATATCCTCTTCGAGTTGCACGTACCAAGATATTCAGAGAAGAAAAAAAAAGCCACTTACTTTGGCCTGGTCTTGGAGGGATTCTTTGTGAACCATAGATTCCTGTAACTTAGCTCTAACAGCAGCATTAGCAATGACTTGAGGCCTTGTGCTCTCGAGTTGCTTGATCTCTCGGAGAATTTGCTTTTCCTCGGACAACGGAATGCTCTCGTGTTGTATACGGTACTCATAGCTGCGAATCTGATTCAGCCGTTCCATAATTAGGAATCAGGGAATAATCAATCAACACCGATTTGAAAGACATTAGGATTTTCAACAATCGTATAGCCGTACCATGTTATTGAGCTCTTCCTCGGAGGAGCAAACACCCCGAGTTGAATTGTTAGCGTTCCGAAGCTTTCCCAAAGCCTGCTGAATTGGTTCAATCTCCTTGATTTTCTCTCCTAAGATCGACCTCATTTGCCTGTTTTCGGCGTTCAGAACCCTAAGTTGGGAGGTCAACACATGCAGATCCGCCTAAAAGAAAACACATTGTAAAAACATTGGCCCCAAAGTTTGATACTGTTTAATAAATAAATAAAAAACAGAAGAAAGAGAAAACAAAGCTCACCCTTTTGGCCTTTAACTGCTCGGTGATCTTGAACCGGGCTTGATTTTTCTTCTCGGATTCAATGGAGGCTTGGTCGAGCTTGGACATGATCTTGGGATCGTCGTACTGGCGGAACCTCACGAGAAAGAAGCTGTGGACCTGCTTCTGGGCGGGCCATTCATCGGCTGCGTCTTTCGGGAAATTTGCTGCATCGGAAGAAACGACACCGTTTGTCTCTTTCTTAACGGGCTCGTCAACGTGAGACCCGAACTTGATGGGCTCGTGAGACTTCGATGCTTCGTCAACCTTCCCGTTCTCCTTCTTCTCCTCGGCAGCAACATTGTCTCCGACAGTGGAGGAAATGATCTCTACCGGTGCTTCAACGGTCTCGAATCCAACAACCTCGACACCCATGGCTTCAAAGGGAAAAAAAAGGAATCTCACAACGCAACAACCCTGGTTTTGGATGACAACAAGAGATCGAGAACGATTATATAAGTTTCGTGCGATAGTATTTCTAGCAATATAAAAACAATTCATGAAAATCAGACTGCAGGAACCAGATCTTTCAGCAAAAAATCCTTAAAACGAAATAAACGACTGTAATTTCGAGCCCAATCCTCGGTTTGCTCGTCACAAAACGAAGCTTGATTGAGATTCAATTGCGAACATAATAAGCGAAACCTGAATTGCTAAACAGCGAATTATGCTCAATATTTTGAAACAATTACATAGACAATAAACGAAATGGAAAAGATCAAATACCGGAATTCGAAACATGCAAATAAACAAACAAAAAAATAAAACAATAATTAATAAAATCAATCAATTGTATAGACATTCGAGGTCTTCGATTATACAAAACCGAGATTCGAGATCGAAGCAGATCAATTGGCAATAAGATATCCAAACCCCAGAAAAACCAAACGAAACGACCAGATCGTACCAGAAAAATCGATGACAAAATCAAAGAGACGCAATTTCAAAACAGAACCAGAAATCGACGATTAATGTAAAGACATACGTGTTTCTGTGTAGCAAGGAGAAAGAGAGTCGCAGATCTTTCTTCTTATGAAGTCTCGATCTTTCTCTGCTATTGTATTTCTCAACCAAGAGAGAGAAACGAAACAAATTGGAGAGAGAGAGAGGGAGAGAGAGTTTGGCTTATATTTACTACCGTACTTTGAGACTTTAGCGAGAGATTTTAGGTAAGGTAATTTATTTTATTTTATTTTATTTTATTTTATTTTCTGAAAAGCATGGAAATATAAACCTTTATATAACAAACCATCATATTTGTTTCCTTTTTTTTTCCTTATTTCATTTTGGTCTACAACTTGTAGACTACAAGTTAAGTAAACGTGATTGAAAATAAAATGAAGAGATCTCAATTTTCAAATGACGCTTTTTATTAGCACAAACGCGTCCATTTACTTGGAAGAAAGAGAGTTCTTTTTATCAAAAATGGCTCTAAATAATCAAATGAAATATTAATATTATTATTTGGTCATTTTTTTTTTGTAAATAGTCATTTATTATGATGTGATTGCTATTAATTGGTGCTAATAAGTTATATTTTTAGTTAATTAACACATATTTTATTTTGATTAATGACTATTAACCAATTTTTTCAAAATGTTTGACTATATAGCAATTTATATGTTTCAAAGTGCTATATTGCTAAATATCCCTTTTTTTATCTGGTCTCTCATAAAAATATAAAAAAGTTTTAACAATTGATTTGTTTCTCTTTGACCCCATAAGTGGGACCGCCACCCCCTAGCATGTTGCCCCCAGAAGCAGAACCCCGTTGCAATTGAAATATAAATATATGTTTGGTAATTGACTCTTATGTGAATTCATTTTCCACGTTGCTAGGACATAATTTTGTATTTTATTTTAACAAATACAATGTTTCGAGTTTTTGAGTCTCACTATTTGATTGATGGGAATAACACCAAAACAGTCACAATCATTTTAGAATTAAAAATATAGGATAATGTTGATTTATAAGAGGGTATTTTTTTCGTAAATACAAAAACACGAACAAAATACTTAGCAAAATATAAAAGAAAATATGTTGAATGGGAAAATTGACAACAAACCAAGGAATCCTATTGAAATAATATGTCGAGTTACAAATAGAATGATGACTGAATAAGATAATTGATTTCAAAGAACTTAGAAAGATAGTATGTCGAACGTGTCTTGAAAAGTTATCTACTTTTGTTTATATATTGACGGTTTAAATTTGAATTCTCTAAATTTTTGTGAGAACATTATAATCCATTGCTCTCTTCTCTTGTCGTTTTCTCAGGTATGACTCCGATATTTGAGGTCACGTCGTTGTTCGAACTGAATTCGTATGTTTGACTTGTCGCGGTGGGGTCTATGGATTCATGCTGATCAGGAGCTGGGATGCTTTTTTGAGTTCGCTTCATGGGCTTCATTCATGTGGGTCGTACCAAAAAACAACATACTTTACGCCTTGTGCGTTTATTAGAATTAGACCTACTAGACTTCGTCCAAGATATCAACACTATTTATCTCGATACGACTTGATAAAGTTAGTAGTTTCGATATTTTAATCTCTGTCTAGTATGGGGTTTCTGTATGATAATTGAGTATAACATTATAATTTTTAAATAGTCAAATTTTTGGTAGTTTTCGTTTATGACATTTAACCAAAATAAACTAAAATTTTGAGTCTAAAATGTCGTCAAAAAGGAAACCGGAATTAATTTATATTAGCTATTACTATATTAATAAATAAATCAAAATTAATTATCAAATGCAGTTATGGAGGTTGGAGAGATCTAAGAATTGAGAATCTATTGAAATTAAATCAATATTAATGAAAATATAGGCATACACACGACCGCCCACCCAAAACATTTTGCCCAAAATCATTTCTTCCAAAATTTTTTTATTTTATCTGAAAATCTCTCAAACATTTCTTACTTCCACAAATTGATGATTGACAACCATTCTTGAAACTTTTCTCTACTAATGAAGTATGAAATGAAGCATAATACATGTGAAACACATTAAGTATATGTGGAAAACAACGTTTAATAATGATAAATACCAGGCCGTCAAAATATTAAAAATAATACATAAATAAATCAAAATTAATACGATACTTACCATAACAAATATGAACGAAACCGAGGAAGAAGAAAATAAATTTTGAATGACAATATGGATTTAAAGTTTTAAGCACTAAAAATGGGATACGGTTAAATGACATAATTAAACGTATCAATAATTCAGATTCCCGAATTTAAGCAATTATCAATTATAACCGAGATATATGGAAGTTAATATATCAAATTCAAGGCTAAATATAAAATGTCTCTCCGCCTATAATATGATAAAAAATAAATCGGAATTGACATGAATTTTAAAAATCTAAAAAAATCAAATTTTGTCTAAAATAATATATGTTTCTATATATAATTCAATTATCAGATTAATTCATTTATTAGTCTCTCTCATAACCTAAAATCGGAAATTAACCAAAATAAATCGATGACCAATTTTTGAAGAAATGGTTTTGAAAATCAATGTCATCATATTAACCTAAGTTTTGAAATTCAATTAATTACAATATTTTGAATTAATCTAAAGTAATTAAAAATAAATAAATTAAAAATAAAAAACAAAAAACACAAACTCAAATGTATACAAAAAGCCACATCATTACAATTGGCAATCTTTCAAAAAATGCCAAAAAAATGAACAAACTGCAATTGTAATGTTTAATTTGATTAGATAGCGCCACTATTATTTTCTTTATGTGTGAGACTAAAAAATTCTTAGTCTTTATTTTTTCGGATTTCGATTGAAGATGAGAAATTATTTAATTTTTCATCTTTTACTTATGTTTTTCGTATTTTCTTTAAAAATCTATTTTTTGTTTTACCATTAAAAAATTAAAAATTGGTTCTTATTTTTTCAACTTATTTTCATTACAAATTGTCAACAAATAAATATCTATTAATGATATTTAGGGGTAAAAACTAGACTAAAAGGTAAAAATGATTTTTTTTTTATTGTTTTAGTAGTAAAGTGAATCTTTTATAGTTTTAAAAAAATGAGAACAAAAGTTATTGGATTGATCAGTTTCTCATTAAATATCTACGGCTATTTACGACTACTTCTAATTTCATCCATGATATGATTAAATGTTTGTAGAATAATGAGTAGTGTTAAAAACAGTACTCATTGTAGAATAGTGTATTGTCAATGATATGAGCTTTCACTGATTATGTTTTAATGATGTCTGATGTTTTCTTCTAACTATTTTTTATTTGTTAGCTATGTTTATATTTCGGTTTTACACATCTCCACATTTTAAATTGTGAACCTTTTATTTAAATAATTATTAGTGGTTTCTCATATATTGTTATTAGACTTTTGATCGCACAGATACACGTAGAATTTTTCATAATTAAATGCGTGTACGTCCTTTTCCATAAAATTTTGGGTTTTCATATTTGTGGAAGACCATGTAATTTTTCTCAAACTTTAGTATATCTCAAACTTTAGCTTCTTACATTTATGTGCTGGAAGAAGTTACATATCTATACTTTTGTACTAGCTGATATTATAGCTATTTATTTTCCAATAGAAGCCTCTCGTTACTTGAAAAACAAAAGGAAAAAAGCATGTGACAATCAACTAGATGTCAAAAATTTGAAGAAAGAAAAAGTCAATGCGCATTACATTTAGTGTTGGTTAGTGGTAATAATATTTCGTGCCCAGCTGTATGCATTATTCTTTTGTCATTTTCATATAGTAGTTACATAAATGTGAGATCTATTTGAAAATATTGGATAATATGGTTTAATCTAATTTATTGCCCCACCTTTATATAGTTACAAATGTTATTATTTCATCGACAAGCACATTCTTGAATCACATCTTACAATCAGATCCAATGATTTCAATCCAACTGATAAATCATGCAAGTTAATAATTACCATCAAAATTTACTTTAAAAAATATTAAGCCCCGCGGTGACTTCCAATAGAATAGTGATATTATTTTTCCAATCGAAACATAGATGGTCCCTTTTTTTAGCGTGAATATTCATTTTAGAAATCCTATGACTTTTATATACATCAGAGGCTTTCAACATGTACGAATATCTTTAATTCCATTAGAACTTGACTTTTATTCATTTATTAACGACTTTTATTTTGTGCGCCAAAAACAGCAAAGATGGTCGTGAACTAGAACCAACATGGCTGTCATGCTTTCCAATGCATTTTTTCATTTAATATTCTCATAAACTTATTAGAAGAAAAAGACAATTGAATATAAATTGTCTTTCTCTAGCGTTATTTCTATAAGAATGTGCCATGGGGTACGGTACCAAACAGCACCTTTATCTATATGCTTTATTTAGTAGTCATGATATGTAATTTGTTGTTTTATCAATCAATTTTTTTATCACGTGCATCCTTATGCAAATGTTACAATTTTCATTTTTGTTGGATGATCAAACTGTCTACAGACTTTAGTCGTTGAGACTTGGGATATAAATTAAACATTGCTATTTTTTATTTTCTTTGAAAATAGCTAAACTTTGGATAATTAAAATTATGTTCATCCCCACTTGTATTCTTGCAACTAATAAAATTTAATACAAAAATAATTTTATTATTTTACGTAATTAATATAATTTAATAATAATATGTGGATCAAGGGCATGGAATAGACGATAACATCTATAGAATGAGAATAATTCGGCTCATAAAAGAATATTTATTCCACATTATTTTAATTTCCTTTATAACTTCGATTAAACTTTATACATGTGTATTTCAGCTCAATTTCAGTTTACTCACTTCGCAATAAAACAACTATATTATTATCATTATGATTATTTCGATTTCAGCTTATTTATTTCATCTTTTGTTCTTATTTCAGTCACATTACGACGGTTTTTCGATGTCCACATCCTACAAATACAAAACACTATTCTAAAGCAAACGTTTAGATTTGTGATTGTTGAGTAACCGATTATGGAATCAACAATACTCATCTACGAAAAGTCTAACAAAAATTACGAGGAGAACAATTTGGATTTAATTATGTGACGAGAATGCATACGAATATTATTAGTTACACTAAGACAATACCACCACCATCATCATTTTCTGAGCGTCACACTGCCTAAAAACAGCAAACATATAAAATTTAAATTAGCTTTACTCTTATAGTAAACTAATTGACTAGAAAATGAAAAACAATTCAAAACTATCTATGGAAAGTCATTCAAAAAATTATAGGCATGCAAATTTAAAGTAATTACGTAATGAGCTTGCAAACAAATTTACTTTCTATATAAGAACAAATTTTCGGCGAAATGACCATACTTTACTAATTCATTTTGGATATGTCCAACGTTTCGTAAAATTCGTGTAAATGACCCTAGTGCTTACGTGTCATGTCAATTTATATTGTAAAATAACAACGTAAATTGATATGACACGTAAGCACTAGGGTCATTTACACGAGTTTTACGAAACGTTGGACATATCCAAAATAGCAAACGTATACAAGGCTACTATATAAAATAACTCATATAAGAATGATCGTTGATGACGGTGAAAGAGATGATAAAACGGCTTAAACGACGATGAGTAGAGACTATCAATTTTGCAGAGAGAGAGAGAGAGAGAGAGAGAGAGAGAGAGAGAGAGAGAGAGAGAGAGAGAGAGAGAGAGAGAGAGAGAGAGAGAGAGAGAGTAATAGAAAACAAAAGAGAAGGTTGGAGTACAAAACAAACAAATAAAAACTACAAATTCAAATACTAAAATAAAATAAAAAGTAAAGAAAATAATATTGCGTAATAAGGATAGTTTTGTAACAAAAAAAGAAACTAGTTTAGTTTTTTTATTAATCTTAACTTATTGAATTTTTTCTAAAACTAATGTGAAAGTCCATTGTTTATGAATCATCATATCCTTAACACACAGTTTTTCTGGCCTTGCATTAACGAGTGAATCAACCTTCATGTAAATCAACTTTGAATTATTTGGCTTCAACTCACTAGGTCTCCTCCAATTTTTAATAAGAAAATTCTCACACCCTCTAACATTTCAAAGATGAGAGAAGAGGAAGGGAGGAGGATGTGAGATTAGATGTCAAGAAAACATCTTGAATACAAGCTTCTGAGGGTCCTCAAAAGCGATAAACCATAATTTGACTTCTCGAGAAGTCCATTGACACAATTTGTAGACTACGAGGTTTGACTTACGACTTGATCAATAAAAGTAAATTTGAATAAAAATTTAAAAAATGACTGAAGATTTCTTCCAAAAGCAAGATAACAAAAAAGATAGCCTTGGGTTGAGCTTAGTGTTGCAATAGTTCTAGAGTTAAGAAAAAATTATCATTAACAGATTAATGGTGGAATATAAAAATTTCTTTACAAGTAAAATAATTTTAATAATCTAGGCAAAGTGCATGAACATGTTGTTATTTAAAAAACATTATTTAATTACTTATTATTTACCTTTCTTTTAGCTTGATCTTTAAGAAGCCTTAGAAGAGGTAGATCGTCTCGTCTTATTCGTTACCTTCACACCTAAACGTGAACTCGAGAAACTTAAGGTTTCTATTACAATAGTCTATAGAAGATTTGAAAGATTTGTGTGTGGGCACAATTAAACATAATAACTCAATAACAAGTCTATGAGCTAAAGAGCTAATTTAAGACTAAGTATAATGAGGACTTGGGTGCCAAAATAAAAGAGATAATCTAGAGAGAGCGAGAGGAGAGAATGGTCGGCTATAAAGAGAGAGAGCAAGACCAAAAGCTTATTTTCACATCTCTATGTGAGGCTCAATTTATAGGAGAAAAAAGTACAAGAAAGGGTAATTACCATTTCCTATCGTGCATTCATGATACAATATTTGATTTCATCTCCTCTTTCTTTATCAACATGGCCAGTCACTCTTGTGCACTAGTGATGGAAATTTGTTTCCTCACTTAGCACATTTGTTTCATTATCAAGGAAATTCATTTGTTTTAGGATGTTTTCTTGCTAATAAAAACGTGGGTAATTATCTTTATAATTGAAGGCAAATAATTCCTCTCCTCTTTGGATGATGTTGGACGAACTCTACACTAGGGAAGGAACTTCTAAATGTTTCCTTATTTCTTTTAAGATAATTTTTTAAAATACCCATTGTATAATTAATATTGCACAAATAATAAAATTAATTTCATTATGCCTCAAACGACTTTTCGGCTTTATAAAATAATTTATAGTTCCATCATATGAAAATATTCAAAATCTCATTTTGACATCCGCATCATTTTAAGTCCATGTGGACAAGAATACCCTTTAGACATTTTCCGAGAAAATGTCTAGTTCAACACTTGAACTTATTTTGACTTAACTTCTAGTTTACAATCCTACTCTAATGACCTGTAATAGTGACCTTATGGATCCAAGTGAACAAAGCTTGAGCTACTATACTCGGACTCAAAAGTTCACAAACTTTTTCCGAGTATTAACTTAATGTCAATTGACTCCACTAAAGAGTTGACACTAAGAATCTCTCGGTTCAAATAAATTTATTTTATACTCAAATTCAACTTAATTCTATTGAGTGGATCTATTGAATGTTATCTATGATTACTCTTCATGATTATCATCAACTAGATAAGATTTATAAAATTACCATTTTACCCTTGTAGTTGTTATTTCATCAACTCATTTGTTACTTGTGAATAAATTAGAAACAACGTATTGACGAGGAGCTAACAAGTCACATTGTTTCATATAAATAAAGTAGTTACTTAATTTTGGATACCGCGTTCATTTATTCACAATCCAAGTAATAAAGCATGAGGTGATATACATTGCATTTCAGTAATCTTGTACATGATTCCATATCTATGAGAACTTCACAAAGTTGGTTCATGACATATTCATAACTTAATATCTCACCAATTAGTCTAGTCTAAATCACTGAGTGTACCTAAAATTTGACTTTTTCAAAATGAGAATATATAAGCTATGAATATAACATGTCTCATTTCAGGATTTATTAGGTAAGCACAATGCAATTCATACATAGTGACCTTGAGCTAGAAGAGGTCAAATGGTTTACATTGTCTCTACAGGTGCAATGGTCAGTTCAGTATCTTCGGAAGATACACTGGAAGAACTATAGAGTTCCTAACTCTCTATGCCTCGTAACCAGACATCAAAGATTCTTCCAACAATCGTACTAGAATCAATAGTCCGTTGATCTTTAGATTGTGAATATTTTGTTTTAAGCAAACCATGAAGAGTTTGTTCACGCAAATCCACATTTGTCTCTTCATACATTGTTAGGTTTGATTAAGAACTATAAGACTATTGAATATCATAAATCTTCAAACGAACGAAAAAGGAATGAATGAACGTTTCAACTTTTATTAATTTAACCAGCAAATTACAATAAGAACTCATGAGAGATTTATATTACATCGATATGTAAATAAATAATCTTCTTGTGGACATCTCTGCCAACACTTAGCTTATATATCACGGGTTTGTTAGCACCTTCAATACTGCTTTTTTTATGTCTCATGATCCTCCTAGTAGAACTCCAAGCAAGACAAACTTCAGTTTGACTTCTTCCAGCAAGGATACATCTACTTGACTTATCCACAACCAAGCCGGGTGACCTTCAAAGTCACGAGCCACCAATGTTGATGCAGTGAAATTATTCATGAAAGATGCATCAACATTTATTTGTATGAATCCTTTTGGTGACTCAGACCATATAGGAGAGAAATCAGGCGGCAAAGGAGAGAATGGTTGTAGATGAGCTTCCACTGAGCTTCCGATTATCAATATCGAAGAGTGAAAATGAGGTAAGCTTCCTTTAAATACAGCTCTAATTTAATTAAACCATAATTATTCGCATATTCTCTTGACTTTGATGACAAATTCATTCGTGCAAATGCCATTAGAATTCCTAGAGTCGTTGATTAAAAGGATAACCGAAATAAGGTAAATGTTGAGAGTATCAATTTCCCAATTCCAGTTATAGCCACCTCTTTCCACAAACCAATAAAATAAGGTCCCAATCTTGACCTTTTTATCCTCTGATTACTGCCCACAACATATCCCAGATATCAATTTTCAAACCTCTACCTCTCCAAATACGTATCCCTCTTAGATAGCCTACGTGCGGAGACGACTTCATCTCCCCAGTAACCACATCTATCTCTCAATACTTGCATATTTGAGTACTTCATCTTAGTTTAAAAAAGAATTAAAACATATGGGTTGTGTCTTTTCACAAGTCCCTAGAGAGCGTCGCGAGACGAATGTTTGTTGAGATCACGAACGTTCAAGGAGATGACTAACGTTGGGAGGGTCGGGCTTGATTTAACCCGCCTCCTCAGTCTTGAAGTTGTTTTCACATTAAGTAGAGTCATTTGGATTAGTCCGAAAGCAATTTCAATTGATCTCCCGTTTGAGCTTGAGAGTTTTTGCTAAATTTTTCTTGACACCAAGATCGAAAGCTTAAAATAGATTTGGCAGTGAAATTATTTAGGTCCCCATCGTCTTGTTTCCTTTTCCTTTAATCAGTTGATGAGCCTCCATATTGTTTCTCAGGGCTACCATCTTGATTATCTTCAATGATTTTCCTTTTTACAATTGGGACAAAAATGATGTCTTAAAAGTTGGTTTAATGGGTTGCTGTGTAAGAGCTCAATAGTGTGTCATAAGATATGTTTTATAATATATTGATAAGAGTTATCTTATCTCATGCATGTTATGCTATGCATGTAGCCTAAAATAGAACATCTCTTTAGTGTATGGAGGTGTAAGATTTTGTGCGTCTCAAAGAGGAAAAATGTTTTAAAAAATAGGGATGAGAAAGAATTATGCACAGTTCCTTCAACCCATTATACATCGAACATCTCCTATAAATAGGTTGTCATTTGTGTTGTAGTAAGTTTAGGGTTAAGAAAAATGTATCATTAACACATTAATGACGAAATATTTAAATTTCTATTACTAGTAAAACAATTTTTACTAACCTAAACAAAGTGCATATAGATGTTATAATTAAAACATTATTTAGAGAGCTTGAATACTAACCTTTCTTGAATCTTGATTTAGATGGATCTTGAGAAAGGTTGATCTTCTCTTCTAGCTCAATTCCTTCAAGCCTAAACGTGAACTCGAGAAACCTAAGATTTCTATTACAATAGTCTATAGGGATTTAGAAGGACTTGTGTGTGGGCACAAGTAAACACAAGTCTATGAGCTACATAGCTAATTAAGCTTAAGTCTAATGAGGATTTAGGTGCCAAAATAAAAGAAATATTTTCTAGAGAGAGAGAGAGAGGGGTCGGTCAAAATTGAGAGCACAAGAGCAAGAAAGCTTATGTTCACATCTTTATGTGAGGCTCTATTTATAGGAGAAGGAAAATCAAGAAAGGGTAATTACCCTTTCCTATTATGCATTCATGACACAATATTTGATTTTCTCTCCTCTTCCTCTATGTATATGGCCGGCCATTCTATGACATAAGTGATGGAAATTTGTTTCCTCACTTAGCACATTTGTTTCATTCTCAAAGAAATTCATTTCCTCTTTTCCTTTTGGGTAATTATCTTTATAATTAAAGGAAAAAAAAAATTTAGAATTAATTTCCTTCTCTCTATGATGCTTGGCCGAAATTCTACCTAGGGGGCGCTTCTAGATGCTTCCTTATTTATTTAAAAAAAATTCTTAAAATACTCATTGTAGAATTAATATTGCACAAGTAATGAAATTAATTTCATAATGCCTCAAACGACTTCTTGACTTTAGAAACTAATTTATATTTCCATCATATGAAAATATTCAAAATCTTATTTTGACACTCACATCTTTTTATGTCCACGTGGACAAAAATACCCTTTAGACATTTTCCGAGAAAAAGTCTAGTTCAACATTTGAACTTATTTTGACTTAACTTTTAGTTTAACAATCCTACTCTAATGACCTGTAATAGTGACCTTATGGATCCAAATGAACAAAGCTTGAGCTTCTATACTCGGACTCAAAAGTTCACAAACCTTTTTCGAGTATTAGCTTTATGTCAACTGACTCCACTAAAGAGTTGACACTGAGAATCTCTCGGTTCAAATGAATTTATTTTATACTCAAATTCAACTTAATTATATTGAGCGGATCCATTGAATGCTATCTATGGTTACCCTTCATGAATATCATCAACTAGTTGGGATTTATAAAATTACCATTTTACTCTTCTAGTTGTTATTTCCTCAACTCCTTTAGTACTTGTGAATAAGTTAGAAACAATGTATTGACGAGGAGCTAACAAGTCACATTGTTTCATCCAAATAAAGTCGCTACTTAATTTTGGATACTGCGCAGTTCATTTATTCACAATCCAAGTAATAAAGCATGAGGTGATATATATTGCATCTCAGCAATCTTGTATATGAATTCCATATCTATGAGCACTTCAAAAAGTTGGTTCATGACATCTTCATAACTTAATATCTCACCAATAGACCTTGTCTAGATCACGTAATGGATCTAGAATTTGACTTTCTGAAATGAGATTAATGCTATGAAATGACATGTCTCATTTCAGGATTTAGGTAAACATGATGCAATTCATATATAGTGACCTTGAGACAGAAGATGTTAAATGGTTTGTTCTTCTATTGTCTCTAAAGGTGCACTAGTCAATTCAGTATCTTCGAAAGATACACTGAAAAAACTATATAGTTCCTAACTCTCTATGCATCGTTACCAGACATCATAGAATTTTCCAACAATCATACTAGGATTAATATTCCCTTGATCTTTAGATTGTGAACATATCGTTTTAGTAAAACCATGAAGAGTTTGTTCAAGCAAATCTACATTTGTCTCTTCATACATTGTTAGGTTTGATTAAGAACTATAAGACTATTGAATATCATAAATCTTCAATCAAACTAAAAGGGAAAGAATGAATGTTTCAACTTTTATTAATTTAATCAGCAAATTACAATAATGAATTTATAAAGATTTATATATTACATCAATATGTAAATAAACAATCTCGTTGTGGGCATCTCTGCCAACAATTTGCACTCTATATAGAGAATAAACCAAGTGAATTAGATAGATTATTATAGATTTCATTTGGATTCTTATAAGATCAAGGTGAAGATAATTCTTGAGTTTCATTCAAGTTCAGACCGTTAGTAATTCCTCATTTTAGTTATTTAGAATTATAAATTATGTAGCATGTCTTGTTGTAGTTTTATTATGTTCATATTTAATGTTACGAGCTAAGACCTTACAATTATGTATGCAATTTTTTTTAAAATATGTCATTTTAACTTAGGTAGTTAGATGTATATTTTATTAAAATACTTACATTAATAATGAATTATCCCATTTTAAAGTTACACATAATTTCTTTAGTAATAACAAATATTTATAAGCATAATATATATGTATGTTTTGTAATAAGTCTCTAAATGCACACTATTCGGGAGATATCTTTAGGACCCGAGAAGTGGTGTCATATTAAAGATTTTAGTAAAATATATTTTATACTTTATGTTTTTTAAAGGTGTCAAAAATAATTTTGAAGAACATAATAAACGAGTCTTAACAAAATTGTTCGTCGATTTTTATTTTCTTATTGAGAAATTTTCGTTCACTGAATTTGAAAATAATTATGAGAATGTTTTATATATTTTAAAGTTATGTTTAATATGAAATTTTATAGCCACGTGTGTTATTGTTATTTTGCAAAAAAATCACCAAATTTTGAGCTACGAATCATCCGTAATTAACAAAAGTCTTACTATAGGTCATTTTGAAAATGTTATTTTCCAGTCTTTACAAAAGTATAATTTGTATTCATATGCATCATATTTTCCCGAGACTTAAATTTTCCCGAGACTTAAATTTCTTAGAGCCCTTTACAATTTTTGTGGGTTATTTATTATTTAATCTTAGAATGTCGAAAGAGATTAAAAGCTCATACCTTGAACTTCTTATATGTCAAGAAGAACATAATATTAGTGGGTCTTTAAGTATCTCGAAAACGATCAATGTGAGTTAATCTCACTAGCAAAATAGTTTAATATAATATTTATTCAATAATGTTACTTAATTATATGAATGTTTATGTGTACATGTCATATTTATATGCATATGTTATATAAATCATGACTTGCTATGTAGAAATAAAAATTTGGTGAATTGACCTTAACTTACAAATGTTTTTTGGTTTGTCTAACGTTTGGTAAAATTTTTGTAAATGTCCAAAATGCTTACGTGGCATATTTATTTTCATTATACAATTATTTGTTTGCCCTTATTTTTCACCCGAATTTTTCAATTATTTTTTGAATTGGTTTTTAAATTTTTGTTTAAAAATTTAAAATGTTTCTTTTTATATTAAACTGACTTCTTAAACGGTTTTTTTCTTCATATTTTTAGATCCTAAAATCATGGTCATACAGTTGGCCAATTTTATTTTAGTATTTATTAATTTAAAGCCCTTATCTTTGCCAGATCCTTTATTTTGACATTTATTTCGGATATTTATTTTCGATATTATCTTTACATCAATTATACTTTCCGAAAATAAATTATTTTTGTTGACAATCTTTAATTATTGTAGTAGTTATTTAGTTTGGCTGTAATCTCTACAATCCTTGTTATTCGTTGAAAATTGGTATTCAATTTACGACAGTTAATCAATTTACCAGTTTACATCGTCCAGTTTTTACGCTCGTTAATTGATATTCAATTTACATTGGAATGAATTTGTTCCAACGTAAATTGAGTTTACATCGTAAGTTGAGTTGAGTTTTACAACGTAAGTTGAATTTACACCGTAAATTGAGTTGAATTTTACAGCATAAATTGCATATTAATTAACAAAACACGATTTTGATTAATTTTATTAGATGAAAAAAAACAAAATTTCATACATATTTTTTAAATTAATATCAAAACAACAAGAAGAAGAAGAACGAATAATTTTATTTAAGCTCCACATAAGACCTCGGCGATCCTCTCCGCCAAGCTTCAAATCTCGCCCACACTTTCGCCGTCGTTAACTCCTCCGCGCGTTGCACTGCTGTCGCGCTCACTGGCCTCCGCGCTCACCGGCCTTCGCGCTAACCGGCCTCCGCGCTCACTGATGCTCGGTGGGCATGGTTTTAATCCTCGCGATGGTTTTTTTGGTTGAGAGAAAAAAAATTGAAACTGATATTTTGTAGAATAAATTCTCTCTCCTTAAATCCTGTATATATCAATTGCATTAAAGTTGTGCACTTCTTTTGGTAAATTAATCTCGAAATTAATTTTTTAAAATGGATTTTATTTTGGGCGAGAACTTACACTTGGAGTAAAATAGGAACGAAAATTTTGTTTATTAAATGTGTGAACGTTTACAAAAATTTTACAAAACATTGGACACAACCAAATTGACAAATCCATATAGGGCTGTTATATACGTTAACCCATGTAGAAATGTACTTTAAAGTTCTTAACTTTTCTTTAAGGTTATTAAGTATGTTTAGACTTATTTTATTTCAATGCAAATAATTTAACAAGTATGCAAATGAAAACATTAAGTAGGTGGCGTATCGGCTTACACTAGAGTAAGTTCTTGCGACCACCGTGTAGACATTTATGTCACTATAAAGTGAGTCATACATGTTTAAGAATGACCGAAGCGATGTTTGGCCCCGCTGCTTTCCATAAGCCTTAGTGCGCACGATACGACATGACCCCTCTAAATTCTAAATTCATGAAACAAGTAATAAGATATGCATCACATTAATAATATGATTTAATACAACTTTTTAGTTTTTGATTATTATTATGTTAAACTTAATGTTTTGTGAGCTTTTTACATGAATTCCACTACTTTTAGTTCACTTGTTTGTATAAGTATTTTCTGTTCGCATTGTAAGACCTACGCAAAGTAAATGACTTTCTGAGTTGAGATTGTGGTGTTAACAAAAGTGAAAAATAGGGATGGATATCGCTACGCTAAATATGTTTTTCGCTGCTTAATTTATTTTTGTAAAAGGGATACAAATATTTTTTCGTATTTATAATTTTTAAAGATCAAAGTTTGCGGTAGTTGAAAACAAGTATTTTTATATATAAATCTAGAATTATAAAATATCTCAAAAGTAATATATGTTTCACATATATTACTCGTGCGAAAATTTACAAATTTGAGATTAGTCAAGCTTATATATATATATATATATATATAATTTTTTTTAAATATCACAAGTCGTTACAATTACATAGTTCTCAAAATGGAAGCCACAGTAAACCTAAACATTTTGGAACAAAAAGTTCCCAGAGACTAGTAAATCTTACATAAATTGTTTGAGTGACCCAAGTGCGCAGTATGAAATTAAGTGACGTCATAATCGAGTCGCGCATCTAATCGAGATAATTCTTTTAAGAGTATATAATTACTATGATGGATGAGATTGTAATTTTTTATCGAGGGAACAAATCTTTTGTTTGTGGTAATGTTAGAAAAAACCAAAAAAACTATAGTAGAAAATGTCCAATAATCCAAAATTAGTGAGATTACCTATTTGGTATTTGTAAGCTAATAGTGCTACTTGACCGACTAAATCTTATCCCTTGAAGTTACTAAATGAATCCATTATTTTATTAAAAATTAATTTGTAGCTAGAAGTTTACAATTAATTATAGAATAACATTTTTTATTATGATTAAAAAAAGTAATTTAGCAAAGTAAATCATCAAAATTTCGCGAATTAAGAAATAATCAATTTTGTTAAATTTTTATAAATACTTAAATTAATTACGCGGTATTAAATTCGTGAATTTTTGTTGTTTGTTTGTCATATTTTTTTCTGAAATATAATTGATAATTATTTTATATATACGAATCATTTGCTTAATGGTTGAGCATATATTAACTTTAATTTTTTTCAAAATTTTGATAAAATTTTAAAATCGATTGAAACATAAAATTAATAAAACATAGTTATTTTTCTGCTATTGAGACCTTAACAAAATGTGAGGAAGTGAGAAGAAAATGAGTGTAAGATTTTGAGCCCAATCCAATAATAATAAGAATTTATTCCGGGAATCGGACAACAAATTTCATTTCATTTGCGTGCCCTATTTTCCCTCCATCAATGGAGTCCGTCTTTGGTCCTCCAACAACTTCAAACCTCGTCTTCGACCTTCGTCCCGCCATTTCCTATTCTCATTCTTCTTCTTCCTCATCATCATCACATTCCAACTCTCTCTCCATCGCCAACCCAATCACCAGAAAAAGCCACCGCAGGATTCGATGCGAGTTCGACTCCAGAATCAATGGCGGCGACTTCGACCACCCTCGCTACCTCGACCGAGTAACCACTATATCTTTCTCCCTCTCTCTCTCTCTCTCTCTCTCTCTCTCCATGTTCATGTCAGTTTTGTGTCTGCTTCCATTATTTGGGATTTCTGAGCTTCCAGTGTTGAGAGAGCTTCCAACGTTCCCCTATATCTGTTTGTCTCTTGATTGAATCCCTAAAAATATTGAGGTGTTTGTGACTCCTTTTTTATTTGTTGCAGAAAAAAGCATTAGAATCAGCGATTAACGATATAAACAGCTCATTCGGGAAAGGCAGTGTCACCAGATTAGGCAGTGCTGGTGGAGCTCTCGTGTACAACTTTCTTACCAATTTATTCAACTACGTGTTATAGATTTTGAACGCCATTCAGTCAAGAAGATTGTACTCTGTAAGTATACATGATTAGTTGTGGTTTCATTTTGTGTTCTTCAGTGAAACTTTTCCGAGTGGGTGTTTGACGTTGGACCTTGCATTGGGCGGTGGACTTCCTCGAGGAAGAATTGTCGAGGTCAGACCTAGTTCAATGGATCCTATGGAAATATAAGTTTCAATTGTTGACCTCGGATTCTATTGGTCTGTAGATTTATGGGCCGGAAAGTAGTGGAAAAACCACACTAGCACTTCATGCTATTGCCGAGGTGCAGGTATCAACTTCCCTTCGGATTCTTGCTTATGATTTTCGGTTACAACTAAACATTATCAGTCTAATTTATTTTGTGATAATTCTAGATTTATATAAAAGAATTTAATTTACGGATAAGTAGAAATCGTCTAGATTACTGTTCACGCCTTTTAAAACCTTGGTATGTAAGGAATTAACATTTACGCATTTAATGGTGTATTTGTAGAGACTAGGAGGAAATGCAATGCTTGTTGACGCGGAGCATGCTTTTGATCCAGCATATTCCAAAGCATTGGGAGTTGATGTAGAGAATCTGATCGTGTGTCAACCTGATCATGGAGAAATGGCACTCGAAAGTAATGCACACGACACTTCTACTTTTGTTATGTTCTATCTATATACATGTTTATAACGATAATTGGCGTTTTATTTATTCTAAAATCTTTTTTCCTGGTTTAGTTGCGGATCGGATGTGCAGATCCGGTGCAGTTGATCTTATATGCGTCGATTCTGTTTCGGCGCTCACTCCACGAGCAGAAATCGAAGTGAGCTAATGTTAAAGCTAGTTTTGAATTGTCTTGTTTGTTTCATGTGAAGTGATGATATTTGACTCTTTCGTTGAAAATTTCCGGGTCTTGTGTTTTAGGGGGAGATTGGTATGCAACAAATGGGATTGCAGGCTCGTCTGATGAGTCAAGCGCTGCGCAAAATGTCGGGCAATGCCTCTAAAGCTGGCTGTACTCTTATTTTTCTGAATCAGATACGATACAAGGTAGCTGTTTTGTTTGTGCTTTAATTTGTTTAATTGTTTTTTCAGAAGAGTTAGCTTTAAGGGATTATATCACTAATTTAATTTACTTATCTGACAATTTGGTTGTGATTTTGTTTTAATTATACAATAAAGATTGGTGTTTATTATGGGAATCCGGAAGTGACGAGTGGAGGGATTGCTTTGAAGTTCTTTGCCTCAGTTCGGCTTGAAATACGTTCTACAGGGAAGATTAAATCAGTAAGTGTTTTGTCTTGACTATTCCATGTGTTTCACTTGCCAACTTGAATTAATTAGTGTACGATTTTGATTTACTTGCCCGTTTGACAAGGCGAAAGGAGATGAAGAAATCGGGATCAGGGCTCGTGTCAGAGTACAGAAGAGTAAGGTAAATGTCTCAAATTATGCTCGAAAAATAGATGTATAATGTTGCTGAATACGCTTTTGATGCTTATTATATATTTTAGAAACATCCTTGGACTCATTTAAAATTTCACTGCTCAGGTATCCAGGCCATACAAACAAGCCGAATTCGAAATCATCTTTGGGGAGGGAGTTAGTAAACTGGTGGGTGAATCTGTGATGCATATGGTTTTCTTCTTTGAAAGGCAAAACCCTCATCAATTGTTGACTTTATTTTCAATTCAGGGATGTGTTCTGGATTGTGCTGAAGCATTGGATATTGTACTAAAAAAGGGCTCTTGGTATAGTTATGGGGATCAAAGGTTTGTTCGTTCTTGCACCCCAAGTAACACTTGTGCTCCAAATGATGTATCATTATTTATTAACTTCCTATGTAAGGTATCCTAATTTTAGCAATATTAAAGTTAATAACTTTTTCCATAACCTTTTGGGGAACAAGAAAGGATCTTTAGTTTTCAGAGTCACTTGTTTCCGTTTGTTAGTTTACTTTTAGTGGGAAAATATAGATTCTCGTAATTCCATCACGTATAAAATGCTGAAGCTTTAAACTGGGTTTTTCTCTTGTTCCTCAGGTTAGGACAAGGGAGGGACAAATCGTTGCAGTATTTGAGAGAGAACCCAGTGCTTCTCGATGATATTGAAAAGGTTTTGGAATGATTTAAAGGACCCACCAAAAATTATTTAATCCAACTTCGATGTATGAAGATTTAATGTCTCAGGTTATTTTCTTGTAACTCAACTTGCAGATCGTGCGGTCTCAAATGGAAGACGGAATCGGACCGGCGGGATTCCTGCAACCGAAAAGCTTACCGTTAACCGATGAAGAAGATGATAGCTTTGAAGAGACTCGGTGAAGATGAGCAAACAACTATTGTTGCTCATTGGCCACAACAACACATCACTGCTGCATATATTGAAAGCAAAATCTATATGGCAACGAAATTTTGAGAAGCTGCTATCATCGCTATGGATGTGTGATTGTTGCACTTTCGCGGATGAAAATGTTGAGAAAAAGGTATTACCCAAGCCGAGAAAAATCTACTGTTTTAGTGATTTTTTTACACTTGAGGAAAACATATTATTTTGTTGTCACATGTGTGTACAATTCTGATCCAACAAAATCGGGTTCTAATATTAATCACGAGAAATGAACACCATTTGAATGTCCCAGTTTGGTTTTGATAGGTTTGTCATGTGAATGAAATTTCTTGCTAATCTGCACGTTTTTATTTTCATACATTGCTTTGAAATATTTGAATATCAAGGTCATAGGAAGAGTATGGCTATAGCAATAAATAAGACAGCATAGGTACAAAGAGAGCCGTTACATGTAACAAGTTGACAGAGAGTATATCATATGAATGTTCTGGTCTGAAGAGTAGTAATAGTACTTGACCAAATTACAATACCATTACACAAAGTAATAATAACAGTAATGAAAGTAGTGTCTACTGAGCCAAAGCACTGGTGTTGTAGACAAGAAGAGCACCTCCTGCGAGAAGGCCAGCCAGAGTGATTGCCCATATCAACAACCCGGTTTTGCCTGTCACAAATTGATCATCACAGTTATGTCATTTTATCATTATTAATCTAATATATTTGTATTGCTTATGTGTGACAGTGTGAGACGTAGAAGTAGGTTCTTAGATCTTACCACCAACGTAGACATCACCACTTGGAGACCATTCATCGGTGTTGTAGATTGGACTGCAAATTAGTAAAATCAAACATTTAATCCCTTGTTAGCTTTTCACCAGAGTATATGACCAAACTAAGTATACTTAGAGCATCTCCAATGCTTGGCAACAATAGTTAGCTCAATGCCTACATGGCAATGTCATGTCATTTGCTTTTAGAGATAATATTATTTTATAGATTAATCATTGTGGCAATTGTGCAAATTTTGGCACCCATGTCACACTATTATCAACATAAAAAATTAATAAAATAACAAATAGACCAATAATTCAATTTGAGTGGAGATCATTAGTTGAGTGGAGACTAATAATTTCATTAAATTATTTTTGTAAAAAATAATCAAATATTGAGGTGGATAAAAAGAGAAAGAAATATATTATAATTGATGATGTGTATAGCAATTTTGGTTGCTTGCAATGGAGATGCTCTTATAGTATTTTCAATCCATCATAAAAGAAACAATTGATTAATAATAAACGGTGTATTAGTAAAATACCTGTAGCCATCGACATTAGCACCGTATTTGTCTACGTATTGGTACACTCCCTTTCCCTGAATTACATATTAATGATCAATTATATTCCGAAAGATCATCATTCGTTTGTCAAACTTATTGAAGACAGTCAAAAGCATCATCTACATGAACGTAGCGAAACTTTTAGTTGGTTCAATTTTGTTGAGATCAATAAGGATTCTTATGTCTTAAATCTGATAATTAATAAATATAATTAAATCTCATCACCCAAAAAATAAATATAAAAATGAAGAGATAGTGGATATACCGTGGGTGCCCTTCCGGAGGCATCAACACCGTTCCTCAAGTCCATGCCACCACCAATTCCTACGGAGTTAATTATATTAATTAGCTAGTTTCAAATAAATGATCAAACTGTTTTTTTCCATTGAATATATTTGTAATAACAAAAATAGATAGGTACTTAGGTAAATATATAACTAGTAAGCATGAGAATAGTGATGATAATACTTACCAAAGGGTTTGTCGGTCTTGATTTTCTTGACCCCACTGGCGCTGACTTTGAAGGCAACGGAAGAGGAGCGAGAAAGCGACGGAATACCTCTGACCGATTTCTCGGCCGAGAATGGAGTGGGCTTCAAGTTCAGCGATGCCATCACCGACGACGATGCCATACTTCTTAATTAAACTTTTTTAAAATTTTGATTATATTGTTGTCCTATCTCTCTCTAATGCTTCTGCCTCTTCTGCTACTATTGCATGGCTTTAGGCTTAAAGGTATAAAATCAAAGGACCAACGTCACTCGAGTGGCTTGTGGGGAGACACGCGGCATCCATCTACTGGATCATATCTGGATATGATTGTAAAACGTTATCAAGAAGAGGAGACTTGAGTTGGAGTCCTTCACAACCACCCACTAATCACTCAGAAATCTAGGGACCCATCTGGGTTTGTGACACGTGGACACTTGCCTATGGTTCGAGCTCATGACTACTTGTGAAATTTTGGTATTTTTTTCTTATTTAATTAAACCAAAATTTAGCACTGGTTAATGTAAATGATTCAGTATTGGATAAAAAAACTAAAACAAGCCAACAGAAGATTATAAGTTATAAGTGCTGCAAATTAAAAACTATACACGCCGACTAATAAAATAAGAGCACAAAAGTTCAACAAGTGAGATCAAATTGAACTCTAAAATTGAATCGCAAAACACAATTATTTTTAAATAAATTATAAGGAGCTCGGAATATCGTTGAATTTGGAGGCAGCAGCGATGCCGCTGATGATGGCACCTTCGACATCGGGGCTCACGCAAAAGTCTCCGCAGATGGCGATCCTCTTCTTCATATCCCAAACACATTTCTCTTCGCTCGCTATGCTTCTCGCTGGAAATGCGCTTCCCCTGAGAAAACAGCACAAAAAATAATTCATCACATAATAGTTACTAGACCGACCATGTTCGAGAGACCTGGAACTCTTCCAAGTAAAGGCTGATTAGCATAAACCCAAAACTTAATACCCTCTAAATGATTATTCAGCTTGTATGTATAGGTGAAACATTCTTGAGTAACCGCGTATTAACATAACAAAGTATTATGGTATACCATTTCCGTCACATTAGAAGCAACATGTCGCTTTTAGTGTAGCTTCAAACTTTTTCCCACGAAATGGATGAAAGACATTATAAGCTACTTGTCACTTCTAATTTCTTTCCGCCATTTCTAAGAAATTATTTTTAGCGCCATTTTGTACGACATAGAAGCGACAAGTCACTTCTATTTTTGCCGCTTATAAATATTTGAAGCGACATACCTTTAGAAGCGATATTTGAATCGACATTATAAGCTACTTGTCGCTTCTAATTTCTTTTCGCCATTTCTAAGAAATTATTTTTAGCGCCATTTTGTACGACATAGAGAAGCGACAAGTCACTTCTATTTTTGCCGCTTATAAATATTTGAAGCGACATACCTTTAGAAGCGATATTTGGGCATTTAGAAGCAACTTTTGGCCATTATTGTCCTAGTGGTAAAATTTCTACTAAGTGAGTTTTGTTTGACCTAAATAAATAAATAAAAATCACCAACCATCTATGCGCTTTCATATGGAAAGGGTGAGAAGTAACAAGCCCGGTGCTTTGTAAAGCTCCCAGAATCTCTTCTGAGACTCTTGCCAAAAGAGCCTCTGTAGGCTTCAGAAGTCCTGTTTGAGAGATCACACGTTGAGCGTACTCCACAGTTGAATGAATCACCCAACGCTCACTGCGTAGTAAAAAGAATTACTCAGCACTTCCAAAATAAATATATTAAATATGTTTTTATCGTTCTTCAAAACAAAAAATACCAATCAGTAGAACGGCCCGGCTTTGTGGAGTCACAATAGGCACGGCTTAACACATCCGAATTTCTTATTGAGAAGCCCTTCAAAGGTACCTAGATAAATTAAAAAAACAATAACAGGAAAATTGGTAAAACACACACACAATCTAGAAAATAGTTCTTGAGAACATGGATGTTGGATTACTGAAGAAAGAGGCTCCTTGAAAGCTAGCATGAGCGCGAAACACGGGTTAACGGGAATGTTTTGTAGCTTATCTTTCATCTCCGGAACCAAATCCAAATCTACCATATATAATAAAATGAATCAGCTTTGAGCAAAAACAAGGGAAAAAAGAGCTAAAGAAAGACAAGACAGTTAGTTTTACCCAGAGGGGGTGGTCGTCCCATTACGCTCGTGAACCGCGGTGAAACGATGTTCTTGTCCGAAGCTACAACCCCATTGAATTTTCCGAGATCTTGTCCGTCCAAACCCGTCAACGACCATGAATCTTGTTCCTCTAACCACTCCAATCTCCCGACACTTGTCCCAAATCGACTCTCCACTCCTACATGTAGATTACCATCAAGGTTCAGCCTAAAATGAAAATATCCCTAATCATCTTAGAGTTTTTGTGACCCGAATTGGTTTAGTCTGCCTGAAGAAGCAATGTTGCGACGAATCTGATTTTCACAGGTCATAGTTGTGTGAACTCTATAGTCCTCCAAAATTCGGCTTGGGTTTTTACGCTAGAGCAAATCCAACTCCTCAGGGTATTTTCTTTCTATGCATATCTATGTGTTCTAGTTTTTATTTTATTTTTTATAATTGTATATTTTATCGCTTTACACTTATCGATTTAAGATGAAAAGAAAAAAATATGGACGAGATAATACCGGGGTCACGGCATAGAGCTTTGCATATCGAGTTCATCCCTGGAACACCCACATATCTCTTGCTCGCCTCATCTTCCTGAAGACAAAATCATCAAGGTTTAGTTGATGAGCACTGAGCTATACTAATCTAGGTTACAAATCAATTTTCGTGAACCTGTTCAATATTAGAGAACTTTCCAGAGGAACAGTCGAAAGATCCGAAACTGTCCTTCCACTCAGCCACTAGTCCTCTAGACTCCCATTCCTTCGCGAGTCCCAAAACCTCTGTGTTTCTCGCCGTGAAATACGGAGCTCCGTGATCGAAAGAGAGCTCGTTGCCATCAGTGGACGTTTCTCTAATCCAAAATACATAATAACTTTTTTCTTAATTCCCATCACCGGAATAATAATTTTTAGTAATTAGCAAGCAATACCTAGCTCTAAATCCATTTTTACCTCGATTCGCTCATTGATTAGTAAATTTCAGTCACACTTGGGTACGGAAAACGAATCAACACATAAACGATTTGGGGATATACATCTGAATGAATGAGTTTCGATTTTACACCTTCTTTGGGACATACGACCACCAGGACCTCTAGCAGATTCGAACATAGTGACACAAACTCCATTTTTGGCCAAGATCGATGCACACACAGCTCCAGAAACTACAATTTCGTTTGAAACAAAAGTTCAGTAAGACAAAAGAAAAGAATTGAAATCCATATTTCAATAATCGGTGAATTTTTTCGAAAGATCGTAAAATAATGACAGCAGTTTAGAGTAAAATTAAAGATCTTACTTCCCGTTCCAATCACCGCGATCTTAGCGGTGTTCATTTCGGATGATGAGTTTTGGTTTGCGATGAGGCCGCTCATTAATGGCGGGTTATTTGTTCGTTCCTATTTTATTCAGGTTATTATTCAACGGTTCTCTTTCTATGTTTATTATTAAACTACTTTATTTTAACTCTTTTTAGGTTATTTCATTTTAGTTTATTGTTTCAACATTTTATAGAACAAAAAATATGCTAAATATTCATATCAAACCCATTTTAGTAAAAATATGTAAGAATATAATTTACGCTTAAAATGAAACAAAAATATTTTTATAGATAAAGCACTTAATATTTTTCTTAAATTTTTTAAAAGATTTAATTGGTCGTTTTTTTTATGATTCTTTTGTTAAAATTTATTTGTACAGTGATTATTAGCAACATATATGTTAAATTAGGTTAATTTTACTTACTTTTTCTTATAAAATCTAATTTCCCTAATAATATTTAAAAGGCTAAAAGCTTATTTAACCTTTTTCTTAACATCCATTAATCCTTTTAATTTTCCACAAACCCATTTCTTATTTCTGTCATCTTTAAATCCGCATTAATTATTTCACTTACATTTTCTCTTGGTCTGCCTTTGTTTATATTTTCTTTTCACTTTATTGTTTTATTGCTTGCATATATCTAAATTAGTTTTTGTGCGTTTGTGTCTTTAACATCACCGTGCTGCCAAATTTGTGGATTTAGTTTGGATATAAGTTTAACCAATGACTAATCATGAATCGAAAAAAATGATACCATTAGAAGAAATAAAATGAAGAGAGTAAAGCTTGATTTTATCTCACCATGAGTTCTTACTGTAAATTCTGTGTCGAAAGGGACGTAGAGTGATCCCATCCCATTGACCAACTTGTCTTTTGGCAGCCATTTGCCCAAGATCCCTTTACATGACACCCACACCACGGCTCCGTTAACAAACATTTGTTAGTCCACCCCAGCGTAAACATCTTTTACAAATATGTTAAGCTTCTTATTTTTAGGGCAAGCTTTAGCTTACAATGGAGACTGAACCTATGACTTTCAACTTGAAAGTAGCGTAGATTATCACTTGTTTCCACTTAAACTTTTTAGTCACATCAAAAGTTATGTTTGGAAACTTGTAATGCGTCAGTAATTTTGGGTCGCCATTTATTGCAATCAGAGGAATTCGTGAACAGCTAAAAGCACGAAGTTTGTAGGAACAGATAGTGTAACATGGATGTTGAAACTTGAAACTTAATCCTTAAACTTGTACTGAACATTATTGTAGAAAGATCAACCACCGCAAATAAAACAGTAACAAGAACATAAAGAATTTCTTAACAAGGTTCAACACGAATGCATAATACCCGGAACTCCTTCTAAATGAGATAGTTCAAATCACTTAAATTTATCTCTTCTCAAAATCACAATATACTCCATGAAGCAATTTCTAACTATATTTTCTACAAACGAACTGGTTGTTCATCAATGGACATACTCTCCACGTCCAATCTAAGGACTTGGCTATTCTTGTAGAATCTTAATACAGTGATCGAAATGACTTAACTATAACTTCAATAATTTGAGACTTTATAATTTTAGTCAGATAATTATTGTTACAAGTAGTTAAAGTAATTATCCATAGGCTAATAAGAACTTGCCATATGTAGTGTCTACTTGAATTGCATGACCTGTGAAACTAAACTATGGAGAATGAGGTTTTACATTAAAATCAATTGAGTCGTGCAAATATCTATAAGGGGCTTCTAATTATTTTTGATTTGGTTCATTCTAAACGATAAGTGTTTGTAACTAAATTAACTGTAAACTTACAATAAAAAATATATATATTATATGATATTATATAAGCAAATATATAATTACGCGTCAACGCAAAAATCGGGTACGTAGAACAAGAGCAGGAGTATGATTCGACTTGGGAGTTGTGATTTGTGAATAATATATACGATTACGCTTGCCTTCCAACTATAAATTGTACTTTGATATCAAGAAACAAATTAAAGAAGAGAAACCTCAATACCTAGCGTATAACTGTTGCCCCAAATTCATCAAGTTGCTATATAACTCATGATGACGATGAAGATGAAGAAGTGTAGAAGGGACGGCGAAGAGGAACCGCAGCTGAAACGGCAACGAGTGGCTATTGGCGATTGCGTTTCATCACCGCCGAACCCTAATAAGAAGCAAATCGACGAGAAGAAGAAGCTGAGGATGGTGTGCGCTTCGTTCTACATCCCGAAGGAGAACCCGAAAAAGCCGAGAGGAGAGGACGCTCACTTTGTCTGCGCGGAGACCCAGACGGTGGGCGTGGCGGACGGCGTCGGAGGATGGGCCAAGCTCGGCATCGACTCCGGCGAGTACGCACGCGACCTCATGACGAACGCATTCGATGCGACCCTCCTCAGCAAGGAAAGAGCAGCCCCGTTGGAGCCATTGGCGGTCCTGTACGAGGCGTATCGGAAGACGGCGGAGGCGGAGCTGAAGGGATCGTCTACGGCGTGCGTGGTGTCGCACTGCGAGGGAGTGCTGCGGTGGGCGAATGTGGGGGACAGCGGGCTGATGGTGTTCCGGGAGAAGAGGATGATACGTCGGTCGGAGAGTCAGCAGCGGGGATTCAACCACCCCTTCCAGCTCGGCAACGCCAAAGGCTCCGACACGCCGGAGAGCGCCGTGGAAGCGGAGATGGCCGTGGAGGCCGGTGACGTGGTGGTGCTCGCCACCGACGGGCTTCTCGACAATGTCTTTCCCGCCGAAGTCGAAGATATTTTGGACGGAGAGATCGCCGGAATGGCCGCCGAGGAGGAGGCCGACGTGGTTGCCATGGTGCTGGCCGAGATCGCTCAGTTCAACTCCTTCGACGAACTCCATGACACTCCTTTCTCTCTCGCCGCCAGGGAGGCTGGCATGTCCCACACAGGTGGCAAGGTCGATGATATCACCGTTGTCGTTTGTCTCATTCTACCTCACTGAACTCACCCATTTCTTACGTTTATTTAAATACATGTAAACTATTGTCTTTTGACCGAGTCTACGTACGTAATATATATGCTAAACTATATGACACAGCTTTTATTGTAAAGAATCAGGATCTTCATATGCATATCTAACACTAACATTTTTAATTAACAATTGATATCAACGCAGCTCAATAGTCATACTCTTTCTTTTTATATTCCGCCATTAGTGTGTTAATAATAAATTTTTCTTAACCTTACACCTATTCTAACAGTATAAGCATGACCATGTTATTTAAAATCATTATAAGAAAATTATTTTCAAAATTTACTTGAATAATGGTTTTTCAAAGACTAGATTTTATAAAATTTTAATTTTTTAGTACGACCTCTAAAATTAATTTTTTGTTGATTTTTCACTTGTTAAATATGCTATATAAATACATTAAAAACAGTTTTTAATTATTTTATGTTTAGCATACTCAAAATCAATTTTTTGACAAGTTTGAAAATTTGTATACATAGTTTAAACTAGTTTATTGCACTTCTAGTTTAAATTTGTATACATAGTTTAAACTAGTTTATATTATGTTGTTTATTTTATATTGTGTTTAATTATTAACATGTTAATATAACACACAATTGAAACCAAGACATACAATTAAAATGTTTCAATAAACCTCTTTCTCTTTACACCTAGATCCGACGTACTTTTTAATTGTTTTTCAAATTATGGACAAATTGTTATGGCTTAGTAAAACGAGCATAACTCTTTGCTGGGACCTCGAAGATTAGTGCTTCTTGAACCAAATTAAAGGTACGGAGGTTAGCTATCCAATGCAATTTGTTTCAGCTCAATCGGATACCGGATGTGTCATTTATGACCTTTTAAATCCGAGGTTTACGGATGTCCGCGAGTCCAGGATTTTTAATCCGGATTTTGCGACTCCAAGCTTCCTCCCCTCTTCTTGATGCAATCGTGATTTTCCGACGTTCTCGCGCTCAACCACCATGAAGACGCCTTGAAGGAAGATGTCATGAAGATTAAGATATTAGTTTTAGGAGATTTTTAATCTAAAAAACTTTCAAGTGTAAAAGTGATGATTCATTAATCTCACACGCTTTCCTTAGGATAAATTAATACACAAAAAATTCCGAGTATGTTTCTTGTGCCTTAGTGCATTAACACTGCTCTCTTCTCCCAAATATCGATGAGAGTTCTAAATTAAGTCGAATTTGGAAATTAAATCAAGATAATTTGGGAAACAAAATTGAGAGACGAGTAGGACATAGGGGTCGGTCATTAACATGGTTTTGAGCTGAATATTGATTCAACAAAAGCCCACATGAGAGCCCCATAATGATGAATAAAGGGTTCGTGGAAACCCTAGGTCAAGAATCTTGATTATTGTTTTTTAGCTGAAAAGTCAGCTCTCTCTCTCTCCCTCTTTGCCGCCTATTCCAATACCCGGGAAGACGAAATTTTGTTTCTTGTTTTCTCGTGTGCGTTCATCTCGAGCCCACACTCATCTTCTCATATTCTTCTTGTGTTGTCGTTGAATCAACTTGTGGTTGTTTGGTCTATTTTCATTAAAAATTATTTTCATGGAAATCTTACCTTCGAACAAAAGATTCGATGAATACGACAAAACCGAGTCTGGAAACCCAGATCTATTTTTGAACCCATTTAAGTCAGTTCATTGCCGACGCAACGCAAAAAACGGAATCCCGATCCGAGCTTCGAAGAGCTCTCGGCGTCGTCGCGAAGTTTTGCCCGCAATCTGCCTGTGCCGTTGCGAGCCCCAGCAGTCCGCCGCCTTTTGTCCTGCCGAGCCTGCCTCTGCCCATGATGCTGCCGACGTCCCTGCTGCTCCTCCGCCTGAGCCCAGCGGCGCCTGCTCCTCCCAGCCGCTCCGGGGCCTCCTAGGCCCGCTGCCTTCTGCGTCGGACGAGTCCAGCCGCTGCCGCCCTTTCCCAGCCTGCCGAGGACCGCGCGCCATCTGCTGCCAGCTTCCCGGACCAGCCCCAAGGCCGCGCCTCCTTGCCGCCTTCGCTTCCCGTGTTGACGAGCCGAGGAAGTCTCTTGCAAACCCGGAATTGGAGAAACTTGAAGATTCTTGCTTTGAACTCATTTTCAATTTCTCGACCAAGTTATTTATAGCTCGACGATGTAAGTTTCGATAGCCTTAAATACTCTTAATTAATATAATTTTTATATGATTGTTTGGAGTGTTTGATTTTATTGAAATAACATGTTTACAATTAATAGTTAATTAACATGTTCATAATTAAATTGTTAATTCACATGCTTATGATTTTAATGCCAATAGGTTGTTAGATATTAAATAGTTTAATATGCTAGATCGTTTTTATTATTAATTCCGCACATAATTTGTTATGTTTAATTATAATTTACTTAAATCATTAAGTAATTTCCAACAGTAATATCGTAAAATACTTCGTGGACCGTGTGAAGAATTGTTTTGTCACATCAAACAGAAAATACACGCATATGAACTTAGAGAGTTTCAATATTAGTTCTTTAGTGGAATCGAATAATATCAAGAATTAAAAGACGAAAAATGTTTGTGAACTTTTGAGTTCGATCTTTATTCCAATGTTTCGTTCATGAGGGTCCATTAGGTCTCAATGATAGACCCTCGGACGAGATTTATTGAACAAGGATATATGGATATTAACATATTTAACTGATTCAAATAAATATTTTTTCATTTTATACTATCTTGAATAGTATGAAAATAATGATTTGTCATTAAATAAATGAGATATTCCAAAATAATTAAATATTATTATGAAATAAATCAAAATAAATATTTTCGAAATATATAGGATTATACTCGGCCATAATTAATGAATTAGGTCAGAGAATTAATTTTTGAAATCAATTAAAAGAATAATGGGCTTAAGTTTGACTATTGAGTTTGACCTAAGAAAAGCCCCCTCTCTCTCTATTTAAAGAATTTTTTGAAAACCCTAACCCTAATCCTAATCACAAAAATTTGGCCAACCTCTCTCTCCCCCTTCTCCTGAGTTCTTTGGTCGAGTTTTTAGAGATAGAGAGATCACGAAATATTTTCTTGATCTCCCGAAAGTTTTTGAGTGATCCGAGTGTCCCTTATTGTTCAATTGAAGAGCCCACCCTCTTAATCTCATCGAATCCCGATGGAATTACCAATGACTCTTCTATGGGTGTTTGAGTGACTTTGTACACGCAGGTATCCACTCGAGACGCGAAGAAATCGAGCGAAACGGAGCAATGCTCATTTCAGCCTGCTGGACTGCGAGCATGCCTAAGCCACCACCGGCCACTCAAGGCGTTTCTGTTCATGAAATTTTACAGGGGCATTCCTCTCGGTCTCTCCCACATTCCTGCAAAATTTCACGGCCAAATTCCACCGGACGAAGCCACAACAACGCAGGCACGTTTCTGTCCGGCAAGACAGATTCCAATCCAGCGGGTCCTGTCTTCCAATTCGACGGGTCAGATTTCAGAATATTGACGAGGCGCTCCGACGTTAGCTAGCAACGCACGACGTTGTTTACAACCTCACATGTAAGTGTTCTAAATGAATTTGATCTGTTTTAATGATTTATGAATGTGTTTATAAGTTGTTAAATGGTTTGGTTCAATTTGATTACATGTTTAGAATAAATAGTTTATTGACATGTTTATGATTTTTAATGCCTAGGTTGTTAGTTTATTAAAATGATTTTTAATACCGATCATATTATATAATTTCGCTGCATATAAATGTGTTATTTAATATCATTGTTCAATTTGTTACATAATTTCCAACAGTTTTAATATGTTAAATTGAATTATGAATTTCCGCCATATATTAATATGTTTCATAATTAATTAGATTAATTCTTAACTAAATTCCAACACTTAGTTTATTACAATTTGATTAAGAAAGAGATTCCGAAGTACTCCCTTTGAATGGAGGGTCACAGAGGGTGAGCCTTAGTTCATCACACACTATGTTAATTTAATTTATGTCGGGGATCTTGGGTTGTTTCAACGTTAAATTGTTGGGAGATATAAGACATTATAAATAGTTTTGTATTTTGGGTTTTTTGCTGAAACATTAAATAAAATTAAATTTTCATTCTTGATTAAGTATTGTGTTTATGTATGTTTGATACGCTATGAAACTGTCATCGACGAAAGTGGTGTTAAGTATAGACATGACGAGATAGCCAATTATAACTAGTTTAAATAATAGTTCACAATCTAAAGATCGATATGGCGATCGAATTTGAGTATTCATCGTTTTAATGAATCGGGATATCTTATCTTGTGATACAGAGAGTTGAGACTCTATGCTTCATTCTTGATACCTTACAGAAGATATTGAACTAGACCAGTGACACTTTGAAGCTCAAAAAAAAGCCGTTTAATCACTGGAAACTTCAATATAATATACGAATGATATTTTGGTAATTACCTAAATTCTGAGGTGAATACATATATTCTTGTATCACAGGAATGAAACGCAGAGTTACAAGAATGTCTTGTTCAATGTCTTCTGTAAGATATCAAGAATGAAACGCAGAGTCACAACTCTCTATATCACTAGAGTGGATAAGATATCCTGATTCATTCAAACAATCATTACTCATATTCGATTGCTCTATCGATCTTTAGATTGCGAACTAATATTTAACTAGTCACAAGGGGCTATCTTGTCAAGGCTGTACTTATCACCCCTTTCGTCGATGACAGTTTCAGAGCATAGGAAACATACATAAATACAAACTTAATCAAGAATGAATATTTAATTTTATTTAATGTTTCAATAAAAACTAAATACAAAGTATTTATAATATCTAATATCTCATTTTTGGGCACTAATCCCAACAGACAGGAGAGCTGAGAAGTTGTCAATGACAACTGTAAAATTTCTGAGATCCGTTCTTGTTTTCACTTCTATAATTAGTTATAGAATTGTGTCTGTTGACTTGCTGAATTACATGTTTAAAAAATTTATTGACATATTAGATCGTTTTTATTGCCATGTTTGTTGAATATGTTACGAATAAGTTTCGCATATTAAATTAAAATTTTGAAATTTCGCCATATTAGATATGTTTCATTATTTAATAGATTAATTATTAATCGATTTCCTACCCATATTAGTCTTTTAAACTGTTTCAGTTAGGATCAACCTCTTAGAATAAAGGATGTGAGTTTTTTTCCATGTCTCTATAATCTCGAGATATTTTTTGTTTTCCACATTTTCGGTGCTGATGATTGTTTTTTATATCCAGTGTTATAAATTATATCTTTCACAACAAGGGACGGTCATGTGGACGTGAGAGCCCTAACGAATCTCTATCAACAATCCGTCAAGCTCAACGACTTTTTGTTCTTATACCGATGTTAATACCGATGTTGCTGACATGTTCAATATTAACATCGGTATAAGAACTTTGCATTTCTTTTAATATTTTTGAATTTAAGCACTCAGAACTGAACTGGCAGTTAGATTAGATATGATTTGTTAAAGAAATATATTAATAACTAAGGTACGGACTACGGAGTTAGTGTTATAGGTCATTACCTAATAAGACCTGACGAGAAGACAAAGAGATAGAGAGGGTACAAATGTTTACTATTCACTGTCCTTACTCAAGTATTCAATTTTTATAATCGAGAACTATCTTCGGTCCTTCGGATATATACTCCGCTTCTCTTCTTTTCGCAATACCCACAAAACATTCAATTAAAAGACTACACGTACTCTCTCCCTCATTTTCCAATGGCAAAGAGATAGAGAGGGTACAAATGTTTACTGTTCACTGTCCTTACTTAAGTATACAATTTTTATAATCGAGAACTATCTTCGGTCCTTCGGATATATATTCCGCTTCTCTTCTTTTCGCAATACCCACAACATTCAATTAAAAGATTACACATACTCTCTCTCTCATTTTCCAATGGCTTCTCTCACTCCCGGAGATCTCGCGAAGCTTCTCTCCGGAGCCGGCGGAGGAGAAATTCAGCACCGCCGTTCGACGCTCCTCCAGGTGATCGAGATCGTGCCCTCGACCTGTGCCTCCGACAACGCAACGTGGCCGAGCCCCGCCAGAGGATTCTTCCTTAAGCTCTCAGACTCGGCGAACGCGGCGTACGTGTCCATCTCTGACCACGCCGATGTCGAGCTGGTCCGGAGCAAAGCCGTGCGACTCGGCCAGTTCGTCCACGTGGCGCGGGTGGACACGGCGACGCCGGTGCCGGAGCTTCGGGGACTGAGTCCGGTTCCGATTTGGATGATAAAGCCGTGTCCGTGCATCGGAAATCCGGTCGACTTGGTCTCAAGCGAAGCTCTGTGTCGAAACTCCGACTCTTCTCAACGAAGTTCGTGGGATACCAGAAACGTCGTACGTTCCCCTCTTCTTTTCTATTATGTTATTACTATTATTCAAAAAATATAAATGATTTCAGCCCTAGGTTTTATTTGGGTAGGTATATAAGTGTGTACTTTATTAAATATTGTTAAAGCAGTTATACAACATCAATAATACCCGCATCTACTTTTCGTTTTCATGTAAGTTGAACAAAAGGACAAAAAGAGAACAGGTTGGGTTTTTGGTATATGTAGCTCCTCTCTACAAGGAGGTCGTGGTGGGTATCGAAGCCAGGACCACTCCGGACCATCGCTACTCCGGCATTGTCGAGGGCTCCATGCTCGACAAACAAGAGTGCACAAAAGGTGTTCCTTGGACCGAAAACGAACACAAGTAACTTTTTCAAAGCCATATAAATGAATTATATACTAAAGCCCTTAAATGTCTATCTTATTATATTTTTCTGTTACTGGCTTAAGAATTATTCTCAAATACAATATACGTATATATGAACTATGTGTAAATTTTTATTTTGCGAACTTTTTTTTTTGTTTTATTATTTATTTTTAATATAATGGTATTGATGATTATTATTTGTTTTCTGTCAGAATGTTTCTGATGGGCTTAAAAACGTACGGAAAAGGTGACTGGAAAAGAATATCACGAAAATGTGTGGTGACCAAGACGCCGACGCAGGTGGCGAGCCACGCTCAGAAGTATTTTATCAGACAATGCTCTGACCAAAAAAATAAGTCTAGACCAAGCATTCATGACATGAATTTATACGATTCAACGTTGATGCCGCCGCCACCTCAGTAATCATCGGCCACCGCGTTTCAATAAATTGGGATCAGCCGAGTGGATCTCAAATGGGCTTCGATGTGTTATCGAATCCGTGTATACCTCATTTGGCATGTAAATGGAAGGGTGGTGGTAGTTATAACAAATAGTGAGTCGCTGACTGATTTTGACCTAAATTTTTTTGTGGTTGAAGTGTTATCTCTTGCATGCAATTATTGAAAATATAACACTACTACAAATTTTGATCCCACAACGGATCTCCCACAACGCTTATAATAAGTATTATAAGAAATATGATTCCCACAACGCTTATTCTTAAGCGTTGTGGGAATCAGAGATCACACAACGTTTGTCCTTAACCATTGAGGGAAAACCAATTTCCCACAACGTTTATCCACAAACGTTGTGAGATTTTTGATTTCCACAACGCTTAAACTAATCATTGTAAAAAATTGGCGGATAACAACTAGCCCACAACGCTTATTGATCCGTTGTGGGAATCTCGCTGCAGCGAAGTACAAATCTAGGTGCAGCGAGAAGTTCCCACAACGCTTAAGAATAAGCGTTGTGGAATTGGAACCACACTTTTTTTTGGAAAAAAATGTGCCGCGATGAAGTTGAATCCTGGCTGCTTTCAGAGGGTCTCGCCGCAGCACAATCTCTTCATCGATGCGACGAGATTGCTATAGGGACCACCCTTTTTTTTGGAAAAACATCTCGCCGCAGCGAAGTTGAATCCTGGCTGCAGCGAGAATCTCCTATAACGTTTAAAAAGGGTGGGGGGCGAGGTCCCGCAATGGATGTTTTTAAACATTGTGGGTGTGTTTAAAATGAATTTTTTTTCGAATTTTTCAGTTCCCACCCAAAAACATTTCGACCTAAAATGAATTTTGACCTTTCGCTTTTATATTTTTCGTTCATTCTTCTTCCCATTCTCTTATGCTCTCTCTCTGGCCTCCTTTCTTGCTCCCTCTCTCTCTGGCCTCTACCTCCTCTCCTCGGCCTCTCTCCCACCATCCCTCTCTCTCTCTCGCCCACCGTCCCTCTCTCTCGCCCATCATCTCTCTCGCCCTCTCACCCACCATCTCTCTCTCGCCCACCATCCCTCTCTCTCGCCCGCTAGCCCTCCTCTCTCTCGCTTGCTCGCCCGCCCTCCACCCACGCTCCTGTCCACCCTCCATCTCGGGGTCTCTCGCCCGCCCTCTCGTCTCCACTCTCACTGGCCTCCGTTAGGTATGTTTTAAAAAAATAGGTATGAGTGTGGATTGTGTATAAATTAGTATGTTAATGTTAATGTGGATTGTGTATAAATTATAATACTAATGTGAGTGTGGAATATAATGAATTAATTAGAATGTTAGTGTGAGTTTGAATTATAACATTTTTTTGTTGAAATTGAATTAGAATGTTTTGGGTTATAATGTATTTTTGTTGAAATTGCGTTTTAATTTGTGTTTTACTAAGCTCGATATCGTCTACTACCACGAAGAAATACTCTTATAAGGCAAAAAAATTTAAAAAAAATAAAAAAATATCGGTGCAGCAGTGTACAATCTCCGCTACGGCAAGATGTCCCACAACGGTTTATATATCCGTTGTGGGAAATCTCGTCGCCGCAGAGATTGTACATAGCCGTGGCAAAGTTTTTTTGGAAATTATGGGATTCCCACAATGGATCGTAAGCGTTGTGGGACGTCAAAGCTCCTACAACGGATACTAAACGTTGTGAGAAATCAATCCTCCCACAACGCTTAGCTAAGCGTTGTAGGAGCTTCTACAACGCAGGATCCCACATACTTAATAACCATTGTGGGAGATTTCTACAACGGTAAATAAGCGTTGTGGGATCAAGTTTTTGTAGTAGTGTAATATGAACTAATTCATTTTGAGAACACTCTAATCTCATTTGCAACTGAAAATTTGCCGTAATTTATTATAATCTATTATTTCACAAAATGTACAGTTAAATTTAGACACGTATTATATTATTTTACCAAATTTTATTTTAAATTTTCTTAATATTATTATAAATAAAATTGTTATTACTTTCGATTGGCTGATTTTCATTAGGTAACTTGATTCTCGGAAATAAGTTTTTAAAGGTCGACATTTAATGTTAATGAAGATCGTTTAAACTCTTTTGGTAGCATTGTTTAGTTTAGTGTATCCAGATAATTAATAAGAGATTCATAATTTAAATCTCTCGTCCTCCGATTGCTTCGATCTCTCTGTGAATCCCCATCTAAATTAAGCAACAACGATAGTATTACACCAATGTTTTTCCTTCTTATGAGGATCTCCATGGTTTATAGGTCGAGCTTGAGCAAAATGCAAGAAGTCTACATAAAGATATGATAAATCTTGTACTCTCTCTCTCTCTCTCACTAGTACAAATTTGGTCATCTGCTACGAATGACTTTCAGATGCGACTAGTTGCATCTAATAGTCGCATCCGATTGTACATTTAGATGCAACAAGTCGCATCTAAACACGAGAATATGGCGAATATTTTTTTGGCCTGGGGAAGAGTAATTGATGCGACAATTTTGCATCTGAAGGTTCACATGAACATCAGATGCGACGTTGTCGCAGCGAATAGCCCTAAAAAATTTGGCGGGTGAACTTTCCTCCTTTTCACGTTGGTTAAGTTATGTGTAATTTTTATTTTTAATTTTCAAGAGCATCGGATGCGACTAAGTCGCATCTAATAGTCCCAAAAATTTGGGCGGGTCAACTTTACCCGCCCAAATTTTTCAATTTTAAGTTTTTCATATATAGTTGTTAAGTTTTGTTAATTTTTCATATATATTTGTTAATTTTTCATATATATTTGTTAATTTTTCATATATATTTGTTACCTTTTCGATTTCGCATCCTACGCATCCTCGCCGTCGCCTCCGTCGCAGCCTCGCCGTCTCCGATCCAAATCTCGTTCAACGCTTTTCAGCTTCGTCTCTATGTTAGGTAATTAAATTTTATTTTATTTATTTAGTTTATTTAAAATGTGTTTAGTTAATTGAACTTGAAATATGCTAGTTAATAATAGAAACTTATAAATGTTTTTAATGAAATGAAATCGTTTAATATGTCGAGTAAATTATAATAGTTGAATATATTTAGTTAATTATAATAATTAAATGTGTTTAGTTAATTGAAACCTTTGTATATGTTTAGTTAATTATAATAGTTGAATGTGTTTAATTAGTTAATTGAAACCTTTGTACATGTATTAGGTAATTGAAACGGTTGAATATTTTTAGTTAATTATAATAATGGAATATGTTTAGTTATTTGAAATTGTTGTATATGTATAGTTAATTGAAATGACATGAATATGTTTAGTTACTTGAAACCGTTGTATATGTATTAGTTAATTATGATTGTTAAATATGTTTAATAGATTGGTTGAGATATGGTGGATGATAAATATAGTAATTTGTTTGGTGATTTGGTTGTACAATCGTTAAATTACAGGTTTGGTTTATTCATATTATAGGGAAAACTCCGTCAAAATTTTGTTAATAATTTTTAAAATCATCGTCTTTTCTCTCAAATTCACATAAACAAAAACAATTAAGTTATATATTCTATATCTTCTAAATATTTCCAACATTGAATAATAATTCACAACTCTTATAATACTCTTTTCGTTCAGCGAAATGTCGAATCCAAGTAGGTAGTGGATTACAAAGAATGAACAGTTGACCTTGGAATATAGGTCTGGCATTAGAGAATTTATTCGAGTGGTAAGAACGTTTCCGAATATATATAATAAATACCAATATCCTTGCAAATATTGCAACAACATGGTATGGCTTGACATTGGCATCTTAAGTCGTCATCTCTTGGACAAAGGTTTTACTCCGGGGTACACTGAATGGTACTATCACGGCGAGCGTCGACATTCTGTTTTCCAAAATGTAGCACAAGTACCTGAACATAATCAGCGAGGAGTCGGAGGATTACACGATGCGGTGAGTGATATCATGGATCACGACGATACGTGATCCGACCCCGAGCGAAGTGCGTGCAAATGAGCAAGTAAAAGATTTGTTCTCGGAGTTGAAGGCAGGATTGTACCTTGGATGCAAAGAGTTTTCGTCTTTGTTGGTTTTGGTCTCGTTGATGCACATCAAAGTGACGAACCATTGGATGAACAAGTCATTTACCGAACTCTTACAGCTTTTGAGGAAGTCACATCTTGTGGGTAATCGTATTCCTGAAAAACACTATGAAGCGAAGGCAAAACTTAAGCGTTTTGGAATGGGGTACGAAATGATCGATGTTTGCTCTAATGATTATGTCCTATTTCGAAAAGAGCTCGATGACGTTTTCCCGATTTCAAAGAGCTCCAGACAAAGATCGATCCCTTTTTATGCTCATCGTCGAAATCATGTAAGTTTGTCTTTCGAAGTATTTAATTTTAAAAAGTTTAAATTGTAACTGTGTATCAATTATACAAATGAGAAAGGACGGGGAAAGGAACATTCACGACGAACTGGGAAAAAAACGCGTTTGTAAGTCGTAAATTGTATAGCAATTATTAAATAATAATAACACTTACTAATCGTTTTTATTGTATCTTTCAAAAGGCCCAGATAGTAACCCGCGTCGGCGATCTTCAAAAAGAGGGTGAGGAAAAAGACATTCTATTTACTCAAGGCGACATAGAGGGACTCGCGATGCGCGAAATTCTCGGACAGCGACGCGATTGGGAGACCGGGATAGGTGAAGTAATAAAATTTCGAATAAATATCACATTAAAACTTCTATAACCAACTGATGTTTATGTGAAAAATATGATAGGTCTCTCGATCCCGGTAAATTCTCTACATATTGCTAGTGCACGCGACGAGGGCTCGTCTAGTTCATCATCACACAAAAAACAAGAGTCGGAGGCCATATTTGAGATGAGACATCAAATGGAGAAGATGCAACGCCAACTCGATGCGATGAACCAAAATCCGACTCTGAGCCAACTGTCTCCCAGCAAGAGCAACAGTTCACGCCTCTGCCAACTGCAAGACGTGATGATCAGACGCCGGGTTCCGCGGAGTTTCAGAGAGACCATTCAAGCGAAGAAGGGACAAGAGGAGGAAGAACCAAAGGCGAAAGATGATCGTCTACAATGGAGACGTGGTTTAGGTCTAGAAAGAAGAAATGATTTACGTTTGTTATGTTACATTTTCAGATACTAAGTTAACTTTTAATGTTTACATTTTCTTTTTTGTAAGTTAAAACATTTTGAATTATGTTAAAACACTTTTAATTTTATTTATGTTGATTTACCATATCATTAATTTCTGATTTAATTTTTTTTTAATTTTAAATAATTTTCAGGATGAATGGTTGGAAGGAGGTCGAGTGCATTATCGTGCATGGGCGTTATAGTGTGGCAGTGAAAGTGGCAGTTTTGTTTTTCAAGAAACTAAGCCGTGGAATATGTTCGCTGTTACACACTGGTAAGGTATTGATCGGGCACATGAAGTTCTCAGTATCAAGTCAATGGAGGATAAACCTGACATGGTAGTGTGGAAAACCTCGACTGATGGCTTATTTAGGATTAATAATGCATATGATGATCTTATGAGAGCTCAATTCGATCCAATAGATGCGGTTTGGAAAGCAGTGAGGGGGTTTGACTTTAACCAAAGGTATAAGATTACACTCTGGAGATTTGGAAGTAATTGCTTTCGTACGGAGGTTAAGCTGGCGATCGGTATTCAAGGGATGAATCAGGGGTGCAGAGTTTGTAATCGTGCCCCTAAATCCGGGATTCATTTTTTTTTCAATTGCGAAGTTGCGAGGAGGGTCTGGTTCGTCGCAGTTCAAGGAAAGAGATGGGAAGTGGGAGAGTGGAGGTCGGGTTTAGATACTCTGAGTAAACTCATCTCCCACAAAGATGATACTAAAGAGATTTAGGGTTTAAATCCTTTATTCGAATGGGGAATGCGTGTTGGAATAGGTCTAGGTTAAGAAAAAATTATCATTAACATATTAATGGCATAATATAAAAATTTCTTTATTAGCAAAACAATTTTTGTTTTCTTGGCAAAGTGCATAAACATGTATACATTTAAAAACATTATTTTAAATACTTGAACACTAACCTTTCTTATAGCTTGATCATTGATGAGAATTAAGAAAGGTAGATCGTCTCTTGCTCGTTACCTTCACACCTAAACGTGAACTAGAGAAACCTAAGGTTTCTATTACATGGGTCTATAGAGTGTTTGAAAGTGTTGTGTGTGGGCACAATTAAACACAATAACTCAAGCGCAAGTCTATGAGCTAAAGAGCTAATTTAGCCTAAGTCTAATGAGGACTTAGGTGCCAAAATAAAAGAAGTATTTTGAGAGACAAAGGAGATTTTGGTCGGCCAAAAACAAGAGAGAAAACCAAATAAATGCCTATTTTCACATCTCTATATGAGACTCTATTTATAGGAGAAGAAAAATCAAGAAAGGGTAATAACCCTTTTCAATTTTGCATTCATGACACAATATTTGATTTTTTTTATCCTTTTCCTCCTTGTACATGGTTGGCCAACCTTATGATTTAGTGAGGGGAAATTTGTTTTTTCACTTAGCATATTTATTTTCTTCTTAAGGAAATTTATTTCCTCTTCTCCTTTTGAATAATTATCTTTATAATTAAAGGCAAAAAGTTCTCTCCTCTTTGGATGATGTCTTGGCCGAATTCAACACCTAGGGAAGGGGCATCTAGATGCTCATTTCTTTTAAGACAATTCTTAAAATACCCATTGTAGACTTAATATTGCACAAATAATGAAATTAATTTCATAATGCCTCAAACGACTTCTCAGCTTTAGAAATTAATTTATATTTCCATAATATGAAAATATTCAAAATCGTATTTCTACATTCACATCCTTTAATGTCCAAGTGGACACAAATACCCTTTAGACATTTTCCGAGAAAACGTCTAGCTCAACACTTGAACTTATTTTGACTTAGCTTCTAATTTAACAATCCTATTCTAATGATCTGTAACAGTGACCGTATGGATCCAAATGCACAAAGCTTGAGCTACAATACTCACACTCAAAAGTTCACAAACATTTTCCGAGTAATAGCTTATTGTCAACTGACTCCACTAAAGAGTTGACAATGAGAATCTCTCGGTTCAAATGAATTTATTTTATGCTAAAATTCAACTTAATTATATTGAGCGGATCCATTGAATGTTATCTATGTATACCCTTCATGGATATTACCATATTTTCACCGTCATATCGTTGTTTTTGCACCGGATTTATGTTGTTGTGGTGAAGATAGATGAGAAATACATGAAGAAAAGAAAATTATTGTGTGACCGGTGGCTAGGATGAATATGGAGAGAGAGAGGGATATGAGAAATAGATGAGAAAATTAGGAGTTAGGAAAGTAGCCGGTTAGGAGGACAGGGAGGGATAAAAACATATAGGGTTTATTAGGGTTTTAGATATTTATATTTAGGCCCAACTTATTTAGAGATTGGCTGAAATTATATATTTAGGGATGGACCGAAATTATATATTTAGGCCCAATATATGTAAAAATATATATAAGATTTAATGAAATTAATTTTGATTTTAAAATAAAAAAATATATTGTATGTGCATGTCTAGTATAGGGCAACATTATTTTTGTCGCAATTTCCGTAATTTAACGCAATTTTCGTCGATCACTTCAATTTCTCTCGCAATTTTGTTTTCAAATTTCCCCATTATTTATGTCGCAATTTTCATCGACCACCGCAATTTTCGAATTTTAGAGCCATCGGCACGTTATCGACGCGCATAATGTTTTTCCTTGGTTTCAACAAATTCAAACAGACCTTGGCTGGTGATTGGTGATCTGAATCTAATACTTCATCAAGAATGAGGGATTGATCGGGGATCTACTGAAGGAAAATACTGAGAAATTTTATTACAGGCACATGAGAGATTGATCTGGGATCTACTGAAGGAACTTTCACGTGGTCTAATGGACAATTAGGTTCTGCAAATATACAAGAATGACTGGACAGAGCTATTACTAGCAATGACTAGATACGAATCTTTCCAAACTCAAGCGTGAAGCATCTCCCTCGAATCTGGTCAGACCACTCTCCGATCATCCTAGATACCTTTTTGCTCGACGAGAAAGGAATAAAACCCTTCCTTTTTTTACGAGGCATGGGCAGAGGATTTAGAATATAGTGAAATTATTGAAATTTTTTGGAATAATCAAATCAACCTTAGAGACAATAATTTTGCGAGGAGAAGAAAAAAGGCGGGGCAGCTACTGAAAAAGTGGCAAGGAGAACAGTGGAGAGATCATTAAGAGAGGCTGCATGAGCGTATGCGGAATCTGAAAATTCTCCAGAACAGTAAAAGTTCAAGTTAAACTGACAAGCTAGAAGAGAGGTAGATTACACAAGAATTGAGAGAACTGAAAGTGAAAAATGAAAAGGTTTGGAAGCAAAAATCCCAAGAACTCTGGCTCAAGAAAGGTGATTCAAACTCGAAATAATTTCATACCGCAACATTTTCTCTCATCTTTCTCTATGTACTTGGCCGGCTACATTAGTGCATTAGTGAGAGAAATTTATTTTCTCATTTAGCATATTTGTTTCCTTCTCAAAGAAAGTCATTTTCTCTTTTCATTTTTGACAATTATCTTCATAATTCAAGGCAAATGAATTTCATAGATAAAATTTCATTTTCTCATTGATATTGGCCGAATTTTTCATGCATGTGAGGAGCTTCTAGATGCTTCATTATTTCTTTTAAGAAAATTATTAAAATACCCATTGTAGATTTAATATTGCACAAATGACTTTTCGGCTTTAGAAAATAATTTATATTTCGATCATATGAAAATATTCAAAATCTTATTTTGACATTCACATCATTTTATGTCCATGTGGACAAAAATACCCTTTAAACATTTTCTCAGAAAACATCTACTTCAACAGTTGAACTTATAGCTCTTATATGAAAAGAAAAAGCCGAATTTAGTTTCTAGCTAAACAATCCTACTCTAATGACCTGTAATAGTTACCTTATGGATCCAAATGAACAAAGCTTGAGCATGAAGTGTTGTGGAACTACTTCATCAAAATCAATGACGTCGAAGGGTGAAAAAGCTTGTGCATGAAGTGCGGGAAACAAGTCAAATGTGATAGGAAAGAACAACAGAATTCCTCTTTGCGCCATCATATATCATAAAAAATGCTAATTTCCCGAATCATCTTCATGTTAGGTACGCCACGACCCAAATATTTAAGAAAGTAATTAGTTAGGTATATTGTTTCAACCGATCAATTTTTTTAGATGTAGAATCTAAAGATTTTGGTAGGTTTGTTCAATGCTTAGTTCCTATAATTCAACTAGTTTCTATAAAAATTTTAAAAATAATGTTATTAAATTTTTTTCTGAAGAAAAAAAATTACTAAAAGTTTTGCTTCCTAATGGGTCATTTCCCTAACTTCAGATATTTGGTCGGTTAGGTAAAATGAATTACACAAGTGTAGTAGTTCATAACATAGACAAAACTTGGAACCTAAACATAAGTACAATTGCATTTAAAAGAATTGAGTGTAGTCACACCCAGAATTCCATATTAGAAACAACCTAAAACATAGAATAATTTCTATAACTCTAGATAATGCCACTAACAACGAGGCTAACAAGTTAAAATTCCTAACCAAGAATCTCTTTTACACTAAAGGTGCACAACAGACATTATAAATCTTATAGTAAAAGCCTGGTCGGGACATTTTTAAGATTCTATTGACAAAATTAGAGAATCAATTTAGGTTAAATAGTTCCACATTTAGGGTAGATGAACTTAAAAGACGCTTTTTATTAAACAGATTAGAGGAAAAAACTTTTCATACCGATTCTAAGATCAGATGGAATTCAACATAGTTAATGTTTAAACATGATTTAACTAATAGGTAAGTTCAAGTTGTTGTACAGTATGTTAACCGGGTACGAAGCCATAACATAATAGATGATGAAATAACTATATCTAAGTGTTATATGAAAATATTGAACTATTTTTATGATGAACCTAATGATTTATCCGCAGTATAATCTAACCTCAAGTTTAGCACTTCATAGTATTTCAACTATTGCTCGATATCCAAACTATTGTAACAAGTTCAAAATTTTCCATCCTTGTATTGAATCAAGTGAGGGCTAAAGTCAAAAAAATATTGTAGGCGGATAGAATAACTTTGTTATATGGTTTTGCATGCATATTAGAACCTAGAATAAAATTTATGGTTGTCTTAATTTTTTTACAGTACTTGAAGAGCTATACCGAACAAAATTATGTTGTATGATCGTGTAATAATTTTATTCTTTTTTAGGTACAAAGAAAAATTCTACAAGTTGTTGAGATGAGTCCACCATGACCACCAACAACTAGTCGAGTGATCTTTCGAGACATTGCTCGCTTTGCACGAGGAGGAACTTAAACTCCAAAATCATCATCACATCCGCTATAGAGACGTCGGACCATGAAGAGATTACTTTTTACAATTCTCACCAGGTCGAGTCCATGAGTCACTAGGATCTAAATTTATTAATATGGCGGAGACAACACGAAAAATATGTTTCCCATCCTATAAAAATGGCTCGAGATATCCACTTGAACCCGGTTTTAAACATCTCATATGTATCATCAACGATCGACGATAAAGTTTGGAACTCGATATCGTGAAAGCTCTCAACGTTTACAAAGATTGGTGTCAACATAGTAACCGCTTGCAACAAACATTTGTGAATGTTGATCTTGTAGACACTTATGACTTGAACCTTGCAAGTATGAACATTAATAAACATTAATAAACATTATTGAAATGTAAAATTTGGATGTTTAAATTTTATGAATTCTCAAAGCATTTTCGATTAATAATGTCCAGTTACGATTTAATTTCAGAATAACATCTCATTTTAAATTACTTATATTTATCTCCTTTGGAAATATCATTTTTTCAAATTTATTTTTTAGATTTCCACGGAACACACGGAAGACACTACGCCTCATATAAATCTTCCTCTCGTTAAGCCTCGGAAGGCACAAAAATGGTCCACGCAAGGAAGATTTCCGTTAGCTGTGGTAGGCAATTTGGACAACACACAAAGGCTATTTTTTCGTTCAGCTAAAATAAGTTCTTACGAGGAATAAGATGAGAGATACATGTTTGGTGTATAAAATGTTTACTAATTCAGTTTGGCAGTTTCAGCATTTTCAATTTCACTGTGTTTACTAACACATATTTTGCCTTACTTAACTAAAATGTTGAAGCATTATCCAACTTTTATGGAAAAATTGCTTAAGGTACTATCATCCAATATTTATTTTTTCTCCAAAATGTTAATTTTTCTTTATTAGTTATCAACTTAAATGTGAAAAACTAGTTTACGTTTGAAAATATTTTGTGTTTCAATTTCAATCATTTCAATTAAAGTACTAATTCGTTTAATTAAAACATTTATTCTCACATCAAATTAAATCTCTAATATGAATTTCTCCGGTTCATCTCATTTAAAATTATTAAGGTTGGTGTGAATCTTCAAAATATTTCCGGTTATCGACTATATATCACAACAATAAAATTTGACTCACATGTAAAGAATCGTGAGTTATCATTATCGTTTATAATATCACATCAATTTTTTGTACACACCGCCCGTCACACTATGGGAGCTGGCCATGCCCGAAGTCGTTACCTTAACCGCAAGGAGGGGGATGCCGAAGGCAGGGCTAGTGAAATTGATCAAAATAGCGAAATTGATCAAAATACTGTAGATTAGAGGTTTTAGATTTTTTTAAAATTTGATTTTGTTTTTTGTATTTTTGATTGTTTTAGGCAAGGTTTTGAAAAAAAAATTTAGTATATGAGATCGGGAAGATGTTTTCTATAAGATGCCTATTCTTTTAAGTTTCGGTGAGTTTCAATTTTTCCAGTGACTTTTTTCGGCGAATCACGACGTTTTCCGTTGACCAATTTTTTTTCAGATTCATTATTTGATAACTAATTTATAATATAAGATTGTTGATATGGAATTATGAATTTGTAATACTAAATTTAGAATATAATAGATAGTTTTGACATTGTTAATTTGTGATATCAAATTTAGAATATAGGATTCTTGATATGGACTTGTGAATTTGTGATTTTGATCTAGAATATATGATTGTTGATATGGAATTTTAAATTTGTAATTTTGAATTTACAATATAAAATTGTTGATATGCAATTGCAAAGTTTGTGTTGTGTTTTTTATTTATCTTTAAGTTTATTGTTTATATTGAACATTTTAGATGTTTGATTTTATATTTTGATAATTTGAATATGACTATATATATATATATATATATATATATATATATATATATATATATATATATTGAGTTGTTTAAAGACCGTAGTTGTTATAAGATTTTTATTGGTATATTTATCGATATTCGATATATTGTCGGTATCATCGATAATCAGGACTGAATATTTTTATAAGATATTTATCGATATGCACATCGATACGCTTTATACTAAAAAATCGGAACATCGATATCAATATCGGTAGTGAAATCTTTGTGTGATCATAAATACTTTAATTAAGATAATTAATATCGTGATAGAAGTTGGACTCTCTGTGTGATCATAAATACTTTAATTAAGATAATTAATATCGTGATAGAAGTTGGACTCTTTGTGTGATCATAAATACTTTAATTAAGATAATTAATATCGTGATAGAAGTTGGACTGAAATTGAAACATAAAAGCGAAAGACAAGCTAGTCTTTTCACATCTAAGTTAGTGAAAATTGAGAAAAAGAGTATAATTTATGTAGAAGATGAAAAAATAAAATGTAATGGATGATAGTATTTGGACAATTTATTCTTCATAACTCGAAGGAAGAAACGGTAGACAAAAAACGAATGCAGAATAAGTGTTTTATTCGTCATGATCGTGAGATTAACAAAAAGAAAAAGATGCATCGAAATGAACAAATAATATACTCGTCACTATCTCAACATCAAACAAGTTTATTATAAGTCGGACTATATTGATATAACTTCTTAGAGCAAGAACAAAGAATATATAGAGGAGATGACATCATTACTTTAAAGATGCCTAATTTTTTTTTAAGTTCCGGCGAGATCCAATTTTTTCGGTGACTTTTTCCGGCGTCCGATAACAATTTCCGGTGATCCAACTTTATGAAATTTTAATTGGTCTAGATCAGTACAACTACGAAATGCATATCAAGACTTACGAGCAATACTACATGTCGTACATGTCGTGGCCGATGTACTGTCAAGGACAGATGATGAACCCACGAACGGTCCAACCGTCCCGCCACTCGACTTACACCTGAAGTAACTGAAGTGAGATTTGTATTTTGATTTTTCTCTTTGTCTATTACATTTAAGAGCTTTGGTATTTGGTATTGTATTTTTCATTGTTGTTTGTATTGGATCTTGAAAACTTTGGTATCTAATTTCATATTTGAGAATTGAGATTTATAAGTATTTTTAGAATTTTATAAATATATTTGTTATATGATATTTGTCGGTATATCTGTCGGTATTCGGTATACCTTCGAAAATTTGTCGGTATAATCGGTAGTCGGTAAGAATCTTTTTATAGAATACCCATCGGTATACCCGTCGATATGCGGTTATCTCTAAAAATCAGAACCTCGGTATCGGTATCGGTATCGATAATTTAATCCTTGAGTGTAACAATGCGATTCTCGTACTAAAATATTGTTTTAATGGAATTCAAACGTATTTGTAACACAACATATATTTTTCTTTTACTATATCTCATTTTTAAGTACTCAAGTTACCAATGCGTTCATACTGACAGTTTTACAAAAGAAATTGACGACATGATTCAAATTGTTAAAAAAATAATTAATACCTTTAAAATAGTTTTTAGAGTTTAAAGACCACGTTCTTACAATAAAGGGTAAAATTGTTATTTCTTCACATATATATTAAATAAATAAATAAAAAACTGTGAGATGATCTCCGAATGCAAAGAAACTTCTACCTCACAAACACTATAAGTACAGAAATTGCTGTTTTTTCTTTGTTATTTTGGGCTAGAAATTAATTGCTTTTTTTACTTAATCAATTTGTCTCCGGTAGATAGCGAGTGAGATAATAATTTATACAAAAATTTATCGAAAAATTGGAGAATTGACCCTGTCTGACAAACGTAATTTGGTTATGGCCAACGTTTTGTTAAACTTAAGTAAATGTCCATTTTGCTTATGTGGCTTTTTAATTTAATTATCTAATTACCTTTTTGCCCTTATATTTTGGACGTTTTTAAAAATCAGTTTGATTTGAATTTCAAATTTTTCTGTATTCAAATAGATTGCCGGATTTTATTTGAATTTCATTTTGAAATCGTTTCCGTTTTTATATTTTTGAATATCAACGCTTATTTGTTGGAATGAATAATAGATCCTATAATATTGGGATTTACCTTTGACTTGTTAATTAAAAAGCGGTTACTTTTTTTAGGATTTTTAATTTCCTTTTTTAATTATTGGTAATTGATTTCCGTTATTGTATTATGTATTGTTAATTTTTACACGAAACCTGTATCTTATTTACAGAGATTTGGTAGTAGTCGGAAATTGATAATCAATTTACGAAAATAGTTGTTCGTCCTCGTTTCATTGTCGGCAGTTAATCTACATAAATGATTACACCGTAAATTAATATTAAATTTACACCGTAAATTGATATTGAATTTACACCGTAAATGATTTACATCGTAAATTGATATTGAATTTACACCGTAAATTGATTTTTCAGCGTAAATTGATATTGATTGTACACCGTAAATTGATTTTTATAATGTAAATCATTGTTAATTGCATAGTAATTAACAAAACACGTTTATTTGACTAAAATAAAGAAAATCAAAATTTCATACAAGAATTTTAAATCCAAATCAAAACACAATGGCGAAAAACGAAGAACGATGATAATTGTAATTGCCATTGGAGCCAAAACGGCGTTCACCGCCGGTGTTCGTCTTTGTCTTCGTCAAGGCCTCCATCGTTGGTGTCGCAGCCACTGGATCCAAATCCGACGTCCACCAAAAACGAAATGTTGCAGAAAACGAATTATCCAGTGGAGAAGAAGAACAATAATCACCGAAAAACACGAGAAAAAATGAAAAACGACTTAAATAATCGCTGAAGATAACGATGAACAATAAAAGCCAAAATAAGTTTTGTTAATACCTGTTAATCGCTGAAGAAAACGATGAAGAAGATAAACCATAAAACGCAGAACGATTAAAATATCGTCGACGATTTCAAAAACCGAGTAAATATAAAACGCAGAACGATTAACTTACCTGTAGATGCAAGATCCTCCGATCGTCGTTAATTTTTGAATTCTGTTTGAGAGAGAAAAAGGGTTTCGTTTTTTCGAGTGGTTTTTCGTATTCAAATGCATATTCTCTCTCTGTTTCGAATGCTTTAATGCTATAGGTTTGGTCATTATGACGGTTTTTCGGGATTTAATAACTGAAATCTATTTACGAATTTCTTTTTAATTTAATTCCGGAAAATTGGAGTGGTTTGGGCGGGAATGAATTTGGGTAATTTGGGCATAAATTTTTTGTTAATTTTATATGTGGACATTTACTTAAGTTTTACAAAACGTAGGCCATTTCCAAAATCCAAAACCTATATAGGCCTATATACTACATTAACCCAAAATTTATTGGAGAAATAATAGTATCAAATCGTTGTAAATGATAAAATAATAACGTCCGAGACCGAAACAAAACTCTAATGTTATAGTCGTTTCATATATAATAAAATATCACTGAATTTTGAAAAAGAAGAAGAGATAACCTTATAGCTGTTGTAGCTTGTAGCTTGTCGTATATATCCATATAGATGTATCTACTGCGAATTAAGTTCTAGAAAAAGACAGCGGAATGAATTTGAACTGCGAGAATTCACGAAATTGTGAATTCTCTTTAACTTTATTTAATAACTAAAACCAAGTCCGATCTTTCGAGAGCGCGGACGTTGCTCTCCCAAAAAGTCGCAATGGCACATAAAACAATGCAAAATCTGACTGCCCACGCAAGAGCAACAGTTCACGCTTCCGCCAACTGCAAGACGTGATGATCAGACGCCGGGTTCCGTAGAGTTCCAGAGAGACCGTTCGAGCGGAGAAGAGACAAGAGGAGGAAGAACCAAAGGCGGAAGAGGATCGTCGACAATGGAGAAATGGTTTAGGTCTAGAAAGAAGAAGTGATTTTTTTTTTACGTTTGTTATGTTACGTTTTCGAATACTAAGTTAACTTCTAATGTTTACGTTTTTTCTTCGTAAGTTAAAACACTTTGAATTATATTAAAACACTTTTAATTTTATTTATGTTGATTTACGATTTCATTAATTTCTGATTTAATTTTGTTTTTATTTAATTTTATTTTTTAATTTAAATAATTTTATTTTTATTAATAAATTTTATTTATTAATTTTTCATTTCATACCCATTGGATGCGACATTGTCGCATCCAAAGGCAGCAAAAAAAAATTTATGCACTATTTTATTTTTCGCGGATAAACGTTTGGAAACGATTATTCGCATCGAATAATTTTGGCGCGAAGACTATTGGATACGACAACATCGCATCCGATGTCGTTTACCGCCATTTTTTAAGTTTTTTATTTGCGAAATTTAGATGCGAGTAGTTGTATCAAAATTGTCATGTCTGATGAGTGAGAGTATTGGATCCGACTAGTCGTATCCAATAGTTTTAGATGCGACTTTTGGCCTTTGGATACGACAAAATGTCGCATTTAAAGGCTAATTTTGTACTAGTGAAATCGTAACCTAGGTCGCTTCTAAAAGAAAAATATTGCTTCTAATGTCTTTCATAACCCAAAAGATGACATTTTAGTAATTATATATTTTTTATTTAGATGACATAGAAGCGACTATTCGCCTTTAAAACTAAAATGTCGCTTCTAAAATTTATTTGTGTCGGGTGTATCTCTTCGTTTTGTTTGTCTTTGTCGATTTGATTTGATTAATGTGGCAGTTATTATCATCCTTAATTTTCGTGCACTTATATATTTTTTATTAACTGACAAATTATTCGGCAGGAAACCAATTTGAGGTTACTTCGTCCTCAAAACTTTGTAAAACTCTGGACTGGACATTTAAACTCCAGCCATTTAAACTAGTTTTACAAAACGTGCGCTAGTTTAAAAAATCATTATGTTTCAAAGCCTTTATACATAATAATCCTTATTTATATCTTTAATAAAATTGACTTTTATATTTCTAATGATTATTCATTGATTCAAATACTAATTGAAAGTGGTAATTTGAGAACTTGCTGGTTTAATTTTGACTATTTTCTTAAATTAAATTACGTATATAGTTGTACTTTAATTTGGGTTAACACTTAAAAAAGTGAGTCATGCGAATATCTAAAAGGGGCTTCTAATCATTTTTTGTTTCGATCATTCTAGACGATAAGTGTTTAAACTAAATTAACTGTAAACTTAAAAAAATATTTATAATATTATATAAACAAATATATAGTTACACGTCAACGCAAAAATCGTGTACGTAGAACGAGGGCAGGGGTATAATTCGACTTGAGAGCTGTGAATAATATATACGATAACGCTTACTTTCTAAATATAAATTTTACTTTGATATTAAGAAAAAAACTAAAGAAGAGAAACCCATTGATCATATCAGTACCTAACGTAATTTTTTGCCCCAATTTCATAAAGCTGTTATATAACTCATAAGGACGATGAAGATGAAGATGTGTAGAAGGGACGGTTTGTAGATTTTTTTAATAGAAGATTGTAGATCCGAATCATATGTATATATATATATATAAATATATATATATATTTCTATATACTATGTATACTTTTTTTAAGGACTGGAAAAGTTAACACTTGTATTATAAACGTATATATGTCATCAGGCGACCTATGAGACCGGCTATAAAAAGCTTCCCTAAATTAACTAAATATAAGTATGAATAGTTGGCATAAATATATGAAAATTAACACGCTTAATTATAATGTAAAACTTGCAATTACAGAGACTAGATTGGATAGATAAGTATGAGCGAGTGGTGGTGTGTTCAGTCAGGTACAATGAGGCAAACGACGACGGTGATATCATCGACCTTGCCACCTGTGTGGGATATCCCGGCTTTCCTGGTGGCGACGGAAAAAGGAGGGTCTCTGAATTCGTTCGTGGAGTAGAAGAGAGCGAGCTTGGCAAGAAAGCCATATATTGGGTCTTTACTTCCGGCTCCATTTGCTCCAAAATGTCCTCAACTTCGCTGGGAAAGACGTTGTCGAGAAACCCGTCTGTGGCCAGGACAACGAGGTCGCCGGCGTCCACGGCTATCTCCATCACCTCCGCGCTAGCCGGCGTGTCGCAGCCCTTGAAGTTTTGATGCAGTAACGCTCATGAAGAAATAACAACATTTAATGTTCCAGCAATATTCCAGCCAACCATCTTTATTTTCAACAGTTTTATTATTTATTTTCAGCATTTAAACTCACTTTATTTGCTGCATTAATTCTGTCATTTAGTTTCCATTTCCATTTTATTTCGTTTGTAACTTGTGAATCGTTTCTATGCTTACGTTCAGACTTTTGTTTCTTTATATATTGCATGTGTGATGGTGTAATGAACATCTTATTTTTGAATCAGTAAAAAAGTCAACAGTTTTGTTGCAACACTTGCGTTCATCTTCTCTAAATTATGTTGCTACATCAGTTGGTATCAGAGCCCATTGCGATCGCCCCCACCATCGCCATGGCGCGCCGCGGTAGACGTTGAGGATTCCCCGATCGTGAGGCTGATCTGGATGACGTGTATAGACGTGAAGATTTCGCCGGATTACGTCTACAAGTGGAGGCTCTTACCCGCTCCGTCGAAGCGCTCCTTCAACAGCGACCCCCAGCGCCACCAACCCCTCTTAACGAGTCCGATTCCGATAATGAAAATCCTTTCGCAGCAAGTCCTGCTGTTCAGACCCCAGTTCGCTTACGAGCAGACGGCTTGGAAAATGACACGCGCTGGGAATCAGCGTTCAAAATGGAGGTCCCCGAATTTCACGGCAACGTCAATTATGAAGAATTCCTCGATTGGCTTGTTTCGGTCGAAGAAGTTCTTGATTTCAAGGCGGTTCCTGGAGATCGACGAGCCTCCCTCGTGGCTACTCATTTTCGCGGTCGGGCAGCGGCTTGGTGGTCCCAAACTAAAGCACAACGCGCTCGAAGCGGTAAGGCGAGAATCGCGACATGGGAGAAAATGAAGAAACATATGCGCGCCGCATTTCTTCCGTACAACTACGCTCGGACGTTGTACCAATCTCTCCAGAATCTTCGCCAAGGTACAAGATCCATCACAGAATATTCGACGGAATTTTTCATGCTCATCGCTCAAAACGAGATTGCCGAAACGGTCGACCAAACCACTTCCTGCTACATCGGAGGTTTACACATTCAAATCCAAGATGTGTTGAACATGTTTGATACCGTGACGGTGGCCGAAGCACATCAATGGGCCCTTGCGATCGAGAAGCAACAATCACGCCGCACGTATAATGTAGCTCCAACGAACACACAACAGCCCCGCACCATACCCATCGCAGCCCCTCGCGCGAACCCTGCTCAAGCCCCTAACGGCGCGAACCCAGCTCCACCACCAGTTGTCGGAGGAGGCCTACGTTGTTTTGGGTGTGGTGAACCGGGCCATCGCCGCAACAACTGCCCACAAAATTTACGACGTGGATTACTCGCCGACGAAGTACAAGAGCTCTTAGGTGACCCAATACACGATGAGGAAATTGAAGAGTCTGATGAGATCGAAGAGGTCGTGGGGGATGTTGGTCATGCACTCGTTCTCCGCCGAAACTTCCTCACTCCCCCAAGCCGTGACGATAGTTGGCTCCGAAACAATATTTTTCAGTCATCTTGCACTATCGGCGATAAGGTGTGCTGTTTTGTGATTGATTCCGACAGCTGCAAGAATGTTATCGCGGAAGACATACTCAAGAAATTGGGCCTCGAGGCAGAAAAACACCCTAAGCCGTACAAATTGGCGTGGCTCCAAAACGGCACCGACGTGACCGTCTCTCACAGGGCTTTAGTGTCTACTCGATCGGTGCAACATACCGAGACCAGATTATGTGCGATGTCGTAGCGATGGATGCTTGTCACTTGCTCTTAGGGCGACCGTGGCTATTTGATTGCCACTCAATTCACGATGGTCTCGCCAATACTTATAGTTTCTATTTTGGCGGCAAGAAAATCGTACTTCTCCCATCGAATCCTGCAACAGCCCTCGCTCGTTGGCCAACAATTTCACTGCTCTCCCGATCTAAATTTGAAGAGGAAATGTCCAAGTCCGGGATTGTTTACGCACTTCTTGGGAAAACAGTTCTTGACACGCCCGGGGTGCCTCCCCACGTCCAATCGCTTCTCACGGAATTCAATGATGTTTTTCCGAGTGATCTCCCGGACGAGCTTCCACCACTTCGCGATATTCAACATCATGTTGACTTCATGCCCTACGCATCATTGCCAAACCGTGCCCATTACCGCATGAGCCCAACCAAACACGAAGAACTTCGACGTCAAATTGAAGAGCTTCTCCAAAAAGGTTATATCCGCGAAAGTCTTAGCCCGTGTGCGGTTCCTGCGCTTCTCACTCAAAAAAAGACGGAACTTGGCGTATGTGCGTTGACAGCCGCGTGATTAACAAAATTACGGTGCGCTATCGTTTTCCAATTCCTCGCCTCGACGACCTCCTCGACCAGCTCAGTGGTGCGCGTATCTTTAGCAAGTTGGATTTAAAGAGCGGGTATCACCAAATACGTATCAGACCCGGTGACGAATGGAAGATCGCTTTCAAGACGCGTGAAGGTCTCTATGAGTGGCTTGTCATGCCATTTGGGCTCTCTAACGCACCTAGCACTTTTATGCGCGTCATGAACCAAGCACTACGGCCATTTATTGGTAAATTTGTAGTCGTTTATTTCGATGATATATTAATCTATAGTGCTAACCCGGAAGATCATTTGCAACACCTACGGGAAGTTCTTCATGTATTTCGATGTAATGCTTTCTACGCTGCCACGTCCAAATGCGTCTTCCTCACGGACCGTGTTGTATTCTTGGGCTATATCGTCTCGGCCAAAGGACTCAGTGTGGACGAGTCAAAGGTACAAGCTGTAGCGTCATGGCCACAACCAAGTACGGTGACTGAGGTTCGGAGTTTTCATGGGCTTGCCTCATTTTACCGTCGCTTTATTCCGCATTTCAGTTCCATAATGGCACCGATCACGGAGTGCATCAAATCGAGTCGTTTCCACTGGACTCCTAAAGCTACAGAGTCGTTTGAGTTGATCAAATCAAAGCTAACCACTGCTCCGATTCTCGCCCTCCCCGATTTCGACCAACCATTTCTTCTCCACTGTGACGCGTCCAAGGTTGGTATCGGTACCGTTCTCAGCCAAGCAAACCACCCAATAGCCTATTTTAGCGAGAAACTGACCGGCCCCAAGTCTCGCTACAACACATATGACAACGAGTTTTACGCAATCGTCCGGGCGATCCATCATTGGCGTCACTATCTCTTCCCAAAAGAGTTTGTCATGTACACCGATCACGATGCGCTTAGACACCTTTCCACCCAAGATAAGGTATCATCTCGTCATGCCTCATGGATTGCTTTCTTACAACAGTTCACGTTCTCAATAAAGCATAAATCAGGGATCTTAAATCGTGTCGCTGATGCTTTGAGTCGTCGCCATTCACTACTTACCGAGTTACGCATCGAGATTCCAGGGTTCGATGCTTTGACCGAGCTGTACGCAACCGATCCTTTCTTCTCACAGGTTATCGAGCGCTTAAACTCAGGTGAGCAATCTGATTTCACATGGTCCGACGGTTTTTTGTTCTTTAGAACGCATCTTTGTATCCCCAACGGTAGCTTGCGCCTTAAGATTATTCGAGATCTCCACAACGAAGGACATGTCGGTCGGGACCGGACTCTTCAACTTGTTACAGCCTCTTACTATTGGCCCTCCATGAGGAAGGAAGTCGCACGTTTTGTCGATCGATGTCGCACTTTCCACCTCGCCAAAGACAAAGCAACTAATGCCGGGCTCTACATGCCTCTCCCAATTCCGTCGCAGCCATTGAACGATATTAGTATGGACTTTGTTCTCGGTCTCCCACGCACTCAGCGCGGCTATGATTCCATTTTCGTAGTGGTAGATCGGTTCTCCAAGATGGCTCATTTTATCCCATGCAAGAAGACCTCTGATGCGGTTCATGTTGCTACTTTATTTTTTCGCAAGATCTATCGGTTACATGGCCTTCCCAAGACTATTGTCTCCGATCGCGATACACGATTTTTGAGCCACTTTTGGCGGAGCCTTTGGCGTTTAGTAAACACTCAACTCGACTTCAGCAGCGCCTATCACCCACAAACCGACGGCCAAACCGAAGTCGTGAGCCGCTCTCTCGGAAATCTCTTACGTTGCCTCGTGGGTGAAGCAGTCAAGACTTGGGATTTGAAACTTTGTAAAGCAGAATTTGCTCATAATCACGCCACTAACCGAAGCACCGATTTCAGCCCATTCCAGATTGTGTATGGCATCGCACCTCGCTGCCCCTTAGACCTTGCCCCTGTCCCAGCTCCTCACCGCCCTCACGGAGAAGCTACTGACTTCATCGAGAAGTTGCAGCAGGTCCACCGCCAAACCATCTCCAACCTCCAAGAGACCACTTCCATATACAAACGCTCGGGCGACATCAAGCGCCGATCCGTCGACTTCGAAGTCGGTGATTTTGTTTGGGCCATACTGACGATGGAGCGCATTCATGCACATGAGTAAAACAAACTAAAGGCAAAGACGATCGGCCCGGTCGAAAGTATTGAGAAGATAAATTATAATGCCTACCGCTTGAAACTCCCGAGTCACATTCGCACGGAAGATGTTTTTAACGTAAAGCACCTTCGTCTCTACAAGGGTGATAACTCTGACGATGATGTTCCAGAAAATTCGAGGACGAATTTTTTCCTTCCACCGGGAGAATGATGCAGTAACGCTCATGAAGAAATAACAACATTTAATGTTCCAGCAATATTCCAGCCAACCATCTTTATTTTCAACAGTTTTATTATTTATTTTCAGCATTTAAACTCACTTTATTTGCTGCATTAATTCTGTCATTTAGTTTCCAATCCATTTTATTTCGTTTGTAACTTGTGAATCGTTTCTATGCTTACGTTCAGACTTTTGTTTCTTTATATATTGCATGTGTGATGGTGTAATGAATATCTTATTTTTGAATCAGTAAAAAAGTCAACAGTTTTGTTGCAACACTTGCGTTCATCTTCTCTAAATTACATTGCTACATCAAGTTTCCGAGCTAGAAGGGGTAGTTGAAGCCGCGCTGCTGAGTCCGCGATCGGCAGATGAACTGCTTCTGCCGGAAAAGCAAGAAGCCGCTGTCCCCGACGTTGGCCGAGCGGAGGAGCCGTTGCGGTCCGAGAGGAGGCAGGCGGTGAAGGATCCCTCAAGCTCCATCCCCGCCGTCTCCTTGTAGGCTGCGCGGAGGACGGCGGTGGGGTCCATCGGCGCAGGTCCTTCCTGTTGGAATTTGATTAACAATTAACCTAGTTTAATTACGAAATACATCAATATGTGGCGGAATTTCATAATTCAATTTAACATATTAAAACCAATTTAAAACATGTTCGATAACCATATCATTAAATCTAACCTAACATGTCAATAAATTTATAATCTTGTCAATAAATCTATCTAAACATGCACACGAACAATCCAAACACATATAATCATTCTAAAATATCATATTGTCCAGATCCAATTCGTTCGAGGGATACTTACATAATTCGGATCTGCGAGAGCAAGTCTCGGTGTCTCTCGGAAAAACTGGCCGGCCGATCCTCTACGCCACGCCCGTCAAGCAAATCCTCAAAGTCGTCGATCCTTCGTTGCTCCAAAATATGGCCGGCCCTGTGGGAGGAAAAATCACTCAAACAACCACAAGTTGAGTCAATGATAATACTCGAGGGATTTTGTGAGACAAAGAGGGTGGGCTCTTTCGTAGGAACAAGGGAAGAAGGAATAAAAGGGGATTCTCTCTACGGTTCGCTCTCTCAATTCTTTAGGGATTTTGGCCAAGTATTTTTCTCCTTGGGAGAGAGGAAATAGTCGGCCAAATGGGAGGGGAGAGAGAGAGAGAGTGGCCGAATGAGCTAGGTCAAAAGAGAGAGAGAAGAGCTCCTTTTATTTCGGGGAAAATGGGCTTAATTAGGTCAAAAACAATTAATGACCCATTAATCAAACTTAAGCCCGATAAATCATTTAAGCAATTTTCCAACCCCTTATCTGCATTAAGTGGCCAGCCATCTTATGTATTTATCTCCCAAATATTTTCGATTTATTTCTAAAATAATATTTAATTAATTTAGAACATCTCATTTATTTAATGACAAGTCATTAATTATTTTCATACTAAACAATGTAGTACGAAACGAGAAAATATTTATTTTCATCTTTTATTTATTTGAATCATCAAATTATATTATTATCAATATAATAACACAATATGATTCGTTAAATAAATGTAATGATAAATAACGAATTATTTATTTAATTACTTAGAAAATAATTTTCTTAGTGTAAATCACAATTTACGTTTAATGAGAAAATCGATCTTTTCTTGTTCACTAATATCTCATCCAAGAGTCTATCATTGAGACCTTATGGACCCATATGAACGAAGCTTTAGAATAAAGATCGGACGCAAAAGTTCACAAACTTTTTTCCGACTTTTAATTCTTAATATTAGTCGATTCCACTAAAGGACCAATATTGAACATCTCTAAGTTCATATGTGTTTATATTTTCGTTTGATGTGATAAAACTATTCTTCACATGGTCCACGGTGTATTTTACGATATTACCCTTTGTGTGTATCATTAACTCAGAGGAATGTAAAATTACCGTTTTACCCCTGAGTTATTATTTCACCAAGTCCTCTGTTATTTGTGAACGAGAAAAACATAAAGTGAAATGTCTCAACATGTCACATGTTTTATTTCAAAGAATTCTTTATTCGATGAATACCAGGCCTGGTTTATTCGCTCACACTCTCATAACAGAGCATGGTGTGATACTAATGCCTTAGCATTGTTTCAACACAAATTCCATATCCGTGAATCACATGTTTCAACGAAACAGTATTATGACACCAACCGTCGGGTCAATGAAACTTCATTTAGCCATTGCCCATTGACAAATCAAATGTCATAAAGTGTTACAAGAATACATGTACTCGCTTCAGGATTTAGGTAATTACTAAAATACCCCTCGTATGTGAGTTTGAGGTTTCGAGTGATTAAACGGTTTTATCTCGAACTTCAAAACTTCACGGGTCTTGTTCAATATCTTCATTAAGATATCAAGAATGAATTACAGAGTCACAACTCTCCATATCACAAGATAAGATATCGTTTAATTCATTCTAACAATCATTACTAGGATTCGATTGCCCAATTGATCTTTAGATTGCGAACTATTATTTAAACTAGTCATAAGAAGGTATCTTGTCAAGTCTGTACTTAGCACTTCTTTCGTTGATGACAGTTTCAGAGCGTAGACATAAATGCGTAAACACAATCTTAAATAAGAATGGATATTCAATCTTTATTTAATTTCAAAGTAAAACAAATACAAAAGTATTTAATATCAAAAATCTCCTTTGTGGGCATAAATGCCAACAAACTCCCACTTGACTCAAAGGAGATGCGAATGATCTTTCAGTCCTAATCCTTCTTGGTGTCCCTCGAAGACCTTACTGGTTAAAGGCTTCGTGAAGGGATCAGCAAGGTTGTCCAACGTTGAGATTTTCATAACCGTCGCGTCCCCTCTATGAACTATATCTCGTACCAGGTGGTATTTGCGCTCGATGTGTTTTGAGCGCTTGTGACTTCTTGGTTCCTTACAGTTAGCAACGGCCCCACTGTTATCACAGTAAAGTGTAATGGGCTCGTTGGCACTTGGAACTACTTCCAAGTACATTAGGAATTTCCTCAGCCATACAGCCTCCTTTGCTGCTTCGCAAGCAGCCACATACTCGGCTTCCATGGTCGAGTCAGCAACGCAAGATTGCTTTATACTCCTCCAGACCACAGATCCACCATTCAGGGTGAACACAGACCCTGATGTGGATTTCCTGGAATCCTTATCCGCTTGAAAATCGGAATCGGTATACCCCGTCATATTCAGGTCATCACCTGAGTATGCAAGCATATAATTTCTCGTTCTCCAGAGATACTTGAGAATATGCTTGACCGCAACTCAGTGCTCGGGTCCAGGATTCGATTGGAATCTACTCACCACGCCCACTGCGTAACAAATATCTGGCCTAGTGCAGAGCATTGCATACATGAGACTTCCTACGGCTGAGGCGTAGGGAATATGTCTCATGTCTTCTATCTCTTGAGGAGTCTTGGGAGACTGCTCAATGGATAGATGCACTCCATGTCTGAAAGGTAGCTGTCCTTTCTTGGAGTTCTGCATACTGAAGCGATCCATGATCTTATCAATATAAGATGCTTGAGAAAGCGCTAACTTTCTGTTCTTCCGATCTCTAAAGATCTGAATCCCCAGAATGTAAGCCGCTTCTCCAAGATCCTTCATCTCAAACTGCTCTGACAGCCAGATCTTAACCTCAGATAACTTTCCCACATCATTCCCAATGAGTAGTATGTCATCTACATAAAGGATTAAGAAGACCACTTTGCCATCGTTTATCATCTTATAAACACATGGCTCACCTAGTGACTGATCAAAGCCGTGACTTTTCACAGTCTCGTCGAATCTAATATTCCACGGTCTAGATGCTTGTTTTAGTCCATAAATGGACTTTAGCAACTCACAAACCTTGCCCTGTTGGCCTTTCTCCATGAACCCGTCTGGTTGAGCCATGTAAATGCGCTCGTCAAGATTTCCATTCAAAAATGCAGTCTTGACATCCATCTGCCAGATTTCATAATCTAGGGCGGCAGCAATGGATAAAAGAGTACGAATGGACTTTAGCATCGCCACGGGCGAGAAGGTATCTTCATAGTCGATACCTTCCTTTTGTGTGAACCCCTTCGCCACAAGTCGTGCTTTAAATGTCTCGACATTTCCATCTGGTCCTCTTTTCTTCTTGTAGATCCATTTACACCCAACAAGCTTGATGCCTTCAGGTAAATCTACAAGTTTCCAGACTTCGTTGACATACATCGAATGCATTTCAACGTTCATGGCTTCTTGCCATAGGTTTGCTTCAGAACTTTGCATCGCCTGGGAAAATGATACTGGATCATCTTCCTCCTTGTATGCGACTGCAGCAAAGGCCTCCCCGATGTACATCAATCGCTCAGGTTGTCGTACAGTCCTGCTAATGCGACGAATCGTAGGAGGCTCAAGTTCTGAATGTGGTTCTTCTATTGTTGGTGTAGGACTTGTCCTATCTTGTGAAGTACCAGCTACTTCACCCAACATTTCCTTCAGCACAAGTTTGCTTCTCGGTACGGTATTCTTCATATAATCCTCTTCAAGAAACCTAGCGTTCGTGCTAACGAACGTTTTCTTGTCAGTAGGACTATAGAATGTGTACCCTTTTGTTTCTTTTGGATATCCTATGAAAAAGCATAATTCTGAACGACTAACAACTTGCTAGTCTTTTGTCTCAGCACGTGTGCTGGACAACCCCAGATCTTGATGTGGTTTAGAACAGATTTCTTACCACACCATCTCTCGTAGGGAGTGCCGGGAACCGTTTTTGACGGAACCTGGTTCAGAATATGAGCTGCCGTTTCTAAGGCATATCCCCAGAACGAATCAGGAAGAGATGAGTAACTCATCATTGATCTCACCATATCTAGTAGCGTTCGGTTCCTTCTCTCTGACACACCGTTTTGTTGTGGAGTGCCAGGTGCTGTAAGCTGAGAATGAATGCCTTCTTCTTTAAGAAGATCCTCGAACTCATCAGACAAGTACTCTCCTCCTCGATCTGATCGAAGGGTTTTGATTTGTTTCTCTCTTTGCTTCTCAACCAAGGCCCGATATTGTTTGAACATTTCAAAAGTGTCGGATTTGTGTCGCATTAAGAAAACATGACCAAAACGTGAGTAGTCATCAGTGAAGGTTACAAAGTATTCGTAACCTCCTCTTGCCTGAATACTGATTGGACCACATACATCACTGTGTATGAGTTCCAATACTTGTGTGGCTCTTAGGCCTTTCGAAGAGAAAGGTCTCTTGGTCATCTTGCATTCAAGACAGGATTCACACGTGGGCAAAGATCCAACGTTTAGAGATTTCAAAGGACCATCTTTTGTTAACCTCTTAATCCTATCTAGGCCAATATGTCCAAGACGTAAGTGCCATAGATATGTATCATCCATTTCATCACTATGAAATGTCTTACGCTTCCTGAGTGAATCACTATTCACCTCAGTGTCCAAGATTGTCGGCTCATTAGGATATAGATAATAAATAGAATCTACTCGATGAGCTTTAGAAATAAAACAATCATTAAGAAAAATTTCAATACCATTATTGACTTTAAACTCATAATGTTGTTCTTCTAAACGACCAAAAGAAATTAAGTTCTTGCAAAAATCTGGAACATAATAAACGTTATTCAATAATAAAGCCTTATTCCCAAAATTCAGCTGCATGGTCCCGACAGATCTGGCTCTGACCTTCGTTCCATTCCCCCAGTTGAATGTGAACTCTTCTTCACCTAAGCTTCTGGTTTTCCTGAAACCATTCAGATTACACACAATATGGTCAGAAGCCCCGCAGTCTAAAATCCAGGGTGATTCTTTATATGTCGTGTAACATGCTTGGGTGACGAAAGCCATACCTTTCCCCTTGACGGTCTTGAGGTAGGCAGGACAGTTCCTTCGCCAATGGCCGACTTCTCCGCAATGGTGGCACTTGTGTTTAGACTTGTCCACCTTTGCGATGCCCTTGCCCTTGACATCCGCAGCCTTCTTGTAGGGCGTCTTGGATCCCGTTCGGTTGGCGTTTTTGGGACCCTTCATCACTCTCTTTGATCCAGAAGTGGAAGCCCTATGTTCAGCAACATTGGCTTCACCAGTCTTCTTCTTGGTCTTAGGGAGAAGTCCCTCGGCAGTCTGCAACTCCTTCATTAGCTCGGTTACAGAATAATCGAGCTTGTTCATGGAGTAGTTCAGACGGAAGCTATCGAAAGAATCCGTCAGAGTCTCCAAGATCATATCGACCTTGGTGAGTCCATCGATCTCCGATCCGAGAATCTCCATGTCGTTCAGGTGACCCATGATCACTAGCATGTGGTCCCTGACTGACGTTCCCGGCTTCATCCGACAATTCATGAAATTTCGGATTGCCTGCTGCCTCGCCTGCCGCCCATGACATCCAAACATGTCATGAAGATTGTAGAGCATGTCATATGCCGTGGCAATGTCCTTGTGAGATTGCTGCAACACATTGCTCATGGAACCCAAGATATAACACTTGGCAATCTCATCGGACCTTACCCACGTGTCATAGGCGTTCTTGTCCTCCTGGCTTGAGTCAGCACTCGGAGCTGGAGGACACGGGGTAGTGAGAACATACTTGTGCTTTTCCACCGTCAGTACGATGTCGAGGTTACGTTTCCAATCAACGTAATTCTCACCCTCGAGTTTGTTATAACTGAGTATAGATGCAAGTGGATTCATGATATTGCTGAAATTAAATGAAATGAATAAATTTAGCATATGCTACAGTTTCGAATTATGATGCATGTACAATCCTAAATGAGTGAGGAAAGCGATAAATAATTCATGGTATTATGAACAAAAATGATCAATTACTTTTCCTAGGGGAAACCGTAATTGATCGCCTTTCATAGTCGTGACACATCACTATTTAGTTTGAACCATACAAGAAGTCACAACTTCTAGTTCTCGCTAATTACCATGGACTTTGGTCACTTATGTTTAACGCATAGCCTCTATGGAGGGTTACTTTAAACAATATGTCTAAGCGTGCAACCAACATGTGGGCCCTTATCCAAGTTACTTTGAAAACGGTTCTCCTAGGGGAGACCCCGCTTCATCGTTCCTCTTTAGGGCTTAGTTCGTAACAATTTAATTGACTATGTGCTTCCGAAGTACTCCCATTGAAGGGAGGGCCACGAGGGTGACTCTTAGTTCATTCACACAAGTTAATTAAATTCATGTTGGGTTCCTCGGGTTATTTCAACGATAAATAACCCTCCCACTTAGTTTTTGCAAAAATCATATTTTTTGTGGACGATGTTCAATTTCATAACTAGTTATTTAAATTAAACTATAATGATGCATGAACAATTCATATAGTGTTGGCGTTCTATCCTATATGACATGTGGATGAATATGAGATAAGATTAAATAAAATAAAACATAATATTTAACTTATCTAATGGCCCATTTCTAAAATTACAACCCTTTACAAAAGAAAAATCAATAAACTACTTTATTCCTAGTCTTGTGTCGAGTCGTCGAATTTCCGAGTTTTATAACTTAGAGATTAATATCTCCCACTTAAATAATTAAATTCATTTTTATTATTTCAAAAATAATATAAATAAATTTAATTATTCAAGATTTTAAATTTATTCGGAAACGATTTCCGAATCTCGGTCGTCGGGCCTAACCCTAGCTAGCTCGCGCACGTCCGAAAACACACGGCCACGCTAGGGTTTTGGCCGACCCAAACAGCCCTCTTGTGTCCAATACACAGGTCCTTAGGCGTGTTCGGAATCGTCCGGGATAGCTCCCACGCGTTTCAAAAACGCGCGGCCATTCCCGGAGGCTGCCTTCCTTCTTCTTGTCTCCCGGATTACAAAAATATAAAATTTAAATTTACAACAAATTACAAATTTAAATAAAATAAAAAAATAAAAATCGGGACGTAACCCGTAAACAATCCTAGGGCCAATTAGAGTAAGGATCCATTCACATAAACACACATACATTCACAAATGCAATTCATACAAAAACGCCAACACTCAAAATCGATTTAATGACAATTATGGCTCTGATACCATTTGTTGGAATTTGATTAACAATTAACCTAGTTTAATTACGAAACACATCAATATGTGGCGGAATTTCATAATTCAATTTAACATATTAAAACCAATTTAAAACATGTTCGATAACCATATCATTAAATCTAACCTAACATGTCAATAAATTTATAATCTTGTCAATAAATCTATCTAAACATGCACACGAACAATCCAAACACATATAATCATTCTAAAATATCATATTGTCCAGATCCAATTCGTTCGAGGGATACTTACATAATTCGGATCTGCGAGAGCAAGTCTCGGTGTCTCTCGGAAAAACTGGCCGGCCGATCCTCTACGCCACGCCCGTCAAGCAAATCCTCAAAGTCGTCGATCCTTCGTTGCTCCAAAATATGGCCGGCCCTGTGGGAGGAAAAATCACTCAAACAACCACAAGTTGAGTCAATGATAATACTCGAGGGATTTTGTGAGACAAAGAGGGTGGGCTCTTTCGTAGGAACAAGGGAAGAAGGAATAAAAGGGGATTCTCTCTACGGTTCGCTCTCTCAATTCTTTAGGGATTTTGGCCAAGTATTTTTCTCCTTGGGAGAGAGGAAATAGTCGGCCAAATGGGAGGGGAGAGAGAGAGAGAGTGGCCGAATGAGCTAGGTCAAAAGAGAGAGAGAAGAGCTCCTTTTATTTCGGGGAAAATGGGCTTAATTAGGTCAAAAACAATTAATGACCCATTAATCAAACTTAAGCCCGATAAATCATTTAAGCAATTTTCCAACCCCTTATCTGCATTAAGTGGCCGGCCATCTTATGTATTTATCTCCCAAATATTTTCGATTTATTTCTAAAATAATATTTAATTAATTTAGAACATCTCATTTATTTAATGACAAGTCATTAATTATTTTCATACTAAACAATGTAGTACGAAACGAGAAAATATTTATTTTCATCTTTTATTTATTTGAATCATCAAATTATATTATTATCAATATAGTAACACAATATGATTCGTTAAATAAATGTAATGATAAATAACGAATTATTTATTTAATTACTTAGAAAATAATTTTCTTAGTGTAAATCACAATTTACGTTTAATGAGAAAATCGATCTTTTCTTGTTCACTAATATCTCATCCAAGAGTCTATCATTGAGACCTTATGGACCCATATGAACGAAGCTTTAGAATAAAGATCGGACGCAAAAGTTCACAAACTTTTTTCCGACTTTTAATTCTTAATATTAGTCGATTCCACTAAAGGACCAATATTGAACATCTCTAAGTTCATATGCGTTTATATTTTCGTTTGATGTGATAAAACTATTCTTCACATGGTCCACGGTGTATTTTACGATATTACCCTTTGTGTGTATCATTAACTCAGAGGAATGTAAAATTACCGTTTTACCCCTGAGTTATTATTTCACCAAGTCCTCTGTTATTTGTGAACGAGAATAACATAAAGTGAAATGTCTCAACATGTCACATGTTTTATTTCAAAGAATTCTTTATTCGATGAATACCAGGCCTGGTTTATTCGCTCACACTCTCATAACAGAGCATGGTGTGATACTAATGCCTTAGCATTGTTTCAACACAAATTCCATATCTGTGAATCACATGTTTCAACGAAACAGTATTATGACACCAACCGTCGGGTCAATGAAACTTCATTTAGCCATTGCCCATTGACAAATCAAATGTCATAAAGTGTTACAAGAATACATGTACTCACTTCAGGATTTAGGTAATTACTAAACCCCTCGTATGTGAGTTTGAGGTTTCGAGTGATTAAACGGTTTTATCTCGAACTTCAAAACTTCACGGGTCTTGTTCAATATCTTCATTAAGATATCAAGAATGAATTACAGAGTCACAACTCTCCATATCACAAGATAAGATATCGTTTAATTCATTCTAACAATCATTACTAGGATTCGATTGCCCAATCGATCTTTAGATTGCGAACTATTATTTAAACTAGTCATAAGAAGGTATCTTGTCAAGTCTGTACTTAGCACTTCTTTCGTTGATGACAGTTTCAGAGCGTAGACATAAATGCGTAAACACAATCTTAAATAAGAATGGATATTCAATCTTTATTTAATTTCAAAGTAAAACAAATACAAAAGTATTTAATATCAAAAATCTCCTTTGTGGGCATAAATGCCAACACTTCCTTGTCCAGGGTCGCAAGCAACGCGTTCGTCATCAGGTCGTGCACGTACACGCCCGAGTCCACTCCCTTCTGCCCCCACCCTCCCACGCTGTCCGCCACGCCCACCGTCTGCGCGTCCGAATTCATGAACTGCGCGTCCTCTCCCAGGGGCTTTTTCGGGTTTTCCTTCGGAATACAGTACGAAGCGCACACCATCTTCACCTTCTTCTTTTCCTCGTTCTCGTAAGGGTTTTGCTGTGATGGCATATTATATTTTTGCGGTACTTCTTCGCGCTCCCTTATACGCATCCTCCTCATCATCATCATAGCGCCGACTTTTTCAAAACTTGCTATACTCGATTACAGTCGAATGAATGAGTTCTTTTAAGGTAACAGTATGAATAAGCAGTATGAATATTCGAACTTTTTTCACTATGAATGTTTTGTCGACACTTTTATGAGATCTCTATTTATATATATAGGCTTCGGCCCATGATTCTAAAAGTCGAACTCACAACTCCACTCGAAGTCAAACTCCTACTCCCGTTTTGTGAGTACCCTTTTTGTTACTAAAATTTTAATTAATTCTAATTAATATAAATCTAGTTTAAGTAAAATAATAAATTTATTTATCTTTTCAAATATGAATGCTATCGTAGGAACTTTATGAAAAACCAAAGCCCCTTATCGGATTTGAATCGATGATTTACGTCTTTCCGTGGCGTTACTCTACCACTCAGTTAAAAGAGCATGCTTGAATATATTTTTCAATAGACCACTATGTATTTAGTGTCTATACATATTATATATAGATCTTATATGTTGTTGTAATATCTTTTTTCTCTTTTTAGTTCATTCAGAGACTCTAAATTATAGTTATATAATTTAGTTTAGTTTTAGTTATTAATTTGCACTTCTATAATTAATTATATTGTTATGAGTAAATATATCACACTGAATATAGCTTGGGCCCCGTGAAGTATAGCTAAACTTATTCATATAATTACAGAAATAGCTTAATATATGAAATTTTCATACTTTAACTTGAGCTTCTTCTTTTTCTTATTTTCTTTTTACTTTTTTGATAATTCGGTAAACATTTTAATGTTGGAGATTAACATGCCTAGCTCTCGTTTTACTGTATTCAAATTTGAATTTTAAGGTATGAGGTTATGCTTTTGTATTCTTTTTATTGTTTCATTCATCTTTTTCTTTATCTTGTTTCATTTTCTTAATCCACGTTCTACTAACATTTAGTATTGTAATTATCTGTTAATTTCTCGTTTTATTTCCGTGTTATCTTTGTATTTCTATGAATAACATAATATTATTTGGATGTTACCTTAAAGTATAGCTAAAACGTATTCATATAATTTCAGAAATAGCTTAATATATGAAATTTTCATACTTTTACTTGAGCTTCTTTTTTTGTTTGTTACTTCTTTTACTTTTTTTAATAATTCGGTAAACATTTTAATGTTGGAGATTATTATCCCTAGCTCCCGTTTTACTATATTCAAATTTTGAATTTAAGGTATGAGGTTATTCTTCTATTGTTTCATTCATCTTTCTTTTTCATCTTGTTTCATTTTCTTAATCCACGTACTACTAACATTTGTTATTGTAATTATCTATTAATTTTTCGTATTATTTCCGTGTTATTTTTATATGGGACAATTAGATAAATAGCCTATCCAAACATAAAAATTGTAAAATAGCCAAACGTTTACAAAAGTTTGGTTAATGTCCATAAACCATTATAACTGTCAAAAAAAGACAATATTGCCCACAGATAAAGAAGCGGCAAAGAAAGTAAATAAATAAAAATAACCCACGTTTTACAAGGCAGTTGAAGATGAAGAAATAAATAGATATAAACGGAAATTAATGAATAAAACAGTTAACGCTCCAGATTTTCTGTTTAATATATAATCAAGCAGTTTAAAATTCAAATAAAAGCAACTGCTAATTTTAAAACGAAATTAGAAAATTGAAAGGGTATGAAGGGAAGAAAAAAACCATTACAATTGACACGTCATCAAATTTGACTATTTTCTAAAAAAAAACTTAAATTTGGTTAATTTACAAACACATAGTCTAAAAGTGTTATCCAGTGCAATTTTTCTTTTTATATTTCTATGAATAACTTAATTTTATTTAGATGTATTGATATTGATTCTATTAACGCATGTTGTATTTTTCCAATTTTGTAAGTGTATATACTGATAGAATATGGCATACGGTAACATTCTCTCTTGTTGAATTAGGTATTGTCTTGAAAATATGGAGGAAAGATAGGAACCTGGATTTCCATGTTATAATAATGAAATTGGCAAATATCATCTTCGGTCCAATATCAGTTATTTGTTATAGTGTTTAGTCGTAGGCTTCATTTATTTCTAAGTTATTGTACTTAAAACGCTCCGAGGGACAACCAACTTTTTATTTATAGCTAAAATTATCTTCGACTGACTCTTAATTTGAGTGATGATGTTATAATTTGGGTTATTGTATAAAATAGTCCTATATAGATTTCCAAATTTCAATTTGTCCAACGTTGTGTAAAACTTTGGTAAAAGTCCAGTAAATCAATTCGGCCAAATTTTCATTCCCAAAATGCCCAAAAAAATTCTCCCGCCCAAACGAAATTTAATTAAAAAAAATCAAATTTTTTTAGATCCTTAAAATCCGGAAATCAATTAACCACTTAATTAAAACGTCCAATTTATTGAGAGAGAAAATTAAATCATTCTTTCACAATTTCTTTTTGCATTTTCTCTCCAAAATCGCCGCCGCCGCTCTCTCTGACCACCTCCGAGACCTCGACCTCCTCTTCCACTCCGACGTCCTCCGCCAGTCCAACGTCATCGTCATCTCACATCACTCCGCCAACGACGATATCGCTTTCTTCCTCCACGATCTCTTCACGCAGCTCGACTCTCTCGTCCGCCTCCTCGCCAACGACGAAAAAACCGCCGCCATCGTCCAGTAAATTTACTTTGGTAACAAAATTAAAATATGGGTCTCCGAAGGTATGTTCTTCATTTTCTTCAACAAAAACCGCTGAATTTATTTTTATAAATAGGAGTTTTAGATGTTTTTTCTCCGCCATCGCCGCCTCCGGCGACGAGTCTGCTCGCAGAATCGTGTTCGAAGAATGCGTTCTCGGACCGTTGCTTCGGATAGTGAATCTGCTCCCGCGACGATCAGAGAGAAAGCACCCACCGTTGTGGAAGTCATCACCGTCGATCTGGAGAATGCCTGCCATGGCTGTCTCCATCGAGCATTTACGTTGTAAATTCACTTTACGTTGTAAATTCAATTAACAACCGTAAAAATTGGACGATGTAAATGAAGAATTTGAAAAAAAATATGAAATAAGTAGTTTTGTTAGTAAATATCGGTAATATGATATATTGTTCATAAATAAATGGATATGAAACTGTAAAAAAGAATTAAAATCGACCAAAATTGAATGAAAATCTGTAATTAATTTGAAAATAAAGTCAAACCACTAATTTAGGAAATAATACCCACACTTAATAACCGAATTCATTAAAAACGGAAACAATTTTGAAATTTCAAAACGAAAATAAATGTTTAAAATTCGAAATAACCATTAAAACTCAACTCAATTTACGTTGTAAAACACAACGCAATTTACGTTGTAAATTCAATTAACAAGCGTAAAAACTGGACGAAATAAATGAAAATTTTTGAAAAAAATTACGAAAGAAGCAGTTTTGTTATTAAAAATCGGTAATATGATATGTTTTCCATAAATAAATGTATATGAAACTGTAAATAAGAATTAAAATCGACCAAAATTAAATGAAAATCAGTAATTAATATGAAAATAAAGTCAAACCACTAATTTAGGAAATAATACCCACACTTAATAACCGAATTCATTAAAAACGGAAACAATTTTGAAATTTCAAAACGAAAATAAATGTTTAAAATTTGAAATAACTATTCAAACTCAACACAATTTATGTTGTAAATTCATTTTACGTTGTAAACACAACTCAAAAATACGTAAATGGGAAGTTAATTCAGAAGAAATCTCTTTCAAAAATTTCAGAACACGTAAATGGAAAATAAATTAAAGGAAGTTCAAAATTTATTTAGATAATTATAACAAAATCGGTTATCTAAAGTCAATGCACAAATTAAGGAAATAAAGTAATTAATTAATAACTGATTACTATAAAAAAGGAATAATTTTGAAATTTAAAAATTACCGGTAAATTCAAAATGTAATTTAAAAAATTAATTTCGGAAAAATAAACAAGGTTAATAACGTAATATCAAGCATGTCCACGTCATCAACAGGGCTATTTACCAAAGTTTTACAAGAAGCTGGACATTTTACAATTACGTTTGACAAATAGGGCCATTTCGTCGATTATTTGTTATAATTTTAGGGTGGAGTTGTTCCAACTCATCTCAAATATTCACACAAACATGGGTAATGAATAATATTTACCAAAATTTGGAGTCTAACAATGCATTACCCGAATTTTGGTGATAAACTATTTTTATTTACAAATTCACCCACAAAAATATTAATATATAATTTAGATCATTATTTAAATCATTTGTACAAAAATACGTATTATCAGTAAGAAAAGAGTATTAATATTTGTAATTTTATATAATGTTTATGTAATATCTTTTTTATTAATATTATCCAATATAATATTTGTTTTCATTAATTAACTTTTATATTTTAATATTCTAATATTAATATAATATTTAATATAAAGTTAATTTAATATTGTTGACGTACAAAAAAATAAATTAATGTTTAATAAGATTAATAATGACATAAGATATTAATAAAGAGGTTAATTAGAAGTTAATATAAGTAATATTGAAAAGTATAAAAATAAATTATTCTTTTTTTAGGAAGATTTGATGTTGTGGGTTGGAGTGAAAACATTTTAGTTACATGTTAATCCAAATTTGAATTTTAAGTTAGAGATGCTGTAAGTAGGAAATTGGAACATTGATGTTATTATGAAATACAATTTATGGCCTATAGATTTTCCATCTTGAACACTGATGAGAATCAATTTGCAAAAGTTATTGATGTCCACTAAGAATGTTTTGTCAGTACTTTTATGAGATCTCTACTTATATATATTTTATATTGATTCTAAATGTTGAACTCACAACTCGACTCAAAGTCAAACTCCTACCCCCGTTTTGTGAGTTTTGTGAGTAATTAATTTGCAAATTTATAATTGCAAAAATACAATAAACAAATTATATTTTTACGAGTAAATATATCACTGAGTAGTTTGGGCCCCATAAAGTATAGCTAAAACTTATTCATATAATTACAGAAATAGTTTAATATATGAAATTTTCGTACTTTTACTTGAGCTTCTTCTTTTTCTTATTTTCTTTTTACTTTTTTTAATAATTCGGTAAATATTTTGACGTTGGAGATTAACATACCTAGCTCTCGTTTTACTGTATTAAATTTGAATTTTAAGGTATGAGGTTATGCTTTTGTATTCTTTTTATTGTTTCATTCATCTTTTTTATTTATCTTGTTTCAGTTTCTTAATCCACGTTCTACTAACATTTATTATTGTAATTAGAGGAATTGCCCAAATTATCATTTTTTATTTTTGATTTTCCCAAAATTCACCCAAACATAATTTTTTCCCAAAATACTAGTAAATTTTCATGTGAAATGACGAAATACCCTTTAAAAAAATAAAACTAACACAAATGCCCTACATTATACTACCGGCCAAAATAATTAGAAAAAATTAAAAAATTAAAAAAAATTAAAATTTAGGATTGGAACAGTTTCTACATTTTAAAGTTTAATTTTAATAAATAAATAAATAAATAATAACTGATTAATATGAATATGAAATAAAAAGTAAAAAATTTGTTTTAGGGGTATTTTAGCCTTTTGTACTAGTATTTTGAGAAAAAATTAATTTTAGTGGATTTTGGGAAAATCAAGTATAAATGGTGGCATTTTGGGCAATTTCTCTTGTAATTATCTGTTGCATTTTCGTTTTATTTCCGTGTCATCATTGTATTTCTATGAATAACTTAATATTATTTAGATGTATTGATATTGATTCTATTAAGGCATGTTATATTTTTACAATTCGTAAGTGTATATACTAATAGGATATGACACACGGTAACATTCTCTCTTGTTGAATTAGGTATTGTCTTTAAAATGTGGAGGAAAATAGGAATGAGAAATTGCCCAAAATGCCACCATTTGTACTTGATTTTCCCAAAATTCACTAAAATTAATTTTTTCCCAAAATACTAGTATAAAAGTCTAAAATATCCCTAAAACAATTTTTTTACTTTTTATTTCATATCCATATTAATCAGTTATTATTTATTTATTTTTTATCAAAATTAAACTTTAAAATGCAGAAACTGTTCCAATCTTAAATTTTAATTTTTTTTAATTTTTTAATTTTTTTCTTAATTATTTTGGCCGGTAGTATAATGTAGGGCATTTGTGTTAGTTTTATTTTTTTAAAGGGTATTTCGTCATTTCACATAAAATTTACTAGTATTTTGGGAAAAAATTATGTTGGAGTGGATTTTGGGAAAATCAAAAATAAAAAGTGGTACTTTGGGCAATTCCTCAATAGGAATATAGATTTCTATGTTTATATTAATCAAATATGGCAAAAATCATCTTCGGTCCAGTATCAGTTATTTGCTAAAAAAATTAGTTGTAGGCTTCATTTATTTATAAGTTAATGTACATAAATTAAACGCTCCGAGGGACAACTTTTTATTTAGAGAAATTGCCTAAAGTACTACCTTTTATTATTCATTTTCTCAAAATTCACCCAAACATGTTTTCTTCCCAAAATACTAGTAAATTTTATGTGAAATGACAAAATACCCTTTAAAAAGTTAAAACTAACACAAATGTCCTACATTATACTACCCGTCAAAAAAATTAAGAAAAAATTAAAAAATTTAAAAAAATTAAATTTTTTAGGGGTGTAGTAGTTTTTACCTTTTTAAGTTATTTTTTTAAAAAAAAATTAGACAGTAACCGGTTAATATGAATATGGAGTCAAATGTAAAGAAATTGTTTTAGAGGTATTTTAGACTTTTGTAGTGGTATTTTGGGAAAAAATTAATTTTAGTGGATTTTGGGAAAACCAATTATAAATAGTGGTATTTTGGGCAATTTCTCTTTTATTTATAGCATACAGCCTGTAGTAAAATCGGAACATTGATCTTATTATCAAATACAATTCCCGGCCTGTATATTTTCCATGTTGAACACCGCGATGGAAATCAATTTGCAAAAATTATTGATGAAGATCTTAAATTGTTATGGAAAATATTTCTGAGTCCTAAGTATAATTGTATTAAATAACAATTTTCAGCTCAATCCGGCGACATTTCGTAAACTTCGTTATGAAATAATTTAGAAAAAATGTTCAGTTCTGGTGATTAATATTATGTGCACCAATCGTACTTGTCGTCATCGCTAGGGTTTGCTGGTAAAGAGAAGCGACCCAAGCTTGCTTGCTTGCTTCATATCAATGGACACTATATGAAGTATAAAAATATACGTCGTAGAAGATTAATTAATAAATTTAAAATATATTATTTCGTGATGGTAAATATATTCTACGTGATAGGGTGATGTTTCAAATTTTATTGGTGCCTGTAAATAAACAAAAACATCTATATCCAAATATCCATATGCAATCCAAAGCCATATATATATATATATATATATATATATATATTATCATTTTATACCGATTATCCATAAAAAAAATAATCAAAAACTGAGGACGAAACAATGTTCATCAACAATTATTAGACTATTTTCTCTATTAAACCAAAGGCACTATACTTTATTCATCAACAAAATATGATAGTGCTCATTGTGGGAAGCTCCAACAGCGGGAGTTTTTATCTCATAGTGCTCACAGCCGGACTAACTCGATGTAAGATCCTCTCATAGTAGTGTCTGCTTCATAACTACACTTGGTTTTTATCTTTGTTTTACCGGGGATATTTTTGTTTGTTGCTATTGAGAATAGATTATGCTTATGGTATTGTATATAGAGCTTGTCATCTGAACGAATAGCTTAGGACTAAGTTTCATCCTGGAAAAGTCAGTTTAATCGATAATTAAACATAAGCATCATATCACATACCACGCTAAAGTTTCCAAAAGAAAGAGAGTATGACTATTGAGCTGCGTTGATATCAATTGTTAATTAAAAATGTTAGTGTTAGATATGCATATGAAGATCCTGATTCTTTACAATAAAAGCTGTGTCATATAGTTTAGCATATATATTACGTACGTAGACTCGGTCAAAAGACAATAGTTTACATGTATTTAAATAAACGTAAGAAATGGGTGAGTTCAGTGAGGTAGAATGAGACAAACGACAACGGTGATATCATCGACCTTGCCACCTGTGTGGGACATGCCAGCCTCCCTGGCGGCGAGAGAGAAAGGAGTGTCATGGAGTTCGTCGAAGGAGTTGAACTGAGCGATCTCGGCCAGCACCATGGCAACCACGTCGGCCTCCTCCTCGGCGGCCATTCCGGCGATCTCTCCGTCCAAAATATCTTCGACTTCGGCGGGAAAGACATTGTCGAGAAGCCCGTCGGTGGCGAGCACCACCACGTCACCGGCCTCCACGGCCATCTCCGCTTCCACGGCGCTCTCCGGCGTGTCGGAGCCTTTGGCGTTGCCGAGCTGGAAGGGGTGGTTGAATCCCCGCTGCTGACTCTCCGACCGACGTATCATCCTCTTCTCCCGGAACACCATCAGCCCGCTGTCCCCCACATTCGCCCACCGCAGCACTCCCTCGCAGTGCGACACCACGCACGCCGTAGACGATCCCTTCAGCTCCGCCTCCGCCGTCTTCCGATACGCCTCGTACAGGACCGCCAATGGCTCCAACGGGGCTGCTCTTTCCTTGCTGAGGAGGGTCGCATCGAATGCGTTCGTCATGAGGTCGCGTGCGTACTCGCCGGAGTCGATGCCGAGCTTGGCCCATCCTCCGACGCCGTCCGCCACGCCCACCGTCTGGGTCTCCGCGCAGACAAAGTGAGCGTCCTCTCCTCTCGGCTTTTTCGGGTTCTCCTTCGGGATGTAGAACGAAGCGCACACCATCCTCAGCTTCTTCTTCTCGTCGATTTGCTTCTTATTAGGGTTCGGCGGTGATGAAACGCAATCGCCAATAGCCACTCGTTGCCGTTTCAGCTGCGGTTCCTCTTCGCCGTCCCTTCTACACTTCTTCATCTTCATCGTCATCATGAGTTATATAGCAACTTGATGAATTTGGGGCAACAGTTATACGCTAGGTATTGAGGTTTCTCTTCTTTAATTTGTTTCTTGATATCAAAGTACAATTTATAGTTGGAAGGCAAGCGTAATCGTATATATTATTCACAAATCACAACTCCCAAGTCGAATCATACTCCTGCTCTTGTTCTACGTACCCGATTTTTGCGTTGACGCGTAATTATATATTTGCTTATATAATATCATATAATATATATATTTTTTATTGTAAGTTTACAGTTAATTTAGTTACAAACACTTATCGTTTAGAATGAACCAAATCAAAAATAATTAGAAGCCCCTTATAGATATTTGCACGACTCAATTGATTTTAATGTAAAACCTCATTCTCCATAGTTTAGTTTCACAGGTCATGCAATTCAAGTAGACACTACATATGGCAAGTTCTTATTAGCCTATGGATAATTACTTTAACTACTTGTAACAATAATTATCTGACTAAAATTATAAAGTCTCAAATTATTGAAGTTATAGTTAAGTCATTTCGATCACTGTATTAAGATTCTACAAGAATAGCCAAGTCCTTAGATTGGACGTGGAGAGTATGTCCATTGATGAACAACCAGTTCGTTTGTAGAAAATATAGTTAGAAATTGCTTCATGGAGTATATTGTGATTTTGAGAAGAGATAAATTTAAGTGATTTGAACTATCTCATTTAGAAGGAGTTCCGGGTATTATGCATTCGTGTTGAACCTTGTTAAGAAATTCTTTATGTTCTTGTTACTGTTTTATTTGCGGTGGTTGATCTTTCTACAATAATGTTCAGTACAAGTTTAAGGATTAAGTTTCAAGTTTCAACATCCATGTTACACTATCTGTTCCTACAAACTTCGTGCTTTTAGCTGTTCACGAATTCCTCTGATTGCAATAAATGGCGACCCAAAATTACTGACGCATTACAAGTTTCCAAACATAACTTTTGATGTGACTAAAAAGTTTAAGTGGAAACAAGTGATAATCTACGCTACTTTCAAGTTGAAAGTCATAGGTTCAGTCTCCATTGTAAGCTAAAGCTTGCCCTAAAAATAAGAAGCTTAACATATTTGTAAAAGATGTTTACGCTGGGGTGGACTAACAAATGTTTGTTAACGGATGTTTTCTAATACAGTTTATTTTCTTTATGTTTTTTACTGTTTTCCATGAGTAGTATTATTATCTGTATCTTGTATTCATTTGTTTTCTTATGTGCAGATCTTTGTAGCTCTCACTAGTCATTTCTCATTATCACTGAGCCGAGCTAGAAATGGCTCAAATCAAGACTGAGTCAAAGGAAAACAAAATCTATTTGGGCCAGGATCGATGTTGCTTCAACAAAGCTTATATCTTTGAGTTTGTTTAGACATTAAATTTTAAATTTGAATGCAACAAATTTTATGATGTAAAACTAAATTTACAGTCATAGGATGGCTAAATTTTATGGATATTGTCATTCAAAAATATATATATAATAACGATTATTTAACTACAATACGAGAAATATTACCTTAATTGATGAAGATATCGTTTTTATGTTGCGCATTTTAAGATCTTTAACTACAAATAAGATCATTATGTTGCATGAGGGCACACGATATTATCTTTATCCATAGTCTCGTGAGTTTTTTTTTTATATAAATTCAAAATTGTCCGCAAGTGTTCTAATATGAAGGCTACGAGCTCCTTATTTTTACTCAAATCATTTAAGTTAATTATATTTTCCTTTATTTACGTTTGTATATATTCTTTAAGTGATTTGATCTTGTTTTAAAAAATTAGTGCATGACATTCTCCACTAAATCATGATTTTGGTGAAAACTTGGAAAATGACGGTGGACGGGAAAAAAGTCTCGTCATATAATGTCGATTGAATACGGTATTCAGACATTTTTCCTTAAAGGAAATTTTTTATAAGTAGCTTGGAACATCCACAAGCTTGAAAATGTTATGATGATATCCTCGATCACGGGGACAAGTAAATGAAATTGATTAGAAACTTGTTAAGACGTTCTTTTAAAAGAAAACTAAACGAAGATGTGATTATTTCAAGAAAGAATTAGTACTTTGACGCAGAAAATTAGACATTAAAAAGTGCTAGTACCATAGATAAAAGTGTAATTTGTTTTTTTGGAGTATCGTTATCGGCACAACAGAAATATCATAACAAGTCATCACGTATGGCGGAGAAAAATCGTTGTTAAATAAAATAAGAATATAAATTGAAACCACATGCCAAGAAATGAAAGACAAAACAGCGCGTGTGCATTAGTGGTCGATTCTCAATTTTGTGCATTAGTGGCGATTCTCAGTTTATCTATAACAGTTTTGTGTACGATTCTCAATAGACATATGCACGATTCATTTTTTTTTTTCAAAACGTTGGCTCTCTACACACTTTTATGTTTAGTGTTTTAAAAATACCCAACGTTTTGTAAATTTTTGTGAATACCCACCTTTTTTTTATACGAATATTGGGTCCAAACGATTCTCATCTTGCAGTTTTTGTAAACAATTCCAAATTTGATTCAAAATAGTCCAAATAATTATGTAAACAATTTAAAGTAGGTATTTACACAAAGTTTACAAAAGGTATGTTATTTTGAAATTAGTAAACGTTTTTATAGGTATATAGCTAAAATACTATTTTCTTACTTTGAATATACATCCTTACTCTACATATATGTGCGGATAGCTAGCTGGTGGCACTCAACATGCTTGCTTCTCTACATATATGTACGTGTGTATTTAACAAACCGTCATATGAATAATAATAAATTCATAAAACACTACTATACCGCCACAATTATTTCTTCTCTTCTTGGTGTTGAATTGGAAAATATAGTATAACATTTACACCGCCGCAACTACACCCTTTATTTATCCAATTTTCTTGATATAATTTCATAAGCAGAACACAATGAAATACAGAAAAATATCGCCAAGAAGAGAGAGATAGAGAATGAGAAGAGAGTATAGAGGCAGCTGTAGAGCAAGACAGAGAGACAGCGAGAAAAAAAAAAGTTTAAGGAAGCTAGCAATTGAACACGAGGAGGTGATTGAGAAGATTCTCACCACAAAGTCGCAAAGAAAATAGGTAGTTTCAAATTTCAGAATGATACAATTAGGGTTGTGATTTTCGAATTTATTAGTATAATTGATCTTTGAACTCGGTTTGTGATGAATATGATTTGAATTTGTGCATTGAGTCGGATTTTCTTGGATTTGAGATGGATTTGGCCAATAGATGAACTAGGGTTGAGAAATTCAAAAACTTGGGGTTTTCAGTTCCTGCCATGATTTCGAAAATATTTAATGTGTGTGAACTTCTATACACTATCACGATTTGAAAATAGTTGAGATTTTGTAAAATTTTGTAAATGCTCCAAGTCCGTATATATCAAACCAATTACATAGTTTATTTACACGATTGTCTTTTTTTTTTAAATGGTCTTTTAGTTATATACTCATAAAAAAAAAGTTTACTAATTTCAAAATAGACAATGTTTTGTAACTTTGTGTATATACCCACCTCAAATTGTTTATAGAAGTCATAATTTGGAATTGTTTACAAAACTGCAAAATGAATGTATTTTGAACCTGAGATTCGTGTAAACAAAATAAGGTGATTGTTTACAAAATATTTACAAAATGTTGGGTATATTGAAAACACTAAATATAAAAGTGGGTAAAGAGCCAGTTTTTGTTTAAAAAAAATCAGCGCTTGGTTTGATATTTCAATTTTAAATTCATTTTCGAGTTTAAATTTGAGTTAATGCTGTAAGTTAGGTATTCAAAATATTCGAAAGTTTATAAATAGTATTAATTGTATATTAGTTCCTATACAGCTGTAAGATCTTATAAATTTGGAAAACATATTATTTGCTTGTTAATTACTAATTAGCAAACTAATTATGTTTATCTTTGTTTCCAAATTTGATTATGTTGTTTATAAAAAACTATATTTATTATATATTTAGTTGATTAAATTATTTAAGATCCTATAGATTTGGAAAGAAAATTGTGTTTACTTGTTAATGCATGGGCGGAATACATTTGGGCCATTTTCGTCATCAAAATTTGTAAAACTTTTGGCTTCTCATTTATATTAATTTTACAAAACGTGGGTCAGTTAAAGTTGGAATTGGTGCCCACAAAGAAGATATTAAACAATGAAATACATTTGTATTTGATTTTGCTGAAACATTAATATTAATAAATATTCATTCTTTATTATGTTTGTTTTTATGCATGAATTATACGCTCTGAAACTGTTATCAACGAAAAGGGGTGCTAAGTACAGACTTGACAAGATAGCCTCTTGTGACTAGTTTAAACATATGTTCGTCATATTAAAATCGATAGAGCCATCGAATCTAAGTAATGATTGTTTGAATGAATCATGATATCTAATCTTGTGATATAGAGAGTTGTGACTTTATGATTCATCATTGATATCTTATAGAAGATATTGAACAAGACCTGTGATACTTAGAAGCTCAAATAAAACCGTTTAAACACTCGAAATTTCAAGATCACATACGAGGTACTTTGGTACTTACCTTAATCCTGAAGTGAATATACAATTGATATTACACTTTATGACATTTGATTTGTCAATGGGCAATGACTAAGTTTTAGTTTCATCTGACCCGACGGTTGGTGTCATAAGGATGTGATATTGGGTTATATGATTCACAGATATGGAATTCATGTTGAAACAATGCAAATGCATTAGTATTACACTATGCTTTGTTATGAGAGTGTGAATGAATAAACCTGGCCAGGTATTCATCGAATAAGAACATTCTTTGATTAAAACATGTGACATGTAAAGACATCTCACTCTATGTTTTTCTCATTCACAAATAACAAAAGAGTTAGTGCAATAATAACTAAAGGGCTAAAACGGTAATTTTACATTCCCCTTAGTTAGTGATACACATGAAGGGTAATATCGTAAAGTACTCTGTGGATCGTGTGAAATATTATTTTGTCACATCAAATGGAAAACATACGCGTATGAACAAAGAGAGTGTCAATATTAGTCCTTTAGTCGAATCGACTAATATTAAGAATTAAAAGACGGAAAAAGTTTGTGAACTTTTGAGTCCAATCTTTATTTTAAAGATTCGGTCATATGGGTCCATGAGGTCTCAATGCTAGACACTTGGAAGAGATTAAATGAAATAGAATTGTTGATTTACTCATTGAATATAAATTGTGATTTATATCGGCAAAGTTATTTTTCTAAGTAAGTTCTTGTCGCTGAAATTTGGACAACGTTCAGAGACCTAAGCGGTCAGATCCCCGCTCGGGGCGAGTGACCCTCGCTTCGGCCTTAGCGTGTCAGATCAGGTGTCCCGGATCGTCTCTTAGCTGTCGTGTGGTCTTCGAGTCCTTATGTTATCTGAAAAGAGTAAACAGACGTGAACTAAGAAGGGTAAACAGAGGACAGGAAAACAGAGGGGGGTCCTCTGTTTACCTCTCCGACGCTCAACATTAGTATAATGTGGGTGGAGTTTGTAGGATGACGAGGAGGGATCGACAAGATCGGGCGGAAACGGGGACTTAGGAGTCAACGTCGCTTCGATGCTCGGACCTCGGATCTTAGGGAACAATTCCGATAGGAAGTTGTTCCCGACTCAGCTTCCCGAGGAGGGTATGGCCGAGATAGAGAGAGTAAGAGAGAGAGAGAGAGTAGTTTTCTCTGGGAAAACTGGTGTACCCTTGTTGTGAGGGTTGTGGGGCTATTTATAGCATGAGGAGAGCCCTAGGGCCGGCCAAGGCACCCCCTGGGCGTGTGGAAGGTAAGTGGACGTCCAGGCCTATCCACAGGAAGTCCAGGCCACCTCGCAGGACGTCCAGGCCCCTCGCTGGACGTCCAGGCCCCTCGGTGGACGTCCAGGCCTCTCCGTGGAGGTCTAGGCCTCTCTGTGGACGTTCAGGCCTCTCCGTGGACGTCCAGGCCTCTCATAGGACGTCCAGGCCTCTCCGAGGACGTCCAGGCCTCTCCGTGGACGTCCAGGCTTCTCGGTGGACGTCCAGGCCTCTCCGTGGACGTCCAGGCCTCTCCAAAGACGTCCAGGCCTCTCCGTGGACGTCCAGGGCACTCACTAGACGTCCAGGCCTCTTGGTGGACGTCCAGGGCACTCACTGGACGTCCAGGCCTCTTGTTGGACGTCCAGACCTCTCGGTGGACGTTCAGGCCTCCTGGTGGACGTCCAGGGCACTCACTAGACGTCCAGGCCTCCCGGTGGACGGCCGGGCTTCTCGGTGGACGTCCAGGGGCCTCACCGGACGCCCGAGGCGCTCGGCAGAGGCGCGGGCCGCCCCGAGGGGGAGTTCGGGGGAGGTCATTGACCGCCATGTACTCCCCGAGGCGTTAGTCTCGGGCCGCTGCTATAAAATCGCGTGCATGTCCGACATCCGCGAGACGCTCATTCGCAGTATTATTATATTGCTAATAATACACTTGAGTAATTAAAATAAATAAAAGAAGAAAATAAAATTTCTCATTTCGTAATTATTTGATAACTATGAAATTAATTAATGAAATGTCATTAATAAATGAGAGTTCGAAATTAATTGAATTTATAAATAAATAATTGGGAATAAATTAAATGTATATGGCCGAGTAGGGTGAGGAGTTTTGGGCAAGAATTACAAGTCATTGGGAATTGGGTTTGACTCAACTTAAACACAACTTAAACTGTTTATAAAAGGCTTAAGAAAACTCTAATGACACAACCCCTAACCTAATTATTTTCAGCAAAGCTCTCTCCCTCTCCTTGTGTGACACTCAGCCAAATATCCCAAAGAAAAGAGAAGAGAAATTGTTTTCATCTTCCCTTAGTTAATTCCCAAGAGTTCAAGAGAGATCACCCTCTAAATCTCAATATATTCCTCGTGTATTATTGTTAATTCCGATAGGAAGTTGTTCCCGACTCAGCTTCCCGAGGAGGGTATGGCCGAGATAGAGAGAGTAAGAGAGAGAGAGTAGTTTTCTCTGGGGAAAACTGGTGTACCCTTGTTGTGAGGGTTGTGGGGCTATTTATAGCATGAGGAGAGCCCTAGGGCCGGCCAAGGCACCCCCTGGGCGTGTGGAAGGTAAGTGGCACCCAGGCCTATCCACGGGACGTCCAGGCCACCTCGCAGGACGTCCAGGCCCCTCGCTGGACGTCCAGGCCTCTTCGTGGACGTCCAGGCCTCTCTGTGGACGTCCAGGCCTCTCCGAGGACGTCCAGGCCTCTCCGAGGACGTCCAGGCCTCTCCGAGGACGTCCAGGCCTCTCCGAGGACGTCCAGGCCTCTCCGAGGACGTCCAGGCCTCTCCGAGGACGTCCAGGCCTCTCCGTGGACGTCCAGGCCTCTCCGTGGATGTCCAGGGCACTCACTGGACGTCCAGGGCACTCACTGGACGTCCAGGCCTCTTGTTGGACGTCCAGGCCTCTCGGTGGACGTCCAGGCGTCCTGGTGGACGTCCAGGGCACTCACTAGACGTCCAGGCCTCCCGGTGGACGCCCGAGCTTCTCGGTGGACGTCCAGGCCTCCCAGTGGACATCCAGGGGCCTCACCGGACGCCCGAGGCGCTCGGCGGAGGCGCGGGCCGCCCCGAGGGGGAGTTCGGGGGAGGTCATCGACCGCCATGTACTCCCTGAGGCGTTAGTCTCGGGCCGCCGCTATAAAATCGCGTGCATGTCCGACGTCCGCGAGACGCTCATTCGCATCGTCGGATAATATCGACAACATTAGCCCCCCGAGTTTGATATTGAGCGAGTGATCAATCACGAACTCAGAGCCTTCTCCTCGCTGCCCAGGCGCAGGCCGGAGACATTTTCAAGCAGGCCGGGCCGACAGACGTGGACCTAGGCGATCGAGGCGAGCACGCCGGTCAGGTAGTATATCCTCCGACGCTCCTTTACTTTTTTTTTTATTTTTCCCTTTCATTTTCGCAATGAGTCTTCCGTCATCCCCCACTGGTGGGTCCTTGGATAACCTCATGGAATCTTTTTGCATTCCCGAGGAAAATGAACCTCACTTTTCGTCGTTCCCGAATTCCTTCTCAACGGGAATCGAATCTTCCCTATCCGAATTTTTTGACGACGAAACGCTCACCGCTTGGATGGCCTCCGAGGAAGAAACTGCCCACGAGAGTGGTGAATCGGCGGCCGGAGCAACAGCACCGGCTAGGCGCGGGTCGGGAGAAACTGGCGACCGGCTGGTGGTCGCCGGGCGAGGCCTCGCGCGAGGAGATCCGACCGAGGAACTCGAGGCGACTGAGGCGCGAGCGTCGGGCGCGGGAGGACGCGCTGTCGGGACCCACGCCGCCGAGGAATCTCACCTAGGGTTCCGGGTAAGCCTCCCTTCTTCGATCTCGTCGGATAGCCAGGGGGCCGCTGCTGGCCGAGGGGCGGCATCGGAGGCGTGGACCCGCGAGGACGGGATTGGGCTCGCGCGCATCGGAGGAGGGGGCCCGAGTCCCCCGGCGAACAGGTCTCCGTCGTCCTTGGCGGCGACAGGGGCTCCGCGCGTCGCCTCCGTAGCGGCGTCTAGGGCGCGGTTGAGCGGGGGCAGATCTGGGCTCGTTCGTCGCCGGGGGGGGAGCCCAGACCTCTCGGCGAACGCGTCTTCGCCGCTGCCGGCGATGGAAAGACCCGCGCGCGTCGCCCAAGGGGAGATCCTCGCGACGCCGGCCGGTCTGATTTGCGTGGACGTCCGGGCCTTCGCCAACGAATGAGGGGACGTTCGGGCCGCCTCAGGGGAACTTGAGGACGTCCGGGTCGCCTTCGGGGGATGCGAGGACGTCCGGGCCGCTGCCGAGGGGCACGAGGACGTCCGGGCCACCGTCGAGGGATGAGGGGACGTCCGAGCCGTTGCCTGGGGGTGCGAGGACGTCCGGGCCGTCGCCCGGGGATGCGAGGACGTCCGGGCCGTTGTCGAGGAGAGCGAGGACGTCCGGGTCATCGCCGAAGGGTACGAGGACGTCCGGGCCACCGTCGAGGGACGAGGGGACGTCCGGGCCATCGCCTTGGGGGCGGAGGACGTCCGGGCCACCGTCGAAGGACGAGAGGACGTCCGGACCGTTGTCGAGGGACGAGGGGACGTCTGGGCCATCGCTTTGGGGGCGGAGGACATCCGGGTCGTTGTCTTGAGGACGGAGGACGTCCGGGCCACCGTCGAAGGACGAGAGGACGTCCGGGCCGTTGTCGAGGGACGAGGGGACGTCCGGGCCATCGCTTTGGGGGCGGAGGACGTCCGGGCTGTTGTCTTGAGGGCGGAGGACGTCCGGGCCACCGTCGAAGGACGAGAGGACGTCCGGGCCGTTGTCGAGGGACGAGGGGATGTTCGGGCCATCGCTTTGGGGGCGGAGGACGTCCGGGCCATCGTCTTGAGGGCGGAGGACGTCCGGGCCATCGCCGGAACGCGTGGGAACGCCCAGGTCGTGCGTAGGCCCTCAGGGAGCGGCCGGGCTAGCGATGATGGGGAACACCCCCCACTCTTGACGGCGCTCGAAGAGGGGGAGAGGACGAGCGCCTTCCCGATTTTAGGATCGCGCATCTTGGGATAGTTTGCTTGCGAGGGGATCGACATCCCGATACTCCCGTCACTGGGAACGTTTCGAGCGCTCCGAGGCACGTACGGCATCCCTGCGACCGTCAACGTGCTGCGTCCTCTCTCCACCGATCGACCTACTCGGCCTCGGGAGGGATTCGCCGCCGTTCACTTGGCTAGCCTCCGAGGCAGGCTTCGGTTGCCGTTTCAGCCGGTCATACAGGACATCCTCTCTCGACTGGAGGTGCACGCGCAGAAGATGCGTATGTCTTCGACCCCTAGTCGGTGAGCAAGCTCCAAACCGACTATCAGGGCCTCATATTCGGCCTCATTGTTAGAGGCGTTGAATTCGAAGCGGAGGGCGTGTTTCAATTTTTCCCCGTCAGGGTTAGTTAAAACCACTCCGGCGCCAGCCCCCCGTGCATTGGACGCGCCGTCGACGTGTAGGGACCACGTTGGGCTTGTCGGCCCAACGTTCCTTTTCTTTGAAGGACGAGGCGGGAATTCGCCCGATTCGGCCTCGATTTCTTCTGGCGTGAATTCTGCTATGAAATCAGCCAGAGCTTGTCCCTTGATAGCCGTCCGTGGTTGGAATTTTAGCCCGTATTCGCTTAGTTCTTGCAACCAAATCGCCATCCTCGTCGAGGAGCCTCGCTGTAGGGCTTTCTCGATAGGATGTCCGATGCGCACCACTATCTGATGTGCCTGGAAATATGGACGCAGCTTTCGCACGCTCATGATCAATGCCAATGACAGCTTCTCGATCTCTGGGTACCGAGTCTCGGCATCCAGGAGAGACTTGCTGACGTAGTAGACTGGCCGTTGACATTGGCCTTCTTCTTGTATAAGGACTGCACTCGTGGCCTTGTCAGACACTGCGAGGTACAATATGAGAACCTCGTGGTCGACGGGCTTCGCCAAGAATGGGGGGGTCGCGAGGTATGACTTCATCTCGCGAAACGCCCTTTCACACTCCGTGGTCCATTCGAACCCGTCTCTCTTCTTTAGGGATTGGAAGAAAGGGTGGCACCTGTCGGTGGCCTTGGAGACGAATCTGGCTAGCGCCGCGATCCGTCCCGCCAAACTTTGGACCTCTTTGGGTTTCCGCGGGGATCTCATCTTGAGGATGGCCGTGATCTTCTCGGGGTTGGCTTCGATCCCCCTCTTGCTCACCATGTAGCCAAGGAACTTTCCTGACTCGACACCGAACGCGCATTTGTTGGGATTCAACTTCATCCCGTACTTGCGGAGGATCGCGAACATGGTTCAGAGGTCACGGATATGGTCGGGGGCCAATCGGCTCTTTACCAACATATCATCCACGTAGACCTCCATAGTTTTGCCGATTTGGTCGGCGAACATTTGATTGACCAACCGTTGGTAGGGGGCGCCGATTTTTCAGGCCAAACGGCATCACCTTATAACAATACATGCCTTTGTTTGTTACGAATGTCGTTTTTATTTGGTCATCTTCGTGCATCCGGATTTGGTTATAGCCTGCATAGGCGTCCATGAAGCTGAGGAGCTCGTGACCCGCTGTCGCGTCCACAAGTTGCTCTATCCGGGGGAGGGGGAAGCTATCCTTAGGGCAGGCTTTGTTAAGATCCTTGTAGTCTATACAAATGCGCCACTTCCCATTGGGCTTTTTCACCATTACCACATTTGGCACCCACTTGGGGTGTTCCGCCTCTCTTACGAATCCGGCGGCAAGGAGTTTTTCAACTTCCTCTCCTATGGCAAGATATCTTTCCCCACTAAACGCCATTCTGGGCTGAACCCTTTCGGGTATGTTATGGTCATCGTTTAAGCGATGTACCATGATCTTCGGGTCAATGCCCGGTATGTCTGCGTGTGTCCACGCGAAGACGTCTTTATGTTCCCTGAGGAAGGAGGCCATCGATTCCTGCCTTTCGGCGGAGAGTTGTGCGCCGATTTTGACCACTTGGTCAGGTTTAGCGGGATCCAAGACAATCGAGACGAGGTCGTCAGGAGTTTCCATGCGCCGACGCTCGATTCGTCGCGTTGGTCCAACTCACCGAACGTTCCTCCCTCCTCGGGTTTGCATGGGAGTTCGTCATTGAGTTGATATGTCGTACAGACCTCCCTTTTTTCTTCAAGTTTCGTGACCTTATTGCTGACGGCATGCACGTGACACGATCGCGCCATGGCCTGATCTCCCATTACACATGCGATCCCCCGCTCGGTTGGAAATTTCATCATGAGATTATAGATCGATGTGATGGCCTTGAGACCTACCAGGGTGGGTCGGCCGATTATCATGGTATACGCCGTCGGTTCGTCGACGATTAGGAACGTCATGATCCGAGTCACCTCTGCGCTACCTCGGGTTCCAAAGGTGATGGGTAGGTCTATCGATCCTTCCGTCCACACCTTTTCCCCGGAAAAGCCATAGAGCGGGGTTCGCATCGGGGCGAGCTTCACTCTATCGAGCTTCATCTGCTCGAGTGCCGATTTGAACACTATGTCCACTGCGCTGCCATTATCAACCAAGATCCGTCGAACCTTGTTGTTGGCCACAATCGCCGATATAACGAGAGCGTCGTTATGCGAGTGGAGGATTCGCCTGGCGTCCTCTTCGGTGAAACGAATATAGGGGGTAGGCGAGGGAGCGACATAAGTGAGGTTAATGCCGTTCTTAACCCTCTCGTTAGTCGCTGCTCTCAGATACTTCTTTTTTTGGTTGCTTGACCCGCCGCAGTCAAGTCCCCCGGTGATCGTTCTTACAACGTTCATCCCGGAGTGCTCGGGCTCGTCGCTAATGGTGGCGACTGCCGTAGCTTTTTCTTTGGCCGGGGCCCTGTTTTGGGTCGGTGGGCGATCTTCCGGGATTGTCACCCCGGCGGCCCTCATGACGAACTCTTTGAGTTTGCCATCCTAAATCAGCGCCTCTATTTGTCGCTTCAGTTGGTAGCATTCGGAGGTCACGTGTCCGTGATCCCGATTGTACTCGCAATACTTGCTCTTGTCCCGTGTCGCAGGGCCTTTCCTCAAAGGTGTCGGGGACCCGAGTTTGTCTCGATGAAGAGCCAAAATTCGGACCGGCAACGCATTGAGCGGGGTGAGAGCTTCTCCCCGGAACTGATCGGCAAATGGCCTCCTCGATCTCGGTGGGAGGTCATCGCCGACAGCGTGGTGGTTTCTCCTCGCTTCCTCGAGCATTGGGGTGGTCATTCGGACGAGGGCGGTTGCCGTGGCCCTCACCCTTCCGGCTATTGAGGTAATCCTCAACCCCCATGTGCGTCCTAGCGCACGCCATGAGCTCAGCCATGTCCCTTGGGGCTCTCCCCACAATCGATTTTAGAAAATCGCTGGGTTCGGCACCTTCTGTGATGGCGACGATGGCGTCCCGATCATCGAAGTCCTCGACTTTATGGGACTCTTCGGTGAATCGGGCCAAATATTGACGCAAGCTTTCGCCTGGTTTTTGCCTGATCGTCCAGAGGTGCGTTTTGGACTTCTTTTGCGCCACCAATGTGGCGAATCGAGCGAGAAAAGACTCCCTAAGGGCACGGAACGTGCCGATGCTCTCGGGCTTCAGGTTCCGAAACCATTCAAACCCTGTTCCAACCAGTGTCAGGCTGAACGCCTGACAGAGTGTTGCGTCCGACAGTCCCTGCATTGTCATCCAAGTCTCATAGTGTTGGACGTGGAAGTTAGGGTCGGAACGTCCGTCGTAGGGAGGCACGGTGGAGAGTTTGAACCCTCCCCCGAGAGGTTGCGCAAGGATTACCGCCGTGAAGGGCGAGTAAGATCCCTCTAAACCGTTATATGGCCTAGAACCCCCGGAACCTGCCTCTCGCAACTCGATGATCTGATTTTGGAGTCCCTGCATCATTGTGATCATTTCGAGCCCGTTTGCAGTCCCTACGACTGGTCCCACTGGCGTTGGAACTTGCCGTTCATTGGAACCTTCGTCCAAGGCGTTCGGAGAAGGATTTCCAAGGGTGGTAGCCCCGGCGGTCGCCCGTCGGGCATCCAGCTTCCTTCTCAAGTCCTCCTCTCGGGGATCTCGCCGCGAATTAAGGCGGGTCCTCAAGTCTACCTCGGCTGAGCGCGAGGGACTGAGGGTCGATGGGCGACCTTCGCAGCGGGTTCTGCGACTATCTACGCCGAGGTTCCTCCGTCGAGAGGACGCCCGGCGTGCTTGTCGAGAATGCCTGCTCCGCGAAGTGCCTCGCGTCGCCCGCGGCCGGGGGTTACTCGAACCTTCTCGTCGCGAAGTCTCCCGTAATTGTTCCGCTGGCGAGACTAATGGAGCATCGCTCGCATTTTCCGCTGGCGAGCGGGTGAATGTCTGGCTTGTGCTCGTCTCCGGGACAATGCCATCTGCGGCATCATTTTCATCCCGGGTCGAACTGCCTCCCTCCTCGTATCCGAGGAGGTTCATGAGTAGGCCCTTATCCACCCCCGGTCAAGCCAACAACTCCGCCAAGCGACGGTTGGTTTCGTCTCTCAGCCTTTCCTCGTTCTCACGAGGGGCGAGGGTGTCGTTTCTTGAACTCCTTATCCCAGGTTGTTGCCTGGTCCCTCGATAGGGGAGTTGACGAAACTCATACCGTGAGCTAGCAGCTCGAACGGTGGGATTGCTCGATCGGGCGGCTGCGGAAGCTGCCGGAACGTCACTCATTTTGCGTGAGTGGATAAGAAAAGAGATGTAATAGAGAGATGTGGATTGGATGGATTGGATGAGTTTCGAGTTTGAAAACAAAGCCCCTTTCTTCTAGCGCCAAAATGTTGTCGCTGAAATTTGGACAACATTCAGAGACCTAAGCGGTCAGATCCCCGCTCGGGGCGAGTGACCCTCGCTTCGGCCTTAGCGTATCAGATCTGGTGTCCCGGATCGTCTCTTAGCTGTCGTGTGGTCTTCGAGTCCTTCTGTTATCTGAAAAGAGTAAACAGACGTGAACTAAGAAGGGAAAACAGAGGGGGGTCCTCTGTTTACCTCTCCGACGCTCAACATTAGTATAATGTGGGTGGAGTTTGTAGGATGACGAGGAGGGATCGACAAGATCGGGCGGAAACGGGGACTTAGGAGTCAACGTCGCTTCGACGCCTCGGACCTCGGATCTTAGGGAACAATTCCGATAGGAAGTTGTTCCCGACTCAGCTTCCCGAGGAGGGTATGGCCGAGATAGAGAGAGTAAGAGAGAGAGAGTAGTTTTCTCTGGGGAAAACTGGTGTACCCTTGTTGTGAGGGTTGTGGGGCTATTTATAGCATGAGGAGAGCCCTAGGGCCGGCCAAGGCACCCCCTGGGCGTGTGGAAGGTAAGTGGACGTCCAGGCCTATCTACAGGACGTCCAGGCCACCTCGCAGGACGTCCAGGCCCCTCGCTGGACGTCCAGGCCCCTCGCTGGACGTCCAGGCCTCTCTGTGGACGTCCAGGCCTCTCCGTGGAGGTCCAGGCCTCTCCGAGGACGTCCAGGCCTCTCTGTGGACGTCCAGGCCTTTCCGAGAACGTCCAGGCCTCTCCGTGGACGTCCAGGCTTCTCGGTGGACGTCCAGGCCTCTCTGTGGACGTCCAGGCCTCTCCAAAGACGTCCAGACCTCTCCGTGGACGTCCAGGGCACTCACTAGACGTCCAGGCCTCTTGGTGGACGTCCAGGGCACTCACTAGACGTCCAGGCCTCTTGTTGGATGTCCAGGCCTCTTGGTGGACGTTCAGGCCTCCTGGTGGACGTCCAGGGCACTCACTAGACGTCCAGGCCTCCCGGTGGACGGCCGGGCTTCTCGATGGACGTCCAGGGGCCTCACCGGACGCCCGAGGCGCTCGGCGGAGGCGCGGGCCGCATCGAGGGGGAGTTCGGGGGAGGTCATCGACCGCCATGTACTCCCCGAGGCGTTAGTCTCGGGCCGCCGCTATAAAATCGCGTGCATGTCCGACGTCCGCGAGACGCTTATTCGCATCGTCGGATAATATCGACAACATAAGTTAATAAATTAGTATTTATTGAATCATAGAGTATTATTATATTGCTAATAATACACTTGAGTAATTAAAATAAATAAATGAAGAAAATAAAATTTCTCATTTCGTAATTATTTGATAACTATGAAATTAATTAATGAAATGTCATTAATAAATGAGAGTTCGAAATTAATTGAATTTAGAAATAAATAAATAAATAATTGGGAATAAATTAAATGTGTATGGCCGAGTAGGGTGAGGAGTTTTGGCCGAGAATTACAAGTCATTGGGAATTGGGTTTGACTCAACTTAAACCCAACTTAAACTGTTTATAAAAGGCTTAAGAAAACTCTAATGACACAACCCCTAACCTAATTATTTTCAGCAAAGCTCTCTCCCTCTCCTTGTGTGACACTCAGCCGAATATCCCAAAGAAAAGAGAAGAGAAATTGTTTTCATCTTCCCTTAGTTAATTCCCAAGAGTTCAAGAGAGATCACCCTCTAAATCTCAATATATTCCTCGTGTATTATTGTTGATTCATATTTCTGGTGTTTGGTGTGTTTTTAATCCTGAAAAACTGGTTTTAGAATTGTTTTAAAAAGGTTTTTGGAAGCTCCCTGCCGGCCGGATCCTTCAATCCATCTAGTCCGGCGTCCAGGCTTCCATCAAGTCCAATCCGACGACCGGGTGTCCTATCCGGCGAAGGCTCCCTGTTCGGCGCCCTGTCCGGCGAGTTTCCCTGCGGGTCTTTCTGTCCGGCGACTAGGCCAGTCCGGCGACCAGATCCTGTCCGACCAGGATTCCCCTGTCCGGCGACCAGCTCCTGTCCGGTGGGCCTCCTGCAGACTCCAGTCCGGCGGAAGCGTTCAGGTTCCAGTCCGGCGAGGCGTCCCGTGTGTCTCCAGTCCGACTCGGCTTCGTAGTCCGGCGAAATGTGTCCAATCCTTTCCGATGAGGGTCTCTCCATCTTTGGACTCGGTGTGGCCTTCCGGAGATAGCGAGCAACATCGAGATTATTTTTAATTCTAATTGTAAGTCTCTCTCAACGATTTTGGAATGCTAAATTATATATATATATATATATATATATATATATATATATATATATATATATATATATGTTGTTAGTGTGTTCAAATTGTTGTGCAACATGTTTTGTTAAATTGTTTATAAACATGTTATTAAATTTTAATGCCTAGATTATTAAATATATATTAAAAATAGTTTTTATATATATACATCTAATTATATTTTTTCACCACATATAGTGTGTAATATAATTAAATTTTTTAATTTATTAAATAAATTCCAACAAAAAAAAATAAGTTTTAAAGGCTATTTTACTAAATAGCCCTTATTTATATATTTAGATGTTGATATATAATTTTATGCTTTTTTATATATAAACACACAAACCTATATACATGTGCATAGACATATAGTTAAATGTTACATCATTTTTTTTATTTTATTCCAACTCTTTTTTTTTTTTAAATAACAATTTTTTTTTTTTTTGCTCCAGGCCGAAATTGGGACTCCCGGCCTCCCGCCTCATCCCGTCCCGGTTTTAACCGGGACCTGGAGTCCCGTCCCGCTCCTAATCGGGAGTCCCACGGGACGGTACCGGGAGGTACCGAGACTCCCGATATGGCCAGGTTTACACACACCTAAAAAAAAAAAATGAATCGTGCATATCCATATTAAAAATTGTACACAAAATTGTTCATATGTACAAAAAATTTAGCCACTAATGCGCACACACAAAGAAAAGTGAAAGGTTTTAAATTTCAATAGACATTATACATAATTTTATGGATAAATGTTGATATTATTTCATTCTCATGCGACATTGTGAAACTCTGGATCCAAAATAGATAACTAGACTCGTGCCTGAAGAGTTAGTCGTTTTGTATATGAATTATTCACGATAAGCTATATACGTTCGTTCATGATATGATCCCGAAAAAGAGATGAATCAATTCGATCCGTCAAAATTATAAGCACTTTCTTGAAAATCATGAAAACTTGCATTTGGTGATTTATATTTACGTAAACCGACATAACAAATATCGAAAGACCGGAGTTGGCCGACCCCTATTTGTCTACAAATTATATTAATATGTTGCATGAGGGCACACTATATTATCTTTATTCATAGTCTCATGAGTTTTTGTGATATAAATTGAAATTGTCCACAATTGTTCTAATTGTTGGAAATTATTTAACGATTTAAGTAAATTATTATTAAACATAACTAATTACGTGCGGAATTAATAATAAAAACGATCTATCATATTAAACTATTTAATATCTAACAACCTATTGGCATTAAAATCATAAGCATGTTAATTAACAATTTAATTCTAAACATGTTATTTCAATAAAATCAAACACTCCAAACAATCATAACAATTATATTAATTAAGAGTATTTAAGATTATCGAAACTTACATCGTCGAGTTATAAATAACTCAGTCGAGGAATTTAAAACGAGTTCGATGCGAGAATCTTCAAGCTTCTCCAATTCCGAGTTTGCAAGAGACTTTCTCGACTCGTCAACACGGGCAGCGAAGGCGGCAAGCAGGCGCGTCCTTGGGGCTGGTCCGAGAAGCTGGCAGCAGATGGCGCGCGGTCCTCGGCAGGCTGGGAACGGGCGGCAGCGGCTGGACTCGTCCGACGCAGAAGGCAGCGGCCCTAGGAGACCCCGGAGCGGCTGAGAGAGGCAGGCACCTCTGGGCTCAGGCGGCAGGCTCATCATCAGAGGCAGGCTCGGCTGGACAAAGGCGGCAGGCTGCTGGGACACGCAGAGGGGCGGTCGGGCGGAGTCAGGCGCAGGTTCGCGCGGATGGTCGGAGGCAGATCGCAGGCGAAACTTCGCGACGACGCTGAGAGCTCATGGAAGCTCGGATCGGGACGCCGTTTTTTGCGTTGCATCGGCAACGAACTGACTTAAATGGGTTCGGAGAGAGATCTGGGTTTGCGGACTCAGATTCGTCGGATTCATTGAATCTTTGGTTCGGAGGTCAGATTTTCAGAAAACGAAAATGGACCAAACAACCACAAGTTGATTCAACGATGACACAAGAAGAAAAACGAGAAGATGAGTGTGGGCTCAGATGAACGCACACGAGAAAACAAAAAACTAAATTTTTCGTCCTCTCGGGTGATAGGGTGGTCGGCCAAGAGGGAGGGGAAGAGAGAGAGAGAGAGAGCAAGTTTTTTCTAGGGTTTCCTCAAACCCTTTATTTATAGACATTGTTAATGGGCTTTCATGTGGGCTTTTGTTAAATCAATATTCAGCCCAAAACCATGTTAATGGCCGGCCCGTATGTCCTACTCGTTTCTCAATTTTATTTCTCAAATTGCCTTGATTTAATTTCCAAATTCGACTTAATTTAGAACTCTCATCTATTTAATAACTCGTCATTAAATTGTTTCATGGTTATCGAATAACATAAAACGAGAAACGTTTTATTTTCTAATATTGTTATTATGAATTCTCAAGAAAATTATTATTACAATAATAAAGTTCTTTAATTCACAAAATCAATAATTAATGAATAACACATTATTCATTAATTCGCTTGGAAAATAAATTTCTCTATACAAATCACAATTTGTGTTTTATGAGTAAATCAATTTATTGCGTTCAATTAATCTCTTCTAAATGTGCATTATTGAGACCTTATGGACCCACATGAACGAAGCTTGAGAATAAAGCACAGACTCAATAATTCACAAATTATTTCCGGCTTATAATTCTTAATAATGGTCGACTCCAATATTGAAAATCTCTAAGTTCATGCGCGCATATTTTTCCGTTTGAAGTCACAGAACTTTTCTGTACTCGATCCACGGTGTACTTTACCAAAATATCCTTCGTGTGTATCAGTAAGTCCGGGGAATGTATAATTACCGTTTTACCCCTAGAGTTATTATTTCACTAACTCGTTTGTTACTTGTGAATGAGAAAAAACATAAAGTGAGACGTCAATACATGTCACATGTTTTAATCAAGGAATCTCATATTCAATGATTATCTGGCCAGATTAATTCATTCACTATTTCGTAACAAACCATAGTGTGATACAGTGACTTTCATTATGTGTACACGAATTCCATATCTGTGAATCACATAATCCAACACTACAACATTATGTCACCAACCGTCGGGTCAGATGCAGCCATTACACGGCCATCGCTCATTGACAAATCAAATGACATAAAGTGTAGTATCGACTATGCACTCACCTCAGGATTAAGGTAGTTATCGAAGTACCCCTCGTATGTGATCTTGGAGCTTCTGGATTAAACGGTTTTATATCGAGCTTCCATAGAATCACTAGGTCTTGTTCAATATCTTCTATAAGATATCAAGAATGAAATCATAGAGTCACAACTTTCTATATCACATGATAAGATATCATGATTCATTCAAACAATCGTTACTTAGACTCGAATGCTCAATCGGTCTTAAGATTGTGAACAAATGGTTTAAACTAGTCACAAGGGGTTATCATGCCAAATCTGTATTTAACACCCTTTTCGTTGATGACAGTTTCAGAGCGTAGCATACATACATAAACACAAAATATAGGAAAAGAAAGCTTATTTATTAATATTAATGTTTCAGCAAAATATTACAAATAATAAATAAAATGTCTAATATTCTCCTTTGTGGGCACCAATCCCAACACTAATATGAAGGCTACGAGCTAAAAATTATTCTATAAGTGATTTGATCTTGTTACAAAAAATTTAGTGCATGACATTCTCGACCAAATAATGATTTTAGTGAAAACTTGAAAAATGACGGCGGACGGAACAAAATTCTCGTGGTATAATGTCGATTGAATATGGTTTTGATTAAGACATTTTTCCTTAAAGAAAAAAGTTTATAAGTAGCTTAGAACATCCACAAGCTTGAAATTGTTATGATGATATCCTCGATCATGGGGACAAGTAAATGAAATTGATTAGAAACTTGTTACGACGCTCTTTTAAAAGAAAACTAAACGAAGATGTATTTATTTCAAGAAGACACTGAGAAGTGCTTGTCTCAAGCCCAATTCTTTTAGGGTTAATAATACGATGAAGAAAGATCAAAGCTTAGGCCCAACGAAAATTTTGAACTGGATAAAATCCCAGCTACAGCATAGATAAAAAGTGTAAAATAATGAGCAATATAAAAACGATATCCTCATCAATTAAAGTAATATTTCTTGTATTGAAGTTAAATAATCATTACTAAATGTATATTTTTCAATGACAATATCCATAGAACTTAACCATCCTATGACTGTAAATTTAGTTTTACATCATAAAATTTGTTACATTCAAATATAAATTATCTTTCACTGTTAAAAGTAGATGGTATTAATTTTCCTTATTTTCATAGCAGTACGTGGATATGATTTACCGGGATTAAACGGCTATAATTTTAGTAAGTAAGCAAACGAGAGCATATAGTCACCAAGACAATGATAAGCAGGAGTAGAATATAATCGTCATTTCATACATTTAACAAAACTATACAAATCTATAATTTTGTGCATCGACCAATAAATTATGGTACCTTTTATGAAAGAGAGAATATTTTCATCGACACTCTCAAGCCTTCGATCGTGCTTATCACTCACTCCAAACCTTTCTAATTTGCCTGTAAAGTACACTTTAGTGTTTTATAGCAATATAGAAATGGTTGGAATTAAATTAATTTGCATGACCAATCGACAAATGCAAAACAATTATTAGCAGCAACAAATATACTAGTTAAGTACCTGGTAAAAGCGTCCAATAGTGAGAGATATTATTCTAGAGAACATTACGATAATTTAATGGGTGATAAAGTGATGAATTATAGTAGAGAATAGAGACAATTATAAGAAAATAAAAATAAAAATATAATGGAAAAAACAGGGAAGAGAGACAGGCAGGCAAGCAAAGGCAGATGGCAGATACGATGATGTGACCCCAAACCCAGTTTCACATGTTTCTCTTTCTCCCACTGTTTCATTTATTTTTTAGGTACATAACATATTTATATTAATATTCTAGAAAGCCTCAGGTTTGACGTTTGACCAAGAAAAACGACAAATTTCTAAAGATCTCTTTTCCTTTCTCGACCCATAGGGCCCAGATATTATATCGCATTCGGAATTTCTATTTGTAGTCTCGAGTGTGTACTATTTCTAAGCAGTTGATAATTATTTTAATAATACCGAGTATAATGTTAGGGGGTTCATATCCTGAATATAAATGAGAATTATATAAAGTACGTATTATTGCTAATATATATATATATATATAAAGTACGTATTATTAATTAAATGAGCTGCTTGAATGTAGCACTCATAAGAACACACTCACAAGACTTAAATAAAAAAACATAACAAATAAATTTTCGAAAGAAAAGTACATAAAAAGCAATTTACTTTCGCTCTCATGATTTAGTATTTAATTTACTATGGAACATCTTAAGCATCTATTTACTCATTTTCGATCTTTCTACTTAAATTCGTATAGTGTATAGACAATCAAGTCTATATCGTAAATATATTTTGTTAAAAGTATTATAGGTATATCTTACTCCAATTTTGAGAATGAAATGAGTATCATAAATTTCTATAAACTTTATGTTAGTTATTATTCATTGACACATCCCATAAATCGCGGCTATTTTATTAAGGCTGGGTACCAACAATTGGATTGAATAGCCGTTTAGACTTAATGTGCTTTAATAATATGTTGGAGTATAATTAGATGTCATCTGAAAATCAATCGATTCGTATAAACTCTTTCCTAAAAATGGGGTCTTAACATGTTTGTCTCATTTAAGTGTATAGATACATCATATCATTAAATATATGTATTTGATTTAATCAAACTTATTTCACATAATTTGGACATGGCGAGACAGTGTGGCGTCCTATATAGGCACCGAATGGTATTGCGATCATCGTTTGGGCTTTTCTTCATTGTGAAACATTATCGTATAGAAATTTTAGAATCTTCTCAACTAGAGTTCACAACGACTAAGTCGGTAATTTAATGGACACAATGCATGGTACACTGAGATTGTGGGTCTTTTAGTTATATACACATATATACGTTTACCAATTTTAATATATCCAACGTTTTGATAAATTTGTATAAATATCCATTGTAAATTGTTAGCGAAATTATTTGCACTAATTTGATCTTATTTTAGTTTCCTCATTATATTCTAAATCTGTAAATTTTTAAATATTAAATACAAGTTAACCAATCAAGTTAACCGATCGCCTAAAATTAAAAATTTTAAAATTCAATTTCAACAACCGGGAAACAATTTCCGAAATTATTAAGGAGGATAATTTAGACTTAATTTAATTGTAAACAATTTACAGTAATTATTTTCACAAACTTATCAAAACGTTGGGTATATTGAAATTAGTAAAGTTAAATGTGCATATAGAGAATCTAAAAAACAAATGTTGGTATAGAGCTATTTTTTTATGTGTTCTCCCGTAAGTAGCAATGCTTCCATGATCGTGGCAATCGTCCTATCTCCAACAACGGGGGTGGCCCTGTTCTCTTGAAAGTTCTTACCACATCAACCAGATGTAGGTGCGACATTTAAGGTATAATCACATCTTTAACGGACTTTGGCCATCACGTGAGGTCATATAATGGCCAAAGATCAATCGTACTGTCCATATCCAATTTGATTGCATATCGATCGTCATGTCAACTCCGATAAAATATACTTGCGCATTTTAGGGTTTAGTTAGAGATAAGATGCCCGAGTTTCTAAATGTAAACGACAACCATGTTGATTCAGCTCAATGCAAAATCAGCCGATCCGAATGGCAATGTCTCCGGTTGAAAAAAATTCAATAAATGAAAAATAATAAACAATACAATTTATTGTTACCCGTGAATTTGAACTGAGGCTCTCTCAAATAAATTCCTTCGCTTTCATTCTCAAACACTCTCATGTTTGTTTGGTAGATCTCAATTTCAACACACGTGAACAAACTATCTTGCAATATAAAAAATCGAATGATTTTTACAGACTCAATGAAACAATATATAAGTAGAGAATTACACCACACATCGCAAAATTCGTTTTTAAGTTCATGATCGTGCACAAAATTTTGAAAGTATCATTGAATGCGTGTAAACTACTAAAAGTGAAATGTTGAATGGCAAATAAATTTATAAATTAAATATGATTTTCTTACTCAAAAAAGACGATAACTAATCTACACAGTCTTCATATTATAGACAAGCAAAAAACTTATAAAAAGTATACTTCAAAATATCTAAAATTATTTTTTATGATACTTGAAATTTCATTAATGCTTGGCAAGATGTCGCGCACAATGTCGTAACAGTGTGTGTGACGTTTCAAAGTTAGGGTGCTATGAAATATTTAATGAAATTGCGGAACAATATATAATATAAGAGTGGTAATTTAGTTCGGTGCAACATTACTTACATGCGGGGACTCTCAGTTCGGTGAAAAAGAATTCACTAATCTATAACCAATAACAACAATGTCCATATGAATTTCAACATTAATATCACATCGACTAATAGTATATGTAAAATCTAAATTAAGGATTCGCTGCGACTTTGAGACTCAATTTTATCTGCAACACTCACCTGATACTTTTCACATAAATGAACATTTGTGAGGACTTCAATCACGCAATCACAAAATTCACACTTATCTAATATTGTAGGTTCTGAATAAATGTTTATATAATAGCACAATCATGTACAAATCAATAATTTCTCAATCCGCCAATCAAATATGACTAAAAATCCTATAAATTTGATGAAATGATGTTCTTGATGACTGCTAAGGGTAAGGGTGAACCACACGAGTTTATAACAATCATAGATATTGAAAGTTGTCATAGGGCTTCATCACCCTTAATGTATGAAAATCTAAAAGGAAAAATATCTGGACCGATATTAAAACATTTATTGTGAAATTTGTCAAAAACTTACACAAAAAAATATGTCTAACAGACATTAAAACATTAGTCAAAATAAAATTTTCCAAAACTAACAATGAATATGTTTGAGCAGTCGTTACGACATTTATCACGAAAATTTAAAAATTAAGATATTTATCACAAAATATATTAAAATATAAAAATTTCAAAACATACAAAAATGATATCTTGAAGACGTTAAAACATAAATCACGATAATTGAAACAACAAAAAATCAGCTAACTAGTAACAACAATCTTTTTGGAAAAAAAAACAATTGTAACAACAATACGGATCTCGTTGCGTATGGATCTCCTTTTCTTTACACTGATCGTATAATGAGTTTGCTTCCGTGTTTATTGACTAGATGGATGAAATACCCAAAAAATAATTCAAGAGGAATGATAGTTCTGGCGGGAGCAGTATTTTTTGTATAATTTGATTCGTAGTTATATATATGTATATATGTATATATATAAAGAGAGAGAGAGGGAGAGAGAGAGAGTTGCAGAATCTAATCAGAGATCCCACAGTGTGTAAAACCACGTTCTCTCTGTGATTTCCTTTTCCTTCTTTCTAATATAATCATTTTTCTCTTTTTAACCCCTTTTCATCAGTCTTTATTTATTTTACTATTCCTTTTTTTGTCAATGGGTATTAGGTCTCTGCTGCAACGGTCGACAGGCTTTCATTTTCAATTAATTTTTGTTTTTCCTTTTCGGCGTGTTTGTCTCCTACGCCTTCTTTCCTCTCTCTGCTCACTCCCATCCACCACTATCTTTACTATTTAGTCATAACTAATTTCTAGATCTATTCTCCAACTATTATGTTACTAACATTGTTTATCTTAATTATAATATACAGTATATGCTTGATATGATCTAATACCGATATACCAGTGCAAAAGTAAGATATGGGTGTGGCCTGAAAATGGCAGTGTGACAATAACAATCAATTATAGACACATAAACTGATACACCACCCATATCTTGTCCATCGCAACCACTCTACTCTTTAAAAATAAAAATAAATTAGAAAGAAGGAGAAAAAAAAAAATTGATTTTGGGCCCTCGAGAAGACCAGGTCAAACCTAACTTGATTGATTCAATTCGAGTTCAACAAAAAAATTCAGAAAATCATGGGAAGAGTAAAAACCCATAGTCCAATCCAACTAACAACTTAAAAGCAAATTATTTTATTTTATTATTGCTAGGCTCGTTTTTGTCTTTCGCACAAACATGATATGACAAACGATTAGACATGAAATGAAACCCACAACGAAATATGAATGAATGAAATGAATAATCTCTCTCTTCACAAGATTCTGCAACTCTAACGCTCCACCATTTTTTATGAATTTAATGTTATTAAAAGAAAATAGTAGAAATGATAAATATAAAGTTCCGAGCAATAAAATATGATAAATAAAGTTTGTCACGTGATGTGGCATTAAAAGAAAAGTAGCTCGGTGGGCTAATCCATAAACAACAGAATTAGTATTATTATTAGGACAATAAATGAGCATTTATTTGGTTTGAGTACTACTACTATCGCATATAAAGAAGTACATTATTTTACAGAGCAAAATTAAAAAGTACGTTATATCGGGTGTCATTTTTAATTTTCTATCCCAAAACACTTACCCTTTGCTTTTGCTTTGCTTTGGATCGTCTGATTAGAGAGAATAAACGACAAAACTAACCCATGTGGTCCACCACCATCCTTACATTTAATTAACCTTTAATACCTCATTTTTAATCTAATTATAAGATCATAAAAAGCGTAGCTGGCGGGTTCTATTCTGTTTGATTTTTTGGCGTCATTTCCCAAAACTTCCCACAAAGCAACAAATCAAAACCCACAACATAAAATTATATATATATAAAAAAACCTTTTATTTCCAGAAACCAATTAAAAAATATATATAATGATTCGCTTAAAGAGAAATACATCGATAGTGACAGATTGGATAAGCTCGAACACGCGCCAATGTAGGCATTAACATGGCCCCACTAACCTACGCGCGTGTTTCTCACGTCGTGCCTTACACGCTTTGTTCATTTTTCCGGTCGCCGGAGAGAAAAGAAAATAATAAATGAAGCAATTTCACTCTAAACAGGTAGCAAGTCAACAAGGAACGAACAATCAGATCGAATTGAAGTTAGGCTGTCTTACCTAATGCATTAAACACTGCGTATTTACATATCATCAAAATCTAAGGAAGAAAAAAATTAAAAATTAAAATGATCATTATTTTATTTTTTTTCTTTTTCAAGTTGTTCTAGCAGTGGTGGTGGACTTGGTTCTATTGGTGAGATCGGATCTCTTCTGCGGTGCAGCGAAGAGCTGTCCGAATCCGACTCGGAGAGAACAAACCGGAACGTTCAGCACCGGAGTAACAACCCTAACTCCGCCGGAGTACGACCTCTCCATCGGCCGGTGGTTCTTGTACCTCGGTCCGCCATTGCAGAAGCTGCTCGGACTACTCGAGCTTCTTTCCAAGCTCTGGAACACGATCTTACCCGACGAATTCATTCTCGGACTGTCCACGGAAACTCCTCTGCTCGCCGTGGCGGAAACGGCCACTCTCCGCCGCACCGGACTCCGTCCGGATCGGACGGCCGCTGCTTCCACCGTCGGTCGAAGATTCCCTGTTTTATTAGGATTTCGGCGGAGTGCGATCGCCGGTGGCTTGTCCGGGAAGTCGAGGGAGTGGCGCGGAAGATCTTCGTGGTCGTGGCCGGAGGAGGAAGAGGAGGAGAGAGAGAGCCTGGACGAGGATATAGAGAGAGACTCGAAGCTGTCTGATGAGGAAGAGTCCTTCGAGGTCAACAATGGCAGAGCCAGAGACGACGATTCTGAGTACGATTTCGAGCTTCGGTGAAGGAAGTTCTTGATAGACTTTGACGACGAAGAAGAGCTAATGGACGCCGTCATTTTGTTATTCTCGCCGATCTTGGAGCCAGAGTTGGGGTTTGAGGTGTTGTTGAGCTTCTTAAGGCCTAAAAGCTCTCTCCACCGGCTAGAACACCTCGGCGCCTTCGGAGAGAATAAGTACGGATCGCTTCCGGAGACGGAAGCGTCGGATCCCCGGCGAGATTTCACGGCGGCTATCGATTTTCCCGGCGATGCGGAAGCGTCTTCAGGCTTGAGCGCGGAGAGGTGGAGCGGAACAAGCTTCCCTCCGGAGAAGAGCTCGTCAGCAGGGAGCATTGCGGATGCAGGATGATCGACGAGGAGGAACTCGAAATCTGCCGGATCTGGCGATTTTTCCAGCAGATCTGCCGGAGAAGCAGCCGACGATGCTTTACCTCCGTCGGAATCGCGGCTGAATGAAAGCCTGGGGCTAAACCAGCCATAGGAAGAGTACGATGACGTGGCGGCGGTGGTGGTGGAAACTCCAATGTTGTTAACGCAAGCAGAGGCCATCAGAGAGAGATCACTCACATCGGAGATCGGAATGTGATGGTGTGTGTGTGTGACAGAAAGAGAGAGAGAGAGAGGTTGTGATTGAAGAGTTGTTAGGGTTTTGGTGAAGAAGAAGAAGAGAAAGGGAAATGTGATATCAAATGCAAAACAAAGAGTACGGCCATATATAGAAAGTATATTAAATAAGAGAATCTCGATGGATATTATATATTAATATCTTTATCTTTCTTTTTCCCTCCCAAAATTTAAGCTGTTTGAGAAAACAAAGAAAAGAGGAAGTTAGTGTTCCTTCTCGTTACGTTCCCTATTTAACCCCGTGACAAATATTTTCTTATTATAACACATGGCTTTGTTACGCACAACTATTTTCCACGTTACACAGAAATACTTGTCCTTTACCGGCCTAAAGCCTATGTGTATATCTTTAGAATACCTTCAAAAGCCTACGCATTATAATGTATTGTGTTATCATTTAAAAGAAACAAAAAAAAACATTTATGTATTCATTCTAGAGTTTTAGACTATATAGGCATTGAAAAAAAGTGATTTTAGACTCAATAAACCAAAACCCGAGAGACGATTTTTGCTTTTGCTATCGAGTAACACAGGTATTAGTGTTTATCTACTTTCAATTATAGGTTTGTACTTGTGTAGAAAAAGGGCCAAATAAATTGGGCCCGGACTTTCATGGAAACACCAAATCAAAATAAAACACAAATTCCTAACCCTAAGCACATATTTTTAAAGGGAGAAGTATTTGAGATACTTGATCTCTAGGTGTTGGAAATCGTTTAACAATTAATCTATAAATAATTAAATATATCTAATCCGAAATTTCAAATTTTCAATTTAATATGCGAAACTCGTTTCGTAACCATAACGCTAAAAACGATCAGTCATGTAAAAATATCAAACCACGTAAACAAACAATTCCACCCATCCAGATTCATATAACTATTTACATAATTAATATGGATAGAATTGAGAGATCACTTACCGTTGTTGCCGTCAACTTCACGAGTCGTCATTCCGTCTTCAATCTGCGAGTACGGATCTACGTCACCCGTCCACGTCTCTAGCCCGAGTCTTACTCTCATGCACATGTAGGACCGATAGGAATTGTCTGAATCCTGCACACGCGTCTTTGAGTGGCCGGTCCTATTTCTCCAATTTCACTCAAACTACCACGAAATGGAGTCAACGAAAAAATCTCCGAATTTTTATGAGATTAAAAGAGTGGGCTCTTTTATGAACAAGAAAAAATCACTCAAAAATTAAAAAAAATGAAGAGAGAAAACGATTTTCTCCCTTGTTGGAGTTCGGCCATAACAGGCAAATTGTGCCTAGTGTTTTTGGTAACTCTCATTCTCTCTCTCTCTCTCTCTCTCTCTCTCTCTCTCTCTCTCTCTCTCTCTCTCTCTCTCTCTCTCTCTCTCTCTATGTGGTCGGCCAAGGGGAGACTCTCTCTCTCTAGGGAGTGCACGACACAAATAGAGAAGATTTTTATTAATATATATTTTAATAAATCATTACAATCTTTTAATCTTTTTAATTATTTGATAAAAATCATTTACTCCACAAAAGTCAAACTAAATGAAAAAATATTATTATATTACTTAAAAACAACATAAAAAAAGCCATATCGCTGAATATATATAAATAGATTAAAAAATATATGTGTGGTGTGGTACTGTTTATAACACAATGGTGGTTGGAGAAAATTTTCACATCAAATTAATATTTTGCAGTATGATTGTTGATGTAATAAGGGTCGAAAAAATGTACTAGAGAAAGAGAGAAAATGTGCAAAAATCAAATTACGTCTAAAGAAGAATATTGGACATGTGACAATGAAGATCATTAAAATTTAGGCATGTATGAATCAGTTGAATTTTAATTTCCCACCAAATTTTGGAAATAAAATAAAATTCATATTTAGTTATACATGTTCTTTACAACTTTCTATCAAATAATTTGTATTTTTATTTTTTCTCAATCCACACAATAAGAAAAAAAATACTTATGATTGTATTTCTCCTCGCATAATTCGAGTTTGAAACGGACTCTTATAAGTGTTGGAAGATGCGTGGATCTACCAAGTGAAAATCAGCAACTTTGGAAGAATTTGGTTTCGTAGGTCAAGCCACTTTTTTCTATTTTATGATGTGTGTTTGTTGATCTCATTTACAGGTCAACGCTAAAGAAACTCATAAGAAAAATATATTTCAAATATTTTTTTATCACGACCAAAGTTATTTATCGATAAACCAAAAATCTGAAGAAAAAAAAAATACAAAAACTACCGATTACAACCCAGACATCCCATAAGAATAAATCATTTACAACTTTGATTTACAACCGAATAATAAATTTTATTTTATAAAAACTCTATTTTTTCAATAATAATCAGTAAACACGGAAAACACGAAAAACACGAACAACAAAATATTTTCAGACGACGAGTTTTTAAGGCTTACCTGAATTGCAACTCCTTGTCGATTCAAATATGTTCGCCAAAGTTTTTTTTTTTTTTGAGAATATGTTCGTCGAAGTTTTATGAGAATATGGAAAGATTCCTATAAATGATTTCCCGGTCTGTTTCACTAAAACAAAGTCCAACTTGACACCTTTCTGAGTTTGTAAGCTTGAATTTGTTGAACGAAACAAATTCTATTGTCGAAATAGAAGAAGATGGAGCGACAATGAGAGAAGTAGGAGAAATGTCGAGATTGGAAAAAAGGATAAGAAAATTAGTAAAATAATACTAAATAACCTAAAAATATCTTTTGATTTCCTTCTATAAAACAATAAATGCTTGAAAACAATTATCATACAGAAACTGGAGTTCAGCTTTTTTATTAAATAAAACAATTTCAAGTTATTAAACAAACGTGTAATATTGTTCCGACTCCTGTACACGGTATTATTCATTTTAGAGCTAACTCCAACCCTACTGTAAAATACCAAAATGCAATGCAGTAGGGTTTTTTCTCCATCCCACTTCCATATTACACTCCAAAATGAAATTTGCTACAGTGTCACGCCATATTTGGCGTGACACTGTTCACAACTGCAAAAAAAATTTATTTTTTTTTATTTTTTTTAAGTCCTTTTACAATTATTTATCAAAACCATTGATTATATTTTTAACAATTATACCATATTTATATTGATTTGTAATTTAGATATTTGTAAAATTATACTATGTTTGCATTAATTTGTAATTTACACATTTTAACATTAGTTTGTGTGTATTTATATATTAAATTATTTTATGGAGCGATAATTTTTTTAAATAAGTGATATAATTGAAAGATAGTAAGTAAATATAGGGGTATAAAAATAAATAAGAGAAGTTGAATATAAAATTAATATATCAATTTGGTGTAAAAAATGGAGTGGAAATGAAGATGAAGTAGTGTTTGATGTGATATTTAGTGCAAAATGGAGTAAAAAATAGTGTAATGGGTTGTAGGTGGCCTTCCAGCCGTTTTATGTCTACAAAAAGAACACTACTCGAGCATCCTTCATTTGTAAAACATTAGAGTTGATTCATCATTAGAACAAATAAACCTTAATATGTGCAAACTGCAAAGAATTATTTCCATCTATTTCAAATAAAAAAATAAAATAAAATCACTATTCAGTCTCACGGCCGCGCTCATACATGTCTAAATATCACCTACAGAAACGACCCTCCCAAAAAAACAAAAAAACTTTTTAACTTATTTACCAATTACAAGATGGATGTACCCCCACATAAATATACATATATATATATATATATATATTCAGAGACTTACCAAAGGCCGTTCCATTTACAAACAATACCTCAGGGAAATATCTTCTAGCCATACACACAATACACAAAAGAAAACTCTGTTATGTTCAATTATATTCACAAATACAGTGGTGATGAATAATCAATCATAGCGACGCTGTTGTGGTGAGGGTGTTGGAATTGAAGGTGCTGAGCGTGGCGTTGGAGGAATTTTCGGAGGAAGAAGGTGCACTGTTGGAGGGTCTGGTTTTGAGGTCCATGAAGTCGCTGATCAAGCCGGGTTTTGTGATCCTCTTGTCGTACACTTCGGTCTCGCCGCTCAGCATCTTCACCACTGAAGTCATCGACGGCCTCAGCTTCGGAGCGTCCTGCGTGCACAGCAGGCCCACTTTCAGGATCCGAACCGCCTCTTCTGCGTCAAAGTCTCCGTTCAGACTCGAATCCACCAGCGCCACCAGCGCCTTCTTTTCGTATAAATCCCATGTCTGCATCAATTTCATGAGATTGACGATATCAAATCCACATCATGTCATTATCGCTTTGAGTATGTACCCCGCCAATCAAAATAGACCATGTCATAATTTCTTTAACCCGTTTTTAGCATAAGCTTTTTATAATAAAATAAGGTCTGTGTGGTTAATAGCCACCAGAAGTTGAGTGGATTGCGAAATAGCCCACTTTCTGTTACTTTTGTATAAGTAATCAGCTCACATGTTTACACCCATAAAAGTCTAAAATAGCAAAGTCTAAAATAACATATGATATCCAAATATTAATTTATAAAAATTTTAAAACAGATTGAAGTAAATATTTGCTGGACGCTAAACAACAAATTCAAATTTTGAAAAAAAAATTCTCCAATATATTTCATACCCCGCGTGTAACAAAATGACAAACAAAAAATTAAAATTCACGAATTTGATGCCACATAATCCGTTTGGCTATTTAAAATAAATTAAAGGAAGGTTGGCTATTTCCCAGTTTGTGATGTTTTGGTAGCTGCTAAATCATAAAATAAAACAATGATTATCGAAAGAACAGCGAGGGAGACGCAAAAGAGGGGGAAAAACGATCTAGATTTGCGCTGATGCCCCTAATATGTTTGCATAGCAAGCCAAAATTAACATATCCCACACCCTTCAACGTTGTCCAACGATACTTATTCGAACTACACTAAATATCACAGTAGTCGTACTAATAAGGCCATCTGGCATCCATAGCCGCCATTGTATTATCCCGGTGGTGAAGCTTTTTGCCTTTTGTTTTTTCAGTTCCTCCACAAACTTGCACTTTTCGGAAGTTAATCAATCTAAGATGATTACTAGAAAGAATATTTCAAGAAAGAAAAAGTAAGGGCGGCAAAAAATGTCCCTACACGAATGGAGCAGCGGGAGTCAAAGCTGCCAATCAGCGTAAAACTAAACCTGAAAAGGCTTATTCGGGTGGTGATGTTTTATATATCAACATATTATACCCTTAACAGACTCAAACTCACGAGCGATGCTCAAAATATAGCCTAAAAAAATCGGAAAAGGCCCGTTCGGTTATAAGGAAGGAAAAGCGTACCCTTTCAAGAATGTATTGTTCTCCGACGGGTAGTCTTGTGTTTGTGTTGCATCTTCCGCTGACTATCTCGACGAGCAACACTCCGAAACTGTAGATATCCGCTTTCCGGGTCAATTGCCCTCTAATTGCATACTCCGGAGCCAGATACCCTCTTCAATGACAAAACAAAACTATCAGTAACCCATGGACATTATTGTAATCTGAATGTAGTAGTCAATCAAATTTTGAAGTTCATTTCGGCAATTCACAGAGCTTACATGGTTCCGGCGACACGTGTACTGACGTGAGTCATGTGCGACGGGATGAGCTTCGCTAGACCGAAGTCGGAGATCTTGGGAGTGAGGTCATGATCGAGCAAGATATTGCTGGCTTTGATGTCCCTGTGAACAATATAAGGCCGTACTTCCTCGTGAAGGAAAGTAAGGCCTTTCGCGACACCTATGCACAGCTTAAACCTCGTTCTCCAACCAAACTCGATGTCACCTTTGTTATGGCCTGAACCTAGAAACCGAAGCAGTGCTCAATAATGAACAACTTAGCTCATATACATACACACACACAACAAAGCTATTAATTTTGTACCTAAAAGTGTTTGTGAGAGACTGTTATTCTCGAGGTAGTTGTACACCAAAGTCCTCTGATTTCCTTCGACACAACATCCGTAGAGTTCGACTAAGTTCTCGTGCTCAATCTTCGAGATCACTTCGATCTCTGTCAAGAACTCTTTCACTCCTTGCCTCGACTCAGCTGACAAGACTTTTATAGCGGCGAGTTTCCCATCCTTGAGGCGACCCTGAAGATCGACAACAAAAATTTGTTAGCTAACAAAAGGTTGCTACTAAATTGAATTAAGAAAAGGAGTAGTACCTTGTATACAGAACCGAAACCGCCTTCCCCAATTTTGTTGGCGGGGCTGAAATCATCCGTGGCGTGTTTTAATTCTTTGTAAGAATAGAGCTTTACATCATTAATCCCAGAAACTTCTGTTGACATAGGAAGAAGCAAATGGTAAATTCTCATACGCATTGTTGTATTCGAAGAACAGAAGAACCTCAACTCTTTGTCAACTTACCATCATCGACATCGAAGCCGTATTTTCTTGCAAGTACTGGTTTCCTACTGAATAAATGCGAAAAACAAGTCATTGCAAAATTAACGAGTCAACGAATTTTTCAGAAACCTGCGACAGATAGTAGAAATCAATGTTAATACGTATGCCTTCAATAAGTATGCGAATGAGCTTGGAGACATTGAAGTGATCTAATCTGAGTAGATAAGCAATACACACAAACAAAAACAAATAGTATTTGGTTTCCTGCGTATCAAGGAAATTCTATATTTGGAAGGCTATAAATGTGAGTCTATGAAAAAATCAGTAAGATTTCGAGACACAATTTCATTAAAAACATTCCAAGCTCTAAATATATGCATAGATCATCGAGTATTAAAGTCGGAAATTAATTATAGAAAAAAAACAACTCAATCCAAATCCATAAACAGAACAACCGAATCAAATAAATTGACGAGATGATCACCTGAGAATCGGAAAAACCAAAAGAGGATTAAAGGCGGCTCAGAGAGAGTTTGACGATATATTTTAGGGTTAGATTCTATTAATCTATATTTGTGAAATTCACGAGAAGTGGTACATGAGACCGCGTATTTTATTTCTCTTCTCTCCCTCCCTCTCCACTTGGATATAAGTTTGTTGACTAGAAATATGTTTAATCTTTCGTTTCCAATCTTTACTCGTCACTTGCTTGAAAAGTCTAAGTCACCGTTCGAGTTCTTTCATAATTTCGTGGCATCGGTCCCTGGAATTCTCGTTAATTACTGCAATATTGCACCTAGGCCCTATCTAACTTCAATTATTATATAAAGACAAGTAATGCACTACATCCAAGATTATCATTGACCAACAGCTTTATGTTCACGGTAATAATTTTAGTTCTTTCATTTTTATATTTTTTTCATTAAATATGGAAATGTTCTTTTTTTTTTAATTAATGGTGGTGGCCCTGAAGACTTGGCTGAGCTAGACTTCCTATCCCGGTAGGTGTGAACGTATTTATACTCTATTCCAACAATCGTGAGTTCGAATAAATTGCGACCATGATTTAATATCATATGGGATCATTTGGGAGAACCATAGTTCTCACAGTTTCACCGATCTTTTTAAATTTACATGACTCTGCATAATATATTACAATTTTTCAATAATCCGTGCATGCGCATTATTTCATTATTTTATGTCGAATATTGACAATTAATCTTTTTCATTTATTGAATTGAATAATTCATCGACAACCAGTAGGAGACTCAACAAAGTTGGTTACATATTGTATGAACCGAGTACCGGACATTGTCACTGAGAAGCGAAATTGAAGAAACATGTTTTGCGGTTGAGCGAGAAGCGAAATTGAAGAAACATGTTTTGCGGTTGAGCGAGAAGCGAAATTGAAGAAACATGTTTTGCGGTAATAATATAGTAAAGTCGATATATTTATCATAAGGACTATTTTCTGAACCATACGATTGCTCGAATAGCATTTCAATCCTTAACGAAATATTTAACAAAAAATCATAGTTGATTATGAAAGTTAATACGTTTTCCTGATGCCTTAATGTAACAGTCGATGATATTTTTAATAGCTGGGAGATAATTCTAAATTTTCCTAAGAAAGAGTAGTGAATGACTAAAACAGGAAAGAGATGACTAGAAAATATACAACCTAGATCGTAGCAAGAATAAGTGAATGCCCATATACCCAATGTTCAATGAAAGAAAGCCATCTGAACAACTCCTAAATGCTTACTTGTAATATATCATTATAAATAATGTTTTTATTAAATACTACTTGCATGTTTTTTTTTCAAAATGCTCCAGCGCGAACAACTGTAAAAATTGAATGCATATTCAAATATTTGACTTTCACAATATTTATTTATGAATAAAATACTAGTGGACATTGGTTACGTGTGTTGGTGAAGTCCAATTTTCCTTTTCTAATTGATCAGACAACCGTGAACAAAAAAACTCCATAATCCATGAAACCCAGGCTTTTTTCCCCCTTTATAATTGGGATGGTCTGGGTGTGTTTTCCTTGGAGCTTAATTAGAAGAAAACTTGGAAACAGTTCATACAATCTTTACTGCAATGGAGTTGAAAAAATAGGTACCAAACAATAAAATGCAATTTATTTACCAAAATGTGAATTGTATACTCTTGAACTTCTCAATTGTCAACTTTTTTGCTTGCATCAATATTCCTCAAATGTCAACGAAAGCTTTTGACATTATCTCTAGTACTTGTTGCATCACTACCATGGAAATTAATACACAATACACTGTGCAGTAACGATAATCCGAGTTATTAAATAAGTTCTTCAACTTTTACTTCATTGCAATCATTTTAAAACATCATCAATTTATTTTCAAGTCATTTTTTTTATTGATTATATATATACACATATATAAGTTAGAAATGTGTCTTTATTTCAACTTTGTAATAGAGCTCACTAAACTGTTATTCACGTGGTTGTTAGTCATTTATGTGGGGCAGCCACGTAGGCAAAGTTAGTTTATTTTCTGTTTACTTTTCATTTTGGCATAAAGTCTAGATTGTAACTCAAGATTCATTAATGAGAATTTCAACAATTGACTCTCATTCTCTCTTTCTCTTAGTATAATGTTCTTGAATTCTATCATAGTATAAGAGCCATATTCTCCGACTATGGAGCATTCTTCATCGGCATCTATTGAATCTTCATCAACAAAATCAAGTGTAATGAATTTCACAAACTCCTTACCAATCAAACTAAATCAAGACAATACTTTTGCGTTGAAGCCATCAAGTTCTTATAGTGATCAGAGGTCACAAACTCCTTCATGTCATCAAAAGTCCAGAAAAGCCTCTGGAATATCTCACCACAAACGATCGAAAAAATGGAGCTATTAATCCTCAATTTATGAATCATGAACATCAAGATCCACTCCTACTTTATTAGCTACTATCTTCAATGTTCGAATCCTTTTCGGCTCGCATGATCGGATGCAATGAGTTATATAAAGTTTGGACAAAACTGGAGAAATATTCAACGAAAACTCGGATAACAATTTCCTGGTGATTTAGCAGCAACGAAGAAATGAACTAAGTCAATGAATTACTACATTCTCAATATCAATACCCACTATTGATTTACTAGGATCAATTGGAGAAGACATCTCCGATGACAATCATTTTGATGCTATCTTCGATGGCCTAGGACCAGATTACAACTCATTTGTGATTTCGACTAAAACTCAAAAAGAGAACTCAACATTGCAGAAGTTGAACCTCTGATTCTCAGTCAAGAACGCCAAATCAACAAACAACAAGTGATCTGGACTCTGCCACCACAACAATGGAAAATATCGCATCTACTGACTCATCCTCAACTTGATCTCAACATTCGCGACCTAATAACTCAACTCCTTAATTTGCCAGAGCTTACAGAAGACATGGAGGTCCTGTGGTAGAGACCGCTCCTGGAGCTCCAAAAACAAACCTTAGTGCCAAATTTGCAGCCGCACATGTCACCTTGCACCTCAGTGCTGGTTCCGCTATGATCAAAATGTCTCTGGCGTCACTCAGCAACAACATCAAATACATGGAGTGCAGAACTTTAACAATCATGGAGTTGGTCGTGGTCGACCTCCTCAAGCGTACCACAGTCAGGCTCAACAATATCATGGATCCAGTATACAAGTCTCATCCACATCAATGCCTCAAATGTACTTTGTCTCTCAACATATAGCTTTTGATCCTATGCGGATCTTGATTCTGGTGCTACTGCACATATCACACCAGATGCCACCGAAATTCACAAATCTTCAACCTACAGTGGTGTTGAGAAGGTCATTACTGGAAATGGTAATCCTCTATCTATATCAGTCACATGATCTACAAAATTGAAATCTCTAAACTCAACAATAACTCTAGATCTGAAGAATATTTTACACTTGCCTATGAAAAAAAAAACCTTCTTAGTGTGTCTAGCTTTGCTCATGACAATGCTGTGTTTTTTTAGTATTATGCCAATAAGTGTTTTGTCAAGGATCAGGTAACCAAGCACGTTCTTCTTGAAAGACAAATCAAAAATTGCTTTTGTTGGTGATCGCTTCACCTTAGCAACCATATTAAGTGAGGAAAAATATTAATTACGATCACAATAGCCAATTATTTTTTATGGTTATTCAACAAGATCTAGATTTACTTTATTAATTAACAATGAAAGCTTTCAACCAACCGATATATCAGAGAAATTTTATAAGAAAACTTACAGGTTTTGGATCTGCTATTGAACACTCCAATCCCAATACTTACTTCGTCTTCAACCTTTCATGTCTTCGTGCGTCGCCTTGATTGAGTACTCGAGGATGACACCGTAGTCTTTCAAAACGTAATCTCCGAGACGAATAAGAAAAATGAGTGGGCACAATCAATATCTCACTAGATCTCGAAACCATATCTTTCGAGATCTCACTCCAATTTTTTAGGAACGAAATTTGAAATTCCAAGGGGATAGGGGAAGAGAGGTGCACGACCATAGAGGTGGGAGTCACAAATTTTCTATTGATTTGAAGTTTCAATCGGTTGAAAATTCTCTTCTCATCAATCCCTATTTATAGCATAAAAAGGGAGATAACCACTAGGAGATTTTCTCTCTTTTTAAAGAGAGTTTCTCTCCTTTTGGGAGATATTCTCTCATAGTGGATTAAATCTTGGTCATTAGATCTCAAGCAGTGAATCTACAATCTCCATCACCCAACAATTCATAATCTATGGAGAGAGATTTTATCTCCTTTGATTTAACAACCAATGAGAGAATGTTGGTAACAACCCACAACATTCGGCCAAACATAAGGCCAATGGAAGGGATTTTCGGCCACCCCTAGTGTCAAGCCCAATCCAAAAATTTCGTAGGCCCGTTTTCTTAAAATCCAACTAATTATTTATTTACTTGATCTAACAATAAATAAACAATTCTGATATAAATATTTATTTAATTATGCGAATACCTATTTTTCAGAATTAATGATGTCAATCACTATAACAACAAGTAAGATAAATAATTATTAACATTATTATTCGAAATTTCTTATCCGCTTTTATCATAGCCGAATCGGGGACTATGTACCTAGTAGTAGAAGATTAACGAACTCGACGAAAAAGACAATACAGTTCCTATTTCTTTTTCATCGATTCTTCTAGTCCTGACCAATACTCCACCATGTAATAAAAAGATGGACCCATTTTTAACACTAGAATTATATTTACTCATCGTGACGTGTGTCAACATATATAGTCAGTTCGTGATAGAGATCCTCCATGTTCAACCCGTGTCAAGAGAAGTCTATTTTTCCGTTATACTCTCTTGATACATATCAACCCTATCTTGGCAGAGATGCCCACAAGAAGATTATTTATTTATATATTGATGTAATATAAATCTTTCATAAGTCATTTGTGTAATTTGCTGATTTAATTAATAAAAGCTGAAATGTTCATTCATTCTTTTTTTGTTCGTTTGAAGATTTATGATATTCAATAGTCTTATAGTCCTTAATCAACCCTAAAAATGTATGAAGAGACAAATGTAGATTTGTGTGAACACACTATTCATGGTTTGGTTAAAATAAAATATTCACAATCTAAAAATCAACAGACCATTGATCCTAGTATGATGTTGGAATAATCTATGATGTCTGATTACGAGAAATAGAGAGTTAGGAACTCTATAGTTCTTCCAGTGTATCTTCCAAAGATACTGAATTGGCCAGTGCACATTTATAGACAATGTAAGCAAACCATTTAACCTCTTCTGTCTCAAGGTCACTATGTATGAATTGCATCGTGCTTACCTAAATCTTGAAACGAGACATGTCATTTCATAGCTTTAATATTCTCATTTGAGAAAGTAAAATTCTAAGTCAACTAAGTGATCTAGACTAGACTAATTGGTGAGATATTAAGTTATGAAGATGTCATGAACCAGTTTTGTGAAGTTCTCATAGATATGAAATTCATGTACAAGATTGCTGAAATGCAATGTATATCATATCATGCTTTATTACTTGGATTTTGAATAAATGAACCGCGCGGTATCCAAAATTAAGTAACGACTTTATTTGGATGAAACAATATGACTTGTTACCACCTCGTCAATACATTGTTTCTAACTTATTCACAAGTAACAAATGAGTTGAGGAAATAACAATTAGATGGGTAAAATGGTAATTTTATAAATCTCATCTAGTTGATGATATTCATGAAGGGTAATCATAGATAAATATTCAATGGATCCACTCAATATAATCAAGTTGAATTTGAGTAGAAAATAAATTCATTTGAACCGAGAGATTCTCGGTGTCAACTCTTTAGTAGAGTCAGTTGACATTAAGCTAATACTCGGAAAAAGTTTCTGAACGTTTGAGTCCGAGTATAGTAGCTCAAGCTTTGTTCATTGGATCCATCAATTAGAAGTTAAGTCAAAATAAGTTCAAGTGTTGAACTAAACATTTTCTCGAAAAATGTCTAAAGCGTACTTTTGTCCATATGGACATAAAATGATGTGAATGTCAAGATAAGATTTTGAATATTTTCATATGATGGAAATATAAATTATTTTCTAAAGAAAAGTCGTTTTATGCATTATGAAATTAATTTCATTATTTGTGCAATATTAATTCTACAATAGGTATTTTAAGAATTGTCTTAAAATAAATAAGGAAGCATCTAGAAGCTCCTTCCTTAGGTGTAGAGTTCGGTCAAAAGACATCACAAGAGGAGAGAATTCTTTGACTTTAATTATAAAGATATTTACCAAAAAGGAAAGAGGAAATGAATTTCCTTGAGAAGGAAATAAATATGCTAAGTGAGGAAACAAATTTCCCTCACTAATGAGAGCATGTGGACGGCCATGTTGATAGAGAAAGGGGAGAGGAAATCAAATATTGTGTAATGAATACACAATAAAAAAGGGTAATTACCCTTTCTTGCATTTCTTTCTCCTATAAATAGAGTGTCACATAGAGATTTGAAAATAAATTCTCTTCTTGCTCTCTCTTGGTTTTGGCCGACCCTCTCTCTCTCTCTAAAATATCTTTTTATTTTGGCACCTTAGTTTTCATTAGACTTAGGCTTAATTAGCTCTTTAACTCATAGACTTGTTCTTGAGCTATTGTGTTTAATCGTGCCCACACATAAATCCTTCAAACTTCTATAGACTCTTGTAATAGAAACCTTAGGTTTCTCGAGTTCAAGACTAGGCGTGAAAGAAACGAGCAAGACGAGAAGATCAACCTTTCCCAAGGCTCTTCTAAGATCAAGCTATAAAAAAGGTTAGTAATCAAGTATATAATAATGTTTTAAATATAAACATGTTCATGCACTTTGCCTAGGTTAGTAAAATTGTTACTTGAAATTTTTATATTCCGCCATTAATGTGTTAATGATAATTTTTTCTTAGCCCTAGATCTATTCCTAAATCAGGATCATGCTTACCTAAATCCTGATAGAAGACATGCCATTTCATAGTTTTAATATTTTCATTTGAGAAAGTCAAATTCTATATTCATTAAGTGATCTAGACTAGACTAATTGGTTATATATTAAGTTATGAACATGTCATGAACCAGCTTTGTGAAGTTCTCATAGATATGGAATTCATGTACAAGATTACTGAAATGCAATATATATCACCTCATGCTTTATTACTTGGGTTGTGAATAAATGAACCACGCGGTATCCAAAATTAAGTAACGACTTTATTTAGATGAAACAATGTGACTTGTTAGTTCCTCGTCAATACATTGTTTCTAACTTATTCACAAGTAACAAATGAGTTGAGGAAATAACAACTAGAAGGGTAAAATGGTAATTTTATAAATCTCATCTAGTTGATGATATTCATGAAGGGAAATCACAGATAACATTCAATGGATCCACTTAATAGAATTAAGTTGAATTTGATTAGAAAATAAATTCATTTGAACCGAGAGATTCTCAGTGTCAACTCTTTAGTGGAGTCAGTTGACATTAAGCTAATACTCGGAAAAAGTTTGTGAACTTTTCAGTCCGAGTATAGAAGCTCAAGCTTTGTTCATTTGGAACCATAAAGTCACTATTACAGGTCATTAGAGTAGGATTGTTAAACTAAAAACTAAGTTAAAATAAGTTCAAGTGTTGAACTAGACTTTTTATCGGAAAATGTGTAAAGGGTATTTTTGTCCACATGGACATAAAATGATATGAATGTCAAAATAAGATTTTGAATATTTTCATATGATAAAAATATAAATTATTTTCTAAAGCTGAAAAGTCGTTCGAGGCATTATGAAATTAATTTTATTATTTGTGTAATAATAATTCTACAATGAGTATTTTAAGAATTGTCTTAAAAGACATAAGGAAGCATCTAGATGCCCCTTCCCTAGCTATAGAATTTGGCCAAGACACATCAAAGGAGGAGATAATTCTTACCTTTAATTATAAAGATAATTACCCAAAAAAAGAGGAAATGAAGTTCATTGAGAAGGAAATAAATAAGCTAAGTGAGGAAACAAATTTCCTCATTCTTGAGATTGAGATGGCCGACTATGTTAGAAGAGAAAGGGGAGAGAAAATCAAATATTTTGTCATGAATTCATTATTCTTTCATGAATGCATAATTGACCTTTATAATTTTTCCTTCTCCTGTAAATAGAGGCTCACATAGAGATGTGAAAACAAGTTTTTTCCTCTTGCGTCTCTCTTGTTTTTGGCCGACGAAAACCTCTCTCTCTCTAAATCTTTTTTATTTTTGGCACCTAAGTCATCATTAGACTTAGGGTTAATTAGTTTTCTAACTCACATACTTGTTCTTGAGCTATTGTGTTTAATTGTGCCCACACACAAATCCTTCAAACACTCTATAGACTCATGTAATAGAAACCTTAGGTTTCTCGAGTTCAAGATTAGGCGTGAAGGTAACGAGCGAGACGAGACGATCTACCTTTCCCAAGGCTCATCAAAGATCAAGCTACAAGAAAGGTTAGTGTTCAAGTGATTAAATAATATTTTTAAATATATACATACTCACGCACTTTGCCTAGGTTTGCAAAAATTGTTTTACTTATAAAGAAATTTTTATATTTCGCCATTAATGAGTTAATAATAAATTTTTCTTAACCCTAGACCTATTCCAACACTATTTATTGCACAATAAGTCTGAAGCCTTTCAATGCTTTTCAATTTTAAAACAAGAGTTGAGCTGCAAAGATGACACACGATTAAGGGTATTCAGACTGATTGGGGAATGGAGTACATATCATTCATAACCTATCTCTCTGAACATGGAATCATCCACAACATTTCATGCCCTTATGCTCACCAATGGAATGGCTTGGCAGAGAGGAAACATCATCATATTGTAGAGTTGTGGTCGACTCTACTAGCTTGTGCATCTATGCCACGAAGTTTGTTGGATTAAACCTTTCGTACATGAATGTTTTTGATCAGCTGGCTCCCATCTCATGTGAATAAGAATAAGTCACTTGTTCATATGTTGTTTAATGAACTACTTGACTACACTTACTTGAAATCTTTTTGTTGTGCCTATTTTCCTAATCGCAGGACCTTCAATGTCGATAAATTGGATTTCAAATCCAAACTATGTGTTTTCCTTTCAATCAACTTTCCCCATCTAAGGCAGAAATGTCACATACCTCTAACTCATCTGGTCCATCTGCTTGAATCTCCCTTGTCCCAAACACATTTCATGTCCCTACCTCACATGTTCCCATCCCTTAGTCTCAAACATGCCATATAGTTTCCTACTTTACTCTCCTCACAGTCTCAATCCTGTCCTAAATTGGAAATAGATTATCAATTTACACATAACATGGGACTATTTGTTGGTGATAGTGTTCATCGTTACAAGATTCAAGTTAGTTTTTGTTCATGTTTAATCCTTCATTCACCCGATTCTGAATTTCTTTTGTTTAATTTACACTTCAATTGTTTGAACGTAAATTGAGTATAGTTTTACAACATAAATAAAGTTTAACAATGTAAATTGATATGTGTTTTAAAGGTCAACACTAATGTAAATCATTTTGGTACAACCGGTCGGTCAATGTTTTGCACATAAAACAAATCAAAATAGAGATTAATAAAGAACAAAAAATGATGTTCGGTGAATCATCGTTAATTGCATAGTAATTAACAAAACACAATTTTAATTTATTTTACTAGATGAGAAATCTAAATTTCAGACACAAACAACATCAATAACGAAACTGGGATATTTCAAAATAAATTTTATCATCATTAACACAAATTTCAAAAATCTCAATACCCTAAATCTGAAAGTAAAACAAAAAATTAGTTCTTCAAAAAAAATCAGAACATAATCGATGGATAATTAATAGTTTTACATGTTAATTTCCACACGTTTTACGTTAATGCAATCTAACGAAAACAACCGAGTGAAACTTGCATGACCAAAAATGGTGATATTGTTTTCTTTTGATTTCAGATTAGGGATCGGCTAGAGAATCCTCTCGATTTCTTTTGCATGCGTCGGGTAGACTTTTCTCCTAAAATCCGAATGATTTTTATTATTTTGGTTGATGAGAATGCGGTTATCTAAGAAACAATTAACGTAAAAAATGATTTATTTATTTATTTCCGAAATCATGGTTTGCGCGGGAATTTTTTGAGCAAAATTGAAATAAATTTTTTGTAAACCTAATTACTGAACAGTTAGACGAATTTTACAAAACGTTTATCATATCCAAAATAACATATATAACTTATGACTATTATATATAATAACTCTAAAAAATGGCATTATGTATAACCATAATTATTGGCTACGTAATGACCATGTGCAATATCTATAATCATCCAATACCATGCACTAGTATCAATTCTCAGTGAAATAACATAAAACATTTTTAAGCTTACACATACGAGCCTATGGATTTGTGCATTAATAGACAGTTTACAAAAACAAAAAGTGATTCATCCAAAGAAAATTCATAGTTCAACAATCAAGACTTGATACCACATGTAAGCTATTAACCCATATTATGCAAATCATATTTTAATAATTGCATTTAAAAAACTAGCAAAGATCTTAAAAGTAGTCGACTTTCACTAACAATAATGAATCAAGAAAGCCTACTTCAATTCATGCCCTGAGCGGTGACGGTGGCGCAGCGAAAACAGTTAGTTGGAGGTTATCCTGATCTACTGGACCGGTAAGATGTTAACGAACTTCGTTAGTCAAATAGTGATATCGGATCGGACCGATTCGGTATTATTATTTGTTGGATCTGTTGTTTTGGTACGGTCCGAGATCATAGAGTAAAATGACAACGACTGGATGAAAAATGATGACGAACGGCTCGAGCTATTGCACTAGTGGAAACAAAATTTTAGAAGGTTTCCGATTTTGTCCAATATGACTCAAGACACATTGACCATCACGGTCTTAACGGTATCATTTAAAGCGGCATTTGGTAATACGAGGCGCATCATCGACGAGAGAAAATGCAGTCTGAAATCATAGATAGTTGAATCACTCACATGAGGAAAAGATTGACTGTTACACAGTACTCGAGCTCAAGAAACTTTCCAATGTTTTGACATCCTTTACGATTTTGATTTCGATTTTTCTACTTTACACATGAAAGATTATTTTTATTTCATTGTATTGTACAATAATAAGATTTCCCGGTCCTTTTCGAGATAAGTTTTTCAAATTTAATATATATAAAATGTACTTTTATTCCTCACTGTCGCACTTTTTTATGGGTGGTGAGGTTTTTAAGGAGGTCCATTTTAGAATTTATGATCTCATTCTTTATTTCAAATACGAGTATTTCAAATTCAATATTACGATACAAATTTTTTTATTTTTATCTCTCAAAAATCCCCCAATCTTTATTTTTTTTTTGTTTCCAGCAAAAGTCTGGTAACCTAATTATCAGACCTCATTGCAAACAGATTGGACGGTCCGGTCCGATAGCCCGAGTTTAGTTGAAGGTGATTGAGAAAATTTATGTTTAGATTAGAAATTATGATTTTTAGCTTTTTAAAAAATTATTGGTTTTTATAAATCTCTCCAAAATGGCTTTTTATTTTTTTGCCAATCACCAAAAAATATTTTAGTTTTTATTAAAATGTAAATTTGGCTTTCAAAATGTTACCAAAAACAAACGGCAACTAATATTGATCTCATCTATTGTTAAACTAATAAATAGGTCTAACATTATTATTATGTACAGAATTTGACTTCGAACAATTTTATAAATGATAATATCTTAAAAAATAGTCACTAATTTAGGAAGCGTTGCCCTAAAAAACCATAATTTCCCAGTTTATTTTGCCAGTAATGGTGAATTGTTAGAAAAATGTACCAATTGATTTCTTAAATTAGGGTTCATATTCTCAATACTCCCTGGCGCATGAGCTTCGTTTTTGTCCGTTCATACAGAGAGGTAACAATTTTTCTTTCCCGAATCATGGTTCACCACCTAATTTTCGACAAGGCTGATGAAACTGCACTTGATAATCACTTTCGAAGTTAAATGGAGTTTTCCGGTCGACTATGAAAAATGCGTTTAGTCTCTCTGTTGAAAATGTTGATTCAATAACTGTGATTATAATAGTTCGACTTGCTGAATTTAAATTCCGGAAGGAATTTGTTTTTTTTAAGGAGAAGCCATAGTGTTTCGCATGTGTGAAATCTTCGAGGTCAATTATTTCGAATTCAGATATTTCATGCTCTTCATTTTTCGCCTGTCCTCTATTTTCTTCGCTGACAATCTGTTCGACTACATTTCTTTCGTGTGCTTTGTTTCCTCTTCTACTTTTTCCGCTGTGTTTGCCTGAGATTCTTGTTAACTCTCGATTGGTTCAGGTCTAACCAAAAAGTCTTTGAGGTTCGGCGATCATGTTCACTTCCAGATTATTGAGACTTGGACTTTCGATGGCCAGAAATATATCTAGAGGTTAGCAATTCGTCTCCGTTAAAATCTATGTCAGGATGCGTTGCTCAGATTCAGGCAGACAGTGGTTTAAGGCTTTATTATGTGTTCTTTTCTTTCCACTCTGTTTTAAATAAAAAACATCAAGAGGGAGAAATAAATATTTATGCTTCGAAGCACAGTCTTGATATTTTGTAGTTGTTTGTGATAAATTTCAGTAAATGCTAGAGCCATAACTAGAGATGGATGTACGCGGAGGTCTTATGGTCATTACTTGCGAACGACAGTCAGTTTTCTCGTTTTCCTTTCTGTGATCTTTAATTTTTTCGTAATATTATTGGATTGGAGTAATGAGTTGTCCATGTTACGTTAAGACTTTGTGATAAGCCTTAACGAATTTATCGAAAGCTATTGGAGCATGGAAAGGTTTATTACTGGTCTTTGTTTGCCATACCCAAATAGTTCAGCATAGGTTTCAGACGTTGAAAAGGAGTTTGAGACTTAAGAAACAGCCATGCTTAGTTGACACATCAGTCCTTATATTTAATAAGCTTTTTCTCATGTTTGGGAAAAATTTACCTTGATGTTTGTGATATGTTGTTCATGTTTGGGGATATTTTATTTTGATGTTTGTGAGATATTGTTCTGTGAATTTATTGAAGAACAGTCAAGAACTGAGGTGTCAAACGGAGAACTCTTCAGGAAGTACTGTCATTTTTCTTCTGCAGCGTCAACAGATTCTTCAGGGGAAGGGGATGGACCAGTGAAAACGTAAGCTTTCTTTGTTTGGACTTCTGATTTACCAAGTTCTGGATTGGTATGAAACCATGCTGTTTTGTGTGGTTTCCGATTTCGATCTTTGGCTGAAAAAGATGTACAGGGTTTAGAGTCTATGCAAAAAAGTAGATGGTCATGTGTTGCTGTTGAGTATGTCTAGTATCTTAAAAGTGATCAGTGCTTATTGGTTTGAGGATATGGACTAAGATGTTCCCAGTGGTACACTTAATTGTTGGGAGACTTTTCAATCATATGCCAATTTTTCTTGAATTTTTGCTATATTCTCTCCATGTTCAATCAGAATCTCCGTGACATTTGTTGACAAGGATGGGGAAGAGCACGAGGTTAACGTTCCGATTGGTATGTCAATGTTAGAGGCTGCCCATCAGAATGACATTGAATTGGAAGGTAAGGCAGTATATTGTTTCTCTAAATTTTTTGTATGTTACCTAAAGTTTACCCACATGTTGTTTTACTTTTACTCTAGGTGCATCTTTCCTGATATAAATTTCACATTTGAGGTTGTGGTAGCTAGGATAGGATAGTGGTAATACTACACGACTTCCAGTTAGGAGATCGTGGGTTCGCTCCCCACTAGCAGCACAAAGCTGCCTTAAAAAAAAAAAATCACATTTGAGGTTGGTTATCAATGATATTAAGAATTTGTTGGAATTTCGAACGAGGGGAGTCATACACCCAAATCAGAACAAGTAGGTGCATATAGTAAGTGAATATCTGAAGAAAGCTTAATTTCAAATTTTGGAGGCTCTGATACCGTGTATTTATGAGAATTGTTTGGACGAAGTCTATATTTGATTACTTAGTTAAAAATGGTTAATACACCATTACAAGGTTAGTAATGGTAAAACGTATCTGAAAACCCAAAGTAACAAATGCAAAAATATATTTTTAGTCTTTAATAGTTGCTAACTCTGAGTAAGTATGCTCCATGTGTTGTTTTTCAGGAGCATGTGAAGGTTCGCTTGCCTGTTCAACGTGTCATGTAATTGTGATGGTACGTTAGGTCATTGCCAAACTAAGCTGTAATAGAACTTCAAATGCTGTTGGGGCAAGACTATATGGATCTTATCTATACAGCATGTTAATATAGGATATGGAGTACTATAATAAATTAGAAGACCCAACCGACGAAGAAAATGATATGTTGGATCTCGCGTTTGGCCTCACAGAAACGTAAGTGTACCAGTACAAAGTTTTGTCTCCAGTTGACATCAAGGCAAAGGTTTGACCTCTTTATGATATGATAGTAACATTATTGTATTTACAGGTCTCGTTTGGGCTGTCAAGTTATAGCTTCCCCGGAACTAGATGGCGTTCGGCTAGCTATCCCTGCTGCTACAAGAAACTTTGCTGTTGACGGGTATGTTCCAAAACCACACTAGATTGCCGACGAGGGAAGGTTTTTATTAAGAAAAAAATATATTTGATGTAAACATCTCATTTTTGTAGAGCTGTTGTAATGCTTTTGTGAGCATGTTTTTAAGTTTTTCTTTGTTGGGATTTTGTTTATTGTTTCTAATTAAAGTTCGCCCTTTGAAACTTGTTTCAAACTGTTCCCTTGATTTTTTGAAGGCGAATTATGATACCAGAGTATGTAATCACGTAGAAAGAAATAAGAAATACAAGATTGTAAAAAATCTTCTATATGACGGGAATCGCCCTATCCTTCAATATTTGCTAAATTTCTCGTTCTACTCGTCTCTTACGTTCTTTAGTTGATTTAACCAACTGATATTTTTTATTACAATAGTCCCCATTGGTTCATAACAAGTTACGTTTTTTATGTGGTTTGGGAATTACAAATATATTTATCTTTTTCTTATTCCAACTCCTAGGTCCACAAGATCTGTATTTCAGGTCAAATTATGTAGAACTCTGGCAGACCTTTTTTTAAGGCTTCAACAGCTGGCTTGAGTCTAATATTAGTATAGCACTGAACTTCTTTATTTGACCAACCTCTTGTAATGTAACAAAATTTTGCGAGTAAATTACATGTACCCTTTCTTTAAAGGTATATGTGTTGCTAAAGGAGTCTATCACTACTCTATGATTGACCTAGAATATTGGATGGCCTTGAATGCGAGAGGAGTTCGTTTCTGTAAATATTTTATGTGATCATCTTCTTATATTATCATTGTTTTGTGAAAATAAAGTATACTTTTTTATAAGAACTTTTGTAATTTATGCTCATAAGTCGACAGATATAAGGAATTCGGCTGAATGCTTGCTGTAAATTTATGTCGAGATAAGGGGTTCTCGGAATCTGTTTACATTAAGATTGAAATAATAGAAACAAGGCGACTAAATAGAGTGAATCTGACCACCACTCTGTGGAGAAGAGCCCGAGCCACATGTCCGCCGTACATCAAAGCTAAATGTAAGCATGGAATCAGATTTTACCGTCTCTTTGTTTAGACCGAGGTTGAGACTAGTGAAGCTTGCTTACATGTGATTTGGTTATTGGTTTCGAATTGAATACGAGAATATGGATTTGAATTCAAGTTTTGGTAGATGGATGGTTTCAGAATATAAGATTGATTGTTTTCAACATTGCTGGATGTGAATCGATTGTATATCCGTTGAAATAGATATTGACATTAGATGACTGGCTCACGTAACAATTAAATTGAGTATTGGTTCGATTTCAGATTGGTTGGAGTTTTGATTGACTGTTCTTAGTTTGGATTGGCTCTGCTTGATTGTTCGTATGGATTTTGGTTTGAATGGCTGATTTAGTTTTCTGAGTGTGGATGAACTGTGAGTTTTGCTTTCTGAATATATTCCCTGATTTTAATATGAAAGTATATAGTTATCTAGTTAACATACCGAATTGTTTTCAGTTTTTGTTACAGATTCCTACCGAAAAGCAATACCATTGAAAGAATCAACAAACAAATTAGATTTTAGGGGTTTTAAATTATGCATTAGGATTTTAAATATTGAAATTAGGTTTTTCAATTAGAATTGTAAATGGCCTACCTATAAATAAGTATTTTCTATCAATAAAAGATATTTTCCAACCAAATTAACTTTAATCTCTCTCAAACAAGAGGATTAGGGTTAGCGAAAGACTCAAGTTATTTTTAAGTACGAAATTATTTTAATCACGGCTCTCGTCACGAGATCGAAATCCCGGACCGTATCAATTTTGGTATTAGAGCCGCTTGAGATGGAGAGAATACTGAAGATCTATTCACCAGATTCGTTGCCATCTTGGAACAACTAAACGAGAAAAACAACATTCTCATCAAGCAACAAGAAGAGAAACATGCCACCCTCATCGAGTAACAAAATAAGAGACTTGAGGCGTTGGAGAAAAAGTTAGAAGCGTTGATGACAAATTCCACGGCAGCAAACCCTTCGGTCAGAAAAATAATCCAACAATCCTATAACGGGGCTTTGAAAGAAACCGGCAGCGGAAAATCCGGAAAGGAGAAGGAAGAAGCACAGGCTGTATACGCGAGCTCGAGATCGAAACCTTTAGCACCTTGAGGCTCAGCGCCAAACAAGACCGACACGAACCCGAGCCCGACCACCACCACCACCACCCCGCCGAAACATCGCGACAACAAATCAAGGAAATGCCCACCTCATCGAAGTGCCAAACAACAACTATTTGGGCAGTTACAACGACCACAACCGACCACACAACAACGAGACTATTTGACCTGGTCGAGGAAGACCTGCAAAATATGTATCGGGAGATGTCCATCGTGACCCTCGATCACACCACCGGCAAGACCACATAACCAAACCCCGCTGCAGAAACGGAGGATACCGCGACGACCGCTACGACGGCTGCAATGCTCGAAGTGGTAGAAGCGGAGGCCGCTACAACGGTGACGCCCGATACGACGGCTACGACCGAGACGGTGTGGACACAATCCGCGACTTTGACCATAACACACGTGGCGTTGGTGTTGAGAACAACCACTGTGACAGAGAAGACATCATCGAACGACTTGTTTCTTGATTCACCAAGATGGACTTTCCACCTTTTGACGGCGCAACCGACCCTGCCGAGTGGATACAAGAGTGTGATGACTTTTTGACGATAAGATGACACCGGAGGAGTCAAAAGTGCGGCAAGCCACATTCGTTCTAACTGGTCTAGCTCATGATTGGTAGCGAAACCTTCGACGAATGATGGACCATCCCTTGAGCTGGGCCGAATGTTGCGAGAGGTGTTGGGAACGGTTTGGGCCAGAATAGCATGCAAACCCTTTAACCAAGCTATCCTTCCTCCGCCAAGAAGGAACGGTAGAGGAGTACTGCGTTCGATTTGAGGCGTGCTTAAGTCGACAAATCGGGATCACGCCCAAGCAAAACATCTGGTTCTTCTGCATCGGACTCTGCGACGTGATACGCCGCAAGGTGGAAAACGACCAGCCGACAACGCTCTACATTGCCATGAAGCTCGCAAGTAAAAATGAGATCAAGCTCACAACCGACGGACGCCCGCGCACGTTTGGCGGACAGACCATGAAGATGTCGATAGCACCCAACACCGATAAGTTCCAAAATAGCAACCGACACACGAACCCCGGGGCAACAACTCAACCACCTTTACGAAACCTGGCCATGCCAAACTCCGACGGGCAACATCTACTCTTCAAGAGCCTCACAACTGCCAAGGTCGCAGAATGACGCGCAAAGAGGCTATGTTTCAACTGCGACAAGCAATTCGCCCCAGGTCACCGCTGCAAACCAGCCTTTTTTCACATTGTTGTCACCGAAAATATTGACAGCACTACGTGGGAAGACTACACGACGTTTAGAGAGGCGTATGCGGACTACGAGCCTGAGGACAAGCTCGTTTTGGAGGATGGGAGTAATGTTATAAATTCCTACGACAGAAAGCAATACAAAATCAACAAATAAATTAGATTTTAGGGGTTTTAAATTATGCAATTAGTATTTTAAATATTGAAGTTAGATTTTTCAATTAGGGTTTTTAATTATTACGAATTATTTAATTAAAAGCATTACGATATTTTATTTTATTTTATTTGGAAACTAGAATTTCCTAGTAGGAGTAGAATTGTAAGTGGCCTATCTATAAATAAGTATTTTCTATCAATAAAAGATATCTTTAAACCAAATTAACTTTAATTTCTCTCAAAAAGGGAGATTAAGGTTAGCGAAAGACTCAATCTATTTTTAATTATGAAATTACTTTAATCACGACCCCCTGTCACGAGATCAAAATTCCAGGGGCATTATCAGTTTTGAATTTGAGGAAGACCTGGATTTACTCTGAATATAATGAACGAAGATTGGCAGTTGGTTTTTTTAATGCTTGAAATATGATGTTAGGAACTAAAGAAAAATTAAATTATAATTTTGGTTTAGACCATCTCTAATCCACCCTTAATTTGAGTGGGAATGAAACATTTTAGGGGTGGAGGTGCTCCAACCCACCTCAAATATTCACCCAAATTTAGGTATGATGAATAGATTTCTTAAATTTGGGGTCCAACTATTCATCACCCAAATTTGGTGATAAACTATTTTTTATTTACAAATTCACTCATAAAAAATATTAATATGTAATTTGGACCATAATTCAGATAATTTATACCAAAATATATATTATCAATAAAAAAGAGTATCAATATTTGTAATGTGTATAATTGTTTATGTAATATTTTTTCTATTAATGTTATCCAATATAATATTTATTTTTATTAGTTAATTTTATATTTTAATATAGTAATATTAACAGAATATTTAATATAAAGTTAATTTAATATTGTTGACATCCAAAAATGAATTAATATTTAATAAAATTAATATTAACATAAGATATTAATAGAGGGGTTAATATGAAATTAATATAAGTAATATCGAAAAGTATAAAAATAGAATATATTTTTTAGGGTAAGATTTGGTGTTGTGGGTTGGAGTGAAAACACTGTAGTTATATCAAATTTGTTAAAATGTTAACTCAAATTTGAGTTTTGGGTTGGAGATAATTTTATAGTACTAAAACCTCAAACTTTTTTTAGTGTTGTAACTTGAAACAAAACTCTATAGGTGTGTTATTTTTTTAAGTTAAGAAATAAGTTATAACATATCAATTTAAAAATAATTTTACGACTAAAGGTGGGTTTCATTATCAGGTTTAACTCTAAAAATGAATTATTTCCATCGTAGGCCTCTTAAGTATTGGTTTAGTTTCCTAATTATAAGATGTTCGAGTTAGACCCTAGCAATACAATAATGCTAATGACATATGATTTTTTTTTTTGGGATAAAGAGGTATATATCCTTTTATAATTTTGAGTTTGCAAAATACCCAATAGAAGAAATTAACGAAAAATTAAAGGACTAATATACCCTTCTGATTTATTAATTTTCGAAAAAATAATTTCTAAAAATTAACAATATTAAAGCCGAATTTAAAATAGGGAAGAATTTAAACATTCTCTTTCAAATTAATTGGCCGAATTTCTTGGAAATAGTGAAAAAATTAATGGTGTAATATGTTTAGGCGGAAGAAATTAATATTGGGGCATGTTATATACTAAATCAAATTTCTTAAATTCTAACCCTTTTCAACACTCAACCTCTATTCTCTCTCTTAAAACCGATACTATTCTCTCATCTCTTCTCTCTCTCTCTACGAAGAAAAAGCTACGATTTTAATGGCCTCGAATGCAAAGAAGAAGCCATCGAAGAAGAAGTCGGTGGAGGAGAAGAAGACTCCGGAGACCGAGAAAGCTCCGGCGGAAAAGAAGCCGAAAGCATGAAAGAAGCTTCCCCCGGAGAGAAGAAGAAGAAGATGATGAAGAAGCCCGCGGCCGGCGAAAAGAAGAAGAAGATGACAAAGAAGAACGTTCGTATAGTTTTTATTTTATTGTAATTAAATTTGTAGTTTATTTCCCCGTCCTCTCAAATATTTATATTAAATTTGTATTTTCATTTATGCTAGAATCGTAATGAACCCCGTCGTCGCAGAAATTAACGAAAATTAATAGTTACAAAATAGATAATTCGTAACTGTACAAGATGTTATATGTAGAGGCACAAATTAACCAAAATTAATACGAAAAACATATAAATTTTGGGAATAAGTAAGCATAACTAAGTTACAAAATAAATTTTTAAATTTCAAATTCTCAAAATTATATTCGACTGATATTAATTTCATTTATTAGTAATAGATAGCGAATATTTAGACATCATTTTAAGAAAAAAATAGATAAAGTTTTATTTTTTAAATCGAAAAATATTATAGACTAAACATATTTGGAGAGAATATATTTTAATATCAGTTTTGGAATTATTCGAATTAATAGTTAAAATTAAAAACGAAATAGAATAAAGATTATATCAATTAAAACTGTCAAAATAAAGGCTACAAAACAGAAATTCGATATGTACACCAAAAATTAACCAAAATTAACATGTAAAATAGTGTTTTTTCCATATCATTTACCAGATTTTAAGTAGCAAAATTGAAAATTAAATGTCAAAATTCAAGATTATATTCTACTAATTCGAAATTCAATTATTGACTATATTAATTATATTATAAAAAGAAAATCTTAATTAAGTTTATAATCAATAACAACTACAAAATAGGAAATTCGTAACTGTACATCATGTTATTAGCAGAGGCACAAATTAACCAAAATTAACACGAAAATCATATAGATTTTGGGAATCAGTAAGCATAACTGAACTACAAAATAAGTTTTTAAATTTCAAATTCTCAAGATTATATTCGACTGATATTAGTTTCATTTATTAGTAATAGATACCGAATATTTGGGCATCATTTTCGGAAGGAGAAAGATAATGTTTTATTTTTTAAATCAAAAACTATTTTAGACTAAACATATTCGAAAAGAACATATCTTAATATCATTCGAATTAATAGTTAAAATTAAAAACATAATGGAATAAAGATGATATCAATTAAAACCGCCAAAATACAGGCTACAAAACATGAAATTTGTAGCTGCACACCACAAATTAACCAAAATGAACACGTAAAATAATGTTTTTGTTCCCTGATCAGATACCAGATTTTAAGTAGCAAATCGAAAATTAAATTTCAAAATTCAAGATTATATTCGACTGATTCGAAATTCAATTATTGACTATACTAATTATATATAAAAAAGGATATATCAATTATGTTTATAATTAATAATAACTGCCAAAACAAATCCATGAAATAATGAAATATGCATTTATTTCTCGTTGTCTACTGGACACCAAAATTAACAGAAATTAATTAGCATTTCATCTAGACGAATTTTAACCAAAATTAATTTCAAATCGGATTATTAGTAGTCAAACGTTAATTACTAAAAATAACCGATACATTAATGAAATATATTTAAATTAAAATGAAATCAACCTAAAAATCGTTAACGGTTTTGTTGACTAATTCAAATATCAATGAAATATATTTATTAACTATTTCAATTATGATAATAGAAAGAAATAATGAAAATTCCTTAAATGAAGGTTAATTTGCGTTAATATTTGATATTCAGTAACCTACGAAAATTTAATTAAAAAATAATAAAAAAGGCATAACTGGAATTGCATTTACCATAAAACGTGCCACGTAGGACTTAATGGATATTTATATAACGTATGTAAAAAAATTGGGTAATTTACAATTGCAACGTTTAATTTGGTTTAGTTAAAGCAATTTTTATTTTCAAGGAAACTAATGACATATGACTTTTATTAGAGAAGCTGCAAAGTATCTCATTGGTTGTTTTTCCTAAAAATCAGTAAAATTGATTTGTTTTCAAAATATAAGTATAAAAGACCAATATATTTTTACATCAATTTTTTTATATTTTATTTCATATTCATATTAACCGATTAATATTTAAAAAAAAATTAAACTAAAAAAGTTAAAAATCGTTCCACCTTAAAAATTTTGATTTTTTTTTTAAATTTTTTTCTAAATTTTTTGGCCGATAGTGTAGTGTATGACATTTGTGTTAGGTTTACATTTTAAAACGGTATTTGGTATTTTCATGTAAAAATTACTTGTATTTTGGAAAGAAATTATGTTGTGTTGGATTATGAAAAATCAATATAAAATAATAATAGTTTGAACTATTTTTCTTTAAAAGAATAAGCCCTTTGCTTCAGACGATGGCCTTCTATTCTAAAATAGGTTATAAAGTTAAATTATATTGGTATTGTCAAGCTATTGCCAATGCTGAGTCTGTGAAGTAAAAATGTTCCAAGCTTTACAAGTACCGAAAAGCTAATGTTTTGAGGTGATTGTTATTTTCTAAATAATTAAAGAGTTATGAGAGTAAAATAAAGTGATTCGCTATATGAGCTTATCTTGGATCATTTATCAGTTTCAGAAATGCTCATTATGTGTGCTTCAAAGACACTAAGAGAAATAGGATAGTTGGATGCTCTTATACTCTTAGCTTCAATGTTATTGATCAGGTATACTATTAGGCTTATATTATATGTCTATTTTAATAGCTTTGATAGTGATATGGTTTATATTTAAAGGCTTAAACTTTGGTTGCCTGGAAAATATATATGACCGAGTTTAATAATGTCGAGTATTTATTTATTTTTATATTAAATAATAATTTTATATTATATAAAATAATAATCTCAAAAATCTTCTTTTATTGACTTTTCATTGATGTTAAGTTTTATAAAAATAAAATAACCGAAGGAAACTGCAAACTTGTATTTTAACTATTAAATTCTGATTTTTAAATATAAACATACCTTTAAAATAAAATAGATTTATAAAATTCATCAAAATAAATAAATAAAACTCATACCACCAAAAGATGGTTTAATTATGTATTCGAATTTTAACTTTGAATCTGGAATCCGAATTCTTAATCTTGATTATTATCGATTGCTGATTTTTTTTTATTTTTTTGTAATGTGTTCTTCACGATATAGATAAATTTTGCAATGTGCTCTGGCTTCTCCAAGTTTCAGCCCATCCCAAAGCCCTCAGCATGAAGAAGCCCCCTCTTCCTCGGTGGGTCTGGAAGGGGAATGTGTTTTGGGCCGGGTTTTGGCAATCCTGAAGGCCAACCCCTCTCTGACTAAGAAAGAACGATTTTGGAGAAGGTTTCTCGAGAGGACACTAGTGGGCTGGCTCTAATTACCCTGGATGAGGTCTCGTGTGAGTCAGGGAAGAAGCCATGTCACGAGCGGACTCGTCAAAAGAATTTGAAGATATTGGCTCGCAGCGGTGGGACCCTCGAGGAGCCAGGGGAGCGGGCGATCCACCTTAGCCCACACACGCTTGCATCTTCTGGAGGGCAGGTAAGTCCCCTCCTAACCATCCTATTTATTTAATGCATAATGATTTAGGGAGTATGGATTCACATTATGCTACAATTGACATAGGGAGTATAGATTTATTTTCCGGTACATGTGATCTAGATAGTAGAGATTTATTTCCCGCTCCACCTGATTTAGGGAGTAGTGATCTATGTTATGTTACCCATTCTTTAGGAGTTTCTAGTTCTCTGGATTCAACTTTAGTTGTTACTGATGAGAGAGCGGCACCCCTCGAAGGCGAGTGCCGCCAAATGCGATGATAGGCGTTATGTGGAACGCCCAGGGGCTTGGTAACCCCAGGACGAGGTCAGCCCTCCTTGCTCACGTCCGAGATTATAGATCCGATTTTTTTTTTCGGAAACTAGACTTCGGCGGGAGGGGGCTGAGAGGGTGCGAGTGTAGTTAAGGTTTGATGGATGTATGACGGTGGACTGTCTTGGTAGGAGTGGAGGCTTGATGTTACTTTGGAAGGAGCCTGTGAAATTCGTACTCGCACTTTTTTGAGGTTTCATATTGAGGGAGATCTTGTTAGCGAGACGGATGAGAGATGGAGATTTATGGGGATTTACGGGCATTCTGTGAGCTTCCAGTGGAGGCATACCTGGGAGTTTCTTCGTCGCCTTCGTTATTCGTCCCTGTGTCCTTGGTTAGTTGGGGGCGACATGAACGAGGTCGCCTCCAACTTCGAGATTAGAGGAGGCAGAGACAGACTGCTGCTTTTAGAGAGATGATCTTAGATTGGATATCCACGACCTTGGTTTCGAGGGTGACCCTTTCACTTGGCGCAGAGGAGGCATTGAGAAGCGTCTGGATAGATGCCTTGCGAGCCACGAGTGGAGCGATTTCTTCCCTTCGGCCAAAATTAGACACCTGGGTTTTGGAGATCAGATCATAGACCTCTTCTTCTGCTTACAGCGGACACCAGAGATCGCCGCCGGAGCAGGAGGCCGAGAAAATTCTTCTTCGAGGAGTACTAGATAGGAGAGGCCGAGTGTGACGAGCGGATCTGGAGAGCTTGGGGGATTGGCCAGAGTAGCGATCAGAGACCGGGCTTCGCTGACGCAATCATTCAGTGCAGACAGAGCATCTCCCGCTGGGACGGTGAGAGGAACAAAGATATCAGAGACAATATCGCGAAGCAGAAGATGATCGTTGAGCTTGCGGGACGATCGGGCCCGGATTTCTGCATGGAGTCCTTCAGACGTGAGGAGAGACAGCTCGACGCCTTAGTTGAGATGGAGGAGCAGTATTGGCGCCAAAGGAGCAAAGTGTCCTGGATGCAGTGCAGGGATAAGAACACGAAGCTATTTCACCGCAAGGCTTCTGCTAGGAGGAAGAGGAGTGCCATCAGAGGATTGGAGGACGAGTACGGCGTTTGGCATAGTGGAGAGACTGATATTGAGAGGATCGTCTCTGGTTACTTTGGTGACACTTTCTCTTCAGTGAGACCTTCTTCGGAGAGTATCGAGTTAGTGACGGCAGGTGTTCAGCCTAAAATCTCGGAGGCCTTGAATTCCGAGTTAGAGCGCCCTTTTGAGTCAGGAGAGGTGAAGAAGGAGCTTTTCTCGATGGATACGATCAAGGCCCCGTGGAGTGACGAATTTCTCGCGATTTTCTACCAGAGATATTGGGACGTAGTTGGCGAGTCGGTCTTGAAGATCGTATTTGAGATTCTTAACGACGGGGAGGAGGTGGCCACCATTAATGATAATGTGGTCATTCTCATCCCCAAAGTAGAGGACTCGAGACGAGTCAGAGACTTGAGACCGATCAGCCTCTGCAACGTGATCTATAAGATAGTGGTCAAGTGTATGGTCAACCGTCTTAATATCACAATACAAGATGCTATTTCTGAGTCCCAGAGTGCGTTTGTAGGAGGTAGATTGATCTTCGAAAATTTCATGGTTGGTTTCGAGGCTCTCCATACGATGAAGCAGAAACACTTTGGAAATGGAAAATGTGCGGCTCTCAAACTTGACATGGCGAAGGCATTCAACAGGGTCGAATGGGGTAGTTGGAGTCGATGATGTTGAGACTGGGGTACAACAAGCAGTGGGTGCACCTTATCATGAGATGCGTTACCTCAGTCAGGTTTACTTTCAACATCAATGACTTTATCCGTGGTAGTGTGACTCTTTTTAGAGGTCTACGCCAGAGGGACCCTATATCTACTTTTCTTTTCCTCTTCTGCTCCGAGGGTCTCTCGAGCCTTTTTCGAGTGAGTGAGGAGGCCGGAGCGATTTCTGGAGTCCGATTCGGGGACCTACACGTGTCTCATCTCTTTTTTGCGGATGACATCATGGTTTTTTGTAGAGTGAGACCTGACGAGTGCGAGAGGGTCACAAACATTTTACGGACTTATTGAGAGGCCTCGGGCAAGTTAGTGAACTTTCAAAAGTCCGATATCTGTTTCGGGATGGATGTGAGTCAGGATGAGAGGGAGGCTTTGGCCCAGATCCTTGGTGTTAGGAGGACTGAGTGCCACGAGCGATACTTGGGTCGTCCTATGTTTACTGGTCGGAGTCCGACAGAGGTTTTTGGGTTATTGAGAGACTGTGTTTGGGATAAGATTGAGAGTTGGAACTGTCTCTCTCTCTCGCAGGCTGGCAGAGAGGTTCTCATTAAGTCCGTCCTTCAGTCGATTCCCAGCTACGTCGCTTCTTGCCACATTATCCCCCTGCATTTGATTAGACATTCATACGGAGATTGCGAGATTCTGGTGGGGAGGTGGTACAACGACTAGGAAGATCCACTTGCGCAAGTGGGAGGCTCTCACGAGACACAAGTCAGAGGGTGAGTTGGGTTTCAGAGATCTGGAGAAGTCCAACCAGGCCCTTCTGGCTAAGAGTGTCTGGGGACTTCTCAGGAGGCCAGAGAGTTTTGTTGGTCGAGTCTACAGACATAGTTACTTCCTCGATGGTGATATTATGACGGCTCATCCTGGCTCGTACAACTCTTCCATTTGGCACAGTCTTCTGTGGGATCGTGAGATTATTCAGTCCGGCTTGAGATGACGGATCGGAGACGGTGAGTCTGTGTTCGTCATGAGTGATAGTTGGGTTCCTAAGGACAGACCTACCACCTAGATCGATCCCCCCTGGATCCCTCCAGATATGCGGGTTCCCGAGCTTATGAGATTCGACGATTGTTGGGACGTTGATCTTATCTCTGTGATGTTTGGAGAGGAGGATGCTGCGGCGATCATGAGCATTCCGTGTGGTGGCGAGGGTATCCCTGACGTGCGCCGTTGGGACTTCATTGAGGACAGAGAGTACTCCGTTAGGAGCGGATATCGTGTTGCAATGGAGAGAGCCAATACCCCGACCGCCAGTTCTTCTGATCCGACGGTGATGGAGAGATGGTGGACAAAGTTATGGCAGCTGAGAGTTCCTCCCAAGGTGAAAGTCTTCTGTTGGTGAGTCTATCTTGGCCAGGTTCCGGCTAGAGCAGTATTAGCTAAGAAGAGGATCACCTCTGACGACAGCTTCTATGTCTGTCAGGAGGCGAGAGAGACAATATTCCATGCGTTTATAGGGTTGCAGGTGGAGCAGGCGAGTCTGGAAGGAAGCGGGCTTCGACCACATCCTTCCTCCTTTCTGGGACGGTGACGCTTTTGATACTATCCTTAGAGCGACCGAAATTCTTGAGGTTCGTTTCCATGAGCTTTTTATCACCATTATTTGGGAACTTTGGAACCACAGGAACAACGTCCTTGCCGGAAGATCTGCGTGGAGCCTACCATAGCTTGTCGAGTGGACGATGAGCTTTCTAGAGTAGTTTAGAGCTGCTTCAGTTGGTGGTTCCCCAACGACCTCGAGGGTGACGACGACCCCAAATGGACCCCCCTAAGGGACGGGGCCCTCTCGATTAACGTTGACGCGGCACTACCTCGCGTCCGTGGAAGTTTTGGTGTTGGTTGTATTGTGCGAGACCACACCGGTGAGGTGATCGCCTCGCGTATGCTTTTCTTTACTAGAGGGTTCTCCCCCCAACTTGTGGAAGCGTACCCTGTCCTCTGTGGTATAGAGTTAGCCCGCAGCGTCGGCGGCATGAGAGCGGAGATTCAGTCTGACTGCTTGGGGGTGGTGAAGATGATTGACGAGGGCGCGACGCATGCGACATAGATTGGGACGATCTTGCACCGCATCTTCATAGAGGTGAGAGAGCTTAAGATTTTTAGTATTAGACATATTTATCGTCTTTGCAATGTCACGACGCATAATCTTGCACGTTATGTGGTTAACCATCACTCGTCGACTTGACTGAGTTCAGTCCTACCTTGTTCGGGGGAGGCCATTAGAGCCGATGATCACGAGTTGACGTCCCGCATGGCTACTTAGAGTCTTTGTTGATTGAGTTTATTGTGTTTAATTTGATTTCTCGTGGTTTCTGTTTATTTATATATTTGTGATCACGATTTTCTTCTGCCATACGTGAAGACTCTTATGATATTTTGTGACACCGAACACCTTTCCTCAAAAAATAAAAAACTTCGACTTATAAAAGTTATCATTATTTTAATAGAAATTCGGTTAACATAACTTTACCGTGTATAAAAAACTTTATAGTTTTACTGTTTCCAAACACATAGACAAAAGTACAAAGTCCACCGCCCAATGACGAATGAAGTTAAAATGTCCCTATGAACATCTGGGCATAGATATTTTTCTTTGATGGGACATTAATAATCATAAATGGTGTTCTCTTTAGAGTCATGAGAGACGCACACTCTTATTCCAGTTTGTTGGTGTGTCTTAGGTCATCTCCAATCGATAACTTTATTTTACACTATATTTTTTACTTTATTTTTCGATGAACAGTAAATTATTTTCAACCGAACTCTATTTCTCACTCTATTTTTATTCTATTTTATATTATATTTACACACGTACCCTTATATTTATTTACCAATTCCTAATTAGATCATTTTAATCAAATTATTAAAAACCACTCATATTTAATAAAATAAAAATTACAAAACAACACGAATAAAATAAAAATAAAATACAAACACAAAATAGAAAATATACAATTTTTGTTGGTATTTACTCATTAAAATTGTGTTTGATATTTAATTTTTATGCAATGTACATTTTTGTTCATTTTAAATTTTTATTGTTTTTTAATTTAAATAAATAATAAATATTAATAATTTATATCAGTTTAAGGATAAATATTAAGTAATTATATAAAATTTGGGTCATTGAATGAACTATTAGAAACTAAAGGGTTGAAAAAAAAAAATACAGATGCACAGTGTTGCGCCAAAAATAGCGCAACACTGGGCAATATTGTCAACACACGCTATTATAGCGTTAGGAATAAAGTACCATTGCATGTGAAAAACTCTATATTAGTTATTATAAAGTTCCACTGGGGATGGTCTTATTCAAGCTTCCACTTTATTTTGTTTTTCAAAAAATCATGTCGTTTTGTAGGAGTTGAGAATATCTATTTATCATCAAACGGTGATGCTAACTAAAAAAAAACTATTCCGAGGTTTTATTCTAAGGTAAACTCACGAGTCTACGTGTCTCAGGAGAGGACCTTAATTAATATTTACTTTTTTTGTCGTTAAATTCTTAACTTTTTTTTTTTTTTTACCAATTTTAATGAATAATATAAAGCCAAATATAAACATCAATATTTAAAATGTCGGTCAATCGCATCCACGACGTGTTTTGGAAAGTATTACCATAAAATATTACCCTAAAATGATCATATGATCGTTTATTGTTTTATTACAAATACGTTTTTATCATTGAACTGAATGACATATTTCGTAACTATTTCCAAAATTTCTGATTATTTCAACAAAATATTCCGACTCAAAACCAAATAGACACGTTCGGATCTACGAGGCGTCGTTCGTGATTTCGACGCTAATTTTATCACGCCAGCCATATTTTGACAGTTTTAGTGATGATTCAACAACACTTCCTTCATTTTGGTGCAACTTCGTCATCATGCAAAATTTTCGCTAAGTGAAATTTATTTCAGCTAGAACTTCAAAAGCCCAATTTGAATTTTTTAAAGTATATTAAATGTTGTTACTATATGAAACTTCGAGCGTGTGATTATAGTGAGCAACAAAATATAAGCACATATACTTGGAGGCACTGAAATCTCAAGAGGTCTTAGCCATGACCCTAGCTCAAGAGACTCGGATCGAACAAGCGGCTTGCAATCTGAGCTCAGAGATCCATGGCGCAATGGTGAACTACGTGGATACAAGAAGTTGAGGCCGCTCTCAAGGAAGAGGAGCACGTGGCAGGTTCTACGGTGTTCAAAACTGTTCAAGTGTCACCTCCCCTTCAATATGCCAAATCTGTAACAAATCTTGTCATGCTGCATCTACATGTTGGCATAGACTTGATGAAAGCTATCAGCCATCAAACCCTACCTCACAAATGACAACCTCTACTCACAACACTACTCATGGTGTTTGCAGTGTTAACACTCTCAAAGTCAATGTAGCAGCACCCTCAACCTTCTTCACAAGACCTGAATTAGTGTACGATCCGGCCTGGTATGCAGACACATGAGCAACCAATCACGTCACGTTCAGCCTGAAGAATTTACACGTTAGCTCCTCCTACAAAGGAAAGGACAAACTCATGATGGGAAATGGTAATTCTCTGAATGTTACTCACATTGGCAATGCAATTCTTAAACAGTCAACATGACCTTACTCACGTGACTTAGTCTTGCATAATGTTCTACGAACGCCTGAAATCAAGAAAAACTTAGTTAGCATCTCACAGTTAACATCTAACAATGACGTTTCTTTTGAGTTTCATGCCAATTCTTGTGTTGTTAAGGACACGAGGTCGAGAAGGATAATTCTTTAAGGAACGTTGGATAATGGTTTGTACCTGCTTGATGGTGATCCTGGTGTGCATGGTGATGAAGCAAGAAAGTTTTATGAACTCACAATGGTCGAGAGCAATTATGACTCTACCTGCAATAATTTTTCTTTTGCAAATAATCCTACTATCAAAAAATGTTTTGTAGCCCCAACTAATGAACATTGGACATCTGGCACATAAGATTGTGTCATATTTCTGTTTTTGTATTATAGACTGTCTTGAATAATACTCATATTAATTGTGCAAAGAAAAGCTTGACTGATTTCTGTTCAGCATGTCAGTGTGGCGAAAACCACTAATTGCCCTTTACCCAGTCTGAAAATAACATCTCTATGTCATTACAGGTTGTTCATACGGCTCTATAGGGCCTGCACCTGTTTGCTCAACTCTCGGTTACAAATATTATATTCATTTCGTTGATGATTATACAAGGTTCACATGAATCTATCCGCTTCGAGCAAAGTTTGAAGCTCTAGCTGTTTTCAAAAGCTTTAAAAAAGCCCTAGAAACTTATATCAGTGCCATATAGTACGACTTTGGTGGCGAGTACATGCCATTCTTTTCTTCCAAAGCACGACATAGCTGTACATCATCCATGTCCTCGCGTTCATGCTCAGAATGGTCGAGCTGAACGAAAATACATGCACATTGTGGAGTTTTGTTTGTCGTTACTGGCTCAGTATAACATGCCAATGAGCTTCTGGTAGGATGTTTTCTCGACTGCATCGTTTGTTATTAATGTATTGCCCACACCTATACTAGGTGGTTCATTTATGTTTCAAAAGCTGTTTAACGGGCCCCTGATTACAAGTCATTCGTTTCTTTGGCTGTTCAGTCTACCCTCATCTCCGCCCATACAATCAACATAAGAATGACTTATTGTCAATAAAACCTCTCTTTATTAGTTACAACCCAACCCACAAAGGGTATCGCTGTCTTAATCCATCTGGCTGGATTTATATTACACGTAATTTCATATTTAATGAGCATGACTTCTCTTACTCGGAATTGTTTTGCCCTAATAATGATATTGTCGGTGATGATTCACCCTCTCAACAGCTGACAAGTGGCGGTTTTTGTCCCATTCCTGGTGTTACTTACACCCCCGCCCCACCTCCTTTACAATCATCAGACATCCCTAACTATCGTCCTTACCAATCTGACCTGACCATGACAGCTGCTCTAGTGGTCCTAGCTTGGCCTCACCATATTAAGAGGTGTTACCCTCAGAGCCTGTGTCGCTCCCTTAGTGCAAACCTAGCCTCCTCAACCCAATATTGTGGTCCCACTCTTGACAGCCTGGCTCTTGCTCCACCACCGCCCTCTAAAATCCCACGCTATCAAACTCGCTCTCGCTCAAGTATTTCCAAACCACAAGCTCTTCTTGCAACAAATTACCCTATGGATATTCTTCTTGGTCCACCCAATGCTTAGTGAAACAAGCCTTGACCGATACTGCCTGGACTAAAGCGATGCAATATGAGCTTCGTTGGCAGAAATACCCATAAGAAGATTATTTATTTGCATATCGATGTAATATGAATATCTCATAAGTCCTTATTGTACTTTGCTGATTAAATTAATAAAAGTTAAAACATTCATTCATTCCTTTTTTTTATTGAAGATTTATGATATTAAATAGTATTATAGTCCTTAATCAAACCTAATAACAAATGAAGAGACAAATGTAGATTTGTGTGAACAAACTCTTCATGGTTTGGTTAAAAGCAATCTAAAGATCAACAGACTATTGATCCTAGTATGGTTGTTGGAAGAATCTATGATGTATCGTTACGAGGCATAGAGAGTTAGGAACTCTATAGTTCTTCCAATGTAATTTCTGAAGATACTGAATTGACCAGTGCACCTTTAGAGACAATGTAAGAACAAACCATTTAATCCTGAAATGAGACATGTCATTTCATAACTTCAATATATTCATTTGAGAAAGTTACACTCTAGATCCAAGGTTAAATGGTTTGTTCTAACATTGTCTCTAAATGTGAATTGGTTAATTCAGTATCTTCGGAAGATACACTGGAAGAACTATAGAGTTCCTAACTCTCTATGTCTCGTAATCAGACATCATAGATTCTTCCAACAATCATACTAGGATCAATAGTCCGTTGATTTTTAGATTATGAATATTTTGTTTTAACCAAACTATGAAGAGTTTATTCACGCAAATCTACATTTGTCTCTTCATACATTGTTAGGTTTGATTAAGGACTATACGACTATTGAATATCATAAATCTTCAAACAAACAAAAAAGGAATGAATGAATATTTCAACTTTTATTAATTTAATAAGCAAATTATAAGGACTCATGAGAGATTTATATTACATCGATACGTAAATAAATAATCTTCTTGTGGGCATGTCTGCCAACAAACTCCTACTTGTCTCAAAGAAGATGAGAGTAGTCTTTCATGCCTAATCCGTATCGATGTTGGTCGAAGATCTCATTGGATATGGTCTTGGTGAATGGATCTGCAAGGTTGTCCACCGTTGAGATCTTCTTCACTTCCACGTCTCCGCGCTGCACGATCTTTCTAATAAAATGGTATTTCCTCTCAATATTCTTAGAGCGCTTATGGTTTCTAGGTTCTTTTGAGTTAGCAATAGCCCCACTCTTATCATAATAAAGTGTCATGGGTTTTTTGTTATTCGGAACAATTTCCAAATACTTAAGAAATTTTCTAAGGCATATAGCCTCTTTGGATGCTTCACGAGCACCCACATATTCTGCTTCCATGGTGGAGTCAGCAATGCAAGATTGCTTGATACTCCTCCAAACAATAAATCCACCATTTAGGTGAACACATATCCTGAAGTGGATTTCCTGGAATCCATATCCGCCTGAAGTCGGAATCAGTATACCCCATCATAGTTAGGTCAGTACCTTAATATCTATGAAGATACTTAAGAACATGTTTAACAACGACCTAGTGCTCAGGTCCAGGATTTGATTGGAAACAGCTGAGTAAGCCAACGACGAAACATATATCTGGTCAAGTGTACAACATAGCATACGCGAGATTTCCTACGGCCGAAGCATAAGGGATCTTTTTCATGTCCTCAATTTCTTGTGCAGTCTTGGGAGAATGATCCTTAGAGAGGGAGAGTCAATGTCTAAAGGGAGTTTGACCCTTCTTAGAGTCTTTCATAGCGAACCGATCCACCACCTTATCTATATAAGATGCATAGGAAATAGGGTCATCCATGTTAGAGACGACTATAAGAATATCGCCATAAGACATGTGTCTGTCGGGCTTTTCAGAAGCCTTTCCACTACATCGAAGTACTACTTGACGAGGATCTGAATTGTTAGGTTGGGTTTCAGTTGGGGTAAGAACAGTTCTTACAGATGAGGTAGAAGCATCATCACCAAAATTTTCTTCAAGCACAATTTTGCTTCTAGGTGTCGTATGTTGGCAGAGATTCCCACAAGAATATTGCTTATTTACACATTGATGTAATATATAAATATTTATAAAGTCCTTATTGTAATTTTCTTATTAAATTAATAAAAGTTGAAACGTTCATTCATTCCCTTTTAGTTTCATTGAAGATTTATGATATTCAATAGTCTTATAGTCCTTAATCAAACCTAACAATGTATGAAGAGACAAATGTAGATTTGCGTGAACAAACTCTTCATGGTTTGGTTAAAATGATGTATTCACAATTTAAAGATCAACGGACTATTGATCCCATTATGATTATTGGAAGAATCTATGATGTCTGGTTACGAGGTATAAAGAGTTAGGAACTCTATAGTTCTTCCAGTGTATCTTTCAAAGATACTGAATTGACCAGTGCACCTTTAGAGACAATGCAAGAAAAACCCATTTAACATCTTTTGTCTCAAGGTCACTATGTATGAATAGCATCATGCTTACGTAAATCCCAAAATGAGACATGTCATTTCATAGCATTAATAATCTCATTTGAGAAATTTAAATTCTAGATCCATTACGTGATCTAGACTAGGTCAATTGGTGAGATATTAAGTTATGCAGATGTCATGAACCAACTTTGTGAAGTTCTCATAGATATGGAATTCATGTACAACATTTCTGAGATACAATATATATCATCTCATACTTTATTACTTGGATTGTGAATAAATGAACTAACCAATGTCCAAATTTAAGTAGCTACTTTATTTGGATTAAACAATGTGACTTGTTAGCTCCTCGTCAATACATTGTTTCTAACTTATTCACAAGTACTAAAGGAGTTGAGGAACTAACAACTAGAAGGGTAAAATGGTAATTTTATAAATCTCATCTAGTTGATGATATTCATGAAGGTAAACATAGATAACATTCAATGGATCCGCTCAATGTAATTAAGTTTAATTTGAGTAGAAAATAAATTCATTTGAACTGAGAGATTCTCAGTGTCAAATCTTTAGTGGTGTCAAATGAAATTAAGCTAATACTCGGAAAAGGTTTGTGAACTTTTGAGTCCGAGTATAGAAGCTCAAGCTTTATTCATTTGGATCCATAAGGTCACTATTACAGGTCATTAGAGTAGGATTGTTAAACTGAAAGGTAAGTCAAAATAAGTTCAAATGTTGAACTATACTTTTTCTCGGAAAATGTCTAAAGGGTATTTTTGTCCGCATGGACATAAAACGATGTGAATGTCAAAATAAGATTTTGAATATTTTCATATGATGAAAATATAAATTATTTTCTAAAGCCGAAAAGTCGTTTGAGGCATTAAGAAATTAATTTTATTATTTGGGCAATAATAATTGTACAATGGGTATTTTAAGAATTGTCTTAAAAAGAAATAAGGAAGCATCTAGATGCCCCTTTCCTAGCTATAAAATTCGGCAAACATGCATCAAAGATGAGAGTTTTATTTCCCTTTAATTATATAGATAATTACCCAAAAGGAAAAGAGGAAATAAATTTTCTTGAGAAGGAAATAAATAAGCTAAGTGAGGAAACAAATTTCCTCCTTACTTGAGTATTATGGCCGGCCATATTTGAAGAGAAAGGAGAAGGGGAAATCAAATATTGTGTCATGAATATAGTATTCTTTCATGAATGAATAATTGACCTTTATAGATTTTCCTTCTCCTATAAATAGAGCCTCACATAGAGATGTGAAGAAAAAACTTTTTTCTTGCTCTCTCTTGCTCTTGGCCGTCCCTCTCCTCTGTCTCTCTCTCTAGAAAATACTTCTTTTGTTTTGGCACCTAAGTCCTCATTAGACTTAGGCTTAATTAGCTCTCTAACTCATAAACTTGTTCTTGAGTTATTGTGTTTAATTGTGCGCACAGACAAATCCTTCTAAACCTCTCTAGACTCTTGTAATAGAAACCTTTGGTTTCTCGAGTTCATGTCTAGGCTTGAAGGAATCGAGCTTGAAGAGAAGATCAACATTTCTCAAGATCTATCTAAATCAAGGTACAAGAAATGTTAGTATTCAAGCTCCCTAAATAATGTTTTTAATTATAACATGTATATACACTTTATTTAGGTTAGTAAAAAATATTTTACTAGTAAAAGAAATTTTATATTCTGCCATTAATGTGTTAATGATAAATTTTTCTTAACCCTAGACCTATTCCAACATCGTATTTTTCATAAATTCGTCCTCAAGGAAACATGTATTAGTGCTGACAAACGTTTTGTCGTATTCGGGACTATAGAATGTGAAACCTTTGGTTTCCTTTGGATATACAACGAACACACGTAATTATGACCTACTAGCCAACTTACTAGTCTTTTGCCTTAGCACATGTGCATGGCAACCCCAAATTTTGATGTGGCTTAAACTAACTTTACGCCCAATCCATCGTTCATAAGGAGTACCAGGGACCATTTTAGTCGGAACTTGGTTCAGAATGTATGCAACAGTTTCGAGGGCATAACCCCAAAAGGAATTAGAGAGTGATGAGTAATTCATCATTGATCTAACCATCTCCATCAGATTACGATTCCTTCTCTCTGACACTCTGTTCTGCTGAGGTGTGCCAGGTGTTGTAAGCTGAGAAGAGATACCTTCTTCTTTAAGAAAGTCATCGAACTCTTCAGAAAAGTACGCACCACCTCGATTGGATCGAAGAATTTTGATATGTTTCCCAGTTTGCGTTTTCACTAAAGCCCGAAAAACCTTAAATACGTAATAGGTCTCGGATTTGTGTTTAAGCAAATAAAAAAAATACATATCTTGAGTAATCATCGATAAAGGTAACGAAGTATTCGTATCCTCCCTGTGCCTGAATTCTGAGCGGACCACATACATCAGAATGTATTAGTTCTAGCAACTCAGTGGTTCTTCGACCTTTATCAGAGAAAGGTCTCTTGGTCATTTTTCCTTCTATACAGGGTTTGCAAGTCGGCAGTGAGCCTAAAGGCTTTTAGTGAACCGTTCCTCACAATTCTCTTAATCCTATCTAGACTAATATGACCAAGTATTAAGTGCCAAAGATGTGTTGATTTTATTAGATCTGATGAGTCATTAGGTTTGATCATCTTTGATTCCCTAACTAGATCAGTATCTATTGCACTGTCTAACATCAAATGTTGTGTAGGATAAAGATAGTATAAACCATTCTTCGTAGGAGTATCAATGACAAATGAATTGGAAAAAGAAATTTGAATTCCATTATCAATAAACTTTAAATAATAATTATGCTTAACAGTTTGAGATACAAATATTAAGTTTTTCCCAAAGGAAGAAACAAAATACACATGATTCAAATTTAAAATTTTGTCTTCAAAAGACAATGTCACGGATTCCACAGCCTTAGCAGACACCAAGCTCCCATCACCCCACTAGAAGCAGAAGTTGACATCCTCTAAGCTTTTGCTTTAAATGAACCTATTCAAGTAATAATAAATATGGTTAGTAGAAACGGAGTCAAGAATCTACGATGATACATTATACGCTACTAAACAAGCTTCAATGATAAGTACAATATCTTTCACTTTAGCCTTGAGGTAGGTAGGAAAGTTCTACGCCAGTGTCCGGCCTCATTGCAATGGTGACAGTTGTCCTTAGAATTGTCCACTTTGACAGCTCGTGGCACCTTTTTCTTTTGAACCTTGCTCGGGTTCTTGGCTCTATGAGACCTCTTCTTAGATCCAGATGTGGAGGCTCTGTGTTCAGTAGCATGAACCTCTCCATTAGCCCTCTTTTTCTTAAAAAGTCCCTCAGCGGTGTGAAGATCCTTCGTTAGCTCGGTTACAGTGTACCCTAGTTTATTCATGGAGTAGTTCAACTTTAAAGTATCAAAAGATTTAGAGAGAGTTTCCAAGATCATATCTATTTTGGTATCTCTAACAATCTCATATCCAATGATTTTATTGAGACAACTTATGATCATCATCATATGTTCTCTAATGGGAGTCCTTGCTTTCATACGACAATTCATAAACTGTCAAACTACTTGATGTCTAGCCTGACGCCCTTGCCTTCCAAACATCTCTTGGAGATTGAAGAGAATTTCATAGGCAGACTTAATATCACGATGTTTTTGTTGCAACACATTTTTCATCGATGCTAAAATATAGCATCTCACAATCTCATCGGATCCTAGCCAGGACGCAAGGGCGTCCTTGTTCTCTTGAGTCGAATCATCATTCGTTTCAGGAGGATATGGGGTGGTGAGTACCCATTTGTGCTTATCCACAGCAAGGACGATGTCTAGGTTACGTTTCCAATCTACGTACTTATCACCTTCCAGTTTGTTCGATGAAAGGATAGTAGAGAGAGGGTTTAGACACATATTGTTGGAAGTTGAAACAATTTATGATTTGTCTTTTGTTTATGATTTTAAGTTTAATATTGCACAATTTGTTTAGGATTAGTCTTAGTCTGGCGATAATTGCACTTAGCATTAATGTTGGGGATCGTGGATTGCAAACAATAAATACAACCCTCCCACTTAGTTTTTGGAATTGGCACATCTTCTCTTGTACGTTTGGAAACATGTTTCCATGAGTAAAGAGAGATAGAGTGGAACATTAGAAAAAGATCCCTAAAATAGATATTTGTGAGGGGAGAGTAGTGTTAATGCACTAACGCACATGAAACATACTCAGATCTTTTTTCTAGTATTATTTTTCCTAAGGAAAGTGTAAGATTTATAAATGTAACTTTTACACTTGAAAGTATTTTGAGATTCAAAAATTTCCTAAAACTAATTTATTTGTCTTCATGTCATCTACCTTCAAAGCATCTTCATGGTTGTTGAGTGCGTGAACGTCGATAAGCCACATTGGCATCAAAAAGAGGGGAAGAAACTAGGAGTCGCAAATCCGGATTTAAAATCTTGGACTCGCGGACTGTCGTATATCTCAGAGTTAAAAGCTCATAAATGACACATCCAGTATCCGATTCAGCTGAAACCAATTGCATTGGATAGCTAACTTACGTTTCTTTAATTTGGTTCATGAATCACAAGTTTTCAAGTTGCGAGCAAAGAGTTATACTCATTTTACTGAGCCATAACAAGTTGTCCATAATTTGAAAAATTACGTCGGATCAAGGTGTTGGAGAATAGAAGTTTATTGAATTATTTTATTTGTTTTTTTATTTCAAGTGTGTATTATATTAAAATATTAATAATTTATACAAAATAAAAAAAACATAATATAAAACATATAATAACAAATTTAAACTAGAAGTGCAATAAACTAGTATAACAATGAAAATTTGTCAAAAAATTAAAATTTGAGTATGCTAAACATAAAATCTTTAAGAACTGATTTTAATGTGTATATAGCATACTTGACAAGTGGAAAATCAACACCAATATAATTTTAGAGGTCGCACCAAAATATTAAAATAGTCTAAGCACTAGTCTTAGCAAACCATTATTCAAATAAATTTTTGAAAACAATTTTCATATAATGATTTTAAATAACATGTACATGATTATACTTTGACATATGCTCTGATAACATTTGTCGGAATATGTTTAGGGTTAAGAAAAAATTATCATTAACACATTAATGGAGGAATATAATAAATTCTTACTAGTAAAATAATTTTACTAATCTAGGTAAAGTGCATGAATATGTTGTTATATAAATTTTTTTTATTTAATTACTTATTATTTACCTTTTTCTTGTAGTTTGATCTTGAATGATCATTGGGAAAGATAGAACGTCCCGTCTTGCGCATTACCTTCACGCCTAGTCTTGAACTCGAGAAACCTAAGCTTTCTATTACAAGAGTCTATAGAGTGTTTGAAGGATTTGTGTGTGGGCACAATTAAACACAATAACTCAAGAAAAAGTATATGAGCTAAAGGGCTAATTTAAGCTTAAGTCTAATGAGAACTTAGGTGCCAAAAAAAGAGATATTTAGAGAGAGAGAGAGGAGGAATTTTGGTCGGTCAAAACAAGAGAGAACAAGAGGAAAAACTTATTTTCACATCTCTATGTGAGACTCTATTTATAGGAGAAGGAAATACAAGAAAGGGTAATTACCCTTTCTTATTGTGCATTCATGACACAATATTTCATTTCCTCTCCTCTTTTTTCCTTGTACATGGCCGGCCATCCCCTTGAAACAGTGAATGAAATTTGTTTCCTCACTTAGTAAATATGTTTCCTTGTCAAATAAATTAATGTCCTCTCTTCTTTTGGGCAATTAGCAATATGTAATAATGCACAAAATAATAAGAGATATTTCTCTCTCTCCTCTATGATGCTTGACCGAATTTCATCTACAAGGAAAGAGCTTCTAGATGCTTCCTTATTTTTGTTAAGACAATTCTTAAAATACCCATTATAGAATTAATATTGCACAAATAATGAAATTAATTTCATAATGCCTTAAACGACTTCTCGGCTTTAGAAACTAATTTATATTTCCATCATATGAAAATATTCATAATCTTATTTTGACATTCACATCATTTTATGTCAATGTGGACAAAAATACAATTTACACATTTTCCGAGAAAACGTTTAGTTCAACACTTGAACTTACTTTGACTTAACTTCTAGTTAACATTCCTACTTTAATGACCTGTAATAGTAACCTTATGGATCCAAATAAACAAAGCCTGAGCTACTGTACTCGGACTCAAAACTTCACAAACTTTTTCCGAGTATTAGCTTAATGTCAATTGACTCCACTAAAGAGTTGACATTGAGAATCTCTCGGTTCAAATGAATTTATTTTCTACTCAAACTCAACTTAATTATATTGAGTGAATACATTGAATGTTATCTATGAGTACTCTTCAAGAATATCATCAACTAGATGAAATTTATAAAATTATCATTTACCCTTCTCATTGTTATTTTCTTCAACTCATTTGTTAATTGTGAATAAGTTAGAAACAATGTATAGACGAGGAGCTAACAAGTCACATTGTTTCATCCTAGTAAAGTCATTATTTAACTTTGGATACCGCGCCGTTCATTTATTCACAATACAAGTAATAAAGAATGAGGTGATATACAATACATTTAAGCAATATTGTACATGAATTCCATATCTATGAGAACTTCACAAAGTTGGTTCATGACATCTTCATAATTTAATATCTCACCAATTAGTCTAGTCTAGATCACTGACTGGACCTATAATTTGACTTTCTCAAATGAGAATATGTAAGATGTGAAATGACATGTCTCATTTTAGGATTTAGGTAAGCACGATGCAATTCATACATAGTGGCCTTGAGACAGAAGAGGTTAAATGGTTTGTTTTTAAATTGTCTCTAATAGTGTACTGGTCAATTCAATATCTTCGGAAGATACACTGGAAGAACTGTAGAGTTCCTAACTCTCTATGCCTCGTAACCAGATATCATAGTTTCTTCCAACAATCATACTAGGATCAATAGTCCGTTTATCTTTAGGTTGTGAATATTTCTTTTTAACCAAACCATGACGAGTTTGTTAACGCAAATCTACATTTGTTTCTTCATAAATTGTTAGTTTTGATTAAGGACTATAAGACTATTGAATATCATAAATATTCAAATAAACGAAAAAGGACTGAAAGAACGTTTCAACTTTTATTAATTTAATAAGCAAATTACAATAAGGACTCATGAGGGATGTACATTACATTGATATGTAAATAAATAATCTTTTTGTGGGTATCTCGGCTAACATATATGGACGACCATATTACATCAAGGGAGAGAGAGAGATAAATATCTCTTTATTATTTTATGAATTATTGTATATTGGTAATTGCCCAAAAGTAAAGAGTAAATGAATTTATTTGAGAAGGAACCAAATGTGCTAAGTGAGGAAACAAATTTCCTCACTTATGACAATATGTGGCCGGCCATGTAGAAGAAAAATGGAGGATGAAATCAAATATTGTGTCATGAATACACAATAGGAAAGCTTGTTACCCTTTTTTTATATTTCATTCTCCTATAAATAAAGCATCACATTAAGATTTGAAAATAAGTTTGTGGTCTTACTCTTTCTCTCTCTAGCCGACCAAGTCTCTTGCTCTCTCTCTCTAAAATATTCTTTTATTTTTGCACCTAAATCCTTACTTGATCTAGAGTATTAGCTTATGATCCAAGACTCGTTCTTGGTTCATATTGTTTAATTGTGCCCACTCACTAAACTCTTCAAACGCTCAAAGACTCTAGTGGTAGAAACTTTCGAGGGTTGCTTGATAATCCGAGGACAAGAAGCAGCAACGCGAGGCGTAGGATCTTCGTCTGAAAAGGGTCTCCAAGATCTAGCAAAAAGAAAAATGTACTAAGTATTTTTCATATTTATTATATGTTTTAATTAACAACATGTCCATCCACTTTATCTAGGTAGTAGAATAGTTTTACACGTGTTAAAAACAATTTTTTTTATATTTCTCCATATATGATATGATAAATAATTGTTAAATCATAGATCGATTCCAACACTTCATGCTCTCCAGGCGAATAAGACTTGGTATCTTGTCCCAAGACCACCTGATCACAATATTGTGGGAAATGGTTGGGTTTATAAAGTAAAATACTCACTTGATGGCACTATGCATAGGCTAAACGTGCGTCTTGTTGTGAATGATTTTTCGCAAACTCTAGGGGTTGACTTCACTGAGACTTATAGTCTAATTATTAAGTCCAACACAGTAATGGGATGTTCAACAATTGGACGTAAATAATGCTTTCCTGAACAGTATCCTCACAGATGAGGTATATATGGATCAACCAACTGGGTTTTTAAGTTAGTCTCGGCCTGATCATGTCTATCGTCTTCATAAGGCCATTTATTGTCTTCGTCAAGCCCCACGAGCCTGGTTTGATTGGCTTCACTTTGCCTTGCTGGACTGGAATTTTAAAAATGCTAGAGCTGACACATCCTTATTCATTTATTCGACTAATGGAGATTATAATATCCTGTTAATTTACGTTGGTGATATTTTAGTGACAAGCAATGATTCCTTAGCAGTGGCCAAGTTGACATCTGACTTTTACTTTCAGTTTTCCTTAAAGAAGTTTGGCTCTTTCCACTACTTCATTGGCATAGAAGCTCATCATAACACCTCTGGTCTTTATCTTTGTCAGTCAAAGTACATCGCCGACTTACTTGATTGCTTTGACATGGCGGTGTCAAGCCATGTGCCACTCCGACTGCTCCTGATCAATATCTATCAAAGCTCGATGAATCTTCTATGGATGACCCAACACTGTTTCGAAGTGCCATTGGGGCGTTATAATGTCTCACTCTCACTCGCCATGGCATCTCCTTTCATGTTTAACAATCTTAGTCAGTTTCTACAGTCTCCGACCACGACTCATTGGCTGGCCTAAGCGACTTTTTTGATACCTTAAAGGCACTGTCACCCTGGTCTTTCCTTCAGGCCGTCCTCTATCTTCTCTATCTCCGACTTCGTCGATGCCAACAGGGTAAGAAATCCCGACGACAGACGATCCACCTCGGCTTATTATGTATTCGTGGTAGATTTTCTTGTCTCTTGGAGTTCACGAAAACAGGCTGTGGTGACTCGTTCGAGTACAAAAAAGTTGAGTATAGAGCACTTGCTCATGTCTCAGCTGAGATAGCGTGGCTTAAGTCTCTGCTCGGTGAATTTTTCGTTTCTTTACCTTATCCACTAGCTATTTGGTGTGATAATATGGGTGTCTCTGTCATGGCATCCAACCTGCTATTTCATGCATGTCGAGATTGTTAGCTCTTCATCCGAAACATGATCCTCCATCGTGACATCGAGATTGTCTACATCCCTATCGAAGACCAGAGCGGCGATATGCTCGACAAGAATCTCTCCGTTACTGAAGTTTGTTACAAATTTGTTAGGGTTACTAACCGTAAGTGGAGAGAAAAATTCCTGACACTGTCTTTTTTGTTACTTTAAAAGCATTATACATTAATTGTTATTATCAATCATTAATATTAATAAAACAATAGAGATCTGACCTCTCCTCTATAAGCACACACACTGTGCTCGTTTTAGTGCGACAAACTTCGTGCGCATAACCCACTCACGAACCCACTCAAGGATGAGTATTTACACCTAATGAGTTTTTCTTAGATCCGTCACTATATATACACGTCCTTGTTTCCTTTTAAGAAATATACACGTCCTTGTTCAATATTTGTTCGGAGTCTTCGGACCAACTACTTGAAATCATAGTATATGATTAACGTATTCAATCATCAATATTTAATGGTCAAGTGTGTGATCTGATGACCACCTTCTAATATTAAAATATTTGTTTCTTTATTTAATTTTGTGTAGTTGTGTTTTAGGTTGATTGGATGTCAGGATAAAGGAGCTTAAAAGTGCTACGCGTTTTATTTGGGAAATTTCGTTTTCTATGTGCCATAGTGGTACTAAATTCTATTTCTATGTGTCTACTAAATTAATACCAATATCTAATACCTAGATTACTAAATTACCCTTAATGAAAACACCCAAAATTTGACCTACCCCTCCTACAATTTTCTCTCTTCTTCTCTTACCTCTCTATCCCGATCCTCTCTTCTCCTCACGCAGACATCGCGCGCCTCTCTCCTCCTCTTCACGCTCGCCGTCCAGACTTGCCGTCCATCGCAGGCCCAGACTTACCGTCCAGACATCGCAGGCCCAGACTTGCCGCGCCTCTCTTCATCGGGTTCCTCCATCGTCATCTCACGCCGCGCCTCTCTTCATCGGGTCTCCTCCATCTCCGGTCGTCGCTTTTTCATCCTCCGCTCACTGTGGTCGCAATATATTTGTCGTCGCCGTCGCATATTTAATATCTAATGAGTATGAATTTTTTCTGTTATCTGGTATATGTCACTGCATACGACCGCAAGTAATAGCAACATACCGCACAACTGTATCCATGTTTTTATTATAAACATAACGCATGTCACCGCAACTAACCGCAGTAATATATAAATTTTCATATTTTTTAAACTCATATGGACTCAACAAGTTACCGCAGTTTACCGCAACTGACCGCAACTGTTGTTGTTCATTTTGTGCAGATTACCGCGATGTAATTGTGTTGTATGATGGAATTTGGACTCTAAAAGATGGTGAACTAGCTGCATTTCGAGGGAGTTCTACGTATGTTCTTGAAATGAAGAACAACATAAAGTATAACGAGTTATTGGATACGTTATATGAACTACTTCGTGTGGATATGTTACTATTTGATCTCAAAATTGAAGTTCCTTACAAAATTGGTGATGTGCAATGTCCTCCTAGTACGATTTTCGATGATGGCACAATTTCGTACTATGTTAAGTATGGTCAAAATTTTCCTTTATGCGTTACTCGAATTGAGAAACGTATAATAGATGTTAGTCCCTCTGAACATGTACACTTCAATGAATACGTTCTCGGAATCGATGACTTTTGCTCATTTAATGCAAACAATGAAGGCTACAATATAAGGACCACACCAACTACCGTTGCATCACCTTCTTATGCTAGAAGAGACTCGCCCCCGCAACGACATGATTCACCTCAATCATCACCCATAAGGTCAAATTCTAATCCTCATTCAACCCCGGGAACTTCTTGTCAAAACCAATGGACGGCACCAAATTTTTCAGCCGACGACACACAACAATATTCATTTGCTAGCTCTTCGGCAGGTACAAATTGTGTTACAATTTTTAATGTTCTTTGACACATACATTTTATGAAACGCATGAGTATATGATCTACTTTATTACATAACAGGAAGTAACGACACTTTGGCGGTCAAACAACTTTTTGATAACAAAGATGAGTTGAAGACGCATGTTGCATTGATTGCGTTGAAGAACAAGTTCAAGTATATGGTGAAACAGTCTGGGCCGGATTTGTGGTATATAAATTGTAAATACCCTGAATGCAAATGGAGGTTGAGGGCGAGAAAATTGATACGATCGGAAATGTTTGAAATCACATCATACAGTAGTGAACATACTTGTTCTCTTGATGTTCGCGGTAAAGAGCACCAGAAAGTATCGCCTTGGGTTATTGTGCAGCTAATAAAGAATAAGTATACCGTAGATGGAACTCCATACATGCCAAATAGTATCCAAGAAGACACAAGATCAAAATATGGCATTGAAATGAGCTATTCTAAAGCTTGGAGATGTAGAGAGGCAGCCATTAACATTGTTAGAGGTTCCGTTGAAGACTCGTATTCAAAGATTCCTTCTTACCTACACATGTTAAAGGTGCGTAATCCAGGCAAACTTACAAATTATGTCATCGAAAGTGGGGGCTTCAAGGCGTGTTTTTTCTTACTCGGAGCTTGTCGTCGTGGATTCGCTCATTGTCGTCCGGTTATATGTGTTGATGCGGCCTTTTTGAAGACAAAATACGGTGGTCAAGTTCTTACGGCGGTTGCCGTTGACGCAAACACGCAATTGTATCCTATTGCTTTTGGTGTTGTCGATATCGAAAATCACGAGTCTTGGATGTATTTTGCATTGAATCTTAAAGAAGCAATCGGTGAGGTGGCCAATCTGGCCTTCATATCGGACAGGTAAACATGCGGTTACTTGCGGTCATTTAGAATTACTTATGCGGTTTGTTGCGGCGGTATGCGGTAACTTGCGGTGTTGTTTATAAAATGATGACAGGCATCAAAGTATTAAGCACGCATTGGAGGAAGTATTTCCAGATGCTTACCATGGTGTTTGTTATAACCATGTAAAGATGAATGTGCAACATAAGTTCAAAACTGAAGATTTTAATCCCGAAATCAAGCTAGCGACATATGCTTTTGAGAAGTCAAAGTGTCAAGCGTATTTGGAAAAGATTAGAAGAAAAGATCCACTTGTAGCCAAATATCTAGAGGATATCGGACTTCATAAGTGGGCTCGTGCTTACTTTCCCAGAAATAGGTAAAAATGGTTTGAGTTACATAAAATTCAATATTAATGTCATATTTACTTACCACTATACTCAAATTATGAAGATTCAATATTATGACTAATAATTATTCCGAAAGCTTCAATTGCAAGACGAGGATTGCGCGTACCTACCCAATTACGACTTTGTTGGAATACATTCGGTTCACGGTACAAACATGGTTTTATCGTCGTAGAGAAGAGACTTCAAAACAATCATCAACATTGTCACCTCTAATGGAAGACGATCTGAAACATCATTTTGAGAAAGCCGGCCATCATATACCTCATCCAATCACCGAAAATGAGTGTGTGGTTATAGATAATGGTGTAGCTACGTAGTTGATCTGGCGAATAGGACTTGCACCTGTGGAATATTTCAAATTATTGGAATTCCTTGTTCTCATGCCGTGGTTTTTGCACGTACCAAACAGGTAAACATTTATTCTTTTTGTGATAATGTTTATTTTGTTGACACATGGCACAAGTTTTATTTGGAACCTATATATCCGGTCGGTAATGAGGTTGAGTGGGACGTTCCAAGCGAGTTGAAGGATATGGAAATAAAAGTTCCTCCATATAAAAGACCGGCTGGACGTCCCAAAAAAAGTAACGCGGGAAGACGACGAGTTAACCGTCTTCCATCACAAGGTGAAATAGTTGTCACTCATCGCAAATGTAGTAAATGCAGCGGAGAAAAGAAGTTTCTCAACATTAAGTACGTTAAATTCAATCGACTATTATTGTCAAGATGGAAGGTCCTCTAAAGCTATTTAGTAAAATGTATCTTCAACTCATTTTTCATATGTATTAAACTATTGAACCAGACAATTATGTCCTTAGTTTTGGAAACGCATTGGTTATAGGTTTTGGATCAATTTGTGACTATGAAAATTTATAATAGGGTTATAAGTATTATAGCCTTTCAAATATATGTAATTTTTGTTTTAATCTGTTGGGATTCAAGTTATAACCTCGATTTTACAAAAAACAATATGCGGATAAAACAAACGAAATAAAAGCGATAGACAATGTTATCCGAGAATTTTGGAACCACTGAGGAGTTTCCCGGTTAATCGAGGAACATGCCCACCCTAGGAATTAAAGACCTGAAGATGATAAAGTCACATGCGAATTAAGCTAAGGAACTCCACGTTCATAAGTGAAGAATGGACCCTATTTGTCAACTCTCCAAAGAGGAGATAAGATCATAGGTCAAAGACTAGTCAAAATAGAATAACACGTGTAATTAGATACGCTTGGATCGCCAAAGCGACCGACCATCAAAAGTCTGGCAAGGTACATCCTAATCAGCACGGACGTGGGATTGATCACCCCACGATCCACACAAATAACCACCCATTACCCAGGATAATCGCTTGACGGATGAAGACTTATGCTATAAAAGGGAGACGAAGGCACGAAGACAGGGGCACCGAATTTTAGAGACATTTTACTAGTTATTATCAATCTATTCCTTTGTAAACCTCATCATTTTGCTCTATTGTACTGAATCTGTTCGTTATAAGAGAAAGTCTCATTCACTTTCTTGGTTTATCCTCTCAGTATACCGAGCACTTTGTTCGAGATATTGTTTTCCCATTTTCATAGGTTAACAGTTGGCGCTAGAAGGAGGGAGAATTTGCATCGATTCAATGACTAGTTCAAATTTTCTCGCGGAAGATACGCTTATGAATGACCAAGACGTCGAACACCACAATCGCACACTTCTCCTCACAGAGGACGAACTCGTTGAACTCTTCCTGGAACCCCATTTGCACGTCCAATTTAGAGAGATGCAAGAGCATCTCGCAGCTTTGGAAGTGAAGAACATGGAACTGGAAGAAAAACTGCGAGCCAAGAAGGTCACCTTGCGAAGCGCAATAGTGATCCAGGATGAAGAACCCTCGCCTCGATCAGGTAAGGAGCCTGAAAACTCCGCGTCTTAGGTTAAGAAATCCAGGAGACATGCTAAGGATCGATACGAAATGGAGGAATTTACAGAGCCAGAGGAAGGGCTAGGCTCGCCGAAAAATATTCTGGAGCGTTACCAGCCCTCTGGTGAAAGAAGCCGCTCGGGGCTGAGAAGGCTAGACAGAGCGGAAGATACCAAAGATAGTGCAAGCACTATAGAGACGGAGTTTAGGAGGCTGGAAAGACAGATTAAGGAGGTAGCTTTGGGACAAAACAAGCCGACCCAAAAGATTGGGGAAGCCGTCTCCCCGTTCACAGTGAGAGTGCTCGGACATCTATTGCCCGAGAGGTTCAGAATGCCGAGCATTCCCGCTTACGATGGGAAGACCGACCCGGGAGATCACCTCGATACTTTCTCTTCCTGGATGATTTTGCAGGGACCAGGTATTGAAGTCATGTGCCGGGCGTTTTCCATAACAGTCTCGGGATCGGCCAAGAGATGGTATAGGAAACTCAGACCAAACACGATAGGTTCGTGGAATCAGTTGGCACAAATATTTTTGGAGCATTTCGTCGGGTCGAGCTCAGGAAAAACTCCCAAAGATAGACTTTTGGAAATAGTTACGTGAGAAGGGCCCAAGCGGGACACCGACAGGTCATGTTTGCTGATAGAGAAAGACTGACGAAGCTCTCGAAAACGGCGAAAAACTCCATTACATTTACTAAAGAGGATGCACGTTGGGTTCTTTTTACGCACAATGACCCGCTGGTAATTTTCGTCAGAATAAGCAACAAAGTAGTTCACAGAATGTTAGTGGATACAAAAAGTGTCGTGGATGTGCTCTACGAGGAAACTTTCGAGAGGATGGGTCTTAAAAAAGACATTCTCTCCCCTTCTCCAGAAAACTTATATGGGTTCACAGGATATTCCATTATTCCTAGAGGAATAGTCTCACTACCGATGACCTTGGGAGAGGAGCCGAAAACCAAAACCGTCAGCACAAAGTGGGTAATAGTCCCGAGGAAGTCCTCTTTCAATGGAATCATAGGAATACTGACTCTACAGGCCCTTGGTACTGTCACCTCGATGGATTGGTCGCATTTTCGTATTGTATCTTTTTTAATCAAAGAGCGGATTGGTCGCATTTTCACATTGTATCTTTCCTATTCAAAAAGCGTCTTGGTCGCATTTTCGCATTGTATCTTCTTTATTCAAAAAATGGTTTGGTCACACGTTGTCGGTATTAAACTTCATAATTTAGTTTTCCTTTCCATTTTTCTAATTCGCTTGGTCATTACGAATTTATAATCACAACCCGTCAGTCGCAAGTCTTTGGGATACCGAGAAAAATAATGTAACTATATAACAAATACTTTACATAGAAATAATCCGGGGATAGAGGAAGTAGCCAAAAAAATATATAAGGTAAAAAAGATAATGTCTTTAAAATCGGAGTACCGATCTTGCTGTTACAATTATATCCTAAAGAAAAATGAAAATAAATCTACGACGCGCCTCCGTCCTCGGGAGCGCCGTCAGTGGAATCAGACTTAAGTCCAGATCTTCGAGCACGAGATCAGTGTTCTTCGGTCCGAGCAGCGTCACGACCTCGCAGATAGCATGGTTGTACAGCAAGTCGCGCTCGCGCTCGTAGGCATCCGACGCCTTAAACTCCTCAACCGCCTGAGATCGAGCAGCTTCCACATCCGTCTGGAACTTGGCCTCAAGATCAGCCTTGACTCGAAGAACCTCCAACTTGGAGTTGTCCGCCTCCCGAGTAAGACAGTCAATTTGTTTCTCCAGCGCGGCGATCTCAGGACCAAGGACTTCCGTCAGGCGGACCAAGCTGACCTGACTCTGCGCATGAACATACATGAATGAAAACAAAACATGCTAAAGCAAAGAAAAAAAGTGGGGTCGGGCACGCTTACCACCGCAGTGAGGTTGGCCACCATATCGGCCAGACTGAGAGAATCCCTCTCTACCATGCGATCAAGGTCCGAGGACTGGATGTCAGCGTGCAGTAGCTCTTTCGAGACCGACAGGTAGTCGTCCGACGGCTCTACGACAATTTCCTTCCCCTTAGAGGAGGTGCGCTTCGTCGGAGATTTCTTCCTCGGAGGTACCGACGGAGTCAGTTTTTTCCTTTTCAGCGAAGGACCCGCTGAAGCTTCAAGTTCGGCTGCGAAAGGAGCTTTCCTCGGCATTACAACTGCAAAACCAGAAGGTTTGTATACACCAAAGAATGAACACATGAAATAAATAAGATTACCGTTCATAGGGGCCCAGAAAAATCTGGCCAAATGATCCGCGTCCGATAGGACGTACGTGGATCGCTCCTCGTCAGTCAAATCAAAGATAGACTCACGATCAGGAATCTCGTCCTCAGAATACAAGGGCAAAGGACCTGGAAAGAAAAGAAAACCCGTTCAGAAACATTTCACGACAACCATTAAAAGGATGAAAATTCGGAATTACCAAGCTCAGAATACCGGGCACAAATAGGAAACTCGAAATAAGCGAAGGGGCCCTCGACCCAGAAAAAACGATCCTTCCATTTCTTTTGACTAGAAGGCAGGTTCGTAACAATCTTCTCGGTACTCAAATGAGACCGAGCACAACAAAATCCGTGCTGATCGGGAGTAGGCTGTTTATGATAAAATTGAGAGAAGTCCCTGAGCGTTGGAGCCGTCTTATAAAACCGCAAGCACAATTGGCTCATCCCCATGAACATGCGATAAACTTTCGGGACCAGTTGAGTGGAAGAACACCGGAGTTCAGACAAAAAACGGACAACGGTCGGATGAAACGGAAAATCTCTGACAGCCCAAAGAATCATGGCATTCATTGCCACTTTACCCCCGGCAGGCGAACTGGCGCGGTCATCTTCAGATGGAAGAGAGAAGCGAATGCGGTCGTCAAAAACAAACTCCTCGTACGAAGAATCTAAGTTCTTTGCAGTCATCAGAGATGTCCACTATTTGGCAGAAAAATCTCCTTCTCTCCTCTCAAAATAAATCTCCCCCTAAGAATCAGCATGGAAATCTATGCCGAAAAGACGACCACTGGACTCAGCGGCGCTAGGCCGAGAATCCTCGCGCAAAACCGTCTCATTTTCCTCTTCCAGAACATAAGTAGAATCCTCGGCACGATCGGAAGACATCTCAGTCCTGAGAGAAGAAAACGCTATTACAGCTTCCGCAAGAAACTTCTTCGGGATAGGAGAAACCCTAGTTATCGGGGACGCCAACACCGGCCGAACCCACCCTACTTCGGGAACCAAACGCCAATACCTTTAGCGACAAAGACGTTTGGATTCAAACGATTCGAAGTCGTCATCGGAATCAGATTCCGAGTAAACTGTGACCCGAGGATCAAGATCTCGGTCGGGAAGAAAAAATCTTCGCCGTCGTAACCCACTCTATACCAACTAAAAACTCCCTGAACCATATTAACTTACAACCAATACTGAAAGTAAATAAGGTCGGAGAACTCACTGAAAGAAACACGAGGAGACAACGCCGAATACCTTGGAGAAGCCTGAGAAGATACCGAGTAAATTGCGGAGCAAATGAGCGAAAATGAATAGAAATGCAAAACCAAATTTATACAAACCTTTATATAGGCTCCACAAACGGGCGAGATTCAGGGTGTTGAAGAAGCTTCATACATCCGACGGTCGAAGACGAAGAGTCGCTTCCAGAATTTATTTTTGAAATTAAACAATGACGTCAGAATAAAAAACGCCGACGTTCTGTAAAAGTCAAATTACGTTTGGGATATACCGAACATAAGAAAAGTAAAGGTGAAGAAGAGCACGTCAAAAGCAGTGCTTGGAAGAGTTCCTTACAACTTTTACCAAAAAGAGCTAAGAATCTAGGGAGGGGTTGTTACCCGAGAATTTGGCAACCACTTAGGAGTTTTTCGGGATACCGAGGAACATGGCCAACCTAGGAATTAAAGACCCCATGATGATAAAGTCACATGCGTATGAAGCTAAGGAACCTCACGTTCATAAGTCAAGAACGGATCCTATCTGTCAACTCTCCAAAGAGGAGAAAAGATGATAGGGCAAAGACTAGCCAAAATAGAATAACACGTGTAATTAGATACGTCTGGATCGCCAAAGCAACCGAGCATCAAAAGTCTGGCAAGGTGCATCTTAATTAGCATGGACGTGGGACTGATCACCCCACAATCCACAAAAATAACCACCCACTACTCAGGATAACCGCTTGACGGATAAAGGCTTAAATTATAAAAGGGAGACGAAGGCGCGAAGACTGGGGCACCAAATTTTAGAGACATTTTACTAGTTATTATCAATCTATTCCTTTGTAAACCTCATCTTTTTGCTGTTTTGTATTGAATCTGTTCGTTATAAGAGAAAGTCTCATTCACTGTCTTGGTTTGTCCTCTCGATATACCGAGCACTTTGTTCGAGATATTGTTTTCCCATTTTTACAAGTTAACAGACAACACGGGAGAATTTATAGTGGTTCACTCAAATAAGAGTTACATCCACTTTTCCCATTGCCACCTCGGCTTTTCATTATAAACCCAACATGGATGGTTTACAGAATTTTACTAATACCCAAACACATACAGAGAAACACCTCTTAGACTTACACTGCTCACACATTTATAACATGCATTTACTGGAGCAAGTTGCTTTAGGAATTAATAAACTTTGGGATGAATATAAAAAACAACATCTGTAGACACATTTATAGGCTTAAGAACTTCTTTGTTGTTCTTTGGTTTTTGATGTGGAACTCAGTCTCCACTACAACAATCTCCCACTTGGAGACTGAACTCACCAACTGTCTCCGTCCGAGGTGGCATCACCGATCTTCAACCAAGGAGTCCAACTGAAGTTGCGCACAACTTCAGTTTATCATAAGGAACGGACTTCGTGAACATGTCTGCAGGATTCTGACTCCCTGAAATTTTCTCAAGCACAAGTACTTCATCTGCAGTCCCGACCTGATGAAGTGGTACCAAAGTTGTATGTGCTTCGCCCTAGCATGGTAGATTGGATTCTTTGCCAACTGAATGGCACTTTGGCTATCAATGTATATCACACTCATGTCATGGTCCTGGTCCAACTCGTGCAGAAATTATTGCAACCATATCATTTCTTTTGTGGCCTCGGTGATGGCCACCTACTCCGCTTCGTAACTCGACAATGCGACGATCTTCTGCAACCTTGACACCCAGCAAATGGTCGTCCCTCCGAATGTGTAAACATATCCAGACGTGCTCTTTTTGCTGTCGATATCGCCGCTATTGTCAGCATCAAAATAGCCTTGAAGTCCAACTTTAGACTTCTTGGACATCAACGCCGAGCTCAAACTAGCGTTCAATACCGGATGATCCACTTCACGGCCTCTCTGTGCTCTCTCCCCGGGTTACTCATAAACCTGCTCACAACTCACATTGCATGAGAAATGTCCGGCCTTATGCATACCATTGCATACATCAAGCTTCCAATGGCGTGCTCATCTTTGGTTAATGGCAACTGTTCCTTGGACAACTTGAAGTGGCAAGCCAATGGCGTGCTGACCGACCCCGCCTCCTCCATGTTGAAGCGCTTGACTACCTTATTCAAGTAGTCTTCTTGAGAGAGATTGATGCCCTATTTGCTTCTCTTTATCCTCATCCCGAGGATTTGCTTCGCGGCTCCCAGATCTTTCATCGTGAACTCTTTGGACAATCTTTTCTTCAACTCGTCGATCTCACGTAGGTCAGCACCTATGATAAGCATGTCATCGACGTAGAGAAGAAGAATCACGTAGGAGCCTTCAAGTCTCTTGAAGTAGCAATTGTGGTCGGCCTCGCATCTACCGAACTTCGTTTACTTCATGAAGTTATCAAACTTCTTGTACCACTGCATTGGGGCCTGTTTCAGCCCATAGAGGCTCTTTTGGACCTTGCACACGAGCTCCTTATTTCTCTTAACCTCGAAGTCTTCAGGTTGCCTCATGTAGATCTCTTCATCGAGATCACCGTGAAAAAATGCTGCCTTCACATCCATCTGCTGCAGATGCAGATTCTCCTTGGCAATCAACCCTATCACGATTCTGATCATCACGAGCTTGACGACCGGAGAGAAGATTTCCGTAAAATCAATTCCTTCCTTTTGCTGGAAACCTTTCACCACCAGCCTTGCCTTGAACCGTTGGCTTTCATCACTTTCCTCCTTGATCCGGTACACCCACTTGTTGTTCAGTGCTTTCTTTCCAAGTGGTAACTCCGTTAGCTTCCAAGTGTGATTCGTGGTCAGCGAATTCATCTCGTCTTTCATTGCAAGCTCCCACTTGATCGAGGCATTATCTTGTATCGCCTCTTCATAGCACTCTGGTTCTCCTCTATAAGTCAGGATGATGTAGTTAAGGGATGGGGAGAACCTATGCACCAATTTTATAACCCTCGTCGACCTTCACAGCTCGGTCACCGGAGTTTGCTGATTCACCTCGAGTTTGGTGTCATTATCAGCCTCGTCTTCACCTTCTTAACCTTGATCAGCTTGGACTGATCCCTCCTCAATTGTAGGAGCATCTTTGTTTGGCTCGATTGGCGGAAAGTCTCTCAGCTCTATTGCTAACTTCTCGCCTTCAGGAGCTCTGCTCGCCGAGCTCCCCTTCAGCTCGTCCTTGTACATCTTCAGCTCATTGAAGATAACGTTTCTGCTCCGAACAATCTTTCTTGCTTTGGCATCCCTGAAACGATACCCACGCTCAGTGTCACCATAGCCAATGAAATAACACTTCTTAGACTTCGGGTCGAGCTTACTTCGAACAGATTCATATATATGAACATATGATAGGCAAATAAACACTTTCAAGTAAGAAAGGTTTGCTTTCTTGTCGCTCCAGACCTCTTCTGGAATGTTGAAACCCAAGGGAACACATGGTCATCGGTTTATCAAGAAAGATTTCGTGTTGATTGCATCTGCCAAGAACATCTTGGGCAATGCAGAGTGAATCCGCATACTCCGAGCTCGCTCGTTTAGCGTCCAATTCATCCTCGCTGCTACTCCGTTCTATTGGGAAGTTCCCGGGATTGTTTTGATCATCTTGATCCTGTTTGTGGCACAATACTGCTTGAAGTCGGAGTTGACATACTTTCCTCCATTGTCTAACCTCAAGCGCTTCACTTTCGAGCTCATCTCCAGCTCGACCATGGCCTTCTACATCTTAAAAGTGGTGAACACGTCGGATTTATTCTTCAAGAAATAAACCCATACCTTCCTTGTGAAGTTGTCGATGAACGTCACGTAGTAGCGAGATCCCCCGAGTGAAGGGACAGGAGCTGGACCCCATACGTCGGTATGCACCAGCTCGACCTTCTCCGCCTTCAACTCTCTACTTGCATTCGAAAAGCTAACTCGCTTCTGCTTCCTAAGAATGCAGCTCTCGCACGTGTGATGTTGCACAGGTCGAGGTATAACCTTCGTTGTCGAGTTGACCCGTCGAGATCAGGTTCCTCATCCATCTGGGCACAAGTCTGACCTTCGTGATCTTCCAAACATTGCCCATTTCCCATCTTCAGTCTGACGTCGCCCATGCCGACGACGTCAAGAGGCTCGCCATCATCCAGATAGACCTTCCCGAGATTTCCAGCCATGTAATTCTCCAGGATATCAAGATTGGGAGTGTTGTGGAATGATGCTCCAGAATCAAGTACCCATGAGTCGATCGAGCTGTCCACCATTAACAGCAACACATCTCCCAAGTCTTCAGTGGTGGAGTTGGCGCGTTGCTTGTTCTCCTTCAGCGGCACGTGACTGACCGTCCAGACTTGGATTGAGATCTTTCATTCCGTAAATTCGATCTGCCCCTAACAATTTGAGTCTGATTCCTGTCGTGACTTCGAGTCATGTTCTCCACATGTAAGCCTAACTCTATGCGTCTTTGCCGGAATCAAACCGACGCACCTCTTCATCCAAGATGCCATCTCGCACGTCGTTGAACTTCAGTTTGGCATTCCCCACGAAATTGCTAACCACAACTCTCATGGGCTCCCAGCTATCCGCTAAGGATGCGAGCAAGATTAGAGCTCGCACTTCTTCATCAAACTCGATTTCAATCGAGGACAAATGATTGACAATCGTGATGAACTCGTTCACGTGCGCCGCTACTCCAGCACCCTCATCCATCTTCAGATGGAACAACTTCTTCATTAAGAAGCCCTTGTTGTTCGCCGACGGCCTTCGTACATGTCGGACAAGAATTTCATCAAGCCCGAGGTTGTCTTCTCCTTCGCCACGTTGTGAGCGAAGTTCTTCGACAGCGTCAGTCGGATAACTCCCATCGTTAATTTTTGCATGTGTTTTACAATTTTCGCATGTGTTTTACAATTTTTTCCCATTATCAGTTACAAACTAAATTTCGTATTGTTTATTCTTATCTTTGTTCTTAATTAACCTCTGTTTTGATTCATTTTGCGTGTAAAACATTGTTATCGATCGACATTTAACCCTCACTCTCTGTCATCCGCCACCTTCAATTCGACTGCCGTTATATTTTTATGTTTTTTTTAGATAATTTGATCATATATTTTGATTTTGAGTTTTTTTCTTTTAGAGTTTGATCTTCTGTGTTTATCATATTTATATTATAAAATAATTGATTAATGTAAATCTGGATTTCTCTGGTTACTGCAAAATCTGGTAATTTGCGAATTTTTTTATCGTTGTCCTGTAAATTGTATGTAAATATGAGACACATTAACGTGTAAAACGATTTTCAATGTCCAAAATTTAATCTTAATTATGGAAATATAAGAGTTTTGAAAATATAAAAATGGAGATGAAATTAAGATATAATTTGAGAGAGAGAGATAGAACCAATAATTAAATTTCTAGAATATTGATAATAAATAAAGCAATAATTTTATTTCCCAAATTATATAATCTTACATTATAAGAGTTAAATCTTTGACTTAAAAGTCGGTGGAATTGAATTAATATTCAACATCTCACCAACAATGAATCGAATGTTGAAGGCTTTACTCCATATGTTGGGTTAAACCAAGTCATGATCGGGACTGGTAATCACTTTGTTATCACTATTGTCAGTAATGTAATCTTAAAGAACACTATGGAAACTAAATTTAAGTGAAAGTGTTTTTAGTAACGGATTTAGCTCACGATCTGATATGTGTTCATAATTATTTTGCTGATAACGCTGTCGTTATTGAGTTTCATGAGAAGTACTTTACTCTAAAAGACAAGGATTCGAGACATGTTCTTCTTCAAGGAGAAACTAGTAATGGTCTTTACATATTCCCAATGTCATTATCAAATCTCGTTTTCAATTCTAGAAACCTTGTTTTTATTTCGTCATCGACGCAGGCTATCTTCTATGCTCATAATTAACAAAGTCCTTCACACCAAATTTGACTAATCTAAGTTATTAAAAGATTTCTTAATAATTAAATTCTCATGCCTTAGTCAAAATTAATGTGAAATTGTAAAAAAATAAACTAAAGTCTAATATAGTACATACTTAAATTAGTGGCTTCTAAAACGAAATTACTACACATTTACTGTAAAATGAAACTAATGCAAATTAGACAAATTCCCTCTTATTTTTAAAAATGCGGATATTCTTTCTAAAAGAAGGAAAAAGCGGATATGTAATATGTAATAGATATGGTGGCCTGATATTTTCATTATATCTTAAAAAATTACTATTTATAGCAACTGTGATGAGTCGACAAAGAAAATGAGAGGAGGATAAATTGGTCAAGTGAAGTAGTTCCGCTTTAGTGGTAAAGACTAAAGTAATAATATAAAATGAAGAGAAAGAAAGGAATAGATTACCGACAGAGAGTGAAGCATATAACGAGTCCCAATTCACTGATTCCCCAATCTCTCTCTCTCTCTCTCTCTCTCTCTCTCGTTCTCTTTCTTTTTTATCTCACCATCAAAATAAAATCAAAATCAATATCGACTAGCTTCCATGGCAGCGAGGTCAAACTCTGCGGCGGCGCCGTTCCTGAGCAAGACGTATGACATGGTGGAAGATCCCTCGGTCAACTCGATCGTCTCTTGGAGCGATTCCAACAACAGCTTCGTTGTGTGGGACGCTCCTCTATTCGCCAGAGATCTCTTGCCTAGGTTCTTCAAGCACAACAACTTTTCCAGCTTCGTCAGGCAATTGAACACTTACGTATGATTAATATCGAATCGAATCTCTGTATCTCTCTTTCTCTCTATGTTTCTGTACGTGCTTGTTTTTAGGGTTTTGATTTCTTGCTAAAAAAATACAATCAGAAGCGTTGTGCTGACTTATTATTTGATTACTGCACGGTCTGATTGAAATTAATTTTAGGAATTCACTTGCTGTCTGTATTTTTTATTATAATTATTAGGTCATTATTGGCTTCAAAAAAGTTCATTTGTGTCACTCGCTTTAAGTTGTTCTTCACTTTCCTAGGACAGTCATTTCCTGCCATAATAAAGTATACTAAGAAGCCTTGGTGTTTCCCATTCTATTCCTGTATGGGTTGTTTGTAAATGAATTATTTTGCTCTCGTTCTCTTAGAATTGATTTTATTAGGTAATTTTTTACTCCAAAAAGCTCATGCCTGCTATCTTGTAGCTTTATTGCAAATTGAAGTTTTTTGGTTAAAAAAGCTCATGTATGTCACTCACTTGAGCTGTTCTGTCAGCTAATTCTTTGTGATTCGGTTAATGGGTTGGAAATGAATAGGGATTTTTGCAGATTATGGAGATATTATTTGTTTGTAGCATAGAAGGATGGTGAGTAATTTGATTTATAATTTTGGTATGATGAAGATTGTCTCGACTGTTACAGATGAAATGACGGGCTTTCGGGTAATGGTTAATACTTAGTTCTGTCGTTAATTAAAATCTACAAAGACGCATTGTTATGTTGAATGGTGGGGCGTTCACACCACGGTTGGTCTTGAGTTAAAGGTTTGTTTCTTTATCCCCCTAATTTCTCAGATTCTTTAGAATTTTAGTGATTGAGTCGACCGCCAAACCTTTGAGCATCTGAATCAACAGGGTTAAATTGCATGAACAAACCATTTTAGTTCTTACAGAAATGTCGCAGGGCAACCCATTTGTTTCCAGGTATGCCTACTTTATCCCTAAGACTGGACACATTGTTAGGTTGAAGTTTTTGCTCTCAGGTTCCTTTTCGACCTTATATTTTCGAATTATGCGTAGTCGAGTATTATCGGCATCGATAAAAGATTGTTGAGATATTATATGGGTTTTTTATATAGTTTTTTTAGTAATAGAGTTTAACATCTTTTCCACATTCTAGTACTCTACTCATGATTACCACTTCAATGGTAGATTCGTTGTTGATTATAGAAGAGAAGTGATAGAACTGAATGGCTTAAACCTGGCCGGAAAAGTCTTGTAAAATTATATGGACGTTATGAAAACCAACAGGGAAGGTACTAAGTAGGAGGTTCGTGGTATAACGAGGCTAATTCTTTTGTATCAAATGAAGAAGGTTAGTATTAACGAGCGAGAGGTGAGAGGTTTCATGACTGTATATACTTGCACGTAATTCCTTGTACAGAATCAATGGTCAAATTTGGACTGATAATATGACCTCAGAAGCTGTGTTTTTGTGATTTATTACTGTCATTGACTACTGGTAATATCATATATTTTCTCTTTTTAAGAATATCTTGCTTTTGCGCGCTCTTCCAGTCATTTTCAAGACTCGCATTTTTCTTTCTACTTTTCCAATCAAAATATCGTGGGTGACTTTGAACTTTTTCTTATCGAGTAAGTTCTCTCAACTGGATCTTTGACTTTATAGCTGTACTTATTGGTAATTATAATCATTCAGTTTTCTGGATACTTGTTCTTTTCCTAATTGCTCTATTCATGGCAATGTTTTTTTCCTACAAGAGTTGCCTCTGCCCACTGCTCGTACTACTGCTTACTGTTATTCGTAATCAATTTCAGGGTTTTAGAAAGATTGATCCAGATCGATGGGAATTTGCGAATGAGGGTTTCATAAGAGGCCAAAAACACCTTCTCAAGACGATTAACAGGCGGAAAACTTCCCACCCTCACAGTAACCAACAACAAGCACAAGGTCCGAATCCTCAGTCCGGGGTGTATGTGGAAGTGGGACAATTCGGCCTCGAGGAGGAGGTTGATAGGCTCAAACGGGACAAGAACGCTCTCATGCAAGAACTTATTCGGTTAAGGCAACAACAACAGTCTACGGATAACCAACTTCTAGGCGTTGGGCGAAGATTGCAATCCATGGAGCAGCGCCAACAGAAAATGATGACGTTCCTCGCCAAGGCTGTGAATTCCCCGGGCTTCTTGACACATTTCGTGCAGCAACAACAAAACGAAAGTGATCCACAAATCACCGGGGGCCAGAAGAGAAGGAGGCTTCAGAGACGAGAAGAGAAGAGCTCGCGTAACAGCCATAATAAGGTCAACTCTCCAGAGGGTCGGATGGTCAAGTTTCAGCCTTCGACGAGTGGCACGGAGAATTTTGCAGTCCAGGATTTTTGTAAAATGAACAATGCGTCGCAGAGCCACGACCAACGTGAAGCATTACGGGCGGACAAGGTTCGGTCTTCGAATCCGGTTGACAGTGGGCGTTTCTCCGAAATGATTCCTGAGGCTCCACAGATTCCAGTTAAAACCTTTTCACATGCGGAGTATGGATTTCCAAGCGTTTCTCCTCAAGTGGCAGCCAGTAACGTAAACCCAGCTCAATCTGCTGCAGCCAATATTCACGGATGTTTGGGGGAAAATGTTATCCCCGGCTTCATTCTGCCGCCGAATTCTCAGTCACTGCGAAGCGAAACGCTTCAAGATGTATACCGTGGCGACTCGGGGATTAGCAGTGGGGAATGCATGAACATCGCAGCTGCATTGGACCGATCGATGGATTTAGAGGCTGGCGCCTTTTTCCCGAACCCTCACGGTCAAGGAAACATCTTATCGGAGGAAACCTCGAAGCTCCCGGGAATCAACGAGTCGTTCTGGGAACAGTTCTTCACAGGTGGTGAGTCGGAAGAAACCGACTCGGGATCTGGGGATGGTGGATTCGTGGACGATCAGAGTTTGCTGATGGAGAGCAACGATAGCGCGTGGGACCATGCTCTTCACATGGATTTTCTCACCGATGGGATGGTCAACCTGTCATCACAATGTGGAAGGGTCTGAATGAATGAACATGCACGAAAACCCAGCTGTAGATACTCTCTCCCGCCACATCTATAGGTAAAAATAACCACATATTAACTAAGTCTGAAATGAAACTTTTTTCAAGTTATTAATGGTGTTTGAGTTCTTAATTTGAATGTGCATTTCCTTTTGCAGAGAGTGGTTGACGTTGGAAAGAAAGCAATGACCATTTCAAAGAATAAATGGCGGTTTTGATCATCACATCAGTCGGTTTAGTCTATCTGTATTATAATATGCTGTCTGTTTATTATCTCTTGTTTCTGGGACAAACATGTTATGCTTACCCTTTTGAATCTCATAGTCACTCAACTTGTAAGAGTATCCAAGTTATATCAGGATTTTCTTTTTCCCCATGAAGTTATATCAGGATTTTCTTTTGGCAACTAGTTCAATTTTATCTTTATTTTTGCTGGATAAGAGCTATTGACCAGATAAGGGACCTGCTATGGGCCACAAGAGCTAGACACTGACGAGATATTTATTTAAGCTTGAACTTTTCATGTCATGTATGGTCTCTATAATCAATGACGTAGACAGGCCTGTTTTAACTCAAATTTTTAACGTTTTTGATGTCTGAGAGATTTCACATACCGGCTACGTTAATTATCTAATGGGAGGACGGACCGTATGTTTAAAGCTAATTTAGTTTTGAGAATTTTCACCAAATATGTATCTCCACTCGTATTCACACACATACTATATTCTGTGACAGTATAGTTAATATTTTTGGTAGAGTAAGTGACATGTACAGTTTCTATTTGACAAAAAATTGTAACCGTTAGTCACTTTATTCCAAGTGAACTTGAGAGAGTCTCAAGTTTAATGAGAGCTTAAATTGCAGATACATTACAGAAGTTAAAGGCATGAATCTTTTACAGGAAAATTCAAACAATAGTTCTGTATTTATCTTTGTTAGAGAAGGTGAATTGATTTTCACTCGCACAAATGTCTTCATGCTTTATCACCGAACATGATATAATTTCATGTGTCCTTTACAGCAATATGTTTATGTATGTTTGTAAGTTTAATTAATTTTGTTAATATTAATAAATTGTTTAACATCATAATTTTTTTTTTGAAAACTAAAACCTCTCAACCCCTAAACAGGTGCAAATAGAGGAAATAGTACTCCGTGACATTAATAACATCGGAAATCAAATTGTCCCGCTAAGGTAACAGGATTTCTCCAACGACACACATGTTCAAAAATTTCGAAGAAAAAGCTCATTTGGATAAGCAATGAGCAGTTACATTTAAATCCCTTTTAACCCGAAAAAATGAACGATCGGAGAAATCTTATTTTAGAAATTTGACCTGCTCATTAATAGACTTAATACAATGTAACTAGTCATAGAATGCCATGTGACAATTCTGTTATAACTGAATACTCTACTCTTGTATTAATACTAAGCTTTGAGCTCGTTTCCAGTTAATGAGAAATTATTATGTTCTCTCATTCAGTCTTTATCATTCTCTCTTCTCCTCTTCATTCTATCATGGTATCAGAGCCGCATCTCCAGTCCGGGCAAGGGTTATCAATACTATGACTTAGCAGGAGGGATTGGCAAATAACTTTTGAATACTCCTAGAATTTCCCCAACTTGATTGCAGTGTCAATGCCTTTCAGTTATATTTCCAAAGTTCAAGAGGCTTCGATTTGGCTGCACCAGAGCCAATTCAGGGCTCTAGCTTCAGACCTGGCCACCATCAAGTTGGCTGCATTTGAACGAAGAACACTAAGTCAGTCCCGACGATCGTCCAAAATTTGTATTAACATCATAATCGAACATCCTTATCATATATATATATATATATATATATATATATATACTGCATTTAACATAAGACATATATAATTTGATTCTGAATCACCCAATATCTATTGCATTTTCCTTTTTTATTAGTATTATTTATTAAGTCTTACCAAAGTTATTACAAAGGACTGAAATATCGATATTCATACTCGGATCGAAGCTTTTATTTTACTGATACATCGACTATCTAATTAATCTATTGATATCTTATTATGATATATAAAATTGTCTATCGATAATTCTCAATGGTACTAGTTGATATATTGTTTATCGACATGACTAATATAATATAAAAAGACAAAAAAATTGATTGTATAGCAACTTCAAACGTTGATAATTTGGATATATCTAACATTTCGTAAATAGGTCGTAAATAGTCATTGGTATTTATTTACATATGTTTAAAGTTTAATTTTGGTCCAATTTATCTTTAATATTTTGATTTAAATTTTAATTCGTATTTAAAATTTGGTTTCGAATTTGTCTTCCAGATTTTGAATTTCAAACGCAGGTTATGTAATTTGAACGAGTTATTAATTAGTTAGATTATTTAGTTGCCTAATTAATTATGATCATATATAATAGAAACTATTTATTTACACATAATTATACCTTATTTTTAGTATTCATTTACATATTTTTATTCTCTCTCATTATTTTTTGCTGTGGTAACATATATAAACAAAAATTATCGAGAACACTAAAAATGATAAAAAAAAGCCCAATTTTTCTAGCGATGGATTTGTTTAATGATGAAAGTTGTTAACTACACGAATCAAGTATGTATGGTTATTTAGATATGTTTGCACTCAAGTACAATTTATGTTGTATTTATGGTGTGTTAATATTGTATGGTTACGATTCGTATGTTGTTGTTTATTTACCCGGTTTCATCTATTTTTTTTACAGTAAACTTGTTGAGCGCCACTGTTCATAGCCCAGGATCTCGTATAATTTTTCGGGATGGATTTGTTTCATGATGAAATTTTTCAGGATGGATTTGTTTCATGATGAAATTTTTCATTCAATGAATCAGGTATGTGTTGTTATGTAAATGTGTTTACTCCATGTCACATTAACTGATTCTAATTATGTTTTTTTTTTATTTTTTTTTATCCTGCTGTTTACATATTTTTACAGTAAAATTGTTTAAGCGCCATTATTCATAGACCCGAGAAGTTGAAGTCCATGACGATGATAATAAATAGCTACCCTAAAGATTTGATGAATGACCATATGTCTGTAAACATATAGTAAATAGCCACCTTATATATGTGATAGCTATTTACAAGACATGTATGTATTGGATTGCCGTTATTAATTGTTGAAATTTAAGTTCCATATTTAACTTTTAATTTTTGTTAATACAAAATTTGATTTTGAAAATTAAACATGAACGCATTTGGTCTTGAGATTTAAAAAAAAATCATTAGTTGCTCATATGGTTTGATCTTATATTTTTGGAAACTTTCTATTTACTGCTTATCTTTATCAATTTTTGGCATATATACGAATTGTAAATAATATTCGATATACAAAGAATCAACGTCATATAAAACATGTTCACCATGTTTATTAAAACTAGATCTTCAACGATACAAAATAGTTACCAAAATTAGTTTTACAATAATTTTCAAGAAGACATCAATATGGTTTTGTTATAAACTTTTTCGTGTTCGATTTCAGTTTTTTCCTTTTTTAAAACGTAATGAACGAAACCGTTATAACATTGGTGTATTGCATTCTCGATTTACGCGTGTAATTTATTGTTTTATTTTATTATTTGTTATTTGATGGAATAAAACGGGCTGAATTTTTTTTTGAAGTAATTTGTCTCAAAATTATTGTAAACGAATTCTATTGGATATTTACAACTTATTTACTAAATATTGGTTAAATTCAAAATAACCCTAGCCTAGACGGGTATATACAGAAATAATTACAAAGTTGTCTAAAATGTATACATAGATTTATTTTAGAAAAGTAATGGAAATTCATCATTCATATGCAGAGTATTTTTAGTTATTTTATGTATATAGCATAAAAATACTGTAAGAAAACTTGAATGTAAGTGTGCATGTATCAATAATTTTAAACATAGCTCATTACAATAAAACTATTATTTATTTTAATTTAAAGTTAGAAGAAAAAGAATACTTATAATATACCAATATTAGATTGATTATAAATAGTTCTTTATCGAGTTTTATGATATATTGATAGTATAACAAATCAGATCTTTGTTATATGTATAAAAATACACGTAAAATTGGTCTACCGGGACATAAGTTAACCGAGATCTCCGTCTCGAGTTACGGGAGTCGGGACTCCCGGTTAAACAGTTTTAGTGGGATCGGCAGTCTCGTTAAAAAAACTTAAAAAAATCAAGATTTTCGTTTAGTCCTGTTAAAAATAATAAAAAAAGAAATTTTTAACAAAAATCATGGCCCTTGGTGGAAGATTCCAACAGCCCAAAGAATATGACGACGGTAACTTCACTTTTTTTCTAAAAAGATTTATGCTTAATAATTTCTAAAATCTATAAAAACTCTCAAAATCCTTCATTTTATTCACATCTTTCTCAATCTTTCTCACTCTCTCACTCTCGTTCTCTCTTTTATCTCGATCTCATACTCTTCAACTTTTATGGCTTCTATGTCCCAAAAACCGAATGGGTCGAAGGGAAAGAGGCTCCCAAGATCCACCAATGCACCGATTTGAACAAAATTGGTGGTACTTATCTCAAAATTCATACCCCAATCAATATACGTTCAATCCAAATTATGTTGTTCCTACTTTTACAAATGCTCTCTACTCCGAAATTCCAAACACTCAAGACGCATACTACCCGCAAATGAATTTTGAGCAACTCTATCAAGCTCCAAATTCTGCCAACCGATGCCGATATCGCTTTTGAAGCATTTCAAAAATATGAACTACATATTTAAGATTCCCAAAAATCAAATGTCAAATGAAGAAGAGGTGCTACCGCCACCTCGACAACAAAGTTAAAGTTGAAGTTCACCTTTAGTTACCGTTCCTCGATTTCGAAAACGTTAATAATGAGAAGAGACACAACAACGATGACACAACAATAATCACCACCCGAGCAACCCCTTAAACCATAAGAACGAGCACCCCAGCCCCCACAATAAACATCACATAAGAGGTCTAGTTCCATTGTGTGGGCGTGGTTTGAAGAAGTGGTTTTGGAAGGCAAAAAATCTTAAAAATGTCACGCTTGTGGAAAACTCTTCAACGACAGAGTCGGGACGTTACTCTTGTGAAGTCATCACAAACACTGCAGGGAAGACGAATGTGGAGCCTTTTCAAGTGTTGTAAGTCAAATCGCTCTTCTATTAAGACATCAATTAGTAGAGTACTTTGTTTCAACTGATCAATAATTTCAATGTATAGAATCTCGAGGATTTGTTAGAATTTTAACTTATATAATTCTAAAAGTTCAAATAATGTCTAAAAAAACTTTGAGGGTCGATATATTAAAATGATTTTTACAAGAAAAGGAACAACTAAAAGCCACAAATCAACCGATAGATATAGTATAGTCTTAACCGCGGATATATGAACGGATCAAGAGAAGTAGATTACATGAGTGTCGTAGTTCATTACATAAACAGACGTATTATAAAAGAGGATAGAAGGTTCACATATTTGTCAAAACATTTTAAAAATCATAGTTAGTGTTATAACCGAGTGGGATTTAAGCCGTAGGATTATATCCATAACCTTAGATAATGCCACAAGTAACAATGCCATGATTAGAGACTTAAAGAACAACTTTAATGCGACGATAGCCTTTTTCACCAACGATGCACAACTCATATCATAAACCTAATAGTTCAAGCCGGAGCTACTAGTTATGACCATTCCATAAACAAATATAGGACTTTATTAGTTGGATTAATAGTTTAACCAGTAGAGTAGACGATCTTAAAATAAGAATCGAACACAAGAAAAATTCTTTATATCTATACTCTACATATATGTGTGGATAAGCACCTCGACGCTCGACATGCTTGCTTCTTTTCAAGCATTCTTTATTTATTGTGCAACAGAAAATTATTTTTATTTTAAAACAATAATGCTTAGTCATACATAAAACACGTGTCTCATTATCAGAGAAATTGTTACACCGCCACTACACCCTTTAATTTTTAAATTGTTTTTTTATACAGATCGCAAAAACTCAGCTCTCACGATATCCCTAACGTCACGGTCATTGTTGTTGAACAAAAATACTTCGCAGACCATACCTCACCGGCTTCAAACCCAAATTTCGCTACCATCTACAAAAACACTTGTCGGAAGGAAAGAAATACGACCTCTCAAAAACTATTCCGATAGCCCTAAATTTTTTTCTTTGACCCAAAATCTCTCACGCCGCCAATTATTACCTCACACCGCTGATACGTAGCTCACCGCGAAGTCACAAACAAAAGAGGTAGTTTCAAATTTCAGAATTATATACTTAGGGTTGTGATTTTCGAATTTATTACTGCATTTGATCTTTAAAATTGGTTTGTGATGATTATGATTTGAATTTGTGCATTGAATTGGATTTTCTTGGATTTGAGATGAATTTGACAAAAAATAGATTAAATAGGTTTAAGAAATTCAAAAATTTGGGGTTTCCAGTTCGTACCATAATTTTGGAAATATTAATGTGTGTGGACTTGTATACGTGCTGATTACTGTTGCAGTAGTGTTGTACTAATATTTGCTGAGAAATTTTGTTGGTTTCGTACAAACAAAACTATGCAGGTCTGATAAATGGCCGTGGACAGTTCAATTTGTGTTAAATTTATTTTTGAAATTATTTTTTCTGGATAGTAGATGTTTTGGGATTTCTAAAATGTATAAGAACGTGAAATTTCGTGAAACAACGAAGGAGATGTGAATTTTTGAAGTTGTGATTCGAAACTGTGAAATCTGAAACCGAATCCGCGAATTTTGTTGTTATGGGATGTTTTTGAAATAGTTCCCTTGATTAGAATTTAACTTATAATATATGGTTAGAAAGCTAAGGATTCTGGTTTTATTATGAAATTGGAATGGTTTGATTTGAGTTCATAAAAGTTGAGTTATGATGCATTTTCTGATCGTTGTTCGAATCAGTCCGACCTTAGGAATCAAAATGCAGATTTTATGACAAGTGTTATTGTTTTTGACTTCTGGTTTATGATTGAGGAACTGAGAATTTTTCACATATCTGTTTGTTGAAGAACAAATTATTAAACTGAATTAGGAAAAATTGTTACTGGATATTTGATTTAGTTGTTTCTTCATGATTTTATTGTTTGTTGGTATCTTTAAATTTTCAAATTAAACTTTATTATTGTTTTACTGTAGAGTACTATGTTCCTATATGTAATATATGTGCCATTTGAGTTCATACGGTTTTTAATTTATCATTAAGCCCACCATTTCTGTTATATATGTCTTGTAGGTCATCACCATTGATTGGAGCTTTTGTTTAACAAAAGTCATCATGTATAAGTGTAAATGTGTAAAAAAAAACTTGTGTGTAAGACTCATATAATACGCTATTATCGGGTTTGGTTACGTTGTGATGGAACCAGAAAAGATCTCTGCCAAAAATGACGAAGATGGGCTTGAATCAAATACCAATTCAGTAAGCATCTTTAGTAGCCATAAAACAAGTACCCCATCTGATAAAAGAGCTAATAGACAACATCAATATCGACAACAAAGAGAGAATCTACTTGAACATGACAAGGAGATGCAAATAGCACGAAAACAAAAGTACTCATCCACAAAATGATCTCATTTACACACGTTTGAAATATGTATTATTCTATCATTAATATCTTTCTAAATTGAAGAGGTTGTTTAATTAAATATTTACGTTCACTCTACTTTTCATTTGTACAAGTGAGTTAAAAAATTCTTAGAGCCAACAGAGAAGAGTACCCTCCTTCGCAGGAAGTAAAGTGATAGCTCAAAAACCTTCTTTTCTGAATTCAACCACAACATGTGGCTACTATAAAGAAAATAAGTTTTCACATGGAAGTAAAACATTTTGCTGCTTTGATGGAACAATATCTTTAATTTCAAATGAAATTCTTTAGGCATTATCCAATTTATTTACTACCGTATCTTATGAATCTCTGGAATTTCAGAAGTATATAAGAACATACAACAACTTTAGTTTTACTTGATTTGAAGCTAAATTCGATAACGATTTGTGCAAAAAAATAAATAAAGGAGTATACGTTTTTCGTCTACCAATATTTATATATAGTATTGTAATACTTCAGGGCGTGGCTTAATTGCTTTTGGCATTGTAATAGGAAGTAGAATATAAAAAAATGAACAGAAAGATGAATATCAGACCACTAAGAATCGCGATAATCCTCTGACTAACCTTTTATGCAAAGTTCACTATTGATCTTCTACGATAATTCTTGTTATTTATTAGCCAAGAAACTTCTAACTATTCTATGTTTAACCCCCGTTATTATTCAACTATAATTAGAATCTCCAAGGATCTTGGTTCAGTGTCAATGAAGTAGGGAAGTGCTGGACGATATATATCAAAACATTAAATAAAACCAATTATTTTGGGTTAACCTGTGAAAATGGTAGAACAATATCTCGAACAAATTGATCGGTATACTGAGTAGATAAATCAGAAAATATGAACAAGACTTTGTCTTAACGTGTTTAATACAAGAGAGCAAAATGATTTGAGGGTTACAACGAAATGGATGAATAATAACTAGTAGTTCTCTGTGTAAAAATTGGTCCCTGTCCTAGTGTCTTCGTCTTCCTTTTATAGTCTATGTCTTCAACCGTCAAGAGGTTATCCTGAGTTGTGGGCGGTTATTTGTGTGGGTCGTGGGGTGATCAGTCCTACGTCCGTGCTGATTGGGATGTATCTTGTCAGCATTTTTGATGCTTGGTCGCTTAGGCGATCCATGCGCTTTTAGTTACATGTGTTATTCTATTTTGACTAGTTTTTGACCTATCATCTTATCTCCTCTTCGGAGTGTTTGATGTATAAGGTCGGTTCTTGACTTATGAACGTGATGTTCCTTAATTTAGTTGGCTGTGACTTCGTTTTCTTTGGGCCTTTTATTCCTAAGACAGTTATATTCCTCGGTATCCCGAGTAACATCACAGTGGTTGCTAAATTCTCAGGTAACAACCCCTCCCTAGTTTCTTAGTTTTTTTTAGAAAAAATGGTAAGGAACTCTTGTGAGCGATTGTCTTTAATGCGCTCTTCTTCACTTTTACTTTTCTCGTACTCGGTATATCCCGAGTGCCGTGATGCTTTCCGGAACGTCGTCGTTTGGTTCAGTTCAAAATTTATTTTCTAGGGGCGACCCTTCGTCTTCGGCCGTTGGATGTACGAAACTTCTTCAACATGCTGAATCTCGCCCGTTCGAGGAGCCTATATAAGGGCTTAGACGCTATTTGTTTTGGACTTTTCTTCATTTCGTTCATTCGCTCGACAACTTCCTCGGTATCATCACTCAGGTTTCTTCAAGGTATTCCGGCGTCGTCCCCTCTTGTTTCTTTTGGTAAGTTCTTCGCCCTTATTTATTTTGGTATTGTTTGTAGGTTAATATGGTTCGAGAAACTTTTAGTTGGTGTAGAGTGGGTGATGATGGTGATGCTTTTCATCTTCTCGACCGGTATCTTGATCCTCGGGTCACGTCTTACTCGGAATCAGATTCCAATGACGACTTCGAATTGTTTGAATTCGAACATCTTTGTCGCCAAAAGTATTGGCGTTTAGTTCCCGAAGTAGGGTGGGTTCGGTCAGTATTGGCATCACCGATAACTAGGGTTTCTCCTGTTTCGATGAGGTTTCTTACAGAAGCTGTAACAACTTCTTATTCTCTCAGGATTGCGATGCCTTTCGATCGCCGCCGAGTCCAATGGTCGTCTTTTCGGCGTAGATCTCCCTGCTGATTCTTCAAAGGAGATTTATTTTTAAAGGAGAGAAGGGGATTTCTCGGCCAAACAATGGACGTCTCTGATGACTGCAAAGAACTTGGATTCTTTGTACGAGAAGTTTGTTTTCGACGATCGCATCCGCTTCTCTCTTCCTTCAGCCGATGACCATGCTTGTACGCCTCCCGAGGGCAAAGTGGAGATGAATGACATGATTCTTTGAGTCGTCGGTGGGTTTCCCTTTCATCCCACCGTCTTCCGTTTTTTTTATCTGAACTCCGGTGCTCTCCGACACAACTGGTCCCGAACATTTATCGTGTATACTAACATTTGGTTTCACAGTTGCGATGCTGAGAAAAACTCCTTCTTCCACGGAGCTCGAGAATTTGGCGGGCCCCCCGCTTATTGGGAAAAAGGTTGCCACGACGGCTCCTTCTAAGAAGAAATCACCAACAAAGCATGTTTCTGCTAAGGGAAAGCAATCCGTCGTGGAGGCGTCGGGCGACTATCTAACAGTCGCCAAGAAGTTGATGTACGCGCACGTCCAACCTTCTGATTTGGAGCGCGTGACGGAGAGAGACTCTCTCGGTCTGACTTACATGGTGGCTGACCTCACCTATGTGGTAAGTGTGTCGGTATCCTTCTTGCTTTTGTATATTCTATTTTTTACTTATATCTGTATGTATGTATATATATATATATTTATATTTTGGCAGACTCTGGTCAGTATGGCTTGCTTGGCGGAGGTCCTCGGTCCCGAGATTTCTGCGTTGAAGAGGCAGGTCGATCGTCTTACTCGGGAGGCCGACAAGGTCAAGTTGGAAGTTCTTCGAGTCCAAGTCAACCTCGAGGCCAAGTGTTTGATGGACGCCAAAGCTGCTCGGTCTCGGGCGGTCGAAGAGTTTAAAGCGTCGGAGGCCTATGAACGCGAGCGTGACCTTTTGTACAACCATGCTATCCGCGAGGTTGTGACGCTCCTCGGGCCGAAGAACCCCGACCTTATTCTTGACGACCTAGAGCTGGACTCTGATTCCACAGACGACGCTCCTGAGGAAGGAGGCGGATCGTAGATTTATTTTTTCTTTTGGGATATCTGTAACGGTAAGATCGGTACTCCGATCTTTTTTAAGACACTATTTTATCTTAACTTTTGTATTTTTGGCTACTTCTTTCGCTCTCGGATTATTATTACATTTATTAAGTATTGTTATGTTATTATATTATTATGCTCAATATCCTAAGAACTTGCAACAGAGTAGTTGTGACTAAGTTTATAATAGTAAGATAATATAAAGAAAGACTTAATTGTGAAGTTAAGTACCGAAAAATTGCAATAAAGCCACCTGAGAAAATACAATGCTAAAATGCGACCAAGCCGCTTTTTGAATTACTGAGAAAATACAATGCGAAAATGCGACCAAGCCGCTTTTTGAATTTAAATTACATATGGCCAGGCCATTTTTTGGACTAAGAAACTAAACGTAAAATCGTTTGAGGTGCTTGGCATTCTAAGGATTCTTATCTATTTCCCCTTTCAGATTTCAGATTATGTACGCCCCATATTTCCGAAGTTTTCTTTGACAATGTAGTGTCCTTCCCAATTTGCTTCCAATACTCCCTCTCGGGGTACTTTGTTGTGGAGGAAAATTTTCCTAAGAAATTTATCACCAACAGTGAAACTTCTCGGGCGGACTTTTCTGTTGAAATACTGAGCAACCCTTTGTTGGTTAGCCAATTTTTTAATGTGTGCGTTATATCGTCTTTATTCTAATAGATCGAGATTTAGCATTAGGTTTTTATTGTTTACCTCGGTTGTATACGTTTCTCTTCAAATGATGGGAATTGTGACGTCCGTAGGAATGAGAGTGTCTGTTTCGTACACCAATGAGAAAGGCGTTTCATCAGTTGCGGATTGGCTGGTGGTCCGATAGGACCATAACACCTTGGGCAGCATTTTTACCCAGTCTCCTTTGTGGTTGTCCGACTTTGTCTTTAGGCCCTTCTTGATGGTCTTGTTGACTACCTCCACTAATCCGTTGGATTGTGGCCTTACTGGAGTGGAAAAAACTTTGTTAATACCATATTTTTCACAAAATTGTTTGAAAAAGTCACAATCAAATTGGGTTTCGTGATCTGAGATGATCTTGATCGGTATCCCGAATCTGGTTATTATATTTTCCCAAACAATTTTTTCTATTGCGAAAGCCGTTATTTTATTTAGAGGTTTGCTTCTACCCATCTAGAGAAGTAATCTATGGCAACTACAACTTACAAGCATCCTTCTTTTCCTCTCGGGAATGCTCCGATGAGGTTTATTCCCCATTCGGAGAAAGGTACCGAGCAATTTAGAAAGATTAGCTGTGTCGGGGGGAGTCCGGGTATATTCAAATATTTTTGGCATTTTACACATTTTCTCACCAAATCTCAAGAATCCCCCTAGAGTGGGGGCCAGAATATACCTTGTCTTAGGTTTTAAGGCCAATGCCTCCGACACTATGTGGCTTCCACATATTCCTTCGTGTATCTTTTGAAAAGCATACTCGACCTCTTGTTCTTTTAAGCATCCGAGGAGTGGGCTACTGAAACTTCTTTTGTACAGTGTGTCCCATTCGAGGAGGTATCGAGAAGCTTTATATTTGAGAATCCTGACTTCATTTTTTTCTTCTGACATGGTTCCGTCCCTCAAATATTTTTTGAAAGGATCCTGCCATGACGGCATCGTCAAGACCTGCACAATATTTTCTTGGGCGTTGATGCTAGGTTGATCGATATGTATGATCGGGGCGTCTTCATATGTTGTTCCTTGAGTTGCCAACTTTGCCAGTGTGTCTGCTTCTTTTTTCATTTCTCTCAAAATTTGAACTAATTTGCATGACTACAACTTCTGGATCAGTTGTTTGGCTTATTTGGCATAGACCGACATCTTTTTTCTTTTTGCCTGAAATTCATTTTTTATTTGATTAATTATTAATTGAGAGTCCGATAATACACATAAGTTTTGGATTTCTAAATATTTTGCTATTATGAGTCCATGGATGATGGCTTCATACTCGGCTTTATTATTTGACGCATTGAAAGAGAATTTTAAAGCAAAGCTTACCTTGTGATTATCTGGTTATGTGAGTGTGATCCCTATTCCAGCTCCTCTTTCATTTGCGGTGCCGTCGACATGCATCTCCCATGTGGGAAATTCATAGCGCGAATTCTGCGATGAAATCTACCACACCCTGTCCCTTGACGGCTGTTCGGGGTACGAATTTGATTTCGTACTGAGCTAATTCTATCGCCCATTTCATCAGTCTTCCCCATGCGTCGGGCTTCTGTAGGATTTATCGTAGTGGAAAGTTTGTTAGTACTGATATCGGGTGCGCCAATAAATAATTTTTCAGCTTTCTTGTAGCCGTTATCACGGCGCAAGCCAGCTTTTCCATTTCGGTATATCTTCCTTCGGCATCATTAAGGCGCTTTAAGGTATAGTATACCGGTAGTTGTTGGTTGTTTTCTTCTTTGACTAACTCCGAGCTAACTACGTGCTCTGATACTGCCAGGTAAATTTGGAGGGGCTCTCTTGCTTCTACCTTTCGTAACATAGGGGGCCAGGCCAGATGCTCTTTAAGGGCCTCAAAATCCCGGTTTCACAGCTCGGTCCATTCGAATTCTTTCGATCCTCTGAGAGCATCGAAAAAGTGTATGCTCCTATCGGTGGATCGTGAAATGAACCTAATAAGGGCCGCAATGCATCCTGTGAGCTTTTGGACTTCTTCGACATTCCTTGGAGGGCTCATGTTGAGTAGCGTTGTGATTTTTCTTGGGTTTACTTCAATTTCTCTTTCCTGGACGATAAATCCTAGATATTTTTCTGTAGTAACACCAAAAGTACATTTCAAAGGGTTAAAATTCATTATGTACTTTATAAATATTTTGAATACAGTGTGCAGATCTTCGGTATGAGAGCTCATTTTTTTTGCTTTTAATAAGAAGATCATCAATATACGCTTCCATTATTACGCCGAGTAAGTCTGCAAACATTTTATTCACCAATCTTTGGTAAGTAGCTCCCGTGTTCTTTAGTTCGAAGGGCATTACTGTATAACAATACAAGCCCATGTCGGTTATGAAAGCGGTGTGGTCTTGGTCGAGATAATACATGGGTATTTGATTGTATCCCGAGTATACGTCCATGAAGCTTAACAGTTCGTGTCCTGTCGTAGCATCGACCAATTGATCGATCCTCGGCATAGGGAAATTGTCCTTCGGAAAATCCTTTTTAAGAATAGTAAAATCTACACAAGTACGCCATTTTCTGTTCGGTTTCTTTGTTGGAATAGGACTAGGGTTTAGAAAAATTTATCATTAATCATATTAATGGCGGAATATAAAAATTTCCATTACTAGTAAAACAATTTTTACTAATCTGGATAAAGTGCATATACATGTTATAAATTAAAAACATTATTTAATCTACTTGAATACTATTTAATCTATTTATAAAATTATCATTTTACCCTTCTAGTTGTTATTTCCTCAACTCCTTTTGGACTTGTGAATAAGTTAGAAACAATGTATTGACGAGGAGCTAACAAGTCACATTGTTTCATCCAAATAAAGTCGCTACTTAAATTTGGACACTGTGCAGTTTATTTATTCACAATCCAATTAATAAAGCATGAGGTGATATTTATTGCATCTCAACAATCTTGTACATGAATTCCATATCTATGAGAACTTCAAAAAGTTGGTTCATGACATCTTCATAACTTAATATCTCACCAGTTGACCTAGTCTAGATCACATGATGGATCTAGACAAGGCCTATTGGTGAGATATTAAGTTATAAAGATGTCGTGAACCAACTTTGTGAAGTTGTCATAGATATGGAATTCATGTACAAGATTGCTGAGATGCAATATATATCACCTCATGCTTTATTACTTGGATTGTGAATAAATGAATTGCGCAATGTCCAAATTTAAGTAGCGACTTTATTTGGATGAAACAATGTGACTTGTTAGCTCCTCGACAATACATTGTTTCTGACTTATTCACAAGTAACAAAGGAGTTGAGGAAATAACAACTAGAAGGGTAAAATGGTAATTTTGTAAATCCCGCCTAGTTGATGATATTCATGAAGGGTAAACATAGATAACATTCAATGGATCCACTCGATATAATTAAGTTGAATTTGAGTAGAAAAATAAATTCATTTGAACCGAGAGATTCTCAGTGTCGACTCTTTAGTTGAATCAGTCGACATTAAGCTAATACTCGGAAAAGGTTTGAGAACTTTTGAGTCTGAGTATAGAGGCTCAAGCTTTGTTCATTTGGATCCATAAGGTCACTATTACAGGTCATTAGAGTAGGATTGTTAAAGTAGAAGCTAAGTCAAAATAAGTTCAAGTGTTGAACTAAACTTTTTCTCGGAAAATGTCTAAAGGGTATTTTTGTCTACAAAGACATAAAATGATGTGAATGTCAAAATAAGATTTTGAATATTTTCATTTGATGAAAATATAAATTATTTTTTAAAGCCGAAAAGTCGTTTAAGGCATTATGAAATTAATTTCGTTATTTGTGCAATTATAATTCTACAATGGGTATTTTAAGAATTGTCTTAAAAGAAATAAGGAAGCATCTAGATGCTTCTCCCCTAGGTAGAGTTCGGCCAAGATAGTGCATCAAGAGGAGAGTTTTATTTCTTTTTTCTTACAAGGATAATTTCCGAAAAGAAAAAGGGAAATGAATTTCCTTGAGAATGAAACAAATGTGCTATGTGAGGAAACAAATTTCCTCACTAATGCAAGGTGTATGGCCGGCAAAACTAAGAGGGAAAGGGGAAGGGAAAATCAAATATTGTGTCATGAATACATTATTCATTCATGAATGAATAATTGACCTTTATAGATTTTTCCTTCTCCTATAAATAAAGCCTCACATAGAGATGTGAAGGTTAAACTTTTTCTTGCTCTCTCCCTCTTGTGGCCGACCCTCTCTCTCTCTCTCTAGAAAATACTGTTCTTATTTTGCACCTAGATCCATACTTGATCTAGAGAATTAGCTTATGATCCAAGAATTGTTCTTGGTTCATATTGTTTAATTGTGCGCACACACAAATCCTTCCAAAACCTCTATAGACTCTTGTAATAGAAATCTTAGGTTTCTCGAGTTCAAGATTAGGTGTGAAGGTGACGAGCGAGCCAAGGAAGAAGATCTACCTTTATCAAGACACTTCAAGATCAAGGTACAAAGAAAGGTTGGTATTCTAGTAAATTAAATATTGCTTTTAATATATAACATGTATATACTTTTTCTAGGTTAATAAAAACTTATTTTACTTGAAAAAGATATTTTTAAATTCCGCCATCTCCTTATGAACGATGGACTAGGTGTAAAGCTAGTTTATGCACATATCCAAAGGAAACCTAAGGTTTCACATTCTATAGTCCCGAGGATGACAAAACGTTTGTAAGCACTAATGCTCGTTTCCTTGAGGAGGACTATATAAAAAATACGAAACCTAGAAACAAAATTGTGCTTGAAGAAAAGTTGGGTGAGGAAGCTTCTACCTCATTTGTAAGAACTGTTCTTACCCCAACTGAAACGCAACCTTTCAATTCAGAACCTTGTCAAGTGGTACTTCGACGTAGTGGGAGGGTTTCTGAAAAACCTGACAGGTACATGTCCTATGGAGACACTCTCGTGGCCGTCGCTGACATGGATGACCTTGTTTCCTACAGCCAAGCGATGGCTGGTTTTGAATCAAACCTTTGGCTTGATTCCATGAAAGTTGAGATGCATTCGATGTATATCAACAAAGTCTGGAAACTTGTAGACCTACTTGAAGGGGTTAAACCTGTAGGGTGTAAGTGGATCTATAAGAAGAAAAAGGGTCCGGATGGGAACGTTGAGACGTTCAAAGTGCGACTAGTGGCTAAGGGTTACACCCAAAGAGAAGGTATCGATTATGAAGAAACCTTCTCGCCAGTCGCAATGCTTAAATCCATCCGTATACTTCTTTCCATAGCTGCTGCTCTCGATTATGAGATCTAGCAGATGGATGTCAAAACCACCTTTTTGAATGGCAATTTTGACGAGCGCATTTTCATGGCTCACCAGACGGTTTCGTGGAAAATGATCAAGAGGACAAAGTCTGTGAATTGCTTAAGACCATTTATGGATTAAAGAAAGCATCTAGATCATGGAATATCAGATTCGATGATACTGTTAAAAGCTTCGGTTTTGAACAGTCAATAGATGAACCTTGTGTCTATAAATTGATACACGAGGGTAAGGTTGTGCTTCTGGTATTATATGTCGATGATATACTAGTCATTGGGAATGATGTAGGTAAATTATCTGAGGCTAAAATCTGGTTAGCTATGCAGTTTGATATGAATGATATGGGGGAAGCTGCATACATTTTGGGGATTCAGATCTTCCGAGATCGAAAGAACCGGACCTTGTCGCTCTCCCAAGCATCTTATATAGATAAGGTGATGGATCACTTTGCCATGCATAACTCCAAGAGGGGTGAAAACCCCTTTAGACATGGAGTCTCACTCTCTAAGGACCAGTCTCCCAAGACTGCACAAGAGACTGAGGACATGAGAAAAGTTCCCTATGCTTCAGCCATAGGAAGTCTCATGTATGATATGCTGTGCACTAGACCGGATATATGTTTCGCAGTTGGCGTAGTTAGCCGTTTACAATAAAATCCTAGACCCGAGCACTGGGTTGCTGTTAAGCATGTTCTTAAGTATCTTAGGAATACTAGGAATTTGATGCTTACATATTCAGGTACTGACCTGACTATGACGGGGTATACTGATTCCAACTTTCAGGCGGATAAGGATTCCAGGAAATCCACTTCAGGATCTGTGTGTTGGAATTTAGTTAACAATTAACCTAATTAATTCTGAAACATATCTATATATGGTGGAAATTCATAACTCAATTTAACATATTAAAAACGTTTTCTAACATATTCATAACCATGTCATTAAATCTAAACTAGCATGTCAACAAATTTATGTACATATCAATAAATTCATTTAAGCATGCAAAAGAACAATATAAATAGATATAATCATTCTACAATACTATATCATTCAGATCCAATTCGTTTAAGAGACACTTACATAGGTTTTGGATCTTTGAGAGCAAGTCTCGGTGTACGTCCACGTGATCGGCCGATCCTCTACACCACGCGCGTCAAGGAGATCCTCAAATCCGTCGTGCCTTCGTTCCTCCAAAAGTAGCCGGCCATGGGGAGAGAAAAATCACTCAAACAACCACAAGTTGAGTCAATGATAATACTCAAGAGATTTTAGGAGACAAAGAGGGTGGACTCTTTCGTGGGAACAAGGGAACAAGGGGAAACTCAACGAAAAGGAAGGGATGCCGGGAAACAGTTTTCCTCTCTCTCTTTCTCTCTTAATTTCGGCCAAAACCTCTCAAGCACAAGGGGGAAGAGGTTTGGCTGAGTGTTGGTCGAAATTAGGCTAGGGTTACCAAAGAGAGAGCCTCCTTTTATATCAGAGAGAATGGGCTTAAGTTAGGTCAAAATCCAGTTAAGACCCATTAGTCAAACTTAAGCCCAAAACTCCTTTTAATGACATTAAACAATTTTTCCAGCACATAAAACACTTATTATGGCCGGCCATATTGTCCAAATTATCTCCCAAATTTATTTGATTTATTTCTACAATAATATTTAATTAATTTAGGACATCTCATTTATTTAATGACAAGTCATTAATTATTTTCATACTAATCAATGTAGTACGAAACGAGAAAATATTTATTTGAATCATCAAATTATATTATTATCAATATAATAACATAATATGATTCGTGAAATAAATGTAATAATAAATAACCAGTTATTTATTTAATTACTCATAAAATAATTTTCTTAGCGTAAATCACAATTTACGTTGAATGAGAAAATCAATCATTTCTTGTTCACCAAAATCTCGTCCGAGAGTCTATCATTGAGACCTTATGGACCCACATGAACGAAGCTTTAGAATAAAGCTCGGACACAAAAGTTCACAAACTTTTTCCGGCTTTTAATTCTTAATATTAGTCGATTCCACTAAAGGACCAATATTGAACATCTCTAAGTTCATATGCGTTTATATTTCCGTTTGATGTGACACAACTATTCTTCACACGGTCCACGGTGTATTTTACGATATTACCCTTTGTGTGCATCATTAACTCAGAGGAATGTAAAATTACCGTTTTACCCCTGAGTTATTATTTCACCAAGTCCTCTGTTATTTGTGAACGACAAAAACAAAAAACGATATGTCTTAACATGTCACATGTTTTATTTCAAAGAATTCTTTATTCGATGAATACCAGGCGTGGTTTATTCGCTCACACTCTCATAACAGAGCATGGTGTGATACTAATGCCTTAGCATTGTTTCAACACAAATTCCATATATGTGAATCACATGTTTCAACGAAACAGTATTATGACACCAACCGTCGGGTCAATGCAACTTCATTTAGCCATTGCCCATTGACAAATCAAATGTCATAAAGTGTTACAAGAATACATGTACTCACTTCAGGATTTAGGTAATTACTGAAATACCCCTTGTATGTGAGTTTGAGGTTTCGAGTGATTAAACGGTTTTATCTCGAACTTCAAAACTTTACTGGTCTTGTTCAATATCTTCATTAAGATATCAACAATGATTTACAGAGTCACAACTCTCCATATCACAAGATAAGATATCGTTTAATTCATTCTAACAATCATTACTAGGAATCGAGTGCCCAATCGATCTTTAGATTGCGAACTATTATTTAAACTAGCCATAAGAAGGTATCTTGTCAAGTCTGTACTTAGCACTTCTTTCGTTGATGACAGTTTCAGAGCGTAGATATAAATGTGTAAACACAATCTTAGATAAGAATGGATATTCAATCTTTATTTAATTTAAAAGCAAAACAAATACAAAAGTATTTAATATCAAAAATCTCCTTTGTGGGCATAAACACCAACAAACTCCCACTTGACTCAAAGGAGATACGAATGATCTTTCAGTCCTAATCCTTCTAGGTGTCCCTCGAAGACCTTACTGGTTAAAGGCTTCGTGAAGTGATCAGCAAGGTTGTCCAACGTTGAGATCTTCATAACCGTCGCGTCCCCTCTATGAACTATATCTCGTACCAGGTGGTATTTCCCTCGATGTGTTTTGAGCGCTTGTGACTTCTTGGTTCCTTACAGTTAGCAATGGCTCCACTGCTATCACAGTAAAGTGTAATGGGCTCGTTGGCACTTGGAACTACTTCCAAGTACATCAGGAATTTCCTCAGCCACACAGCCTCCTTTGCAGCTTCCATGGTCGAGTCAGCAACACAAGTTTGCTTTATACTCCTCCATACAATAGATCCACCATTCATGGTGAACACAGACCCTGATGTGGATTTCCTGGAATCCTTATCCGCTTGAAAATCAGAATCGGTATACCCCGTCATATTCAGGTCATCACCTGAGTATGCAAGCATATAATTTCTCGTTCTCCGGAGATACTTGAGAATATGCTTGACCGCAACCCATTGCTCGGGTCCAGGATTCGATTGGAATCTACTCACCACGCCCACTGCGTAACAAATATCTGGCTAGTACAGAGCATTGCATACATGAGACTTCCTACGGCTGAGGCGTAGGGAATATGTCTCATGTCCTCTATCTCTTGAGGAGTCTTGGGAGATTGCTCACTAGATAGATGCACTCCATGTCTAAAAGGTAGCTGTCCTTTCTTGGAGTTCTGGATACTGAAGCGATCCATGATGTTATCAATATAAGATGCTTGAGAAAGCGCTAACTTTCGGTTCTTCCGATCTCTAAAGATCTGAATCCCCAGAATGTAAGCCGCTTCTCCAAGATCCTTCATCTCAAACTGCTCCGATAGCCAGATCTTAACCTCTGATAACTTTCCCACATCATTCCCAATGAGTAGTATGTCATCTACATAAAGGATTAAGAAGACCACTTTGCCATCGTTTATCATCTTATAAACACATGGCTCATCTAATGACTGATCAAAGCCGTACCTTTACACAGTCTCGTCGAATATAATATTCCACGATCTAGATGCTTGCTTTAGTTCATAAATGGACTTTAGCAACTCACAAACCTTGCCCTGTTGGCCTTTCTCCCCTTTCTCCATGAACCCGTCTGGTTGAGCCATGTAAATGCGCTCGTCAAGATTTCCATTCAAAAATGCAGTCTTGACATCCATCTGCCAGATTTCATAATCTAGGGTGGCAACAATGGATAAAAGAGTACGAATGGACTTTAGCATCGCCACGGGCGAGAAGGTATCTTCATAGTCGATACCTTCCTTTTGTGTGAACTCCTTCGCCCCAAGTCGTGCTTTAAATGTCTCGACATTTCCATCCGGTCTTCTTTTCTTCTTGTAGATCCATTTACACCCAACAGGCTTGATGCCTTCAGGTAAATCTACAAGTTTCCAGACTTCGTTGACAAACATCGAATGCATTTCAACGTTCATGGATTCTTGCCATAGGTTTGCTTCAGAACTCTGCATCGCCTGGGAAAATGATACTGGATCATCTTCCTCGTTGTATGCGGCTGCAGCAAAGGCCTCTCCGATGTACATCAATCCCCCAGGTTGTCGTACAATCCTGCTACTGCGACGAATCGTAGGAGGCTCAAGTTCTGAATGTGTTTCTTCTATTGTTGGTATAGGACTTGTCCTATCTTGTGAAGTACCAGCTACTTCACCCAACATCTCCTTCAGCACAAGTTTGCTTCTCGGTACGGTATTCTTCATACAATCCTCCTCAAGAAACCTAGCGTTCGTGCCAACGAACGTTTTCTTGTCAGTAGGACTATAGAATGTGTTCCCTTTTGTTTCTTTCGGATATCCTATGAAAATACATAATTCTGAACTACTAGCCAACTTGCTAGTCTTTTGTCTCAGCACGTGTGCTGGACAACCCCAGATCTTGATGTGGTTTAGAACAGATTTCTTACAACACCATCTCTCATAGGGAGTGTCGGGAACTGTTTTTGACGGAACCTGGTTCAGAATATGAGCTGCCGTTTCTAAGGCATATCCCCAGAACGAATAAGGAAGAGATGAGTAACTCATCATTGATCTCACCATATCTAGTAGCGTTCGGTTCCTTTTCTCTGACACACCGTTTTGTTGTGGAGTGCCAGGTGCTGTAAGCTGAGAATGGATGCCTTCTTCTTTAAGAAGATCCTCGAACTCATCAGACAAGTACTCTCCGCCTCGATCTGATCGAAGGGTTTTGATTTGTTTCTCTCTTTGCTTCTCAACCAAGGCCCGATATTGTTTAAACATTTCAAAAGTATCGCATTTGTGTCGCATTAAGAAAACATGACCAAAACGTGAGTAGTCATCAGTGAAGGTTACAAAGTATTCGTAACCTCCTCTTGCCTGAATATTGATTGGACCACATACATCACTATGTATGAGTTCCAACACTTGTGTGGCTCTTAGACCTTTAGAAGAGAAAGGTCTCTTGGTCATCTTGCCTTCAAGACAGGATTCATACGTGGGCATATATCCCACGTTTAGAGATTTCAAAGGACCATCGTTTGTTAACCTCTTAATCCTAGGCCAATATGTCCAAGACGTAGTGCCATAGATATGTATCATACGTTTCATCACTATGAAATGTCTTACGCTTCCTGAGTGAATCACTATTCACCTCAGTGTCCAAGATTGTCGGCTCATTAGGATATAGATAATAAATAGAATCTACTCGATGAGCTTTAGAAATAAAACAACCATTTTGAAAAATTTCAATACCATTATTGACTTTAAACTCATAATGTTGTTCTTCTAAACGACCAAAAGAAATTAAGTTCTTGCAAAAATCTGGAACATAATAAACGTTATGCAATAATAAAGCCTTATTCCCAAAATTCAGCTGCATGGTCCCGACAGATCTGGCTCTGACCTTCATTCCATTCCCCCAGTTGAACGTGAACTCTTCTTCACCTAAGCTTCTGGTTTTCCTGAAACCATTCAGATTACACACAATATGGTCAGAAGCCCCGCAGTCTAAAATCCAGGGTGATTCTTTATATGTCGTGTAACATTCTTGGGTGACGAAAGCCATAACTTTCCCCTTGCCAGTCTTGAGGTAGGCAGGACCGTTCCTTCGCCAATGGACGACTTCTCCGCAATGGTGGCACTTGTGTTTAGACTTGTCCACCATTGCGATGCCCTTGCCTTTGACATCCGCAGCCTTCTTGTAAGGCGTCTTGGATCCCGTTCGGTTGGCGTTTTTGGGACCCTTCATCACTCTCTTCGATCAAGAAGTGGAAGCTCTATGTTAAGCAACATTGGCTTCACCAGTCTTCTTTTTGGTCTTAGGGAGAAGTCCCTCGGCAGTCTGCAACTCCTTCATCAGCTCGATTACAGAATAATCGAGCTTGTTCATGGAGTAGTTCAGACGGAAGCTATCGAAAGAATCCGTCAGAGTCTCCAAGATCATTTCAACCTTGGTGAGTCCATCGATCTCCGATCCAAGAATCTCCATGTCGTTCAGGTGACCCATGATCACTAGCATGTGGTCCCTGACTGATGTTCCCGGCTTTATCCGACAATTCATGAAATTTCGGATTGCCTGCTACCTCGCCTGACGCCCATGACATCCAAACATGTCATGAAGATTGTAGAGCATGTCGTATGCCGTGGCAATGTCCTTGTGAGATTATTGCAACACATTGCTCATGGAACCCAAGATATAACACTTGGCAATTTCATCGGACCTCACCCACGTGTCATAGGCGTTCTTGTCCTCCTGGCTTGAGTCAGCACTCAGAGCTGGAGGACACGGGGTAGCGAGAACATACTTGTGCTTTTCCACCGTCAGTACGATTTCGAGGTTACGTTTCCAATCAACGTAATTCTCACCCTCGAGTTTGTTATAACTCAGTATAGATGCAAGTGGATTCATGATATTGCTGAAATTAAATGAAGTGAATAAATTTAGCATATCCTACAGTTTCGAATTATGATGCATGTACAATCCTAAATTAGTGAGGAAAGCGATAAATAATTCATGGTATTATGAACAAAAAATGATCAATTACTTTTTCTAGGGGAAACCGCAATTGATCACCTTTCATAGTCGTGACACATCACTATTTAGTTTGAACTATACAAGAAGTCACAACTTCTAGTTCTCGCTAATTACCATAGACTTTGGTCACTCATTTTTAACGCATAGCCTCTATGAAGGGTTACTTTAAACAATAAGTCTAAGCGTCTAACCAACATGTGGACCCTTATCCAAGTTACTTTGAAAACGGTTCTCCTAGGGGAGACCCCGCTTCATCTTTCCTCTTTAGAGTTTAATTCGTAACAATTTAATTAACCATGTGCTTCCGAAGTACTCCCATTAAAGGGAGGGCCACGAGGGTGACTCTTAGTTCATTCACGCAAGCTAATTAAATTCATGTTGGGGACCTCGGGTTATTTCAACGACAAAATAACCCTCCCACTTAGTTTTTGCAAAAATCATATTTTTGTGGACGAACTTCAATTTCATAACTAGTTATATAAATTAAACTATAGTGATGCATGAACAATTCATATAGTGTTGGCGTTCTATCCTATATGACATGTGGATGAATATGATATAAGATTAAATAAAATAAATTAATAATATTTAACTTATCTAATGGCCCATTTCTAAAATTACAACCCATTACAAAAGAAAAATAAATAAACTACTTTATTCCTAGTCTTGTGTTGAGTCGTCGAATTTCCGAGTTTTAAAACTTAGAGATTAATATCTCCCACTCAAATAACTAAATTCACTTTTATTATTTCAAAAATAATATAAGAAAATTTAATTATTTAAGATTTTAAATTTATTTGGAAACGATTTCCGAATCTCGGTCGTCGGGCCTAACCCTAGTTAGCTCGCGCGCGTCCGAAGACACACGGCCACGCTAGGGTTTTGGCCGACCCAAATAGCCCTCTTGTGTCCAATACACAGGTCCTTAGGCGTGTTTGGAATCTTCCGGGATAGCTCCCACGTGTTTCAAAAACGCTCGGCCATTCCCGGAGACTGCCTTCCTTCTTCTTGTCTCCCGGATTACAAAATAATAAAATTTAAATTTACAACAAATTATAAATTTAAATAAATAAAAAAAAATCGGGACGTAACCCGTAAACAATCCTAGGGCCAATTAGAGTAAGGATCCATTCACATAAACATACATACATTCACAAATGCAATTCATACAAAAACGCCAACACTAAAAATTGATTTAATGATAATTTTGGCTCTTATACCATTTGTTGGAATTTAGTTAACAATTAACCTAATTAATTATGAAACATATCTATATATGGCGGAAATTCATAACTCAATTTAACATATTAAATACGTTTTCTAACATATTCATAACCATGTCATTAAATCTAAACTAGCATGTCATCAAATTTATGTACATATCAATAAATTCATTTAAGCATGCAAACGCACAATCTAAATAAATATAATCATTCTACAATACTATATCATTCAGATCCAATTCGTTTAAAAGACACTTACATAGGGTTTGGATCTGCGAGAGCAAGTCTCGGTGTACGTCCAAGTGATCGGCCGATCCTCTACACCACGCGCGTCAAGGAGATCCTCAAATCCGTCGTGCCTTCGTTCCTCCAAAAGTAGCCGGCCCTGGGGAGAGAAAAATCACTCAAACAACCACAAGTTGAGTCAATGATAATACTCAAGGGATTTTAGGATACAAAGAGGGTGGACTCTTTCGTGGGAACAAGGATTTCCATCTCAGGGAGGGTTTCCAATATCATATCTATCTTGGTTTCTCCATCAATCTCAGATCCAAGGATTTCCATCTCATTAAGATAACTTATGATCAGCATCATATGTTCTCTAACGGGAGTTCCTGCTTTCATACGACAGTTCATAAACTATCGTACCGCTTGTTGCCTAGCCTGACGCCCTTGCCCTCCAAATATCTCCTAGAGATTGTAGAGCATTTCATAGGCTAACTCAATATCACGATGTTTTTGTTGCAACACATTGTTCATCGACGCTAAAATATAACATCTCGCAATCTCATCGGATCTGAGCCAGGCCGCAAGGGCGTCTTTGTCCTCTTGAGTCAAATCAACATTCGTTTAAGGAGGACATGGGGTGGTGAGTACCCACTTGTGCTGATCCACCGTAAGGACGATGTCTATGTTACGTTTCCAATCTACGTAGTTATCTCCTTCCAGTTTGTTCTAGGAAATGATAGTAGAGAGGGGGTTTAGAGACATGTTGCTGAAAGTTGAAACAATTTACGATTAGTCTTTTGTTTAGGATTTTAAGTTTAATTTTATTTAGACAAGAATATATCCAAAGGTGTTATGAACAAAATGACAATTTTAATCTTTCGAGGGAAGGCCGAAAAAGTCACCTTTCAGAAGTAAATGACACATCATTAATGCATAGTCATGATGTCAATGTTTTGACTAGCCACCTTATAAAGAAGTTTGATCACTCAAACTTTTCGCAGGGCCTCGAGGGAGGATTACTAGAGTTTGAGTCTAAGTGTGTAACCAACCACTTACTTCAACAAGATCTATTTTGAAAACAATCTGTCGAGGGGAGGCCTTGTATCGTCATTTCACTTTTGAACGTAGCTATAAAAGCAATGTCAGGAGCAATGCGTCTATGAGTACTCTCATTTAAGAGAGGGTCACGAGGGTGAATCTTAGTCCGATGACATATGCACTTCACATTAGTGTTGGGGATCGCGGGTTGCAAACAATAAGTACAACCCTCCAACTTAGTTTTTAGAAAATAAGGGGATCCTGGGTTGCAACAATAAGTGCAACCCTCCTACTTAATTTTTGGAAAAAAGACACGTCTATTCTTGTACGTATAGGAAACTTGTTTCCATTAGTAAAGAGAGATAGAGTGGATCACTAGAAAAAAAAAGAACCCTAAAATCGATATTTGTGAGGGGAGAGCACTATTAATGCACTAAAGCACAAGGAACATACTCGGATCTTTTTCTCTATTAATTTATTTTTCCTAAGGAAAGTGTGTGAGATTAATAAATCATCACTTTTGCACTTGAAAGTTTTTGAGATTAAAAATCTCCTAAAACTAATATCTTCATCTTCTTGACATCTTCCTTCAAGGCGTCTTCATGGTGGTTGAGCGCGTGAACGTCGGAAATCCACGAAAGTATTAAGAAGAGGGGAGGAAGCTTGACACATCCGGTATCCGATTGAGCTGAAACCAATTGCATTGGATAGCTAACTTCAGTACCTTTAATTTGGTTCAAGAACCACTAATTTTCAAGGTCTGAGAAAAGAGTTATGCCCGTTCTACGGAGCCATCACAATTTGTCCAGAATTTGAAAAATAATTAAAAGGTACATCGGATCTAGGTGTAAAGATAAAGAGGTTTATTAAAACATTTTAATTGTATTTTTTTATTTCAATTGTGTGTTATATTAACATATTAATAATTAAATACAATATAAAGTAAACAAGATAATATAAAACATTCAATAACAAATTTAAACTAGAAGTGCAATAAACTAGTTTAAACTATGTACACAAATTTTCTAATTTGTCAAAAAATTGATTTTGAGTACGCTAAACATAAAATAATTAAAAACTGTTTTTAATAGATTTATATAGCATATTTAACAAGTGGAAAATCAAAACAAAATTAATTTTAAAGGTCGTACCAAAAAATTAAAATTTTGTAAGATCTGGTCTTTGAAAAATCATTATTCAAGTAATTTTAGAAAACAATTTTCTTATAATGATTTTTAAATACCATTTGTTGGAATAGGTCTAGGGTTAAGAAAAATTTATCATTAATTATATTAATGGCGGTATATAAAAATTTCCTTTACTAGTAAAATAATTTTTACTAACCTAAATAAAGTGCATATACATGTTATAAATTAAAAACATTATTTAATCCACTTGAATACTAACATTTCTTGTGTCTTCAAACTTGAAGCGTCTTAGGAAATGTGGATCTTCTTCCTTGGCTCGATTCCTTCACGTCTAGTCTTGAACTTGAGAAACCTACGGTTTCTATTACAAGAGTCTGTAGAGGTTTAGAAGGATTTGCGTGTGGGCACAATTAAACACAATAGCTCAAGAACAAGTCTATGAGCTAGAGAGCTAATTAAGTCTAAGTCTAATGAGGACTTAGGTGCCAAAATAAAAGAAGTATTTTGAGAGAGAGAGGGGGGGTTCGGCCACTATTGAGAAAGAGCAAGCAAAAACACTTGTTTTCACATCTCTATATGAGGCTCTATTTATATTTGATTCATTCATGAAAAAATAATGTATTCATGACACAATATTTGATTTTCCCTTCCGCTTTCTCTTCTAATATGGCCGGCCATGTACACAACAAGCAAGGGGAAATTTGTTTCCTTACTTGGCTTATTTATTTCCTTCGCAAGGAAATTCATTTCCCTTTTCCTTTTGGGTAATAATATTTATAATTAAAGGGAAATAAAACTCTCCTCTTTGATGCATGTTGGCCGAATTCTTTAGCTAGGGAGGGGCATCTAGATGCTTCCTTATTTCTTTTAAGACAATTCTTAAAATACCCATTGAAGAATTATAATTGCACAAATAATGAAATTAATGTCATAATGCCTTAAACGACTTTTTTGCTTTAGAAAATAATTTATATTTTCATCATATGAAAATATTCAAAATCTTATTTTGACATTCACATCATTTTATAACCACGTGGAAAAAAAATACCCTTTAAACATCTCCCGAGAAAAAGTCTAGTTCAACATTTGAACTTATTTTGACTTACCTTCTAGTTTAAAAATCCTACTCTAATGACCTGTAATAGTGACTTTATGGATCCAAATGAACAAAATTTGAGCTTATATACTCGGACTCAAACGTTCCCAAACCTTTTCCGAGTATTAGTTTAATGTCAACTGACTCCACTAAAGAGTTGACACTGAGAATCTCTCGGTTCAAATAAATTTATTTTCTACTGAAATTCAACTTAATTATATTGAGTGGATCCATTGAATGTTATCTATATTTACCTTTCATGAGTATCACCAACTATATGCAATTTATAAAATTACCATTTTTTACCCTTCTAGATGTTATTTTCTCAACTCCTTTAGTACTTGTGAATAAGTTAGAAACAATGTATTGACGAGGAGCTAACAAGTCACATTGTTTCATCCAAATAAAGTCGCTACTTAAGTTTAGACACTGCACAGTTCATTTATTCACAATCCAAGTAATAAAGCATGAGGTGATATATATAGCATCTCAGCAATCTTGTACATGAATTCCATATCTATGAGAACTTCACAAAGTTGGTTCATGACATTTTCATAACTTAATATCTCACCAATTGGCCTAGTCTAGATCACATGATGGATCTAGAATTTGACTTTCTCAAAATGAGAATATTAATGCTATGAAATGACATGTCTCATTTCAGGATTTAGGTAAGCATGATGCAATTCATATATAGTGACCTTGAGATAGAAGATGTTAAATGGTTTGTTCTTCTATTGTCTCTAAAGATGCACTGGTCAATTCAGTATCTTCAAAAGATACACTGGAAGAACTATAGAGTTCCTATCTCTCTATGCCTCGTAACCAGACATCATAGATTCTTCCAACAATCATACTAGGATCGTAGTCCGTTGATCTTTAGATTGTGAATATATCGTTTTAGTCAAACCATGAAGAGTTTGTTCATGCAAATCTACATTTGTCTCTTCATACATTGTTAGGTTTGATTAAGAACTATAAGACTATTGAATATCATAAATCTTCAATCAAACTAAAAGGGAATGAATGAACGTTTCAACTTTTATTAATTTAATCAGCAAATTACAATAAAGACTTTATAAAGATTTATATATTACATCAATATGTAAATAAACAATCTTCTTGTGGGCACCTTAGCCAACATTCTTAACCAATAATGGATTTTCTACTGAGCTCGGATATTTTGTTTCTTTTACAGACTTTTTGGAAATCAGTTTATTTACATCTTCTTTCAGAGCTTCATACCGCTCAGTATTTAATGCTCTACTTTTTTGTCGCATGTGTCTTGCTTTTGGATCGATGTTAAATCTATGATATGCTAACTCGAGATCTATCCCTACCATGTATGCTTGTGACCATGCGAATATGTCAATGTTATTTGACAGAAGTAAAATTAAAGCAGTTTTTATACCTGGGGCTAGGTGTCTGCCGATGCGGGTTTTCTTCTCGGGACATTCCGGTCATGGGGTGATTTCTTCTACCTCTTATCGTGGATCCAAATCAGAAGTGATAGTGAGAACTTTGCGTACTTCTTTATCCTGACTATTTTTTAAATAATCTGTATAGCAACTCTTCACCAACGTTTGTGTTCCTAGTTCCTCGCCCGTGCCATTTTCGGTCGGGAATTTTATCTTTAAACATTCCATTAAGGTGATGCGCCAAGGGCTTGTAGGCTCGGTCTTCCGATGATTCTGTTAAAAGAGGACTTCCCCGAGACTATCACCCATTTTGTGTTGACAGTTTTCGTTTTCGGCTCTTCTCCCAAGGTCATTGGTAGTGGAATTACACTTCTAGGGACAATGGAATCTCCTGGTAAGCCGTATAGGTTTTTTTTGGAGAAAATACCTTTCTTAAGACCCATTCTCTCACTTCTTATATCAACTAACATTCTGTGAACTACTTTGTTGCTAATTTTGACGGAAATTACCAGCGGGTCGTTGTGCAGAAAGAGAACCCAACGTGCGTCCTCTTTGGTGAATGTAATGGGCTCTGTTGCTGTTTTCCAGAATTTTGTCGATCTTTCTCTATCAGTGAACATGACCTGTCTGTGTCCCGCCTGGGCCTCTCTCTCATAGCTTTTTTGCGAGCTTCTCGAATTTCCTCCAATGTGGGGGCCTCCTACTATGAGCAAAATTTCCGCGTATGCTTCTTTAGGTTCCATCCGCCCTCCCTAATTTCAGCCTTGAACTTTTTCAGGGCTCCTCGTCGGATTAAAGCTTTTATAGCTTCTTTCAAATTGAAACAGTCTGCAGTTCGCTGGCCTTCATCTGCGTGGAAAGCACAGTATTTTGTCGGGTCTCTTTTACCCAATCTTTCTTTATCTTTGCAGGCCGAGGGAAATCTTCCTTGTGGTGGGAGAGATTGAAAATTTCTTCTATTGAAGTATTCAGCGGGGAGTACTGGTCGTATTTGCTTTTGAAAGGTTTCTTCGGCCCTATGCCAGATCCCATCCTCTTTTGGGGACGATCTTCTTCAGGGTGTCTGTTCTTCCGTTCGCCACGCCGTGGTTTTGGTGCCTCTGCCTTTCTGGCAGCTAGTCGTGCTTCTTCGGCATTTATATACTTCTGTGCTCTTTTAAGGAAATCGTTGTAATCTCGAGGACTACTTTTTTGCAAAGACCACCAGAATTCTGATTTTGTTTTGACCCCGAGGTGATTCCGAAGAGCTTGAAATCTTCATTCAGGTCGTCTACCTGCAATGCCTGTTCTGAGTAGCGGTTTATGTAGCTTTTCAGCAATTCATCGTGGGCCCGTTTGATTGGCAGAAGTCTCTTTTGGAAGTTTTCCCTGAGCTTGACCCGACGAACTGTTCCAAGAATCTCCGAGCCAACTTGTGCCACGAGCCTATCATATTCGGTCTGAGCTTCCTATATCATCTATTGGCTGATCCCGAGAGTGTTATGGAAAAGCCCGACACATGAATTTGGGGCCTACACCCTGTAAAAGCATCCAGGAAGAGAAAGTATCAATGTGATCTCCCCGGTCGGTCTTCCCATCATAGGCGAGAATTCTCGGCATTCTAAACCTCTCGGGCAATGGATGTCCTAGCACTCTCACCGTGAATGGTGAGACAGCCTTCCCAATCTTTTGGGTCGGCTCCTTTCGTCCCAAAGCTGCTCCCTCGATCCGTCTTTCCAGCCTTCTGAACTCCATCCCTTCAGTGCTTGCACTATTTGTGGTATCTTCCGCTCTCTCTAGGCTCCTTAGTCTCGAGCGGCTTCTTTCACCAGACGACTGGTAACACTCTGGAATCTTTTCCGGCCAGCCTTCTCTTCCTCTGGTTTTGCATATTCTTCCCTTTCGTATTGGTCCTTAGCATGTCTTTTCGATTTCTTAATCAGGGCCTCGGAGTTCTCAGCCGTCCTTCCAGTTCCCTGTTCTTCGCTTCCAAAGCTGTGAGACTCTCTTGCATCTCTCTAAATTGGACGTGTAAATGAGGTTCCGAGAGGAGTTCAGCGAGTTCTTCCTCCGCTAGGGGAAGTGTGCGATTATGGTGTTCGACCTCTTGGTCGTTCATGAGTGTATCTTCTGTGGGAATTGACAAACTAGCCATTGAATCAACGCTTATTCCCCCTCGTTCTGATTTGAAAATGGTAGAAAATATCTCGAACAAATTGATCGGTATACCGAGTAGATAAATTAGAAAATATGAACGAGACTTTCTCTTATAACGTGTTTAATACAAGAGAGAAAAATGATTTGAGGATTACAAAGGAATGGGTGAATAATAACTAGTAGTTCTCTGTGTAAAAATCGGTCCATATCGTGGTGTCTTCGTCTTCTTTTTATAGTCTATGTCTTCAACTTTCAAGCAATTATCATGAGTTGTGGGTGGTTATTTTTGTGGGTCATGTGGTGATCAGTCCCACGTCTGTGCTAATTAGGATGTATCCTGTCAGCATTTTTGATGCTTGATCGCTTCGGCGATCCGAGCGCTTTTAGTTACACGTGTTATTCTATTTTGACTAGTCTTTAACCTATCAACTTATCTCCTCTTTGGAGTGTTTAATGGAAAGGACTCCGTTATTAACTTATGAATGTGAGGTTCCTTAACTTAGTTTGGTTGTGACTTCATTGTCCTTGGGCTTTTTATTCCGACAACAGTTATGTTCCTCGGTATCCCGAAGAACATCCCAGTGGTTGCTAAATTCTCAGGTAACATCTTGAAATAGGAAAGAAATGAGGACTGCCAATGTATAGGGAAACGACTCACGGAACTTTAGAACGATTATATTCAATTATTCCTTGTCGTCAAGAGACTCTTAATGTATATGGACGAAGAAAACAGGTTGAGCTGACAACCTTCAACCATTATTGATAATACCGCATGACTTCCAGTTAGAAAGTCGGTGGATTTGAACCTCACCAGTAGCAAAAACCTAGCTTAAAAAATAAAAATATTTAAAGAGTCTATTTGAACCTCACCAGTAGAATGCCATGTACCAACGAAAAATCACGCGTACTGTCGGGAATTTTCATGTTCCTTTCACAATGTGGTCGAGTTTGGCCTTTTATTGACGACTTCGTCACAAACCAAAAACACCACTCGGTGGTAAAGATGATTAAAACTTCAAAAAAAAAGTTTTTTTTTTGCAAAAAATTGACTAAACGGTCAACGTTTGGTTAAACCAAGGGAAAAAATTGTGCGCATCGGTAACGCGTCGATGGCTCGAAAATTCGGAAATTGCGGTGGCCGATGGAAATTGCGACGGAAAAAAGTGGAAATTTGGAAATGAAATTTCGGGAAAAATTGCGGTGGTCGATGAAAATTGCGAAAGTTGGACGGAAATTATGTTGCAAAATACTAACAATAAAACATAAAAAGCATACATATAAGTAATGATTATAATGTCGTTAAACTCATCAAACATACATAAATAATCGTCAAATAATTTTATCAGACAACTTCAATATCATAATCAAATGAACAACACGTAATCACCAATAATTCTATCTCACAAATCATAACGTCAAGCTCATAATTCATCGACAACACATAATCATCAATTTCATAACTTCAATTTCATAAACTTCAAATTCATAACTTCAATTCATCAATTTCAAAACTTTAATTCATCAATCTCATAACTTCAATTTCATGAACTTCAAATTTATAACTTCAATTTCATTAACCACCGAACTTCACCAATAAACTATTTTCATGTAATCCGAAAAAATCCCAAAAAAATCATATGTTACTTAGAGAAACACAGCAAATTTTCTATTTCACAACATTTTTTTAAACAAATCGAGTCAACATGAAAACACTATTTTCCTCGCAGCCGCAACAAATCAACGAAAATATTGTGGACACATCGTGGATATTGCGGCGAAATTATGGAAAAAAATGTTGAAATTACACTAGAGCTGTCGAAAAGCAAGACCTTACCTGAAGATTTCGCCGTCGCGTCGTCGTGTCCTTATAATCGCCGAATCAAAAATTTTGGGATTTCTTTGGACAAAATTTTGGCAAAATGACGCGATTTTGAAGCATTTTATACCTTGTCATAAACGACATCCACCGAAACGACATGTACGCAATGTAGACAAAATTTCTCCGCAAAAATGACGCAATTTTGTGGCGAAACGTAACAAAGTTATAAATTTATCGAAATGTAAAAAAAAAAAACGAAATTACCTCACAATTTAGGCGCAACTCAATTTTTTTTCATTGGGTTAAACTTTGGTTAATGGCACTATTATTTACGTGCCATAATAATTAACATGATGATTTTATACTTTTGCCCTTTTTCATTTCGAAAACTTTTGAAAAAATTTAGGCAAATTCGTCTTAAAATTTTCGTTAAACTTTAACAGGTCTATTTTCAAAAATATGTTGAACGTTAACTAATTTGTAAACTCCGTATGTTCAAGAGGCTATACTACTTTATGACCTTTTTTTTTATGTTAAATCTAATGTAAGGTCTCTATCATCGTTTTGCTAGTCTGTCATTGTTCAAACTTAGTCCAAATACCTCATTTGAACGCGTGCTTGTAATTGGCGTGTAGTCTCGGTTTTTAACCGCTATGAATATAATGCATGGCATTAATATTAACGTTGTTTTACGCCGTAGACCATGCACTGGTGATGATGACACTCCTAGGTTATATATCTCCCGATCCGACTTAATAAAAAACAGTTAAATATATAAAACACATAACATAGAGATATTTAAAGTGGTTCATTTATCATGCGAATGTGATCAGATTTCCCTTATGAAGAGCTTGAGTACAAAACACCATTATGATAATAATACACGGAACACTAGTAAAATATTTGTTTTGAGATGAGCTGGGTTGATAAAGACCTCAATGACTCCTAATTAATTATTTTTTAGTCTATCATTAATTAATTATGAACTTCTACTATAATTTTTGGATAAGTAATTATTAGAAGTGAGGTTAGAAAATGTTGTTATGATAAAAAGGTCTTGATGAATTGTTAACCATAGGATCAAAGTCTATTATGATTCTATGGCTGATAAATTCACCAAGCAAATTGTATTTAAACCAAACAGTTAGTGTGCAGTCAATTATGAAAATTCACTTCATTCGCTCATCTATTTCAGCTTCTCTCTTTCTCTCTCTTGATGAGTTTTTGATTTTTTACATGGTATCAAAGGAAGATAGATCCAATTTCTGGCATGATCATCAATGGCGTCGTCAGAAAAGTCACAGTCTACTCCAAAGAAGATTGAGTCCATCATGATCAGTCAGCTCCGATCATATCAAAATTTCTCACCACACATCAAGCCGTTGAGTCTCAAACTCGATCGAAACAATTTCCAGTTCTGAAAATTGCAGGTCCTATCAACAATCAGAGCTCGTGGATTGAAGAATTCCTGCTAGGTACAAGTCAAGTACCAGATCTAAATCAAAATTCTATCAACACTGATGGAACCACAAGTCAAAAATAAAATCCAAATTACCTAATCTGGCTCAGGCACGACCAATTCCTCTTAAGTTGGTTATTTGCCTCAATTTCTGAAGGAATGCTTGGACATGTCAACAAATGTCTCAGATCTGCAGAATTCTGATAAACTCTCAACCAGATCGTTAAAACAACATATAAGGCTAGGGTTCTTCAACTACGCCTTGCACTACAAACGACAAAAAAAGGAAGTCAGAGCATGGATGAGTATGTTCTAAAAATAAAAAACCATTGGAGACAATTTGAGTCTTGTTGTATCAACGATCAAAGATGACGACCCAGTGCTATACATACTAGGAGGTTTAGGCACGGAGTACGAGTCAGTCGTGGTCATTCTTACCTGCAGATCTGATGATTTGTCATTGCCAGATGTGTAATTTGCACTACAGTCGCATGAGAGGCAACTAGAGGCGATCAATCGAAACAACAACTCTGATCAACTCTCGGCACCAATGGCTAACCTAGCCATACAAGGAGGTCGTGGTCACAATAGAAAAAGAACGAGAGGAAGAGAACGTGGCAGATCGAATGGACGAGGCTACAATAACTATCAAGGTGGAAACATATAGATGTGTCAACTCTGTGGCAGAGTTGGACATTTTTCCAATAAATGTTTGCATCAGTTCGATGTGCACTTCACATGAGTACAAGCCTCATGGTTGTGATGCCACAAGAATAGTACTCAAACCAGGATTGGTTTCTTGATAGTGGAGCTACTCACCATGTCAGCTCGGAGGCCTCAATCATTCAGGACTTAAGCGACTACAAGGGACAAAACAAGTTTGTTGCAGGCAATAGTTCTCATCTAAATATTTTACATTTTGGTGACTCATCTTTAAAGAGCAATTATGGACACCTATTCCTCAAAAACATCCTAGATGTCCCTAACATAACCAATAACCTTATAAGCATCTTAAAATTCAAAAAAGAAAACAACATTCTCATTTAGTTCGTTTGTGATCAATGTCTTATCAAGGACAAGGTCATGAAGCAAGTACTTCTAGCATCCGGGGTTAGAGATGGTTTATACCAACTGAATTTGATAAAACTTTCACCAAGACTCAAACCAAGATTTCAAGCCCTCCTCAAATCCCTGAAAGGAAATCTGTTTGCAATAAATGATTGTCAACAACAATCATGTAGAGAGTCCAGTTGAGTCATTTAACCAAGTACTTGTATGTAACACAATGCAAACATTGCACAAATTGATGATGCCAACATTTGGCAAAATAGATTAGGTCATGCTTCCAAAAAAATAATAAAAAAGTCATGGAGTATTTTAAAAGTCCTGTACCTGTTTCTGAAATAAATTTTTGTTCAAACTGTGCTTTTGGCAAAATGCATCAATTTAATTTTGTATCTATTCCTACAAAACCAAAACACCATTTGAAATTGTACACTCGGATTTTTGGGAACCGGCAACTGATCTGAGAATGGATGGATGCAGATACTGTTGGCAGAGATGCCCACAAGAAGATTATTTATTTACATATTGATGTAATATATAAATCTTTATAAAGTCTTTATTGTAATTTGCTGATTAAATTAATAAAAGTTGAAACGTTCATTCATTCCCTTTTAGTTTGATTGAAGATTTATGATATTCAATAGTCTTATAGTTCTTAATCAAACCTAACAATGTATGAGGAGACAAATGTAGATTTGCGTGAACAAACTCTTCATGGTTTGACTAAAACGATATATTCACAATCTAAAGATCAACGGACTATTGATCCCAGTATGATTGTTGGATAAATCTATGATGTCTGGTTACGAGGCATAGAGAGTTAGGAACTCTATAGTTATTCTAGTGTATCTTTCGAAGATACTGAATTGGTGCACCTTTAGAGACAATAGAAGAACAAACCATTTAACATCTTCTATCTCAAGGTCACTATGTATGAATTGAATCATGCTTACCTAAATCCTGAAAATGAGACATGTCATTTCATAGCATTAATACTCTCATTTTAGAAAGTCAAATTCTAGATCCATTATGTGATCTAGACTAGGCCAATTGGTGAGATATTAAGTTAAGAAGATGTCATGAACCAACTTTGTGAAGTTGTCATAGATATGAAATTCATGTACAAGATTGCTGAGATGCAATATATATCACCTCATGCGTTATTACTTTGATTGTGAATAAATGAACTGCGCAATGTCCAAAATTAAGTAGCGACTTTATTTGGATGAAACAATGTGACTTGTTAGCTCCTCGTCAATACATAGTTTCTAACTTATTCACAAGTAACAAAGGAGTTTAGGAAACAACAACTAGAAGAGTAAAATGATAATTTTATAATCTCATCTAGTTGATGATATTCATGAAGGGTAAACATAGATAACATTCAATGGATCCGCTCAATATAATTAAGTTGAATTTGAGTAAAAAATAAATTCATTTGAACCGAGAGATTCTCAGTGTCAGCTCTTTTAGTGGAGTCAGTTGACAATAGGCTAATATTCGGAAAAAGTTTGTGAATTTTTGAGTCCGAGTATAGAAGCTCAAGCTTTGTTCATTTGGATCCATAAGGTCACTATTACAGGTTATTAAAGTTGGATTGTTAAACTGAAAGCTAAGTCAAAATAAGTTCAAATGTTGAAGTAGAATGATGTGAATGTCTAAATGATATTTTTGTCCACATGGACATAAAATGATGTGAATGTCAAAATATGGTTTTGAATATTTTCATATGATGAAAATATAAATTATTTTCTAAACCCGAAAAGTTGTTTAAGGCATTATGAAATTAATTTCGTTATTTGTGCAATTATAATTCTACAATGGATATTTTAAGAATTGTTTTAAAAGAAATAAGGAAGCATCTAGAAGCTCCCCCCTAGGTAGAGTCTCGGCCAACATGCATCAAGATGAGAGTTTTATTTTCCTTTAATTATAAGGATAATTACCCAAAAGGAAAAGAGGAAATAAATTTTCTTGAGAATGAAATAAATAAGCTAAGTGAGGAAACAAATTTCCTCATTGCTTGAGGTACATGGCCGGCCAACTTAGGAGAGAAAGGGGAAGGGAAAATCAAATATTGTGTCATGAATGCATAATTGACCTTTATAGATTTTTCCTTCTCCTATAAATAGAGCCTCACATAGAGTTGTGGAAATAAGTTTCATTCTTGCTCTCTCTCAATTTTTGGCCGACCCCTCTCCTCTCTGTCTCTGTCTCAAAATACTTATTTTATTTGGGCACCTAAGTCCTCATTAGACTTAGGCTAAATTATCTCTTTAGCTCATAGACTTGTTCTTGAGTTATTGTGTTTAATTGTGCCCACACAAATCCTTCTAAACCTCTATAGACTCTTGTAATAGAAATCTTAGGTTTCTCGAGTTCACGTTTAGGCTTGAATGAATCGAGCTAGAAGAGAAGATCAATCTTCCTCAAGATCCATTAAAGATCAAGCTACAAAAAAGAAATTTTTATATTCCGCCGTTAATATGATTAATGATAAATTTTTCTTAACCCTAGACTTATTCCAACATATACTATATACACTCCATAGATGATTACACAAAATTTACCTGGATTTATCATCTCAAAACCAAATCAGAAACCACAACAATTTGTCACTAATTTAACACCTACATAAAAATACAATTTGACCACAAATTCAAAACCATACAATCAGACTGGGGAGGCGAATACGTGCCATTAGTTCTAATCCTACATAACCTAGGCATATATTTTTCACACCCATGCCCACACACACACCAACAAAATGGAAAATCCGAGAGAAAACACCAACATATAACATAAATGGGCTTGACTTTTCTATCTACAGCAAATCTTCATACAAATTCTAGTGAGACTCATTTGTATATGCAGTCTATACCATAAACAGATTATCCACACACGCTCTAGACAACAAAAGCCCATTTGAAGTTTTACAAAACATAGAAACTAGATTATAATTTTCTCAAAATCTTTGGATGTGCAAGCTACCCATATCTCAAACTATACAATAAAAAAAATTCAGTTAAAAATCATTTATGTGTGTTTTTTATAGGCTACATTCCATTGCATAAAGGATACAGGTGTTTACACAGCTCGGGCAGGATTTACATAGTCCGGTCAGTACTGTTCAATGAAGTACACTCTCCATACATAGACATGTTTCAAGCCACAACCACTCAAACAAAAACAGAAACACAAAAAAATACATGTCTATATAAACCACAAATACACATACATGTCCCAACTCAAACCCAACCTCAAACAGTTAATATGACAGAAAGCCCAAACAAAACACCAATGCAGTGCCCAAACATAGTAACCAATTCAAGAACAGACTCACACAAAATTAACACAAATAACACAATTCCAATAGAGATAGTCTTACCAGTTTCCGAACAGCCAACGCAACCAGGAACACAAAGTCGCAGAAACCCACAAACCAACTCAGAACACAAACAAACATTCGATAAACACCATATCCAAAATAGGAAACCCAAAATAAAATTCAGAGCTCTTAATGTAGAATTACCTGAATGTGAAATAATAGATGAGCCTCTCTCTTCTTTTGAAGTTTTATCTGACCCAAAGTGGAAGCAAGCCAATAATTTTGAGTTTCAAGCACTACATGATAATAAGACATGCTCATTATTACTTGCAGATCAAACAAAACCAGTTGTCAGCACCAAATGGTTGTTCAAAGTCAAAACAAAATTTCGATGGATCTCTCAACAAGCTTAAAGCAAGGCTAATAGCACGGGGATTTGAGCAAACAATAGGTGTAGATTACTCTGAGACCTACAACGCGGTCATCAAACCATCAACGATCAAAGAAATTTTCATGCTCGGTGTCACTTTCAACTGGGATATCCAACAAATCGACATCAACAATGCCTTTCTAAATGGAGTTTTAAAAGAAGAAGTGTACACTTACCAATATGAAGGTTTGAAAATAAGACCATGCCATATTACAGATGCAGACTTCACAAGGCATTGTATGGACTTAAACAGAAACCTAGGGCCTGGTACGAGCAGCTCAACACATCATTGATCAAGTGGGACTTCTGTAACTGCACATCCGACAGCTCTATGCTCATATACAAGAAGTCAGATTAGTGTATATTCATGCTAGTGAATGTTGATGAAATGACACAAAACTAATTGAAAAATCCATCACATACCTCGATAGATCATTCACCCTCAAAAGCCTAAGATCGGTCAGCTATTTCCTAGGTCTTGACGCAGTAAAAAATGAAAATGGCGTGAAACTTACCCAAAGAACGTACCTGAGAGACCTATTACGACAAAAACATGTTAGACGCAAACTCAAGCCCCACACCCATGTGCCCTGTTCAGAGACTACACAAAGCCGATAACCCGGAATTCAAACATGTCTCACTATATCGAAGTACCATAGGATCCCTACAATACCATACCATGACCCGACCAGACATAGCCTATTCAGTCAACAAACTAAGCCAATTTGTCCAAACACCCACAGTCAAACACTGGTCAGCCTGTAAACACCTACTCCGATACCTGATAGGCACACAGACCTAAGGACTACATTTCACCCCAGCCAAACACCTACAACTCACAGCATGTCGATGCTGACTATGAAGGAAACATAGATGACATGAGATCAACCTCTGGTCAATGTGTTTTTCTAGGAGCTCAACATAATCTGAATACAGAGCAGCTACACAAGCTTCAACACAGCTGATTTGGCTAAAGTCCCTATTAACGGAACTAGGGATTGCACTCGAAGCAGGACCAAGTGTCATTTGGTGTGATAATATTGGAGCTGGATCACTAGCCTCAAATCCCGTCTTCCACTTGAGAACAAAGCACATAGAGTGGATGTGCTTCATAAGAGAGAAAGTTGCAAACAAAAAGGTGGAAATACGATACATTCCAACGAGAGAACAAATTGTAGACATCTTTATTAAACCCTAAACATCCATGAGTTTACGTTATTGGTTTCCAAACTTAACATGATACAATCTGTATAGTTTGCGGGGGTATATTAAAAGTTGGTAGAAAAATTTGTTATTATGATAGTTATGGTCAAAGTCTTGATGAATCTTTAACCATAGCATCAATTTCTGTTATGATCTTATGGCTGATAATTCATCAAGTAAATTGTATTTAAACGAAACAGTCAGCGTGCAGTCAATTAATGGAAATTCAGTTCATTCACTCATTTCTCTCAGCTTCTCTCTTTTGATTGAGTTCTTGATTTTCTACAGTAATTAATAGGGAGGTATGGGGCAATTGGGTAACATGTTTGCATTTTATGACAACTATATATATATATATATATATATATATATATATATATATGTATATATATATTTATCCAAACGGACGATCAATATATAGACCCACAGAGCGGATTGATTTCGACTTTATCCAAAAAAATGTCGAGCCTTTGAGATGGTTAATCAACTCAGTTTTATTTAAATGACAAACATCATGGTTTCTTTCAACAGCACCAGCAACAGCAAACAACCAATTACATAATAAATAAATAAATTACTTGTGTCAATTGCAAGAGAGAAACGACAGCCAAAAATAGGCCAGTGTGTAAGAATCATTCGATGGCAATAAATCCTTTATAATTCATTCTTCAATGTTTCTAAATCTAATTCTGGACTCTAATTAATCTGAACTGCATTATTTATTAGTACAATCGTAGTACTCTTCTAAGTCTAATCATCTATAAAAATACACAACAAGATATTGGTGTTGCAGGTAAGATACGGTTTTGTTTGTGCAAAAAAAGACATAATAATATAATATTAAATATACGTCGAAATCCGTTGAGGATTCCAACATAGATATTAAAACACGAATCCAATGCACTTTCAGATCTCTATAATTGAAAGTTAGATATCAATCAATATACAGAGATACAGACAATGTCTGGGAAGAGAGTGTTTTTAAGTGATCACATTCTGAAACACTGAGTATTAAAAACAAAAGAGTGATCAATATCTTTGGTATATATATATATATATATATATATATATATATATATATATATAATACTAATATTAAAATAAAAAATTAAGAGTGTTAGAGGGATTCAATTCAAGGTATTTGGACATGAATGCATTTTGATTGTCACATATATACACATTCCATGCATACAATTTGTATCTTATAAGACACATCTCGTGATTCCATATTTACCTATCATTTTACAATTGTCTCACACGCACACACTCTACGTTCTAAATTAATTTAACACACTGATTGTTACAAAGTACTGAGAGTACATGTTCCTATCGTATGATAATGACATGGGTCGGTAATAATTGAACATTGATAAAAAAAAGAAAGATATACAGGTACATGTTCTTTAGTACCCCATATATAACAGAAATGGGGTATGTATGTATGGTTTTTTGTTATTTTTTTTTGTGGTTTGTCGTTATATTCGCAAGCTTTCACAAGTAGAGATATATATTAAAGGAAAAACGAAAAATATCTAAAAATTTGTAGATATACTTAGTGTGCAACATGTACGTACACAGCTCAAATGATCATGGCCTTTAAATAATGGAGGCTCACACTCTTCATTTGTTCAACTCATTATCTCACAAATATAACTATTCTCTCTTCTTCTCATTCTCACAATATTAATAATAAAATATGGGCACTGGTTTGAAAAGCTTTAGTAGTAGAACTAGTTCTAGTGATTTTTTTGATGACAATGATGAGGATTACATACACATGGAAATAGTATCAACTTTCTCTTTTTCTTCTTCATCATCATCATCTTCATCATCTTCTTCTTCTTCATGGTGTGGTGAGTTTGAGTTTCAGCTCATGCCAATCACTAATAAACCCCCTGCCACGTCATCATCAGAAGACGAGCTTTTCTTCCACAAATCAGGAGGCCTCATTCCTCTCCGGAAACTATCAAACGACTGCTTCATCGAAGAAGAAACCTTTACCATATTTCCCTTCATTACCGTCGACCAATCACCGTCCGACACCTCATCCCCTCCCAAGTCCGAAAGAGTGAGCTGCGAAGTAGAGAATCATGACCATCGTCTTCATGACCATCGCCAATTAGTGTGCGTTTTTTCGACCAAGTTATGTCACAGGTCAACGTGGAAGAAGATCGTCAAGGCCTCGGCTTCTTACCTGAAGTCGCTCTTCTTGTCGACACGTCATCATCACAGCAAAAGATCGCCATCGCCAACAACAACAGCAACACTGCATATTACGAATGTTGACACGTCAGCGAGGAAGTCATTCTCTGCCGTGATTCAAAGTCAAAGGTCGTCTTCAGATGAGTCTTCGTCTGCGACGTCATCGTCTGGATGTAGCAGTACTGCCACGTCGGATCTTGAAGGAGCTATCGCTCACTGCAAACTCTCAGCTTCTTCCAAAATTACCGGAAGCTAATAATATGCTTCCTTATTGGAATATTCATTCATTTTTCTGGCCGATTTATGTTGTTTAATTAATTCCATCTCATCATTAATGTAACAGTATGTATGTATGTGATTATGTCGTGTAAAACTGAAAAGGGAAAGGAAAAAAGCATATTTGGATTGCCAACGTACTTATAAATGCAGTCACTTATTACTTTTTTCTACTTAATTTTTCTTTAATGAAAGTTTTCATTTATTTTGCGATGGGTGGGCGATCTCCAACTTAACAACTTAAAGAAACGTGGTATTACCACTAAAACATCTTAGTTACCACTTTCTTTTACTTAATTAACCACTCTTTTTTTCCACTCTTTTTTTTTTTCTTTTTGTTGATAATAATACATGCACATGTAAGTATTCAGCATCTGTATGCACGTGCCTTTACACCAAGTGACTGAAAGGTAGCTCACTTAAAAATAAGTAGCTTTTTTTTTTTTTTTTTTAAAGTAACTTTTCTCAAAATAAATAAAGTAACTAAAAAGGCTGTATGAATTAAGAAAAAATATAGGGAAGTGAGAAAATAACTACGTTTTTTGTTTCTTAGGTATCTCTATATTTATAACGATTCAGCTTTTGACATTGTCATTTCATTATTCCAAATCCAAATTAAAAAAACGATTTTACGATTTTATGTGTTTTTTAAGTAAAGGATCAAAACATATTTAACTCATCTAAATAAATGTTTAAATGATAATTTGACCATTATTTTAATTTTACTAAAGAGGTGAATGAAACTTATGATAAATATTCATAATGTATAAAAATAATTATATTATTTAATCATATTAATACAAAATAAATATACTAAAATCATGTAAGGTTTAAATTAAGTTCTATTTTATAGTTATAATTAAAATAATTTTATTTATTTTATCGAACAAAGTATTATTATAACATGAAATAACTGATATAATATACAATAATATTGATTTGTTTCTAATTAAGCTTTAACATTGTGTATTTTAATTTGTATTTAAATTTATAATAGAGTATAGTAGCCAGATAACTAATATACTTTGTTCTCCACTTTTGTGCTGAATTGACAAAATAGTCAATACCTAGAATGACGGATATATGAATATATTATTTCAATAAGATATATTGTTGTATATCTCGGAACGAAGCTCCCACAATGATTAGAGGATTTGTTGTGGGACTCTTGTCGCTGCGAAGCACTAATCTCACCGCGACAAAAATGTCCCACAACGAATCAAATAAGTGTTGTAAGATTTTTAATTCCCAAACGTCTGCGGGATTCATCATGGATGTCTCGCCGCGGCGATGTTTAAATCTCGCTACGACAAGATTGATCACATAACGAATTCCATATAATGATCTTGAAGCCACACCCGATAGTCCTTGTTCTCAAAATCAATATCAGGAGTAGATAACAAGTTGATGGCCATGACACTAAAGTCACTCTTCTTCCTCGAACCACTATGATGTCATTCTCGGCATCCGGTAAGTTCACGTAGAACTCGTACGTGATGGTAATGTTGGCTTTGTACTCGGGATCGCAACAAAACACTCCATCGGTTTCCTTGTATTGTTTTTCGGAAAAGTTAGCAATTCTGGTCTTACTGGTAACCTTCAATCTCCGCTCAAGAATAGGACTACGTAAGTCAAGGTTATCGTAGCGTTCTTCGGTGGCCTTAATTGAAAACACCTTATCATTGTAGTCTGTTATCGGTTCTGACGACTCTTGACGAGTACGTTTTCCTTTTTCGTCTCGGATCTCGACGAGCACGGTGTTGGCAGAGATGCCCACAAGAAAATTATTTATTTACATATTGATGTAATGTAAATATGTATAAGTCCTTATTGTAATTGCTGATTAAATTAATAAAAGTTGAAATGTTCATTCATTCCCTTTTCATTTGTTTGAAGATTTATGATATTAAGTAGTATTATAGTCCTTAATCAAACCTAACGATATATGAAGAGACATAGAGATCCTAGTATGATTGTTAGACTATTGATCAAAGATGAAATATTCGCAATCTAAAAATCAAAGGACTATTGATCCTAGTATGATTGTTGGAAGAATATATGATGTTTGGTTACGAGGAATAGAGAGTTATGAACTCTATAGTTCTTCTAGTGTATCTTCCAAAGATACTGAATTGACCAGTGCACCTTTAGAGACAATGTAAGAACAAACCATTTAACCTCTTCTGTCTCAAGGTCACTATGTATGAATTGCATCGTGCGTACCTAAATCATGAAATTAGACATGTCATTTCATAGCTTTAATATTATCATTTAAGAAAGTCAAATTCTAGATCTATTAAGTGATCTAGACTAGACCAATTGGAGAGATATTAAGTTATGAAGATGTCATGAACAAGCTTTGTGAAGTTCTCAGAGATATGTAATTCATGTACAAGATTGCTGAAATGCAATGTATATCACCTCATGTTTTATTACTTGGATTGTGAATAAATGAACCACGCGGTATCCAAAATTAAGTAAGGACTTTATTTGGATGAAACAATGTGACTTGTTAGCTTCTCGTCAAAATACATTGTTTCTAACTTATTCACAAGTAACAAATGAGTTAATGAAATAACAACTAGAAGGGTAAAAAGGTAATTTTATAAATCCCATCTAGGTGATGATATTCATGAAGGGTTACATTCGATAATATTCAGTGGATCCGCTCATCACAAATAACTAGATTTTTTAGTAGAAAATATATTCATTTTAACCGAGAGATTTTCAGTGTCAACTCTTTAGTGGAGTCAGTTGACATTAAACTAGACTTGGAAAAGTTTGTGAACTTTGAGTCCAACAGTCCTAGTTAAAGCTTTGTTCATTTGGGTCAATGAGGTCACTATCACAAGTCATTAGAGTAGTGTTATTGACTCGACGAGCGACGAGGACATGATAGAGAGCCATCCCATGCTCCCCGTCTCTCGGGCTGTCCCAAGGTCCCTCGCCCGGCCAAGGGCTGTCCCAAGCAAGCCTTCACTCGGCCAAGGGCTGTCCCAAGCTTGCCTTCACTCGGCCAAGGGCTATCCCAAGCCTTCACTCGGCCAAGGGCTGTCCCAAGCAAGCCTTCACTCGGCCAAGGGTTGTCCCAAGCTTTCACTAGGTCAAGGGCTGTCCCAAGCAAGCCTTCACTCGGCCAACGGCTGTCCCAACCTTGCCTTCACTCGGCCAAGGGCTGTCCCAAGCCCTCTCACTCGGCCAAGGGCTGTCCCAAGCCTTCTCACTCGGCCAAGGGCTGTCCCAAGCCCTCTCACTCGGCCAAGGGCTATCCCAAGCCTTCTCATTCGGCCAAGGGCTGTCCCAAGCCCTCTCACTCGGTCAAGGGCTGTCCCAAGCCTTCTCATTTGGCCAAGGGCTGTCCCAAGCCCTCTCACTCGGCCAACGGCTGTCCAGAAGCCCCCTCACTCGGCCAACGGCTGTCCCAAGCCTTCTCACTCGGCCAACGGCTGTCCCATGCCCTCTCACTCGGCCAAGGGCTGTCTCAAGCCTTCTTATTAGGCCAAGGTCTGTCCCAAGCCCTCTCACTCGGCCAAGGGCTGTCCCAAGCCTTCTCACTCGGCTAAGGGCTGTCCTAAGCCCTCTCACTCGGCCAAGGGCTGTCCAGACTCTCCCTCACTCGGCCAAGGACCATCCCAAGCCCCTTCGCTCAGCCAAAGGCCGACCAAATATTTTCACTCGGCCAAGGCGCCTCAAAAATGTCCCTTGGTCACCTATAAATACAGGGCACGAATCCCGAGACAAGGGGAATGCAAACTTGAGTACTGAAACGCTGCTGAACTCCTGCTTCACTCGTTTCTCTCAAGCCTTAGCCCTCTAAACACCTTACCTCATTATCCACCTCAATCCCACTAATGTTGAGCGTCAGAGAGGTAAACAGAGGCACCACCTCTGTTTCCCATTTGTAGTTCATGTGACCTCTTTATGTTTCAGGTACTCGCACGGAGTTAACCTCATTGAAAGCTAAGGGACGACTTGGAATACCAAGTCAGACACGCTAGATCCCGAACGCGATCACTTAGTCCGGCCTTGGGTCGAACCGGTCGAGGCTCCTGAATCGTTGTCCGAAAACGAGCGACAACATTTTGGCGCTAGAAGGAGGGGGTTTACTTTGGTATTGTCATTTTCGAACAAGGCATACCTTATTCCCCACCGACAACCTCTGATAAAATGAGTCAAGTCCCCGTCGTGTCCACAGGCACCCGAGCGACGTACGCGAGATACGGTTTTTCAAAGCCTCTCCCACCGAATCGGCGTTCAGCCTCGTGACGACCAGGACCGACCCCGATGCCACGCTCCGAGAGCACACGGCTCGGCGGCTCGCAGAGATTCTGGACCGCCCGGGCGTGAATAACTCGCTCATAGCCGACCTCCTCGGATATGATATTGACAAAAGCTCCTTTCGGGATGGTTCTGACCCCGAATACATGGGAGAATTGCGGACCGACGAGGTGAGTCCTCATCCCACTCGGTCTCTCCATAGAGAGACTAGCGCGGTGCCACCTCCACACCAACAACCAACGACGCGGTAGCTAGGGTCGCGATCCCGAGGTGTTGCATCCTCGACGTCCAAAGGTGGTCGGGCGCGTCCCCGAGTTGGCCGTGGAGACACCCAACGAGAAAAGGGGGCGGATAGCCGGGGGACTCGAAGGGCGTTCCGGCGTTGGTCGGCTTCGCTCAATCGGGAACTGAGCACGGACCTCAGAGAGTATCTTACGGCTCGGAAAAACTCTCGAGGGGAGGATCTCCGCCAAAGATTAAACTCCCAAAGGACGCGTTGCCAGCTGTCACGCTCGGTCGACCACAGACCAATATAGCAGACCAAGCGTATAACGAGCGGCAGCGTGTACCCCTAGTGGTCCCCACTATCAGCCTAACTAACGGGCTCGATATGGTGACGATGATTCAAAGCCTCCAAAACCAAATCATTGAGATGAGGGAATCGGGGAGGCAAAGGCCCTACGGAGGGACTGAGGAATCCTACTCCCCATTCTCTGCCCAAATCTTGGCACAACCGTGTGGAGGAAATTTCAAGTTACCTTCAATTCCTTCATACGACGGGGGAACAGATCCCCATTTTCACATCCAGCACTATGAAACATGGATGTCAATCCAAGGTCAATCGGATGCCACCTTGTGTCAGGCCTTTAGCTTAATCCTCTCCGGGACTGGATTCGAGTGGTTCGGAAGTTTGAAGCCGGGAAGCATTCCATCTTTCAAAGCTCTGAGAGAAACTTTTCTTGCCCGTTCCGCCACCCTCGTGGCACAAAAGAAGTCAAAGACTCACCTCTTATCCATCCGACAAAATCGATATGAGACTTTAAGGCAATACCTTGCGCACTTTACTGAGGAATCGCATAAGGTCGAGGGATTTGACGACAAAGATGCGATCACGACAATCACTGAAGGGACTCGCACGAGCTGTTGGAATAGGTCTAGGGTTAAAGAAAAATTTATCATTAATCATATTAATGGCGGAATATAAAAATTTCTTTTAGAAGCAAAACAATTTTTACTAACCTAGAGAAAGAGCATATACATGTTATAAATTAAAAGCATTATTAAACCTACTTGAATACGAACCTTTCTTGTGTCTTCAAACTTGAAGTGTCTCGGGAACATTAGATCTTCTCTTCTAGCTTAATTCCTTCAAACCTAAATAAGAACTTGAGAAACCTAAGATTTCTTTACAAGAGTCTATAGAGGTTTAGAAGGATTTGTGTGTGGGCAAAATTAAACAATATGAACCAAGAACAATTCTTGGATCATAAGCTAATTCTCTAGATCAAGTATGGATCTAGGTGCAAAATAAGAAGAGTATTTTCTAGAGAGAGAGAGAGAGGGTCGGCCAAAAGAGGGAGAGAGCAAGAATAAAGCTTAACCTTCACATCTCTATGTGAGGCTCTATTATAGGAGAATGAAAAATCTATAAAGGTCAATTATTCATTCATGAATGAATAATGTATTCATGACACAATATTTGGTTTTCTCTTTCCTTTCTCTCTTAGTTTGGCCGGCCATACACCTCAAGCAAGGAGAAAATTTGTTTCCTCACTTAGCTTATTTATTTCATTCTCAAGAAAATTTATTTCCTCTTTTCCTTTTGGGTAATTATCCTTATAATTAAAGGAAAATAAACTCTCATCTTGATGCATGTTGGCCGAGACACTACCTAGGGGGGAGCTTCTAGATGCTTCCTTATTTCTTTTAAAACAATTCTTAAAATATCCATTGTAGAATTATAATTGCACAAATAACGAAATTAATTTCATAATGCCTTAAACAACTTTTCGGGTTTAGAAAATAATTTATATTTTCATCATATGAAAATATTCAAAACCATATTTTGACATTCACATCATTTTATGTCCATGTGGACAAAAATATCATTTAGACATTTTCCGAGAAAAAGTCTAGTTCAACACCTATTGTTTGCTCAAATCCCCGTGCTATTAGCCTTGCTTTAAGCTTGTTGAGAGATCCATCGAAATTTTGTTTTGACTTTGAACAACCATTTGGTGCTGACAACTGGTTTTGTTTGATCTGCAAGTAAAAGTGAGCATGTCTTATTATCCTGTAGTGCTTGAAACTCAAAATTATTGGCTTGCTTCCACTTTGGGTCAGATAAAACTTCAAAAGAAGATAGAGGCTCATCTATTATTTCACATTCAGGTAATTCTACATTAAGAGCTCTGAATTTTATTTTGGGTTTCCTATTTTGGATATGGTGTTTATCGAATGTTTGTTTGTGTTCTGAGTTGGTTTGTGAGTTTCTGCGACTTTGTGTTCCTGGTTGCGTTGGCTGTTCGGAAACTGGTAAGACTATCTCTATTGGAATTGTGTTATTTGTGTTATTTTTGTGTGAGTCTGTTCTTGAATTGGTTACTATGTTTGGGCACTGCATTGGTGTTTTGTTTGGGCTTTCTGTCATATTAACTGTTTGAGGTTGGGTTTGAGTTGGGACATGTATGTGTATTTGTGGTTTATATAGACATGTATTTTTTTGTGTTTCTGTTTTTGTTTGAGTGGTTGTGGCTTGAAACATGTCTATGTATGGAAAGTGTACTTCATTGAACAGTACTGACCGGACTATGTAAATCCTTCCCGAGCTGTGTAAACACCTGTATCCTTTATGCAATGGAATGTAGCCTATAAAAAACACACATAAATGATTTTTAACTGAATTTTTTTTATTGTATAGTTTGAGATATGGGTAGCTTGCACATCCAAAGATTTTGAGAAAATTATAATCTAGTTTCTATGTTTTGTAAAACTTCAAATGGGCTTTTGTTGTCTAGAGCGTGTGTGGATAATCTGTTTATGGTATAGACTGCATATACAAATGAGTCTCACTAGAATTTGTATGAAGATTTGCTGTAGATAGAAAAGTCAAGCCCATTTATGTTATATGATGGTGTTTTCTCTCGGATTTTTCATTTTGTTGGTGTGTGTGTGGGCATGGGTGTGAAAAATATATGCCTAGGTTATGTAGGATTAGAACTAATGGCACGTATTCGCCTCCCCAGTCTGATTGTATGGTTTTGAATTTGTGGTCAAATTGTATTTTTATGTAGGTGTTAAATTAGTGACAAATTGTTGTGGTTTCTGATTTGGTTTTGAGATGATAAATCCAGGTAAATTTTGTGTAATCATCTATGGAGTGTATATAGTATATGTTGGAATAAGTCTAGGGTTAAGAAAAATTTATCATTAATCATATTAATGGCGGAATATAAAAATTTATTTTTTGTAGCTTGATCTTCAATGGATCTTGAGGAAGATTGATCTTCTCTTCTAGTTCGATTCATTCAAGCCTAAACGTGAACTCGAGAAACCTAAGATTTCTATTACAAGAGTCTATAGAGGTTTAGAAGGATTTGTGTGGGCACAATTAAACACAATAACTCAAGAACAAGTCTATGAGCTAAAGAGATAATTTAGCCTAAGTCTAATGAGGACTTAGGTGCCCAAATAAAATAAGTATTTTGAGACAGAGACAAAGAGGAGAGGGGTCGGCCAAAAATTGAGAGAGAGCAAGAATGAAACTTATTTCCACAACTCTATGTGAGGCTCTATTTATAGGAGAATGAAAAATCTATAAAGATCAATTATGCATTCATGACACAATATTTGATTTTCCCTTCCCCTTTCTCTCCTAAGTTGGCCGGCCATGTACCTCAAGCAAGGATGAAATTTGTTTCCTCAGTTAGCTTATTTATTTCATTCTCAAGGATATTCATTTCCCTTTTCCTTTTGGGTAAATATCCTTATAATTAAAGGGAAATAAAACTCTCCTCTTGATGCTATGTTGGCCAAATTTCTACCTAGGGAGGAGCATCTAGATGTTTCCTCATTTCTTTTAAGACAATTCTTAAAATACTCATTGTAGAATTATAATTGCACAAATAACGAAATTAATTTCATAATGCCTCAAACGACTTTTCGGCTTTAGGAAATAATTTATATTTTCATCAAATGAAAATATTCAAAATCTTATTTTGACATTCACATCATTTTATGTCATTGTTGACAAAAATACCCTTTAGACATTTTCCGAGAAAAAGTCTAGTTCAACACTTGAACTTATTTTGACTGAACTTCTAGTTTAACAATCCTACTCTAATGACCTGTAATAGTGACCTTATGGATCCAAATGAACAAAGCTTGAGCTTCTATACTCGGACTCAAAATTTCACAAACTTTTTCCGAGTATTAGCTTAATGTCAACTGACTCCACTAAAGAGTCGACACTGAGAATCTCTCGGTTCAAATGAATTTATTTTCTACTCAAATTCAACTTAATTATATTGAGCGGATCCATTGAATGTTATCTATGTTTACCCTTCATGAATATCATCAACTAGTTGGGATTTAGAAAATTACCATTTTACCCTTCTAGTTGTTATTTCCTCAACTCCTTTAGTACTTATGAATAAGTTAGAAACAATGTATTGACGAGGAGCTAACAAGTCACGTTGTTTCATCCAAATAAAGTCGCTACTTAAATTTGGACATTGCGCAATTCATTTATTCACAATCCAAGTAATAAAGCATGAGGTGATATATATTGCATCTCAGCAATCTTGTACATGAATTTCATATCTATGAGAACTTCACAAAGTTGGTTCATGACATTTTCATAACTTAATATCTCACCAATAGGCCTTGTCTAGATCACGCAATGGACATAGAATTTGACTTTCTCAAATGAGAGTATTAATGCTATGAAATGACATGTCTCATTACAGGATTTAGGTAAGCATGATACGATTCATACATAGTGACCTTGAGATAGAAGATTTTAAATGGTTTGTTCTTCTATTGTCTCTAAAGGTGCACTGGTCAATTCAGTATCTTCGAAAGACACACTGGAAGAACTATAGAGTTCCTAGCTCTCTATGCCTCGTAACCAGACATCCTAGATTCTTCCAACAATCATATTGGGATCAATAGTCTGTTGATCTTTAGATTGCGAATATATCGTTTTAGTCAAACCATGAAGTGTTTGTTCACGCAAATCTACATTTTTCTCTTCATACATTGTTAGGTTTGATTAAGGACTATAAGACTATTGAATATCATAAATCTTCAATCAAACTAAAAGGAAATGAATGAAGATTTCAACTTTTATTAATTTAATCAGCAAATTACAAAGATTTATATATTATATCAATATGTAAATAAACAACCTTCTTGTGGGCATCTCTGCCAACACGAGCGACTTCCTCAAATCCTTCGTAGGGAAGGTCCCGAGGGACATGGCGGATCTGATGGCACGGGCTCGCACATTCATGGGGATAGAAGATTATCTCGAGGGCCGGGATGGCCAAAAATCTAATGGACAGTATGGTCGCCGCCTCGGGGACCATGAGAAGGACCACTCCGACCCTCGGAAGAGAAGGAATAGGGGAGGCCGGGGCCCCGGTGATCGACCCTTCACGGGGCCCGGATCGTCGCGTCCTGACAGCTTCCGAAAGTTCTCGACTTTTACCACGCTAAACATCCCCCAAGAGCGAATCTTGGCGCTGCATCGTGACAAGCTGGGTAGCCCAACTCCCCTCACGAAAGACCTTGCAAAGCGGGACCGGAGCAAATTCTGTGAATATCATCAAGATCACGGCCATTTGATGGCCGAGTATTACCAGCTCAAGAGGCAGATCGAGGCCCTCATACAAGATAGGAAGTTGAAAGAATATGTGCTCCGGACGTTGGGCACGACAACGATGGGGGGTGAACGGGGACGGCAAGAAAGAAAGGGTCCTGCGCCGGTCACCCTGGCCGATCGGGCAATAACCCTGGACCCAAATAGTTCACAACTACATATCATAGGCTCCATTATGGGCTGCCCGGAGTGCGAGACTCAAGCGCGCAAAGAAAGCGATACACGCGAGAGGTTTCTCACGGGCCGGCTGCACACTACGTCAACCACACCTGCGAGGCCCACCCTTGGTCGGATTTGAATCCATGTACTTCACAGGGCAGGAGGCGACAAGGGTCCTCCATCCTCATAACGACGCAATTGTAGTCTCGGCTCCAATCGCGAACAACCTCATCCGAAGAATCTTATCGACAACGGCAGCTCCGCTGACATTATTTTCAAATCGGCCTTGGGTAGGATGAAGTTGACCGGATTGAAACCAACCCCAGTCTCGACCCCGCTCTTTGGATTTTCGGGCGAAAGAGTCATGACAGATGGCGTCATCGACCTCCCCGTCACCTTTGGGACGCTGGGAGGGCTCGAGGCCACCCATGTCATACCCTTCCTAGTCGTTGACCAACCGTCGGCTTACAACATCATCATCAGTTGGCCGACACTTAATCGGTTAAAGGCCATAACTTCCACATATCACCTCATGATGAAGTTCCCAACTGACAAGGGAGTCTCCACCATGACCGGGGACCAGGCCATGGCCAGGATGTGCTACATCCAGGGGGTTGACGAAAAAGGAAAAAAGGGAAAATTGTGAGCACTGTTTTCCGACTCGAAGATGAATTCCCACGTGAAATCGGGAAGGGCGGTACTTTTGGCGTCAACAAGTATTTTGTATGAGACATTTTTTTAAGGTCAATGACCGAGGAATGTAATTTTTCAACTATATTATGAGAACAGAGTTATTTTTTTTATTTGCATGACAAATAATCGAATATGTAATAAATTTCTAAAAATCCCTCTTCGAGGTGTTAAGAAACTCGGGGGGCTATGGGTTAGTTATGCGCTGCTCGCACAACACCCACCTCGCAAGCCGAAAGGTAACAAGCTCCAAGGGATCGCGTCCGCGCACCGGACTGCCGATCTCGACCCTTCATTAATCTCGGTGCGTCATCCGTGTGACGCTCTGGCACGACGACCCGCCTCCCACGCCGAAAGGTAGCGAGCTTCAAGGGATCACGTTCGTGCACCGGACTGCCGATCTCGACGCATCATTAATCTTGACGTGTCATTTGTGCGGCGCTCTCGCACAACACCCACCTCGGACACCGAAAGGTAGCAAGCTCTGAGGGATCGCGTCCGCGTGCCGGACCGCCAATCCTGCTGCGTCGTTAATCTCGACGTGTCATTCGTGCGACGCTCTTGCACGACGACCTCCTCGCACACCGAAAGGTAACGAGCTCTGAGGGATCGCGTTCGTGCATCGGACCACCGATCCTGATGTGTCGTTAATCTCGATGCGTCATTCGTGTGACGCTCTCGCATGAGGACGTCCTCGCACATCGAACGGTAGCGAGCTCCGAGGGATCGCGTCTGCGCAACCGCCAATCCTTACGCATCGTTAAACTCAACGCGTCATTTGTGAGACGCTTTCGCACGACGACCTCCTCACACGCTGAAAGATATCGAGCTCCAAGGGATCGAGTCCGCGCACCAGACCGCCAATCTCGATGCGTCGTTAATCTTAATGTGTCATTCGTGTGACGCTCTCGCACAACACCCACCACGCACACCGAAATATAGTGGCTCGAAGGGATCGCGTCCGCGCACCGGGCCACTTATTTTGATGCATCATTTGTGTGACGTTCTCACCCATCTCGCATGCTAGATTACAAGCCTCAGAGGATCATGTCTGTGCATCAGATTGTTGATCCTGGCAGTCGAAAGCAAAGGACAACTTTCCCACCAATAAGTGGCACACGTGACAGGAAATGGACGAAACGACCAATGCACTTGATGCGAATGAGGCATCAAGGCTGCTCAACGGGACGACGAAGAGCGGCGCTAACTTGAGTTTACCACACGGACTACGCCGAATGGCAAAGTCGGGGGGCTAATGTTATTGACCCGACGAGCGACGAGGACATGATAGAGAGCCATCCCATGCTCCCCGTCTCTCGGGCTGTCCCAAGGTCCCTCGCACGGCCAAGGGCTGTCCCAAGCAAGCCTTCACCCGGCCAAGGGCTGTCCCAAGCTTGCCTTCACTCGGGCAAGGGCTGTCCCAAGGCTTCACTCGGGCAAGGGCTGTCCCAAGCAAGCCTTCATTCGGCCAAGGGCTGTCCCATGCCTTCACTCGGCCAAGGGCTGTCCCAAGCAAGCCTTCACTCGGCCAAGGGCTGTCCCAAGCTTGCCTTCACTCGGCGAAGGGCTGTCCCAAGCCCTCTTACTTGGCCAAGGGCTGTCCCAAGCATTCTCACTCGGCCAAGGGCTGTCCCAAGCCCTCTCACTCGACCAAGGGCGTTCCCAAGCCTTCTCATTCGGCCAACGGCTGTCCCAAGCCTTCTCAATCGGCTAAGGGCTATCCCAAGCCTTCTCATTCGGCCAAGGGCTGTCCCAAGACCTCTCACTCGGCCAAGGGTCCCAAGCCTTCTCATAGGGCCAAGGGATGTCCCAAGCCCTCTCACTCGGCCAATGGCTGTCCAGAAGCCCCCTCACTCGGCCAAGGGCTGTCCCAAGCCTTCTCACTCGGCCAAGGGCTGTCCCAAGCCCTCTCACTCGGCTAGGGGTTGTCCCAAGCCTTCTCATTGGGCCAAGGGCTGTCCCAAGCCCTTTCACTCGGCCAAAGGCTGTCCCAAGCTTTCTCATTCGGCCAAGGGCTGTCCCAAGCCCTCTCACTCGGCCAAGGGTTGTCCCAAGCCTTCTCATTCGGCCAAGGGTTGTCCCAAGACCTCTCACTCGGCCAAGGGCTGTCCAGAAGCCCCCTCACTTGGCCAAGGGTTGTCCCAAGCCTTCTCACACGGCCAAGGGCTGTCCCAAGCCTTCTCACTCGGCCAAGGCCTATGCCAAGCCTTCTCATTCGGCAAGGGCTGTCCCAAGCCTTCTCACTCGGCCAAGGGCTGTCCCAAGCTCTCTCACTCGGCCAAGGGTTATCCAGACTCTCCCTCACTCGGCCAAGGGCTGTCCCAAGCCTTCTCACTCGGCCAAGGGCTGTCCCAAGCCCTCTCACTCGGCCAGGGGTTGTCCCAAGCCTTCTCATTGGGCCAAGGGCTGTCCCAAGCCTTTTCACTCGGCCAAAGGCTGTCCCAAGCCTTCTCATTCGGCCAAGGGCTGTCCCAAGCCATCTCACTCGGCCAAGGACTGTCCCAAGCCTTCTCATTCGGCCAAGGATTGTCCCAAGACCTCTCACTCGGCCAAGGGCTGTCCAGAAGCCCCCTCACTTGGCCAAAGGCTGTCCCAAGCCTTCTCACACGGCCAAGGGCTGTCCCAAGCCTTCTCACTCGGCCAAGTCCTGTCCCAAGCCTTCTCATTCGACAAGGGCTGTCCCATGCCTTCTCACTCGGCCAAGGGCTGTCCCAAGCCCTCTCACTCGGCCAAGGGTTGTCCAGACTCTCCCTCACTCGGCCAAGGGCTGTCCCAAGCCTTCTCACTCGGCCAAGGGCTGTCCCAAGCCCTCTCACTCGGCCAAGGGCTGTCCAGACTCTCCCTCACTCGGCCAAGGGCCATCCCAAACCCCTTGGCTCAGCCAAAGGCCGACCAAATCTCTTCACTTGGCCAAGGTGCCTCAAAAATGTTCCTTGGTCACCTATAAATACAGGGCACGAATCCCGAGACAAGGGAAATCCAAACTTGAGTACTGAAACACTGCTGAACTCCTGCTTCACTCGTTTCTCTCAAACCTTAGCCCTCTAAACATCTTACCTCATTATCCACCTCAATTCCCCTAATGTTAAGCGTCGGAGGGGTAAACAGAGGCACCCCCTCTGTTTCCCATTTGTAGTTCATGTGACCTCTTTACGTTTCAGGTACTCGCACGGAGTGAACCTCATTGATAGCTAAGGGACGACTTGGGATACCAAGTAAGACACGCTAGAGCCCGAACGCGATCACTTGGTCTGGCCATGGGTCGAACCGTTCGAGGCTCCTGAATCGTTGTCCGAAAACGAGCGACAACAAGTAGAGTTTGTTAAACTAGAAGCTAAGTTAAAATAAGTTTAATTGTTAAACTAGATGTATTTTTAAAAAATGGTCTAAAGGGTATTTTCTTCCTTAAGGATAATTGATGTAAAATGTCAAAATAAGATTTTGAATTTTCTCAAAAATTAATTTAAAGTTACACGGCTGAAAATTGGTTTTCATGCTTAGTGAATTAAATTTTGTGACATGTTATTGTGTGGCCAATAATTCGAGTGCTTTTGCGTAATTTGTTATGAACAAATTAGGAAGTAAATATGTGTGTGTAGACACTCATATGGCCGGCCACTTTACATCAAGGGAGGGAGATAAATATCACCTTCTATTTGGTGCATTATTGCATATTGGTAATTGCCCAAAAGAAAACAGGAAATGAATTTCTTTGAAAACGAAACAAATGTGCTAAGTATGAAACAAATTTCCTCACTTAGGACATGGGGTGGCTGACTATTTGGAAGAAAAATGGAGGAGAAAATCAAATATTGTATCATGTATACACAATAGGAAAGAGTAATTACCCTTTCTTGTATTTCCTTCTCCTATAAATAGAGTCTCACATAGAGATGTGAAAATAAATTTTTATTCTTGCTCTCTCTCTCTCTCTCTCTCTCTTCTAGCCGACCACTTCTCTCCTTCTCTCTCTAAAATACTCTTTTATTTTGGCACCTAGATCCTCACTTGATCTAGAGAATTAGCTTATGATCCAAAAATTGTTCTTGGTTCATATTGTTTAATAATGGCCTCTCACTAAACTCTTCAAACGCTCGAAGAATCTAGTGGTAGAAACTTTCGTGGTTGCTTGCGAATACAAAGATGAAAGGCAGCGAGACAATGAGAAGGATCTTCATCCAAGAAGAGACTCCAAGATCAAGCAACAAAAGAAAGGTTAGTATTCAAGTATTTAAATAATGAATTTAAATATATACATGTTCATGCACTTTACCTAGGTTAGTAAAAATTGTTTTACTAATAATGAAATTTTTTTATTCTGCCATTAATGTGTTAATGATAGTTTTTTCTTAACACTAAACTCATTCCAACACTCGGGGCATCCACATAATTAGGGTTCTTTGTATGCCTCATTGTTACCTTAAACATATACTAAAAACAATTTATCCATACATATGGGATCCCACCAAGCGGAGTACAAGACTTCACCACGGAAAGCCTATCACACAACAGGTTAAATGACCCGTTGTGGGACATATCGCCAAGGCAAAGATTTTCACTCGTCACGGCTACGATTTTGGAAGTTTTCACTCCCACAACAGGTCATATATCCCGTTGTGGGAACTTGATGTCACGGCGTCAGTAACTCGTAGCCGCGGAAAAGGTGTTCCACGACGAGATGTTTGCCTCGCTGTGGGTGGAATTTCTCGGGAGAAATTTCCGTAAACGGGTTGGAGGACGCGCTGTAGGTGTACACTCGCCGTGGCGATGTGTATTTTTTTCCGCGGCTAAAACTTGCAAATAAACACCCCCTACAACAGATCAATGTCCCGTTGTGGTAACTATGTACTCCCAAAATGAGACAATGTCTAGTCAAAGAAATGGGCAATTCCCACATCAGTAGAACCATCCCGATGTGGGAGTACATAGTTCCCACAGCGGGAAGTCGACCCGCTGTGGAAAATAAGTTGTGGGATCTATTGAGATTTGTGCCCACAAAGGAGATATTTGATATTATAAATACATTTTGTATTTCGGTTTGCAGAAACATTAAATAAAATTAAATATTCATTCTTTTTTAAGTTTGTGTTTATGTATGTTTACTACGCTCTGAAACCGTAATTGAGGAAATAGGTGCTAAGTACAGACTTGACAAGATACCCTCTTATGACTAGTTTAAGTAATAGTTCGCAATCTAAAGATAGATTGGGCAATCGAATTTGAGTATTGATTTTTTGAATAAATCAACAATATCTTATTTTGTGAAATAAAGAGTTGTGAATTTGTGATTTATTCTTGATGACTAAATGAAAACATTGAACAAGACCAATGATGCTTTGAAGATTGAGATAAAACTGTTTAATCACTCGAAACTTCAAGATCACATACGAGAGGTATTTTGGTAATTACCTTAATCCTAAAGTGGTTACATATATTCTTGTAACACTTTTTGACACTTGATTTGTCAATAAGCAATGACTAAATGAAGTTTCATCCGACCCGACGGTTGGTTTCATAATGTTGTTTCGTTGAATTATATGATTCACAAATAAATAATTTATGTTGAAACAATGCTAAGACATTAGTATTATACCATGCTTTGCTATGAGAGTGTGAGCGAACAAACAGGGTCAGATACTCATCGAATAAACCGGCCTAAGGCATTAGTATCATACATGTACAGACATTTCACTTTATGTTTTTCTCGTTCACAAATAACAAAAGAGTTGGTGAAATAATAACTCAGGAGCAAAACGGTAATTTTACATTCCTCTGAGTTAATGATACACACAAAGGGTAATATCGTAAAATATTATGTGGATCGTGTGAATAATTGTTTTGTCACATCAAACGGAAAATAAATGCATATGAACTTCGAGAGTTTCAATATTAGTCCTTTATTGGAATCGACTAATATTAAGAATTAGAAGTCGAAACAAATTTGTGAACTTTTGAGTCCGAATTTTATTTTAAAGCTTCGTTCGTGTGGGTTAATAAGGTCTCAGTGATAGACTCTCGAACAAGATTTATTGAACTAGAATGACTGATTTTCTCATTGAATGAAAACTTTGATTTACGCTACGAAAATTATTTTCTAAGTAATTAAATAAACAATAGCTTATTTATTATTACATTTGTTTAATGAATCATATTATATTGTTATATTGATAATAATATAATTTGATGATTCAAATAAATAAAAGATGAAAATAAATATTTTCTCATTTCGTACTTGTTTGCATAGTATGAAAAGAATTAAGGAATTGTCATTAAATAAATGAGATGTTCTAAATTAATTAAATATTATTTTAGAAATAAATTAAATATATTTTGGAGAATATTAACTAATTCACTATGACATAATTGATGAATTTGGGCTGGAAAATTATTTTAAAATTCATTAAAAAGATCATTGAGCTTATGTTTGATTAACGAGTCAAAATTAGATTTTGACCTAAGTGAAGTCCGTTGTCTCTAATATAAAAAGGGATTTTTGAAATCCTAACCCTAATTGAATCAGAATTCACTCGTCCAAAACACTCTCTCCCTTTGTGTTCTTTGGCCGAGACTTTGAGAGAGAAAGAGAGATCAATAAATTGTTTTTTGATTCTCAATCTTGTTTCTTGAGTGATTCCCCTTCTCCCGTTGTTCAATCAAAGAGCCACTATCTTGATTTCCCAAAAACTCAAGAGAATTATCTCTGACTCTTGTTGTGGTGTTTGAGTGAGGTTTTATTGTCACAGGGCCGGCCTAATTCAAGGAGAAACGAGCTAGACGCAACAAAGCACAACTGGCTAGCCAGCTAGCGAGGCGTGCCAGCTCTTCTTCCGCGCATCCAGCAGGCCTACCGCCTGGCATGTCTTACGTGACACAAGTATCTCGCTAGCCTCCATCCAGGCGCACAAACCCGGACCTCCAGCTAGGCGCACAGACCCACCAAGCCCACCGGCGCACGGATCCGGCCAGCGACCTGGAAATTCGACGAGCCTCTCGCGTGATCAGCCTGGCCCTCCTTCGGCCAGCCTTTGGCGCATCCGATGTGCCTTCCTCCTACACATCCAACAGGTCATTCTTGCACCTCTTTCCATCCACTCCTTCAACATCGGATCAGCCAAGATAGGCGCATCCAGGATAGGTATAGGCCCGTGTTGATTCAATCCGGCGAGTGCATTCTAGCGAGGTTTTGGCGTGGCATTCCGGCGTAAGCGAGTAACGCACGAGATTTTATACAATCTCAAATGTAAGTTTGCTTCAACGAATTGGATCTGCGACTATAAATTGTTTATAGGTTGTTAGTGTGTTTATTTAATTTGTTGACAACATGTTTAGAGTAAAATTTATTGACATGCTAAGTAATTTTTAATGCCTAAGTTAATTAAATTTTTTAATAACGAGTTTTAATATATTAGATCATATTATATAATTCTGCCTTATTTAGATATGTTATATAGTATTATTGGTTAATCATTAACTAATTTCCAACAAATGGTATCAGAGCTAGTAAATGCATTAAAAATTAGGATTTTTATGACTAGTTTTGAAATTGTTTTACTAGTTTGATATTAGCGTTTTTGTATGATTATTTATTGATTATGAATGCTTGTGAATATGTTTTGTGAATGGATCCTCATTGATATGGCCCTAGGAATTTTTCGGTTATCGTCTCAGTTAAATATTTTAAATTATAAAATTGTGAGCCTCAGGAAAAATCAAATTAAATTTATTTAATTTGTAATCCTGAAGCGAGAAGACAAGGAAAGCAGAACCTCGAGCTTGACCGCACGTTATGGAACGTGTGGGGGCTAACCCGAGACATCCGATGATGCGTCGCATGGAGTCCTTGGCCGGCCATATATTGAAGACTAACTAGTTTATTTTCCAATGTTATTTTTTCTATGGGTTGTATTTAGAAATGAGCCATTATATGCGTTAAATAATTTTTGTTTTATCTTATTTAATCTCATTGCAAAATCACCTATCATGTCATATTGGATAGAATGCCAACACACATTAAAATGAATTGTTCACATATAGTTTAAATTTTATAACGGAAGTTATAAAACGTGGGAGGGTTGTTTATCGTTGAAGAAACCCAAGGTCCTAGACATGAATTTAATTAACGTAGTGTGTGATGAACAAAGAGTCACCCATCGTGGCCCTCCTCACTGTGAGTACTTCAGAATTAATTTGTTAATTAAATTGTATTTAACTAAGCCTTAAAGAGGAGCGATGAAGCGGGGTCTCCTCTAGGAGAACCGTTATCAAACTGGCTTAGATAAAATTCCACATGTCGATTGTACACTTAGATTTATTTTCTAAAGTAGTCCTCCATAGAGGCTATGCATTAAAAATAAGTGACCAAAGTTTATGGTAATTAGTAAGAACTAGAAGCTGTGACGTCTTGGATGGTTCGAACTAAATATTGATGTGTCATGACTATGAAAGGCGGTTAATTACGGTTTCCCCTGGAAAAAGTAATTAATCATTTGTCTTCATAATACCATGAATTATTTATCACTTTCCAAACCATATCAGGAGTGTTCATGCATGTAATTCGAATTGTAGCACATACTAAATTTATTTATTTTATTTAAATTTAGCAAAATGTCTTTTAATCCACTTCAAACGATTTTGAGTTTGAACAAACTCGAGGGTGAGAATTACGTTGATTGGAAACTTAACCTCGACATCGTGCTGACGGCGGAAAAGCTCGTGTACGTTCTCATAACCCTGTGTCCTCCACCTCCGAGTGCTGACTCGAGTAAAGAGGACAAGGACGCCTATGATAGGTGGATGAGGTCTGACGAGATTGCCAGATGTTATCTTAACATCTATGAGCAATGTATTGCAACAATCTCATCGGGTCATCCCCACAGCATATGAGATGTTGTTCATGACATGTTTGGATGTCATGAGCGTCTGGTAAGGTAGCAAGTTATCCGCGATTTCAAGAATTGCCAGATGAAGTCGGGAACCTCAGTTCGAGAACACATGCTAGTGATCATGGGTCACATGAATGATATGGAGATTCACAAATCGGATATCGATGGACTCACCAAGGTCGATATGATCTTAGACACTCTGACGGATTTTTTTTGATATCTCCCCTCTAAACTACTCCATGAACAAGCTTGATTATTCAGTAACCGAGCTCATGAAAGAGTTGTAGACTGCCGAGGAACTTCTTCCAAAGAATAAGAAGAGGGACGGTGAAGTTAATGTTTCTGAACATAGGGCTTCCACCTCTGATTCTAAAAAAGTGAATATAGGTCCTGAAAACGCCAACGGAACGAGTCTCGTTACTCAAGCGTGTTACATCACAAATAAATAATCACCCTGTATATTAGATTGTGAGGCTTCTGATCATATTTTGTGTAACTTGAATGGTTTCAGTCAAACAAACGCTTACATAACAGAGAGTTCACATTCCATTGGGGCAATGGAACGAATGTCGGAGGCAGATCAGTCGGGACCTTAAAGCTTAAATTTGGGAACAAAACTTTATTATTAAATAATGTTTATTATGTTCCAGATTATAGCAAGAACCTTGTTTCTTTTGGTCGTTTAGAAGAACAATTTTCAAGTTTGAAATCAATAATGGTATTGATAATTTGTTCATAACTAAAGCTCATCGTGTGGATTCGATTAATTATTTGTATCCAAATGAGCCAACAATCTTGGATACGGAAGTGAATCATGATTCGCTAAGGAAGCGTAAGATGTTTCATAGTGATGAAACTGACGACACATATATGTGGGACTTACGTCTTGGACATATTGGCCTAGATAGGATTAGGAGATTGAAAAAGCATGGTCCTTTGAAGTCTCTGAGCGTGGGATCCATGCCCACGTGTGAATCATGTCTTAAAGGCAAGATGACCAAGAGACCTTTATCTTTGAAAGGTCTAAGAGCCACGTGGGAATTGGAACTCGTACATAGTGATGTACGAGGGCCAATTAACATCCAGACAATAGGATGTTACGAATACTTTGTAACCTTCAGTGATGACTACTCTCGATTTGATCATGTTTTCTTAATGCGACAAAAATCCAATAACTTTGAAATGTTCAAAGAGTATCGGTCTTTGGTTGAGAAGAATATGGAGAAACATATCATAACCCTTCGATCAGATCGAGGGAAAGAGTACTTGTATAGAGAGTTAGAAGATCTTCTTAGAGAAAAAAGTATTCTCTCAGCTTACAGCATTTGGCACTCCACAACAAAAAGGCGTGTCAGAGAGAAAGAATCGAACTCTGCTGGATATGGTGAGGTAGATGATGAGTTACTCATCCCTTCCTGATTCGTTCTGGGATATGCCTTAGAAACGACAGCTTATATTGTGAACCGGGTGTCGTCGAAGACGGTTCCTGGTACTCTCTATGAGAGATGGAGTGGTAGAAAATCAGTTTTACACCACATCCAAATCTGAGGTTGTCCAACACATGTGCTGAGAGAAACGACTAGCAAGTGGGCTAGTCGTTCAGAATTATGTATTTTCATCGGATATCTTAAAGAGACGAAAGGGTACACATTATATAGTCATGCTTACAAGAAAACGTTCGTTAGCACGAACGCTAGGTTTCTTGAAGAGGAATACACGAAAAATGTCGCACCGAGAAGCAAACAAGTGCTGAAGGAAATATTGGGTGAAGTAGCTGGTACTTCACAGGATAGGACGAGTCCTACGCCAACAGTTGAATAACCACACTCGGGACATGAGCCTGTTGTGATTCGTCACAATAATAGGATTGTACGACAACCTGAAAGATATATGTTTATCGGAGAGGCCTACACTGTTGTCGGATACAAGGAGAAAGATGATCAGTATCATTTTCCCAAGCGATGCAGGGTTCCAAAGAAAATCTATGGGAAGAAGCCATGAACATTGAAATGCATTTGATGTATGTCAACGAGGTCTAGAAGCGTGTAAATCTACTCGAAGGTGTTAAACTTGTTGGGTGTAAATGGATTTACAAGAAGAAAAGAGGACCGGGTGGAAATGTTGAGACATTTAAGGCACGACTTGTGGAGAAGGGGTTCACACAAAAGGAAGGTATCGACTATGAGGATACCTTCCCACCAGTTGCGTTGCTGAAGTCCATCTGTATTCTTTTATCCATTGATGGCACCCTTGATTATGAATTCTGGCAGATGGATGCCAATACTGCATTTTTTAATGGAATTTCATACGAGCGGATTTATATGGCTAAACCAGACGGGTTCATGGAGAAAGGCCAAGAGGGCAAAGTTTGTGAGTTGCTGTAGTACATTTATGGAGTGAAGCAAGCATCTAGGTCTTGCAATATAAGATTCGACGAGACTGCAAAAGGCTACGACTTTGATCAGTCAGTAGATGAGCCATGCGTTTATAAGATGATAAACGATGGCAAGATGGTCTTCCTAGTCATGCATGTAGATGACATAGTACTCATTGGGAATGATGTAGGAAAGTCATCAGAGGTTAAGATATGGCTGTGAAAGCACTTTGAGATGAAGGATCTTGGAGAAGCGACTTACAGTCTGGGGATTCTGATCTTTAGAGATCGGAAGAACCGAAAGTTAGCGCTATCTCAGGCATCTTGTATTGATAAGATCATAGATCGCTTCAATATGCAAGACACCAAGAAAGGACAGCTACCTTTCAGACAAGGAGTGCATCTCTCTAGTGAGCAGTCTCCCAAATCTCCTCAAGAGGTAGAGGAAATGACACATATTCTTTACGCTTCAGCCGTAAGAAGTCTCATGTGTGCGATGCTTTGCACGAGGCCAGATATTTGTTACGCAGTGGACGTGGTGAGTAGATTCCAATCAAACCATGGACCTGAGCAATGGGTTGCTATCAAGCATGTTCTCAAGTATTTTAGTAGAACGAGAAATTATATGCCTGCATACTTAGGTGGTGACCTGAACATGACAGAATATACCGACTCCAATTTTCATGTGGATAAGGATTCCAGGATATCCACATCAGAGTCTGTGTTCACTCTGAATGGTGAATCTATGATTTGGAGGAGTATAACGCAATCTTGCGTTGCTGACTCGGCCATGGAAGCCGAGTATGTGACAGCTTGCAAAGTTGCAAAGGAGGCTGTGTGGCTGAGGAAATTCCTGATGTACTTGGAAGTAGTTCCAAGTGCAAGCTACCCCATCACACTTTATTGTAATAACACTGGGGCTGTTGTTAAGTGTAAGGAACCAAGAAGTTACAAGCGCTCAAAACATATAGAGCGGAAGTATCACCTGGTATGAGACATTGTTCACAAAGGAGACGTTGAAGTTATGAAGATCTCAATGTTGGACAACCTTATTGATCCCTTTACGAAACCTTTAACGAGAAAAGTGTTCGACAGACACCTAGAAGGATTAGGAGTGAAGAATCATTCTCATCTCCTTTGACTCAAGTGGGAGCTTGTTGGGATTTGTGCCCACAAATGAGATATTACTCATTATAAATACATTTTGTATTTCATTTTGCTTAAACATTAAATAAAATTAAATATTCATTCTTATTTAATTTTGTGTTGATGTATGTTTGCTACGCTCTGAAACTGTCAGCAATGAAAGAGGTGCTAAGTACAGACTTGACAAGATACCCTCTAATGACTAGTTTAAGTAATAGTTTGCAATCTAAAGATCGATTAGACAATCGAATCTGAGTATTGATTGTTTCAATAAATCAACGATTTCTTATCTAGTGATATAGAAGGTTGTGACTATGTGATTTATTCTCGATGTCTTAGTAAAGACATTGAACAAGACCAATGATGCTTTGAAGCTCGAGATGAAACCGTTTAATCACTCGAAACTTCAATATCACATACAAGGGGTATTTTGGTAATTACCTTAATCCTGAAGTGAATACATATATTTTTTAACACTTTATGACTTTTGATTTGTCAATGGGCAATGACTAAATGAAATTTCATCTAACTCGACGGTTGATTTTATATTTTTGTTTCGTTGAATTATGTGATGCACATATACTGAATTTGTGTTGAAACAATGTTAAGGCATTAGTATCACACAATGCTTTGTTATGAGAGGGTGAGCGAATAAATCGGGCATGATATTCATCGAATAAAACATTCTTTAAATAAAACATGTGACATGTACAGAAATTTCACTTTATCATTTTCTCGTTCACAAATAACAAATGAGTTGTTGAAATGATAATTTAGGGGTAAAACGATAATTTAACATTCCTCTGAATTAATGATACACACAACGGTAATATCATAAAATATTGTGTGGATCGTGTGAAGAATTATTTTGTCACATCAAATGGAAAACAAACACATATGAACTAATAGAGTTTCAATATTAATTAGTCCTTTAGTGGAATCCACTAATATTAAGAATTAAAAGTCGGAAAAAATTTATGACCTTTTGAGTCCGAACTTTATTCTAAAGCTTCATTCATTTTGATGCATAAGGTGTCAGTGATAGACTCTCGGACGAGATTCATTGAATGTAAATTTTGATTTACACTAATAACATTTTTTTCTAAGTAATTAAATAAATAATTGGTTATTTATTATTACATTTATTAAATGAATCATATTTTGTTATTAGATTGATAATAATATAATTTGATGATTCAAATAAATAAAAGATGAAAATAAATATTTTCTCGTTTCGTACTTGTTTGCATAGTATGAAAAGAATTAATGAATTATCATTAAATGAGTGAAATGTTCTAAATTAATTTAATATTATTTTAGAAATAAATCAAATATATTTTGGAGAATATTAAATGATTCACTCGGACGTAATTGATGAATTTGGGCTGGGAAATTATTTTAAAACTCATTAAAAAGATCATTGAGCTTAAATTTGACTAATGAGTCAAAATTGGATTTTGACCTAAGTATAGTCCGCTCTTTTTGATATAAAAAATGATTTTTGAAACCCGAACCCTATTTTAATCAGAATTCACTATGCCAAAAGCCTCTCTCCCGTTGTGTTCTTTTGGCCGACACTTTGAGAGAGAAAGAGAGATCAAGAAACTATTTCTTGATTCTCTATTTTGTTCTTGGGTGCCTCTTCTCCCATTGTTGAATAAAAAAAATCACCCTCTTGATCTCCAAAAAATTAGAGAGAATTATCTCTGACTCATTTTGTGGTGTTTGAGTGAAATTATATAATCATAGGGCGACCAAGGTTAAGGAGAAACGAGCTAGACGCAACAAGGCCCAACCGGCTAGCTAGCTAGCGAGGCGTGCCATCCCTTCTTCTGCGCGTCAAGTAGGCCTCCCGCCCGGCGTGTCCTGCGTGACACAGGTGTCTCGCTAGCCTCCATCCAGGCACACAGACCCGGGCCTTTAGCTAGGCGCACAGACTTGCTAAACCCATAGGCGCACAGATCCAGCCAGCGACTAGGCAATCTGACGAGCCTCCCTCACGATCAGCCCGGCACTCCTTCCAGCCAGCCTTTGGTGCATCCAACGTGTCTTCATCCTACACATCTAGCAAGTCATTCTTGCACCTCCTTCCAGCCACTCCTTCAACATCGAATCAACGAAGCTAGGCGCATCCGAGAGAGGTATAGGCGCGTGTTGACTCAATCCGACGAGTGCATTTCAAGGAGAATTTGGCGTGGCATTCTGGCGTAAGTGAGCAATGCACAAGATTGTACAATCTTAAATGTAAGTTTCTTTCAACGAATTGGATCTGTGACTATAAAGTTTTTATATATTGTTAGTGTGTTTATTCAATTTGTTGACAACATGTTTAGAATAAAATTTATTGACAAGTTAAGTAATTTTTAATGCCTAGGTTAATTGAATATGTTAAAATTCCGCCATATTTAGATATATTATATAATATTATTGGTTAATCGTTAACTAATTTCCAACAGGATCTAACATTTGTAGTAGTGATAACAATTGTGAGACAAAGATCATGAAGGAATATCGTTGCGGCGTAACATATACATCGCCGTCGCAAAGTTGTCCCACAACGTTTATAAGATTCGTTGTAGGACGAAAGAATTAACCTCGTCGCGGCGACGAAGGAAGTTCGCCGCAACGAGATGCCTTGACAATGGCCCAACTGTTTGCAGAAATGTCCACAAAAATATTATTTCTTTGCATGTCGATGTAATATAAATCTCTCATAAGTCATTATTGTAATTTGCTGATTAAATTAATAAAAATTGAAACTTTCATTCATTCTTTTTTCGTTTGATTGAAAAATTATGATATTCAATAGTTTTATAGTCTTTAATCAAACCTATTTTTTTTCGTTTGATTGAAGATTTATGATATTCAATATTTTTATAGTCTTTAATCAAACCTAACAACGTATGAAGAGACAAATATAGATTTGCGTGAACAAACTCTTCATGGGTTATTTAAACGAAATATTCACAATCTAAAGATCAACGGACTATTAATCCTTGTATAATTGTAGGAACAATCTATTATGTCGAGTTACGAGATATAGAGAGTTGATAACTTTATAGTTCTTCCTGTATATCTTCCAAAAATACTGAATTGACCAATACACCTTTAAAGACAATGTAAAAATAAACCATTTAACATCTTATATCTTAAACCAATACACCTGAATTGACCTAATTTATTAATTTATGTAACAATGAAAGGAGCAACTTTGTTCAATAAAATGAGTCTTACATTTAAACGACCGTTTAAATTACCATTTTATAATGAATAAATCCGGCTAAATAGCCGGTTCAAATGGTGCGGCAAACACACTTATATTGAAATTAAAATAAGACATGAAACGTTAAAACTATATAAAATATTACATGCAAGCATCTAATCATTTAGAAAAATTAAAAATAAATCATTTTATTAAATATGTATATATAAATATCTCCATCAACTTATACTTTGAGCTATACCCATTACATATCAATTTTTGAAGGCATCTATTATATACTAATATTTTGTCTTTATGGATAAAGACAATTTAAAAAATTTGAAAAGGAGGACTCAAGAAAATAGATACTAAAACTAACACCCAAGAAAAGAAACAAAAATTATTTGCATTTGGATTTATGAATTAAATGTTGTTGAGAGAAAGTTCCTTTTTTTCCTTTCATAAGTATGAATGCACGCGCGCGATAATCAGAGAGAAGTAAGAGTATTTTTTCTATTAATTGTTTGTATGTTTAATTATTATAGTGTGATAATTATTTTTATTTCATTCAAATCTTAAAATCAATACATTTGGCATTTTATTCACTTTTAATAATTTGGTTAATAACGTTGATACAACGTTAAAGCATTGATTACTTTTTCCGTAAAATTAAAAAATTAAATATCTAAGTATAAGACCAGAAAAGAAAAGAGCTACAATACCATAACAATTATTATTTCTGTCACTAATAAAATATTGTAACACTTTATGTTAAGTAGGTCCCGTTGCTGATTTACTATTATTATGCTTTTAGATATCAATGTTCAAGCAAAAAACAATATTATATACTGCTCGAGTTCCAATATCAATAATCTTGTAACTTCTTTTTAGTAAAGTTAATTAGTAAAAAGAAATTTTCTTTTTAGTAAAGTTAATTAGTAAAAAGAAATTCTTTTGTGCAATGAAGTGCGAGTCTATGCCCGCCTTCAAGTCATTCTCTTTTTAAAGATGAAACTTTTTATCACGTTGAAAAGGAAACTAAAGTTGAAAGATTGGTTGGGATTAATGATTTATATATCAATATTTTTTATCAAAAAATTAGTGGAATGATCAACGTTTGATAAATTAATTTTTAAATGTTTAATATTTTGTTAAATTTGTGTTAATAATTTTAGTGCTTACATGACACATTAAAAAAATTGATTTTCTATTTTAATTTGTATTGCACTTGTTTGAATTTTCATTAATTCCTGTTAATAAATTCATTAATGCACCGAATATTATATTAGGAAAGTCAACTATTTGTTCCTATGTGTGATCCTATAATTTTGGAGAATTCATTTATTTTCTTTATTAATTGATATTATCAGATTGTTTATTACTTATTAATTTTTATTATCGAATATTATTTTCCTAATGACGCAGATCAATTCATCATTTGTTAGTTCATCATTTGTGTACATTCGTATTCTAAGTTGAAGTTTTTAATCGGTTTTTTTAATTAAAAATCCACCCATTAAAAGAATTATTTTCCAAAAATTTACTCATTTTTGGTGTAGTTATTCCGTCGAAACATTGCATGACATTGTTAAAGCAGTCGTTCTTACAAATGGAATTGTCTGTTCGTCATGCTTTTAATTTTCAAGATTTAGGTCAATTTTGTTAATTTGTTTTAACAGACTACTTGTAGTTTAACACGTTTAATTTGTCGAACAACATAGTCTGTTTGTTTCAATTGTGTTAATTAGTTTGTTATTTAAAAATTCTTAATTATGTATGCAGTTAAACTATTTGAAAGTCAGTGTGATCACGATTTTTATGGTGAGAACTTTTCTAATGTCGAGCCAAAAGTACCTAAAATACTATTATTTTATGAATCTGATTTAAAAAGACTAGTAAAAAGGCGTATAAAAACGACTTGTAAAACGACGTGAAAAACGACTTGTAAATCGAAGTGTAAAATGACTTGTAAAACGACGTGTAAAACGACTTGTAAAAAAACATATAAAATAAGACATGTAAAACAACATGTAAATTGTTCGGTCTCAATTGATAATATTAACTGCTTCATCGATGTAAAACGTGTGTGCACAATGATACGTTGATGCAAATCCCATTTACTAGGATCCACCAAATAGCTTCCAACCTACGTAAATCAAATAAATTTACAAATTATGATTAAACAATTAAAAATTAAAATAAATTAAAAAATTTGTTAAACAAATCTGTTAAACTTATAAAACAAAGATTAACAAAAATAAATGTTGTCGCTGAAATTTGGACAACGTTCAGAGACCTAAGCGGTCAGATCCCCGCTCGGGCGAGTGACCCTCGCTTCGGCCTTAGCGTGTCGAATCCGGTGCCAGCCGGATAAGCCTCTAGGGGACCCCTTGTTGGCCGGCAGGGACTCCCTGGCCTGGGTGCCGGCCGGATGGGCGTCTAAGGGATCCCTTGTTGGCCGACCGGGTCTCCCTGGTGTGGGTGCCTGTCGGGTAGGCTTCCAGGGGACATCTTGCCGGCTGGCCGGGTCTCCTTGGCCTGGTTACCGACCGGTCGGGCCCTCTGGGAGTCCAATACCGGCCGGCTCGGTCTCCCAGGGTCTCTTCGCCGGTCGGGTGGGCCTCGGGCACTCGGTCAGGCCTTCGATGGCTTGGCGGTCGTCCAGTAGAGCCGTGCAATGCGTCTGCTCTCATCTGGCGAGGACTTCTCGACGTAGTTTATAAAGACGAGTCGCCGAAAAATATGGCGATAACACTAAATGTCCTATAGTTTAAAGAGTGTAATATACATAAAAAAAAATGACATGCAAACAAGCCAAAAGTCTAAAATAATGTCATATTTTTAAAAACAATAATAACTCATAATTTGTTTTAGGTATATTGTTCGTCGAATGTAAAATCCCATAAAATCCAATTAACAGTTTTACAAAGTATATATTTTCGTGTTTAAAATCGTTAAACTTAATATTTCGAACAACACAACATACAAAGAAAATATAATTTTAATAGAGTTAATCTTTTAAAAAATAAGTTAATGTATAATTAATCTATTTTAGTTCATCGAATGACAAAAACCCTAAAAAATGAAATCACCATTTACCAGAACACTTATATTTGTTTTTAAAATAGTTACAAAACCTAAAAGTATACATTCGCATAAGTGTTCAAAAAATGTGTTGTCGTCGATTTCTTTTTCGTTCCACCGTCGTCGTATTCAAGTCGTTCTTCGTTAAACTGGTCGGCAGTGTTTATGGGTTTATGGGTTTTGTTTTGGGAAATAATGTCTAGGGATTTCTGGAGAGACAAACAAATTTTGAGATTTTGAACTCAAAAGTCGGGTAAATTGAATGCTTATTTTTCAAATTAATTCCTCAATTCAAGTTTAATTGATGGGTTGACGTATTGAATTGAATGCAATAACTGCACGCTATTCTTCCGAGATGTTATTTGCTTTTTAATGCATGCGGATAACGTGGCATTCATATGAGCGGGAATTATTTTGGACATTTTCGACCAAAAATTGTTGGTAAATTAAACTGGATCTATTAACACAATTTAATAAAACTTTGGACATTTTAAACCCCCCATATTAATATACCGCGACCTTTGAGTAGCCGGAGTTAGGTATGCATTAAGAGACGTTTAATGGCCGGAGGTATGTGCCATTGCCATGGACGTTTATCACATTTATGGAGCATTAACCATGGACGTTTTTGCGTGGTTGTAACCGATCTCTAGGCCTATAAATAGAGTCATTTGGCTGTCATTCTAGTCGCACCAAAACGCACAAAAAGTTTCCGCTCTCTTCCTCTCCGAAATAATTTTCTTGTTTTTGTAGTATGATAAAGATTATGCACTTTGTTCTAGTTCACTGAAGTCAAGTCGAGTAGTGCTAAACTTACCTTGTCGTTGTTGTATCCAGAGAGGTTATCGCTCATCTTATCTAGCACCTGTGCAGGACGATAAATAACTTCAAAGAAACAATCCAACCAGCCTCAACGAATCTACATATTTGTTACCTTTTTCTACTTCTGATTTTTGTTCTTATTTCCTTTCCTTGTATTTGTCATCTATTTCTTTCAATATTAATAATAACATTGCTAAAAACAACTGTAGAGGGCGAGATGCAACAACCCCTCTAAAACAGTCACAAGGATAAATTAATCGATAATAATAAATAAATAACGTGAAGTCTGTAATATCCTTGATTTATCAGTATAATGAGGCTCGGTTTCTCTCGTTTATTAGCTTAGAAGCTTGAAGAATTACAGAGAATATTTCTGGAAACTCAAAGTATTTAGATCGATTATCTCTCCCGCGGTATCCCCTTCAATGAGAGTTTACATTGGTGTTTATAGACCTATGGTTACCCGAATTGTCTGCTAGGGTTTTCTTATTAATCTCGGATCTTAACTACCTAAAATACAAGATATTCTCCGAGCTTTTCTGAATACATCGCATAATTATCTCATTCGGTTTGACCTTTCGATTTCATTTTCTATTTAAACTCAACCGCATCTATACAAATTCCTGACGACGAGCCTTCCTCGCGAAGACGTCCTTCCTCGAGACAATCTTTCCTCGCGAAGACGTCCTTCCTCGCGACGAACTCTTTTCGCGACGAGCTTTCCTCGCAAAGACGTCCTTACTCGTGACGAGCTTTCCTCGCGAAGACGTCCTTCCTTGCGATAGGTATACCTCGCGAAGACGTCCTTCCTTGCGACGCGCTTTCCTTGCGACGAGCTTTCCTCTCGACGAGCTTCCTTGCGAAGACGTCCTTCTTCGCGACGAGCTTTCCTCGCGAAGACATCCTTTGTTCGTGCTTGTGACGAGGCTTCCAGAAATCAAGCCCTTCCCATTCATTGACCTTAGGCTAGATGAGAATTCTCGCCTCTATTTCTCATCGTTCGGGGAATGAAAATGACACAAGTGGTGTTAAGATTGATTTGACGAAATCCGACCTTAACAGTTGGTAAACGCTTGGTCAAATAAAATACAGGTTGTCTCGACGAACCTTCCGATCACTAATTGTTTTGGACGCGGCGACGAGCTTCTCCTCGGCGATTGTCAGTACCAGGTTTTGCCTTTATCCCCTTCTTCGGATACACTTCTTCGAATCCCACAAAAAATCGCTCTTCACTAAATGCAAGTTGTGAGTACTCGAGTGCTTTCATCCCCCTTATAACGACATTATAATGGCTAGCTATATTCTTCCGTTGATTCCACTAACGTCTCTTTGTATTCAAGCCGTTGGATCTGCTTGCACCGCTGCAGATTCCTCTTCGCTATTTTCTATAAATTCTAAACTTTTCGTTCGAATGAAACTTTCTGAAACTCTTACAACACCAACATCTTTCACGCCTCTCTCCTCAAACTCTTTAAAATCCTTTTGAACCCCTTAGCGAAAACTTTTCCGCTTCCAAGTCTTTTCTTTTCTCTTCCGAACCCTAGATTCACGATGGTTCCGAGAAGAATCTTCAAAACCAACTCTCCTCGCTCCACCATGACAGTCGAGCGCCTAGACGCAATTAGGCGCGACTGCTGTGACGACGACGTTTTCCAACTCTGTCTTCCTCTCGACGGCGAGCTGGCCGACGATCCCAGAGAGGGGAGGTGGATTTTTGTGTATGAGGCCCTCTTCCGAGTTGTAGGTCTTTGCTTCCCAGTGTTCTACCTCCTCGTCGCCTTCCTCCATGCCTTCAACGTCTCCATCACTCAAGTGCAACTTCACTCAATCCGTCTTATTCTATGCACCATCGCCATCGCGCTCGAGGAGAAGGTGGCTCTTACTTTAGGGGACTTGATGCGCCTCTATAAATTTTCCAAGAACCCTAAAAATTTGGGGCGCTTCTCTCTCTCTCTCTCACCGCGTCAGGGAGCACGTCATCCTCAATGCCTCCTCGAACGAATCCGGATGGGAGCACTCTTATTTTTTTCGCCAGGATCAACGCTCGTTCATTCGGTTATCACAGCAAATCATTGCTGGTGAAATGGGTCAAAGCTGATCAAACGCTTCCCCAATTCAAACCCAGCGTCGACACCGAGGCCGAGGCTAGGTTCAAGAAACTTCATGCGGCGCTTCTTCCAAGTCAGCGTCGCGATTGGGCGATAGATTTCACCAACCCCCAACAGCTAGTGGATGTCGGGGTCTTTATGGAAGCCCATATCCACGGTCCTCACATCCACACCTAGTTCCCGGCTGGGTTTCGAAACAACAAAGTGCGAGGGAACGCTTTGTCCTCTGCCCCGGTGAAGATGGTCCCCAAGAAGGTAAAAAAACCCAGGGATGCTCCTGGCAACATTGAGGAAGTTCCTCTTCAGGAGGAGGAGTCGTCCCCGGATGAGCTTCTCGTGAGAAGACGCCCCTCCGAGAGGACACAGACGACACCCTATCCGCGAAAATCGAGAGGTTCCGGGGGCAATCATCTCAAGCTGGGGCCTCCGCGAGCAAGCGGCTTCTGAGAGTACGGAGGATACTCCTCCGGCGAAGAAGGCTAAGGTCACCGCTTCAGCCAGCAGACCCCAGGCTGCCACTCCCGCTGAGGGAGCTGTTTCCGAGGCTCGGGACGCCTCGCCGGCGAGAGCGATTCTTCCCTCGGAGGAGGTTCATGCAACTTCTCCGGTCCTCACTCCTTTTTGCAGTACCGAGTCTTTCCGTGAGAAGATCCCCGATCTTTCGACTCCCGCTGCTGCGGGTGGGGCCTGTCAGGCCGCAGAGAAGTCCACCGGGGGTGCGAACTCTTCTCGGCGCTCAAAGAGGAGGCCGGACCTCGTGGTAGACTTCAGCGACGTGGTCCGGGCGATGACTGCTTCCACCCCGTACGCCGCAGCCTCCTCCTCTCGACAACTTTTACAGAGGAGGCGAGGAAGAAAATTATGGTCTTGGCTCCTCCAACGCTTTCCTCGGCCAACGGGGCACTTCACCCATCCACTGGGGCGGGAGACGCCACTTCTCCTTCTCTCGTTGCAGAGTTCGCCGAGCGAGACAGAGGGCATGAGAGCATTGGGCCCGATTTCGAGGGATGACAGCCCGAGGAATCGATCGTCGCGGCTCCTGCGGGCGACGTGGGGGCAATGCATGTGGAATCGATCGTCGCAGCTCCTACGGGCGACGTGGGGGTAGTGCCTGTTCATGAATTAGGACTTGTTCTCTTCGTTTCTCGTCCATCTTCCCCTCGACGTCACTTCGGATTCGAGGCGTCACAATCTTCCCCTCGGGTCCTCAGGGGTTCTCCTCGCGTACCTACTCCAGGCACATCTGCCGAGGGTTGGAGATAGTAATCCTCTTACTTGTATCAGGATTTTTCCTTGCGAGCACCTGGCTCGCTCGACGTCGGCGAGCCTCTTGAATATTTCGAGGGTTATCCCGAAGCTACGGCTTGTTTGTTCAAGGGAGTGGCTCGGATGAAAGATCTGATCCTCGCTGAGCGCCACAATGCTAACCAGCCTGCTCAAGAATTCGGGGAGCTTGGGTCTAAAGCTAGAGTCCGAAAATCTAGAGTCGGACTTGGCGGCAGAGACTTCTAGATGCAAACTTCTCGAGGTCGAACTTGCCGAGCTCAAGGTCAAGGCGGAGCGTGAACTCAGAGAGCAGAAGATCATGCTGGCCGCCAAGGAGGGAATTTTGGTCGAAGAGAAGAGGTGCGATCAAGAGGTCGCAGAGGCCTTCAGGGAGAAGAGCGAGCTCCTCGCTTAGATTGGCGAGGCTATGGGCATCCCTATTGCCGAGGAAGGTTGTTTGTCTTCCAAAGTCAAGTCTGCCCTGATGAAACTCGTCGGGGAGCTTGAGATGGCGCAGGCCGAATCGAGCGAGGAACGCCACGGCCGACTGCGTCTCTTCGAGAGGGCCAAGGGCAAGCTCGAGCGGGCATCGGCGAGATTCCAAGCAAAGGCAAAGCAGCTTCACGACAAGGCTGCCGCAGATCCTAGTTCTCCTCCTTTGTCCTCTTGCAACCCTCCGGCAATCAAAATTCATCGCTTGTCGGCTCTTGTTGCGAGGAATCCTTCCACCATCCTCGGCTCGCTCGACGAGCATGGGTCTAACAAAGACCTCATCTCTCCTCGAGAGCCAGCGGCGTAAATCCCCCTCCTCTTTTTTTGTGTTTATTTGTTTATGTAATTATTTATAAAGTATTCAATATTTTTTAATTGAGACTATATTTTATAATACAATTTTCCTTTTTCGTACTTTTCCTTTGAAATGCGTGTTTATTTTGTAGATTTGGCATACTTGTGTGTGATTGATCTGTTATGTTTAACCGATGAACTAACATCCCAATTATAATTTGTGGCTGTTAACTTGCATAATATATGACTTAAAATTAAAATAGCATTTTGTCATAAAATTCAAATAGCAATTTCTTTAAAAATAAATTCAGTTATTGAGAGATATGGAAGAATGTACATCTCCCACTCCCCCTTTTTTTTATCGAAATAAGAAGGGAGCAAAGTATAGAATTCATTCTTATAATGTCTTGCGTAAGTTTTTATTTGTTGACTTGTTTTGTCGCTTAAGGACATTCTTGCTCCTTTAACTTGTGTAAACATGGGCCCTCTCGCTGCTATGTCTTGTTATTGAGAATCGGGAGCCTCATTTTAGTTTTTGGCGTAGGGAGCCCTCTTTGAAACTTTTGGCATCGAGGAGCCTTTTTGTGTTTTGGTATCGGGGAGCCTTTTGATATTCTGGCATTGGGAGCCTTTTTGATATTTGGCATCAGGAGCCTTTTGTATTTTGGCATCGGGGAGCCTTTTTGTATTTATAGACTTGCTCGGCCGGGCTGGTAATTTTTTTTAACAATAGGCCTCATTAAACCCTTCGAGTCCCCCGATTGGGTGCGGCTCGCGAGAGAAGAGTACCCTACATACATTGAATACAAGGCCGAAGCCACGCAAATGTTCTTGAACATAAGGGGTCAAGACTCCCCGATAATTAAAAGAAATAATAAAACAGATGATTTGACAAGAAAATACAAGTTAGTTACTAGAAATTAAGACTGGATGATGAAGTTACTAGTAAAAGTTTTTCAAGTGCTTCACATTCCAGCTTCTGATTACTTTGACGCCTTCAGTGTTCTCGAGCTCGTAGACTCCTGGCTTGATGAAGTTGGTGATTATGTATGGGCCCTCCCAGCTTTGCCCTAGCTTTCCGGTGTTTAGCTCGGCTATCTTTTGGAAGACTCGTCGGAGGACCATCTCGCCAACCTGAAATCTCCTCGGCCGCACCTTTTTGTTGTAATAACGAGCAAGAGATTTTTGGTAGTTGGCGATGTTGGAATTTATGCCCACAAAGGAGATTTTTGATATTAAATACTTTTGTATTTGTTTTGAATTTAAATAAAAAATTGAATATCCATTCTTATTTTAAGATTGTGTTTATGCATGAATGTCTACGCTCTGAAACTGTTATCAACGAAAGAAGTGCTAAGTACAGACTTGACAAGATACCTTCTTATGACTAGTTTAAATAATAGTTCGCAATCTAAAGATCGATTGGGCAATCGATTCTTAATAATGATTGTTAGAATGAATTGAACGATATCTTATCATGTGATATGGAGAGTTGTGACTCTGTAATTCATTCTAAATATCTTAATAAAGATATTGAACAAGACTTGTAAAGATTTGAAGTTTGAGATAAAACTGTTTCGTCACTCGAAACCTCAAACTCACATACGAGGGTATTTTAGTAATTACCTAAATCCTGAAGTGAGTACGTATCTTCTTGTAACACTTTATGACATTTGATTTGTCAATGGGAAATGGCTAATTGAAGTTTCATTGACCCGATGGTTGGTGTCATAGTACTGTTTTGTTGAAATATGTGATTCACATATATGAAATTTGTGTTGAAACAATGCTAAGGCATTAGTATCACACCATGCTCTGTTATGAGAGTGTGAGCGCATAAACCAGATATGGTATTCATCGAATATAGAATTCTTTGAAATAAAACATATGACATGTTGAGACATCTCACTCTATGTTTTTCTCGTTCACAAATAACAGAGGACTTGGTGAAATAATAACTCAAGGGTAAAATGATAATTTTACATTCCTCTAGTTAATGATACACACAAATGGTAATATCGTAAAATACACCGTCGACCGTGTGAAGAATAGTTTTGTCACATCAAACGAAAATATAAATGCATATGAACTTAGAGATGTTCAATATTGGTCCTTTAGTGGAATCGACTAATATTAAGAATTAAAAGTCAGAAAAAGTTTGTGAACTTTTGTGTCCGAACTTTATTCTAAAGTTTCGTTCATGTGGGTCTATAAGGTCTCAATGATAGACTCTCGGACGAGATTTTGGTGAACAAGAAATGATTGATTTTCTCATTCCACGTAAATTCTGATTAATAGACCTATGGTTACCCGAATTGTCTCTCTCGCAAAGTATTTAGATCGATTATCTCTCTCGCAGGATCCCCTTGAATGAGAGTTTACATTGGTATTTATAGACCTATGGTTACCCGAATTGTCTGCTAGGGTTTCCTTATTAATCTCGGATCTTAATTACCTAGAATATGAGATATTCTCTGAGATTTGCTAAATACATCGCATAATTATCTCATTCGGTTTGACTTTCCGATTTTATTTCCTATTTAAACTCAACCGCATCTATACAGATTCCTGACAACGAGCTTTCCTCGCGAAGACGTCCTTCCTCGCGACGGAGTCTTCCTCGTAACGAGCTTTCCTCGCAACGAGCTTTCCTCGTGAAGACGTCCTTCCTCGCGACGAAGTCTTCCTCGCGACGAGCTTTCCTCGCGAAGACGTCCTTCCTCGCGACGGGCATTCCTCGCGAAGACGTCCTTCCTCACGACAAGCTTTCCTCGCGACGAGCTTTTCTCGCAAAGACGTCATTTCTTGCGACGAGCTTTCCTTGCAAAGAAGTCCTTCCTCGCGACAAGTTTTTCTGGCAAAGACATCTTTTGCCCATGCTTGTGACGAGGCTTCCAGAGATCAAGCCATTCCCATTCATTAACCTTAGGCCATATGAGAATTCTCGCCTCTATTTCTCGTCTTTCGGGAAATGAAAACGACACAAGTGATGTTAAGATTGATTTGACGAAATTCGACCTTAACACAAACTAATTTTATTACTTATCTTCGATTGCAACCCTCGTTCAATTTTAGAAGTTGATTGAAACCAGCTCAATCTTGTCTACACACATAGAATGCTAATCAGAGAAGGTGTTTACGAAGTTGACCAGTGTTCTTAAAACTGGATTTTTTAAAAAGTCAAATTACTTTTTCATTTCATTTTTACATTACTTATTATATGTTTAATGTTTGTTTTATATACACAAAAATTTCCAAGCTTCGCATATAAACACGAAATTACTTTATTTGTTTTCGTCGTCATTATTAAAGTTTGGGAATGATATCGACAACCACGATAAAAGTGAAATTACTTTAGATAAAAATTTGAATACGAAAATAATATTTAAAATGTATCGGTATTTATTGAGTTATAAAAGTTTTTGTGCCTATGATTTTTTCATTTTCTGATGTACTGGTGATTTGTCTAAGTATATCGTTAGGTATTTTAAACCTTGATTGAAATAAAATATTTCGTTATTAAAAATAAAGTACTTTATTTTGAATAATAGTGAATATAAATATATGATCATCTTTTTCTAGACCTACACATGATAATGATTTCAAAGGTTTGTTGCTATTATAATATTATTATAACTGGTGTTTCGTTGCAGTTAGCAAAAGTAAAAATAAGCACGCTGATGATAGCTGTGGACACTCATTACTGTGTAATGTGGTAGATCAGAAATGTTATATAAAAAGTATATTTTCATGTATACGTATCTATTTCTATCAGGATATTCGCGAAATTGAATTATAGAGACACTAAAATTTAACCAACCAAATTCGTTCAACAAGTCTTTTCTGTTAATGTAAACTTTGACCATATAATGATTAGGTAATGGAATATATTAGATTATTTGAGCTTCCTCTACTTTCTATATAACATGGAAAAAGTGAAGGTGATGAAGCCAGAAATTTAAGCCAGCTAGTTTTTTTTTTATAATAGGGGACAATTTAAAAATAATCATTAAATTTGAGCCCAAAATATAAATTAGTGCTGTAACAGTTAGAAGTTTTTTTTTTTTTTTTTTTAGGAAACAAACAAATAGGTGGGGATTGAAACACTTAGCAGTTCAGGGGAGTATTTATCTCCTCTAAGTGCAAGACGTTAGGAATTTTAATCCATAATTTATCATCCTAATTCAATTTATGAGAATCGAAACTGTATAGCGAAAGCGTAACTGAATACATGGATGAAAACACCGTGAGTGGTCTTCCAATTGTAGATTGTCCTAGTGTCTGAGTGTTCTTGTTGATGGGGATACAAAAACTAGCGTAACATCTACAATCAGGGACCTACCCACTAATAACTGCCTTTTGGCAGTTACTAATTACTATTGCCTATTTCTAATTTGACCCCTCATCAAATTAAATTAGCACTAATTGTAGCCACATAATACTTTCATGAAAAATACGTCCTTAAGTCAAAATTTTATTCCGAATTAGACCATATTAATTTGACTTAATAAAATAATGACCCAACATATTTATTTTATAACATTAATAGTCCCAAAATTCTAACAATCTCTCACTGGACTATACATGTATAAAATAAATGTGTAAAACTTTGGACATGTCAAAAAATAGTCATTACTATAATGCGACGTAATAAAATCTCGTCCATCAACTATATCAACGTAGGATCAAAGTGATTTTTGTTGTATCACTCACAACTAAACCCATCAATGGTCACATACATCAATATAGTCAAATGACATAGATCAAATAATCACGAATATGTGGTAGATAAAATTATATGTAAAGTGATCTATTCATATCAATTTTATCCGATCCAACTTTAAAGAGATCAAATTTAACTGAATTGCAAAGTACACTAAAATAAATTCCATAAGTCTGATCAGACATAACAAATGTGGTTGATTACAAACAATACAACACATAAAGCACACAACATAAAACAAACAAACAAACTCCCACCAAATCCAGATATCCTAAAGCTCTAGAACACCCATATGAGAAGTGTGTTTGTGAAAGACCTTCGGTGGTAGACCCTTTGTAAGAGAATCAGCAATCATTGAGTTCGTTCCCAAATGTTCTATGTAAATCTGTCCACTTTGCATTCTTTCCTTAACAACTAAGAACTTTATGTCGATATGCTTCGACTTTGTCGAGCTCCTGTTCTTGTTGGAATACATTACAACTGATTTATTGTCACAATATAACTTAAGCGGTCTTTCAATTCCTACCACAATGCGCAGCCCCGTGACAAAATTCCTCAGCCATAAACCATGGTTGGATGCCTCATAACATGCTACGAATTCTGCTGCCATGGTGGATGAAATTATAAGAGCCTGTTTTACACTCTTCCATGATATAGCTCTACCACCCAACAGATAGACATAGCCTGATGTGGATCTTCTACTATCTTGGCATCCCGCAAAATCGGAGTCAGAATAACCAATGATCTCCAAATGATCTGACTTCCTATACGTGAGCATATAGTCTTTTGTTCTTTTCAGGTATCTCATGACCCGTTTGGCTGCTTTCCAATGATCCATGCCTAGATTGCTTAAGGATCTGCCTAACACTCCAACAATATACGCAATATCCGGACGCGTACAAACTTGAGCATACATAAGACTCCCAACTGCGGAAGCATAGGGAATCTTATCCATTTCTTTAATCTCGAGATTTCCTTTTGGCCATTGGTTGAGACTGAACTTGTCTCCTTTAGCGACATGGATGTCTCCTGGTTTACAATCATACATGCCAAATCTTTTAAGCACTTTATCGATGTAACTCTTTTGTGACAATCCAAGTAAACCTCGAGAACGATCTCGATAAATCTGGATTCCCAATAGAAAAGAGCCATCACCAAGATCTTTCATTTCAAAATGTTTTGATAGAAATTTCTTAGTTTCATGTAACGTGCATTTGTCATTAGTGGCAAGTAAAATTTCATCGACATACAAAACCAAAAACATATGTTTACTTCCATTGAACTTGTGATACACACAATCATCAACAACATTCGTCTCAAAACCATACGAGAGAATCACTTGATGAAATTTGTGGTACCACTGACGGGAAGCCTGTTTCAACCCATAAATGGATTTTGTCAATTTGCAAACCATCTTCTTTGGGTCTCCCAAGACAAAGTTTTCAGGTTGCACCATATAAATTTTTCTTCAATGTCTCCATTAAGAAACGCAGTCTTGACATCCATTTGATGGAGTTCCAAATCAAAATGTGCAACAAGTGCCATGATTGTCCGAAAAGAGTCCTTTGATGAAACCGGAGAAAAAGTCTCTTTAAAGTCAATCCCTTCCTTTTGAGTATAGCCTTTTGCTACAAGACGAGCCTTATACCTCTCCACATTACCTTTCGAATCCCTTTTGGTTTTAAAAATCCATTTGCAACCAATAGGTTTCTTTCCTTCAGGTAATTGGACAAGTTCCCAAACTTTATTGTCTTGCATAGACTTAAACTCTTCATTCGTTGCTTCAATCCACTTGATAGAGTTCGTGTCTTTCATGGCATTTTGAAAGTTGATACGGTCATCTTCCATCATACCACAACCATCTTCATTTTCCATGAGAAAAACTATATAGTCATCTGGTATAGCATTTCTTCTTTCTTTAGTGGATCTCCGCAAAGGCACTTGATCTTGAGGTTCTTGAGTTTGTACTTGAGGTGGTTGAATGACAATGTCGCATTGCTCTTGATTAATGGAAGGAACACAATCTTGAACATTATCAAAAGTAACTGGTATAGGAATTAAATTTTCCTCAATAGGAATTACTGAATCCTCATGGAAAACAAAGTCTTTTTCTTTATTTCTCCCACCAAACTCAATATCCTCAAAAAACGTTGCAGTTCTTGTCTCAAAGATTGTATTTAGTTTAGGATCGTAAAACTTATAGCCCCTTGATCGCTCAGAGTATCCAATAAAGTAGCTACTAACTGTTTTGGGATCCAATTTCTTTTCACTCGGCTTATAAGGCCTCGCTTCAGTAGGACATCCCCAAATATGCAAATGCTTCAAACTAGGCTTTCGCCCGGTCCAAAGCTCATAAGGTGTTTTAATAACTGCTTTAGTTGGTACCCTATTAAAAATGTAGGCTGTTGTCTTGAGTGCCTCTCCCCAGAGTGATTCAGGTAAGGTCGGATGACTAATCATACTTCTTACCATATCCTTAAGAGTTCGGTTTCGTCTTTCAGCAACACCATTCATTCTGGGTGACCCCGGCATAGTGTATTGTGGGACGATACCACACTCATCTAGGTATCTGGCAAAAGGTCTCGGACGTTGTTCACCTGATCCATCATATCTACCATAGGATTCACCACCACGGTCAGATTTGACTTTCTTTATTTTTTCGTTGAGTTGGTTTTCAACTTCAGCTTTAAATGATTTGAACACGTCCAATACTTGGGACTTTTCATGAATAAGAAAAATGTATGCATATCTTGAATAGTCGTCTATAAATGATACAAAATATTGTTGGCCATTCCATGAAGGTTTAGGAAATGGTCCACAAATGTCCGTATGTATCAATTCTAAGACGCATATTGCCCTTATTGCACCCATTTTCTTCTTTATAGTCTGTTTTCCTTTGATACACGCAACACATACATCAAAGTCTGAAAAATCTATATCATCCAAAATTCCTTCGGAAATAAGCCTTTCAATTTTATTTCTAGAAATGTGACCTAATCGCTTATGCCATAAGGAACTTGAATTTTTGTTACTTAATTTGCGTTTAGTACCACGTGATTCCACATTCAAAGTTTCATTATAAGAAGCAATAGTTTCAAGCATATAAAGATTGTCCTAGATAATAAGTGAATCGGTCCCATCAACTTTAGAATTAATAGATAAATTAAACATATTGTCTTGAAATGAACAACAATATCCTAATTTGTCCAAGCAAGAAATAGAAACCAAATTCCATCTAAACGACGGTACAACAAAAGTATCTATTAAATCCAAATAATAACCAGTACTTAACAACAATCTAAAATGCCCAATTGCTTCCACATTTACCGACTTGCCATCACCAACATAGATGCGACTTTCAGCATCACTTGACTTTCGGTAGCTCAGGCAACCCTGCAATGAAACACTTATGTTAGAAGTAGCACCAGAATCTAACCACCAAGTGTTTCTTGGTACTGAAACCAAATTAACCTCAGAACAGACTAATGCAAGGAATGTACCTTTCTTCTTACGCCATATATGATACTTAGGACATTCCTTCTTCGTGTGTCCAGTCTTCTTACAAAAGAAACAACCATCTGAAAGTTCCTCAGGAGCTTGTTTCTTTAGTGCCGGACCTTTATCTTTACCAGCCTCATTTTTCCTCTTAAAATTCTTATTTTCAGAGGTACTTGCCAAATGAGCACTTTCAGTCTTATCTTGCTTCAATTTGTCCTCCTCTTGAACACAAAATGAAATGAGCTCGTTAAGAGACCACTTCTCTTTCTGGCAGTTATAACTGACCTGAAAGTGACTGAATTTAGGAGGGAGAGAAATAAGGACCAAATGGACAAGTAATTCATCTGATAACTCAAGTTTCAGTCCTTTAAGTTTTGAAGCAATATGAGACATTTCCATAATGTACTCCCTTATGTTTTCATTGCCCTTGAACTTCATTGAAATAAGTCTCTTTAAGAGAGTACTAGTTTCGGCCTTATCGTTCTTTTCAAAGCGTTTATCAATTTCGGCAAGAAAATCTTTGGCATCGGTGATCTCTTCGGACACTGCACCCCTAAACGCAGGTATGCCACGCTTAATGATCATAAGACTCATTCGGTTAGAACGGTCTCACTTCTCATAGATCCGCTTATCATCAGCGGAACTAGCATCCGTAAGAGAAGTCGGCTTATCCATTCTAAGCGATAGGTCAAGATCCATGCAGCCAAGAACAATCATCATGTTCTCCTTCCAATCCTTGAAATTGTTACCACTAAGGACCGTAACCGAATTGAGATTAGCAGATAGAGTAGCTACAGCTGAAAAGAACAATATAATTACAATAAGCATATATACACATAGAATTAATAAAAAATAATAAAATTCAAATAATGGTAAATCTCATTCCAAGATACCTAATGCAACATCAATATCAAGTCTTTGGACAATAATATCGATTGCTAATGGTACTTTTGTTGTAATGATCAAACACTAACAATAACACTTGTCAAATAATTAATCTATCTTTGGATCTATTAAGTATTCACAAGTGAACTTTACAATTGTTACATGTTTACCATCACAAATGTGTATTTATAATTTGGCCAGCCACTAATCTTCCTTTGGACCGATTAGTATCCGCATAAATTAATATATACACGACATTCAAAATTCTTCATAAATAATTTACACAATAAAAGTCACTTTGACGACATTTTTATTTCAATTATTTATTAGAAATAATGAACAAAATATATATGTAAATATATACAATTTATTTGAATTTAGAAAACCGGCTTTAAATCATGTGTATATGGGCTTAACATCTATTTGAGACAAAATAAGAACGGTATAACTAAATAAATATGTATACAGTATACTTCTGACACTGATATGAAGTAAATATTTGATTGTAGAAGATAAAGATTGGTTTATTATATAACTAATATCAAATAGTAAAATTCTATAATAAATCATTCCTTATCATATTTTATATCTCATATCGATAAATTAGGATACAATCAATATTCAAACTCAACAAAAGTATATCGCCATAAAAGAAAACAAATCTTGCCGCATATTAACATAAGCATTGAAAAACAAACAGTATCAATGCCGATTAAACCATATTCTTGTTCAACAATTTGTTTTTCGATGCATCTCAAATCACAATCATTTGAATCTGTTTTAATTATATTTTTTATTTTCTAAAATAATACAATAGATTCAAAAAACGCTTATGCGCATATGAGCCGTTATAAATATCAACGAAGAACAATACCGATCGACGAAATCGTAAATATTATTAACGCCCAAAATTGTATCACAGTAGAATTCGATTGAATCCAACGTACTTTAACAATCGCACAAAAGAAGACTATCGGGTACGACCGATTCAATCGAAGAATAAAATCGTAAAAGCCAAAACTCTATATTCCCAAAAAAACAAATTAGGTTGCTCTGATACCAATTGTTAGGAATTTTTAATCCCTACTTTATCATCCTAATTCAATTTATGGGAATCGAAACTGTATAGCGGAATCGTACCTGAATCCATAGATGAAAACAACGTGAGTGGTCTTCCAATTGTAGATTGCCTGAGTGCCTGAGTGTTATTGTTGATGGAGATACAAAAACTAGCGTAACATCTACAATCAGGGACCTACCCACTAATAACTGTCTTTTGGCAGTTACTAATTATTATTGCCTATTTCTAATTTGGCCCCTCATCAAATTAAATTAGCACTAATGGTAGCCACATAATACTTTCATGACAAATACGTCCTTAAGTCAAAACTTTATTCCGAATTAGACCATATTAATTTCACTTAATAAAATAATGACCCAACATATTTATTTTATAACATTAATACTCCCAAAATTCTAACACAAGATAGCTCCGTCGCTATGTTACATACAATATTCAAGTTGTTGTTAAGTGGGAGTAAATTATAAACATTTTTAAAGTGATTGAATTTGTCTTTTGCTTGTATTCAAACTTAACCTTAAACTTATAGAAAAGGAAAATATTATCCATTTCACCGAACATTAGTATTAGCGTCATCAACTATCAATGTGCTAATCAACAACATGTTAGAAAATCCGTTGGATATTTACAATATTTGGAATTTTTTTTTAATATATCAATTGTAGTGTCACTATTTTTGTGCCTCAAATATGAATAACACAAACGAAAGGACTGTGTGTTTTTTTAATAAGAGAAAAGGTCATTCACTTTTATGAACTTTATTTCCCACCATTGGTTTTCAAATGGTATTTTCCTTAGCCATTTTTTATATATTCCGTGTTACTTTCACTATATCATGATATGCCCTATTATAAGCCATGTTAGGCAAAGAAAGGAAAAGTGGTAGTTCAATCACTACCAATTGATGTTATATGTTTTCTTCTTGTCCTTTATTTTATTTTAGGCGAAGTGATGTCATAATATGCTATAAGAAAAACATCAATCACATGTGGCCCTCTATTTTTTTTTTTTATTCTTTTGGCCCTTTATTAAAGTGCATAATGCTGCTGGCAAATATAAAATATGTCAAGCGTATACATTTACAGTTCAAAATTAATACGATGAGATATTTTTGAGTGGAGATAGATATTTTCATCTTCAATTATTGATAAGATTGTATTTGATGTGATCATGAATATGTTCAAAGTAGTGCATGTGATATATACGATTAAGAGTACTTGTACAACAATAACTAGTCCACAAAAAAAAGAGAATTTAATAAGTCAACTAATTTTAGAAAATTTATCTAGTTATTGTAAAGCTATTTCAAGAACGACACATTCCATTTAGGTTAATCTATATATATATATATATAGAGAGAGAGAGAGAGAGAGAGAGAGAGAGAGAGAGAGAGAGAGAGAGAGAGAGAGAGAGAGAGAGAGAGAGAGAGAGAGAGAGAGAGAGTCTAGAAACTAACTTTCATGAGACCTCACATTTGAAAAGAGAAATTCCATACAGTAGACTTCTTACTCTTCAACATAGATCAGATTCATTTATACACTTCTATTTAAAAATTGAGTTTCGATTTAAAAACGAACATTCTATATATGACTAAAGAAGAGTTTGTGATTATTATTTTGGGCATCTGCATGCATTTATTTACCTCTTATTTTGTTATCGTTTTGTAATTAAAAATGGGGTGCTTTTGTAATTGTATTGTATACATATTGTTCATCACTGTAACTCTTAATTTGATTGATTCCTTTGTTTAACAACGTAATATTATGTCGCATCTTACATTATATGTATATACAAACAGCTATTCATATATATATATATATATATATATATATATAAATACACTCTCAAAATTTCATTATCGATTAATATGATATTGATTCTCAAAATTTCATTATCGATTAAGATGATATTGATTCAAACGATGTTTAACACAAAGTTTTACTACATATTATTTTCTTATTAATATAAGAAAATCCAAATATCAACGTAACAAATTTGGAAATTCTAAACATTAGATCAAAATAAGTGCATTTCAGATACGTTAGCAAATTTGCAATTAGTTTTACTGTAATGTCAAATATTTTAGCTTTGCCCGTTTAGAAAACAAATCACTTTATTGATTAGTCATTATAATTCAAACTCTACTATTTTCGTTGCAGGTATAGGGTTATTACTCAAATTGAAAATGATAGTGGAGAAACAAAAGTCACCATATTTGGCCGAACTGCACAAATTTAAATTCAAAACCATGCTCTATGCTCATTTTTGACGAAAGTTACACTGACCAAACAACACTTCCACCTGCAATCGAACAACTGAAAGAAATGAAAAATATCTTCAAAATTTATTTCAAAAAATTTGCAGCAACAACAACTATCATTATCTTGACAATATTTGAAGACAACTTTCTGAAAACAAATATTGGCCCGTCCTCGACCACTCCTACTTTGGGTCCCAAAACTCCAAAAGCAATACAAAGAAATTCTAGGTAACCATATCTCTCATTTTTAATTTTTAACCAAATTACAAATCATGGACATATTGCAGTCATTTTTACTGTAGCGCTGAAAAGTTACGAATATCATCAACATTTGTTAAACGGAAACTCTTCAGGTATGCTTATAGAATATAAATATATTTCAATCTTTTTTATTCTCATATGAATATATGCAGTGAAGAAGAAGAAGAAGAAAAAGACAAGGCACTTGCCATTGATGTTTCGACATATGTTATACTTTTTTGGAGTACATAATGATATATATAAACATATATGTATATATCTCCACAAAAGTTAACAAATTTTGTACGCCACGAGAAACAAATGCCGCAAACTCAACCAATCCGAACAATCCAGTAAGGTATTTTTGCTTCAGTTTAAATATTTGTTCTGTTATAAAATCATGTTAGTATATCATATAAAATATGCTTACATCTATGTATATTTAACCAACAAAATAAATATAAAAAGAAAACAAACTTCCAGTTCTTCATTTATCACCTTTAAACTTCGTTATTCTATTATTTTTCTTTCTACAAGTTTTTTTAATTCAATAATTAAACCGAGTTGTGGATAAAAAAAACTATTTATTTATTTAAACAACAGCTAGTGTTCCTTGTTTAGTTTTTGTACTCCAGCATTATTCAGTAATTTGATTTATCAACTACTTATACGTATCTTAATTTCGCCTTTATATATTTATCAGGATTATAAAGACCTCATGACACTGATATCACCAGATGGGGCTAACAACTTCGTAACCGTACGAAGACTTGGATAAATTACTTATACAAGTATATCTTATAAAGACCTCATGACACTGATATCACCAGATGGGGCTAACAACTTCGTAACCGTGTATATATATATATATATATATATATATATATATATATATATATATATGTACATACCAAGCAACTGTAAAAATGTATGTTATATTTTGTTGGACTGTGAAAACGTATATTACCTTTTGTTGGACTGTGAAAACGTATATTACTTTTTGTTGGACGTAAAATCTAACTAAATAAGTAACTTAGTAACAATAGTAATATTTTACAAGCTTTCTAAGTCTTAAAAGTGAACTTACACTACTACATGTATTCCTAAAGTGAATACAGTTTTTTTTCAGTAACTGCGTAAGAATAAAATTCTTAGTAGGTAAATAACAATTGTTCAATTGTTGGTAACATTGAGATATGGTAAGTAACATCTTCAGCAGGTTTGTGATGCAGTCTCATATAAGTTCACCGTTTTCTTTTCTATTTTCTTCACTTTTTATATATATACCTATCATAACACATCACTATTAATATCCTTAAAAAAGATTTACTTAAGCAGTCACTTTTTTGTTGTTATTTTTAATAGTTTTATTGTTAAAATTTATAATATATTGTTCGTATAGTAATTATGAGCAATATTAATTTGGTTAGATTTAAGTCAATTATGAGATTTAGAGCAAAACGGTGATATTTTATCGTCCGTACTATATAATACAATAATATACTATATGAAAGGAACATATTTTCAAGAAAAAAACATGTTAGACGTTGCTATTTTAATCAAGCCACACCTAGAAAATTATAAAAATAAAAAAAAATTCCTCCCTCCTCATATCCCATCGTAATTTATCGTATGGACGATAAAATTTTAGTTGTTCATCATTTTTGAAAATCTTAATCTCAAAATCAACTTAAATCTAACCAAAAACACATGATTTAACATATATGTTGCTCATAATCATTATACGAACAACATATAATAAGTTGTATCAAAAAAATCATTCAAAAAATCGATAAATGATCAAATACTTAAGTGACTAAAGTGGAATTGTATATATAACTAAACAGATTTACATTAACTAAACATATATATATATATATATATATATATATAAAAGTTACTACTCATAAATATATCTAGCTAATAAGATTTATATGTAAATAAATATGTATTGTATGTAAGTAAATATAATTTTGAATGTAACTAATTCGATTTATATGTAATTAATTTAGTTTAAAAAATAGTTATATATTCAATGTCATATCTTTTCCAAAATGTTGTGCGTTATTAAAACATTTACCTACATAATTTAACCATTTAGTTACATAATTTTTACCGAGTGCAACGTCTTTGACATCATCCGAGCCACCGAGCTTCTCCAGCTCACCGTCTAAGGCTTCCCTGATACCACGGCAGAGTTCGGCCGCCGATGCCTCGTCCACTCCGGCATTTTCAGATTGCTCTCTAGATTTGTCGACGTCACATAAGAGATTTTGTTCGCAGTTCCAACCGTCGGCAGCTGAGTCTTAACAAATCAGTTTTTTCAATCGCTTACGATCTTTTCATATTTAAACGTAACTATTTAGTGAAATATATGTATTAACCAGATTTAAATGTAATTATTCAGTAATATGTATGTAACTATTCAGTGAAATGTATGTAACTAATCAAATTTAATATTAACTATTAAGTAATATATATGTAACTAATCATAATTAGACGTATCTATTCAGTGAAATATATGTAACTATTCAAATTTAAATCAGATTTAAACGTAATTATTCAGTAATATGTATGTAACTATTCAGTGAAATGTATGTAACTAATTAAATTTAATATTAACTATTAAGTAATATATATGTACCTAATCATAATTAGGCGTATCTATTCCGTGAAATGTATGTAACTATTCAAATTTAAACGTTACTATTCTGTGAAATGTTTGTAACTATTCAAATTTAAACATTACTATTCAGTGACATGTATGTAACTAGTCGGATTTAATACTAACTATTCAGTAATAGTAATATGTATGTAACTATCCAAACTTAAATATATCTATATTAAGTGAAATGTATGTAACTAATCAGAATTAAATATATCTATTGAGTGAAGTGTATCTAATTATTCAAATTCAAATGTTACTATTTAGTGAAATGTATGTAACTATTCAGAATTAATAGTAACTATTTAGTAAAATGTATATAACTAATCAGATTTTATAGTAACTAATTTGTAATATGTTTGTAACTAATCAGTAATATGAATACAACTGATTGTATTTTTTATGGTGTCTTCGTTTGTAGGAGAGGTTATGCAAGTTGGAGACCGACTTCCAACGACTCAACTCTGACTTCACATGTCTTGCTAGTGAGGTGAAGAAAAATTATGATGACCTTGCCCATATTATCGAGACCATCAACACATTGATGGTACAAAAGGCTGTGAATGAGAAGCTTCGTGAAGAAGAGGCCAAACCATCAATACAATGAACCTCACCCAATCCGAAAAACCCCAACAACACGATTATGTACCTAAAAGCTTTTAGTGTTGAACTTTATGGAATTTTATGTAACTAATATTGTAATAAGTTTAGGGTTAAGAAAAACTTATCATTAACTAGTTTATGGATGAATATAAGAATTTCTTTACAAGTAAAACCATTTTAATAACCTATGAAAATTGCATGAACATCTAATTACTTAAAAAAACATTATCTAATTATTATTTACTTGGTACTAACCTTTCTTGTAGCGTGATCTTTGAGAAGTCTTAGAAAATGTTGAAATCTTGTCTCGCTCCAAGCTTCGTCTTCAGTGAATGCTTGTCTCCTTCGCACCTAGTCGTGAAGTCGAGTAACCTAAGGTTTCTATTAGAAGAGTCTATAGAGGGTTTAAAGGATTTGTGTGTGGGCACAATTAAACACAATAACTCAAGAACAAGTCTATGAGCTAAAGAGTAAATTTAGGTCTAAGTCTAATGAGGACTTAGGTGCCAAAGTATAAATTTTAGAGAGAGAGAGGATGAGTGGTCCGCCATATAGAGAGCGCACAAAAGCAAAAAAACTTGTTTTCACATCTCAATGCGACGCTCTATTTACAGGAAAACGAAATACAAGAAAGGGTAACTACCATTTCCTATTCTGCATTCATGAAACAATATTTGATTTACTCTTCTCTTTCTCTATGTATTTGGCCGGCCTCTTTAGTGCATTAGTGAGAGAAATTTGTTTCGTCACTTATTACATTTGTTTTCTTATCAGAGAAATTCCTTTCCTCTTTTCCTTTTTGGCAAGTATCTTCATAATTCAAGGCAAAAGAATTTCTAGATATAATTTCTCTCTTCTCTTGATGTTAGCCGAATTTTACTTATGGAAGGAGCTTCTAGATGCTTCCTTATTTTTCTTAAGACAATTCTTAAAAATACGCATTGTAAAATTAATATTGCACCAATAATGAAATTAATTTCATATTGCCTCAAACGACTTCTCGGCTTTAGAAATTAATTTATATTTCAATCATATGAAAAAATTTCAACATCTTATTTTGACATTCACATCATTTTATGTCCATGTGGACAAAAATACCCCTTAAAAAATTTCGGGAAAAGTTTTAGTTCAACACTTGAACTTATTTTGACTCAGCATATAGTTTAACAATCCTACTACAATGACTTATAATAGTGATCTTATGGATCAAAATGAACAAAACTTAAGTTATTATACTTGGTGTCAAAAGTTAAGTTTTTCCGAGTATTAGCTTAAAGTCAACTGACTCCACTAAAGAGTTGACATTGACAATCTCTCGATTCAAATGAATTTATGTTCTACTCAAATTCAACTTATTTATGTTGAGTGGATCCACTGAATATTTTCTATGATTACCCTTCATGAATGTCTTCAACTATATGAGATTTATAAAATTACCATTTTACCTTTCTAGTTGTTATTTCCTCAACTATTTTGTTACTTGTGAATAAGTTAGAAACAATATATTGCGAGGAGCTAACAAGTCACATTGTTTTATCCAAATAAAGTTGTTACTTAATTTTGGATACCGCGCGGTTCATTTATTCATAATCCAAGTAATAAAACTTGAGGTGATATACATTGCATTTCATCAATCTTGTCCATGAATTCCATATCTATAGAACTTCATAAGCTAGTTCTAAACATCTTAACTAAATGTTCTCTTTTGTAACTAAATAGATAACTACTTTATATATCCATGTATAAGTACTATTTTGTTACATTATAATTTTAACTATATATGCTAGAATTGTGTGTTACAAAGTATATTATGTAGAAGTTTCGTGTGAAGTAGAGAAACAAAACCCAATTCTGAAACTAAGTTCTCACAAAATATTGAATTTTCGTAACAATATTTTTCAAATTTCGTGACAATTTTGTCCAAAAATTTTTAATTTTGTGACAACTTGTCGTCATGAAACTTCAAAATTTTGGGACGAAGTTGTCACGAAACTTGAAAAATGTTGTCACCAAACTACAATATTTCTTGAAAGAAACATGATATCCTGATAGGTAAATCCACTGGATTACCAATCTTTGTGTAATACTAAATAAATAAAAATTAAAGTTAAAAGTTAATTTTTGTTTTAAGTCTTTTACCAATATATTATGACTATATCTCTTGATATGTAAGTCTAGATGTTTAATAGACTCACATATGAATAAGAGTTAATTTTTTTATTTTTTAAATACTAAAACGTCGTCTATGAGGTTGGATACCCTTCATAAACTTCTTCCAAGTCAACCTCGTGTGAATTAGAGAAACAAAACACAATTTCGTGACTAAGTTGTCACGAAATATTAAAGTTTGGTGACAATTTCATCCCAAAATTTTGAATTTATTGACAACTTGTTGTCATGAAACTTACTATATACATAACTATAAACCATATTCTTTTTAAAAATTACTAACAAAACTATATACATTGTCTTAAAGAAGTTAGAATAAATAAATAAACATAATAAAATTGTCATTAGGTAGGGATTGCATCGCATGTTACAATGTTATGATTTCTCATTATCGACTAGAGTTGTGCCTTTTGCTTGTGTTACCTTCCAAGTAAGATGGTATCCTCTTATTTTTTTCATTGATTTTCAGCGCGGGTGGAAACATAAGGAGGTTTTACTATTCATTGTATACCTCATCGAGAAAAGTCCACGTGTCTTCATTGCATTGTGGACGGGTTTCACATGTATAACTGCTTTCCAATACTCAGTGGTATAATACTTTAAAATGTAATCCTCAACAATAAAATTTCGATAATACAAGTCGTGATGCCATGTGAACATATAAAGTTACCAGTTTGAAAGATATGACACGTGCATGTCTTGAAGTTCAAGTTTACGACCCACTTTAGGCCATGTTTGTTAATGACATCAAACTCGTGCATCGATAATGGCCACACCTATTCAACATCCAATAAGAATAAAGTGGTTAGTTCTAAGATGTACAAAAAAACAAAATTAAAGTTTGGGTAATCGTGAAATTAGGCGTAAATGCACTACGGTAGATTAAGCATGATACTTGACAAGATTTTGGTCACGCGTTATGTAAGTGTCGTCAATATTGCCGATGATTTCTCATTATGCTCGTAAACTATTTTGTCATTCTTTTACAAAAAAAGGTGAACAACTTTGCGATCAGTAACTCCCTAAGTTTGACGTTAACGACATTCAGAGATTCACCTAATTCTGAAAAAGTAATGAGCCCAATTATGGTGGCCCGCCTAATTCTGAAGTTAATCTTGGACGCCTAGATTCTCTTCATCAATTGTAGCCATAAATCTTTCAAACTCTTCAGACATATATGTCTTTACTGCTGCGTAGAATACCGAATTCATTTCCTTCAAGAAACCTTTGAAATTAGTCTTCACGTTTTTAAGAAGATGAAATGCACAAAAGCACGCTCTGAGCGCGTGAATAATATTTTGACACTATTAAGGATTCTGGGGTTTCTATCGGAGATAATGACTTGATGTCTCCTCTCTCCAATTTCTTCCTTTAACTGGGTCAAGACGTAGAATCACCCTTCATTTGATTCCGAATCACCCACGTCAAAGGCAAGTGGGTAAAATTGTCTATTTACGCCCATACCACATGCTGAAAACAACGTGCCTTTATAATAGTTCTTTAAAAACGTTCCATCAATAATAACTATGGGTCGACAATACTTCCATCCAATTTTCCAAGCACTAAAAGACATAAAGAGGTGTTTGAAAAGATGAGAACGAGGAGTTGTGACAAGGTCAAATGAAAAACGTGCATTCATAGTCGAAACCATGTTTATCGACTACACTCATCGGCTCCGGACATGGCAGAGTAGATTCAACTCGTGTTTACGGTTCACAGAAGCTATACTCACCAATGCTGGACACGGCATATATGGCCGAGGAGAATCAATTTGTAACTAGTTGTGGTTCGGGTTCTCAACAGCTTCACTCAACGGCGTTGGACACGACATAAACGGCCGAGGAAAATCAATTGGTGCTGAATCGTGGTTGGGGTTCTCTAGAGCCACACCCTTCGGCTTTATATCTGGCATATCAAGTTCAATTTTAGTGGAAACACTAACCTCTTTTGGACACAGTATATTCTCAATCTCCACTACCAAATTCAATTTTGATATATCTTTTTTCTCCTTCTGAATATGCAGATAATATGTCAAACTTAGGTCCGAAGCAATACGAGTAGGTGGAAACGACCCTTCTGTCTCGTAATTCAGATCGAGCTTATGAGTAGAAGGTGAGAGACATACAATAGTTGCAAGAACTCCTAGTACGTCGCGTTCGCATATATTAACATAGCATCACTACTTTTAGTCAAGTAGTGAAAGTTTCACCATCGTCCACTATGCTTGACGAATATATGAATGTGTCTCATCACTGCATACAATCCAACTATAAATATAAATCATTTCATAATTTGTAACATATTTGAACTTCACATATATATACTTAGTGTTTTCGTGGGTTGTCACAAATTATTAATTTTCTAACAAGGTCATATCACATGACAACATTGTCATGAAACAAACGATCCGGGACAATATGGACATAAAACTGGTGGTTCGTGACAACCTTGTCACAAAATCGTTGTTTTCGTGACGACATTATCACAAATGGGTTGGTTCGTGGCGAAATTGTCAGGAAACAGTTGTCTTGTATCAACATTTTCCGACGCAATCCAGCTCCGGTCCATCTGCGACGCAGCTTCGCTGCTACCCCCTCTGTCTCCAACGAAGCTCCGCTCCATCTCCGATATCTCCGAAGAAAAATCGCTCAAACTCCTTTGTCTCCGACAAAGCAAAGCTGCTACGATATAGTCACCAATGAAGCTCCGGTCCATCTACGACGTCTCGGTCGTTCCATCCCCTCTCCATCTCTGAGGTTAGGTTCTTCCCGTTATCTACAATATTGTAGAAAAATGTAACAGAGTCTTCAATGTTATCTACAACTCTCTGAAGGTGTCTACAATATTGTCTATAAATTTTTTTTGAAATCTATTACAGCGGGTCAACATTGTTGTTTACAATGTTGTCTATGTTGGCAGAGATGCTTACAAGAAGATTATTTATTTATATATTGATGTGATGTAAATCTGTATCAGTCCTTATTGTCATTGCTGATTAAATTAAAAAAAAAAAGTTGAAACGTTCATTCATTCATTTTTCCGTTTGTTTGAAGATTTATGATATTAAATAGTCTTATAGTACTTCATCAAACCTAACAATATATGAAGAGAAAAATGTAGATTTGCGTGAACAAACTCTTCATGGTTTGGTTAAAATTAAATATTCGCAATCTAAAGATCAACAGACTATTGATCCTAGTATGGTGGTTCGAAGAATCTATGATGTATGGTTACGAGGCAAAGAGAGTTAGGAACTCTATAGTTCTTCCAATGTAATTTCCGAAGATACTGAATTGACCAGTGCACCAGTAGAGACAATGTAAGAACAAACCATTTAACCGCTTCTTTCTCAAGGTCACTATGTATGAATTGCATCGTGCTTACCTAAATCCTGAAATGAGACATGTCATTTCTTAGCTTTAATATTCTCATTTGAGAAAGTCAAATTCTAGATCCACTAAGTGATCTAGACTAGAACAACTGGTGAGATATTAAGTTATGAAGATGTCATGAACAAGGTTTGTGAAGTTCTCATAGATAACGAATTCACGTACAAGATTTTTGAAATGCAATGTATATCACCTCACGCTTTATTACTTGGATTGTGAATAAATGAACCGCGCGGTATCCAGTATTAAGTAGCGACTTTATTTGAATGAAACAATGTGACTTGTTAGCTCCTCGTCAATACATTGTTTCTAACTTATTCACAAGTAACAAAGGAGTTTAGGAAATAACAGCTAGAATGGTAAAATGGTAATGTTATAAATCTCATCTAGTTGATGATATTCATTAAGGGTAAACATAGATAACATTCAATGGATCCGCTCAACATAATTAAGTTGAATTTGAGTAGAAAATAAATTCATTTGAACCGAGAGATTTTCAATGTCAACTATTTATTGGAGTCAGTTGACATTAAGCTAATACTCGAAAAAAGTTTTTGAACTTTTGAGTCCGAGTATTGTAGCTCAAGCTTTGTTCATTTGGATCCATAAGGTCACTATTACAGGTCATTAGAGTAGGATTGTTACACTAGAAGCTAAGTCAAAATAAGTTCAAGTTTTGAACTAGACGTTTTCTCGGAAAATGTATAAAGGGTAATTTTGTCCACATGGACATAAAATGATGTGAATTTCAAAATAAGATTTTGAATATTTTCATATGATGGAAATATAAATTAGTTTCTAAATCCAAGAAGTCGTTTGAGGCATTATGAAATTAATTTCATTATTTGTGTAATATTAATTCTACAATGGGTATTTAAGAATTGTCTTAAAAGAAATAAGGAAGCATCTAGATGTCCCTTCCCTAGGTGTAGAGGTCGGCCAAAACACACCCCAAGTGGAGAGGATTCTTTGCTTTTAATTATAAATATAACTACCCAAAAGGAAAAGAGGAAATCAATTTCCTTGAGAAGTAAATAAATAAGTTAAGTGAGGAAACAAATTTTCCTTCACTCTAGCAAGAGTTGGCCGGCCATATACAAGGGGGTAGATGAGAGAAAATCAAATATTGTGTCATGAATGCACAATTGAAAATGGTTATTATCATTTCTTGATTTTCCTTCTCTTATAGATAGAGTATCACATAGAGATGTGAAAATAAGCAATCTTGCTCTTGTGCTCTCCCTTTTTGGCCGACCCCCTCTCTTTCTCTCTAAAATCCTTTTTATTTTGGCACCTAAGTTCTTATTAGACTTAGGCTTAATTAGCTCTTTAGCTCATAGACTTATTCTTGAGCTATTGTGTTTAATTGTGCCCACACACAAATCTTTCTAAACCTCTATAGACTCATGTACTAGAAACCTTAGATTTCTCGAGTTCACATTTAGGTGTGAAGGTAACAAGCAAGAGACGATATACCTTTCTCTAGGGTCATCCAAGATCAGGCTACAAAAAATGTTATTGTTCAAGAAATTTTTAAATAATGTTTTAAATATATATATGTTCATGCACTTTACCTAGGTTAGTAAAAATCGTTTTACTTACAAAATAAATATTTATATTCCGCCGTTAATGTGTTAATGATAAAAAAAAATTAACCCTAGACCTATTCCAACAGTCTACAATGTGGTCAGTGGTTTATTTACAATGTAGATTATATTGTAGACCAAATTGTAGACATTATTGCAGACGAAATTGTATATGTTGATGCTTACTTTAATATTGATTATGGAGTTTTTGATGCAGGAATGGGGGAAATTTATTTGTTATTCCAACATAGTGGATCATCGATTAACGTTGGTCGGTATCACGAGAAAACATCATTCGAAATTTTTGTGCCGGATATATCAACTTTGCTAGTTTGTCTACAATGTCTATAAAGTCGATAATGACGATGTTTCTGCATACAAACTACACAACACAAAATGATAAATACGGCGGTTTCAACTTACACATAGACAACACAAAAAGAGCCTACACGAAAATCTATAACAAAAATAATCTATAAAAAAAATTGAAAAGGAAGAATCTTGTGATCGGCTGAGATGTTACAAAGGATGTTCCTGTCACACAAGATTACAACACGGATACCAAAACGTAAAAGATACAGGCACGTTGATAACCCAGTTCGGCAACTGCCTACGTCTGGGGGGATAGCTTATCCCGGTGACTTAGATTACTTTATAATGAAAGAGTGAAGTTACAAAGGTTACACAAAGACATCACAGATTCTTTAACCTAACACTTTCTATCTTTCAAAGTGAATCTACCTAAGGCTCCCCCTTAGAGTGAGCACTTCTCACTTAGTCACACTTGTTAGGAACACGTCCTAAATAATGTTTACAACAATAAAGGAGAATAAAAGATGCACTTACAGAAAAGCCTTTTCTTCTTTAAAAGCTATTTCCAACACGAGAAGAACGCAAGAACAAAAAGCCTTTTGATAAGCTTGCTTGGGCGGCGTGTTTAGAAAAGATGCATAAACCCTAGATGTTGCGTGAGAGGGTTTATATACTCCAGTGACGTGCCAGAAGTCCGAGGTAACCCAGGGACCAGCGGATAAAAGACAGGCGCCAAAAAGCAACTGGAACTAAGGTACAGGATGACAGGGACAATGTCTTCTAAGACGCGGAGGACCACAGGAAGGACATCAGTGTTTTGACGAAGCAACGAAGCCAATCTTGAACTAACAAAAATCATCTACATCTCAGTGTTCGAACCGACTCCCTTCGCATTCTTCAACCATCCATCTCGAAATAATTCGATGCAAAGTTGTTGGAAGTAGTAAAAAATGTCCTCTTGGCGTACCCGTCCAACAGATTGGTCGTGAACCATGTAATTCATGTCCTTCATCACGAACATGCCACAATCTCCACTGTTTCCATACCGATACAACCATATTTAATAGAAAATCTATGTGTACTAAACTCATATTAGACAACAAATAAATACGTACCCATTATCTTGTTGAGGCGTCAATTCAAAGTATGCTACAATATCGTATCTATTCATACTACAATATGTCAACAGAAACTTACCTGATCGGACAACCATTGCTCTGGTGTCCATAACAAGTAGAAGAAATTCTTGTAAACCACCTCCAGTATGGAGAAGTTCCACTTCTCACCCAAAACGTCCTTGTCAGTCTTGAACCACACCCCTTCTTTGTTTTTCTTCCTAAACTTGTTGAATTTCAACCATGATTTCATGATCTTAGCTTTTATTGATGTAGGTGTAGTACATCAATGAGAGACCGGATTCTTGAGGGGCTTCTCATATTTGTTCAAAAAAATATTTGAAAATCGCGTTGGGTGGAGACGACATATATCTCTTCGGAGACCTGATTTGGCGGATGGTCGAGCCGAATCCTCTTGTACGATGAGTGCTTGCGACATGGTCGGGGCTGAATCATCGTGTATGACGATGGCCTGCAAAATTGTCGTGAAGGAGTTATCGGGTATGACGACGGGCAAAGATGGCGGCGTTGTCTACAATATAGTCTACAATGTTGCTTATAATCTTGTTTACAATTCATACTTACCCCCGCATCGGTATCGGGGATAGACTGGGGTGATGTCGGAGTTTCTGAGGTTGGGGCTGCAACTTCTCGAATCGAGTCTTAGAAAAAAAGGCTATAACACATAAATATTATGAAACAAAAACATTAAAGAGACTCACATTAAAATGATAAAGTGCATTGATTTACCTCAATGAGGCGTCTTCGACTACTCGTTGTGCTGCCCCCAAGGTTGTTGAAAACGAATGTTGGAGACTGAAAATATTTTTTATGGAATGCGTCGTTCACAAAACTGACGTCCGTCTTCCACCGACGCATAAGGGGTTGCTCGGAGGCCGAAACCCTCACGCAATAGTGAAGTGCGGTGAGTATGGGCATCGTCTCATACGCCCATATTTGAAGCGGGTACAAAAAGGGTGGAGAAGTTGATCTTCCCCTTGGATGTCACCTTCCCGCCGGAATTCTTTAGAAACTTTCGGACTGCGTCTATAAAATATTTCCACACCAGATTCCTCACGGGTGCGAGTTGAACTCTTCAAAGTAGTCGCCCATCTTGACAAACGTCCAATCGGGAACGTTCGTATGACCGGGCGCGCTAAGCAGCACGGTGATAAAAAAAAAATGAACGAGATGGAACTTGACTCTCTTATCCATCTCCCACGATTGTGTAGTATGAAGAAATGCGGTCAACCTCGCTCGGGACTTCACGGTCCCGTTCTTTTTGACGTCTTAGTAGACGCCACCCTCTACGACTTCGAAGACCGGGGAAATGTAATTGTCAATGATTCGGAGACCGGTTATCTCCAAAAATTGTTGGATGGTGAAAGAACGGGGGATGCCACTGAGTTCTATCTATAGATAATTATCATACTCTACACCCTCAAATCTTCCAACCCTCAAGAGAAGGTTGTTTATGATCCGCGAAGAACGAGTCACTTTAGGGAGGTTTAGGAACTTCACGAAACAAGATTTCCCGAAGAGACCCTTCTCCTCTTCGAACACGTCCACCTCCGCCTCGAACTTTTCAAATGAACCATAAAAGCTAAATTTATGGTCTGCTATACACTTCTCGTTTATAAACTGTGTCCATCCCTGAAACCAAGTTAAAAAATAATATATCTGTCTACAAAGGAGTCTACAATATGGCTTACAATTTGGGTTATGTCTACAACATGGTGTACAATTTGGGTTATGTCTACAAAAGACTCTACAATATTTTCTACAATTTGGGTTTTGTCTACAATGTTGTCTACAAAAGGGTATACAATATGGCCTACAATAAATATCTAGCCTACAAAACCGTCCACAAAATTGTCAACATCTATCAAAACAGTGTCAACAATCTCAAGAAAACAACAATTACCATTGGGGACGGGGCCAGTGCGTTCCTGGAAAGTTTCTGCTTCGGCTTAATAAAATCTGAGTTCGAAGACTCGTCGGTCGATGTCGTTTGAGCTGTTGAGTTTGTATTGTCGCAGCATTCCATTTTTTTGACGAATCCTCGTCAATGATACCCTTTGCCGGTACGCCTTTTGATTTCAATCGAAAACTTCCTCGTCAATGCTTGAATATGAAATCCTTAAACAAACACAATCACAAAATGCATACAAAAATTGCGACACCCAAACAAAACATGCAAATTCACACACAAACCGAAAAGAAGAAGAAGAACACAAACACAAACGAAGAGACTAAACGAACACAAACACATACCGAAATCACTAAACGAACACAAATACAAACCGAAATAACTAAACGAACACAAACCGAAATCCCTAAACGAACACAAACTCAAACCCACAAAAAGCCAAAAACACAAACCCAAACTCACGGAAAACCAAAACACAAACTTAAACCCACAAAAAAACCCTAAGCCGGTGAAACCCTAAAATTGCGAACAAAAAATTTGAATACAAAATACGAGAATGTTGAGGCAAGAGAGAAACCTTAAATCCGAAAACAAAATACCTGACGAAGACCGGCGATTGACGATTGACGAAGACCGGCGACGCGATTTACAGAAGGCGCGAGTGACAGAGAGCGGAGAGAGAGGTTTGTCGGTTACCAAGAGAGAGAGAGAGAGAGAGAGAGAGATGAGTTCGAAGATGAAGAGCAAGGAGAGAGAGACTCGAGAAATTGAAGAGACGCGGGAGAGAGAGTTCGAAAATGAAGAGGTTTTTAGGAGGGAGTTGAATTTTTTTATTTTTGTTTTCTTTTCAAGTTAACCAGTTACAAAGAGGTAAAAAGTAAGAATGATTAAAATTAAATGAATATTTTTTTAAGGGCATTCTCATTATATAATGACATGATAAATTTATAAAACGCATGTAGCAAGAAATTCACAACCATTTAAGTTCGTAAGAGGGGAGAGCCCAAAACACTATGACCTAGACATGGATAAAGAAAAGCTACAAACTTTTGTAATATATTAAAAATGATTTATAAATTATTTTTCAAAAGAATTTGAGGTTTTTCCATTAAAAATTTGAGGCTCTTTTCTTTAAAATTTGGAATTTTGTTCTCTCCTTTAACTTTTATTTCTACACAGGATTAGAGTAAAAAAATGAAAAACTATTAATAAAACCTGACTACCAGTACATTTATAATCTGTTGTCGTATGGTACTAATAAATTTAGCGATGGAAACGATGATAAAGCTACGTTTTAGATATGCATTTGGCGTCTCGACTCCGTTCGCGAAGGCTCCACCGCGTATCGGAACACATCTTTCCATTCGTTCTTCTGTTTCTTTGCCTTCGCATTCGTCTTCATCGACACTCAAAGTCCCTCTCTTCCTGAGACCTCCGATTCACTCCGCCACCGCATCGGACCTCCGTAAGTGGAGTGACTGGGCGACTCGCCTCGCCTCCTCCGTCGGAACATCCTTCGCGGACTCCGACGGCGGTCCCGACTCCGCTCTCCTCCGGCGAGAGCTCCGGTGGCTCCTCGAAGACGCCGTGGAGTCGGAGGACGAGAGCACCGGCGTGGCGAGGCTGAGAACGAGCGTGGAGGATCTGTACTCGGCGTGGAAGCAGAGAGTGGGAGAGAGAAGGCCATTTCAGTACGTGGTCGGGTGCGAGCACTGGAGAGATTTGGTTCTGTGCGTCGGAGAAGGAGTTCTGATTCCGAGGCCGGAGACGGAGGCGATGGTGGAGCTCGTAGGAGAAGCTGTGGAGGCCGATGCGAGGCTGAGAGACGGTGGAGTCTGGGCTGATTTGGGGACTGGAAGCGGAGCGATCGCGATCGGAATGGCTAGGGTTTTGAAAGGGCGTGGGAGGGTTTTGGCCACTGACTTGAGCCCTCAGGCCTTGTCTGTGGCGCGCTATAATGTGCAGAGGTATGCTCTTCAGGTTAGTATCTTCTTTTCTTAATAATTATTAAAATTCTATTATCCCATCCAGTTTTCCTAAATCCAACCCACAAAATATATAGCAACAAATTCCCTTTTGTTGTGTTAGAATATTCGGGACAAGATTGGTTTAAATTAAACTGGTGAAAATGGTTACCATTTGGTTGTGTATGAAAGAGAGGATGGATGAATGAAAGTACAGGATGTGATCGAGTTGAGGCAAGGAAGTTGGTTTGAGCCGTTGGAAGGAATGGAAGGCAGAGTGGCGGTAATAGTGAGCAATCCGCCGTACATACCGAGCAGCGACATTTCACGGCTACAAGCTGAAGTTGGAAGGCACGAGCCTGTCATGGCATTAGACGGTGGTGTCGATGGTCTGGATGATCTTATTCTTCTCTGCAAAGGAACTTCTTCCATGTTGAAACCCGCTGGATTCTTCGCGTTCGAGGTCATCTCATCTCCATTATCATTCACTGCGATATATTCCATCTGTAATTTGAAATAAGAATTAACTTGTTTCTGTGTGATTGCCTGCAGACAAATGGTGAGAAGCAATGCAAGCATCTGGTGGAGTACATGGAGACCGAAACCACAGATTGTTTTCGTGATGTCAAAATTGTGTCTGATTTTGCTGGTATTCCGAGATTTGTCACTGGCTTTCGTCAATGACTATTCAAACATGCATTCTCTGCTTATCCTAGTTAATGCATTATTCAGAAGTTAGATTTGTCCCTGAATGCGCCATGCGATAACTAAACAAAACTTGAGGTCTCTTAACTAGTATATATATTTTCGATACTAATATCTCGATGGGATTTTATATATTTCCCATACTAATATCCTCTCGATAGGTTTTTACAAGTACATCCAAAATTTAGGACTGTAGGAAAAATTTTAGGCCAAAAAAAGGGAGCTAGGTAGAGAATAGAATTCCCGACTCACTTCTCTGCCATTACAAACCGCAAAATAGAAGCCTCATGTAACAAAAGAAAAACGTCGACCATATATTTCCGGCAATTTTACAAAGCAGATCACAGCGAGAATTTGTAGCCAAAACTGTCTGAACATGCTCACGAAAAGAATCTGCGTTTGGAAGAGAATTATGAGCTTGACGACAAAAGTAAGTGATGCAAAGTTACAAATTTGTAGCATAATAGCAAAGTTGGTGGAGAAACCTGGGAACTGGCGTCTGTTCACTTCTCTCCTGCGCCAAATGATTGAAGGCGTGTGATTAAATCTCCTTTCAAAGACTCTGGAACTTGTGAAAGAAATGCCGACTTGGCATCCGTGATTAACAATTTCCTGTGTGGCAATACTCATATGGTCAGAGAGAAAATGGGTGTGGATAGAAATAACAATACGAGAAGCCAAATCAAAGCTAGAACATGTTCTGCTACCAATTTTAAAGTTCAAACCAGTCAAATGTACTTAGATTTGCCATAAAGAAAGCACATAAGCTTACAAGTGGGAAGTCTAGGGAAAACATACTTTCGTTAAATTAAAACAAGGATTTGCAGATAAATGATAATCAGGGAGCCATATGATAGATTACCTTAGTTCTTCTTTAGTTAGTGGAGGGTCCTGGGAAGTACGCAACCTCTTCCCTGACGACCTCATGAAACTGTAAACCTTGTCTGACCAACCACACGATTTCAAAACTGAAGTAGCTTTCTTTGCAAGACTATACACCAAAAAGAGGAGAAACAGTGCAAGACAAACTAATTAACTACAGCACAAATCTCAAACATGTATAATCTGAACTACAAATAGCATTAAATTTACTAGAAGTTGTTGCCTTCTCACGATATATCACACTAGAGGATCCATCTCAATGCACTCCCAAGACAAATAGAGAGAACGAAATGGAAAATACTTTTTTTCTAAATGCGCAGGGCTTCTCACGATATATCACACTAGAGGATCCATCTCAATGCGCTCCTAAGACAAATAGAGAGAACGAAACGGAAAATATTTCTTTTCTAAATGCGCAGGGTACGAGTAGTGGGATTGAAATCAGACATTATGCATTGGAATGGAATTCTAATAGATGGAAGAGATGTATTTCTAAGAATCATATATATAATCTAAATAAGAATAGATTCAAGATATTCCCATTTAATTGAGCTTATACCTCTTTCTCAAAAAAAAATAGCTTATACCTATAAGGCTGACACTAATAATTTCAGCGAAACAAGAGAGGTAGTAGTTGAAAAATATCTAACAAGCAAAACACGATGAAAAAAAGGGCATCTTAAGGATTTGATCAATGGAATGTTACAACATGAATAAGAGGGTGGAGTGAACTTACTCTTCCTTCAGACCTTCCAACTTTCCCCGAGACTGGACATCCTGTGCCAACAAAACGCAAGAATTTTCACGAGGTTTCCGTTTTGACCCAGACAACATATTAGCATGAGAGTCAGTGCCGTTAACCGTATCTGGGTAATCATCATAAACCCCTCCTTCTCTTATTGATTCCCCGTTTGTCCTACAACCAACTTCACTACCGTTCATATTTCCTGACCCATGATTAGCATGTCCATTCGTTGAAACACCATTACCATTCTGACTCTTGTTCACAGTACCATTTGTGTCTATCAACTTCGATTTCTCAATATTCTCCAAAGAAGTCTCTTTTGCATCTCTATTCACTGCCGCGGGAGGCTTTTCCAAGCTTTCTCCATTACTAACTGAAGGTCCTTTCTGACTGGAGGTACCAGCAATGCTAAACTTGACAGGAACACTGTAAGGTACTTTGTCAGAGACTTTGTTGGGCTTAGACATGGTTGTCGCAACCAGCCTAGGAGATGGTCCATAGGGTTGTCCATTCACTCCCTTTATTGGGCGATCGGGCTTCAAGGTTTTGGATGTTCCATTTCCATTGGAAACTCGAGAAATATCAGATCCCGGTCTTTGGTTGGTCCGAGAAAAGAAAAGAATATAAACCTTCTCTGACAACACCTCTTGCACGGTTGAAAGAGAGATATAGGAATCGTTGCAGCAATACCACCTCCCCATTGCATCCTAAAATGAAAAACGAGTTAAGAGGATTAATAAACATGTAAAAAAAATCAGAACATTATTATCATCGTCACTGTCTTAACAACACATGGACAAACCTTAATATAAGCATAATAATGTCCAGACTCGGGTGAGAATCCCGCATGTACGATGGTACCAAAAAGCTTATACTCAGGCCGTGGATCCTGAATCAGAAACAAAAGTTGATAGACGTTTGATTCAAACTCAAAGTGACCACAGAAAACACCTGAGCTGTCATAGCTCCAAAAACTACATTGACCAGCATACCTTGCTTGTCTTACACATGTAGCTCGAGAGCACTAAAAAGTCTTCAAATGCAATGGGCTTGTCAATCTTTCCACCGAAAACACCCTCAAATCTCTGAGATGAAAAATGAACAAAACACCATTATTAAGACAAAGAAAACAAAATTGGCAAGAGACAGTAGGTCTCAAATGAGTATATCAGATAAAAGTTTACCTTAAGTTGGACGACAAGGATATTTGGTGCCTGAAGAACAGACATCTGTTTCCTAGCTGGAACGAGTTTTTTACAACTGTTTCAGATACCGGACATTACTTATGAGTGAATTCTGTAAAAACATAAACTTAAGCAGGTCAAATGAAAAGCATATATAGAAAAAGTACCTCTCACATCTGTATTTATTGGTTCCATCCAAAACCTCGGCCTGGAAGAACCTTAGCAGGGCGTCTTTGAGCGAATTGCTATGTAAAACATCAAGACTAATATCCATTATCTCATCAACCTTATTGGACTCATGGCCACATGAAAGACACTTCACCTGGCTCTGAAGCGCACCCCCAAAGATGTCTCTAACCACTGACGTCGCCTGAGAAGACCGCCGGAGCTTCCGGAGGCGCAAGCACGTGTTGTTGCAGGCATCGATCACGTACCGCAGAAACTCGTGCGCGTCCTCTTGCCGCCCCAGCCGGAACTGCTCCGAGAAAACTCTCAGGCAGCTCTGAATCTTCACCGGCGCGTCAAGAGTCAGATCGGCGCTCAGAGACTTGAATATCCTCTTCTCCAGTATGCAGAACGGACAGTCGCGCTTTCGATCCGCCTCCGACGAGTCGCCTAAGAAGAAGAAGAATAACAAAAAGAATACAGAAACGTTAAAGAAATGCACCGGCGAAGAATCGAGTGAGCTTTGAAGAGAGGGGAGACAAACAGGACGTACAGAGAGAAGAATGGAGTTTTCTGAGACAGAAATTGGCGAGAGGAGGGGTGTAGGTTAGGCATTGGAGGACGGAATTGAGGTAGCAAGAGTTTCCGAGGTTTCTGAGCCCTAGAGGACCAGTTTTCTTCCGCTTCTGACTCATTAAACTCGCCCCGTCCCAACTCATCTCCAATTCCATCAACACAAAAAGCAAACCCTAACCCCAAACCTGGCTCCTCCGCATCGCCACCACGCATCGGAAGACGCCGATTTCATCGCCGCCCTTAATCGCATCATTCGCTGCTGCGCTCAATCGCGACGATTCGCTATATCTCGCCTCGAACAATCTCTCTCACTCTTCTTTCTCGCTCTGTGAATTTACGCAAATATGTATGAATGAACAGACAATCGCTCAGAAAAAGAAAATGTGTGTCTGCAATTTCTGCGGGAAAGGTTAGTAGTTGTAATTGTTTGTTTCTTGAGAGCGAAAGAAAGAAAGAAACTCCTCTACGTTTATAAAAATAAAAATGAAAAAAAAAAAAAAAACTCTTCGTTTTCCTTTTATTATTTATTTAAGTCAACAAGACTTTTAGATTTCCTCACTTGGCCTTCATCTTCTGATCCTTCCTCTTTATGGTTTTAGGCTTCTAGCCATTATATCACTTATATGAGTGTTAATTGTAGTATAAGATTATGTTAAGGATTCCGCGTATGACTCCAAAAAATAAATAAAATTTATATTAAACATTAATAGTAAGCACATTTTGTATATAGATTATTGGCAAGAGATATTCTGAATTATATGAAATGACACCAAGTTTTTGACATACTGGTATTAACAAATGCAATGACCTTTTCGCCGAAACATTTTTTCAGGTTGAATTTCTTTCTCTCTCATGTGCCAAATCCGACAGACTATAATCACCGGTTAAATTCCCTTTAATCCGGGGGAGTGGATGGTGTTGTCTGCATTGGCGACTCAACAGTACTCATTTTTATGTAACAATAAATTATCCTCCAGCTCACTTCAAATATAAACAATTTGTATATATCCAACGTTTTATAAATAAATCATAAATAGTGACGGTTAATTATCTGCATCTGCTTACAATTAATTTTTGTTCAATTTACTCTTCATATTTTTTTAAAATTTTTAACAATTTTTGAGCATTTACGTTTGTAAACAAATCTCTCTAACTATTTACGAATTGATTACAAAATATTTGGTATATCCAAATTTACTAAACATTAGAGAACCTCACAAACACTCGCTCATGTGTTTCTCTCAATAATGTATCCGCTTAACGCTCGTGTTTAGAATAAAATGACTTTTACCCTCAAATAATCTCACACTCTTACCTCTTTCCACCCTAGCGTTTCTTTTATATTCTTAATCAGACTAAATAAACAACAAGTGTTTCAGGTAGCAATTCAATGTGTGAAACAACTCAACAAACCACCAGATTCAAAAGAAAAAAAATAAGATAAGAGATGAACAATCAAAACTCAAAAAATAAAATGGTCAATTACTAATTCTAGAACCAGGCCATAAAACAAAAGTTCTACAAAGATAAAATGAATTCTTATTTTCAATTGCCTTTTTTTTACTTCTATTTTTTTAAAACAAACGAAATTAAATACAAGGATAGACAAATTTTTCCTTAGAACCCAAGCCCTTACCAAATGATATGATCCTTACCAACAAATGTGATAAGACTCAATAACAAGAATTGGAAATAAGACCCCAAGATCTGAAAAGGATTAGAATGTTGAGATTTGATCCAATATCTATAGAGATAAGAACCAAACCTACGATGTTTATGACGCCACACCAAGATACTCAAGATGAATGCTATACAATCAAGATGATAAGTCAAGTTGCTGAACGCCACAAGATAACTTGATAAGTTCAAAAAGTCTTTTCAAGAACAAGAAAAAACACAAACTCGCATATATTTCATTCAGAAGGTAATTGTCTGATTACCATTCTAAACACTTATCTATAGCCTTTGAAAGGCTTTACAATCAGACCAAAACATTTTTTCTCAATGACTCTGAAAACAACATTATCTACACTAATTAATAAAACCTGGAACTAATAACTCTCAGCCCTTATAACTTTGAAACTGAAAGTCTTTATCGTAAAAACACACTAAACAACACACTTAATGGGTGAAAACACCTCAAATTCATCCAATTGCTCTGAGTAGTTACAAAAGTAACTCCTAAAAGAGTAAACAACCTTATTTAATGCTAAAAACGTTTGTCCATTGCCTTAAAACGACATAGGCATTCTGATTACTCCTCTAGAGCCTTAATCATGGTAATTAGGCTCTCTTGCTTCATATTTGCTTCTTGAATCAACCCATTTAAAGCATCTTTGAGTTGTTTAGCCTTAAATCTTGTGAGAGGCCCACTAGGCAAACTTAATGGATCACTTGATAGTTTTCTTCTAGTCATTTCAGATCCATTTCCATCCATTTGAGCTCCTTGATCACTTGTATCCACTTTAGCTCCCTAATTCTCATCTTTCTCCCCTTCTTGAAAGCAATTTATCCTCAAATCACCTACATCAAAATATGATAGATCAGAAACATTAAATATTGCACTTACACCATACTTACCTGGTAAATCAAGCTTGTAGGCATTGTCATTGATGCGCTCCAAGACTTGGAATGGTCTGTCTCTCCTTGGAAGTAATTTGGAACGTATATGCTCATGGAATCGTTCCTTCCTCATGTGCAACCAAACCCAATCTTCGAGCTCAAATATTACTTTCTTGCGGCTCTTGTTGGGATTTTTTGCGTATTGCTCAGTCCATCGCTCTATATTTTGTCTTGTCTTTTCATGAATTTGTTTCACCAGATCTGCTTTCTTTTTCCCATCCAAATTAACTTGCTCACCAATAGGTAAAGGAATCAAATCCAAAGGTTTTTTTGGATTAAAACAATAAACAATTTCAAAAGAAGAGAACTTAGTTGCAGAATGAACACTACGATTATATGCAAATTCAACAAGTGGCAAACAATCTTCCCAATATTTCAAGTTTTTTTTAGTGATAGCACGCAACACAGTAGACAATGATCTATTTACGACTTCAGTTTGCCCATCGGTTTGTGGGTGACAAGTAGTAGAGAATAGTAGTTTTGTTCCCAACTTTCCCCACAAAGTTTTCCAAAAATAACTCAAGAATTTTGCATCTCGATCTGAAACAATTGTGCGAGGCATTCCATGCAACCTAACAATCTCTTTGAAAAAAAAATCAGCAATGTTTGATGAGTTATCACTTTTATGACATGCAATAAAATGTGCCATTTTTTAAAATAGATCAACGACCACAAACACAGAATCTCTCCCCCTCTTAGTCCTTGGTAATCCTAAAATAAAGTCCATTGAAATATCAACCCAAGGTGCACTAAGAATTGGAAGTGGTGTATACAAACCATGTGGTTGTTGTTTAGATTTGGCCTGTTTACAAGTTATGCATCGTTCACAGATCTTTTCAACATCTTTTTTCATATGTGGCCAATAAAAATGTTCATGTAACCCAATGTTTTAGCCACCCCAAAATGATCCATCAAACCACCAGAATGTGCTTCTCTAACAAGTAGTTCACGTAAGGAGGAATGCATAATTTATTTTCACGAAATAAAAAACCTTCATGAATAAAAAAATTCTCATTCGACCCTCTAGCACAACTTTCAAAAGCTTCCGGAAAATCAGAACCACAAGCATTTAATTTCTTGATGTACTCAAATCCAAGCAACTTATAATCTAAAGTAGAGTGTAGAACATACCTGCGAGATAATGCAACTGCCACAACATTCTCCATACCTTGCTTATATTTGATCACATATGGAAATGTTTCAATGAACTCCACCCACTTGGCATGTCGTCTATTCAATTTGTATTGGCCCTTCAAATGGTTCAATTACTCATGATATCTGTATATATCACAAATTCTTTAGGCCAAAGATAGTGTTGCCAATTTTTCAAAGTCCTCACCAATGCATATAATTCATTATCATAAGTAGGATAATTTAGGGTTGCCCCACTCAATTTTTCACTAAAAAATGCAATTGGTCTTCCTTCTTGCATCAAAACCCCACCAATTCCTAAACCTGAAGCATCACACTCAATTTCAAACGTTTTAGTGAAGTTAGGCAAAATAAGCAAAGGAGCATTAGTTTATTTTTCTTTAATCAGTCTGAATGTCGTTTCTTGCTCAGATCCCCATTTTAAAGGGGACGTTCTTCTTGATGACTTCGGTTAACGGTTACGCAAGGCTACTAAAGTCTCGAACAAATCGCCGATAAAAACTAGCCAAACCATGAAAACTTCTCAAGTTTATCCTTGCAAAATGTACATTTCTTTAGATTTCCAAATAAGCTTTTTTTCCTCAAAACTTCTAAAACCAATTTTAGATGTGCTACATGATCCTCAAGGTTTTTACTATAAATCATAATATCATCAAAGTAGACAACAACAAAATGTCGTACGAAAGCACGTAAAACATGGTTCATAAGTCTCATGAATGTACTAGGAGCGTTGGTTAAACCAAAAGGCATAACTAACCATTCATATAATCCATATTTTGTTTTAAATGCAGTTTCCCACTCATTTCCTTCTTTCATTCTAATCTGATGATATTCACTCTTAAGATCAATTTTAGAAAATACACATGATCCATGCAATTCATCCAGCATATCATCTAAACGAGGAATAGGATGTCGGTACCGTAATGTTGTTGATGGCTCGACAATCAACGCACACTCTCCATGTCGCATCCTTCTTTGATACTAGAATCACGGGAACAGTACAAGGACTCATGCTTTCTCTTACATATCCCTTCTCCATTAGCTCGCTGACTTGCCTCTCAAGTTCCTTAGTCTCCTCCGGATTACTTCTATAGGCTGGTTGATTTGAGATTGTGGAACCAGGAACAAAGTCGATTTGATGTTCAATCCCTCGAATAGGAGGCACACCTGGAGGTATCTCTTCCGAGAATACATCTACAAATTCATGCAAAAAAGAAAAAATATTGATCGGCAAAAATCCAACAAGATCATCATTACATAAAAAGGCCTCCTTGTACATAAGTACGAATAATGCCCTCTTGATCTCATTTTTTTTTTCATGACATTATTTTTTTCACTCATGTATCTCTCTTTTTTTTTTTTTTTTTTCTTTCTCTTTTTTTTTTCTTTTTCTTTCTCTCTTTTTTGTAACTTCAATTGATCAGCAAGAACTTGATTGGGATTTAATGGTACAAGTGTAACAGGTTGCTTTTTAAGAATAAAAGAGTAACGATTAGTGAAAGGGATAATAAGTTATATAGTCATTTCAAACTTAAGAATTGCTAAATAACCAAACTTTTGAAAAAATTGGTTTATAGCCACAAACGAAAATAAACCGCTTATAATGACAATATTATCCCTGAATAAATAAGAGTAATTAGAAAAATTAAATTCGAAAAAAAAAAAAAACAAATCAACCGATATTAATACCCACTATCCAAAAAAAATCAACCCCACTAGCGGCGATTATTTATATAAATATGCGGTTACTATCGGCAGTTATTATAAGCGGTTATTTATAGAAATAGGCGGTTATTTATAAATAGTAATAAGAAAATGAAAGGACATAAATAGTTAAACACATCTCTTCATAATGTCACATCAGTACAAAATGGCTATAAATTAAAAAAGAAAAATGTTTGGCTAATACACAATAATAAAGTTTCATAAGGTTATTTGTTGCAATTTTTTCTTAGTGAAACCATCATGAGAAACTCCCCTATCAAATTGTCATGATCTTTCTAAAAGAATGTGAGAAGCTGTCATCGGGACCACATCACAAACCACCTGATCTTTATACTTTCCAATAGAAAATGCCACAAGAACTTATTTTGTCACCTTGATGTTTCCACTATCATTAAGCCATTGAAGACGATAAGGTCCTGGATGCTTCAAGGTAGGCAGCACCAATTTCTCAACGAGATCAATACTCGCGAAATTCGTGCAATTTCCTCCATTAATAATCACGCTACACACCTTCTGGTTCACAAAACATCAAGTATGAAACAAATTTTCGCGCTGATTGTTTTCTTCTTTCTTCACTTGCGTACTAAGAGCTATCCTTGCAACTAATAGTTCTCCATCAACTGGGTATTCACCATCACTGCAATCCTTAAGACGTGGCATGTCCTCATCTATATCATCTTCCTCATCCTCCGATTTGAGCTGACCTTGCGCGTTTATCACCATAGCCCTCTTGTTTGGGCACTCGATGGCTATGTGTCATGATCCTCTACATTTAAAACACTTTATATCACGTGTTTTAGTAGAAATTACATCTTTATTTTAGCCTCTGGTTGTTGTTTGAAGTTTTTGGAAGAGTCAAATTTTGGCTTGTTTGCTTGAATTTCTTCTCGTCTAGGTCCTGCCCTCCACGAATTTGTTGAAGACATACTCGGCCCTCTCCTAGCCATGTTCCTTCGCTTTAGTTGTTGCTCCGCTTTGACAGCTTGGTGCACCATATCGGTCAACTCCATGTGATGTTGCATATCCACCACATCCGCTATCTCACGATTTAACCCATGCAAGAATTTGGTCATCGTTGCTTTTCCGTCCTCCACCACGTTTGCTCTTATCATTGTCACCTCCATCTCCTTGAAATACTCATCTACACTCTTTATTCCTTGAGTTAGATGCTGCAATTTGTTCTACAACTCTCGATGGTAATAACTTTGAATAAATCTCCTCCTCATGATAGCTTTCATTTCCTCCCATGTCTCCATCGTGCGCTCTCCATTTCTCCTCCTTTCTTTCAAAAACTGATCCCACCATATCATGGCATAATCAACAAACTCAATCGCTGCGAGTTTCACCTTCTTCATCTCCGAGTAGTTATGAGACTCAAACACCATCTCAATATTTTGCTCCCACTCCAAATACACTTCAGGTTCATTTCTCCCATGAAAAGATGGTATTGTCACCTTTATACTCCCCAAATCATCATCCCTTCCAGGCCTTCCCATCCTAACTTCTCTATTCCCATTACCGCGCTTAAACCTTCTCCGGTTGTGTTGTCGCTCTTCTACACCATCTCCACCAGGTTCGTCTTCAATACTTTCTGATACATCACCCTCTTCTTCAGCTCTTTGTGCTCGTCTATTTGGAACATTCGGTACATCACCCTCTTCTTCAGCTCTTTATGCTCGTCAATTTGGAACATTTTGTACATCCCCCACTACACTCCCACCAATCCTCGCGTTTAGTTGATCAAACTTCTCTGTCATCAACGCCATGCACGCCTCCATTTGAAGATTTCAATTAAGTGGTTGTTGTACGTATCTCCCGTGATCAGCTTCATCTCATGACATTTTATTTATTTATTTATATATATAGCGTAAATGTTAGAGGACCTCGCAAACACTCGCTCACTTGTTTCTCTCAATAATGTATCCGCTCAATGCTCGTGGTTATAACAAAATGGCTTTTACCCTCAAATAATCTCACACTCTTGCCTTTTTCAACTCTACTGTTTTTTTATATTCTTAATCAGACAAAATAAACAACAAGTGTTTCAAATAGCAATTCAATGTGTGAAACAACTTAACAAACCACCAGATTCAAAAGAAAACAAAAAAATAAGATAAGAGATGAACAACCAAAACTCAAAAAATAAAATGGTCAATTACTAATTCTAGAATCAGACTGTAGAACAAAAGTTCTACGAAGATAAAAATGAATTCTTAATTTCAAATTGGCTTTTTTTTACTTTTTATTATACAAACTTTTCCTTAAAATCCAAGCTTTGATACCAAATGATATGATCCTTACCAATAAATATGATAAGACCCAATAACAAGAATCGGAAATAAGACCTCAAGATCTAAAAATGATTAGAATGTTGAGATAAGACCCAATATCTATAGAGATAGGAACCAAACCTACGATGTATATGACGCCACACCAAGATATTCAAGATAATGCTTAAGAATCAAGATGATAAGTCAAGTTGTTGAACGCCACAATATAACTTGATAAGTTCAAAAAGTCTTTTCAAGAACAAGAAAAAACACAAACTCACATATATTTCATTCATAAGGTAATTGTCTGATTACCATTCTAAACACTTATCTATAGCCTTTGAAAGGCTTTACAATAAGACCAAAACATTTTTTCTCAATGACTCTGAAAACAACATTATCTACACTAATTAATAAAACCTGGAACTAATAACTCTCAGCCCTTATAACTTTGAAACTGAAAGTCTTTATCGTAAAAACACACTAAACAACACACTTAATGGGTATAAACACCTCAACCTCATCCAATTGCTCTGAGTAGTTACAAAAGTAACTCCTGAAAGAGTAAACAACCTTATTTAATGCTAAAAACGTGGGTCCAATGCCTTAAAACGACATAGGCATTCTGATTACTCCATTAAAAGTCTTAATCATGGTAATTAGGCTCTCTTTCTTCAGATTTGCTTCAACTTTTGGCCCAGATGAATTAACTTCTTGAATCGGCCCATTTAAAGCCTCTTTGAGTTATTTGGCCTTAAATATTGTGAGAGGCCCACTAGGCAAACTTAATGGATCACTTGATAGTTTTCTTCTAGTCATTTCAGGTCCACTTCAATCCATTTGAGCTCCTTGACCACTTTTATCTACTTTAACTCCTTGATTCTCGTCATCAAATGATATATCTAGACGTGTCAGTGTAAGATATTGTAAGTCACCAACAATTGATCTGTAAACAGTGGGAGAGGGCAGCAACTCAGTTCCATCATCAGCTACAAGCAATTCAGACAAGATCATAGGTGTTGGATATGGTTTGGCATCGGCCAGGTTTGCCTTGACAAGTAAGTCATAGGCATATTGTGCCTGGCACAACTTAAGACCATGATGTTCACAAGTAGACTCAAAACCAAGTAAGTGACCCGAGGACCCTAGTGAGCCAAGTGACTTGAGTTGCGAAGCTTGCATCAAGATCATTAATTACTCGTTGGATATCAGTAAAATCATTGCCAGTGATTAAAATTTCATCAACATAGACCAACAAGAACAGTTGGACAAGGATGTGGACATGTAAGTAGTAAGTGTTGGCAGAGATGCCCACAAGAAGATTGTTTATTTACATATTGATGTAATATATAAATCTTTGTAAAGTCCTTATTATTAAAAGATTGTTTATTTACATGTTGATGTAATATATAAATCTTTGTAATTTGCTGATTAAATTAATAAAAGTTGAAACGTTCATTCATTCTTTTTAGTTTGATTGAAGATTTATGATATTCAATAGTCTTATAGTCCTTAATCAAACCTAACAATGTATGAAGAGACAAATGTAGATTTGCGTGAACAAACTCTTCATGGTTTGACTAAAACGATATATTCGCAATCTAAAGATCAACGGACTATTGATCCCAGTATGATTGTTGGAAGAATCTATGATGTCTGGTTACGAGGCATAGAGAGTTAGGAACTCTGTAGTTCTTCCAGTGTATCTTTCGAAGATACTGAATTGACCAGTGCACCTTTAGAGACAATAGAAGAACAAACCATTTAACATCTTCTATCTCAAGGTCACTACGTATGAATCGCATCATGCTTAATATTTATTGTGTTTTTTAAAACTTAATATTTATATAATATATATTTTTGTATAATTTTTATATTTATAACACTTAACAAATACCTTAAAAATATAACTTTAACAAAAAATTTAAGTTTTGAATTTATTTATTTATATATATGAACTTTATATTTAAACTTTATAATTAGTTAATAATATTTTATTTTAGTCTAAAAACTTAGCATTCATAATGTTAAATCTTTTATAATATTGAACACATAATAATTAAAATTTAGTTTCAACTACATTTTAAGTCTACATTTTAATATCATTAAGATCTTATAAATATTATTGCTATAATTTTTTTAATCTTGAATTTTTAATAATCAACATTTTTTTTGTCGAATTTTTCTTAATTTTGTCAAATTTCTGACCGGACAACGGCAAACCAATCGGCATTCCGTTTTTCATTTACCACATTTTCTCTATCGAAATTCCGTTCGGCTAACGACATTCTTGTGTTTTTGAGTTATCGGCCATTTATCGGAATTAGGCCGTTCAATCCTTGGTTAGGCCCATGTTTACTATTTGCATGTGTTTTCTCTCAACTCTTTCATTATGTTGATGAGTGTGTGGGCAAGGATGACTGAACAAGGTTCCAAGCTGATACTTACAGCTGCAAATGATCGAAATTCTCCTCACCAGTCAGATTGTAGATAATTGAGTTTAGTGTTAAACAGTTTTTCAATATAAGTCTTGAATAGAACAAAATCATGCTTAGTTTCACTCTTAGTTTTAAGGGGATGTAGCCATGTGAACCGACTATAGTCATCAAGAAAGGCTACATAATATATGAACCCCACATTTATTAGGAATGGAGAAAGTCCTCATAAGTCAACATAAACCACGTCAAGAGGGGCTTTAGCATGAAAATTTGACATGTTAAAACTGAATGTTTTGACTTGCCAAGTTTGCAAGAATACAAAAATTCAACTATTTTGTGTTCAAAGTTTTTAAACCATACTGTTTGAGAACTAGAGACATGAATTCTCATAAGGATTACCTAATCTCTTGTGCCACAAGTTACATTCCAACTAGACAGTTTTATTGAAATTTAAGATTGTAATAAAACTTGAGTTGATACAAAAAGGTGTTTGCTAGTCTTGAGAGCTGATGAGAAAGTTGTCTTGAGCCTTGAGACATCTTGTTTGTATAGATCATCCTTAAGCTCCCCTTTTAGAAGGATCTGCCTCATTCTTATATCCTTGATTCAACAGCCATTTATCGGAATTAGACCACTCAATCCTTGGAACAGCAATTTTAGATTACATAAACATCATTATCTTTGGTAAGTTTTGAGACACTGACTAGATTTCTAGTAGTCTCATACACATGCAAAACATTATTCAGCATAATGTTTCTAGGATGAATTTTGATTGATGCATTGCTTATATGTGAGATATAGATAGAATTTCCATTACTAATGGTCAGCTTTCCTTTGCCTGAGAATGTCTCAAATAGTGTCAGGCTAGACAAGTATGAGGTGATGTGACTCGTAGCTTCACTCTCAATGTATTAGGATGGGTCATCATATGTCCCTTGAGCATAAAGTTGGAATTGGTTGAGCTTCAGGTTGATGAGGGGATGCAATCGAAACCGTAGTTAAGAATTTTGGTCAGATCTAAACTACCAGGCATTAGCAAGTTGACTTGTCCTACTACAAATTTGACACACAAAGATAAGATGCGTAAAGATAACAAACAAGAGAGAGAGAGAGAGAGAATTTTGTTGTGCAAGATGATCAAAGCGATCTCTTGATTCTTTGTATTAATGTATTCAGTTACATAAGTTTACATATATACTCGACTGTAGATACAATGAACTTGGACAACTTATGTCACCGTTTTCTAACTAACTTCAGCTCCTTGTGCGGGGTATGAGCTGGCATTATCTTCATCTTGTGTTGAGCTGGCCGAGTCCACCGCAGCTACACTCATACACAAGATGATTTCCTCGACCACCACGACCTATTTCCATGACTTCTGCTACCTTTAAATTGACCTTGAGATCCATGTCCTCTTGGTGGATTCTCAACAAAATTAGCATATTTGTGAGATAGTTCAAAATGAAGAGTGAAATTTTGTTGATCCAGTCCAATTTCATGAAAGTGAAGTAAGAATTGATCCTCAAACAGATAAACTAAATCAGGCATGGTTGTAAGAATTGCTACTACTAAGTTGAACTCAAAGACAAGACCACCAAGAACATACGTCAGGAGCTCATCATCACTCACCAATTGGGCAGGAGTAGCTAGATTATCTGTTATAACTCTGATTTACATAATAAATTCACTAATACTTAGCAAACTTTTTATTGTTTGCAGGAGGACTCTAAGTTCGAGTAGTCCTGCCTTCGAGCTTCTTGCAAATAGCAAAAGTAAGTTAATCCATGTCTACAAAGAATTTTGGCATCTCGACAAATAGTCGAGCAGAGCTTCTATTATCGGTGGCATTAACCAGGATAAAATGACATGAATGTACTCATCCAGATTGAGTACTCATGATTGATCTTCACAATAGTGACGCTATCTCTTGTCGTCATTGAATGTGTTGTGGTTGAGCTTTCTTTGGTCTGAATGAACTACGGCGGCGCCAATCTTGTTCCATCGAGAAAACCTTCCAAGTCGTGTGCACGAATCGCTGCAAGGACCTTTCATTTCCATAAACAAAAGTTGTCTCTATCTAACTTCAACATCGTCGGAACGAGATAAGCAGAGACCGGAAAGTGGATTTCAAGTAATGTCATTGACGTGAGTCGTTGGCTCTGATACCAAGAGAAGAATAAGATACATAGATGAATGAGATGAGCTCAGAGAAAATGTTGAGCAATTGTCAAATCTAGAATTAAACTTCAAATTCTCATGGAACCCTAGTAATTACAACGGTTAATGTATATGGGCTAAGACATGCATACAAAATCTGTTAAGAGGCTAATCACGTGTATTAACATTATAGGCTAACCATCTTCTTGTTACAATGACAAGTAGGTCGGAAATAAAGCAACGTTAAGCAGGCAAAAACCTATGGTTCACAATTTAAAAAGTTTGTTTTCAAAATCTCATAAATGCTTTTTATTTCGAAATTATGATCAAGTATGTTCATAAATATTGATATTTTCAATAAACACAGTTATTTGTTGATAAATTATCTATAAATGGTCGTATTTTTAAATAATAAATATTGTATTTTGGTCAAAGATTTTCTAATATTTAGATTTATCTCTATTATCTGGTTACCGAAAGTCTAAATAAATAAGTAAAACGAAACTTCAAAGTTACCAATAGTAAGCCGGGAATTTCAAATCTGGCCACAAACTCTTTTAACTTTCAAAGCCACCTATGCATTGTTATAATTTGCACAAGTTTATATATGCTCTTTCTTGACCTAGTACCATTGACGAAATTGACTAAAGCTTTCGGACTGCATATAGTTCATATGAGAAATAATCAAGTACGTGATCTTTTCATATCATAGTCACATGCTTTGGCCATTGATATCCCAATAAAAAAGACATTCTCAAAATTTGATACAGTACAGGTGTGACCAGTCCGAGCTTCCTTTACAACAAATCATCGACCTCTAAAAGTATATCGACTTCCAACAATGCAAGTCTCTGCAAAAATTCGATCTCGGAACATTTTGTACCTTTACATATAGTTTTCCTGCAACATCATATAAAAAGATTTAGTTAAATCTCTCGAAAAGTGCATAAGAAAGAATCGATGATTTTGTTAGGACGTACCTTTGGAGTAAGTGGTGGAGATGTATTATTTTTCTACTCTTTTTATCTGTGTTGGCTTGAGGGTGAGACCATCGGTTCCAATTCAGCGTCTTCTGAAGCACCGGGGATCTTTTTTGTAGCTTCCTTTTTCAGCTTGTGATTGTTATACGCCGCTACGCCTACTATAGCTACAATTTCAGGAGCGGGAACAAACAAATGTCATCGAAGGCCTGAGTTACAAGGAATCTGGAATTGGTGCACAAAATTTCACCAGCAGATGAGTCTTCTCGACTATGTCACAAATACGAAATTACGAATAGGGGCAGGTGCAAATTGACCTATGCCCGGGAAAAGAAAGAAAGCGGAAAATGGTGTGATTGTTTTACTCCAAGACAGAGCAGCTAAATCTTTTCCACGTTGCAGTGGTGATTAAATACTCTGATTTTACTATTATATGAAAAGCTATTACCAATGATTTTAAACTTGTTTATGTGGGATTGTAGAAAAGGGATGAAATCTCGGGAACATACCAATGGCGTAGCCAAAGAGATTTATCAGCGTCAGCTTCGTGTCGGCAAACAAAAGTGCAGATAATAAAACCACCACCCAATCTTTGACAACTCCGGCGACTCTAATAGTCAAAGCACTCGTGTGAGTGATCACAAGGAAAACCGACAAGTTGAGGGCAAAAGTACACAGTGAGTTCAGCGCTAGAATGACAGGTGGGAAATTCCACGACCCACTTGCTTCTATCTTCGGCTTCTCGAGAAAGATCCACGGGATGAATAGGCAAATCGCACTGCACATTATATACATATTAGTCCATTCAAGTTCCTCGGTAACAGACTATGCAAGCCATAGATCTGTGTGATTTTTTATACCTGCAAGGACTAACGTAGTACATGACGGAGATAGGGTTTAGCTTAAGTCCCTTCCTTTTAACGAAAATCTCCATGAAAATGAGTCTAAACGCTTCTCCAACAACTCCTCCCATTTGATAAACCACTCCGACCCAGTTGATATTTATTTCACCATATGAAGCGACTAGAACTCCGATACTAATCACCGACATGATCAACAGCATTCTGCAACTCATTACCTCAAGTCCAACTGCCACTCCGAGTACAAATACCGCCACAGGCACTGCATAGGTTCATTGTTGAAATACTCCAAAGATTAGTAAGCATATACAAATATCATACCTCTTAACTGCTGCGAGTTTCGATCTGATTTAGTCTATAAAACAGTAAGGTGTTTCATAAAAACAAGAACAGAACGCACGATGAGCAATCGATAGTATTGGAGGTAAAGTGAGAGCTCTGGCTAATTCAAGACACCCGTGTCTCTACAAATCTTTTACAAAGAATATCCCAAATTATATGATGACTTTCTCCAGTTCTTTCCTACTTAAGAACTATCACAACTTCTGGAATACTATATTAACCCCACTTAACCATCCTAATGTGTTGTTGAAAGACATTAGAGATTGATTCACCAAGCTACAGTTCTGCATTGTTCGACAAATGAGAAAACAGAGAAACGCTAATAACGGCAGCACTCAAGGTGTTTTGATGTTCTAAAGATACGTGATTGAGCTGCAAAGTAAAAGTATGAAATTAGCTGCAAGCTGGGTCCTGTGAAATCTGACTTACTGATTGCCTTTAACATTTGTGCAAAAGCAACAGAAATATACAGATACGCTGTGTTTCCCAACCAAAGAGTCATCGCGAACATAGCCCCAATTGGAATAACTGACGTTACATATCTGCACGAAAAAAGTTCAATCACAAATCACCATCAATAAAATACAATAAGGAATAAGCTAAATCAGAAAAGTCTGTTCAACTCAAGCTAAGTTACAGTGCCATCAAAGAATTTCATTTACCAATATAAACTTACATCTCGGGCGTCATTCCTTCCTCGACCTTCATAATCTGCACGAGATGGTATACGAAAGTTAATAGTTACACCAAAACATTGCTACTGAGATACAGCATATTAGTGGTCGAGTCAATCGAAAGATTTGTAAAAGTGAGTACCTTGAAAACTTTGGTAACTAGGAAACACAAGACCGATGAAAAGACCATGTGAAGTAGGGTCAATCCTAGAGGATAAGGAAAGTTAATTTCCTTAGAAGATAAAACCCACTGTACAAAACAATTTCGAGAACCATATTAGATATTGAAATAAAAAAGCCTTCCCACAGTGCTTTCAAAGTGAGAAGTTGCTAAATTGCTAACTGAGAATAACTCCATACTGCAAAGTCAACGTTTGTACTAAAATCTTTCTTGATTCTTCACTTACGTTTCATGACTTTGATTTCCATCAGTATTTTAACATTCTACGGTTCTAAACTCAAACGCTATCTATAGATAACAAAATATACAAATAACAATCAAGAACTCAGGCTCAAACAAAAAGGAGATGTCCTCTTTATCTTCGCAAAAGGCAAAATTTAAAATCCTATCATCAATCCCTAATTTAGTATCAATAGAAAGAATCTAAAAGTTCACTTCGAAATTTTCTTAGCAATCAAACGGAGTAAATTCAGTATACTCAACGAAGAGTTTCGAGATCTGACAAATTGAAAAAGAGAAGAACCTTGTTGAAGAAGATTTGACCGCTAGAGAGAGCAATGTATAGTAGAATGTAAGCATAGGTGAGGACTTCCTCCTTCTCGAACCTCCGACGCCGATCTGCCATCGTTAACGGAGAATGTATGCACAAAGGTCTGATTTATTCCATGGCCTTAAGAAATGAGTCTCTGCACACACCACCTTTTTGGACTTTGAAGTGAATTAACGCAGGAGCTTTCATTTTATATATTTAATGGTTACGAAAGTAAGTTGCTACTATAATTTTTCATTAAATATATTGATGCAAAAACAATATTACGATAAGTATTTTGATGAAAAATAAATTAGAATACATAAGTGACGTGGTTGCTTAAGCAGGATTCCAGCCAGCAATAGAATTGCTATTTTCTTTTTTGGACGGAAACGAGGTCGAAACGACCTCAAATATCATTAGACATCCGCCAAAACTCCTGCTTAAAACTCGAGAGAGAGAAATATTAAAGGTTACAGCCGAATCCAAAAGAAAAGCCTGTTTAACAAGATTATGAGCTACACTATTACAATAACGGGGGATAAACGTAAAGTTACAAGAGTGAAACCGGAAAGGAAGAAATTTACTGTCCACCAAAATTAAGCCAACATTCGTAGGCGGCAAGACTCCATCCATAATATTTTTGACCGCCACCTCGCAATCTGATCGGATAACCACCCGGCCGAGGCCTCTACTAAGTCCTTCTTCGAGGTCCCGCCGCAAAGCCATAGCTTTCGCCACAAGGGTGCTGAATCTCCAGGCGTACGGGAAGCTATACGAGAGAGAAACATAGCCCATGGAATCACGGAAAATACCTCCCAAACCGCACTTCTCGCCATCAGCTCCGATAGCCGCGTCGATACTAATTGTCGTAACTCCCGGTGGGGGTGGAGGCCATCGTTGGAGAAGAGGAGGGCAGTTCTACCCACCTTAGGGACTCCGCCAACAAGTCGGAAATCTCCGAAGAGAGTAATAGCATCGTTGATGAGCTCCGATGAGGACTTTACCGGCGAGTGATGAATCGTGTCGTTCCGGCGATTCCAAACGAACCAAAGCACCGTCGCCATGAGTTCAAAGTCTTGAAGGGCTGGCGGTAGAGAAATGAATAAGGACGTCAAAAGTCTTCCCGTGAAAGATAGTTTTGATCTCCTTCTACCACCCAAGAATCTTCCAAACACTGACACGCTCGCGGCACTCTCAAAGTACATGAAACGTCGATTCTTTTCCTTTCGCGCACCGAGGGCAAAAAAGATTGATCTTCATTCCTCTTCATTCCTCTTTAGTGTTCATTCTATATAATTTTGTGTTGATTTAATATTAAATGTTTTTTAATTTTAGCATCAAATTTCACACTATCAAAATTATATCATCTTTTTATTTGTAAATATTTTAATAAATAATTATAGTATTTGCATTTTTTAATGAAGTAATAAATGTTTATTACTTATAAATATTTAACAAAAACTAAATTGAATAAATAAAAATAATATTAACGTGTTTAAATTTTTATGTTTTAAACGAAATTAATTTTTATGTATTTTTTGTAATTAAATTATAAATTTTGGTGTTTTTTAAATTCAAAATTAAAGAATATCGTGTGAACAGTATCACGCTAAATATGACGTAATATTGTAGGGAGCACTAAATCAAATTTAATTTAATGTTAGTTTAAAAGTGTGATTGAAGAATTATCACACACTAAATTTGATTTCGTATTTTTTTTATGACTACGATGATATATCATCATTTTAAATATACTAATGGTAATGCCCTTACAAGTTACAAATTATTGTTAAATGAAAATGTTGTAATGTTTAAAAAATGTGTTGCAAGGATATTTTTAAAGGACTTTTTATTCGATTTTTTATGCACGATAGTTTCTTAATATACGGGAAATAGTCTCTTTTCTAATAAACTTCTCGTAAGACGCCCATAGATATAAGAGAGAAATATCTTAATATAAAGTGTACAACACATAAATCAGAATACATGAAACCATTTTTTTAACCAACTTAATAAAGTAAAAGGTCAAATTCAACTTTTATCAACCCAAGTATTTAATCTTCAGAATCAATTCTGTTGACTATAAAAAAAAATCAGGTTGTTAAATATCTGAAGTAGATTCGCCTTATTAAAAGTTTTTAAAATGAATTTTAAATCAAAATCGGATAAAATAGTTCTTATACTAAAAGAATTTAAAAGTCACTATTCGTTTTCTTTGCTCTTCATTATTCGGGTGCTACACTTTTACTTAAACACAATCTCTTACTTAACCAATATAATATTGTACGATATTGTATGATAACATACGATCGTGTCGAACTCAAAAAACATTATAACCGGCAGTGTAGAAGGCCGAAAAATTAAAAACAAATCTCGAAAAAATGTGTTTTTTTATTTATGTTTTTCGTGATTTAATCTATTACATAAAGTTAGTATAGGATTTTTGAGTAGTTTACTTGTTAAATCGGTTGGATTTGGAGATATTTGAGATATTTTTTTATTTTAGGGTTTCAAAATGTTTTGAACACGATAAATGTCTTTGTACACGCGATGGGATACAATGTTGTACGATGAGATACGTTGGACGTATAATAAGATACGTTAGCCTTCAAACGATGTTGTACGATAAGATACGGTAAAATCAGGTGGATGTACAATAGCAAACACTTTCTATGCGATAGTATACGATGATTGTACGATGTTATATGATATAAATTTTGTTGTACGAAAGTATACGATGACGGATGAAATTTTCAAATTTTTTTTTTGTGTAGAACCACTTGAAATTCATCTACGACGTCTCTTTTCTGAGGCGAGTCACTAATGGTGGGACTTCCACACTCAAATTGGTCAAGAAAATATTTGAAAAATTCAAAATTCTCGATCGTGTTAGAGGGAAGGTGTTCAAGCAATTTTTCTTCGAGAAATAACTTAACTTTGCTCCGGTCCTCATCCACGATCTATTGAAGAGTAAGATCTAGTTAACGGTGTATAGAGAGATCCACTTGGATCTAGGAGGCAAATAATTAGATTCGGCCGCCTTGAATATGCTCTCATATCTGGTTTCGATTACCGAGATGGTCCGACAAAGGTCGAGAAAGACAAACGTGATAGTAGGAGACTCATTGATGAGTAGGTGAAAGCGATGGAAAATTGTAAACTCATCGCACTCATCACAGGGTGTATTACGTGCAAGACTCCCGACGACGTTTACAAGCTCGAGTTGTGCTTTGTTCTCGACTACCTATTCGGACAAGCCGCGAACAAAGTCATTGAACTGAGGTGGCACAGTAAGTTAAACACCTCCCTTTCTCTACAGCTTGTCATATGGGAACATGAGTTGGACTGTTACATTTCTTAGTCTCCCAGTCGACTTGAAGAATTACCATGAGAGCCTTGAAAAGAAGTTAAAGCTCAAGCCTAATGTTGTACAAAAGGAGGCCAATTACATGTTGTCTGGTAATCTACGCGCCTTTAAGTATTGGCATACCAGGCTATCCCGGAGATCGGAGAGATATTTGGATCGAGTGTCGAGATCTGAATGCCCAGAATGCACTCGTGATCGAGCACCGTTGTCGTGTTGTGTAAGGATGTAAAGAAGATTTTGAAGAGGAAAACAGTAATCTCAAGTGTTTTTAATAATTATAAATTATGAATAAATCTTAACATTGTTCTTATGTTTGCAATTAGACGTCCTCACTACGCAAGTGCTTGCTACGAATCCGCAAAAAGAGTCTCCCCCTCGAGCCCCTACACCGCCCACTGAGTAATAGACCTTTATCACCTTTTACGCCACATAGTAGTAGGAGCCCTTCACTGCATATCTCAGATAAGCAAGTCGGGCTATTCAAGAGGTTGACAAGCATCGAGTAGAGGCAAAGAAGTCTTCAAGGAGCGAGAAATCTCAAAAGCACAACGGTCTCAGAGACAGAAATCCTTAATTCAACAACACCAAAATACGAAGAAGTGGGATAGTTCACCGACCCGAAAAATCCTAAGTAATACGTGCAACACGTGCCTTCTTTCCAACCAAATACGAAGCCGCATTCTAAGGAGGTGATCGAGATGCTCAGGTTGGTGAATAGGGGGAAATATCTTGACCGATATTTGGATCACGTCTGATTGTTGACGAGAGACACTACTATTGCGTACTTCAAATCGCTCTTGTAGACAGTGAGTTTTCTTAGTGATGAGGTACCTTATATGAATAACAAAACATTTACTTTAATTTTATCGCCTACTATTAAGTTTTTATGTATTCACAGTATATTTTTATTGTAGCATATCGATGTCATCGTGCACATGCTTTGCACCCAGCAGCGTCGATGGATATAGTCATGATGTCAAGATTATGGGCACTATATGGGTCCAATACGTTTAAAGTCGATTCATTCAAGAGTAGGAGAACAAGAAGAATACCATAGAGTTAAGGATCGAGCCCGAGAGAGTGGATTGGGATGTGAAGAGGGTCTTAAATCCCATGATAAGATATAGAGAAAAGTCGATCCAGCCATGGACGGAAGCAAAGGAGATCGTGATGATTGTGAACTTTAAAAATGTCTATTGATCCACATTTTAGATAGGTCTCGCTGAGTGTACAATCATAGTTTTGGATTTTTAGAAAAAACTCGTCCAACAACCGTATCATGAAACGGTCTTTGGAGAGTTCATGGAGGTAATCAACTATCATGAGAATGAAATTTATTCTATTCGTTTTAATTACTTTACAATTTTTTAACTAATGCAGACTTGGACTCGAGTTTTGCCTAATGTAATGCTTTTGAGTGCCATGTTCAACTATAATCTAAAAACTTATCACGATTTCTTCACCGATCGGGTTCAGATGCATCCACTCACATGACTCGTTGACCAAACCTCCCTCAATCCATAAGAAGGTAAGCAATACCATTTTGAATAATTTAGATGTCATGGACTTATTTTTAGGAAAAGTTATTTCGTGAATGTTTTTTATTTATTATTTGCACAAACTCTTTTGTGTTATTTAGTTATTAATTTAAAAACTCTTATGTTATTTAGTTATCATTTCAAACTATGAAACATAATTCAATAATAACATAACATAATTAAGACTAGTCAATCATTAAAATATCAATAATCTTCAAGCTTAACATAAAAGAATCCGCACTTAACACAAATTAAACGTAACTTCAAAGATGAGGTTACATAATTTTCACTCTACCTTGTCACATACATGTCTTCTTTTTGTGATCCAATCCATCATAATTATTGAATTTTTGTTTTACAACGACTATTTCAGCTTGAGATGAATATCGGTTTATCTTTCGCCTTCTTTGTTTACTTTTCCTTGGACGCCTGGCTTGTTTCTTTTGCACGAGAACCAATCTTTCATATATTTTTTTGTCTTTCAGAACATCCCAGTGATTTTCATTCCCAACTAGATAGATGGCTTAATTATACATTTCGATCCACGTTTTCTTCACATAATAAACACTATATAAATAATATACGTTGGCGTTCTGATGTTGAGCTGATGCAATGACATGTTCACAAGGGATGTCTATAAGTTGGAAGTACACTTATTTGCCTACAAGTTTACATCGTACTTAGATGTGTCGTCTTTTACGTGACATTCATTCAAACCAAATCCATACGGTTGCATGTATTGTGCTTTCTTATTCATATTTGCAAAATCAGCTTGCCACCTTGGTGCAAGTATGTGTTTAATTTGTGCGCAGTGTCTTCTTGATCGAAGAACGAATTATGTAGTGTAAATCTTATAAACTCAAGCAGCATAGTTATCTGAAAATATATTGCATGCCTTGTTTTATTGTTGAAGTTTTTCACATTGTTATTCGTCATAATACCATGTATGTTAATAGAACAATTACGATTTAAGATAAAAAAAATTGTTTCAAACTAAAACTAATTGAGTAGTACCTTAGAAAGAACGGTCATGCTAATCAAACTCGAGTTCTTCGAGATATTTTTCCATCTCGACACTTTTCACCTAAATTGTCTAAAGTGAGTTTCGAACAATTTTGTATTGAAACAATAAAAAATTTCGTACAATTCACCGCAACAATGATCTATCTTAAACTATGTTGAACATTAAGTTGAAGATGATGGAAGCATGTCCCATGAGGTATTCTAGGAAACAGAATTTTGACACGACGTATTATACTAACATGTCAATCATATATGAATACCGAATCAGGTCTTCACCAATAACTTCTCTCAACTTCTTAGAAAACCACGTCTATGAATCATGACACTGACTATCGACGATGCCAAAAGCAATTGGATACAAATATGAATTTGCATCCAACTCAACAGCTACAAGCAATTGTGTGTCGTATTTAGTGTTCAAAAATAAATTGTCATCCAAAGATGACCCACCAAAAAATATTTATATCTATTAAGACACACCCCTGTGGCAAAAAATGCATACTCGAATTCGTCACCATCTCTCGCAAACTCAATCACCGTACATGAGTTCTTTTGCTCCAAAATATATAGCAAAGAAGGTATTTTTTATAGGATTGTTCATGTGTACCACGAAAGTAACCAATAGCTACCATAAAAAACGATATACTGAAACTTCATCGTTTCTTCACTTCATCTCTGACATTGTGTGCTGAATAGTCGGCCATTGAGTTAATTGAATATTTTTCTCTATATATGTGACCAATGTGTTGGAATAGGTCTAGGGTTAAGAAAAAAATTCATTAATAATATTAATGGCGGAATATAAAATTTCTTTACAAGTTAAAACAATTTTACTAACCTAGGCAAAGTGCATGAACATGTATCAATTTATAAAACATTATTTAAAATACTTGAACGCTAACCTTTCGTGTAGCTTGATCTTGGAGGAGTCTTGAAAAATGTTGATCTTCTCGTATGGCTCGATTTCTTCAACCCTAAACGTGAACTTGAGAAACGTAAGGTTTCTATTACATGAGTCTTTATAGGTTTAGAAGGATTTGTGTGTGGGCACAATTAAACATAATAGCTCAAGAAGAAGTATATGAGCTAGAGAGTTAATTAAGCTTAAGTCTAATGAGGACTTAGGTGCCAAAATAAAAAGGGATTTTCTAGAAGGAGAGAGACAAGAGCAAGAATGCTTATTTTTTCACATCTCTATGTGAGACTCTATTTATAGGAGAATGAAAATCAAGAAAGGGTAAAAACTCTTTTCAATTGTGCATGCATAACACAATATTTGATTATCTCTTCTCTTCTCCCTTGTACATGGCCGACCACCTAAGCAATAGTGAAGGAAAATTTGTTTCCTCACTTAGCTTATTTCTTTCCTTCTCAAGGAAATTCATTTCATCTTTTCCTTTTTGAGTAATTATCCTTATAATTAAAGGCAAATAATTCTCATCTCTTGGGTGATGTTGGCCAAACTCTACACTACGGAAGGGCATCTAGATGCTTCATTATTTCTTTTAAGACAATTCTTAAAATACACATTTTAGAATTAATATTGCACAAATAATGAAATTAATTTCATAATGGCTCAAACGAGTTCTCAGCTTTAGAAATTAATTTATATTTTGATCATATGAAAATATTCAAAATCTTATTTGGACATTCACATTATTTTATGTCCAGGTGGACAAAAATACCCTTTAAACATTTTCCGAGAAAACGTCTAGTTCAAACTTGTACTTATATTGACTTGGCTTCTAGTTTAACAATCCTCCTCTAATGACCGGTAATAGTGACCTTATGGATCCAAATGAACAAAGCTTGAGCTACTATACTCGGACTCAAAAGTTCACAAATTTCTCCGAGTATTAGTTTAATGTAAACTGACTCCACTAAAGAATTGCCACTGAGAATCTCACGGTTCAAATGAATTTATTTTCTACTCAAATTCAACTTTATTATATTGAGTGAACCCATTGAATGCTATCTATGTTTACCCTTCCTGAATATCATAAACTAGATGGGATTTATAAAATGACCATTTTACCCTTTTAGTTGTTATTTCATCAACTCCTTTGTTACTTATGAATAAGTTAGAAACAATGTATTGACGAGGAGCTAACAAATCACATTGTTTCATCCAAATAAAATCGCTACTTAATTTTGGTTACCGCGCGGTTCATTTATTCACAATCCAAGTAATAAAGCATGAGGTGATATACATTGCATTTCAGCTATATTGTTCATGAATTTCATATCTATGAGAACTTCACAAAGCTAGTTCATGACATCTTCATAACTTAATATCTCACCAATTAGTCTAGTCTAGATCAGTTAATGGATCTAGAATTTGATTTTCTCAAATAAGAGTATTAAAGATATAAAATGACATGTCTCATTTTAGGATTTAGGTAAGCATGATGCAATTCATACATAGTGACCTTGAGATAGAAGATGTTAAATGGTTTGTTCTTCTATTGTCTCAAAAGGTGCACTGGTCAATTCAGTATCTTCGAAAGATACACTGGAAGAACTATAAAGATCCTAACTCTCTATGCCTCGTAACCAGAATCATAAATTCTTCCAACAATCATACTGGGATCAATAGTCCGTTGATCTTTAGATTGCGAATATATTGTTTTAGTCAAACCATGAAGAGTTTGTTCACCCAAATCTACATTTGTCTCTTCATACATTGTTAGGTTTGATTAAGGACTATAAGACTATTAAATATCATAAATCTTCAATCAAACTAAAAAGGAATGAATGAACGTTTCAACTTTTATTAATTTAATCAGCAAATTACAATAAGGACTTTATAAAGATTTATATAATACATCAATATGTAAATAAACAATCTTCTTGTGGGCATCTCTGCCAACAAACCCCCACTTGACTCAAAGAAGATGGGAATAGTCCTTTATTCCTAATCATTCTCGATGTTGGTCGAAGACCTTGTTGGATAGGGCCTTAGTGAAAGGATCTGCCAAGTTCTCAACCGTTGAGATTTTCTTCACCTACACGTCTCCGCGCTGCACGATCTCTCTAATCAAATGGTATTTCCTCTCAATATGCTTAGAGAGCTTATGGCTTCTAGGTTCCTTTGAGTTAGCAACAGCCTCACTATTATCACAATAAAGTTTCATGGGCTCGTTGTCATTGAACGACTTCCAAATACTTAAGGAATTTTCTAAGCCATACAACCTCTTTGGATGCTTCACAAGCAGCCACATATTCTGCTTCCATGGTGGAGTCAGCAATGCAAGATTGCTTGATACTCCTCCAAACTACAGATCCACCATTCAGGATGAACACAGATCCTGAAGTGGATTTCCTGGAATCCATTTTCGCCTGAAAGTCGAAATTGGTATACCCCGTCATAGTCAGGTCAGTACCTGAATATGTAAGCATCAAATTCCTAGTTCTCCGAAGATACTTAAGCACATGCTTAACAACAACCCAGTGCTCAGGTCCAGGATTTGATTGAAAACGGCTAACTACGCCATCGGCGAAGCATATATCAGGTCTAGTGCACAACATAGCATACATGAGACTTCCTACGGCTAAAGCATAAGGAATCTTTCTCATGTTCTCAATCTCTTGTGCAGTCTTGGGAGACTGGTCCTTAGATAATGAAACTCCATGTCTAAAGGGGTTTAGGCCCTTCTTGGAGTTTTGCATAGCGAAGCGATCCAACACTTTATCTATATAAGATGCTTGGGAGAGCGACAAGGTCCGGCTCTTTTGATCTCGAAAGATCCGAATCCCCAGAATGTACGCAGCTTCCCCTAGATCCTTCATATCAAACTACTCAGCTAACCAGATTTTAACCTCAGATAATTTGCCTACATCATTACCAATGAGTAGTATATCATCGACATACAATACCAGAAACACAACCTTTCCCTCGTGTATCAATTTATAGACATAAGGTTCATCTATTGACTGTTCAAAACCGAAGCCTTTTACAGTTTCATTGAATCTAATATTCCATGATCTATATGCTTGCTTTAATCCATAAATGGATTTAAGCAATTCACAAACTTTGTTCTCTTGATCACTTTCCACGAAACCATCTGGTTGAGCCATGAAAATGCGCTCGTCAAGATTGCCATTCAGAAAGGAAGTTTTGACATCCATCTATCAGATCTCATAATCGAGAGCGGCAGTTATGGATAGAAGTATACGAATGGATTTAAGCATTGCGACTAGCGAGAAGGTTTCTTCATAATCGATACCTTCCTTTTGGGTATAACCCTTAGCCACTAGTCGCGCTTTTAACGTCTCAACGTTCCCATCCGAACCCATTTTCTTCTTATAGATCCACTTAAACCCTACAAGTTTAACCCCTTCAGGTAGGTCTACAAGTTTGCAGACTTGGTTGACATACATCGAATGCATCTCAACTTTCATGGCATCAAGCCAAAGTTTGATTCAGAACCAGCCATTGCTTGGCTGTAGGAAATAGGGTCATCCATGTCAGCGACTGCTACGAGAGTATCGCCATAAGACATGTACCTGTCAGGCTTTTCAGAAACCCTCCCACTACGTCGAAGTTCTACTTGACGAGGTTCAGAATAGTTAGGTTGCGTTTCAGTTAGGGTAATAACAGTTCTTACAGATGAGGTAGAAGCGTCCTCACCCAACTTTTCTTCAAGCACAATTTTGTTTCTAGGTTTCGTATTCTTCATATAGTATTCCTCAAGGAAACGAGCATTAGTGCTGACAAACGTTTTGTCATCCTCGAGACTATAGAATGTGAAACCTTTGGTTTCCTTTGGATATCCAACGAACACGCATAATTCAGACCTACTAGCTAACTTGCTAGTCTTTTGCCTTAGCACATGTGCAGGGCAACCCTAAATTCTGATATGGTTTAAACTAGCTTTACGCCTAGTCCGTCGTTCATAAGGAGTACCAGGGACCATCTTAGACGGAACTTGGTTCAGAATATACGTGGCAGTTTCGAGGGCATATCCCCAAAAAGAATTAGGGAGTGATGAGTAACTTACCATTGATCTAACCATATCCATCAAAGTTTGATTCCTTCTCTCTGACACTCCGTTTTGTTGAGGTGTGCAAGGTGCTATAAGCTGAGAAGTGATACCTTCTTCTTTAAGAAAGTCATCGAACTCTTTAGACAAGTACTCACCACCTTGATCGGATCGAAGGGTTTTGATCTGTTTTCCAGTATGCTTTTCCACTAAACCCCGAAAAACCTTAAATACGTTAAAGGTTTCAAATTTGTGTTTGCATCCTCGGTAAAGGTAACGAAGTATTTGTATCCTCCCCGTGCCTGAATTCTGAGCGGACCACAAACATCATAATGTATTAGTTCCAGCAGCTCAGTGGCTCTTCGACCTTTATCAGAGAAAGATCGTTTGGTCATTTTTCCTTCTATACAGGATTCACAAGTCAACAGTGAGCCTATTGCAGAGGCTTTGAGTGGACAATCTCTCACAAGTCTCTTAATCATATCTAGACTAATATGACCAACTCTTAAGTGCCAGAGATGTGTTGATTTTATTAGATCAGAGGAGTCATTAAGTTTGATCCTCTTGGGTTCCCTAATTAGATCATTATCTATTTCAGTGTCTAATAGCAAAGGTTGTGTAGGATAAAGATAGTATAAACCATTATTTAAACATGCATCAATGACAAATGAATTGGAAGAAGTAATACGAATTCCATTAATAATAAACTTTCAATAATAATTCTGCTCAACAATTTGAGCCACAGATATTAAGTTTTTCCCAAAGGAAACATAATACACATTATTTAAATTTAAAGTTCTGTCTTCGAAAGACAGTGTCACGGATCTCATGGCCTTAGCAGACACCAAGCTCCTATCACTCCACTTGAAACATAAATCGTCATCCTCTAAGCTTTTGCTTTTCCTGAACTCATTCAAGGAACAACAAATTTGGTTAGTAGCAGTGGAGTCAAGAATCCACAATGATACGTTATCAGATACGAAACAAGCTTTGGTATTCAGTACAATACCTTTCCCTTTAGCCTTGAGGTAGGCAGGACAGTTTCTATGCTAGAGTCCCTCAGCGGTTTGAATCTCCTTCATCAGCTCGGTAACAGTGTACCCTAGCTTATTGATGGAGTAGTTCAGCTTGAAAGTATCGAAAGATTCAGGGAGAGTTTCCAAGATCATATCTATTTTGATTTCTCCATTAATCTCTTATCCAAATATTTTCATGTCATTGAGGTAACTTATGATCAATATCATGTGTTCTCTAACAGGAGTTTGAGCTTTCTTACGATAGTTCACAAACTGTCGAACCGCTTGTTATCTAGCGTGACGCCTTTGCCATGATTTAGGCCGAATCAATATCACGATGATGTTGTTGCAACATATTGTTCATTGATGCTAAAATATTGCATCTCGCAATCTCATCTGATTGGATTCAGGCCGCTAGCGCGTCCTTGTCTTCTTGAGTCGAATCATTATTTGTTTCAAAAGGACATGGGTGGTGAGTACCCATTTGAGCTTGTCCTTCGTAAGGACGATGTCTACGTTACGTTTCTAATCTACGTAGTTTTTGCGTTCCAGTTAATTTGAGGAAAGGATGATTGAGACAGTGTTTAGAGACATGTTCCTGATTGTTGAAACAATTTATGATTAGTCTTTTGTTTAGGATTTTAAGTTTAATTTTATTTAGACAAGAATAAATCCAAAGGTGTTATGAACAAAATGATAATTTTACTCCTTCGAGGGAAGGCCGAAAAAAGTCGTCTTTCATAAGTAAATGACACATCATTAATGCATAGTCATTATGTCAATACATCCATACTTTGACTAGCCACCTTATAAAGAAGTTTGATCACTCAAAACTTTTCGCAGGGCCTCGGGGGAGGATTATTAGAGTTTGAGTCTAAGTGTGTAACCAACCACTTAGTTCAACAAGATCTACTTTGAAAACAATCCGCCGAGCGGAGGCCTTCTCTCATCGTTTCACTTTTGAACGTAGCTATAAAGAAATGTTAGGAGCAATGCGTCTATGAGTACTCTCATTGAAGAGAGGGTAACGAGGGTGACTCTTAGTCCGGCGACATATGCACTTCACAATAATGCTGGAGATCGCGGGTTGCAAATAATAAGTACAACCCTCCCACTTAGTTTTTAGAAAATAAGGGGATCCTGGGTTGCAAAAACAAGTGCAACCCTCCTACTTAATTTTTGGGAAAAGGCACGTCTACTCTTGTACGTATAGAAAACTTGTTTCCATTAGTAAAGAGAGATAGAGTGGATCACTAGGAAAAAAGAACCCTAAAATCGATATTTGTGAGGGCAGAGTAGTGTTAATGCACTAAGGCACAAAGAACATACTCGGATCTTTTTGTCTATAAATTTATTTTTCCTAAGGAAAGTGTGTGAGATTAATAAATCATCACTTTTGCACTTGAAAGTTTTTTAGATTAAAAATCTCCTAAAACTAATATCTTCATCTTCATGACATCTTCCTTCAAGGCGTCTTCATGGTGGTTGAGCGCGTGAACGTCGGAAATCCACGAAAGCATTAAGAAGAGGGGAGAAAGCTTGGAGTCGCAAAATCCGGATTTAAAAAATATAGACTCGCGGACTGCCGTACACCTCGAACTGAAAAAGTCATAATTAATACATCCGGTATCCGATTGAGCTGAAAACAATTGCATTGGATAGCTAACTTCAGTACCTTTAATTTGGTTCAAGAACCACTGATTTTTAAGGTTTGAACAAAGAGTTATGCCCGTTTTACTGAGCCACAACAATTTGTCAAGAATTTAAAAAACAATTAAAAGGTACGTTGGATCTAGGTGTAAAGAGAAAGAGGTTTATTGAAACATTTTAATTGTATGTTTGGATTTTATTTGTGTGTTATATAAACATGGTAATAATTAAACACAATATAAAATAAACAACATAATATTAAACATTCAATAACATATTTAAACTAGAAGTGCAATAAACTAGTTTAAACTATATACACAAATTTTCTAACTTGTCAAAAATTTGATTTTGAGTATGCTAAACATAAAATAATTAAAAACTGTTTTTAGTGTATTTATATAGCATATTTAACAAGTGGAAAATCAACACAAAATTAATTTTAAAGATCGTACCAAAAAATTAAAATTTTGTAAGATCTAGTCTTTGAAAAACCATTATTCAAGCAATTTTAGATAACCATTTTCTTATAATGATTTTTAAATAACATGTACATGCTTAAATTTGACTATAGCTCTGATACCATTTGTTGGAATAGGTTTAGGTTTAAGAAAAATTTATCATTAATCATATGCGGAATATAAAAATTTCTTTTACTAGTAAAACAATTTTTACTAACCTAGATAAAGTGCATATACATGTTATAAATTAAAAACATTATTCAAGGTACTTGAATACTAACTTTTCTTGTATCTTCAAAACTGAAGCGTCTTGAGAAAAGTGAATCTTCTTCCTTGGCTCGATACCTTCACTTCTAATCTTGAACTTAAGAAATCTAAGATTTCTATTACAAGAGTCTATAGAGGTTTAGAAGGATTTGTGTGTGGACACAATTAAACAATATGAACCAAGAACAATTCTTTGATCATAAGCTAATTCTCTAGATCAAGTATGGATCTAGGTGCGAAATAAAAAGGAGTATTTTCTAGAGAGAGAGAGAAAGAGAGAGAGGGTCGGCCACTACTGAGAGAGAGCAAGCAAAAAACTTGTTTTCACATCTCTATGTGAGGCTCTATTTATAGGAGAAGGAAAAATCTATAATAGTCAATTATTGATTCATGAAAGAATAATCTATTCATGACACAATATTTGTTTTTCCCTTCCCCTTTCTCTCTTAGGTTGGCCGGCCATACTATTACCTTACTGATGAAATTTATTTCCTCACTTAGCACATTTGTTTCCTTCTCAAGGAAATTCATTTTCCTTTTTTCTTTTTGGTAATTATCCTTATAATTAAAGGGAAATAAAATTCTCCTCTTGATGCTTGTTTGGCCGAAATTCTACCTAGGGGGAGCTTCTAGATGCTTTCTTATTTCTTTATAGACAATTCTTAAAATACCCATTGTAGAATTATAATTGCACAAATAATGAAACTAATTTCATAATGCCTTAAACGACTTTTCGGCTTTAGGAAATAATTTATATTTTCATCATATGAAAATATTCAAAATTTTATTTTAACATTCACATCATTTTATGTCCATGTGGACAAAAATACCCTTTAGACATTTTCCGATAAAAAGTCTAGTTCAACATTTGAACTGACTTAGGTTCTAGTTTAGCAATCATACTCTAATGACTTGTAATAGTGACTTTATGGATCTAAATGAACAAAGTTTGAGCTTCTATACTCGGACTCAAAAGTTCACAAACTTTTTCCGAGTATTAGCTTAATGTCAACTGACTCCACTAAAGAGTTGACACTGAGAATCTCTCGGTTCAAATGAATTTATTTTCTACTCAAAAATAACTTTATTATATTGAGCGGATCCATTGAATGTTATCTATGTTTACCCTTCATGAATATCATCAACTAGTTGGGATTTGTAAAATTACCATTTTACCCTTCTGGTTGTTATTTCCTCAACTCCTTTAGTACTTGTGAATAAGTTAGAAACAATGTATTGATGAGAGGAGCTAACAAGTCACATTGTTTTATCCAAATAAAGTCGCTACTTAATTTTGGATATTGCGCTGTTCATTTATTCACAATCCAAGTAATAAAGCATGAGGTGATATATATTGCATCTCAGCAATCTTGTATATGAATTCCATATCTATAAGAACTTCACAAAGTTGGTTCATGACATCTTCATAACTTAATATCCCACCAATTGGCCTAGTTAAGATCACATAACGGAACTAGAATTTGACTTTCTCAAATAAGAGTATTAATGCTATGAAATGACATGTCTCATTTCATGATTTAGGTAAGCATGATGCAATTCATACATAGTGACCTTGAGATAGAAGATGTTAAATGGTTTGTTATTCTATTGTCTCAAAAGGTGCACTGGTCAATTTAGCATCTTCGAAAGATACACTTGAAGAACTATAGAGTTCCCAACTCTCTATGCCTCCTAACCAGACGTCATAGATTCTTCCAACAATCATACTGGGATCAATAGTCCGTTGATCTTTAGATTGCAAATATATCGTTTTAGTCAAACCATGAAGAGTTTGCTCACGCAAATCTACATTTGTCTCTTCATACATTGTTAGGTTTTATTAAGGACTATAAGACTATTGAATATCATAAATCTTCAATCAAACTAAAAAGGAATGAATGAACGTTTCAACTTTTATTAATTTAATCAGAAAATTACAATAAGGACTTTATAAAGATTTATATATTACATCAATATGTAAATAAACAATCTTCTTGTGGGCATCTCTTCCAACAATAGTCATAATGTGTTAAATGCAGAGGGTCGGAGAAGGGAGACAAGCATTAGGACCACTCGCCGCGTGGGAGAGGATGCATATGACACACGATAGTCAGTGGACTACGCCTACTGCTGGAGAGTATCACGTAAGTATAAATATTTTTCTAAATTTACATTATAATTTTAATTATTAATAAATAATATATTTTATATTGTATTTGAAGGTTTGGGTAGTAGCTCGTGTATTTTATATTGTATTAATAAATCAATTCCCACCGACCCAGAGCCTAACACCAAGCCTTCTTCCGGGCCCAGCAGAAGACGCGGAGGACGAAGTCGAGGATGCGGAAGAAGATCTTAGTGCGGGTAATACTTTTAGAAGCGACAATATCGCTTCTAATGTCCCTTCTAAACGTTACCCGCCAAATTTTCAAACTTTATTTTCACTTTTTTTGGACCATTAGAAGCGACTTTAGGGGCGACTTGTCGCTTCTAATTTCGACGCTTAAAATACATTTAGAAGCGACAAAGTCGCTACTAGACTTTTAGAAGAGAATCATTAGAAGCGACAAAGTCGCTTCTAAAAGTCATTTAGAAGCGACTTTTAGACCTTTACAAGCGACTTTTGTCGCTTCTAAAGACCTTTTTTGTCCTAGTGTTTTAGATTGCGAATATTTCATTTTAACCAAACCATGAAGAGTTTGTTCACGCAAATCTATATTTGTCTCTTCATATATTTTTAGGTCCGATTAAGGAATATAAGACTATTTAATATCATAAATCTTTAAACAAACGAAAAAGAAATTAATGAACGTTTCAACTTTTATTAATTTAATCAGCAATTACAATAAGGACTTTTAAAGATTTACATTACATCAATATGTAAATAAATAATCTTTTTGTGGGCATCTCTGCCAACACAATAACCCATGGTGCAGGTCCTCATTGATTGTCTGTTTGAATTACCCGCGAGCAAGAGTGAGCTTCTTCGTAAGCCAACATGTCCCACATGCCTGATTACTTTACGAAACCCATGAGTTTCCACGTACAAGTCTCGTCTTTGTAAAGTGTGTACCACCTTTTCATCGAAAATGATTTACTCTAGATTCAAAATTAATTTCATAGCGTACATGTGCACATTTGTCTTCATTTCTTGTTTGCTCTCAAATTGTTTTCCCAAATACAAGTCTTATGAACTACCTATTACATTAAACAACTAAGTTTAACACACAAACAAAACAATTTCATACAAAACCCTAAATAAGTATTTAATGCATTACTTGTAGGAGATTGACTCGGGCGTTCATAATATTCTATCTTTTGAACAACATCTTCGACCATGAATTCATGATCTTTCCAAGAATAATTTTGGGATTTTTCGGGTGTACTACTCTACAAGGATGAACTGAAGGATGGTAGGTGCTCGAAGAAACTTGGAAGTTTCAACAAACTCGTTATACTCCTCATCATTTGCGAAATCTTCAAAATCTTCACTATCTTCACCATCTCTGTCATCATCGTGTCCTTCAAATTCTTCAAAATCCACGTGATTATCATATTTATTACGTCTATATATTTCATCTATGTCGCTATTGTTCGTGTCTACATAAAACTCACCCTCGGTATCATGATGTTTGTCATTTGGTTTAAGATTACTTTCTAAGATTTCAATTGTAAGATTATGATGTTTTTTTGTCCTCCTAATGCAAGGAACCGTCAAAACTTGTTTTCCTCTTCGTTTTGGATCTACATCATAAGCAATTGGTGACATGATTCGTTTCGGTTCCAAATACACGCAAATAAGATATTTTGTCCAGTCTTCTTGTTTCATATAATAGCATCATCATCGGTCGTCAAGATCGCATGACCAACACGACGGTGCCTAACGTGTATGAGACTTCAATGTTTAAGTCGTACGACATCCTATCGACCTTGGAAATTTTGTAAAATATTAACCAATTATGAGTACGTCGTTTCTTTTGTAGAATTCACTGTATACGTTCGAGCATTTTTACTGAAATCTCATTTTTCACCTTATCTCACCCACGTTCCACCAACAATGAGTTAAGCTACAAAATATCATCCATACTTGTCAATAATCATGCAAACTTATCTAAAAATAGTCACATTTGTCAAAAATTAGTCAAACTTATTACATAATCATCATAATTTGTCAAAAAATTGTCCTAACGTGTCAAAAATATCCTTTTTACAATGCATCTGTCGTAGGCCATCGTATATTATCGTTCGCCATCATACACTATCATATGATGTCGTACGATGACGTATGATAGTGTACGATGTAATTCATAGATTTCTATCGTACAACATGAATCCAAATTTTTTACAAACCGACTTTTTTTCAATCAAAACTGATTTTATTATAAAAAAGACATCTAAAAGTTTATTAAAACATAGTAAATGAATAACATACCCATAATTTTGTTGATGGTAGGTGATCTTGACGGATTTGAAAAGATTAGAAGGGAGAAATGAGATTTTTGTGAGTAATAAACCCTAACGACTAAAGAGCATTTATGTCTGACTTTGAACCTAAAGTCCACTTTTAGATACTTTTAATAAATAAAAAGTCTGTGGTCTGGATATTTAATTACATTTGATGTCCATTAAATGCAATTAACTACTTAAACTAGAAATTATGTTTGTAAATATATTTTTATTCAAAACGTGATCTTCAACCAACCAATTTTGCACTTCAATATAACGAAGGGCTAAATTTGCCATCTCAAGGAGTATAACGTGTTTGCATCTTTCACCAAACAATATATAACATGGTAAATATGTCACTAGATCTGGTGGAATATTGTATACACAAATTACAAAGTTAAAATTAAACAACAAATAAACATAAAACTAAATGTATTTACTGAAAATTATATAAATGTAATATTTTCGTAAGTAGTGTAAATTTTTTTTAAGTATTTATAAATTTAGTAAGTTATTAAGAATTAAATCTAAATCACTTAATAAATATACGAGAACTACAAGTACAATAATAATTTATTAAGAAAGGGGTCATATGGTTTTAATAATATAACAATTTTTTGACGCGGTAATATAATAATTTTTTTAAGGCAATCTTTCATTTGTTTGTTGTGAAGATCAACCCACGACCTCCAACTTGAAAATGTGTGATATTAACGTTAGACAATTATAGTTACCATCAGCAATATAACAATTAAAAATAGTGTTTTTAGTCAATAAAAATAGAAAAAATTGGCTCTATAGCGTTATAATACGTTTATGATTTGGATATACCCAAAGTTTGGTTAATTGATTGAAAATAACCACCCAGATTCGTTTACATCACATGAACAGACTAAATTACCCTTTTTTGCCCAATTTATTTTCGAAATATTGTTTTTAAAAATTGATTTCGAATTTGCAATTCAAATTTCAAATTAGCATAATTCGTGGTTGACCAGATTTTTATCCTGATATTGTACTAATTATCCAATCAAGTTTAAATATCATAATTAGTTAGGATCATCTTTTAAAGGAAACATTATCTTTTTTTTATATTAATTACCTAAAATTATCTACTCTCTCAATTTTGGCTGGCCAAAATTGAATATTAACCATCATACTTCCAGTTTTGATCGGAAACAAAGAATTTGAGAGCAATAAAATTGTTTGATGAAGATGATTTTTCGTTGCAATAATCTGGTACGCATTTATGTTTACGTTTTATTTCCGCTATATTTACACTGTCGAGCTGTGGTTTTTTTCGGGTTTATGATTTATTAACTTTATTTTTACATTGTCGAGTTGTGGCGCATTTTCGGGTGTACGATTTATTAACGCCATTTTACACGGCCGAGCTGTGGCTTTTTCCGGGTTTACGATTTATTAACGCTATTTTTACACTGTCGATTTAAACCTTCTTTTTCGGGTTTACGTTTTTTTCGGTCGAGCTGTGGCTTTTTTTCCTCGTTTTCGGTTTTTTATAATAAATTGATAAATGACGGGACGTTAATTGCCTTATTTATTATTATCTTTTAATTAATTTATTACGAGCGGGAAGTTATTTGGAGTATATTTGTCTCTTAAATTTTGTAAATGAATTTGCCCGACTATTTTTAACTTATTAATCAAAACTTAAATATAACCAAATTACATATAGTTTACCTCGGTATCCATATCCATAAAAATATGACCTTTATCTCATGTATGTATTCAAAAGAACGACCGCTTCCTAATAGAAAAACAAACCTGCTTTCAAAAGCTAGGATTCATTTATTGTCGTTCTTAATCTTAACATCTCTTTTTTGTCTCACTAGAGGTGCTTATGATGTTAGCACCGGCCGGCCTATTAGTCCTTGGAGATACCTAAAATAAAGTCAATAAACTACAAGTGGATAACAAAAACAAATAATTTATAAAAACTGGGATTTGAGGCCCTAGACAATTATAATGCTAAATTGATTTATTTCTCGATACATTTTTTGTGTAAGAACATCTCAAATACTAACATTTAAGTTGTTTTGGTGTTGTTGTGACAATGACATAATATTTTTTATTTGATAATTTATTATTTTCAAAGTTATTATTGTTGCGTTGATCCCATAACATGACATCGGTGTTAAGTTAAATTCTTGGTTAAAAAATTAGTAAAATAATAGAACACATCATAGATGTATGTGGTGTAAGACCCACTTAAATTTGAATGTTTTCACCATTAAAATATATGTTTTATACAAAATGTCAAATTGTTAATATAAAGATAAAAAAATTATATTTTTGACGACCGTTGAAATCAACTTGAATTGCTACCACTAGAGTTATTGCAATGTTTCTAAGTATTTTTTACATCATTGTACATTATCACACTCCAATAAAATCGGAGCAGCTTTGCGGCATTCTCTCTATTCTCGAAATCTATCAAAGACATCTTCTTCTTTCTCTCTTTCTATTTTATCTTTTCCTTTTTTGTTATCAAGATCTATCAAAGACATTGATCGTTTAAATAGTTCCTAAAATAACGTGTATAGTTTTTCTACGAGTAATGTCTTGTACAAATAATCAAATTTCTCATATTAAATACAAAACCATGATTCCGTGCACTTAGTGATTTATTTTTAACAAAACTCAGTCACGAAACTCTTATCTTTTTCTGCATATCGTCATGCCATCTCCGATCGGCACCTGTGAGACGGGAAAATAACTATAACCTCAAAAACTATACGTACTAACAGTATATATATATATATATATATATATATATATATATATATATATATATATATATTGTGAGATTATTATTGTAGTTGTAGTTGTGTGAAACACGTACCATGCTAACGCTCACACGACAGTCGTCCATTATGGCTCTGTTGAAATCTCTTATGCTTTCAGTCTTGGCATCATTTACCTGTTCAATTAAAACGCATTTCATTTCACCAATTCACTTTTTTTTAATTCAGTCAATTTTTTTTCTTTTTGTTAATTAATAATTTAATTACCGTTGGATCGGCAACTTTTCCATGCCAAAGAACGTTATCAATGACGATGATACCTCCGACTCTCACCTGGATTCACTCCGAAAATATTTAAAAACAAGACTCGTATTTTTTTTTGTTTTTCATAATTAATCTTATACTTACTCACCAATTGCAGTAACAGTTCATAGTATTCCTGGTACATCCTTTTCTCCGCATCAACGAAAGCGAAATCATAGCTGCACAGAAGAAGAAGAAGAAGAAGAAGAAGAAGAAGAAGAAGAAGAAGAAGAAGAAGAAGAATCTACGATGAACAAACAAACGAGGCAACAATACAATATGATTTACATAATTCATTTCTTTACCTATACTCTTCTCCATTAGCGATCAACGATTTTAAAGCGTCTACAGCGAGTCCGTGTTTCACTCGCACCTAATATCACCATAGAACCATTTCATGAAACACGATTTCATTCCTTGGAAGCTTTGATGAAATGAGTTTATGATAAACTCAAGTATTCGAGAGACCTAATATATATATATATATATATATATATATATATATATATATATTACCCCAACAATTAAGTAATAAATTCATCGTCCATAGTCATCCCCAAAGTTAAGTTGATTGAGAAATAGTCGGTCTAAATGATTGACACACACAAAAAGTTTAAAGTAATTCAAAGCACCACCACTTAATTTTTTCAGCCGATTTTAGAATTTAATATTTCTAAATTTTGAAAAAAAAATTGAAGTTAATATTTGTTGAACTGCTAAACAAAAAAATTAAATTTTGAAAAAAAATCGTTCACATACTGCGTGGAACAAAATGACAAACAAGTAATAAAAACTCACGAATTGGATGTCACGTATAATCAGTTTAGTTGTTTATAAAAAATTAAATAAAAGTGAACTATTTCCCAATTCGTGATGTTTTGGTGGCGTCGTGACTAATTTTTATTATTATTATTTACCTTGTGCGAAACATTTGCGAGCGCGTAGTACTTTTTGGCCACCTCAAGAGATTTGGCGTCTCTTTCACACGCAACTAACACGCCGGATTCTGGTAACGCCAATGCAACTGCCAATGATGAATAACCCTGAATCGTGAATAATTAGTTTGACGCTTCTTTTTAGTAGTAAACTTTTTTGTTCTACAATCGAAGGGGTCAAAAACGAAAAAAAAAAATTGAGGAAAGGTTATCGAATGAAAGTCGTTTCGTACCGTGTAAACACCGACTTCGATGCATCTTTCTGCGCCGAGAATCTGAACCAGCATTGCGAGCAGCTGAGCTTGATCTGGAGACACCTTTTTCAACGATATATATTATATATTTTTATATATATATATATATATATTTTCAACCGAAAATAAATATATCAGTAAATTGTATACCTGCATTTGGCTTCCGCGCATCAAAGCAGTTTCTTCGCGTAGTTGACTTAGAATCTGATCATTAAGAAAACTCAAATGTATTAAGAACGGAACGAGAGGTGTGTGAGTGGTTTTCGTGGAAATTAAATTAGGTAAAAGAAATAATAAAAAAAAGAAAACCTTTGGCTCTCGAACATTAGCGAGGATATATTCGTAAAGACGTGGAGTGACGCTTATAACTTGCTTGTTGCCATATTTTTCGTTCTCGGCCACCACAATTGGCGCTATTTCGTTTCTTGGAGAGCAAGAAACTGAGCCTCTTAATTTCGGGACCAGTTTATATTTATCGGTAAAAACTGCGTTGTGATGAAACGACGATGATAAGGAGGATAAAAACTGAAGCCCCATAACGCAACTTCCCATTGCTATAAAGCCAAACTGCGATGTATTTCAAAAACACACTTCATTTAAAGAGCAGTCTATTTATATAAACATTTGTTCGAACACTTGGTGAGCATGATAACAGGAAGCGAAATACATAACTAGAGAACTTATTTTAGCAATGTGTGTGTATATACACACAGAAGCAAGAATATGCTTACACACTCACAGAAAAATATGTGAACGAAGGTTTATTCCAGAGACTTTGTATTGAAGTAAAATTTGTATTCCCGGCAAAATTATAATCACAGACCTATGTTAAATTTCAATTACTTATAAGTCGTGTGAGAAAGTCACGTGCACATCACGTTTCCTCTATATTATACAAAAATAAAAATTAAATGTAAAAGAATATTATAAAAAACGGGGCTAACAGAAAATGGGGCTGCCTTAAAAAAAAATGGTGGCCAAAATATAATGGAGTAATAATAAATAATTTTTAATTTTTTTCAGATAGTTTGTTTAGGTAGTAGCACGTTTAGGTAGTAGCACGATCTATCTGTAAAATCAAATTTTGATATCGGTATTATAATGATATACCGCCAAATATTACATGTATTAAAAAGTTAATTTTTAAATTTTAACGAATTTTTAATTTTTTGGATACTGATTTTGAGTTTGTTATTGAATTATTTAATGTTTAGCAATTGAAAAAAGTAAACATTATAACATTTGAGTTTTTTTTTTATAATTTAAATGTGATGAGTTATAGATTTGAGTTGTTTAAAAGTATAATTGTTATATAACTTTTGTCGATATATTTATCGATATTCGGTTCATCAATAAAAAATTGTCGATATTATCGATAGTCGATATGGATACGTTTATAAGATACCCATCGATATACCAAAAAAAATCAAAATCTTGTACATCGATATCAATCTCGTAATGAAAACCTATAATTGCTCTAAAATATTTTTTTATAAAAGTATACCCTAGTGATAGATCTATTATTAAAATTAGTGGAGAGACAATAAAAATCTAAGTTATATATCGTTTTTGAACTCTTTAGGGGGATCACATGATCCCACTATAAATCTATGCCTGTCAATGAAACTCATCTCGTCAAGTGATTAGTCACTCTTATAATGATTTTCGTGGCGATCCAAAATTCCGAATGACGAGCTACATGGCGACTTGCCTCGCCATATGACGGGCTATCCAACGGATACCCTCATGGAAACGAGCTTCACCAAACAAATTTCATGGCTACTCTCATGGCGACCTACCTTGCTAAACAACGGACTACCCCTATCTACTTGCCTCGAAATGATCTGGCCTAATAGAGAAATCTCAGTTTATGACAACTCACCTTGTCAAACGACAATTTACCTCATGAAGACCTTCGATAGCAATCCGCCTTGTTAAACAATGGGCCACCTCATGACAACCCGCCTCGTCAAGCAATGAACTACTTCATGATGAAATGTCTGGTCAAATGACGAGCTACTACATGGTTACTCCCATGAAGTCGAGATGCAACAAATAAGGACGTACGAGGCAGACGAGCTAAAGAATTCACCACCAATTGAAGATTCTTCTAGTATAAGAGTTTTCAGTCGTCGAAGCAAAAAAAAATGGCCAAAAAAAGTTGAAAATGATACCAGAATACAGTTTGAGAAAATTGGATATATCAAGCCAGAAGAAAAAAGTGGAAGATCTATAAAATTAGGACTAGTGTTTGTTGTTGCAACTTTGTAACCTTCAAATATTATGTGCTTCTGAGTTTGTTTGTTTGATAAATATTATATTATATATATATATATATATATATATATATATGTTTCCAATTTGTAAACGCTCCATTAGTACAGTTTGTAATCATTGCGCTTCACATATGCCCTTTCTCAAGGCATTTGTTTAGACAAAGACCCCATTTTTTTCTCTTTTCGGGTGGTACGCGATCTTCGTCATTATTACTTTAATTTTAGAATCATCACGAAATGTTGGACATTATCTCATTTTTCCCTATGCCACTTCAACATATTAGAAGACAATCACGAAAATCGTGTCAAGGGTAATATAGCACCCTGGCACTTAAATTAGTGGAATTTTGAATTAAAAGTTAGTTTTTGTTATTATATGAAATAAACTAAGTAAATGAAGGTATTTTGGACAAATTCTCTAACCTAATATCTTTTTTACTTGAACTTTAGTATTTTTTTTATATTAAGTTAGTTACTTGCTTTTATTAAATTGAGAATTTCATATATTTTCGGGAGCAATATAAATCTTCCGAAGAAAAAAAAAATACAAAAATGATACATTCAGGAAAAAATGAGCCAAATAAAAGGTTGTCTAGCTAACATGATATAATTACGCAAACCGCAAATTATGTATGAGAAATTTCTTAATTTTAGTTCTATTTAGCTTGAAATATTAAAAAAAAAATGGCTCTATATAACTAATGAAATTTTGAATTTCCTATATAGCCAATTTTTTTTTTAATATATAGTCAATAATAATGACGTGTTAATAGTGTGATTTTTGTTTTGTCTAATATGTCATCTTACATTTAGTAACTGATTTTACTAATTAGAAGTAGTTTAGTCATTTTATTACAATTTATTTAAGATAATTTTTATAAACCAATTTGTTTCAAAGTGCTATTATACTAATTATCTCAAATATTAAAGATAGACTTATTAAATCATTTTTTATTATCTCAAATCGGATTTTTGACTCAATTTCAAACAAAAATATCCTTAACTCAATAATTTGAGATGGTGTGCGATGGACAACTACGATTTACGATGAATTTTTTACGAAGATGCGATAAAATCTGATAATTTACAGTAGTTTTAAAAAAAATCGATAATTTTTTTTACGGCGAATTTCGTGGGATTCCGATAACTTGCGATGAGTTATGATGAAAATCAAAATTTTCAGATAAAAAAAATTAAATTTTTTTCAACGAACTTCATCGCCGAATTTTGATAATTTTTTATGAATTGCGATGAAGTGATATATTCCCTTCATTTTTATGGTGTTTTTTTTTGTCCAAAACTAAGTCAAAAATTCACTTAGAGATAGAGTTGATTTAACAACTCTAATTTTGATATTTAAAAAAAATTAAGTCCATGAAATTTTTCTTCTATATTTGCGCCAAAATACTTTATTCTCTGATAGAGCACGTGACATACATTTTACCCTCCAAAATTAATTTGGCGCCAAAGGTCATTGCTCTCGGTTTCATTCGCGTTCTCTATCTAATGGAAACCCTAGGATTCCATCGTCCCCAGTTCTCTGAGGTAGATACACATTGTTTCGTTCACTATTCTATATAATTTTATCTCGTACGTACGTTCTCCGTGCCTGAATTTGAGTTATAGCGATTTGCTTTTGTTTTTGTTATTTTTATTTTTCGACATTGGGAGAGTCAAAATCTGGTTGTTGAAAGGCCATTTTCGGACACTTCTTTTACCCTGTGCATCGGGAAATCGTTGTGCTTCTTGGATTGTATTTGGATTTCAGAAAAGTAAGTTATAGAAATGATTTGTTATTTACTTTAAAAAACTTTAGGAGTTTTTATTTTTATTTATTTTATATTTTGTCCCTTGCGTTGTATATATGCTGAAATGATGATTATTTATTTAGCTATTTGTGCTTAGATAGATTGGTGTTGATTTCCGGATGATGTGATTATGGTAGGATTTGGCCTGGCTTCCTGGCTGGATTCAACATCACGTAGATCAATTTGATCACTGCAAGGATGAATATCTGGGTTCTTCAAAGCTCACACCCAAGGTTGGAATTCATTCTGCTTGTTATTTTTTTTATGTATCAGAAATGGACGCCTTTGAGATTTGTGTAAATTTGGATAATAATTTAAGTAAGAAGTCTTTTTGTTTCCATGTTATGCCCATTTATATGGATTAGGTTCCAATGCTGTTTCAAAGCAACATCTTTACGGGAAATGATGTGCTTATGTTGTCCTTAAAGGAAGGTGGTGGACATAACAGCCATTGTCTATTTTTATCCGGGGAAGAGAATTCGGCAAGTAGTTTCACATCATCTTCAAGGAATGTAAGAATTTATTGTTTCATTCTTTAGGGTTGAAGTAGAAACGAGATTAAGCCTGGCCAATAAAACCAATTTAAAAACAGATTTTTCCTTTTCCCGTTTTATATTACCAACTGCTCATTTTGTAACCAGGTTTATGTAGTTGAGTGAGTTTATAAATTGGAGATAGATGGTAGAGGAGTATTCCGATAGTCAAAGTATATTTCAATAAGTTATGTTACTTATTTTCTTAGTAATTTTTTATTTTCCTTGTGGAGTTCAGAGTAAGCTATAGCTGTGATATTTTATATGTATAGGTGCTTCAATTTAGTCTTCATCTCTCATCGAATGGAGTCTCACAGTGCACCCCGTCTTCCCTTGGGGTTTCAGAAGCATCTCAAACTTTCTCTGAACCTGGTCAAGTTCTGCCAATACGCAAATTTGAAACTTGTTTTACTACAAAAGAGAATACTTTACCTGACGTGGGCCTTGAATCTGGTGGTGAAAAGACTATTCCTCAACACTTCAGTCCAAGAAATCGCCGAAATGACCCAGCCAATAGCGAGAAATCAACAAGGCATAGTGGAAAAAAATTCAGCCACAGGCATCTCAAAGATGCCGAGATAAAAGATGCTGTTGAATTATCGATTTCAGCATCGGAAGCGTTGGTGATACATGAGATAGTGGCAAGTAGTCCGGATTATGAAGAAACGGCATCAACGGATGCGCTTGAAGTTTCGCTTCACATGAGGAAGGCTAGGTCTCAATGGCTTGAGGGCACCTTTGATTTCTCTATGGGAATTGACGAGACCGATTCTCTCTCCGATTTGAATGATTTTGCAATGACAGCTGCCTTTGAGGATGTTGGGCTGGTCTGCCTTTCTGATGAACAGGATCTCAGTGATTCTTCTGTGTCCCATGTCAAAGAGACTCCAATCCATGTAGTCAAATGTGATGATATTTCGACGCAGGAAAAGTCCGAAACTATTTTGGATTCAGAAGCAAAACAACCGATGGATTATCCTCTAGAATACCTTAACAACGAGAGAAAAAGGAAACTTTTTAATCATTCAGATATGATCTTGCAACAGGTAGAAAAAACCAACCACAAGGTGATTACGAAGGCTTTTACACGCGAGACAAGTTTTCTATCAGAATCAGCAGACATTGCCCCAGATGAGAATTCCATTGTTCAGATACGTGAAATATATTCCCTTGCAGAGTCACAGTCGAGTGTAGGCGGTGTTGAAGTATTGCCTGATAAATCATGTGACGAGGTTTTGCTTTCTCAAGATGTGGTAAAGTCTTCTTGCTTGTATTTGCTTGATCCTCTATGCTCTGCTGTCCCGTGCAGTTTTTCCATCGAGGAAACCAGCATTGTTGAAGTTCAGAATCACGAAAATCTTGTGACTGATTTGGGAAGTAACATAAGGCCGGAAATTGAAAGTGAGATCTTATATTCATGCAAGGTCTCTAACCGAAGTGTTGAAATAGATTGCGAAGAAGAGAAAACTAGGCATGGAGTTGACAACGGTGTGGAAGGCTCGATTAAAGAAATTATGCCCACACTTAAGATATATAGCACATCTTTCCCAAGTACTGTTGCCACATCTGATACAGGAATTCTTTGCTATAACCAATCATTTCAGTCGCAATATGGGCAGTTTGTGCACAATCTCTCCAATGGAGCTTCCCCTGAATTTGGATCTACATCAAAGTTTCTACCTGGAATTGCAAATAAGTTAGTATATTTGGATGAAGAACTAAATATGAGAAATGAAAACTCTGATGTAACTCGTATGGACGGCAGTGACATGGTAGTTCCTTCACCAAAGGAAGAAACAAAGCCTTGTGTCTTAAATCTCGGAGCAAGACATTGCCTACAGGCTTCTACACCTTCTAAAGTCAGTTTTTGCGGTCCGGAGCACCCCGAACAAACATCAGGGATTGATGATGTTATCAGGCTTCAACAAAGTGGAAAACCTCAAAGTCTACGATCCATCTTCAAGAATCCCCACCATAGAAGCCTCGCAACGAAAAAGAGAGTCCGTTTTGCAGAACCAGAGTGCGACATTCAGAAAAATAAAAATGTCCTGGAGCTAAAATCTTCTGGAAGAACGTGTAAGATTCACTATATCGTATCCTGCAACTAATGCATCCTTATAATTGAGCTAAAATTTGTTCCTTTGCCTGTTGTTTGCGTTCAGGTTCAACCAAGGTAACTAGTAAAAGGCAAAAGTACTCCAACAAATCGTCTGGTGATCAAACTCGTGAAGAAAGTTTTGACAGATGTTTCTCTAATGCTGATAAAGGGCACATGCTACAAGGCATGCATTTTCTTCTAACTGGACTCCCGAGGCAGAGAGGAAAAGACATTATAATAATAATACAGAAACATGGTGGTATTATTCTCCCTGATATTCCTTCTCCTTTGTCTTCAATGGGAAGCAGAAATATGAATTCTAATTGGCACCAACTTCCCATTATTTTATCCACAAAAAAGGTACACCCTCCCAGTTGTGTTTTACAATCATGATTGAAAGCATATTTTTATTATATGTATACAGGAAATTATGAGGATGATAAGCTTCTAGATTATATTTTGCTTCATCATAGTTGAAGCTTTCGATTCTCCTTTTCATTAGTTTTTGAGTTTCTTTTAAATATATATATATATATATATATATACAGGACATTATGAGGATGATAAGCTGAATAAAAATAGTCTGTTTGACAATGTGTTGGCTATTTTTTTGTTCTTAGAATTCACACAATGAATTGAGGAATATGAGAAAGATTTACATGAGATTCTGCTTTAGACTTCTTTTTTATCACCATAATAACAAATACGTTGTTGCTTATTCCTCAGCACCAAACTGCCAAGTTCCTGTACGGATGTGCTGTAAATACCCTCATACTACACATTGATTGGCTTACAAACTCGCTTAAAGCAGGTTCAATTTTGCCATATGACCGGTAAGTTCTATATGTTGTTCCACTTTCCTTCATCAACATGCAAGGAGTAAGAAAAGTTACTACATTCATATCCATTCAGTGTACTGGTTTCCCTTCTACATTTTGCAGGTACTTGATTCTACCATGGCAAGCTGAAAACAGAAGTAACATAATGAATCAAGTGAATGGGACTAATGGCAGTGGCATCTTTGAAAAGGTAGGAGTAATGCTCTATGGAAAGAACAGTTTCTGCACCAAACTTGAAAAGACAGTCAAGGTATGTATCATTTCGCATCATAATTCACTGGAACTCTGATCTTGACTCTTACTCGATTTTTCATTGTAGTTAAATATCGTCTCAGATATGTGTATATATATATTCACTTAGTTTTAAATTCCGGGTTAGCTAGATTTGCAGGGTGATAAGAACCTTCCAATTTCATTATACTCAATAGAAAATTACAGGATAAACCCGGGAATTTATACGACCTTGAACTTTTTTCCAAAATGGTTTAAACCTAAACCCAAAAGTCATCCCATTTTATCCGGTTTCTCTTTACGTTCCATCAACTCTTAAAATTACTGTTTTCACCCACTAGACTAAAAACTAACTGATAAAAAATAGCCTCAAGTTCTAGCACAGGATTTCAATTTGAATTTGCGATCGCCTAATGGTATCATCTGCATTTCGCAGCACGGAAAGGGACAAGTATTGAAAACTGTGAGGCGGTTAGTCCAACGACTCGAAAAGGAAAAAATTTCTATGGGAGCTATTGTTACAGAGGATGACAACATGGCATCAAGACACCTGAGGCAATGTGCCAGCGAGTGGAACATACCAGTGATGGTCAGTCTCAATTAAAGTCCTTGGCTTAAACGTGTATTTTTACATAATCTTTAATTGGGTTCTTCTTCAAGTTAGGATTTGCTCTGCACTGCGACTTATCAAACTGGACTATCTATTGCTTTTGCAGTCATCTAGTTGGATAATACAGAGTCTACACTCGGGAAAACTACTTCCTCTCACTGAGTAATAAAATATTCATCCTGGTCTTTATTCAAGATTACAAGAGGTTTCATTTTAGAGAAGACCGAGCTTACAGCGGTGATAATACGGTAATGTTTTTTCGTCCCTTTATTTAATCATTATGTTTTATCATGTCCATTGGCATTCAGTAGATAGACTGTCGTATATTTCTGTTGGTGTGAGGACTATGGTGGTTTTTGCGGTTTGTGGATCTCGATATGAAATTAGTTAGGCGGTTGATATTTAGTAGTAATGATAGGCTTGAAAAGACTAGTCTTCCAGTTCGAAACTTTGAGCTAATGGTAAAACTGAAAGTACTTGCTCAATAGTTTCTATTTTCTTTTTGCAGGCTGTTATTGGATTTTTCTGGTGGTATGATCATGCAATCTCTCTGAATGAAGTTAAGTGTTCATTTCTTTGATATTTCTAATCCTTTTCTTATTGTTGAAAAAAGATGTGGGTAATTACCCTGAAAGAGTTGTAAAGTAATTGTATTTTTGTAAATATAGCTTCATTGTGTAAATAAAGATCAGTGTAAGTGTTCTTCATTTATTATTTAATTTAGTCGATGCTAGGTACCAGTGACTAAGACATTTGTTCCCGGATATAATACATTATATAGACTTAATAAACATCAACCCATTGTCAGGGCCGGTCCGGAGTCTTAGGCAAATGAACAATTTAAAGTCGTAGAAGAATGAACAATTTGATCTCTTGATAATAGTAAAAATTTAATATAAATAAAAAAAATATTATAAAGTTGCATTCATATAAACATAATAAGCTTGACGTTTTTTTAGAATTCTGGTGTCCATTCAAGTTGAGAAATTTCATTTTGTAAACTTATAATTGTTGAAAATATTCCCTAAAATTAGACCAAAATGTTATTGTTCCCAAATTTTTCAAAAAAATCAATATTCCCTCTCTTTCTATTACCCAATCGAAATTCTCTCAAAATCTCAAATTTTATTTTTCAAAACTCAAGCTATATGATAGAATACGATAAACTACGATAACAAACAAATTCGTTGAGCTCGAAAAAATTCTTAACCGCAAGTGAAGAAAGTCGAAAAACTCAAGAAAAGTCGCAAGAATAAAATCTCCAATAAAAGTACGGTTTTGATGTTTTTTGTACATAAATCTATTGCATACAGTTACTATAGAGTTTTTGAGTATAATGGATGTTAAATTGATTTGATTTTGGAAGATTTGAGCTAATTTAGAGATTTTTGGTTTTCCAAAAATGAAAAACATGATGAAGGTCATCGTACGTAAGATAGGCGTACTATAGAATACGATGAGATACGATAGAATACGATAATATTCATATGAATTTGTAACATATGATACGATAACTTTTTCGGTATGATGATATACGATGCCTCACGATAAAAATACTATGATATAAAAAAATTTATATCATGTTTACAATGATTGGAAAATTTTTTGTGTAGGACCACTTGAAATTCCTCTACAACGTCTATTTCTCGGGGCAAATCACATATGGTGAGACCTCTAAATTGAAAATTTTGAAAAAGAGGTTCAAAGAATTGAAACTTATCGAGCAACTTAGAGGGACGATGTTTGATCAATTCTTCGTAGAGAAGGAATTGAACTTCACTACTCCGGTCCTTATCCACGGCTTGTTGGATAGGAAGGTCGAGTCTCCTAAGTATAGAGAGATCCACTTCGGACTTGACGAAAAAGGATTCGATTCGGCCGTCTCGAGTATGCTCTCATATCGGGTTTAGACTATAAAGATGGTCCGACGAAGATCGAGAAAGACAAACGCAATAATCAGAGGCTAATCGAAGAGTACTTGAACGAGGCGACTAATTGTAAACTCATCCCACTCATTGCAAGAGGAAGTCTACAAGATCGGGTTGTGTGTCTTGGTTCTCGGCTACCTATTGAGACAAGTCGCGAACAAAGTTATCGAGCTGAGGTGATAATCGTTCCTCCAATACGTTTAAGATCTCCCTTTCTTCTACAACTTACTGAGGGGGAACATGAGATGGGCTGAGACATTTCAATTGCTCTTAGTCAACTTGAGGCACTACCATGAGGCGAAGTTGAAGAAGAAACCCGATGTTGTACAAGACGAGGCGAAGTACACGTTGTCTGGTAATTTTCACGCCTTTCATATTAGGAGTATATAACTATCCCGGAGATCCGGCAGACAATTGGAATGAGCATCCAAAACTGAATGCCGAGAATGAATTCGTGGTCGAGCACCGTCCTCATGATTAGCAAGGACGTAAAGAAAATCTTGAAGAAAAAAACAGTAATTATTACTGTCTTAAATAATTATAAGTTACGAATAACTTCCAACACTATCCTTATTTGTTTGCAGTTGGACGTCCTTCAATTGCTATGATCTAAGTCGGTGGATAAAAATTTCTTCAACACTCTTTTAGAGAAAACGAGTAAATATTTATATCTGATAGACATCAGAGGAGATTTTGCAATGGAACCAAAGGACATCGATGAAAAAATCAACAACGTCGGTTCTGCCACAGAGGAAGCCGACGTACTCGGCCACGATGAGGATGAGGAAGATGACAAATAATATATTTATGATACTCCTCGGAAAACTCGTCCAATAAAAGAATCGAGAGCTCCTCCTTGTCGCGACTCTCCTGATCACCGGAACCCCTGTCATGGAAGTCCACCTCTTCGAAGTCCACCTCGGTCGAGGTCGAGGTTCTAAGCCAAGTGATGACGATCCAATTGTCATTATAGTGGGCATGTGCGAAGAATTATGTCGAAGTTATGATTGATACTCCAGACTCTAGCGAAGCTGGTGCGCGACGTAACTGCGACTTCATAGAGAGTCAAGCGAATAAGGCACGATCAAGTATTAAACTCGTTCAAAAACTTTCAAAGTAATGTTATCATGTATCGTATTTTATCTTGCAATTATTAATTTGATAATTTTTTTTATACAAATTCGCATGTGGGAGTGACTGAACATAATTTTCCAAGACGTGACGAGGATGACGGGGGGACCCATCCGTACTACGCAAGCCCGGGCTACGGATCCGCGGAAGAAGACTCCCCCTCGAGCCCCTACATCGAGCGCTTATGATAGGTCTTCATCACCTTTTACACCACCGCGTAGTAGGAGCCTTCGCTGCAAATGTCAGATAAGCAGGCCAGGCTATTCAAGAGGCCGCGCAAGCGTCGAGATGAGGCAAAGAAGGCTTCTGAAAGGGAGAAATTTACAAAGCGTTAGCGGGCCGAGTCACAAAAATCCTTGAGTCATCCACGCCAAAAGATGAAAAAATGGGATGACTTTACTAACCAGACGAAGCCAAAGTACCGACAGCAATCACTTGCCTTCTTTCAAAGCAATTAAGGAGCCGCATGCAATAGAGTACTCCAAGACGATTATGTGGGTCAATATGTGGATATATCTTGGTCATTAAATGAATCACGTCCGATTAGCAACGAGAGACACGACTCTTGCATTTTTCCCGTCGATCTCGGACGCAGCGAGTTGGCTTGACGATGAGGTACGATTGACTAAACATTGATCCTTAATGCTTAAGTAGCTCATATTATGTGTATATTCACAATATGTTTGTATTGCAACATATTGATGCCATCTTGCACATGCTTCGCACCGACATCATGAACTCGATGGATATCGGCAAGATGTCCGGATCATGGATATCTATCGATTTTAGCTGCATGAGCTCACGTGGCTCGCGAACCAAACCACCCCTTAGTCCCTCGGAAGGTAAGCATTACTGTTGTGAATAATTTAATGTATTCTCTATTTTTTATTGTAGCGGTGATTGTGAAATGTTTACCGTCAAGTACGTTGAGCATATTATGTGCTCTATACGATACACTCGTCACCGGAAACATGAAGACAGTCTAGAAGAAATGGACTATGGACTTGCCTTTAAATAGAGTTATTTCTTGAACATGCTTTATGTATTTGAACATTTGCAGGATTTCTGTAGTTATCGAACTCTCTAAGTTATTAAAATGCTTTTATGTTTATTATTTCAAACTCGTTTTTAGACTTCTCATGTATGCATAACTAATAATGCAACATAATTAAGACTATTCATACATTAAAATAGAGATCTATAACGTTAAAACTTAACAAATAATAATTCATAACTTCAAACATGACGCTACATAAAGCACCGCATTCGCTTTACAACAGATTTTTCATCTTGAGATGGATATCGGTTTATCTTTTGCGTTCCTTGTTTACTTTTTTTTGGACGATTGACTTGTTTGTTTTCAAAGGGAACCAATACGTTCATATTCTTAATTTCTTCCGGAACATTTTATTGATCATCACTCCCATCTGGATAGATGACGTCATTATCCAGTTGAGAGTGAGGCCGATAGACTACTCAAAGCTAACTCCATCCGATCGGTGAAATATCTCAATTGGTTAGCAAACACAATCATTGTTAAAAAGAAAAATGACAAGTGGAGAGTATGTATCGACTTTACATACTTGAATAAAGCATGTCCTAAAGATAATTTTCCGCTACCTCATATGGATCAGCTCGTGGAAGCTACTAGCAGACACAAAATGCTCTCCTTCATTGATGCGTTCTCAGGATATAACCAAATCTTTATGCATCCAAACGACTAGTAAAAGACAATGGTTATAATAGATAATGGAACTTATTTCTATAAAGTAATGTCATTCAGACTCAAAAATGCGGGGCCTACATATCAAAGGCTCGTGAACGAGATGTTCGCATAAAAGATATGTAAGACGATGGAAATTTATATCGATGATATGCTCGTAAAATTTTATGAGAAAAAGAAGATATAACTCATTTGGAAGAATGCTTCAAAGCAATGATTGAACGATCGAATGCCGATAAATGACCGATACTAAAATATAGTACTGACTTATATATCGTAAATAGAATTGTCGAATTCTGACGAGAAAACGACGATTTTTGTCGGCCAAAAATGACGAAATAAATATAGAGGCCATTTTTAACCGGTAACGTCTGAAATGAAAAATTTCGGTGGAATTTCATCGAAATTCGTCGGCCATTTAATCTTTGCTTTAAAGTATTGAACAAATATTAATGAAGGTCAAACCTTCCAAATGCTCGTTCAGAGTGTCATTCGGCAAATTCCTTTTTTATTTAACTCAAAGAGGAATAGAAGCGAATCTTGACCAGCTACATGTTGGGATTGGTTCCCATAAAGAATATATTAGACATTATAAATACTTTTGTATTTGATTTTGCTGAAATATTAAATAAAATTAAATATTAAATTTGTGAGCTTCAATTTGCGAGGACAATTTAAATTGTAATTTTATTTAAATGTAATCCGACGACAATAAGACAAGGAAGACAACACCTCGGACTTGGCCGCACGTTCGAGAACGTGTGGGGGCTGACCTGAGACATTCGATGACGCCTCACAAGGAGTCCTTGGCCGGCCTACTCTTGAAGAATAAATAGTTTATTTTTCTAAAGTTTATTTTTCTTTGGGTTGTAATTAGAAATGCCCCATAGGATGAGTTAAATAATTTTTGTTTTATTTTATTTAATCTCATTGAATAAATCACCCCATGTGTCATATATGATAGAATACCAAAATCATATTAAAATGAATTGTTCATGTAGTTTAAATAGTATAAAAAGAGATTATAAAATGTAAACTATTTTTAACAAAAATACGATTTTTGCAAAAACTAAGTGGGAGGGTTGTTTATCGTTGAAGCAACCTGTGGTCCCCGACATGAGTTTAATTAACCTAATGTGTGATGAATTAAGAGTCACCCTCGTGTCCCTCTCTTTAATGGAAGTTCTTTGGAAGCATAAAGTTAATCAAACTGTTGTGAACTAAGCCTTAAAGAGAAACGATGATACGGGATCTCCCCTCAGTGAACCGTTATCAAAGTGACTTGATTAAAGGTGATGGCAGAGATACCCACAAGAAGATTATTTATTTACATATTGATGTAATATATAAATCTTTATAAAGTTCGTATGGTAATTTGCTGATTAAATTAATAAAAGTTGAAACGTTCATTCATTCCCTTTTAGTTTGATTGAAGATTTATGATATTCATTAGTCTTATAGTCCTTAATTAAACCTAATAATATATGAAGAGACACATGTAGATTTGCGTGAACAAACTCTTCATGGTTAGACTAAAACGACATATTAACAATCTAAAAATCAGCGGACTATTGATCCTAGTATGATTGTTGGAAGAATCTATGATGTCTGGTTATGAGGCATAGAGACTTAGGAACTCTATAGTTCTTCCAGTGTCTCTCTCGAAGATACTGAATTGACCAGTGCACCTTTAGAGACAATAGAAGAACAAATCATTTAACATCTTCTATCTGAAGGTCACTATATATGAATTTCATCATGCTTACCTAAATCCTAAAATGAGACATGTCATTTCATAGCATTAATATTCTCATTTGAGAAAGTCAAATTCTAGGTCCATTACGTGATCTAAACTAGGACAATTGGTGAGATGTTAAGTTATAAAGATGTCTTGAACCAACTTTGTGAAGTTCTCATAGATATGGAATTCATGAACAAGATTGTTGAGATGCAATATATATCACCTCATGCTTTATTACTTGGATTGTGAATAAATGAACTGCGCAGTATCTAAAATTAAGTATCGACTTTATTTGGATAAAACAATGTGACTTGTCAGCTCCTCGTCAGTACATTGTTTCTAACTTATTCACGAGTACTAAAGGAGTTGAGGAAATAACAACTAGAAAGGTAATTTGATGATATTCATGAAGGTTAACCATAGATAACATTCAATGGACCCGCTTAATATAATTAAGTTGAATTTGAGTAGAAAATAAATTCATTTGAACTGAGAGATTTTCAGTGTCAACTCTTTAGTGGAGTCAGTTGACACTAAGCTAATACTTGGAAAAGGTTTGTGAACTTTTGAGTCCGAGTATAGAAGCTCAAGTTTTGTTCATTTGGATCCATAAGGTCACTATTACAGGTCATTGGAGTAGGATTGTTAAACTGGAAGTTAAGTCAAAATAAGTTCAAATGTTGAACTAGACTTTTTCTCGGAAAATGTCTAAAGGGTATTTTTGTCCACATGGACATAAAATGATGTGAATGTCAAAATAAGATTTTGAATATTTTCATATGATGAAAATATAAATCATTTTTTAAAGCCTAAAAGTCGTTTACGGCATTATGAAATTAATTTTGTTATTTGTGCAATTATAGTTCTACAATGGGTATTTTAAGAATTGTCTTAAAAGAAATAAGGAAGCATCTAGAAGGTCCCCCCTAGGTAGAATTTCGGCCAACATGGATCAAGAGGAGAGTTTTATTTCCCTTTAATTGTAAGGATAATTACCCAAAAGGAAAAGAGGAATAAAATTTCCTTGAGAAGGAAATAAATAAGCAAAATGAGGAAACAGATTTCCTCCTTGCTTGAGGTACATGGCCGGCCAACTTAGGAGAGAAAGTGGAATGGAAAATCAAATATCGTGTCATGAATGCATTATTCTTTCATGAATGCATAATTGACCTTTATAGATTTTTACTTCTCCTAAAATAGAGTCTCACATAGAGATGTGAAAATAAGCTTCATTCTTGCTTTCTCTCTCATTGTGGCTGACTCCCTCTCTCTCTCTCTCTCTCTAGAAAATACTTCTTTTATTTTGGCACCTAAGTCCTCATTAGACTTAGGCTAAATTAGCTCTTTAGCTCATAGACTTGTTCTTGAGTTATTGTGTTTTATTGTGCCCACACACAAATCCTTCTAAACCTCTATAGACTCTTGTAATAGAAATCTTAGGTTTGTTAAGTTCATGTTTAGGCTTAAAAGAACCGAATTAGAAGAGAAGATCAACATTTCTCAAGATCCATTAAAGATCAAGCTACGAGAAAGGTTAGTATTCAAGTAATTAAATAATGTTTTTAATTTATAACATGTATATGCAGTTTATCTAGGTTAGTAAAATTATTTTACTAGTAATTTTTTTTTATATTCCGCCATTAATATGATTAATGATAAATTTTTCTTAACCCTAGACCTATTCCAACAGGTCGTAGCAAGATCTGTCGGGACCATGAAGCTGAAGTTTGAAAACAAGACTTTATTATTGAATAATGTTTATTATGTTTCAAATTTTTGCAAGAATTTGATTTCTTTTGGTTGTTTAGAAGAATAAGGTTTCAATTTTAATGTCAATAATGGTATTGAAATTTTATTAATAATTTTTTGATTACTTAAGTTCATCGTGTGGATTCTATTTATTATTTAGATCCAAATGAGCCAACAGTTTTGGACACCGAAGTGAATAGAGATTCACTCGGGAAGCGTAAGACGTTTCATAGTGATGAAACTAATGACACATATCTATGACACTTACGTCTTGGACATATTTGCCTAGATAAGATTAAGAGGTTAACAAAGGATGGTCCTTTGAAATCTCTAACCGTGGGATCTATTCCCACATGTGAATCTTGTCTTGAGGGCAAGATGACCAAGAGATCTTTCTCTTCGAAAGGTCTAAGAGCCATGCAGTTGTTGGATTTGGTGCATAGTGATGTATGTGGACCAATCAACATCCATGCAAGAGGAGGTTACAAATACTTTGAAATGTTCTTTATGCGACACAAATTTGATACTTTTGAAATGTTCAAATAGTATCAGGTTTTGGTTGAGAAGCAAACAGAAAAATAGATCAAAACCCTTTGATCGGATCGAGGGGGAGAGTACTTGTTTGGAGAGTTCGAAGACCTGTTTAGAGAAGAAGGCATTTATTTTCAGCTTACTGCACCAGGCACTCTACAACAAAACAGTGTGTCATAGAGAAGGTATCAAACTCTGCTAGATATGGTGAGATCGATGACGAGTTATCATTGCTTCTTGATTCGTTCTGGGAATATGCCCTAGAGACGACAGCTTATATTCTGAACCACTTCCGTCGAAGACGGTCCCTGGCACTCCCTATGAAAGGTGAACTGGTAGACAATCTAATTTACACAACGTCTGAATATGGGGTTGTCCAACACATGTGCTGAAACAAAAGACTAGCAAGTTAGCTAGTCGTTCAGAATTATGCCTTTTTCGTGGGATATCCAAAGGAAACTAAATGGTACGTCTTCTATAGTCATGCTGACCAAAAAGCGTTCATTAGCATGAACGCTAGGTTTCTTGAGGCAGAATATATGAAGAATTCTGTACCAAGAAGTAGACTTGTGCTAAAAGAATTGTCGGGTGAAGTGGCTGGTACTTCACAAGATAGGACGAGTCATATACCAACAGTGGAAGAACCATGTTAGGAACCAGAGCCTCTTGTGATTCGTTTAAGTAACATGATTGTAAGACAACCTGAACGATACATGGGTGTCGGAGAGACCTACACTGCTATCGCAAACAAGGAGGAAGATGATGCAGTATCATTTTCTCAAGCGATGCAAAGTTCCGAAGCAAACCTATGGCAAGAAGCCATGAACTTTGAAATGAATTCGATGTATGTCAACGACGTCTGGAAACTTGTAGATCTACCCGAAGACATCAAACCTGTTGGGTGTAAATGGATCTACAAGAAGAAGAGAGGATCAGATGGAAATGTTGAGACATTTAAGGCACGACATGTGGCGAACGAGTTCACACAAAAGGAATGTATTGAATGGTATGAGACATCTTTCACAGAGGGGACACCGAAATCGTGAAGATCTCAACATTGGACAACCTTGCTGATCCCTTCACAAAGCCTTTAATGAGTAAAGTCTTCGAGGGACACCTAGAAGGATTAGGACTAAACGATCATTCGCATCTCCTTTAAATCAAGTAGGAGTTTGTTGAGATTGGTGCCCACAAAGGAGATATTAGACATTATAAATACTTTGTATTTGATTTTGCTGAAATATTAAATAAAATTAAATACTCATTCTTCATTTAAGATTGTGATTATGTATGTTCGCTACACTCTGAAACTGTCATCGATGAAATGGGTGCTAAGTAACCGACTTGACAAGATAGCCCCTTGTGACTAGTTTAAACATTAGTTTGCAATCTAAAGATCGATAGGGCAATCAAATATGAGTAATGTTTTGAATGAATCAAGATACCTTATTTTGTGATATGGAGAGTTGTGACTCTATGTCATTCTTGATATCTTGTAGAAGATATTGAACAATACCTGTGATACTTTGTAACTCGAGATAAAACCGTTTAATCACTCGAAATTTCAAGATCACATACGAGGGGTATTTTGGTACTTACATAAATCTTGAAGTGAATGCATAATCAATATGACACCCTATGACATTTGATTTGTCAATGGACAATGACTAAGTTATAGTTGCATGTTACCCGATGGTTGGTGTCATATCGTTGTCATGTTGGGTTATGTGATTCACAAATACGGAATTCGTGTTGAAACAATGCCAATGCATTAGTATCACACTATGTTTTTTTTATGAGAGTGTGAATAAGTAAACCTGGCCAGGTGTTCATCGAATGGAACATTCTTTGATTAAAACATGTGACATGTAATGACATCTCACTCTATGTTTTTCTCATTCACAAATAACAAATGAGTTAGTGAAATAATAACTCAGGGGTAAACCATTAATTTACATTCCTCTTAGTTATTAATACACATGAAGGTTAATATCGTAAAATACTCTATGGATCGTGAGAAGAATTTTATTTTTTCACATCAAACGGAAAGTAAACGCATATGAACTTAGAGAATTTCAGTATTAGTCATTTAGTGGAATCGACTAATATTAAGAACTAAAAGACGGAAAAGGTTTGTGAAATTTTGAGTCCGATCTTTATTCTAAAGCTTCGTTCATATGGATCCATTAGGTCTCAATGGTAGAGTCTCGGATGACATTTATTAAAATAGAACGATTTGATTTTCTCATTGAAAGTAAATTGTGATTTACACTAACAGAATGATTTTCTAAGTAATCGAATAAATAATTAGTTATTTATTATTACATTTATTTAATGAACCATATTATGTTATTATATGGAAAATAAGATAATTAATTGATTCAAATAAATAAAAGATGAAAATAAATATTTTTTTTCATTTCGTACTACTTTGAAGAGTATGAAAATAAATAATGATTTGTCATTAAATAAATGAGATATTTTAAAGTAATTAAATATTATTTTCAGAATAAATCAAATATATATTTTCGGAAAATATAGGAGGATACTCGGTCATAATTAATGAATTTGGTCAAGATATTAATTTTTTAAATTAATTTAAAAAAACAACGGGTTTAAGTTTGTTTTAAAGAGATTTTTGAAACCCTAATCCCCTAACTCAAGTCACATATTCTCGGCCAAGTTCTTCCCTTCGCTCTCCTAAGTGTTGGCCGAGTGATTTAGAGAGAGAGATCAAGAATTATTTTCTTGATCTCCCGAACGTTCTTGAGCGATCCCGAGTGTTCTTCGTCGTTTAATCAAAGAGTCCACCCTCTTAATCTCCTCAAAGCCCAAGAGAATTATCATTGACTCTTCTATTACTAGTTGAGTGACATTGTACCTGCAGGGATCCACTTGAAACGCGAAAAAATCGAGCGAAACGCGACGAGACATATTTCAGCCTTCCTGCCGGCCGGACAGACTTGCCGGATTGCTTCACCATTCGCGTCCCAAGCGTGCCTAAGACACCACAGGAGACTCACGCGCTCTAGCTCGAGCCACTTCACCAGCATCTAGCCCTGGTATCGACCCAGGTGCACAGGTTTTAGAGCTCCATCGACTCGCAGCCACCCATAGGCTCACAAGCCAATTCTCGCCGGCTAGCAAGATTCCGATCTGGCGGGTCAAGACTTCCAATCCGGCAGCGCAGATTTTCGAAATTTGACGAGGCGCTCCGACGTTAGCTAGCAATGCACGAGGTTGTTTACTACCTCACATGTAAGTTTCCTAAAACGAATTGTATTTGCGATTGATTTTTGTAAATGTGTTTATAAGGTGTTTGATCGTTTTATTCAATTTGTTGACATGTTTAGAATAAATAGTTTATTGACATGATAGTGATTTTTAATGCCTAAGTTGTGAATTTAGTCAAATGGGTTTTAATTTATTTCAGATAGTATTATATAATTCCGCCACATATAGATGTGTTATATAGTATTGTTTAAATTTTTAAATAATTTCCAACACTACACACCCTACGAAAGATGCCATCACCTTGGAACCGGAGAGCGATACAAAGATTGACGGGGAGGATAACCGCCCTTAATCAATTTATCTCTGTTCCACAGATAAATGCCTCTCCTCTATTAACTCCTCAAACCAACACAAATTCAGAGTCGGAAGAGAAGTGTGAACACGCATTTAAAGAATTAATATAATATTTAGCAACACCCCAAGTCTTGGCCAAACCAAAAGAAAGGCGAGCCACTCTACCTTTACATCAGAGTCTATCATGTCTCAGTGTGCGGCATACTCGTAAGAGAAGACAACGGAGATTAAAAGCCAGTGTTTTTACACGAGAAACTAATTGGTAGACGCAAAGATGAGATACTCGGTAATGGAAAAACTCACATTAGTCAACAATAAGACAACCATTTATAGACATTACAATCAAGACCATAATGACTATAGACAAGGGGGATTGGAGAGAGGAAATCTCTAACTATATCACCGCCGACACGACCCCCAAAGACAAACAATCTAGAAGGAAACTCATCCTTTGAAGCGCACGATTCTCGATCATAGACGAAATCATGTTTAAAATAAGTTTCTTAGGACCGTATCTCCAACGCGTCAGAATGCCAATAGGTCAAAAAATACTCGCAAACGTACACGAAGGTGAAGTTGGAATTCATGCAGGAGGAAGAGCCCTGACAATAAAAATCAGAGACAATGTTTCTTTTTGCCAACAATGCTCACAGATGTGAAAATCACTCGAGAATTTGTGACCAATGTCAAAGACATGCGCCTAATATTAAGATGCCGGTAGAAGAAATATCTTCAATCTTGACAGCTTACCCATTTATAAAATGGTCTATGAATAGTAGGGCTGCTATCGTTCGCCCCGGGGGACTACGTTACCTACTAGTCCTAACAGACTATTTTCTAAATGGATTAAAGCATGAGCTTTCACCTTGATAAATGATTTAGATGTAGAAAATTTCATATGGAAAAAAGTACCATATGCAGACACGGAGTCGCAAGATAGATCATGACAGACAACAGATCATAATTCATATCTAAATGGCTAAAAACTTTCTATTTCGGAAATAATGTCAAGCTGAAGATGTCAACCCTAGATATCCCCAGGGAAACAGACATGCTAAAGCAGCAAACAAAACAATAGTAAGCTATATAAAAAGGAGACTGGCCGCCACGAAAGAACAATGTGCATACAAGCTACCCGAAAGACTCTGGGCATATCGAACTAGCCCGCGACACCCTACCGGAGAAACTCCATTCTCACTAGTCTACGACGTCGAGTTCGTCATCCCAATAGATCACGAAATACGAACGTTTCGAACCATGATAGCAAAAGGCCCATAAAATAACGTCGCTCGCTAAGACTCTCTAGATTTCATTAAAGAAAAAGAGATAGAGCTTTAATAATACTTTCGCAATATATACAATATGTTGCTAAGTTTTATAATAAAAAAGTAAGCCCGTGAACCTTGTTAAGAATTATTTCACACGATACTCGTGTAAATTCTCGTTGATATTATTAATGATATAAAGTTTGACATTATTTATTCGAATTGAAATTATTATTTCTTATATATTAAGATTTATAGAATATTCATCATAACATAGCTTTTGTATTAAACTGAGTCACATGTTGGGCACCTGAGTTCGGGCAATGTGCTAAAACAAGGTCGATAACTGATATACGTCAGGAAAGTTGTATCGAAAGTCATATATATGGAACACATGAGTGAATGATCAGTATGTGGGAGCATTCTACACTTGTGGTAAGTGTACGACTTGGACAAGCTTTGTGATAGATGTTTCATTCAAGGACCGTTACGACGCACTAACCAATGCTACTATGATGGTCAAAGTGAGTCTTGATCTAAATGCTGAAGTGATCATGGACACTGGATCATGTTTATGAGCTCTTTAACTCATTCGCTAAAAGGCTATCCATGCTAATTACAACTAATGTCTTGGGAGTTTTTTAGAGCATGATTCGAGTGAGAAGTGATTTACAAACACTGAATCCAGCCCCCCTGAAAAGAGGTTAATGTTCACCCACCAAAGGGTTGATTCCAGAACTGATTAATTGTGCACACTTTCGAAGTAAGTTAGCGTTCGAAATAATATTTCGCTGTGGAAGCAACAATGCTTAGGGATGATACCTATCAAGAGAAGTATAACGGAAAAATTGACTTCTCTTGGCACAGATAGAACCTGGATGATCTTGATTACGAACTGACTATATCAATGGACACTCGTCACAATGAGTAAATATAATTCTAGTACTAAAGAAGAGTTCAGTCTAAGATTACACGGTGGAGTATTGATAAAGACTAGACGAATAGATGAAAAGAGATAGGACTGTATCGTCTTTTTTGTCGAGTTCGTTAAGCTTCTACTACTAGGTCCATAGTCCCTAATTCGGCTCTGATAAAGGCGGATAAGAAATTTCAAATAATAGTGTTAAATCATTATTTAATCTCACTTGCTGTAGTAGTGACGTATGAATAATGCCTTCTAGACATATATTAGTCATCGACCTTATTTTAGCACACCGCTCGAACTCAGGTGCCCAACACGTGACTAAGTTTAATACAGAGGCTATGGAAGATAGTTGTTAACTTGTTATTGATTCTAATTAATTATTTAGAACTCAACCCACTAATCCTATAATGCTTATATAGTAATCTAATTATCGAATTCCGTAATTATTCATACGTCATCTTCAAGTGGGCAATATTCCTAACAGAAAATTCATGGGTTGGGCTTAGGATAGACTTGGCCAAAAATCCCCTAGGGTTATTCCTAGGGGTGGTCGATTATGCCTCCTCAATTCCCTCCCTGAATTTCTCTCTTGGGAGAGAAAATCTCTTCCATAGATATTGATCTGATGAATGAGAGAGAGAGTGTGTAGATTCACTGTTAAGATCTAATGGCCTAGATTAAATCCAAATGAGAGAATATCTCTAGAAAAAGGGAATATCTCTCAAGGGTTATCTTCTTTCTAAATGCTATAAATAGCGGTTGATGGAGAAGGGAAAATTTGCTCGAAATTAACCTAATTTATTAGAGAAGTTAGGCCACACACTCTCTATCTCTCTGGCCGAATTCTCTCTCCCCCTCTCCCTAGAACTGCAAACATGTTCCTAGAAAATAGGATTAAGATCCCAAAACACCTAGTTTCAAAGATCTAGTGAGATATCTAATGTGCTCACTCATATTTCTTATTCGTCTTGGAGATTATGTTTCAAAAGGCTACAGTGTCATCTTTGAGTACTCAGGTTCAAACGAAGGACGAAATAGAGCACGTGTTGGATCGGAGCGTTCTATAACAGATCCAAAACCGTAAGTTTTCTAATAAACTTCTTCTCATATATCGGTTGTTGAATTTCTTTCATTGTTCATTAATAAAGTAAATATAGATCTTGTTTGGTAACCATAATTATTAATTGGTTATCGTGAGCGTAATTAATATTCTTCCGCACTTAATATGGTTGCCTATGTGAATCGTTCATCAACAAGTGGTATCGGAGTGATTGTTCGTGTCTGATACTCACTGATTTCAACAACAAGCAGTATTGGAACGATTTTGTGTGTCTGATACGCGCTTGATTCACCAACATCCTTCATATCGGTTCATTAGATAAGGGCTGTTATGATTTTATTGTCTTGGGGAACCGGCACCAAAGGCTCTTCAGCAGCCGAAGTAGGGTCTTCTCTGAAGAGACGAGCTATCTCTTTGTCAGGAAGCTCAGAAGGCAACGTCACCAAATAAAGCAAGAAATGGAATTCGTTGATGATCGGTCGATTGAAGTATATTGTGAACTATACTATTCAATCGCAGCTTATGTATCCTTCAGTTCGCTCGACCAATCAGACATCTCACCTCCGAGGACTTCCTTAATCAACTCCTGATTGCCTTTGCATTGTTCTAATTTCTTTAGAACGATGATGGATTTGTCCATCTTGACCTTTTGAGCACGATACTTTCAAATATGATCCTGGTACCGGAGCGAAATGGCTCTCGTGGCGGCATAAACAGCTCGGTCCTTCTCGAGCTTCGCCGATCTTTGACACTTAGTCAATTCTTCCTTCATGCAATCTCTCTTGTCTTCAGTCTTGTTCAAAGCTGCCACCCATCTCCTAATCTTGTCTACTTTGTCTTCATGATCCTCTTGGAGAGCCAGCTGCTGAATAGTCATGTCCTTCGAGGTATCCTTAGCCTTGTCGAGTAAAGTATCCTTCACTTGAACTTCGCCTTCATCGTCTCGAGCTCAGCCTTCAGAGAGTCCGTCCCCTTTTGAACTTTGGAACAGTGAGCAGATTTCTCTTTGGCATCTTTAATTATCTTCTCATAAAGAAATACTTCCCTGTTTAATTGAGAAGACAGCTAAAAACTAGTACGAAAAATTAAAAAAATATATAAGTATAAAACTAGTACAAAACTTAACCACCTACTCTCAAGGGAAACTGTCCGACAACTTACTGTGGTAATCTGCGCCGACATTGTTCTGTATCACTCCGACTCGAGCAGGAGATGAGCCTTAGGGATCAGAAAATTCTCATGAGTGATCTGATGGATCAGACCAGCCGAGCAGTAAGAATCGTCGCAAAACATCCTGTTCTTTCTGTAATGGAAGCTGCGGTTGTACTTCTTTGGAGCCAAAGTCCGAGAATTAGAAAGACTTTTGCTCATTGATGGAGCGACCAACTTTTTATTTCTGGCTACTTCGAGCCGCATCACCTGATTTCGCGGGCTCCATCTCTTGCGAGCCCGATTTGCCCAAAGTTTTGACGACTTTATCCTTCCCTTTAGAAGACTTCTTCTTCTTCTTTATTGCTTCGTCTCTCGATGATTTTCCTCCCTCAATCCTCTGAGCAGGTTCCTTCCTCTTGCGAGGTGCCATGTCAGCATCTTCTTCCGGCCGCTCAGAGATTTCATCGGAAACGATGACTTCTGTGGCGGGGATAACGATCTGATCAGTCACGGTGGGAACGTCCCCTAGTTCGGAGTTGAGATGGATGACTGGTACAGTTGGTGCTGAAGGACCAACAGACCCCTTCTACTTCTTCTTGTCCTTCCTTGAGCTACGAGCTAATACTTTGATATTCATGTTATCCGATGCGCCTAAGACGAAAAAAACAATATATAGTTTGAGTATTTTAGTTTAACGGAACAAAAATTATATCTTCTTCCTCTTCAAGGACTTCGGGAACTGGCCATAAATGAGAATGCACGAAACGCGAATTCGTGAAATCCTTCCAACGAATGAGAAATTTATGCTTAAAATATGGCTAATGAACACATATCAAACATTGATATGTGTTCGTGAATATAGTGGAGAAAGTTCCATATTAGTTGAGAATGTGTGTTGGTATAGTATATAAATAATTCTTCTCCTTAAGGTGACAAACAAGTGCACAACATGATAATTGAGTAGGTTAATCCTACCCTCTAAAGCGCGGGCTGCCGTTGTGCCGTGTTGAGTCATGCAGGCTCGGGTTTGGGCTTGAATTTGCGTTTTGACAATTTGGACTCTTCTTAAACTTTCGGGCCGAACTTGACTTATTTGTGATAAATGATCTTTTTATTACAACTCTACTTCAAGAGAGTTTTAATTTCGCAAATAACTTGTATGTTATTTTGAAAATTAAAATAACATTTCTAACGGATTAGATTGCAATGAATATAATTGAATGCTACAATGTGAATAATATTTGATGCTAAACGTAATGCTCATTAAAAACTTGTGTTTCAGTTCGTCGAAATCGAGCTCAGTGTTGCTAAGTTCGGCATATCGTTGATGTATGTTAGAAAGCCTTCACTTAGTTCATCTCACACTTGAAATGCCGATAATTTTTTTAGAAAATTCGTCTAACGGGACTAGAAGACCTTATTTACTATCTTTTTATTTTCCGATTTAATTTTTTTTTTGTTTACTGTGTTTAATTCCGCTAATATTATTATGTAATATCGCTAACAGTAGTATCATCACATAAACAGTAATCATTGGCAGTGGCTACAATTTTTTTTTTTTACACAATCTTAATCCTTCTTTAAAATGTACTGATTGTTTCAATTTTCTTGTTCCTTATTCGCGAAGTTTTACTTTTGAACAATAAATCTAGCGTATCAAGAGCGCTAACTCACAAGGCAGCTACTAAATAAAATAATAAAAATAGAGAGCGAATGGAAATGAATTAATTAAGAAAGATATCCAAACTCAATAATTTGGTAAATAATGAATTAATTAGTTCCTTTTGGTTGCTCGGACAAGCAAAAGCAACACACAAACAAACAGCGAAGGGAGAGAGTCAAACAAAGCTCTCTCTCTCTCTCTCTCTCTCTCTCTCTCTCTCTTCTATAGCACACAACCGTATATATATGGTTTCTCATTCTTTCTCAAGCATTGTTGTGTTTTCTTATTCATGCAAAAGTCTCTAATCGGATTTTGATAAATCGCCATGGCTTTCCAGGGAAAGAAGCTCATCAACGATCCCAATGGTATATTACTTTTACAGCTTCTATTTTCTTTCCTTTTTTTTTTATCGTTTAAGTTTGTTTGGAGTCTACAACGATTCCCGTGAAGTACCTTCGTCCTTCAAGAAAGAAATGAAACCATCCTTCAAGAAAGAAATGAAACCATGTATCTATTTGCATTCGTAGAAAACCTTATATTCTTTATTTCGGATGATTTATTTAATCTTCGCTGTTGTATTTCGTTCGTGAAAATTGAAAAACGAAACGAAATAGTTTTACGAACACTATTTGATACTCCTTAATTCATTTTTGCTGTAATCGCGATGTTTAAGGTTAAATCAGAGAAACTTTTTCCAGGCTAATTTGTCTCTGTTAAGCTAAAAAGATTTGCGATGGAGTGCCGAATTACTCCGTTGATGCATAGATTATGAGTCTCTCTGAAGTGCATATAAAGTTTATCCCAAATTTGATGAATATATATATATATATATATATATATATATATATATATATTATCATCGGCTGTGACAAAATACTCATATCACTCTTATTTTATTATAATCATCTAGTATAATAATCACGATGTTCATGGAAAATTAGTATAACTTCTTTTCGATCAAAGTTATGGTAAGGCTAAATTGTCTCTTCTTAGCCGAACCTACTCTGAAGTGCATATTCAAGTTTATGCCAAATTTGAAGCATATATTATCCTCAGCTGTAATAGAATACCCAATTAACTCTCATGTCAACAAAATATCGAGTATTAACATTGAAATTTGTTGATACATGCGTTCACAGATGTGGTAACGGAGTTCATTGAGGGTCTCGTCGAAACTTACCCGGGCTTGCAATACTTGGATGGTTTTCCTGAGGTTCCAGTTCTCTTTGCCCCTCTCTACATATATTTACATTTATGTGTGTGTACATATATACCAAGTCGCGGAACAAATGATTTACTATTGTCTTTTCTCTTTCAGGTGAAGGTTGTTTTACGCGCTGATGTTTCACCGGCAACGTACGACAAAGTTGCTGTTATTTCAGGTTCTAAAAACCCTTGAATTTTGTCTATTCCTTGTTTTCGTCTAAGTTTCTCGTTCTTTTATACGTATTGAAGGATTTGGTGTAATGGTAAGAGAGACTGTTGTAACCTTGATAGTCCTCGGTTTGATTCCCCATGGACCCAACAATTTGGGCCACTGGGGTAGTCTCCTGGTTGATAATGGGAGGGCCTCTAGTCGGGTCTAACCCGGACACCACGGTTATACGAATAATTTATTTCTGAATAGTTATTTTAAGAGTACTTTTAAGAAACTGAATTTCAACACAAGAAGAATACTCAGCTCCAACGTTGAACACATTCAGGAGGTGGGAGTGGGCATGAGCCGGCACACAGCGGGTATGTGGGCGAAGGGATGCTAACAGCGGCGATTTGCGGCGATGTCTTTGCATCTCCGACCGTTGATGCAATTCTAGCTGTATGATATAGTATCTTTTTGGTACATTCGATATCAATTGTGTACAAAATTAGAATATAATAGAATGTCTTTGGATATCAGGGTATTCGAGCTGTAACTGGGCCAAAGGGGTGTCTTCTGATCGTCAAGGTATAGTTACTTTTTCTTAGCCATAGTCACTTTAAGTTTATGTTGGGAAATCTGGAACCAAAAAAATATCTCGTCTTCTCTCTCTCGAGGATCTTTAGGACAGTATTTTTAAGAGCTCCGGCCTTTGGATTTCAACTGTAAATTCTGAGTTCTCTTCATAAAAACAATTGTGATTCCCTTTTTTTTTATAGAAAATCAGTAGCTTGTAGATGGATGATTTCAATTGACGGCCTTTATTTGGAAACTATCCATATTTTATTTGCTCATAGATAGTAAAATACGCGTTAAATAAACTTCCCGGTGCTGGCAATTAAGTTTTTGTGTGACTAATGCTCAATTTCTTGATTTTCATTTTGTGGCGTTAGAACTATACGGGGGACCGCTTAAATTTTGGCCTTGCTACGGAACAAGCAAAGTCTGAAGGTTATAACATAGAGGTACATTTTCAGTCGGATTTTTATTTATGTTTTTTATCAAGTTCCACAATTGCACTGACCACACTATCAGCCGATTTTAGTTTGGTTTTCTTATATATAAAGCCGCTGGATTTTACTTGTAGACTGTGATTGTTGGAGATGACTGTGCGCTGCCTCCGCCTCGAGGGATAGCCGGTCGTCGAGGTTTGGCTGGGACTGTTCTTGTTCATAAGGTTTGCTCTCTCTCTCTCTCTCACACACTTTCACTCTTTCTCTCATTGGCAAGCTTAGTATAATATCTATTTTCCAGACCTGGTTTAATTGTTTATTTATGTATTCTTATTAGGTTGCTGGTGCTGCTGCTGCTAGTGGGCTTTGTCTTGGTGATGTTGCTTCAGAAGCAAAGCGGGCATCTGAAATGGTTGGAACAATGGGAGTTGCATTATCCGTCTGCACGCTCCCGGGTCAGGTCACATCAGATCGTTTAGGCCCTGACAAAATGGAGCTCGGTCTTGGCATTGTAAGTTCATTAAACTTTGTCTTACTTAGATCCCTCCATTTCATTTACACTTGGCCTGATCACTCAATTGATTTTTTTTATGAATAGCCAATTTTCTCCAAATGTTTAAAATCATGTCTTCACTTTACTTGGAAACCGACATACTGAGTGTAGCACTTGGAAGTGACTCACTGCTTTTCCATTTTTTTCATTTTTCTTTGATAAATCACATTAAAGGTGTATATTTTTACAGCACGGAGAGCCCGGTGCTGAGGTGGCTGACCTTCAATCTGTGGATGTGATAGTTTCTCATGTTTTAAAGCAGATACTATCCACGGTATGGTAAAATGCTTTGAGAATGAGAACTAATCCCTGTAAATTAATCATAATAATAATAAAAAAGATTAGGGTACATCACAGTTTATTATTATTTTATTCTAACATTTTTAGTTTCCCATGTTGTCTTTGTCTCGATGTGCAAATTTTGGGTTATATCTCCTAGTATCCCTAATTAATTGTATAGCCCATCTGAAAATGTGATATTTGCAGGAGACGAACTATGTTCCAATCACAAGGGGCAGCAGAGTGGTGCTTATGATCAATGGGTTAGTGGTGACAATTTTCGTGGTTTTTGGATTTGTCAAATTGTGAATGCGAAAATGTACGTACACCATAAAACTAAGTGTTGGAACAAATTTAATTTAATTGCAGGTTAGGGTGTACTCCTCTGATGGAGCTGATGATTGCATCTGGCAAAGCGGTGCCTAAGCTACAATTGGAGCATGGGCTGGCTGTTGACAGAGTGTATACAGGATCATTTATGACCTCTCTTGATATGGCAGGTTAGTCCTTGCATGTGATTGGTGGTGATCATTGGTTGAGTAGAATATATGAAGATGAGTTATTATATGTATTCCTTGTCTAGTGTTTACCCATCACTTATGTTTCATCATTTGGGGTGTGTTTGGAATCTGGAAAATGAGAGGGCAAAGAAACTGGAACACTTTCTATTTTCCTTTCGTTCGGATTGATGGAAAATAAGAGGCAAAGAAATTCGGAGGAAAAACAGGAGTAAAGTGCATAATAAAAGAGGGGCTTCCATTTCCCTAGGAGAATCGGGTGGAAATGAAACCCATCAAATTTTGTACATGTGGGCCCACGTTTGTGCCTTTCTCACTACCAATCTTCATTTTCCCCCACTGTTTTCCATGACTTCCAAAACCAACCTTCTGATTATTCTATCCTATTTTCTGTCATATTTTGCTTCCTTCAAATTTTGATAATCCTGCATATATTTCAGGTTCCAAACAGACTGTAGATATGTCATGCTTATAATTCTATGTTGTCTGTAGGTTTCTCGATTTCCATCATGAAAGCAGATGAGGCAATTTTGCAACTGTTGGATGCTCCAACTAAGGCTCCAGCTTGGGCCGTTGGTGTAGATGGTAACTTGTTTTCCTTGTTCGTTGATATTGTATTGTACATGTTCATAAGCTTCAATTGCTTCCTAGTGTAAACTTATTCCATTACAGTCCATGTTACAAGAAGTAAACATTCCGTTTTACAGTCCCCAATAAATATATTTTCAGGTAGTCACCCGCATGCCAAGATTCCCATTCCATTGCCTCCATCTCAATCAACGAAGAGTGTTGAGGTATGTTTATGACCATTTGGGTAGATGTTTCCCTAGAAAATGGATTATGTATGTGGGTTTTCTTTTTCTGGATGTGCTTTAGCGACAATATATCTATTTGAGTTTTCTCAGTCACTAGGGCGGCCACTGCAACTGAGTCAGGAAGGTCAGATTCTCGAGGCTGCTATTGAAGCGGCTGCAAATGCTGTTATCGATCTCAGAGATAGTTTGAATGAATGGGATAGTAAAGTAGGTGACGGTGATTGTGGGTCTACTGTGAGTGCTCTCTCTCTCTCGCTTATAATTTACAATTGAGACCAATTAATTTATAATGTTGTCTTACTCTGCTTTTACAGATGCATAAAGGTGCATCGGCTATATTAGAGGACTTGAGAAAGTGAGTATTTTTTTTCTTCTGAATCTACTAGTTACCTTATGTTTGAGAAGATGGGCTGTGTGTTGCTAATGAAGAAATGTATCTTAATGATTGACGATTGCTTTCTGATTTTATATATTATGATAACTAGCTGCAAATGAAACTTTCCGACTTACGATCAATTGAATCCCACACAATGACTATGGTGGATATAATCAATATTTTTTAATTTCTTATTATTTCATTTTGCAGTTACCCTCTGAATGATGCTGCCGAAACAGTGAATGAAATCGGATCGTCAATTGCGAGAGTGATGGGTGGGACAAGTGGGATCATGTACTACTACTATTACTACTTTCTCTTTATCATATTTTGATTGGATAGTGTTTATGTCTTTTGCTTCCATAACTGAGAATTTTATGGTTTCGTCTCGAAACAAACAGATACTCGATATTGTGCAAGACAGCGTACACCCAATTGAAAGAGAAACCTCAGTCGGAGTTGTTCACAGCAAGAGCATGTGAGTTAACCTAACCTCGACTGAATAATTACATATAGCCAAGTCTCTTGGAATAGCAATGATCACCATTGTATGATTCCAGGGTCAGAGGCACTAAAAGCTGCCATATGTGCGGTCAGTAAGTACGGAGGAGCAAGTGGTGGCTTTCGCACATTGCTAGATGCCCTTATTCCCGCATCAGCTCTTCTCCAAGAGGTGGTCCCCCGCTATATCCTCGTTTTTCTTATTTCAGTGCTCGTTCCTCTGTGAAATCGGTGCTCACAGTTTGTGAATGTGGATAACAGAGGTTAAATGCCGGTGATGACACGGTTACGGCTTTTTGCCTCTCATCTGAAGCAGCACTGGCTGGGGCTGAGTCCACCAAGAACATGCAGGCTCAGGTCTCTCTCTCTCTCTCTCTCTCTCTCTCTCTCTCTCTCTCTCTCTCCATTTACCTTCATTTTACGATGTGATAAAATTACAAGTTAGGTGGCCCTATCCGAGAAGCTTATTAAGTTGAATAGAAATAGTCAAACTCAAGCAGCACACAAGAACAGAATACTTAAATTCCTTAAATAATCAGAATATTTTAATGAATTATTTTTTTGAATGGGTGTTTAATTATTTTAGGAGAATAAATAATAATACTATTAGCATTTGATGACATTTAATATAAGATTGTGATCTAGTAAAAGAATTGGAGTTTCCCCATTAGCCATGATGAAAAAGAAGACTAGGTAGAGAACCAAACACTAGTTGAACTGATTATAACTCCAAAATAGTGTACAGTACACAAGTTTTGATGACTTCTATTTTATTTGTAAGGCGGGTCGGTCGAGTTACGTCTCAGGTGAGATATTAAGCTCAGTTCCGGACCCGGGAGCGATGGCTGCAGCATCGTGGTACCGAGCAGCTGCTTTGGCTGTTGCTGACAAATTCCAACCTTCCGCCTAATCGCTGCACATATTCTTCGGTTTTTGTGGAATTTCTGCTCCTTTTTTGTGTCGCAGAGATTACCGGCCGACTAATTCTCGTGTTTTTGTTATAAATATGCTGTTCCGCTTATGCGATTTTGTGCATAATGCTGCGAGAGAGCCAGTTTGTGTCCATTTCAGACAAGGAAAATTGAACATCGCAACCACTATATTACTTGACCGGAGTTGGGAATAATTTCATAATGATCAAATTACTCGAAACTACAATTCTTAGTTGAATACTCTAGTCAGCCTTATGACATCATTTTCTCCGGCGTTTATACATTGGTGGGCCTCTTTTTTTGGGTTTGACCTAGCATGAGGTATCACCGTTACACATTGGTTATAAACTTGTATTCAAATTGTTTGAGTAAGGGGGATCTAGAGAGCGCTTATATTATTAGCCTTTGTTTTTAGTAATATAGTTTGGAAAAGGTTATCGTAAAGCATATATTATTGGTGTATTTGTTTGTTTAGTTGTGGTTTTTTATTTGAAGTGTTTTGTTTGTTATTACGTATTTCTTTTTTATTTGGATGCCCGACTCATCTTAGGTGCAATATTCGGTTGAAATTATTGCTCCTTGACTATCAGATGAATTTTTTCTTTAAGAAATTACACAACCACCTCGATTTGGACACGTATTTTTTTTAAATAGTTTACATTTAAAACCATTCATAAATATCAAGAAATATGTGTTACGATTATACTTGATATTACTCAACAACATGAACTTAAGGATGCTTTATTTTCGTAAATATTATCTTCCTTTTATTGCTGCAAGCGAGATTATAAATGAATTAATTATTTTAAGTGCCGACGAAAAATCGAAGTAAGAGAATAATAGAAAATGCACACAAGAATAATATCGATATACAAATTTGAACATATAGTTTACAGTACACAAATTCAGCATACGCTATACGTGCTATGTATACATCCATAAAACAACAGAATAATAAGAGTGTTGAATTGTGGATTAAATTGACACTTCACTGGACATAAGAGCTATCTTGGATATAAAACGGATAAACTGCTATTTTCGGGATAACTTTTGAAAATCCACAGAAGCCTTGACTGTAACCCAGCTCGTTTATAGGAGGGATGGGCTAGGCCCTCATAAAGAATACGACAGACCAAATGTATGGGGATTATGGGGAGAAAAGTGAAAAGTAGAAAAATAGTTTCATTAATTTTTCTTTGTTTGTGTAAAAGATAAACAGATATTATTTGTCTATTCCTCTCTGGTTAAACCCAAAACCCTACATCCATCCATGGTGATAAAATGCCTCTCTGAAACCTATTCTTATTATATGCTTTCTCTTCACTTATCGATTTCTTCTTCGTCTTCTTTCTCTTTCATAATCAAGCTCATTTGACGCTCCTCTCTGCAAGTGCTCACATGCAATTTTCCCATTTCAATTCACATTACACTCTTTCTTATCCATCTTCTTCCTCTCCCATGGAAATCTGTTAATTTGAACATTTTATGTTCGCTTCGTCGCCATTGGCAGGGTTTTGGTTTCGAAAATGGAAGCTTTGTCTTTAGATTAGTCGCTGGTTCCAGATAGTATAAGATTAAAAATGAGTTCAAACAGGAAAACTCCTACTCAAATTGAAGCTCTTGATAGCTTTTATGCAGGTATAGAAACTTTTATACTATATATATACATATATATACGTGTGTGTGTGTACTAAGCAAATGAATTTTTCTTCTTCTGTTTTTTACGAATATCCACAAACTTGTTTAATTGAGAAAAATGAAGCCCGTTTATATACCTGAGTTTTAGAGTTAAACTTCCTTGGCCTCAGTCGGTTCTTGTGATATTTGATAAAAGTATATGAAAAATGATTGGTAAATTTATAAGTTAAATAAGAGTATGAACATCCTTTCAGTTAACCAGTAAGATTTTGTATTTCTATTTTATTTTTAATGAAGAAACTGAAATTTAATTGAAAGGTAAAACATAAAGCTTCAGATAGTCCTGAGCAAAGTACATACGATAAGGCTTTAAGCCAGTCTCGGTAGAGATCAGATCATTAAGCAAATATGAACTGAAATTAGAAATAAAGTAACAGATTGTAGAAATTTATTGAATAATAGTATTATGAACTACTTGTAATTTGGTAATCATACTCCTATGCATATACAGGAATGTTTGTGGTTCCTGACTATTTTTTCCCTTCTTCGATGAAACAGAGAATAGCTATCCTTCCCAAATAGATGTGAAAAACTATGCTAAAACTCTAGGATTGAGCAGCAAGCAGATTCGAAACTGGTTCGTCAGGAAGAGAAGAAAGGAAAAGAGTGACAATGACAGACATGATGGTGATATTGCTGCCAAGAAGGCGGTCATGCAATATTCGCTTTCTAAACACGGTAAAGGGTTGGTGACTAAGACGAATATGAACAAAGCTGCGAAGAGGAGAAAAAATCTCCCTTTTGCTCAAGATATATTTAGCGCAGATTACATTCTTGCGAAGGTGTTTCGAAAAGATGGTCCTCCTCTTGGGGTCGACTTTGATTCTTTTCCTTCTCGGACACGTCTCCGTTCTAAAGGTCTAGTTTCTGATACTTGTTTGTTGACTTTATTCTGTTTATTTTATATTTTATTATTATATTTATTAGCCTGTATGTCTCAAATAAAGGGGTTCGATGCCCTCCTAGTTCGTTAGACATCATTTTTTCTTTTTATGTACCAGTCTTGCATTCCAAGAAAATGGAACACCTAAAGACTATTTTTAGTGTTAATGATTAATCCTTGCTTAGAACTCGTATAGTATCTCTTATAGTTTCCTTGACTCAATTTAAATAGGTTTTAACCTATGTTTCACTTACGTTTTCTGTTTCGTTTTTGTTCTTCAATACCGAAAAGACTTATTCGTCTGGGAAATAGAGCTGAAACGTGAAATTACAACTAATATCTCCAATGTATGTTGGCTCATGTGCTCATTCTTCGTCTAGTTTTGGACGGGAGGCTAAGATGAAAAACAAATAGGATTAAGGGACTAATTTTGCCAATACTTTTATTTCAGGGGACACAAGAATAGTTGTTCGTTTCTCCGTGATTAAAATCAAAACCCTACACATAACTGTGAATTTAAAATGATTATAGATTATAGCTTAGAAGTCGCAGTTTACTCTTGAAAACTTTTAGACAGTATTGCTTTTTTTAGAGCTTGTGTTTCTTTCAGTCAAACTCTTATTTAAAATTTTTAGTTATGTTTTACTCACGCTTTGCGTTTTGTTCATCTTCTTAGATACAGAGGGTACTAGCAAAGAGAGCCAAATAGCCCTGAAAAGGAGAAAGGTAAAATCAAACCTGCCTTGCAGATTTGTTTAGAGGATCAAAAGGATCGTTAGATAACATTCACTTCCTTATTTTATTCCTTGCCCCCATTCTGGTTATAGACATTGATTTTTACTATTACCATCTGATAGGTTTCAGACTGTAATGACAATGATGCCCCGGTAAAGCATGGCATGGGTAAAGGATTAATGACCGCCTGGAGAGCAACTAATCCGGATGCCATAGTTTGTCCCATTTTCCCTGATTCTGAGAACAATGAAGTTGGCATTTCCTCACTATCAAAACCTGGGTCACGAAACTCACACCCAAAAGTCAGAAAGCCACTTAGACAAAACATTAATGCCGTAAGTAAATTGATTTTCGTCAAGAAACTTTCGTGTTGACTCACTCGGAATCAAATTAGAAAATTAGTATAAATATTTTATTTTAATTGGAAGCAGGTAAGGATACGGAAAAAATTACAAGAGAAGAAGAAGAAGCACCCCATTAGAAGTAGAGAGGTAACTAACTACATATGATTAGTTACCGGAACCAGTATAGTGACCAGTTGAGAAGAACTATTATACATCATTTCATGTAACAGGTGGAATTTCTCAAAAATGTGTATCAACTACTTCCATACAAAGAGAAGTGCGAACTTGCTTTGGAACGACAAAATTCTCAAGAAAATATTCATCAAATTTCAATGCTCATGGACGACGAACAGCTAGAGGAGAGAGAAGTTTGCAAAGGTTGGACGATTCCCATTTTTTTGTGTATTTGTTTGTGGTTTATGGTAGTTGGATTTACCATTTATCTTTAAATATTAGGCCTTCTGGATTGGGTAGTTTTTTTAGTCACTCTCTTAGCTTAAGATGCTTGATTTTGACTTGCATTACAGTATTTGCAATTCATCTTGCCCACAACAGTATACCACTATAAAGTCTTTAACATTGATACTTCTCAAATTAATGAATGATTTGAGTTTGTGGTGTTCTAGATCGGCTGGCCAAGTTTCCACCACAATCAGTTACGATGAAGCAGCCTTTCAGTGTGCAACCTTGGGATTCATCTATAGAAACTGTCAAAAAACTGTTTAAGGTTAGTTCGGTCTTTCCCAGAAAAAATGTAATTTGGTGTTTAGAGACTTTCCTCTTTTCCCCTGCATATCGTGCATATCAAAATCTTTATATCTTTTTCTTGTACTTGTTGTATTATTGAGAAATATGTTCCATAAAATATTGGCCTAGCACCTTTTAGCTTGTATTTTGCTTCCTCATAGTCGAAGCTTTCTTTATTCCTTTTTTTTATATACTTTTGAGTTTCGTTAAAGAAAAAAGAAATATGTTCCATAAAATATCAGAATTCTTTGATAATATTCTATTATATTGTTCACTTAGCTGCTAAAGCAAAATTTGGTGGGTTGTATTGATTGAGAATTGGACTTTTCTTGGCAGGTATTTCATTTCGTTTATACTTATTCTCTCGAGATCGACGTTTGCCCCTTCACCCTTGACGAGTTTGCTCAAGCATTTCATGACAAGGTCCTTATCTCATTGTTGACATCCTTTCCTCTTGTTGAATATTATGTGTACATTTTAGTTATATCATTACATTTAATTACATTCAGTTTGGTATAATTTGTTTTCTAACATAGCAGGATTCGGTGTTGCTTGGGAAAGTTAATTTAGCCTTTCTTAAGCTGCTTCTATCTGATGTTGAAGCGGAGCTTAACAATGGATCCTCACATCTGCAGAGCCGATCCTGTAATTATCTTGCTTTATTTCACTCGGTAAGTTCACATGCATTAAGCTATTTTGGGATCGATAGTGATTAAATTTATTGGACGTCTGGTTTGTTTTTCATATTTTGTGCTATATAATGTTTTCTGCTATATTGCAGATTAGAAATCAAGAACTTAGTTTGGAGTCGTGGAGGAGATCCCTAAACCCTCTGACATGCACAGAGATATTACGCCGAGTGCTGGTTGCAGCTGGGTTTGGGTCTAAGCAAAGTATAATTCAAAGAGAAATTCTTGACAAGGTAATCCAAGCTTAGGTTCATTCTTTATACGACTAAACTTTGTTGCAACTGTGGCCGTGAGACTGGGGAAAATAATTTATTGAAGATTTCAAATAAATCTGGAAATTCTAAACTGCTCCATGTAAAAAAGAGGCATGAACTATTTCTTTAGGATTTTTAAATGTTAGGCTGCACTTTCTTGTTGTTTTTTTTTTTTGTAAAACTCATTTCTTGTCAAGCTGGCCATAGTTCGGACTGCTGAATTATTAAATATAGGATTGTTCACTTTCATGTGTTAGTCCTTCGAATTTTCGGGACTCCCTCCGCAGGACGATTGGCTTTTGGCTTGCTACTCAAGATCCTCATTTTTCCAGTTTTAGCCTCTCAGATTTATCTATAAATTGGCCTAGTGCCTTTTAATTTGTATCTTGCTTCTTCATAGTAGAAGCTCTCTTATTTTCTTTCCCTTTTATTCAATTTTACTTTCTTCTAAAAAAAATGTGTTAGTCCTCCGTAAATCTTAGCTTGTGTAATCAGATATTTTTCTTTGCTATTAATTTCTTTTTTTTTGCTTTTGGGAAAAACATTGTTCACCAAGGTACTTCTCCTTTGGTACAAGCCATCAAATAACTATCAAGAAATCGCTGTTATGAGTTTCTTGTTATGAAATTTGTATATTACATTCACCAAAATTGTTTCTGGATTCCTTTTAGAATGATGACTTCATTATGCTACCTCAGTATCTACTCAGTAGGGACTATTCAATTTGTAGTACTATTTCCTGATTTATTGTGCATGTTAGAATTCGGAAGTTGAAATTTGGTACATGTCTGCTCTCACAGGAATCACATCTTATGCTAATGTATGGTCTACATCCCGGTACTTTGAAGGGTGAACTGTTTAAAATTTTATTAGAACAAGGAAACAATGGATTGAAGGTTTCCAATTTAGCAAAGTCTTTACCTGTAAGTTTCGATGCTTTTCCTTTTCATTTTCTTTCGAGGCAACAATCAGAGACGTAATGCTATTCATTATGGCCAAATGATAAATCCACTCATCAGCATATATTTTGTTCTTGTCTTGAAGATTGTCAATTTGAAACTTGCCAGCACTACCGAGGATGTAGAGTCTATAGTAGCTTCGATGCTGTCAAGTGATATCACATTGTTTGAAAAGATCTCATTGGCCACGTATCGACTACGCGTTAACACTATTGTAAAGAAGGCAGAGGAACTTGAGTCCGACTCCGAAGACTGTGGATCAGTTGATGATGACCTCAATGAGAGTAGCGATGGAGATTCTGGGTGTGATATCAGGGATGGAAAATCGAGAAACTTAAACCTCGGTATAATAAAACATAGCTTGCAAAGCGTTTCTACAGAAATTGACGAGAGCAATCCCGGTGAAGCATGGCTATTAGGACTAACAGAAGGTGAGTATTCAGATTTAAGTATCGAAGAAAAACTGGATGCCATGACAGCTCTCGTTGATCTTATTCGTGAAGGAAGCAGCATCAGAAAGCAGGTAATACTGATGGTCTGCAGTGTCTTCATCCATTGATTGTTCTATAAGTAGACTTTAATTCTTTCCTATACAGGTTCCTTCAACATCTACATACTGTCCTGCTATGGGTGGAAAGATAAAGAGGTCATCATCCTCTAAGCCACAAAGCCAATTTGAAGAAATACAAGGTGTCAAAGAAGCGTTTGCGCATTGGAAGTGTCACGCAATAGATTCTTCTGTGTCGATGGCGAAGTCTCAGTCAGAGAAGGAGAGATTCCTCGGCGTACATCCGATGCAATCTGTGTTTTTGGGGTGTGATCGTAGGTTCAATAGATACTGGCTTTTTCTCGGCCCCTGTAATGGACACGATCCTGGTCACAGAAGGATTTATTTTGAATCTTCCGAAGATGGTCACTGGGAGGTGGTTGATACCCAAGAGGTAAGTAGAACTTTATTTTGGTTTATGGACTCTAGGGTTGTGCTGAAAAATCCATAAACCACCGGCTTTTTAAGCTGCTTATTGAGTTTTAAATGGTTCTTATTTAATTTTATTTATAGAATTATCTAATCTGATTATAAGACTGGTCTTAACAATTGTTACCACAAATATAACTAGAAATGTAACAGTCATTGTGATTTTCATGACCATGGAGCTATCAATACAATTTGATATTGAAGATTACTGTAAATGCAATTATTAACATGTAATGTAATGTTCATGGTCTAAAACAGTCTGGTTGAACATTCCAATTATATTTAGTATTATACATGTAATGTAATGTTCATGGTCTAAAACAGTCTGGTTGAAAAATTCAAACTCCGGTTTAGCCTAGACCCGACGAGGGCTGGTCAATTGATATAATTTTCTATATCAATCCTAAACATTTCGTAGTTCTGGGTTAATTAATAGATATGGAAAATTTTAAAAAATTATTATCGTAACCCAATTCGCAGATTCAATTTTCAATAATTTAAATAAATATGCTCAAAACGGTTTAAACTGGACCAGTTTAAACCGGTTTGGTGCCGTTTGATTTATTTTCTTTGACCAGTTTTAGACTAGAAGGGAACTGCTTATTTGACTATTTTCTTCTGTTCTGACTCTTGCTTAAACTGGGTTTGCAGGGTTTGGACGCTTTATTGTTAGCTTTGGACGACAGAGGCAAGCGAGAGGCTCTCCTTATCGAATCGTTAGAGAAACGCCAAGTGTCACTTTGTGAAGCCATGTCAAGCAAAACGACGAACAGACAATCGGACCAATCTTCTCCGAATGTTGTCCGTGAAAACAGTTGTTCCCCGGTGTCCGATGTGGAGAACAGCCTGGCCGTGAGTGATGTTTTAACCTCCTCCGCCGGGGCTATACTCCTCGAAGGTAGCGATGGAGATGAGAAAAAGAAAAAGTGGCTCCGACTCCAAGCCTTTGATAAGTGGGTTTGGAACTCCTTCTACTCAGATCTTAACTCCGTGAAAAGGGTTAAGAGATCATTTTTCGACTCTCTCACAAGATGTGAGTGCTGTCACGATTTGTATTGGAAAGATGAGAAGCACTGCAGAGTGTGCCACACCACGTTCGAGATTGACTTCGATCAAGAGGAGAGATATGCTGTTCACGCTGCTACTTGTCGAGATACCCAAGGCTCAGAAACATTTCGCAAGCTCCTCTGCTCGCAAATTCAGACGCTTAAAGCCACGACTTACGCAATTGAGGTAAAGGCCGTTCACTTCAGACAATATTCTATTACCCTTAATAAGAATGTGTTACTTATTTAGTAATTATGCTTTTTCTGTTACGGAATTAGGCAGTTTGCAATTAGGGTTTTTAAATCACCCAAATTTCTTATTCTATATTTGGGTCAAATGTTCATGCCATTGTCGTCTATTTATTTATGTTTATAATTCCAAAATCGTCCAAGACCCAACTTTCTCTTTTTTTAAGTAATGAGGCATCCGACCAAATAGTCTGATCTCTACCAGTGGAGATTAGTGTTTTTGATTACCTGAACTTAAAACATAGGTTCTCATCATGAGATCCAAATCCTTAATCGTAATGCCCAGAGTTTTTGTTTCTAATGTTTCCTGGCCCATCTGTACAGTCGGCGATGCCAGAAGAGTCGATGATCGGTGCTTGGACGAAATGTGCTCATAAATTATGGGTCAAGCGCCTGAGACGTACCTCGTCTTTACAAGAGCTTTTGCAGGTCCATTCTCTAATCCTTTCTTCTTTATTACTCCACTTCCTTCGATTCAGTTTTGACCGTCGATGATAAATTTTTTCTGCAGGTCATTACGGATTTTATTGGCGCGATGAACGAGGACTGGCTTTGCCAATGTGGTAATGGCGAAGAAGTGATCGCAGGCTTTGCGACTCTGCCTCAAACCACGTCCGCACTAGCACTCTGGTTGCTAAACTTAGACGCTCTAATTTCGCCCTTCTTACCTGAGAGTCGCTAGCTTAGCCAAATTCATGAGATTTTTTTAGTAATATATTAATAGTATATTGATATCTTATTATGTAGTTTAGCGGCTCATCTTTCTTGTTATACTGTCTTGTTTGTGTAAAAAAAAACTGTTTTTTGTTGCTGTGTACCGAGGAAATTATTTTTCTCACAACTGTGTGTATAGTCTAAAAGGAAAAGAACGAATTCTGGAACTTCGTTTGACCTCTCTCTCAAGTCATACCCGCTTGTTGCTAACAATTTCACCTTTGTATCCTGTTTTTGGAAAATTTTGGCTATAATAATCACATTTGTAATTACGGATGTTTGTTAATTTAAAAACCTTATACTGTAATAATAATTATAGCTGGGGAATGCTTTTGTTTTTGACGTTATTGAGTCTTGTAATTATAATAATCAAATTATGGTTGAGCTCTATTATTTACCTTTTTGTGTTTTACGTTTTTGTTGATGAAGGAATAATATTGCAACCCTCGCTAACCTGATCATTCCAGGCTGTATGGAATTGAGAAGAGCCCGGAGGGCGGCGTATGTGGTCCTGATTTTCTTACCAGTGTGTATCACATTCTCTTCTTATGTTGGGATATAATCATATAATAGGTTTGCATTTGGAATTGTGTTTTACTTGATTTGTTTGTTTTCGTTTTTCAGATTAGCCATCTTGCAGGGTTCTTTTGTCGAGTTTCTGACATATATAAGTTACATGTTCTAGATCCTCTTTTCAAGGTCTCCTAATCGAGGTGGACTGAATTCGTTCAACCACCATGAATGTTCTTGTAAAAATGAAGACGTGCTCGATTTTCGGTGTATTATTTTATTAGTATTCTACTTTTGAAATTAAGGTTGAGATGTTGCTTGCCGATAAATTGTCGATGATTCCAAAATACGAAATTGTCGATTACTGACCAGAATAATGAAAATCGGAAAAGAAATATCGATGGAAATGTTGATTTTCAATGAATGCTAACAAAATACGAAAATATCGACAGACATAGTGTATTAATTATGAAGCGTAAACATAAAGTTCATATATAGATATATGTATATGTATATATATATATATATATGTCAAATTTCAAAATTACAAAAATAATGATAATAGTATTTATAAAATTTTAATAGTATATTGAAATTTAGACTTGAAGCTTAATTGAAACTATATTTTATACTCATTCATCCAACATTATAGAGGGTCACAAATACATTAAAATCAAAATTCAAAATTATAAAAATAATAAAACAATTAAGCTACAGTAAATAATATATTTTTAACTATATATAATTATATAATTATATCGAACTATAACTATTAAGATTTAACGTAAAATGTCTTTTTCCTCCAATTGTTATACCCATTATCTTTATCCCTTTCTATTTCTTACACGTGTGTTTCGTCTTCTTTTTCTCTCTATCTCTCTTCGTCTACTTTTTTTCTTTCTTCTCTGTTTCTCTTTCGTCTGCTCTCCCTCTCGAACACGAACTCTATAAAATAAAGTGAAAAGAAAAAAAAAACTATCATCAAAATCAATTAACGCCATCACCATACTTCATCTCTTCTTTTTCTTCCTCCTTTCTTTTCGGCTCTCAACAACTTGAGCTCCAGCTGGTTAACGGAAGGCTAGCGGCTCTCATCGTACTTCCGGTGTTGTTTGAACAAATCAAAGACGGCTAATCTACAGACGAATACCTACATGAGAAACTTTTTGACGCCCAATATGATAAAGAAGGCGACTTCATACTGGATAAGAGTGATGTCTTAAGATGTAACAGGAGGGTTTGTGTGCCCTCAAATGAAAGAAGCAGAAGGAAATTCGTGGAGGAAGCTCACTGAACGTGGTACTTTGTGCACCTAGGCGTGACCAACGTTTAAATTACCGATACCGATACCGATACCGAAGTTCTGATTTTTAGAGATAACCGCATATCGACGGATATACCGATAGGTATTCTATAAAAAGATTCCTACCGACTACCGATTATACCGACAAATTTTTGAAGGTATACCGAATACCGACAGGTATACCGACAATTATCATATAACACATATATATATAAAACTCTAAAATTCTAAAATTCTAAAATTTTAAATATGAAATTAGGTAGCAAAGTTTTCAAGATCCAACATAAACAACAATGAGAAATACAATACCAAATACCAAAGTTCTTAACTGTAATAGACAAAGAGAAAGATCAAAATTCAAATATCACTTCAGTTACTTCAGTTGTAAGTCGAGTGTCGGGGCGGTTGGAACGTTCGTGGGTTCACCATCTGTCCTTGACAGTACATCGGCCACGACATGTACGACATGTAGTATTGCTCGTAGGTCTTGATATGCATTTCGTAGTTGTACTGATCTAGACCAATGAAAATGTTGAGGATATGATAGCCCATGTACCGTATAACTTCCTTGGGTGTAGTCTTAGGTGGCTCATTTTCCGTGACCGACATCTCATCAAATTGAGAAGACATTCGATCAATGTCTGTGCTCGAAGACGCACCGGACATGGGATCTGGATATGCCGGGGGACCACCAAAAAAATAGTCAAATGTGGATAGTTGTTCTTGATCTAACCTGTCATCGCGTCGAGTAGGAATTTGAGGTTGAGAGAATGCACCACCATCACCATATTCACCTCCAAAATCACGACCATAGTCACGACTAAAGTCGTCGTCGTATCCACCACCAGTATATTCCACACCTCGTTGTGAACCACCCCCGTGAGTACTACCTCCGTGCTTACTACCCCCGTGAGTACTACCTCCGTGCGTACTACCCCCGTGAGTACTACCTCCATGAGTACTATCCCCGTGAGTACTACCTCCATGAGTACTACCTCCATGAGTACTACTCCCGTGAGTACTACCTCCACGAGTGCTACCTCTACCAACACTACCTCCGCGTGGGCTACCACCTCCCCCAAAATCATGACCAAGACCAACATCCTCTCGCATAACTCGATCGACGTCGACGCCCAAATTTCGGGCCTCTTCAACTACTTCAGGATTTGGATTCCCATGATCATCATCGAGGTGCGAAGGTCGAATCCAATCAAGAATTTCTTCGTCTAAATTTTTGTTACCCACCGTCGTCATAGATCGTTCAAAGATTTCATAGGGATCTTGCCTATCGATCCCGTCATTCGCAGCTTCCATGTCTCTAATTTGCAACTTCTTATTGTAGCTGCAAAAAAAAAAGTTACTCCAAGCGTTTGTAAGCCAATCGGTTTCGTTGTTTGGTGTGAACCAATGCGAAGGTACTCCAATTTCTCTCGCACGCGGATGAAGACGCTGTTTGAGACAAGATGCGCATGGCCAACTTTCGCAAGGTTGCACATTCATGCCCAAAGGCGTTCTACCATTCGGCTGCAAATAAAAACATATAAGTTACAAAAAGTAATCGCAAATGTGTTGGAATAGGTCTAGGGTTAAAGAACAATTTAACATTAATTAAATTAATGGCAAAATTTAAAAATTTCTTTTTCAAGTAAAACAATTTTACTAACCTAGAAAAAAGCATATACAAGTTATATATTAAAATCATTATTTAATTTACTAGAACACGAACCTTTCTACGAAGCTTGATCTTGAAGCGTCTCGAGAAGGTAGATCCTCTTCCTTGGCTCGCTCGTCACCTTCGCACCTAATCTTGAACCCGAGAAACCTAAGATTTATATTACATGAGTCAATAGAGGTTTTGGAAGGATTTGTGTGTGGGCACAATTAAACCATATGAACCAAGAACAATTCTTGGATCATAAGCTAATTCTCTAGATTGAATGTGAATTTAGGTGCAAAATAAGAAGAGTATTTTGTAGAGAGAGAGAGGGGGAGGATCGGCCACAATAGGGAGAGAAGAAGAAAATTGCTTAACCTTCACATCTCTATGTGAGGCTCTATTTATAGGAGAAGGAAAAATCTATAAAGGTCAATTATTCATTCATAAATGAATAATGTATTCATGACACAATATTTGATTTTCCCTTCCCCTTTCCCTCATTGTATGGCCGGGCCATATGCATGCATTAGTGAGGAAATTTGTTTCCTCACTTAGCACATTTGTTTTCTTCTCAAGGAAATTCATTTCCCTTTTTCTTTTGGGTAATTATCCTTATAAGAAAAAGGAAATAAAACTCTCCTCTTTGATGCTATGTTGGCCGAATTCTTCATAGGGTAAGGGAGCATCTAGATGCTTCCTTATTTCTTTTAAGACAATTCTTAAAATACCCGTTGTAAAATTATAATTGCACAAATAACGAAATTAATTTCATAATGCCTCAAACGACTTTTCGGCTTTAGAAAGTAATTTATATTTTCATCAAATGAAAACATTCAAAATCTTATTTTGACATTCACATCATTTTATGTCCTTGTGGACAAAAATACCCTTTAGACATTTTCCGAGAAAAAGTCTAGTTCAACATTTGAACTTATTTTAACTTAGCTTCTAGTTTAACAATCCTACTCTAATGACCTGTAATAGTGACCTTATGGATCCAAATGAACAAAGCTTGAGCTTCTATACTCGGACTCAAAAGTTCACAAACCTTTTCTGAGTATTAGCTTAATGTCGACTGACTCCACTAAAGAGTCGACACTGAGAATCTCTCGGTTCAAATGAATTTATTTTCTACTCAAGTTCAACATAATTATATTGAGCGGATCCATTGAATGTTATCAATGCTTACCCTTCATGAATATCATCAACTAGTTAAGATTTATAAAATTACCATTTTACCCTTCTAGTTATTATTTCATCAACTCCTTTAGTACTTGTGAATAAGCTAGAAACAATGTATTGACGAGGAGCTAACAAGTCACATTGTTTCATCCAAATAAAGTCGCTACTTAAATTTGGACACCGCGCAGTTCATTTATTCACAATCCAAGTAATAAAGCATGAGGTGATATACATTGCATCTCAGCAATCTTATACATGAATTCCATATCTATGAGAACTTCACAAAGTTGGTTCATGACATCTTCATAACTTAATATCTCACCAATAGGCCTTGTCTAGATCACACATGGGACCTAGAATCTGACTTTCTCAAATGAGAGTATTAATGCTATGAAATGACATGTCTCATTTCAGGATTTAGGTAAGCATGATGCGATTCATACGTCGTGACCTTGAGATGGAAGATGTTAAATGGTTTGTTCTTCTATTGTCTCTAAAGGTGCACTGGTCAATTCAGTATCTTCGAAAGATACACTGGAAGAACTACAGAGTTCCTAACTCTCTATGCCTCGTAACCAGACATCCTACATTCTTCCAACAATTTCTTTGGAGAACATAGTTCTTTGGAGAGCCGCCAGCTTCTCTTCCATATCAGACAACGATTTCGAACTTGCGGTCCCTAAGGAAGACGATGAGTCGTCCTTCAAGCAAGTCCGAGCGTGAAATGAGTGACCCAATTCCCGTAGCCCAGTCACATCGCTTCTTGAGGACTTCAGTCGTAGCAACCTCCTCCAAATGACCCATGTCCACCTCACGTCCAGAAGTCCGAGCTTGCTCTTGTAGATCTCCCAGCCGAGTTACTATCCGAGCATGCGTATACAATACAAATTAAATTCTTTATTAATAACAATAATTATAATGTAAATTCAGAGGAAGGCGCAGACGGAGGGGAGGCGCAGGGGCGGATACACTACTACAAAATATACCTTTAGAAGCGACGGGGGAATTAGAAGCGACAATTTGGCATTAGAAGCGACTAGTCGCTTCTAACGTAAACACCCCGAATTTTCTCAATTTTTTTTTGTCATTTAGAAGCGACTAGTCGCTTCTAATTGTCCGAGTCGACATATTGTCGCTTCTAAAGACCAAAATTATTAGCTCGCACTCTCCGCGCCAAATATTTCAGTATGTTTGGGCATTAGAAGCGACTAGTCGCTTCTAATGTCGCTTCTAATGCCCAAATTATTTGGCTCCAAAATTTCACTAAGTATAAATTTTTTGGCATTAGAAGCGACTAGTCGCTTCTAAAGTCGCTTCTAATGTCCAAATTATTTGGCTCCAAAACACTTCCGCCAAAATTTCACTAAGTATGAAAAATTGGGCATTATAAGCGACTAGTCGCTTATAATGTCGCTTCTAATGCCCAAATTATTTGGCTCCAAAACCCTTCCGCCAAAATTTCACCTACGGGGACATTAGAAGCGACACTAGAGCACCCGAGCCTCCCCATCCCTCCCCCATTTCTCCTCCCCCTTCGAAAATATCTTCCTCTCTCCCTCCCCTCCGACTTTCTGCCTCACCCAACCCTCCATCCGCCCTCCCTCCCCTCCGCCCTCCCTCTCTCCCCGTCCCTCCTCCGTCCCTCCCCTCTCTGGCCGTCCCTCCTCCCTCCCTCTCCTCTCCGGCCGTCCCTCCTCCCTCCCTCCTCTCTCCGGCCGTCCCTCCTCCCTCCCTGCCCCTGCCTTCCGTCGAGCTTCGCCACTGCCTTTCGCCGAGCTCCGCCACTGCCTTCCACCGAGCTCCGCCCCTCCCTTCCGATGAGCTCCGCCCATGCGCCTCTGCCTCCGCTTGCACCTCCGCCTCCTATTCTTCGGTCGGCCTACTCCTCTTGGTGCATCGGGTAAGTTTCTTCCTCGTTGCAACTGTGTGAATGTCCCGATCTTTATATTTAATTTTTTTTTTCAGCCCTCCTCTGGCAAGGACTCGCTGCACTCCAATATTTAAGTTTCTTCGTAGTTTTATTTGTTTATTTTTTTAATTTGATTGTTTTGAAATTATTTTTCAAATTGTTAATTTTTAGGTCGTCAGAGCCTCGTATCAATCACCGCATCTCTCCGTCGATTGCAACATAAACCGGTAAGTTTTTAACTTTTTGTAGTTTATTTGGTTTGGTTTAGTTTTTTTGTTAGAGGTTGGTTTATATGTTAGTTAATTTTTTAGGATTTTAATTTCTTAGTTTTGATTATACTTTTTGTTAATATGTTTTAATAAGTATTGATAATTATTTTTTATAAGTTTGTTAATATATTTTAGCTCTATTAAGATCATTTTTTAGTTAGGTTTGTCAATTAATAATAATATTTAATAATAATTTTAATTAATTAAGTAACAATTTTAATTAATATACCAAAAATTTAAAAAATTATCTAGTCGATTCTAATGCCCAAACATCCATATTTTCGTAGGCTTTTTTTTGAGCTTATTTAAACATTAGAAACGACTCTAGAAGAGACTAATCGCTTCTAATTTGTCGCTTCAAAACATTAGAAGCGACTTTAGAAGCGACAGACCTTTAGAAGTGACTTTTTAACCTTTAGAAGCGACCTTTGTCGCTTCTAAAAGCCTTTTTAGTCCTAGTGATGAAGACAAAAGGGAGGCACAAAGGCAAGAGGGGAAGCGAGGGGCGGAGGGGAGGCGCAGGGCCGGAGGTAGGCGCATGCGGAGGGAGGCGCATGCAGAGGGAGGCGTAGTGGGAGGGAGGCACATCTGGACCTTATAAGTGAAATTAGAAGCGACTAGTCGGTTTTAATGCCCCAAAACACTGAAAAAATTGGCTGAAAATATCGAGTCAAAGATTTTGGCATTTAGAAGCGACTAGTCGCTTCTAACATATCGACTCGGACCTTTAGAAGCAAGTAGTTGCTTCTAAATGTAAAATGTCGCTTCTAAAAGTCCATGCTTCTAAAAGTCTTTTTTTTGTAGTAGTATGTTTTCGATCGTGGCACCCGTTTCACATGTAAGTTTTGGAAGAGCTTGTAAGATAATTTGTGAACAAGATTAAAGTTTAGTACTCCCTTTCATCCCCTAATCGATGGTCAGAGTGAGCTCACGATTCAAGAATTAAAAATTATGCTTTGGGCATGTGTCCTAGACTTCCACAGCTCGTGGAGTCTTTATCTCCCTTTGGTCGAATTCTCGTAAAGCAACAATTATCAACCTAGCATTGGCATGACTCCATTCGAAGCTCTGTATAGACGAGAGTGTCGCTCTCTAATTCATTGGGATGAGACTGGTAAAAGCAAGTTGTTTAAACAACTGAGGCAATCAAGAACATTCGAGTCCGAATGAAGACTTCTTAAATTTTTCAAAACGAGCTATGCATACAAGCAAAAGAGGCCTCTAGAATTTGATATGGAAGAATAGGTCCATTAAAATTTCACTAATGCGTGGCGTGATGAGATTTCGTAAGAAGGAAAAGTTTTGTTTGATATATTTTGAACCTTATTTGAGATCTTAGAGCGTGTAGACAAGATAACTTATCGTCTAACTTTACCACCATCAATTTCTAACTTCCACGACTTCTTCCACATAGCTAATAGAGCTTAATTCCACGGATTAAGGTGAGGAAAATTTATTCTCATATTTGAATCTTAAACCTAGGGTTTATGAAGAATTTGATGATTTTTGGAATCTGATAATTTTTCTATAAATTGCTTGATTGTTGGTTGATTTTTGGACTCACATATAATGCATAAAACTTTAATTTGTGCATTGGATTTGTTTCTAGGATATGGTATGAATTTGGTCGAGAATGTAAAAGTCAGGGTGTGAAAATTTATATTTTTGAGAGTTTGAGATTTCTAAAAAATATTAACGTTGTGGATTTATGACGTGGGAGAAATTTCATGACTTAGACTTAATAATATATCAAAATTGATCTATTTTATCTGTATTTAAAATAAAAGTACCTTTTTAAATATAATGTCTATGATACAATACGGCGTTGTACAATTTTATTGTACGATAACATATGATACGATATAGTTAAAATGATATAGTTTAATAAATATATCTTGTTATTTTGTTAACTTTGGTCCTGAAATTTCTCCTTTTTAAGTTTATTATTTGACTTCATTTAATTGAGCCTAAAATTAATGGATCAAATTGGATTGACTACTTAGGAGAAAAACCTGATATGGAACGACCAAAAAAGGGGAGTTTCTCTACATTTTATAAGATTCAATATGAGTACCTTTAATTTATAAGAGAATACTCCATAATTTCGAGATTATTTATCTTATTACAAATTTTTTGGACAACTAAGAATTGTTCACCTACATTCCAAAATACACCCTTGTAGTTCTAATCTATTCTTGTTTGTGGGAGCTGGCTTGGCTTGGCTTGTGCTTGGAAGCCATTTTATTTGCTCGTTGAAACGTTGTTTGAGTTTTCTTACTTATCGTCATGTTAACCTTTGACCGTTAGACTTACAACTCGCCTAATTAGTGTTTTTATGACATAATAAATAAAATGACAAACTAAACGGTGTAATATTTAGTGATTTTTGGCTCTATACAATCGTTAAACTAGAAAATAAATCAATCTCCGTTAGGAGTAATTTTTGAAGTACTAATGATTTATAATAATTTTTGAAGATGTGGATGCCATCCTTGGGATCCCGATTAGCGAGGTGGGTATGCCCGATACAATCCGGTGGCTCTTCACCAATGACGGAGAATATCCGGTTAGAAGTGGCTATCGCGTAGCCAAGGCGGTGAACTCGGGGGCTGGTCCCTCCAATCCTACGGTGGCCGCCGATTGGTGGAACTTCCTTTGGAAACTCTCGGTTCCCCCCAAAGTGAAGCTCACGGTATGGAGGATTTGTAAAGGTTGGATTCCGATTAAAGGCAAACTTCTTAGCCGCAAAATTGTCGAGGAAGATGGCTGCCCTATTTGTCGTCGAGGTCCCGAAACCATCACTCACGCCATTTGGGGTTGCCTTTGGTCCCAAAAAGTGTGGAAGCTCGGCGATTTCGAGAAAGTGGTGGGAGATTTGCGCGGGAAAGATGCAACAACGATTCTCAACCATGCCAAAGAAGTACTCAAGGTTAGTAGATTTGAATTTTTTGTTACGTTGATGTGGGAAGCATGGAACCAAAGGAATAAGGGTACCTTGGGTAATGTTATTTGGAAGCCCGACGACCTTGTGGAGTGGGCCGGTGCCTTCCTCGACGAATATAGGCGGGCGACCGCGGGGCAAAGGAAACGTTGCGAGTCCTCACCGGTTGGTGGGTGGCCTCCGCCGCGGGAAGGAGTGGTGACGGCTAGTGTGGACGCGGCTCTTGACCCCCGGGGGAACCGATTCGGCATTGGCTGCGTCATTCGAGACCACCTCGGAGATGTTATTGCCTCGGATATCTCGGTCAAAGCCGTGGGGTTCTCCCCGCCGATGGCGGAGGCGGCAGCCATTCTTCGAGGGCTGCAGAGGGTCGAAGAGCTTGGATCGTCCCGGGTGGTAATCCAATCGGACTGCCTATCGGTGATTCAGACTCTAGCGGAAGCCACCAACCCTGCGACGAAGCTAGGAACGATCCTCAGTGACACTAAGGTTCGAGCCTCGACTTTTTTGGAATGTTCATTTAATTTTACACCTCGTTTTTGTAATAGAGTGGCGCACAATTTTTTGTAATGTTCAGTTTGCTCTTTCCGTTAACTCCGAGGCGCATTGGATGGGGTTTGTCCCTCCGTGTGCTTCTCATGATGTTCTTAGAGATAAAATTATTGTGATGTAACCACGGTATTCTTCCGCCACTTAAATGAAGGTTTTTTAATGCATTCTCGTGGTGCCGCCCACGTTCTTTTTAAAAAAAAAATCGTAATTTACTAAAATTAATCAAAATTAAGTTAAAGTAAATAGACCAAATTACTAAACTGTTTAGCAAATTGATTACAAAAAAGAAATCATCTGTTACTTTGAATAAGAATGAATTTCAAAATAGAGTCAAATTCTTCGTAATGTTTTGGACCTTATTTAAATAAAAAAACAATGCGGTTGACTTTTTCCTATAGTTCCGATTGCTACAAACATCAATTGTTATTTTCTTTTACTATAGCTGTTATTAAATTTTAATAAATTATAGTAAAATATGATGAAATTTATTATTATTTTTCAGATTTTAATTATAAAAAATAAAGCTTAAAAATCATGAAAATTATTTTGTCTATTTTTTTAGGAAATTTCTTAATATGTTAATTTTTAACTAATGAGGTCTACAAAGTTCCTCTAAATAAATCGGCTGAAACGAAAAAACCTTAACAAAACCCTTCACGCCGGAATCTGTTCGGTCTTCTCTTTCGCTTCCAAATGGGAACTCCTAATCCCACCAAGCACTCAAAACAACTAAACCCTAACTGGGCTCTTCTTCAAAAGGTTATCCTCACTCTGTTTGTGTATGCATTACACATGTACATATATAAAGATAGATAACGTGTATGCTTGTTATCTTACTTTATTCGAGACGGTGGTGTTGTTTTTGCAGAAACTGAATAGCCATGGCCCGAAAAGCCATTCAACACAATCTCAATCCCAAAACTCAACTCGCGTTTTAGGTAATGATTTTTCTGTTTAATTCTGAATCGAGATAAGATGATTTTGTTCTGTTATTCTTCTCAGTTATGCTGACTATTGCGATGCTATTTGGCTGCAGGGAAGCGAAAAGAGAGATCAGAAGCCGAGCCCGAGGATTCTCGAACTTTGGTCAATCCTCTAACTCCAGTGAATGATGATTCTAGGTTATTATCTTAAATTTATTAGGTTTTATCTTTACTTTATTGGCTTTAATGTAGTGTTTTTTTATTTATACAAAAGAAAATCAATGCCATGCCGATTTTAGAAGAAGAACCTAACAGTGTGTTGTCTGTTAGCAATAGTAGAATTGCATTGAGTCTTCTGAATTTCGAAACAACTTTTGTGAGTCTTGAGAGTAAAATTAAGCTGCGAAAGACTGATGACACGTGATGATTTTCAGTCTGACAGATTCGGTGGGCATAGATTGTGAAATGGTTGGCATCGATCAAGGAAACAAAAGCGCTCTTGGAAGAGTTACGCTGGTATTCATCTATAGTCCTTAAACACACGATAGTGCGATAGTATTTCGAATCTCTCTCTGTCAGGAGTTGAGCTTACAATTTCATGAGATAACGCTTATTGTGTGCTCTGTTTCGACAGATTAACAAGTGGGGTAATGTTATTTACGACGAGTTTGTTCGGCCAGTTGAACGCGTGGTTGACTTTCGGACTCATGTTAGTGGTATCCGACCCCAGGACTTGAGAAAAGGTTGGCAATTTTACCCTCTTGGTTTTGACTTCTCATAAACCAACGTGTGATAAATGAACTTTACAGTTTAACAGAAAATACCGACTGCTTATTCTAATTCAGTGCCCGCCGAGACTTCGTATAAATATCATTGACATTCTTGTATGGTTGACAATTTGAATTGTATATTTTGAACGGAGTAATATAGCTCTACAAATAACGAATTTGTCTGCACTTATGATGCTTTATCTGTGCTGTACCTTGATTTTTTATTTATTCAATTTGTTGTAGCTAAAGATTTCCGCGTGGTTCAGAAAAAAGTGGCGGAGTTGATAAAAGGAAAGATCCTCGTAGGCCATGCCTTGCGCAATGATTTCAAGGTATTTATACATTTACATAATTTTAGGGTACCCTTGTATGTGCAAACTATGAGTGATAGTTTTTGTTGGATTTGGATAGGTGTTGTTACTAAGTCATCCGAAGAAGGACATTCGAGATACATCTGAGTATCCACCTCTTCTAAAGTAATTTATGTCCTCTCGTCTGGTGTATTTTCTTAACTAAGAGTTATGCACTCAATATCGGAACATTGGGTATAATTTTATAAATGTCATGCTGGTTACTAAGTGGGGTTTTGGTGAACAGAGAAGGGTCTAAAAGGGCACTTCGACATCTCGCTTCTTTATTTCTTGGTGTTGAAATCCAGAACGGAGAGCATTGCCCGGTTCGTCTTTTGTTCTGCAGATTTAATTGAAAGAAAAATGAGAGAGAGAGAGAGAGAGAGAGAGAGAGAGAGAGAGAGAGAGAGAGAGAGAATATTGTATTATCGGGTAGGGATTGACTAAAATATCATGGTTTCAGATAGAAGACGCTCGGGCAGCGATGTTGCTTTACCAGAGGAACAGAAGAGAATGGGAAAAGTATGCTAAAGACCAGACAAAACTACAACAAAAGCAGAAGAAACGTAGGCCTAAAAAGAAACCAAAGCAAAGCGAGACGAACACTGAAAATAGCACTCCCTAATCTGTGGATCATAGTAAGAAACGCATCGAGCTGAAAGAAAGGGACTTCAATTTATATATTTTCACCATAGTCCACTTGCAGCTTTTCAGTTTTCACCTTTCACTCCCTCATTCCTGTTTTAGTTTTACATAAAATTATGTACTATAGAAGCTGACATCAGCCAAGCCTATTTTTGCTTCATTATATTATGTCAAGTAGGTGAAAAAAGATTAATAGGAAATATTGGATACGTCTCACTTTCTCAGCCGCCCATATTGTAAGAATGAATTTTATGCTGTTTTATTTAATTTTTTGCTATTGAGATTTTTTTGACGACATACATTTAGTAACTGTAATATGTTCCAAACTTAATTTAGTATGAAGTAACAGAAGTAGCTTGAGTAATAATTTAGTACAGGATTTTCGCGCTATAACTGCAAAAGTTATAATTTTGAGTCACAAGGGAGAGCAAAAGGTTGTTTGTGTTGGGTAAGAAGATCAATGTACAAAACCTCGACAAAAATCTATGTGGATAATATCTTCGAGATATGGAATACCTGATGTTGAAATATGGAATGCCTGATAGAAAAAGAAAAATAAAATAATAATATATGGGGTGTCCACGTGAGTAGTGCGCTTAAGAGTTTGTCGTGTAACTCTAGTATTTGTGGCTCGGAAGAGACACAGATCGACGGTAATCGAAGTACACCAATTACCAATCAACGGAAGCCACAAATAATAATGTGAGCCAATCACGAGTGCCGTGAAGATCTTTTTGTCTCACTCTCTCTCTTTTCTTCAGTCTCGCCTCTCCGTGTCCACTGGAATTGCCACAAGATATTTCATTGAAACCTTCCTCTCATAAACAAGAAGAAGAATAATAATAATATAATAAGAAGAAGAAGAAGAAGGAGAAAGGTAGTAGGGATCAATGGAAACAGCCGGTGCCACGGCGTCGTTTTGGGCGCCGAGGCTGAGGCTGAGCCGATCCCATTTCCAGCCCCAACGCCTTGTTCTTCTCAACTGCTCCAACAGCGACTCCGTCTCCGTCAAACCCACCAAGAAGATCACCCGAAGAAAGTTCAGGCCAAAACCCAGACCCAGACCTGAACCCATTCTCAAACCCGACCCGGTCTCCGCTCTAGATTCCCAGGTAACCACACACACTTCCGAGGATAAAGAGAGTCTTCTTCTCTTTCTGTTTGATTATTCGATGGTGTGAGATTTTCCATTTTTCCCCCAGGGAGATGACGAGGCACGTCTCGAGCTGACGGCGAAGCTGAACGGAGATCCTCTGGGCCGGCGAGACTTGGGAAAGAGCGTGGTGAAGTGGATTTCACAGGCGATGAGAGCCATGGCCGTGGACTTCGCGGATGACCTCTCTTCCTCGGAGCTCCAGCAACAAGTGGGGCCGGGCCTGAGCTTCGTGATCCAAGCCCAGCCGTACCTGAACGCGGTCCCCATCCCGCTGGGCCTGGAGGCCGTGTGCCTCAAGGCCTGCACTCACTACCCGACCCTCTTCGACCACTTCCAGAGGGAGCTCCGAGAGGTCCTCCGCGACCTCGTCCCGGGCCCCACGGCCTGGTCCGACACCAGGGCCTGGAAGCTTCTCAAGGACCTGGCGAACTCGACCCAGCACCGAGCCGCCGCGAGGAAGCCGCCGGAGCCGAGCGGGGTTCTGGGGATGGGGATCGACAAGTCCAAGGCCGTCCAGGCTCGGATCGACGAGTTCGTGGACCGCATGTCGGAGCTTCTAAGGGTCGAGAGGGACTCCGAGCTCGAGTTCACTCAGGAGGAGCTCGACGCGGTTCCCGAGCCGGAAAACTCGTCGACGAGGCCCATCGAGTTCCTGGTCAGCCACGGGCAGGCTCAGCAGGAGCTCTGCGACACCATTTGCAACCTGTACGCAGTCAGTACTTCTCTAGGTACGACGGTGGTGATGATGTAAATGTGTATTATTTGTATTGGATTGGATTGGTGAAGGGTGAGTGGAGAGCAGGGCTGGGAGGGCTGCATCTGGTGCAGCTGAAGGCGGAGGGGGAGCACAAGCTGCCGCCGACGAGCCTGTCGCCGGGGGACATGGTGTGCGTGCGCAACTGCGACAGCAGAGGGGCAGCGGCCACGTCCTGCATTCAGGGCTTCGTGCACAGCCTGGGGGACGACGGCTCCTCCATCAGCGTCGCCCTCGAGTCCCGCCACGGCGACCCCACCTTCTCCAAGCTCTTCGGCAAGACCGTCCGCATCGACCGCATCCACGGCCTCGCCGACGTCCTCACCTACGAGGTCTCTCATCTTTGCTTTTTCATTATTAAATTAGACCTCTTACTTACTTCAAGAATATCTCAAATGATTTTTTCACCGCATTTCAGAAAAAATTACCTTTCGATTTCGATGACATATGATGTTGTATCATGCCATATCATAGCACATGATCATTGTGGTATTTTCGTTCAATATAGAGATATCGTTATTTCTGCAGCGCAACTGCGAAGCTCTGATGCTGCTTCAGAGGAACGGCCTACGGAAGAAGAACCCGGCGATCGCGGTCGTGGCTGCCCTTTTTGGTGACTCGGAGGACATCGCCTCTCTGGAGAAGAACGGCGTGGTGGACTGGAGCGAGCAAGACTTTGCCGAGGAGCTGATCAACTCGGAGCTCGACGAGTCTCAGAAGCGAGCCCTCGCGCTGGGTCTGAACAAGAAGCGCCCGGTGCTGGTGATCCAAGGACCGCCGGGGACAGGGAAAACGGTTCTCCTCACGGAGCTGATATCTCTGGCGGTGCGACAGGGCGAGAGGGTTCTCGTGACCGCCCCGACGAACGCGGCCGTGGACAACATTGTCGAGAAGCTCTCCTCCGCCGGGCTCAACATCGTCCGCGTCGGAAATCCGGCGAGGATCTCCCGGACGGTGGCCTCGAGGTCCCTGGGGGAGATGGTGAACTCGAGGCTGGCGGAGTTCAAGGCGGAGAGCGAAAGGAAGAAGTCGAATCTGAGGAAGGACCTGAGGCTGTGCCTGAAAGATGACTCGCTGGCCGCCGGAATTCGGCAGCTGCTGAAGCAGCTGGCGAAGGCGCTGAAGAAGAAGGAGAAGGAGGCGGTGAGGGAGATCATGGCGGAGGCGCAGGTGGTTCTGGCGACCAACACCGGAGCCGCCGATCCCGCCGTCGGAATGCCCGGCGGGTTCGACTTGGTGGTGATCGACGAGGCGGGTCAGGCCATCGAGCCCGCCTGCTGGATCCCCATCCTGCAGGGGAAGCGCTGCATTCTGGCCGGAGATCAGTGCCAGCTGGCGCCGGTGATCCTGTCACGGAAGGCCCTCGAGGGCGGCCTCGGAGTGTCGCTCCTCGAGAGAGCCGCCGGAGATTCGAACGTGGTGACCAGGCTCACGAGGCAGTACCGGATGAACCACGCCATCGCCAGCTGGGCCTCCAAGGAGATGTACGACGGCTCGCTCACCTCCGCTCCCTCGGTCGCCTCGCACCTTCTGCTCGATAACCCCTTCGTCAAGGTACCTCCTTTCATTCTATAATTACTTATTTTTTCAGTTTCTTCTTACAATCGCCCAAAATGACATATTCAGTATTAATTTTTCTCATTTTTTCTAATTTGCCACAAAAAAAAAAGACCATTTACGGACCATTATAACAAATGTCTATAATAAACCTCACCGGTCAAAGACGTTTATTGTAAACGTTTATTGCATATATAAAGGTAAATAATCTTTTTTTTTTTATTATCGCAAACTGGGAAAAAAAGGAAATGAGAAAAATTGATCATTTCTCCTTTTTGAAATCAATGATTTAACTGTGGTTTATGGATAGGTGACGTGGATAACGCAGTGTCCGCTTCTGTTGCTGGACACGAGGATGGCGTACGGAAGCCTGTCGACGGGGTGCGAGGAGCGCTTGGATCCGGCCGGGACCGGTTCGCTCTTCAACGAAGGCGAAGCCGACATTGTTGTCCAACACGTGCTTTGTCTCATCAACTCGGGTTCGTTTCTTTGTCAAAACAATGCTATTAATCAATCAATCAATCAATCTGGTTGGCTGACACGTGGGAGATCAGGTGTTAGAGCAAAGGACATCGCGGTCCAATCTCCTTACGTGGCTCAAGTACAGCTGCTGAGAGAGAAGCTCGAGGACTTCCCGGTCGAGGTCGCCACTATCGACAGCTTCCAGGGTCGAGAAGCCGACGCCGTCATCATATCAATGGTATTTTAAACTCAATTCTTTTCTTCTTTTTTCCTTTAAAAATGACAAAGTCACCTTAAAATAATCCACTAGTTATTTTCATTTAGTTTTGTACTCAAAACAATAAGGAATCTAGTAGTCTGTCCCTCTTATGTTTCCGTGCCTCCTACGGCGTCCCTCCAGTCAAAATAAGCCTCCTCATTCATTTTATTATCAAAATAATAAAGAATTAAATATGAAAACTGTCTTAGACCATCTTTAATCATAAACTAAAATTGTATTACCTTAAGTTGTTAAATCATATTTTCAACTTAAACATATTTAAGTTAAATTTAACTTTAGTGTTAGTTAAAACGAAATTTTTATCCACATGTCAATAATATTATTTTTACTTCTCATTTGTTATTAATTATAATTAAATTTATTAAACTAAATTAAGAACAAATTTTAATGTAAAAAGTTATATTATTTTAGATAAGAAATAATATTTGAATAAATAACTTAGTTTTACTGAGCTAATTAGCTTTGTTAAGCTAATATAAAAAGACAATAATAGTTTAAATATTAGTTGAAAATTATGAATATTTACTAACAAGTCCAGTCCTCGATGCTCTTATTACGATTGGATGAAAAATAAATAAAAATGGGTCTGGGAAATTAAATTGATTCAGGTGCGGTCGAACAGCTTGGGGGCGGTGGGGTTCTTGGGAGACAGCCGTCGGATGAACGTGGCGGTAACTCGGGCGAGGAAACACGTGGCAGTGGTGTGCGACTCGTCGACGATATGCCACAACACGTTCCTGGCGAGGCTGCTCCGCCACATCCGCTACTCCGGCACCGTCAAACACGCCGACCCTTCCACTTTCTCCGCCACCGGCCTCCACTCCTTCCCTATGCTTCCTTCCACCATCAATTAGCTTCGTTCTCTCTTCTCTATAGTGTACATACATCGCCTATAGATGTCTGTTTCTCCTCAAACATGTATATACATATATACACACACGCACATAAGAAACGCAACAAACTGCATATTCATATCTCTTGTTTCTATTCTTTTTTCTATTATTTAGTTTTCATTATTATTTTACTATTATTATTCGCTTGTTTTGACACGTCTCATCAAATACGTCGCCGAACTTACTACGCGTTTAATCAGTGGGTTTATTATCTTAATGTTTGTTGCGTGCATTGATTTAAGAGCCAATATTAATGGACAGTCAAGTTTTTAATTTATTCAACATTCATCTGACGCTACTCATATCTGATTGAATTTTGATATGATAGCCTGGCATCTTAAATTAATATGATAACTTCTATTGTTAAAGATTGAAACGTAGCTAATTTATATCCAATATCGTTTATAAAACGTATGTCCATGTCTTAGTTTAGATGATTTCTGTTTTTAAGCATATAAAGTCTAAACGAGACTACCGTATTTGTATTCCACATTTAATCATGTGAACTTATTATCTTAATGATTCCGTAAGTAGTAGGAAGTACATGTCTTATGTTGCGCGTATTAATTAAAAACGTCTATCAAATAATCAATATGTTTGTTCTATTAAACATGTATCTGTCTGCTCCTATGACGTTTTTATACTTCTCTCCATATATATATATAAGATGAAGTTGTTATGATTATTGACGCGTTTGAATGGGACAACATGATGAACAACTGCCAGTCTTCTTTTTGCTAGCCAGATCACCATGGTCGGTTACAAATAAGGATTGTTGCCGATTAATCAATAAAAGTCTTACGGCATAGATTCGTAGGACTGAAATTGATTTAAATGTGGAATAATAATGTTATATATAAATAATTAAATATATATATATTCAAAATTTACGAAATATCAACGCTATACCACTTATTTTGAGAAAAACAATTGAAAATACATTTTTATTTACAAAATGTACAAAAATAACCTACTAAATATAATAAACTCATTTTTTTTAATTGCTCGCTCTCATTTACAGTTTACTCGATGTCTCTCACACACTCGTACCATGTACGACGGATCACGACGCCGTATGATACAATATGAAGGTTGGATAAAGTGTACGCAACGAATGAAGATTGGCACTCCGGTTCAGATTGTAAAGGATTTCAAAATAAAATATAGCCATCAAAAAGTCCAAACAATGCGATTTTCAATGTTTTTTTTTGTGATTAATCTCACAAATATCGTTAAACAATAGCTATTATTTGATTTCGTTTTGATTTGGATTGGATTTGAAAAGTTAAAACTTGAATTACGTTAGATACGATGAGCTTCATGTTTTGTACGATAACGTAAAATATGATACAACAAATTATTTTACTCATACCATACTATACGATTTTTTTTTCTCTTTGATAGTCATGTTAATTTTTTTTAAATAAAGGATGAATTATTTACAATGTGTCTTTCACCGACAGAATTACATAGAGTGGGACAGGTATTTTGAAGAATAATAAATATAAATTTACGGATCTTATGCTCACCAATCGGCTTGTTGGGACTCACATCGAGTATTTTTTTGCGAAAAGCAAACTCAATTTCTCTCTGATGCTCATACACGCTCTACTCCAACTAAGATCGAAGCAACAACACCTGTATAATTATGTTATTAAATGACATTCATTGTAATTTATTGCGTTGACTTATTTTTGGGCAAAAATTCAAATTATATATATCATGATAAATGTATTAACTTTCTCAAAATATTCTGTATGTTCTTTATGGGAAGTTCTAGATATTGACTTATTTGGTGATAAATGTATTAATTTCGGATCTTATGTTATTTGGGGAGTTTCCTATTTTGACATATTTCGTCATAATGTTGCAATATTCCTCTGCGACAGTTGTCTATTTTGGGAAGTTTTTATTAAAGGGTAGGAAAACTCTAGGAAGATTTCTACCTTAAAGGAGTGTTATATAAGCCGAGTAGCTCTCCATTAGCAGTAATGAAAAACGCCATTGTATACATCTATATGGTTGTAATTCTCTAAACACTTGTTGATATACTACAAAATTAGAGAATGGTCAATTTTGTGCTTGCGTGATTGAAGTTCTCACAATTTGTTCATTGAAGTGGCCAAACATCGGGTGAGTGTTTGAAGAGTGGAATTAAGAGGGGTCTCAAAGTCAGGGGGAGTCCTTGATTTAGTTTTCACATATAGTATTAGCCAAAATGGCGTTGATGTCGAGATTCATGTAAGACCATTGTTGTAGTATTGACTATTATTAGTGAATTATTAGCCAAAATGGCATTGTCATCTCGTATTTGCTTGTCCAATTATACGCACACTGTTACGATAGTTGTCTGTGACACTTGTCCGAGCGGCCAACACAATTTTAATTGGTATCAGAGCGGACACCCTAAACTTTAGGGTGGTTTTTTGTGGGTTTAATAATTCTGTTTGAGATGTACAATACCAGGGAAGGAGGTTTAGTCAATCGACCTCCATTGCTCGAAGGATCTAATTATGTTATTGGAAGGCTCGAGTGTGTGCATTTTTAAAATCATGGGACACGAGGACATGGAAGACTGTTGTCAATGGGTGGTCTCCACTTGTGATTGTTGATGCTACAGGTTCTATCACCGTAATTAAAGCTGAGAAAGATTGGAATGCCGCAGAAGATGAATCTGCAATGGGAAACTCTCGTACTCTTAATGCTATATATAATGGTATTACAAAAAAAAAATTCAGGCTTATTAACACATGCACGAGTGCTAAAGAAGCTTGAGAAATATTGGAAGTTTTTCATGAAGACCCGCAGTTCAAAGCTTCAAATGCTTAATACTTGATTTGAATCGTTGTTTATGAATGAATATGAGACTATTGCTGAATTTAATGTTAGAATTCGCGATATTGCTAATGAGTCTTTTTCTCTTGGTGTTCCTATGGCAGATGAGAAGTTGGTACAAAAAATTCGCAGATCACTTCCATCCAGGTTTAAGATGAAAGTCACAACCATTGAATAGGTTCATGATTTGTCGACTATGAAATTAGATGAACTTATTGGTTCTCTCGTGACTTATGAATTGTCTCTTCCTATGTTTAAAAAGGAGCATAATATCTCTTTTGCCGAACAAAGAGATGAGGTAGTCTCAAATTCTAATGAAGACATATATGACTCAGTTGCTTTGCTTTCTAAGAAATATAGCAGGATTATGAAAAAAATATAGCAAGCTGCCAGCGTCAAATGTTTCACATCATGTCAGAAATATTGAGAGCAAAAACTTTGATAGCAGATTCAAAGAAAGAAGAATTCAATGCCATAAATGTGAAGGCTTTGATCACATTAAAAAGGAGTGCACACACTTCCCGAGGAAACAAAATATAGGTTATGTTACGACTCTCACCGACGATGAGTATGATATGAATCCGAGCCAAGTAATTTTGTTGCGTTTCCGGCATCTATTGATATTATGTGTGATGATCATGTTGATGTTGCTAGTTTATCCACATAAAAAGATAATATATCCTCTGATAATGATGATTTTTTTAATGATGTTCATGATCGAGTCTACAATGTATTGAATAACAAAGATGTTGAATAATCTCAGGTTGTGGATAAACTAAATGATATGATTCTCTCTTTGACAAGCGACAAGAGTAGGTTGTTGGAGAACCATTATTGAATTAAAACGTCAAGTCGCTTATTTGAATGGTGAATTTGAGAAGATGACGAAGTCTGTGAGGATGATGAATTCAAGCACTAATGATCTAGACAAGGTTCTTACTCTTGGCAAATCTGCCAAAGATATGGAAGGTATTGGTTTTACTCATGGTGCATCCATCTCAAAGACTGTCTTTGTTCCACAGAAGAATGGACTCTCCCCCCAACTGCCTCACAATGTGTCACATACATCTGGCCACGACAACTTGTGACTCCCTAGAAAGCAAAATTCCGGGAGGTCTCTTGTCAACAGACTTCACTGGGTTTGTTATCACTGTGGACGTCCAAGACACATACGTCCATTTTGCTATCGCCTCTATGGAAAAAATATTCATCAACATAAATCCTTCCATAGATCTCAGAAGAATCAAGTCATGTATCCGGGCAAAGTCTGGAGAGTGACAACCGATAATAAAGTCAACAATGACTTGAAGAAGTGTGCATTTTCTACTCAGTTGGTGGATGTTGAGAAGCAAAATCATGTATATAATTACTTCAGCAAGCGCTGATGGTCCGGCCGGAGGTGCTTCTGATAGTAATTCGTTTCCTCCTCATGTAGTTGGTTTATCCTTGCCATTGGTATGTTTTTGAGGCAATCAGGGGGAAAGTTATTTGGATCGGATTTGTCTTGGTGTGTTTGCCAAAAAATAGCCAAAGGGGGAGATTATTATTACAATGACATTCATTGTAATTTATTGTGTTAGCTTATTTTTGGGCAAAGATTCAAATCATATATATCATGATAAATGTATTATTAACTTCCTCAAGATATTCTGCATGCTCTTTTTGGGAAGCTCTACATGTTGACTTATTTGGTGATATATGGATTCATTTCGGATCTTATGTTATTTGGGAAGTTTCATATTTTGACAGATTTTGTCATAATGTTGCAATATTCGTCGGCGACAGTTATCTATTTTGGGAAGTTTTTATTAAAGGGTAAGGAAACCCTAGGAAGACTTCTACCTTAAAGGAGTGATATATAAGCCGAGTAGCTCTCCATTAGCAGCAAGGAAAAAAACGCTATTGTATACATCTATATGGTTGTAATTCTCTAAACACTTGTTGATATACTACAAGATTAGAGAATGGTCGATTTTGTGCTTGCGTGATTGAAGTTCTCACGATTTGTTCATTGAAGTGGCCAAACATCGGGTGAGTGTTTGAAGAGTGGAATTGAGAGGGGTCTCAAATTCAGGGGGAGTCCTTGATTTAGTTTTCACATATAGTATTAGCCAAAGTGACATTGATGTCGAGATTCATGTAAGGTCATTGTTGTACTATTGACTATTATTAGTGAATTCTTTTCCACTGGGCTGAGAGCCTCCCGATGTAGGAGACGTTGCTCCGAACTGGGGTACCACTTCTCGTGTTCATTTTATTATTTATATTGTTTTAATTTTCCTCTCGTATTTGCTTGTCCAAGTGTTACGCACACTGTTACGACAGTTGTCTGTGACACTTGTCCGAGCAGCCAACATAATTTCAAATTATATTTCCTAGTAGGATGTCAAAGAATGAAATTTGGACGTTTTGAATATTATTTGATATGTGGGTTGAGTTCTGAAAATGGTGCTTCTAAGAATGAAGAAGACAAGCGCAACCGTGATAGGTTGATCTTGAAAGTGCAGCTAGTTGCAAATTTAGTGTCTTTGTAAGGCGTTCAATGATTGTCAAGATTCAAATGATGCTTTCAAACTCGGTCTTCTACTTGGACCTCCAAGATGATTAGTCTTAAGTTTTTGTTGGACGTTTAGTTTTAAATGATGGTAGCAGAGATACCATGGAACACAACTTCAACCATTTATAGTGCTAACATGTCAATCACATGTAAACATTAAATATGGTACATCTTCACTTATAACTTCTCTCGGTTTATCTAAATACCGAGTCGATGAAGCACACCATTCAATAACATCGACCACAAATACAAGTGGATATAACTATGAATTTGCACCAATCAAAATTGTGCGTAGAAACATTCTACCATATAAATCTTATGCAACCTAATATAGACTATGAATTTAGTATTAAAGTGGATAGCTAGTTGTTATTTAGTTAAAGTTTTCAATTATTTATCAATCAACACTCATCGTAAATCAGCTTCCATTATATATATATATATATATAATATAATATATATATATATATACGCGTCTTAAACTTGTTGAGTAACACATGTAAAAAGTGGCGACGATAATTTCAAAAAAATGGGCCGCGGTCCTAAAAGAACTTCACCGTGGAGTCCAATAGATTTTGTGAGTCCCTGGCGCCGTGGCGACGTGCATACGCGGCTGCGGCGCCGCGTTCACAATAACTCTCTTAGGGGTTCCACAACTCTTTTGAGAAGGGTTGTGAAAGCGGTGTCACGGCGACATGTGTTGCGATAAGTGCCCACAAAAGAGATACCCTAAAAGAACATCGCCGCGACCCCCTTAACTTACAGAGTCCAGTAGATTATGTGAGTCCACAGCGCTGCGATGACGCGCATACGGGGCCGCGGCACCGCGTTCACAATAACTCTCCTGGGGGTTCAACAACCCTTTTGAGAAGGGTTGTGGAAGCGGTGCCGCGGAGACGTGTGTTGAGATTGGTGCCACAAAAGAGATATTAGACATTGAAATACTTTTTTATTTGGTTTTGTTGAAACATTAATAAAATTAAATATGCTTGTGTTTATTTATGAATGATACAGTCTGAACTGTTATCAACGAAATAGGTGTTAAGTACAGACTTGACAAGATAGCCCCTTGTGACTAGTTTAAACATTTGTTCGCAATCTTAAGATCGATATAGCAATCAAATCTGAGTAATGATTGTTTAAATGAATCATAATATCTTATCTTCTGATATAGAGAGTTGTGACTCTATGTTCATTCTTGATATCTTATAGAAGATATTGAACAAGACCAGTGATACTCTGAAGCTCGAGATAAAATCGTTTAATCAGTCGAAACTTCAAGATCACATACGAGGATTATTTTGGTACTTACCTAAATCCTGAAGTGAATGCATAATCGATGTGACACCTTATGACATTTGGTTTTTCAATAGGCCATGGCTAAGTTATAGGTGCATATGACACGACGATTGGTGTCATAACGTTGTGTTGGGTTATGTGATTTACAGATACAGAATTTGTGTTGAAATAATACTAATGCATTAGTATCACACTATGTTTTGTTATGAGAGTGAATGAATAAACATGGTCAGGTATTCATCGAATAAAAAAATTCTTTGAATTAAACATGTGACGTGTAAAGACATCTCACTCTATGTTTTTCTCATTCACAAATAACAAAAGAGTTAGTGAAATAATAACTCCGGGGTAAAACAGTAATTTTATATTCCTCTGAATTACTGATACATATGAAGGGTAATATCCTAAAGTACTCTGTGGATCGTGTGGAGAATTGTTTTATCACATGAAACGGAAAATAAACGCACATGAACTTAGAGAGTTTCACTATTAGTCATTTAATGGAATCGACTAATATTAAGAATTAAAAGACGGAAAAAGTTTGTGAACTTTTGAGTCCAATTTTTATTTTAAATTTGCGTTCATGTGGGTCCATTAGGTCTCAATGATAGACCCTCGTACGAGATTTACTGAACCAGGACAATTTAATTTTCTCATTTAAAGTAAATTGTGAATTACACTAAGAAAATGTTTTTCTAAGTAATTGAATAAATAATTGGTTATTTATTATTACAGTTATTTATTGAATCATATTATGTTATTATATGAATAATAATATATTTTAGTGATTCAAATAATTAAAGAAGAAAATAAATATATTCTCATTTCGTACTATTTTGAATAATATGAAAATAATTGATGATTTATTATTAAATAAATGAGATATTCTAAAGTAATTAAATATTATTTTAGAAATAAATCAAAAGAATATTTTCGAGTATATTAGGATATCTCTCGACCAAATTAATGAATTACGTCAAAAATTAATTTTTGAAATTAATTTAAAGAAACAATGGGCTTAAGTTTGACTAATGAGTTTGACCTAAAAAAAGCCCATCATTTCTCTCTTTTTAAAGGTTTTCGAAATCCTAATTAGACCAACCCTATCACATAAACTCGGCCAAAGTCTCTCCATGTGAGCTTCTGTGTTTGGCCAAGAGAAACAAAGAGAGAAAGAGATCAATAAATGTTTTCTTGATCTCCCGAGTGTCCTTGAGTGATCCCGTGTATTTTTCATTGTTTAATTGAAGAGCCCACCCTCTAAATCTCCCAACAATCCTTGGGAATTATTGTTGAATCTTCTATTGGTGTTTGAGTGACATTTTTGTTGCAGGATTTCACTCGAAACACGAAGAAATCGAGCAAAGCGGAGCGAGACTCATTTCAGCCTACTGGCCGGTTTGGAGTCGCCGGATTGCTTTGCCGGACTGGAGTTTTTGTCGGACCAAAGTGTGCCTAGGCCACTACAGGAGTTTGACAAGGAATATAGTCGAGCTACTTCACCAGCACCTAGCCCTAAGCCCCACCAACCTTGGTGCACAGGTCCCGGAGCTTCGTTTGGTCGCAGGAAGCCACAGGCCCATTTCTTGCCGGCCAACCAGAATTAATCCAATCCGGCGGGCCCAACCTGTCCATTCCGCCCCGTGACCATTTTTGAGAAATTTTTTTACGAGGCCTTCCAGAGTTAGCGAGCAACGTCCGGGATTGTTTACAATCTCAATTGTAAGTATTCTAAACGATTTGGATTAGCAATATAAATTTATTTATAGGTTGTTAGATTGAATCGTTTAATTGTTGACTTATATGTCTAGAGTAAAATTGTTTATTGACATATGGTAATTTTTAATGCACAGGTTAATTGAATATGTTTAAAATGTGTTTCAACATATAAGGATCGATTATATGTTTCCGCCATATTTAGATATGTCACGTAATATCATTGGTTAATTGTTAAATAAATTCAACAACGTGCATACGAGTCCGCAGCGCTGCGTTCACAATAATTCTCCTGGGGTTCCACAACCCTTTTAAGAAGGGTTGTGGAAACGGTGTCGCGGCGACGTGCATACATGGCCGCGACACCGTATTTTTTTTAAGACTTTTCACACCGAATCTTTTGATCCGTCGTGGGACGTGGCGCTCAGCCCTATAAGTCATCGCTCCGGTGCCGCTCCCACAACGAATCCATTAAGGGCGTGAAATATTTTAAAATAAATAAAATTCTACAACTCTTAGAATAACAGTTGTAGAATAAACTATATTCTACAACCGATATTTTAAGGGTTGTGCAATACCCTAAAATTAAACATTTCTCACAACTCTTAATTATAGGATTGTGGAATAGCCTGAAATCAACCACTTCACACAACTCTTAATAATAAGGGTTGTGCAATCTCCGAGTCCACAACTTTTACTAATAAGGGTTGTGAAAAATCGGTTATGGGATCGAACATTTATAGTAGTGCCAGGAACATATATACGTATTATTTACAGGTTTTGAGATCTATGATCATCCTATTTTTTTTTTTTTTTGAGAATTTTAGCCTCTCTTTTATAACAATCTCTCACGCCAGATTGGTACCACTTTCTTTTTGTACCTTTTTTTTGGTGCAAATTACCCCTTAACATGTTTTACATATTCTGTCCAGATGAAACTGACTTTTTACATGTCGAACACATGGTCACCAATAATTCTTAGATTTCTAATATCTATAGTTGGTAACCCCTCAAAAATTATGACTTGTCTTTAAGCTTTTATTGAGTTGACAAGAAATATTAATGAGACCCCAACATTTTATTTAAAAAATCTTGTCACTACTTTTATAGAAATACCACTCAATCTATTTCTCATACAAATCTAATAAAGACTCCCCAACTTAAACATTCAGTAGATAGCTGGTGTTTATTGATCCGTCACTATTAATTAAAGTTATTAATAATTCATTATTCTAAGATATTTTTTTCTCAATTATTATCAAAAAGTAAATTTATCTAAACCAGGTTCCAACTATATATTTCCCCCGTAAAAATTACTAAAAAAGAAATCGTAAAAAGTAGAAACGACGTACTATTGCATGCAAAACTTTGTGATTGACTGCGTCATCATTTCTCACGAGAAGTTGGGTTGAAGTGAATATGCTACTTAGTAAAAATAAATCAAATAACGTACTATGCTTGTAATGCACGCAGAAGTACAATTTTAATGACTGAAAGGTACAAGACGAACTATTCATTTTCATGCTTCCATTGACAAAAGTATAAAAGTTAAAACACAAAACAGAAGAAACAAAACTACAGTCATGACTCATCAAAATATGAATATGAATATGAATATGTATTAAAGAATTTTACTAATATAGCTGCGATATGTCACGACCAGTATTGTAGGACTCTCAATCTCTATGATCAGGTTGTCAAATTAATTAATGGCCGTTCCGGTTCCCATTGGACAATCCCGAGAACGTTTGTGGCTATGATTGCATTTCAATTATTGAAAATAACACCACGTTTTTGCACCGAACTCTTCCCATCTATTTGTGCCTCTCTCGATTCACTTCGAATATAAAAAGATTTAGTGTACTCAATCCAACTGTAATCGGTCGTTTTTTTGTCGTTATCTTATGATCCTTATCGACAAGATGGACCATATATAGTTCTCCCCCGGATAAATACATATCTATCCAATTGATTGATAATAATCATAGTAATCATGATTTTCCAAGATACAAATTAAGTCACTGGAAGCAAACTTTGACTGTGTTTCAAATCTATTTCTCTTTTTCACTATACGCCTTCCAATAACAAGAAAGAACGAAATAAATAAATAATTTCCTAAATTCACTCTTAGGGCTTCTCCATGTTTATAACATGCTTTCAAATTCTCATTTTAAGGAGTTTCGAACTTCCAGAAACAAACTTAAAATTCTGTTACGTGGAGTTTTCAGTTATACACTTGAGAATATACTATTTGGATCCTAATTTTTTTAAGTTTTCATATTATAGTTTTATATTTTGTATGAATTATTAAAATTGATATCGATTTTTAAAATTTGATAAATTATGCTAGTAGTTTAATAATTTAATAATTTAATATATATATATTTTAATTTAATTTAATAATTTGATGAATAAATAAAATGGTCATTTTGATAGATAGTCATGTAAACTATATGTGATTTGGTTATACGCAAAATTTGGTTAATAAGTTGAAAATAGCCGGCCAAATTCGTTTACAAAATTTAAGAGACAAATATACCCCAAATAACTTCCCGCCCGTGATAAATTAATTAAAAATAATAATAAATAAAGCAATTAATGTCCCGTCCATTATCAATTTATTATAAATAAAAAACCGAAAAACGAGGAAAAAAAAGCCACATGTCGACCGAAAAAAACGTAAACCCAAAAAAGAAGGTCTAAGTTGACAGCTCGACAGTGTAAAAATAACGTTAATAAATCGTAAACCCGAAAAAAGCCACACTTCGACAGTGTAAAAATAGCGTTAATAAATCGTAAACCAGAAAAAAAAACCACAGCTCGACAGTGTAAAAATAGCGTTAGTAAATCGTAAACCCGAAAAAAGTCAAAGCTCGACAGTGTAAATATAACAAAAATAAAACGTAAACATAAATGCGTAATAAATTCTTGCAACGAAAAATCATCTTCATCAAACAACCTCATTGCTCTCGAATTTTTTGTTTCCGATCAAAACTGGAAGTATGATGGTTAATATTCAGTTTTGGTCGGCCAAAATTGAGAGAGTAAATAATTTTAGGTAATTAATATAAGAAAGAGATAATGTTTCCTTTAAAAGAGGATCCTAACTAATTATGATATTTAAACTTGATTGGATAATTAATACAATATATCAGGATAAAAATCTGGTCAACCCACGAATTATACTGATTTGAAATTTGAATTCTAAATTCGAAATCAATTTTTAAAAACAATATTTCAAAAATAAATTGGGCAAAAAAGGGTAATTTGAGTGACTATTTTCAATCTAATAACTAAATCTTGGGTATTTCCAAGTCATAAACGTATTATAAGGTTATATAGCCAATTTTTTCTAAATAAAAACATAATGCACGTCATTAATATTGAATTAACATAAACTAGTACAAGTATAATGTAATATTAAATGTATTAACACAAAAATTAATAAAATAAATTTGATTAATTATATTTTTTAAATATACTTGTATGATTTATTAATTTATTTATTTTTCATTAAAACATAATTCTATAATTCTGTATTTACATCGGATTGTACTATTTCTTTTTATTATGTGTCCAGGTATTGTAAAATTTATATTATTAAATAGTAAGCATTAATATGTAACATAAATAAATATATAAGAATTAGGATTTTAATCTCCTATTCTGAAGTTTGAACTTTGAGCAGATACTATTTAAAAAACCTGACACGGCTAATAAGGTGGTCACCAAATCCCAAATCTAGCTGCTTATTGGAGGAGCGAGGAATGAATCCTTTCCAAAGTAACAATAACTTATTTATAACCCAAAAGTATTTTGTATTTATATAAATTAATTTGGTTACAACTCATTGACACATATGTAAAACTCGCAGGTAATCTACCTCCTCTTTTGTCTTCACGTTTATAGCATCATCATCACTATTCGTCAATTATTATTTTAGCAGAGAGACGAAATATGATAATAATAAAAAAATATCGAGTCAAGAGAATGATAGTCTAATTATTATTAGCCTTGAAGAAAAGGAAGGATAGAGCAAAGCAATAAAGGAACCTAAAATAACATGATTATAATTAGTATCGTCATCTGAAGATGTATTTTAGGAGTTCACGTCTCATTTCCTTTTCTGCTGAGATATAAAAACAGTTGAAACGATTCAGTCAGATTCCATACCTTCAAACAACCCAAAGCCATGGAGGAAGAGAATCTCACTGAAACGGAGACCGGAAAGAGTATGATCGACGTAGAGAGTCAGGATTTGGAGAGGTTATGGTCGGAAGTTTCACCGATGAGTCAGCCTTTGCTGGTGAAGACGATCAACACGAGCTCTCAGATCGCCATTGTTGGCTCCAACGTATGCCCCGTCGAGAGTCTCGATTACGAGTAAGTCGTATATAAACTAACAGAGTTTCATAAACAAGAGAGATTTGGAACACCTGATTTCTTCTCCATCTGTTGAATCGAAACACGAGGACATAATATAAAGGGTCCAATTCGTGCAAAGTTAACTCAGTACTGTACTAGTGACGACGACCAGCGTTACTGATTTCATTTTCATTCATTAATTGATCCGTCGATGGAAATATGAGTTTGAGGAAGAGATTCCAGATTCTCCACCACCTCGCACAATATTCATTCTTTTTACCTGTACAGATCGTGATTTTAATTATATTCTGTGTGTCTATATAATATATATAGGATGGTTGAGAACGAGATTTTGAAGGAGGATTGGAGGTCAAGGAAGAGAATCCAGATTCTCCAATACGTGGTGTTGAAATGGGCTTTCGCGCTTCTGATCGGCGCCGGAACCGGACTAGTCGGAATCTTCAACAACATCGCGGTGGAGAATATCTCAGGTTACAAGCTTCTTCTCACCGCCGATCTCATGGCAAACAAAAAGTCAGTCAGTCAGTACTCAAAACCCCTCCCCTGTTTTTTCTTTCCCCTAAATATCACAAACCCAAGCTTTATCATCCATTCTGACACGTGTCACGCATCAGATACTTCACCGCTTTCGCGGCCCTACTGAGCTGCAACGTGGCGCTGGCGGTGGCGGCGGCGTCGCTATGCGCCTACGTGGCACCGGCGGCGGCGGGGTCGGGGATCCCGGAAGTGAAGGCGTACCTGAACGGAATCAACGCCAGCTCGATTCTCGCTCCGTCGACTTTCCTGGTGAAGATCTTCGGGTCGATTCTCGGAGTCTCGGCGGGTTTCGTGGTCGGAAAAGAAGGGCCGATGGTCCACACCGGAGCTTGTATCGCCTCGCTCCTCTCGCGGCCGTCTGTGACCTCGTCCCTCAGCAACGACAGGGACCGGAGAGACCTCATCACGTGCGGCGCCGCGGCCGGAGTGGCGGCGGCGTTTCGAGCTCCGGTGGGAGGGGTTCTGTTCGCGTTGGAGGAGGCGGCTTCGTGGTGGAGAAGCGCTCTTCTGTGGAGGACGTTTTTCACCACAGCCGTCGTCGCGATTCTGCTCCGGGGATTCATGCAGTTTTGCTCTGGCGGAGCTTGCGGGCTGTTCGGACAGGGCGGGCTTATCCTGTACGACGTCAGCACGAACGGCTCCGGCGCAACCTACGGCGTTGCCGATGTCGTGGTTGCCGTTTTCCTCGGCGCAGTTGGTGGCGCTCTCGGGAGCCTTTACAATTACTTTGTCAACAAAGTCGTCAGAACTTACAGCATCATCAACGAGTGAGTACAATTTTCGAAGATTAAATTTCATTTTTTTTACTGTGCACAACACCAAAATGAAAACTATCGTTTTACAAGTATTAGAAATCGTAATTTTAATCCAACTTCTGATAAAAATACTCTTTCAATGAAATTGCCAAAAGTCATCTGAATCCGACCAAATTTGCTCGAACCTCATTGAGAATTCGGAGATATATGTTTAAAATTAGATTAAAATTTATTCTCGTCTAAAATTAAATTAAAATTTATTTTGTCCAAAATTGAATGAAAATTGATTTTCGGATATATTAAACGTAGGTAAGATATTTTATGCAAAAACTAAAATGAGATGTCTCCCTTCGAACATATTCGAAATTGTAATTTTGACTCAGAATAAAAATACTCATCGTACCGGAGTGATTGAATCCGACGGAATGTGGTCGGGTCTTATCAAAAGTTCAGTTTCGAATATGATCATAAATTTAATTTTGGTATTTTAAACAAATTAAGCTGAAACTTCTCCTTTCGAAATAGTCGCGAAAAGAGTTCGAGTTCAACTTTTTCTTATTTATGCAGAAAAGGGCCGGCGGCGAAGATCATGTTGGTGGCTTTGATCGCGATGGTGACAACGTGCTGCTCGTACGGGCTACCATGGATGGCGAACTGCGTCCCTTGCCCGAACGATGAATCAGTGAGGTGCCCAACGGAGGACGAGTCTGGGAACTACAAGTCATTCCAGTGCCCGGCGGGGCACTACAACGACATGGCGTCCCTGTTCCTGAATACCAACGACGACGTGATCCGCAACCTCTTCACCCCACGCTCGGCCAAGCGCTTCCAAATGACCTCCCTCCTGGGGTTCCTGGTGGGGTCCCTCTTCTTGGGGATCGTGACTTACGGGATCGCCATCCCCTCAGGCCTCTTCATCCCGGTGATCCTGGCCGGCGCTTGCTACGGCAGGGTCGTCGGGAGAGCCTTGGAAGAGGTCTCGGGGATGGACACGGGCGTCTTCGCCCTCCTAGGAGCCGCCTCCCTGCTGGGGGGCACCATGCGCATGACGGTCTCCCTCTGCGTCATCCTCCTCGAGCTCACCAACGACCTCCTCCTCCTCCCCCTCGTCATGCTCGTCCTCCTCGTCTCCAAGACCGTCGGGGACGCCTTCAACAAAGGCGTCTACGACCAGATCATGAAGATCAAGGGCTTGCCTTACCTCGAAGCCCACGCCGAGCCTTACATGCGCCACATGGCCGCCCGCGACGCCTGCTCTGGCATCCTCGTCACCTTCTCTGGCGTCGAGAGGGTCGGCGACTTGCTCCAGGCCCTGAAGGGCTCCAGGCACAACGGCTTCCCGGTCATCGATGGAGGCGAGCTTCGGGGTTTGGTTCTGAGGTCGCATCTTGTTGTGCTTCTGAGGGCGAGGAGGTTCAAGAGGAGGAGCGATGACGTGGCCGGTGCCGTGATGACCGCCGGAGAGTTTTCGAAGTGGACGGCCGAGGCGGCGGATTGGACGGATTTGGAATTGGAATTGGAATTGGAAGAGGCTGAGATGGACATGTACGTTGACTTGCGACCCATCACCAACACGTCGCCGTACACCGTGGTCGAGACCATGTCGCTCGCCAAGGCAGCCATTCTCTTCCGCCAGCTCGGCCTCAGGCACATGTGTGTCGTCCCAAACTCCCAAGCTCAAGGGGTAATAATTATATTAATATTATATTATAATATCAATTCTACCATCCATTGATTTTGTGTTTATTGTGTTCAAATTAATTTATGCAGAGACCTCCGATCGTGGGGATTCTGACGAGACATGATTTTATGGAGGAGCACATCTTAGGTTTGTATCCTCACATGAATCCTCATTATCACCACCACAACAGCTGAATTGAGCTTTAGCTGCCTTGTTGTCCAAGACTCCTACATTTATATTTATATACGTGTATACTCGCATTTCATTGTTACTATTTTTCTACTTATTTATTCATGATTGATTGATTGAGGGTTTAAATTTTTGTTTTGTTTTTGAAACTCAACGAGTATCCCAAAAGAAAAGATAATAATAAAAGGATAAAAAAATATTTTGTATTGTATGTTTTGTTCTTCATTTTCTATGCAGTGAATGATCTTTCATTTGCAGAGAGAGATAAAGCCCTTAACTTGTAGAAATGACATTGGGCGCATCTAATGAACTTGTTTTTTAACAAAAATAGGGGATTCAACGGTTTTTGGGTCGGGGACCAAATTTTTTACAATGTTCAAGATAAAAAAATCATTTTCCCAACGACTACCGAATTTTCATATTTACATGAAAAAATACTTGTACGAACAAGATTTTCCATTTTTCAAAATTAGATTTTTAATTCAAATGTTCTACATTTGAACTAGTTTTAGGTTTTAGTTCATCTTTCGTTTAGTTTATGCAACTTATGTATCTTGTTTGCGCATCATATGTCATTAAGTGTCTTTCTTTTCTAAATAAACTATTGCTTACTAAGTCATTGGATATCTACCTTAATGGTTCTAAATAATCTAAATTAGTGGAAGACTCCGAATACACTACTTTTATGATTCTAAATAACGAAGTTAACTGTAAGACTCCAAATATATAGTATGTCATGCAATCACATTGGTGTTCTAGCAATATAAACACGTAAAAACGGAAGCGAAAATAATCAGTTTATATGTGACTATTATTGTGTTTTTCTGAGAGTTTGATATTTTGATTTTGGCGAGTCGTTTTGAGAATCTTTTAAACTCTCTCTCTCCCTCTCTCTCTCTCTCTCTCTCTCTCTCTCTCTCTCTCTCTCTCTCTCTCTCTCAATTTTAAATGATGTTGTTTTATGAATGTGTGAGTGAGTTTAAGAACCCAAAATCGTCATATTTATAGGCTCCAAACCATCGATAAAGAATATTGCCCTCCTAATTATAAGATTGTGATTTGATTTTCGGCATTAATATGAACGTGATTTGATCAAAATCAATGGGTTAATTATAATATATATGGATGATAATGAGAAAATATCATTCCCATTATTTCCTTAAGTGTATAAGGAAATATTGTATCATTTATTAAAAATAATCTTACATTCTCACACTTGATCCATATCACCTAAATGTTCACCTAAAAAAACAAAATACATGACTCACGGCGATAGATTTTCTATGAACAAGTATTTAGTGGATAAACCCTATGTTTTTTTCTTAGTCCTCTTAAACGATATTTCTCAATAAATTAAAATGAATGTGCACAATTATATAAGAAATTTCAAATTTAATAAGAGTTTATAAAAATATCATACAATGAAAAGATTACATTATGGGATCAACTCTCATGCTTTCAGCATGATCTTTAAATTTCTTTGGTAGCATGTTCTTAGTTAAAGGATCGGCAATCATCAAATCAGTGTTAATGTGTTGGATGCCTACTTTATTATCTTTAACACGTTCTCTAATGACTAGCTACTTAATCTCGATGTGTTTCCTTCGACGTTTACTTTTGTTATTCTCAGCCACAAACACAACAACTGAATTGTCACAGTACAAAGTGATGGGCCTAGAAATATAGTCGACAACTCTAAACCCATATATGAAACTCTTCAACCAAAAACCGTGTGATGTAACTTCAAAACAAGATATACAAACTCATCCTCAGTAGTGGAAGTAGCAGTCAACGTCTGTTTTATGCTTCTTCGAGACAGTGCTTTGGCAGCTAGCATAACAAATATCGTGGAGTTTCTTGAATCCATACAACTAGGTAGTGAGATTCAGAGTAGTCTACGACCTCCAATCATCGGTCTGTCTAAATATAAGTATTTAGTTCTTTGTTTTTTGAACGTATCTCATAATCTTCTTTTCAGATTTCCAATGGTCAACACCTGGATTACATTTGTTTCCAATACTTCTTTCCAATAATTCAACAACATATGTACATACCTAAGCATACATAACGCTTCCTACACCAAAAGCATATGAACTATTCTACATTTGTCTCCTCTCAAGGTCACCTTTTAAAATGGGTGCTACACGTAGTGAACAATTCTTTCATCCAAAATTTCTCTAAAACTTTGTTGATATATGTCTCTTGAGATAAACACAAAATACCATGTGATCCTTTCCTATAGATCTTAATGCCAATGACATAAGATGCATCATCTGTGTCTTTCATATCAAAATTCTTTGAAAGAAATTGTTTCACATATCATATAACAATTCCTTGTCATTAGTCGCTAGCAAAATATCATCCATGCATAAAACAGGAAACATATCTTACTCCCACTGATCCATGATATTTTATTCGAAGCCAAATGAAGTGATGACATCATGAAACTTTAAATACCATTGACGATATGCTTGTTTCAAACCGTAAATGGATTTATTAAGCTTGTGGAATAAATGTTCACCATTATTAGAGGAGAAGCCTTCAGGTTATTTCATCTAAATCTCTTCCTTTAGATCCCCGTTTAAGAAGGTCATTTTCACATCCATTTGATCTAACTCAAAATCAAAGTGAGCTATTAATTTCATAATCGTGCAAAGATACTATTTCTTTTATAGATGAAAAAAGGTCTTTGTGTAGTTGATTCCTTATTTTTTAGTAAACCCTTTGGCTACAAGTATTGCCTTATGTCTCTCAGTGTTACCTTGTGAGTATCTCTTTGTGTTTAAAGACTTGTTTGCATCCAATGGATTTTACACCATCAGACAACTCGACGAGATCATAGAGTTCATTTTCTCAATCATGCAATTTTTTCATGAGTTAGATTTTTAGAACTCGCAACTTGTGAAAATATTTCAGGATAATTCTTGGTTCCAATATCGCAGTATACTTCTTGTAGATACAGTTCATAATCATAGGGATCGCTGATCTTCTAACTCTAGTAGATCTTCATAATGTTGCTTCAACATTTTCTTGATGATTTTATTTTGTTCCATCAATTGTTCAATTGGTTGTTCAACATGATCTTGATCATCAACTTGATCTAATGGATCAATATTATTGGCTTGTGAAATTTCAATAGCTAGTTGTCTTACACACAATTGAACTTGAAGAGTGTGCATGATGATCAATCTATCACTTAAGTTAGATGGTTGAGCTTCATTGTGATTCAATTCAGAGATCAAGTCATGTAGTTGGTCACTCGAACTAATCAAGTCATTCTCAAGAAATTTTGTGTTTCTTGATTCCACAATAATAGTATTATGAGATGAACAATGAAGTCTATAACCTTTAAACTTTTCGGCATATCTAATAAAATTGTAAAGCCCTAAAAATATGAATGATTAATGATTAATATTTTATAAAATTAGATGTTAATATTACATGCATTAAAATTAAAAATAGATGTATATCTTCATACAAATCTACAAAACTACATTACCATATTTTTAAATATGTTAATATTATAAATTATTTTGTTGATATATACATTGTAATGTTTTAGTTTCTTAACATCTATATAGATATACGCAATGATATATAAAAAGTCTCAAATTGAAGTGTACAATTATGTCTATCAATATATATTAAATATGACTTTTATAATAGTAAAGGAACCTTTATATATTATATACTTTATATTTATCTTAATTATATACTTTATATTTATCCTAAAAGACAACTAATAATTATAAAAAGCTGACACATATATGTAATAACAACCAAATATCTATAAAACTCGCACATATATATCATATAGCTTTTTATATTTTTTTTTTTAAAGAAATGGTCTTCCAACCCCTTAAATTCTTCGCGACGAAAGATTAGAGCATCTCCAATGGAGGCAACCAAAATTGTTCTCCACGTCACTAAATATTTTAATTTTTATTTATTTATTATATTTAAAATACTATATAATAGTACACAAATGATGTTGATATAAAAAATTATTATAAATGGGACCACACAAATTTAATTATTGGTGCATATAATATTTTATTATTTTTTTCCAAAAAAAAAGAGATGGCATAGTGCCAAAATTTGCAACTTTGTTATAATCATTATATAATAAAATATTTGTTAGTGCGTGTTGGTCTCGTTACTTCGTCAAAACCTTGATGTCCTTCAAGTTGTCCTGATCCTTGCTGAAAACTTTGTTTCTGACACTTTGTACTCGCTCCTCAGTTACTGTCTGCGCCTTTCTATTATCCTCTGGGTCTTCGGGCGCCGTGGTTCTTTGTCGTGTTACAGAAGTATATAAACCATTCCTTGTATCTTTTAGGGTTTATGCATTTTATTCATCTTGACGCCGTCTCTACACACTCAAGAAGTTTGCTTCTTTGTTTGGTGCGTCTCCTTTGTTAGGAATGGAAAAACTTTTCTGTAAGTGCATCTTTTCTTTATCTTCTGTATTCTATACACCTTCAAAGACGTGGTCCTAACTATGGTGACCAAGTGAGAGGTGCTCACTCCTAGAGGGAGCCTTAGGAAGAGTTACTTTGAGAGATATGAAGTGTTAGGTCAAGGAATGTGTTATTTGCTTGTAAAACTTTGTAACTTTGCTCTTTCATTATAAAGTAAACTATGTCACCGGGATACGTCATCCCCCCAGATGTAGGCAGTTGCCGAACTGGGTTACCAACGTTCTTGTGTCATTTACTTTCCACTACTATCTTTATTATCTTGTTTGACATGAACATTGTTCATAACATCACAACATAGCTACATGACCCTCATTTCATTTGGTATCAGAGCCAGAGCCCTAAATTACTGGGTTTTCGATTCTCTCTTGTTTTCTGTGTTGTGTATACCATAATGGATACGTTTAGAGAAGGTGGATCTATTAGTCGGGCACCCCTACTTGATGGGCAAAACTATGCTTACTGGAAAGCACGAATGAGTGCATTCATAAAATCTATTGATCAAAAGACTTGGAAATCTGTTGTAGTGGGATGGAGTACTCCCAAGAGACTTCTTGCTGATGGAGTTACAGTTGAATAAGTTCCCGCTCTCGAGTGGTCTGCTGCTGATGATGAAGCCTCTCTTTCAAACTCTAAGGCTCTGAATTCCATTTACAATGGAGTTGACAAAAATGTTTTTCGGCTAATCAACACCTGCAAAAGTGCAAATGAAGCTTGGGACATCCTCGAAACCACCTGTGAGGGAACAGATAAAGTAAAAACTCTCGCTTGCAACTTCTCACCTCCAAGTTCGAAAGTTTAAAATTGGCAGAAGATGAATCAATCAATGACTTTTATGTTCGCGTTCGGGATCTCTCAAATGAGTCTCATTCTCTGGGTGAACGTATGGGCGATGCTAAGATTGTTAAGAAGATTCTCAGGTCGCTACCAGAGAGGTTCAGAATTAAAGTCACTACTATCGATGAAGTCCATGACACTTTCTCCATGAGAGTTGATGAACTTATAGGCTCACTCCTCACCTATGAAATGTCTCTGTCGTCTAACTCTGTTTCGAAATCTCACAGCTTGGCTCTTAGTTCGACTGGACCTGATTTCTCCACTCCCAGGAGTGATGATTCTACAGATTCCTATGAAGACTCTCTTGCTCTTTTAGCAAAGAATTTTGGAAGATTCATGAAAATGTTTGACAAAAAACCTGCAACGTCTGGGAACTACAAGCCCAAGCCTTCTCAAAATTCCAAGCCAAGCTCTCAACCTAGGCGTTTACGTGAAGATCGTCTTTTGAGTCAAACAACTAAAGGGAAAGGAATTCAATGCCATGAATGTGAAGGGTTCGGGCATATTCAATCTGAATGCCCTAATTTTATTAAGCGTCAACAAAAGAGCTTCAACTCCACTCTGTCGGATGATGACCAGAGCGTCAAGTCTGATGATGATGATGGGAATGATGGCGGGAAAAACAACTTCCTTGCTTTTGTGAGTCAATGCACCTCTTCTTCTGAAGAGAATATAGAGCTTTCCCTGGCTCTCTCAGGTCTGGCTGGATCGGACATTAGTAGCCAATCCGGTATCTCAGCCAACAACTCTAGCCTATCTGATGAGTTCCTTGCCCATACTGTTGATGTGTTGTCTGCTCATCCAGATTTCAAGCTCTCTCACTCAATCTTTGCCTCTCATACTTTTGATGTACTCATTGAAGCCTACAAAACTCTGTTAGTCAAGTGGGCAGATGAATCTAATGCATTTGTTATTCAGACTGACAAGATTACTGAGCTTGAACAGTCACGTGCAGAACTTCTCGAACAACTTCAAGAGCTCCAAGCTGACTCCCTTGTATCTGTCAAAGAACGTATCTCCTATCTTCTGGAGGATAAATCTCGATTGCTCGAGGTTATCTGCTCCTTGAAGCTCGACGTCACCCATCTCACACAAGAAGTTGTTCGTCTTACTCAGTCTGTTGATGCTTACCCTGGCACCGGGATCCTGAATTATCTCCTAAGAAGTGAAAAGTCTACTGCTGACAAAACCGGTTTAGGTTTTAAGAGGGGCTCAACTCCTCGTTCTCAACCTAAATTTGTCCCAGCTCTTCCAAAAATGAATCTCGGATCTGGGTCTTCACGCAGTACATCGGGTGTCTCAACCATTCTTGTTAATATGTCTACCTCAACTAGAAGGCTCAACCCTGGTCATCATAACTGGATTTTCCATTTCTGTGGAAAGTCAGGGCATATTCGACCTTTTTGCTTCAAGCTGTATGGCCGCACCCCTTATCTTTCTAGGCAGCGCTTTCCTCCAGGGAGTTTTCGGTGATTTGTGCCTCACCAGAAGATTGATCTTCTTCCCCAAAGACACTAGCGAGTCAAAGACTCTCATACTGCTGATGTTGCCTATACTTCTCTAAAAGCATCCTCTCGCGATGATTGGTACTTTGATAGTGGCTGCTCACGCCACATGACTGGTGTCTCTGATTTCCTTGCAAATGTTCAGCCTTGCACCAAAGGAAGTGTCACTTTTGGTGGTGGCTCTACAGGTTCTGTAATTGGCAGAGGTACTCTCGATATGTCGGGTTGCCCTTCTCTTGATAATATTCTTCTTGTTGATGGTTTAAAAGCAAATTTGATCAATATCAGCCAACTATGTGATAAAGATCTTACAGTTACATTCACCAAGACTGGTTGCTCGGTTCTCAATCCTCCCAACTTAGAAATAATGCATGGCACTCGCTCCTCTGATAACTGCTACATGTGGTCAGCTTCCTCCAAGCGTCTTCTGAGTGCTACTGACTCTTCTTCACTGTGGTATCGTCGTCTTGGAATGTGCGCAGTATAAGTTCTCTTATTTCACAGGATGCGATAATTGGTCTTTCTTCATCCTTCTCCTCTACTCTGGGTGTGTGCGGTGATTGCCAGATTGGGAAACAGACCTGTGTCCCTCACAAAAAGGTTGACTTCATTACAACATCTTTGGTTCTTGAACTTCTTCACATGGATCCCATGGGTCCTATGCAAGTTGAAAGCATTCGTGGTAAAAGGTATATCTTGGTAGTTGTGGATGATTTCTCAAGATACACGTGGGTAGAATTTCTCCGTGAGAAATCTGATGCTTTCCATGTCTTTCATGCTCTAGCCTTACGTCTGCAACGGTCTCGATCTGAGAAAATTATTCGAATCCAAACTGATCATGGTCGCGAATTTGAAAACATCAGTTTCTCGAATTTCTGTGTATCTCAGGGTATATCTCATGAGTTCTCCGCTCCAATCACTCCGCAATCTAATAGCATAGTTGAACAAAAAAATCGCACGATCCAGGAGATGGCTCGTGTCATGCTTCATGCGAACCACGTCTCTTATTGTTTTTGTGCTGAGGCTGTAAATACATCTTGCCATATTCATAATCGTGTTTCTATCCGCCCAAGAACCTCTTCTACGAATTATGAAATATGGAGGGGGAGAAAGCCCAATGTCAAATATTTTTGTGTTTTTGGATCTGTGTGCTACATCTTGGCTGATAGAGAGCCTAAGAAGAAATTTGATCCCCGCAGTGATGAAGGTTTCTTTCTGGGTTATTCCTCTACGAGCCGCACTTACAGGGTTTTCAACGACAGAACTCAAGTTGTCATGGAATCTATGAATGTTAAGTTCTGTGATGAAGAATTGTCCTCGTCTGTTCCTCTGGTTGATGAGGTCTTACTTGTTTCCCCAGACTCCCAGGTGTCTGATGTCTCTTCTGTTGTCTCTAACGACGAGACCGCCTCCTCTTCTGGAAGTGTCATTCCTCTCTCTCCTGTTCCTAAAACTCCCTCCAGTAGGATCTCATGGAATCATCCTATGGATGCTATCATTGGAGACCTTCATCAAGGAATTACCACTAGAAGAAAAGATCCTGTCAACTATCTGGAACTTATTGGAAATGTCTACTTCACGTCTCGAATTGAACCCAAAAATGTCTCTAAAGCTATCCTTGATGAGTTCTGGATCTCCGCGATGCAAGAGGAACTCTCTTAGTTTGAAAGGAATGACGTATGGGTTCTTGTTCCTCATCCATCTGCTAATGTCATAGGCACTAAATGGATCTTTAAAAACAAATCTGATGCCCTCGTAAATGTGACCAGAAACAAAGCTCGACTTGTGGCTCAAGGCTATTCTCAGATTGAAGGGGTTGACTTTGATGAAACTGTTGCTCCAGTAACTCGTCTGGAAGCCATCATACTTATTTTAGGAATCGCCTGCCTAAAGAAGTTTAAGCTGTTTAAAATGGATGTAAAAAGTGCGTTCCTAAATGGTGTAATCAATGAAGAAGTGTTTGTCGAGCAACCGAAAGGATTTGTTGATCCTCACTTTCCAAATCATGTGTACAGACTTAACAAGGCGTTGTATGGTCTGAAACAAGCGCCCAAGACTTGGTATGAGCATCTGGCTGTCTATTTGATTACTCAAGGGTACGCGCGAGATATCAAAGATCAAACTTTGTTAAGCAAAAACTCGGGATCAAGCATGATGTTTGCTCAAGTGTATGTTGATGATATTGTCTTTGGGGGAATGTCGACAACTCTTGTTGATGACTTTGTTGACAAGATGCAATCTGAATTCGAAATGAGTATGGTAGGGGAATTGTCCTTTTTCTTAGGTTTTCAAATTAACCAACGTCATGATGGAATTTTTCTATCTCAAATCAAGTATGCTCGGGAACTGGTTAAGAAGTTTGGCCTTGAATCTGGGAAACCTAAGAGAACTCCAGCATCTTCTTCAGTCAAGCTCTTTAAAGATGACTCAGCGGATCCGGTGGACTCCAAGACCTACAAGAGTATGATTGGGAGTCTTCTATATCTGACAACAAGTAGGCCGGATATTGCTTTCTCTATGGGTGTAAGTGCCAGGTATCAATCAAATCCTAAAGAAAATCATCTGAGCTATGTCAAGAGAATCATCAAGTATGTTCATGGAACCATTGAATACGGCATCTTCTATTCTCAAGACACAAATCATCATCTTGCGGGTTTCTCTGACGCGGATTGGGCTGGTAATGTTGATGACCGAAAAAGTACCTCAGGGGGTTATTTCTTTCTACGTAACAATCTCATCTCGTGGTTCAGTAAGAAATAGAACTGTGTCTCTCTCTCTCTACTGCAGAAGCTGAGTATATAGCAGCTGGTGCTGCCTGCACTGAATTGGTCTATCTAAAATGTATGCTTGAAGAATGTGGTGTCTCACAGGATCTTATTACCCTGTACTGCGACAACACCAGTGCTATCAACATTGCTAAAAACCTTGTTCTGCACAGTAAGACCAGACACATTGAGATTCGTCATCATTTTATTCGTGACCTTGTTGAGTATAAAATTCTCTCGTTGGAGCACGTGGGAACTAAAAATCAGCTGGCCGATATCTTTACAAAGCCTCTCGACGTTGTCCAATTCGAGAAACTGCGGGCTGGTCCGCGAGTTTGCTTAATGGATTTATAGCAGTCACAGTTGCGCCCTCTTATTTTGATGTTGTTGGGCCCACTCTCACTCTCTGTCTTCTTCCAAGTTAAACTCAGCGTTTTGGTGTTACAGTTCTCGCTCGTGTGTCGATTCGTATTTTGTTTTGAAAAGCATAGTCAATGGGGGTCATGTCAGTTGTTCTTTTCAAACTGCTCCCTGACGGTTTTCTCTCTCAACTGCACTCTCAAAAAATTTCTTTCTAAACTCACTACGAAAATGATCTCTACTTGCACTGGTCGCTCTTCATCTGCAATCATGGGAGATGTTAAGAAGAAAAGTTCAAAAAGGGCTGTTAAGAAATATCAGAATAACAGATATGGAGTTCGTGTTCGGGGTCTCTCTCCTAACCCTAATACTCACTTCTCTATGGAACCTACCCTGTCTTCCATGGTGGTTTCTTCTCCCTCTGACAAAACTCGTCAAGGTAAAAACATTTCTACTTCTTCTGTTGTCACCTTGCCCTCTGTTAAACTCTCTTATTCAGCGGCATATACTATCCTGGGGATCGTTGATGTTTCTGACAAGTTGTCAGACAAAGGGGGTATTTCTTCCTCCAAGACGAATGATGTTTTTCTTAATCCCTCGTTGGATGCAATGACTGAGGAACTGCGTGTTGAGCGCTCTCCCTCTCCCTCTTCTCCGACGAAGTTCATCTCCGAGGAAGAGTTTCATCGCATTATGGATGATAGTGTTGTCCCTTCAGAGACTATGCCAAACTCTTATGTCGAGCTTGTGCAAGCCTCTTTTGTCGAGTCTATGCATGCCTCTCCTGTCGAGCCTGTGCATGCCTCAAGTGCCCCTGACAATCCCTTTGCTCCTCTTGCTCCGGTTGCAGATTAGCCTTCTCAGGTACCCATGTCTCCTTCTGACAGCCCTAGGTCTGATTCTGAGGTTCCCATTGCCTCTTTGAGGAAGCGTAAACCATCTCAGAAAAAGCATTTGCCTAAGAAAACTTTGAAAAAGAAGGCTCGCCGTGTCCCCTCTCCTGTTGTTTCGAAGCCCAGGGAAGCCTCCCCTCCTGCTGTTTCGTCTCAATCCCTCGATGGCTCAGAGTTTGTGGCTAATGAAGCTGAGCTTGCTGATGAGACTGATGGTGAGATCCCTCCTCCAGTGAAGAAGAAGCCCAGGGCATCTCGTCACAACATCCCTGATGTTCCAATAGATGGTGTTTCTTTTCACTCCATCTCGAATGCCTTAAACTGGAAGTATGTGCTTCGTCGTAGTAGCTCGCCTGAATTTGTCTTGTCTTCAGAATCTCTCCAATGCACAGACCTTGTGGATATTGTGTCTCATGCTTGCCTTCTGAAGTACATCACAGCTGTTGGTCCTTATCATGAGCGTCTAGTCAGAGAGTTTGTTACTAACCTGCCTGCGGACATCAATACTCCAAGGTCTCCTCACTTTCATAAAGTACATGTTCGTGGCAGATGTTTCTCATTCTCTCCAAAAGATATTGCTGCTTTCCTTGAGCTTCCTGGGCGGGTGAATCAGCCTCCTCTCCCCTCCAAAGTGGATCTTGTTAAAGAGCTGTCGGGTGGTCGTGACCTGAAAGGATGGCCGAATCGTGGCCCATACCCTGCTTCGAAACTTAGTACTAAATACTCAGTTCTGCACAAGATTGGGATTAATAATTGGTGCCCCACCACCCATCACACAAGATTGTCTTTGGCTCTAGCTGGTTTTATCTACCTCATCGGCACCCGGTCCCTTGTTGATGTTGCTGCATTCTCCTTTGAGCAAATTCTTCGTCATGCCGGGTCAGTAGCCATCAAGCTTCCTATTGGTTTTCCCTCGCTGATTTGTGGGATCCTTCTCTCTCATGCCCTTGACATTCTGTCTCAAGCTGAGCTGGCCGAGTGAAGTACCTCTCCTGGGAAGATTGTGTTCAATTACAAGCTATTTCAAGCTCATCATGTCCCGGACTTGGCTCCTCCTCCTTCATCCAGCTACTTGCACTCTGTGTTCTCTGGTGGATGTGCTCTTGTTATCCCTCTTCTCTCATCTGAGATCAGGTCTCTTGTTGCAGTGTCTCTTTCTGATGAGTTGAAGTTTCTTGATGAGATCATTGTTACAGCCACCCATCATCGCCAAGAGTTGACTTCTCTGCTTCGTGTTGTTGTTCCCTCGACTGCCTCGTCATCGACTCCTCCTCCGACTTCAGCTTAATCTCTCGAGGCTCTTTTGTTTCATTTTGTATGGGTTGTATTTTTATTCGAACTCTATATTTCTTTTTGTTTACTCTACTTGCCTTCGTTGTGGCAAATAGGGGGAGTTGTGTTGTGAACTTGTGAACTCTGATGTGTTTTTAGTGGTTCCTCTATGTCTGTGTGTTCCTCTGTCAGTCACTGTGACATGATTTTGATTGTTCAGTTTTTGATTCAAGGTTTTCCCTCAGCAAAGCAAAAGAGGGAGTTTGTTAGTGCGTGTTGGCCTCGTTGCTTCGTCAAAACCTTGATGTCCTTCAAGTTGTCCTGATCCTTCCTGAAGACTTTGTTTCTGACACTTTGTACCCGCTCCTCAGTTACTATCTGGGCCTTTTTATTATCCTCTGGGTCTTCGGCTGTTGTGGTTCTTTGTCGTGTTACTGGAGTATATAAACCCTTCCTTGTATCTTTTAGGGTTTATGCATTTTATTCATCTTGACGCCGTCTCTACACACTCAAGAAGTTTGCTTCTTTGTTTGGTGCTCTCCTTTGTTAGGAATTGCTTTGTGAAGGAAAAACTTTTCTGTAAGTGCATATTTTCTTTATCTTCTATGTTCTATACACCTTCAAAGACGTGGTCCTAACTGCGGTGACCAAGTGAGAGGTGCTCACTCCTAGGGGGAGCCTTAGGAAGAGTTACTTTGAGAGATAGGAACTGTTAGGTCAAGGAATGTGTTGTTTGGTCTTGTAAAACTTTGTAACTTTGCTCTTTCATTATAAAATAAACTCTGTCACCGGGATATGTCATCCCCCCAAATGTAGGCAGTTGCCGAACTGGGTTACCTACGTTCTTGTGTCATTTACTTTCCACTACTATCTTTGTTATCTTGTTTGACAGGAACATTGTTCATAACATCACAACATAGCTCCACAACCCTCATTTCAATATTAATATATAAAAAATAAGGTGATGTGGTATTGACATGTAAGCAAAACCAACGTGAGTTGCTTTGCATTGGAGATACTCTTAGGGGAGCAGAGAGAGAAATCTGAAACTTATATATCTATGATGAAATTGCTCCGAACAAGGTTGGAATTTCTCAAAATTTACATAAACCATACTGATGATACGTGTTAACCCATTAGGTTTAACCATGAGCTACATTGTTTTCAGCTCTTCGTATACACTAAAAAATAAGAAGTAAACCAAATTATATATCTCTTCGTATAGAGGAATTTAACTCCACATTGGGCATTGCGACTTCCTCTGCAGACTGTGGATAATAGATGCATTATCTCCTTCGATTATAACTCTTTTGTTGCCCATAAATTTTGCCAGAAGAAGACCAAAGAGCACGACCTTCATTTCTACTTCGATCGTCGATCATGCATTAATCAAACACCTCACATCCACCTAAGTTGGCCTTTGTCATCTCTGGAAACCACTCATACTGACGCGGTGTTTACATTAAATGATGCATCTGTGTTTATCTTGATTACACCCAGTGCATGTATTGTCCAGGGAATCTTCCGCACATGTACATTATGTAAATCCTGATCTCGTGATTGAGTCGCCGCACGTAGATGCTCATACACTGTCAATACTAGTCAATGACATTGGAAAACTTGGCGGAAGTCCTTTGAAGATTGATTTAATACGAGCTTCCCAAATTTCCTCCCCAATTCTCCAACTTCTTGTAATGAATTAATTGTGCTTGGTTCCTCGAAGATTGAAATCTTCATTCAATCGCAATAACTCAACTATAATTTGTACCCCATCTGATTTTAGGTTCCAATTCCAAGAACGCCATCCGTCGATAGTGATCCACAACATGCTGCCTAATCGCACCAGAAGATAATTTGAGCCACTGTTTCTCGTTCACCACCGCATATAGCAAACCTATCATCGGTCAAAATGCCTCTACGATACAAGAGGGGCTTTAAGTTAAAATATTGTTTGACTATTCTCCATAGAAAAAGTCGACACCCTCTCGTGAATTTTTAGTTCCCAAATCTTCTGCCAAATTGGATGATATATAAATGATGATGCGTGCTTTGAGTGAAAAAAAGCGGGAACTCCCCGTGGTTGCTGGGTTTTCAGACAAATATATATGGTCCCTTGATTCGAATTTTTGTATTCATAACACGCTCCACTCATTCCTCTGTGCACATGTTTCGAATATGTCATGTATCCCAGGTACTCTCACCCTTATAGGTACTCTCACCCTTATGTATATCTTAACTGCACATGTTATATAATAAAGTAAGAGTCTACAACCGACTCACTTTTTGCAAAGGATAAGGATTAAAAAAAACAAAATAATCACGACCATGATAATAAGCTACACACACAAGAGAGAAAGGTTGAGAAAAGAGAAATAGAGATTGAGAGAGGAAACTCGCTAGATTTAGCATTTTCTAAATGAATATCCATTCACGCTTACGTGTTAAATTTTTGGCAAGTACATTTACAAGTATGCATTTTTATTATTATTTATTTAAATTTCATAATCTGTTAAATAACATAAATTAACGTAAATAAACAATGATTTATGTGATTTACATTATTTTTGTTTAGTTTTCATAATTAAATTAGTCAATTGATCAATTAAAGTCTTTCCGGGGAATTATTTTTTATGTTCAATATATTTAATTAATGTTTCTGTTATTTATAGTAATCAACATTTAATTACTCCTAATTTGGTTGGAAATTAGTTAGGATTCAATTTCGTCCAAATGAAATTTTAATTAATTTTGATTAATTTTATATATTGTAGATAAGGTTAATTGATAATGCACATTTCTGATTTAATGGATTTATTTTTAGCACTTTCTTTTATTCATGATAAACTTAGTTGATATTTCCTTTCTTATATATAATTAATAACATCAATAATTACAATACAAATCAGTCGAATATGTTCTTGAAATTTAAAATTTAAAGTTCGATTTTGCTAATTCAATTATGGTATTTGATATCCCAACTTTATTTGACTTCCTATTAAATTCGGTTAATTTTCTTTTCTGATAATATGGTGTTTTATAGTTACAATACTTTCTGATTTATAGTCTTCATTTTGACAGTTTTAATTTTAATATAATCTTGATTTAATTATTTCTAATTTTAATTATTAATGTGAATAATTCAAATTTATTATAGGTTTATATTTCATTTGAAATTTGAAATTTAAATTATCATGTTATAAATTCAAATATGAAATTGAAATAACCATTCCTTTTTGGAAAAAATATTTGTTAATTTCAATTCATTTTTTACACTATTTATACCGTTTTCTTCATTTTCCCTTAAATGATGTCCAACATCAATTCTTTAAGGAGTGTCGAAACTATGTTTATATATTTAATTTGAACTTTCATCGGCGTGGTTCATCAAGATGAGACATGAGGTCGGAAGTGGTCTAGTGGAGTCTTTGTGCGAGTGAATATCTCGAGGTCGGTAAATTATAATCATTCTTTCTTGATTTTAGTTTGGCCAAAAGTATATATTAATTTTGAAATGAAATTGATTACAAAAACGTCTCGACACCCAAAACCATTTTCAAACATTGTAAAAGTTTTGATTCGGTGATTAAGTCGTTGAATTGAAATTTAATTTAGGTATTATACACATATCTTGTATTCTTTTTATATCCTAGATAAGCCACACACAAACATGCATATATATGGTGCGAAAAAATGCACTTTTATCTGATCAGAGGTCTGCCACGAGTTATGTTGACAGGACAACTTAGGAAATAGTGCACGTTTAAATGTATTTAAGGACACATTTAAATTTTTGCAAGTTATACTTGTACGTGTATGGTGATTTACATGTGACAAGAATATTATTATTATTATAGCATATATTACTATAATACTTGTACGTGTATGGTAATTTACACGTCACAAGAATATTTTTATCTTTATGACACTATATTTTTATGCTGAAGTCAATATTATAGTACCTATTGACCTTTTGACTCATCCCTATATTTTCAAAATCTTTCAGAATCAGGAAACGAGATGAAAGATTATGACGATGTGGAAGTTTAGCGTCAGTGCATGTTTTGAAATCTTCATTTAGCTTATCTAGCGATTGTATATATTGATATGCTTATTCATAAACGTTTTGTTATACTTTCGAATATTATCTTGTTTATCTTTGGATATGTAAAGTAAATGACTGAGTATTCACTATTGGATGTTTTATGACCGTATTAGTGTTTAATGCATATATGTTTAATAGTATTTATTATCCTAATCACACCCTTTCTTTCTTGAGGACATAAATACCCACTAATGATCCTAGGGTATCGTTTCCTTTTTTGTAGAATATAAACTCTCACTTCGGACGTACATCTCTAAATGTGTGTATATCGCAAAATGGATTTTCAACATTTGAATAATTCAAAACACGTTTTCAAAACAGCTTTGGTTGGAACTCGTTTTAATATATACACGATCATTTTTAGTGCTTTAGTCAACCACAAATGAGGAAGCATTGTTTTACTCCTCATGTTTCAATTAAATTAAAAATAATTAGATTATGCTTTGAAAGTTCACTGAAATGGATTCTCTATAGAGTTTTTATTTTACCACTTTCAATTTATAATAGATATACGGTAAAATAATACTAATTTATTTTATGTTTCAGTTAAATATGGAGTTTAATTGTTTTAATATCGAGTTTATTTTTTATGCTTAACTAAAATGAAAAATACATCATTATTTAGGTAACAGAGTTTTAAAAAAACTAAATAAATTATATATATATATTATGGTCTACTATTAATTTATTTTAACTAATCCAAGAAAACTCAAAATTAGTACGTTAACTTCCAATACAATTTATATCTCTCATTTCATGTTCAATTTACAATTTTGAGTACTGAATATATTGCTCAAATTACTGATTTTGATGATTATCGACTTTTGTTTTTCTTAAAGGCCAAAATGGCGATTGTCGAAGACTTTCAAATACGGAAATATAGGTTGTCGATGAAAATAGTATAAAAAATTGAAAAATAAATGTCTACAAAAATACCGATTGCAATACAAGATTACTATAAAAAAAATATTATTAGTTAATTACAAATAAAAAATTAATTTTCATACATATAAATAGAGTTAAAATCCAATGTTACTGAGGTCACAACCAAAAACTTATCTCTAAACAACAAATAATATAATTAAATACATCAATTTTCGCCCAAAACAAAGAATCAAAAATAAAATATTAATAGTAATAATAATTCAACAGCAATAAACAAGTAAATAACATAATAAATATATTTTCATTTAGTTTATTTAATATTAACCTACCATTTAGTTTATTCAATTTATATTTACATTTGAGATATAGTTCCACACCTAAATTAATTTATTTATTTGTATTTTAATTATTTTCACACAAAAAGTAAATTGTTTGTTTGTTTATTTATGTGTTAATAATACTTTCAATATTACTTATTAATCATAGGTAAATTATTTATTTTTGGAATATATTAGTTTGTTTAATAGTTCCTTGATAATGGCCATTTGCGAATTTTAAAATTAATGATAGAATAATAATTAGAGAAAATGCTCAAAGTACCACTATTTATTATTCATTTTCTCAAAATTCACCCAAACATAATTTTTTCCCAAAATACAAGTAAATTTTATGTGAAAAGACGAAATACTCTTTAAAAAAATAAAACTAACACAAATGTCCTAAATTATACTACCGGCCAAAAATATTAAGAAAAAAATTAAAAAATTAAAAAAAAATTAAACTTTTTAAGGGTGGAGTAGTTTTTACTTTTTTAAGTTAAATTAAAAAAAAAAATAGATAATAACCGGTTAATATGAATATGGAGTAATATGTAAAGAAATTGTTTTAGGGGTATTTTAGACTTTTGTAATGGCATTTTGAAAAAAAATTAATTTTAGTGGATTTTGGGAAAACCAATTATAAAAGGTGGTACTTTGGACAATTTCTCTAATAATTATAAAGACGTTTCAAGGTTAACCAGCTAAGGTCTACCACTGATCATGTATACTTTACAGCATTAAATATTAAATTAACTAAAAAACGACAACATCAAGTCATTTTCATCGAGACAAACAATGAAATTTGTTAAAAAAAATGGAAACTATAATATAATTTAAAATAACTACTGACCAGACGACATTTTAAACCTTAATTTACTTACTTTTTATTTTTTTTATATGATTTTCACGATTTAAATATTTATTATTTTTATAAATAAATTACATATAAATTGCGAATAAATACAACTAAAGCGACGTTAAAATGTATTTATATAAATTTCCTACAAAAATTTGCGATTAAAATTATTTTCAACCAAAAATTCAAATTTAAGTTAAATTTTTGCAAAATTTAACATAATTATAATATTTTCACTCCAACTCTTATCACTAAATTTTACCCTAAAAAAATATATCTTTTTATAATTTTTAATATTACTTATATTAATTCATATTAACCCCTTTAATAATATTATGTCAGATCTTATTAAACAACAAATTATTTTTGTATGTCTGTAATATTAAATAAATTTTATATTAAATATTATATTAATATTACAATACTAAAATATAAAAATTTAACTAATAACGTCGAATATTATATTGAATAACATTTATAAAAAAATATTATATAAACATTACAAATATTGATATTTTTTACTCATTGATAATATATATTTTTGTATAACTTATTTAAATTATGGTTTAAATTATATATTAATATTTGTGGGTGAATTTATAATTAAAATAATTTATCACTAAACTAAATTTGAGTGATAAATATTTGAAGCTTAAATTTAAGTAAATACTATTCATCTTCAAATTTATGTACATATTTGAGATAATTATAATATCTACACTACAAAAATATATCATCCCCACCTGCATTAAGAGTAGGTCTAACTATATATATATATATATATATATATATATATATTAAGGTGGATATTACACATGCTACAACTCGTCCATTTGTCATTTCCTATAAATATAATCAAAATTATCTCTAATTATAGAAAATAAAATGTTTACCTTTTCGTACTCGGATGACTGTCGGATAAACTAGAGAAAAAGAAAAATAAAGAAAAAACTTGAGAACAAAACTCGAGTCGAGTTCATGCGCGGTATATAACAGTGATCTGAGTCCGGAAGATCAGATTCGACGAGTTGAGCTCTGCCGAGTCACAGCTATCGTCGCCATCAGATTGAAACTGGTCGACCAGCGATTGAGGCATCTCGCCGATCCACGCCGAGCACATTCATATGTAGGCATTTTCTCATCCCTCCTCTCTCAATTACATTCTCAACTCTCTATTCCGTAGCTTCAAAAGAGCTCAGAACTCGAAACCAAAGCCCTAACCTTGGGTTTGAGATCCGGCCTCTCTCAATGCTTGTGCAACTCTTGAGGATTTTATGATACGATGAGTCATAGTCGAAGAAAAGAGTTGGCTTTTCTGCTCCTTTACGCATTTGCCTTCTATGCCTTCATTATTCGCCGATCGCTTCAAATCTCTCGCGGTAATTATTTCTTCTTCTCGACCTCCTCTTTTCTTCTTCCTTGTTAATCCCTACTGAAATATCTCTGCTTAACAAATGTTCAGATCACTACACCAAACTCTACGGTCTTCGTCCTAGTTCCCTCATTTCTCAACGCCTCAATGTATATCTCTTACACACATTCATTTTTGCATTAAATATGAGCCTGAACTTGTATTATTGGCCTTACTTCGGTTATCTCAGACATGGTGATAAAGACTTCCGAATCAGTCTATGTATCGTGTATATCATTTGTTAGAACATTATCAGAACCCTTAATCTTCCATGCAGGATCTCTCTGATGCCCAATGGAGGAATTTTCGAGGAAATTTGTCTATTCTCACCATTGTTTTCACGATTTTTGCTGTTGCGGCTAATTTATTGAGAGCTTTGCTTCATTTAAAAGCAAGAGGAATGTCCGTTGTTTGGCTCTTAATATCTTTGGCATACCTCTCGTATCTTCACGGTGCTTGGTATGTTTTATTTTCCTTTTTCGTAAAATGATCTATGATATAAACTTTGAAGTCCAATTGTTCGTCTAACAAGTTCTCCACCTGTGTTGTTTTTGCTCTATAGCATCATTTTCATCATTGCAATTGCGTCAATGAACTTTTGGTTAGTAAAGGTATGTTCTTTTCGAGTTTGAATATCTAGGAGGGAATTTTTTTTACTCGTTCCTAAGTCATAGCTCAATGACTTTCTGGATTTTTTGACATGTGCTGTTGGTTTACTAATTTTAAGCTTCTCTTAGTGTTTTCTCATTGATCTACTTATGCTCATTGTTAGTCAAATGGTGTTCTTCCATATCGATGTCACATTGCAGATATCTGCGCGGACAAAGTACTTCTCATTCTTATTTTGGAGTTTCAACCTTTTTTTCCTCCTTTGCAACCGTGTTTATGACGGATATTCATTCTCCACATTTGGGTGAGTGATCGATGCTGAATGCTCGAGCTTTGTTAATAAAATTTCTCTTTTATTGCTACTTAGTACTTGTGCTTATAATGTGCATAGCCAAAAGTGGGAATTCTTGGATAACTACCGAGGAACCTTCCGATGGCACATATGCTTTAACTTTGGTACTTTATCTCCTCCGTCTTAATGCTGAGCTATAAGACTTTCATGGTTAACATGGCTTCTTCACATACAAACCTGTGATTTTGTCTTCTTGTGCCTCGGCAGTTGTTCTGCGCATGATAAGCTTCGGTTATGATTATCACTGGGCACGCCAAGATTCACGATCCAATTGTAAGGTATTTTTCAGGATTCTTCTTCTTTTCTTTCTAAAGGAGTCAAGTTTGGAAATTTAAAGCCTACTATTCATTTTGTCTGTATATGGATCATCAATCTTTTAGTACCATTAGCTTACTTACTTATTGCGACTACAATCCCAGCCACAATTTGGATTAACTGAACTTAAGTTTAGATTTGGATCAACGATGCTTAGATTTCTTATTAATTTCACAGGGCCGTTGGACTTGAGACATGCTTTTTATATGCTCTTAACGTTCCATATTATTTGGCCATTGTAGAAACATATTCAACGCTGCCATTTGTGTGCATCTGGTAAAACATGTTATCAACTATTACAGGTCAGTAAAATTGTGCTTTAATGATGTTTTTCAAGCCATTATATTATTTTGTTTTACGTTGGCCATTGTGGTAACATTTACTTTTCCATTTCTCATAAATGTGGTGGACTCAGGAGAGAAGCATCGAGGATGACAAGTTTTCGTTCACAATTTACTTATCCTATCTGGCATTTGCACCTGTTTATCTTGCTGGTCCGATAATAAGCTTCAATGCATATGCCTCTCAGGTCCTTTACTTTCACATTTATCTCCAATTCTGGATCTTGATTAGTAACATGGCAGTTTTGTTACTTATTAGTTCAATGCAGACTCTTAGTACAGAACTTTGTGGTTACAGAAGAAACATCAGAGTTCCTTTCAGAAAAAAAAAAAAAAAAATCGTTTAAAATATACATTTTTTGCATGAGCCCTTAAAGGAAGTCCATTTCTGTAAGTTCCATATACAGCCAAGTGCTCTGTTAACGAAACTGTAAAAACCGATACTTTCTGAAGAAACATACCACGTGCAATCGAAATTCCAAACTACTTGGTATTTCAGAATATTGGTCAGACTAAATACTTTTGTTTCTAAAGGCGCTTTATGTTTTATATTCTCCCAGCTAGAAGTACCTCAGAATAATTACTCCATTAAGGATGTGGTTTTGTACGGCGTCCGATGGGTGTGCAGTCTTCTCCTGATGGAATTGGTGACTCATTTTTTATATTACAATGCCTTTGCAATAAGGTGAACTCTTAAAAGTCTAAAGATGAACCAATTTTTTTGGAATGTCATGTGACACACATAATATGCTCCTTAACTAATTAACATTCCCTTTCTTGTATAGCGGTGTTTGGAGACATTTATCTCCGCTTGATGTCTTCATAGTCGGATATGGGGTAAGAGGTTATGTTCTTTAAGGAGACAGAATCAGTTTCCGTATTATACCGAGTTTGCTTTCAATGGTAACTGGACGTCATTTTATAGGTACTAATCTTTATGTGGCTGAAGTTCTTTCTAATATGGCGCTATTTTCGCTTCTGGTCACTGGTAAGTAAGCTGGATTGCAATTCTTTCACATTGATCAAAAGATAGTTAGCTTTGATCAAAAGATGGTTAGCTTTGATCACTGAACTTTGTCAATGTTGCAGATATCTGGAATCGAGACTCTGGAGAACATGCCACGGTGCATTAATAATTGCTACAACTTGGAAAGCTTTTGGAAAAACTGGCATGCTTCTTTCAACAAATGGCTTGTCAGGTGTGCCCTTCAGTTCTCGTCCCACATCTCTATGAATACGATGCAGTTTCCTTACTTTTTAATAATAACTAAAATTGTAGGTATATGTATATCCCTCTTGGGGGATCGCAAAGGAAGCTACTCAATGTTTGGGTTATATTCACGTTTGTCGCCGTTTGGCACGACTTAGAGTGGTACTTACATCAACCGTTGATTTTTTTTTCTTCGTGCATTTTTCTGGTAGCAGTAAGCTCATAGAACTTGCACATTGCTGAATTTCTTATCCTTGTCAAACATTAGGAAGCTACTTTCGTGGGCATGGTTGACATGTTTGTTCTTCATACCAGAAATTCTATTCAAATCTGCAGCGAATGCCTTTCAGGTATCCTTTATCCATAAGAATCACATATTAACTACTGTACTTCTTTAGTGAATATTGGAGACCATACTTGATCATTGTGTAGATGAATACACATACTAAAAGATTTTATTTCTAACATTTTGCTACACCTTTGTAAAAAATTCAGGCTACAACTTCATTCAGGGAATTCATACTCCGCGAATTTCGTGCGGTTGCCGGTGCCATCACGATCACATGTCTAATGGTCTGTTCAATTTATAATGCTTCGTGTGAGCTTTGACTGGTTAAATATATTCGCTTCAAGCCTTCAATATATATATATATATATATATATATATATATATATATATATATATATATACGTTTCAAGAAAATAAAAGGTCAAGTATATTTGAAATATATACAGATGAAAATTCGTCAATTACGTTGCTGTGCAGGTTGCAAACCTTGTTGGCTTTGTTATTGGAGCATCGGGAATTAACTGGCTGACAACCCGGTTTCTTGAAAAGGAAGGTACTTTTTTAACCTCTACTTATTTGGCAAGAGATTTCATGAATTCAATTGTCAAATTCATTAATAGTCTCATTTTTTATCTTTATCAAATAAGTAAACTTTAGACCATTTTATCCTTAAAAATAAATAGCTAAACATCCTGGGAAATCTACAAGTAAGCACTAACAACCTAATTACGTGCTTTTGCTTTTTAGGGATACCCGTTCTAGCTGGAATGCTTGTCACGTTTTATGTCGGGAGCAAGGTGATTGCTTGTTTGATCCTCGGTCTCCACTCTTGTTAATGGTATCACAATATTAAAGTTTTGGTATTTTTACAGCTTATGTTCCACGTTGAAGATTTCAAGCAAAGTAAGCGATGACAAAGTTCATTGTGGTGGATGATTTGTTCGAAACCCGCTCTGGGTAATCTTCTCGTCTAGAGTTGAATCCGTCGAGTTGGGGATAGGCTTTGGCCTCGGGAATGAAGAACAAGTTTATGGCTCAATAAATAACAAAGCACGCAATTTATTTGGCTACACTCAAGTCTGAGTTTTGTGATAGATATTAGGGCTGATTTTAGTTAGGTAAGAGATGGGTACTTGAAATGAGGGTTAAGCAATTATGTTGTGATGTTATAGACAATGTTCCTGCCAAGGAAGATGACTGTAGAAAATACTGGAATGTAAATGACACAAAGACGTTTGTAACCCAGTTCGGCAACTGCTTACATCTGGGGGATATTGAATCCCGGTGAATGAGTATATTATATGATAAAAGAGCAAAGATACAAAGGTTTTACAAGCGAATAACTTATTCCTTAACCTAACATTTCCTTTCTCTCAAAGTAATATTCTTCCTAAGGCTCTCCCTGGAGTGAGCTTATCTCATTTAATCACCTCAATCAGGATCACGTCCTTGAATGTGTTTTGAACACGGAAGGCAAAGAAAAGATGCACTTACAGAAAAGTTTTTCCTTCACAAAACTGTTATTTACAATGGAGACGCACAACAAAGAAGAGAACTTCTTGTCTGTGTAGAGACCGCGCCGGAAGAAAAAATGCATAAACCTTAAAAGAGTCCAAGATAACCCAAAAGGACCACAACACCTGAAAACCTAGAAGAATGAGAAAGGCGCCGAAGGGAACAGTGAAGCAGGTACAATGCATCAGAAAAAAGGCAAAAGCAAGTTCTTAACATATGATCAGGGCATCTGTAGGAACATCAAGGTTTTGACGAAGCAACGAGGCGAAGACACACTAAATCAACTAAAAAAGTGGCTCCTAAAATTTTACAAATCATTAAAGAAGTATTTAAATTCAATTATAGATAAAGAAGAGTTTACGTCAGTTTTTTCTTCTTCTCGATTTATATTTTCTAAAATCGCTTCAAAAAATGAATATAAAGATAAAATTAAGATATGCGTATAAACATTGGACTAATAGTGGGGTATGTGTGCATTTTTTTTATGACTTATCAAGTAGTATAACTTAATATGGGTTTTTAATATAGTTAACCTTTTATTTAATTGGTGTTAATGTTCATGCCAATGTTTAACACTAAATTGACAATTTTGGTCTAAAAGTAATTTCCACCTAAAGACTGTCACGTCATTTATTATTCATAAAAAATGAAACGAAAAGTTATAGGGCAGTAATTGCACCCATGAATCACGATCAAATCACCGAAAATAAAGCAAAAGATCTCGAATAAATTCAAACAACATTCGTTTCAATTCATTCAAACAAATTAAAAAAAATGAAAAGCTCTTTGAAATAAACTCAAAAAATCCCATAAAACGAAAAACCCTAAAACCACCGAAGACTAATAAATTGTCTGTCGCTTTCACTGAGCGAAAAATATTTTTCGTCGAAGACATCTTCGACAGAAAAATAAGTACGCGACGGGTAGTTTTACATTTTTCTGATGAACTGTAAAATGTTCGCATGTTAGTTTCAATATTTTTCTCCGATGATCGAGTCGGCGAACATTGAGCACTGTAACCGGGATTTCGGCCCAACTGTATGGTTTATGTGTCTGCTCTACCTCGCCACTGACGATGTTGATGGTGCTACCAAGCCGAGCTACGTATTTCATCGGTGGCTAGACGAGAAGGTTGAGAGATGACATTGATAATTTATTTTTATTTTATTTTTCTCTTAGAGTTTGATATTATATGTTTATCAGATTTATATGACAAAAATTTGGGTTAATGTAAATCGGGATTTATCATGTTACTGCGAAATTTGGAAATCTGCGAAATTCGAAGAACTAATATATAGTTGTCTTGCAAATAGTATGTAAATAGTGGATATATTAACGTGTGAAACGACTTTCAATTTACAATAATTTGCATCAATTTACAATATATTATCCTTAATATTATGGAAATTGATGTGTATTACAACCTTAAGTGTCTATAAATTAATCAAAATTTTGGAAAAATTGGATTTTTTGAAAATACAAAATGGAGATAAAATTAGGATATAATTCGAGAGAGAGAATCAGTAATTAATTTTCTATAACATTGATAATAAATAAAGCAATAATTTTATTTCTCGAATTATAGGATCTTATAACTTTATATGAACTAAATCCTCGACTTTCCAAATTAAAATTGTCAGAATTGAATTAAAATTAACTTTCTAAATTAAATCAACTTACAAATCCGTGTAAAACTTAAAATTAAAAAGCGAATTGGACCATTAACGTGTAAAACGATTTTCAATTTACAATAATTTACAGTAATTACAATCATCTTCGTGAGTTTGAGAAAATGCCAAAAAATTGTTCGGAGTTCCTAGAAAATGAGAGAGAGAGAGAGAGAGAGAGAGAGAGAGAGAGAGAGAGAGAGAGAGAGAGAATACGAAATAATGAAGAAATAAATATTAATTTCGAAAGAGATAGAGGAAACAGTAATTAATTAGCCGATATTATCGATAAAAAAGAATAAAAAATCTTCCAAAATTTTAGGATCACACAAAATTATAGGAACTAAATATTGACTTACCAATTCTAAATCGGAAACGTTAAATGTAAATAACTTCTGAAAATAAATGAAATTCAAAACGGGTACAAATGAAATTCAAAATTCGTTAATTTTTTTATAAAATGGCGGAATATTTGAAAGACAAAGCAGTAAACACACATGGTTAATTAGTGTGCCACGTATGCACTAGAGCCATTAACCCAAATTTTAATGAAATATTGGCTATAATAAAAATAAAAAATTAATTATTTACCCATTAAACTCTTTAGTGTTTTGTGTATACCCAATATTTTGTAAACAGTTGGTAAATATTTAAGTCAATGTGCTTAGACGAATTTGTTATTCATATTACTATCATAATTATTTCAAATTTTGCTTACTCATTTTGCGCTAAAATGGTACCAAAAATTCCGTAAACACATCAGGCTGAATATTTACCAACAATTCACAAAATGTTGGATATTTTAAAATTTGTAAACGTTTATATAGTATATACCTCAATTATCCTAATAAAAATTATACATTAAACGTTGGATTTTTTTTGTTCTTATTATTCTATTATTATTGTTAGCAATATTACAAATAATATTGTTCGGGAAATGTAAGACAATAAGTAAAGAATTTAAAATACTAAATCGGAAACAAGAAAATTGGATGGAAACAAGTTGAGGCCCGTTTGACGATTTCCTTGAAGCTTTTTATCGTACTCCACATGTGCTGGAATACTTGACCGAAAGCCTCCCAAGATACAACAACTTCAAGGCAAGTTTAGCACCACTCGACTTGAGTTCAACGAACTTGAACAATAGTGCCGAACTTCCCCCGGAGTATAAAACGAAAAACAATTTCGGAGTGGGAGAGAGAGAGGAGAATTTGAGAGAGCAATGCTATGTCTCAAATGTGTTTTTCGGTGTGTTTAGAATGAGAATGAGATGCTCCTTTTATAGGCGAGCTAAGTGAAGGTTACACACAAACCATCAACTCGGCCAATGAAGACTTTTTACTCCGGCAACATCAATGCTCAAAACCAATTTGCCTTATTGCTCAATAACCGACCATGAATAGGGCAGCCCTTATTGCTACCTAACTCACCCTAATGCTCATTACTCCGGCCACCCAAAGGTCACATGACCGTTTGTGTATGTTGGACGAGTAAGGTTTTATTCCCAAAAATAACGCACAAGTTATTTGAGGAATTATAACTTATTTGAAGTGATTTTAGTAATAAAAAGATAAGGTTGGGCCCGGAAAGTCCAAGAAGAGCCCAAATTGCCAAGATCCAAGATCCAAGAGCCAAGAGCTGAGAGCCGAGGCCCGAGCCCGAGCACGAGCACGGCCCGGCCCGACGGCGGCGCGTGTGTGTGCGCGCTAGGGGTTAGAACTAACCCACCCACACTCTCCCCCCTTACACTTAGATGTCACTTTAAGAAGGGGAATCACTTATAAACCCTTCACCAACACACACTCCCACCTCATGTGAGACTCTTTTTATTACACAACCTCTCACTTCTCTAAACACATATCATATGTGATTTTTAGCATTCTTAAAGCATTCTTTACTCATTCATTATAAACATGATTTTGGTAAATAAATACTCAATTTTATACCCGTCGCAACGAGAAATAAGAATATGAAAAAAATATCAAATTCAGATGAGTGGACCCTACTCAAATATTTAGTCAAAAATCATTAATACACTAAGTAAAATACTATTTTATCCTATTATTCCTACAATTATTAATTTAAGTTTGTATCCATCTTTAAACAAAAAACATGTGATACTGTTATCTCTGCTGTTCTCTTTTTAGACAAGAAAGCCTGAAATATGATTCTATTCACAACGTAAAAGGAAACTCTGCCAGCTACACTACTTCCATAAGAGCAATTATTTGCACCTTTACTTTTTGATCTTTTTGAATAATTGCACCGTAGTATTTAAAAGAGTATCTTTATGATGCAATTTTTACGGTTTAAACGGAAATTCATATAAACTAATTAGCCGAAAAAGATATCGATGAAAAGGAAAACCATCTTCACGCAGCACAGACATAAAATGTAAATAAATCCAGTATGAAGGACTAGTTCTCGGTGAAGATGAGGACTGGTTTTTCAAATTCCATATTGAATTTTCAATATTCTTAATATATGTTTATGCCCTCTCTATGGAAACGTATAGTTTACTCTTATAATATTAATAGAAGTGTTCGGTTAAGGGGTTGAATTTATTCTCGAATCTGCAAGCTTTAAAGAAAAGTCGTAGATCTCAAAGTCGTTAATTATTGTAATATTATATATATATATATATTTATATATTGGAACATGACAAAAGTAAGAGTGCATACATGTGCTTACAAATATCCGTGCTGTATTTTATTAGCAAATTTTCGTCCACATAAAATACATATTTCAGATTAAAATAATCTGTTCTAACCTAATGACCATTTAATATCAAAAGTGGTATCCAGTCGAGTCATATTGTATCGTAAATTTCCCTCGTCTGGCTTTTGTCGGTTACGGAAAAACAGCCAAAATAACATTTATTTTATGGATCATTAGATATATTACCACATTTACAATTTACCTAAAGTTACCAAACGTTAGTTACATAATAATTCCAAAGTTTTAATTGACTAATTATCTAGGTTATTTTTTTTTATGACGTGTAACATGTACGCTTTAAGTGGAAATCTGCATGAGATAGCGACTCTTCCATTTTGGGATCAAACGCAGGGAAAAGGAGAGGAATATCTGCTGTATTATACAACTCGGTGATTTAATACGAATTCTCAAAGTAGTCATATATGCTGCCATGACAAATGAATGATAAGGAATAAAGCAAAGTGCATCAAATAGCATTATTAATGCAAAAGTTTAATAGATCATATCATATTGAATCATGATGAAGCGCTGCATACAAACATGAAGAATTGCTCCGACTAAATCAAATGAAACGTTACAATCGTAAAATACTCAATATTTTGCAAACGTTTAAAAGATATCCATTCAGGCCTACGTAGCATTTTATATAGTAGTTGAAATTCCATTTATGCCCTTTCTATTTTAAAAAACGTGATTTTTTTTTTCAAAAATCGTATTTTAATATTAACAAAAATTAACTAGAAATTACGGGATATTTTGAATATTTTTTATAGTTCAGATTAGAAATCGTTATTAACGCGAATCAATATTTTTTGAAATAGTCAACTAATTAATTTCTAAACGATTTTGTTGTTGATTTAGTTTTAATCAGATTTAATTCTTTCATTAATGGATATTTCTTAAATATTACAGGTTACAGACGTTGAAGACAGGGAGAAGACTTCGAAATTTTGCGTTAATTTGTATACACACACATTATAATCTTATCCATCCACCTGATTTCATAGAATTCAAATTGTTAATTTTTTTTAGTTTTTTAATATTAACGCAAATTAACTTGAAATTGCGGGATTTCGTGTCTAATTTTCAACTTTGAAATTGTTATTTCATGGATTCAATATATTTTTGAAATAGTTAATAAATATATTTCATTAATGTTTGAATTAGTCAACCAAACCATTAATTATTTTTGGTTGATTTCTCTTTTAATTTAAATATATTTAATTAATGTATCAGTTATTTTTAGTAATTAACGTTTGACTACTAATAATCCGGTTTGAAATTAATTTCGGTTAATACTCGTCCTGATGAAATGCTAGTTAATTTCTATTAATTTTGGTGTCCAACAGACAACGAGAAATAAATGCATATTTCATGATTTCATGGATTTATTTTGGCAGTCTATATTGATATTTCCTTTTTCTATATGTAATTAATATAATCAATAATTGAATTTCGAATCAGTCGAATATAATTTTGAATTTTGAAATTTAATTTTCGATTTTGCTACTTAAAATTTGATAACTGATATGAAAAAAACACTGATTTACTTGTTAATTTTGGTTAATTTCTGGTGTACAACTACGAATTTCCTGTTTTGTAACATTTATTTTCGCAGTTTTAATTGATTGATATAATCTTTATTCCATTCTGTTTTTAATCTTAACTATTGATTCGAATAATTCCAAATTGATATTAAGATATATTCTTTCCGAATATGTTTAGTTTAATTTTTTTTTTATTTAAAAAATAAAACCTTAAATTTTATTTCCAGAAATGGTGACCAAATATTCAGTATCTATTACTAATAAATGAAATTAATATCAGTCGAATATAATCTTGAGATTTTGAAATTTAAAAATTTATTTTATAATTTAGTTATGTTTACTGATTTCCAAAATCTATATGATTTTCGTATTAATTTTGGTTAATTTGTGCCTCTGCTAATAACGTTTTGTACAGTAACTATTAATTTTCGTTAATTTCTGTGACGAAAGAATTCATAACAATTTTAGGGGAAAAGAAAATACAGATCTAATTAAAATATTTGAGGGGAAAAAAAGCTACAGATTTAATTACAATAAAATAAAAACTATACAACGTTCTTCTTCGTCATATACTTCTTCTTTTCGCCGGCCGCCGGCTTCTTCGTCATCTTCTTCTTCTTCTCTCCGGGGGAAGTTTCTTTCATTCTTTCGGCTTCTATTCCGTCGGAGCTTTCACGGTCGCCGGAGTCTTCTTCTCCTCCACCGACTTCTTCTTCGATGGCTTCTTATCTTCCTTCGAGGCCATTGAAATCGTAGATTTTTCTTCGTAGAGAGAGAAGAGATGAGAGAGTAGTATCGGTTTAGAGTGAGAGAAAGTGACGATTCAGATTCAAGAGAGAGAATAGTTCTGTGCGTTTGTGTTTCGGTGAGAATGAGAGAGAGAGTAAGTTTGAGTGTTAAAGGGGGTTAGAGTTTAAGAGATTTGATGGGGTATATAACAAGTTTCCAAGATAATTTTTCCCGCCCAAAATTAAAAGTTTTCATTAATTTTTTTAATTTCCAACATATCCGGGTCTTTAATTGGAGAGAAAAATTGAGTCTATTTTTGTACATAAAATCCTGCCATAATTTAGTTAATTTTCGAAAATTAATTTTTAACAATTATAAAACCGAAAAAGGGTATAATAGTCCGGTAATTTGTATTAATTTCTACAACTGGGTATTAATCAAAACTTACAAAAAATTGAGTATTTTGCAAATCCGATACTATAGAAGGGTATATAGCTTTTTCGCTGCAATGAGTTACATATCGTCTGTATAAAATAAATATGATACAAACGTGTTAAGAAAAATAAACAATACTGCTGAGTCGAGATAAAAACGGATGTAAATTTGTTTACCGTAAGGCGGCTCCTCTTCTGAAGGAAAACAGTGACGCGCTAATTTAATATATAAATAAACGTATTTTACAATTTGGCCTTGATTCAAATATTTTTTTAAGGAAAGTTCGTAAGACATGGTTCAGATAAGCCCGAACCAATAAATAATATTCAACACTTGAAATGTCAGATTTGATATACTCGTTAAACTAAATTTATATAGTCATTTCCCTCTTGACCATGAATATTTGTGTCGCGCGTATGTGCTGAGAGGGAGAGAGAGAGAGAGAGAGAGAGAGAGAGAGAGAGAGGGAGAGAGAGAGGAACACAATGATGAAGAAGATGAAAACTGATACAAGCAGTGTTGTAGTTCTTGTGTTCCTGATCTGTTGCTCCTGTAACTCCATTGAAGCTCAAACAGGTCTCGAAAAGTCGGACCACCAATTCGGACCTTTCGACGGAGGGTATTACTCAACGTTTGCGGTGCTGACAAACGCCACAATCAGCAACAAGGCTCTCCAAATCACCCCGGACTCGGCCGGAAACTTCACCCTCCAGAACCGCTCCGGCAGAGTCTTCTTCAACCAATCGTTCGCTCTCTGGTCCGACGGGTCCCACCAGCTCGCGTCCTTCAACACGTCTTTCCTGGTGAACGTGTTCCGGGTAGAAGGGTCGGCCACGCCCGGCGAGGGCATGGCCTTCATGATCGGCCCGAGCCTCGACGTGCCGGAAAACAGCTCCGGCGAGTGGCTGGGGCTGACCAACGCGGCCACCGACGGCAACAAAACCAACCGGCTCGTGGCGGTCGAGCTCGACACTTTCAAGCAGAACTTCGACCCCGACGCGAACCACCTCGGCCTCGACGTGAACTCCGTCAAGTCCCTCAAGACCGTCTCGCTGAGGAGCGTCGGGATCGAGATCGCCCCCAACGAGACCCGCTTCCACATGGTGTGGATTCAGTACGACGGCCCCGCCAGAAAGCTGAGCGTCTACATGGCCGAGCAACCGGGGCCGGGGAGCACGGACGCGGATTTCGACATCATTCCCCGCCCCGACGAGCCCATCATGACTGCGGAGAATCTCGATCTCAGCCGCGTTTTGGCTCGAAAATCCTTCTTCGGCTTCGCGGGCTCAACCGGGAGCTCCGTCCAGCTGAACTGCGTTCTGAGGTGGAACCTCACCGTGGACTTGCTTCCCGGGGAAAGCGTCGGAGGCGCCATCTCTGGCGGCTCGGGGAGCATCGGGATTAAGATCGCGGCGGGAGTAGCGGCGGCGGTCGGAGCAGCGTTGATCGCGGCAGGGGTCGGTTACTACATGTGGAGGCGCAGGAGGGCTAAGGCGGACCCCACGATCCTGGGAGCGCTGAAGAGCCTTCCCGGGATGCCACGGGAGTTCAAGTTCAGCGAGCTCAAGAAAGCGACCAACAAGTTCGACGAGAAGCACAACAAGCTTGGGCAAGGTGGGTTCGGCGTCGTCTACAGAGGCTTGCTGGCCAAGGAAGAGCTGGAGATAGCCGTGAAGAGATTCTCCAGAGGCAACATCCATGGAAAAGACGACTTCCTCTCCGAGCTCACCATCATCAACCGCCTCCGACACAAACACCTTGTCCGACTCCTCGGTAACATAATAAACATTCTTTAGTCAGTTAGTCTCTTACTTACAGCTACAATCCAACAGGGTGGTGCCACGAGAAGGAGACGCTGCTGCTGGTGTACGAGTACATGCCGAACGGGAGCCTGGACGCGCACCTGTTCAGCGGGGAGGAGAAGGATGTGCTGAGCTGGCGGCACCGGCAGAAGATCGTGGGGGACGTCGCGTCGGGGCTGCAGTACCTGCACAACGAGTACGACCAGAAAGTGATCCACCGCGACCTGAAGGCCAGCAACATCATGCTGGACGCGGCATTCAACGCGAGGCTGGGGGACTTCGGGCTGGCGCGGGCCATCGAGCACGAGCGCACCTCCTACGCAGACCTCGAGGCCGCCGGGGTCCCCGGCACGCTGGGCTACATCGCCCCCGAGTGCTTCCACACAGGTCGGGCCACCCGCGAGTCCGACGTCTACGGCTTCGGAGCCGTCGTCCTCGAGATCGTCTGCGCCCGGCCCCCCTCCACCAAGAAAGACAACTTCCAGTTCCTGCTCGACTGGGTCTGGTGGCTCCACCGCGAGGGCTGCCTCCTCGACGCCGTCGACGAGCGCCTCGGGGACGACTTCGACCCTGAACAGGCCAAGAGGCTGCTCCTGCTTGGACTCGCCTGTTCCCACCCCATCGCGGCCGAGCGCCCCAAGACTCAGGCCATTGTTCAGATCATCTCCGGCTCCCTCGAGCCGCCGTATGTTCCGCCGTTTAAGCCGGCGTTCGTGTGGCCGTCCGAGATGCCTGACGGCTTCGACTTGGACAGCAGCCAGAGTAACAACTACAGCCTGGCCACCACTCTCACCACTGGCTCTTCTTGGCCTGCCGGGATATCCGAGCCTTGATTTTTTTGTTTTTTTACGTTTCTGTCTAATTTGATACGTGAGAATCGTCTTTAAAACCGTCGTACCTGAAGTCAGATGTAAAGAAATGTTTTTTTTTTCTTTTTGTTATGTCAGGCTCCGGTTTGAATGTATAAGTTGTACATAACAGTTTTTTGGTTTCTCCAACCATTTTAGCTCTAGTTGAGCCATTATTTAACCGCCAAGATCTAAGAGGTTTTCGTTCTCTCTCTCTCTCTCTCTCTTCCTCGACGAGGGAGTAGGGACACACCGGAATCAGGCTTGAATCTCAATTATGCTTTAGGTCTAAGGATCCAGACAATCGACCTCGAGGTCTCGTGCCATGTCCGACACCTAAGATACGAGTCTAAACCACCCAGGTAGGGTTATCCTGCTCAACGGTCTGACTCCGCGTTTAAGTACACGATTCAATAACCTCGAATCTAGAGGATAAATTCTCAAGTTATAACCTAGTCCCTATACAAGAGCTCTTGTTGGGTAGCAAATGCCTTGAGCCAGAAACTATGAAGACATCCTATAATAGATATCAACATTTAAACTTAACTTTTCATGTTTTTGTTAGAGATACATAACGATTTAGAAGGTTAGAAGCAACTAATTCTGGTTCTGTCGGTGCTCGAAACAATTGTCAGATTTGTAAAAGAGTCCGAAGAAATGATTCGATTAGCTATTTCAACATATACATGTAAAATACCGATTTTATTTCTACCAATTTACGATGTAGATTACGTGTACAATGCTTCAAAGAATCATTTCGGGCTGTACATATTTACAAATTACAATTATAAATAGAAACTTATACAAAATATGAGAAGAGTTAAGGAAAAGGAAACAAGCGTACAGAAGAAATGCCTGTTGTTTCATGGAACGGAACTATAAGATTGATGGTGTATCAGAGAAGTGAATTTTCGGGTTCGATTGATTTGTGACAAACGGGTTTCCAGTCTCGTCCAAATCGATTATGGCAGTGTCGCCCGGCTTGTAATCTCCAGCCAATAGTGCTTCACTCAAGACATCTTCGATTATCGACGTGATGGCTCGTCTGAGAGCCCGAGCACCGTAAACCTGGCTGTAACCCTGCTCACAAACGAGATCCTTTATTGACTCCGACACTTCCAAACCAATCCCCAAAGAGACAAGCCTTCCTTTAACCTCTTGCAACATGATATTCACAATCTCAAGCATCTGGAACGACAAGGGCCAAAGTATTTCATGTCAGCAACGAGTCTTGAAACACATTTATACATTGGACGTCATGCACCGATGATTAGAATAGAAGCAAACCTGAGACTTCTCAAGTGGACGGAAAACAACCACCTCGTCAATTCTGTTAAGCAACTCTGGACGGAAATACTCCTTGAGCTCTTCCATGACTATGGCTTTCATTCCAGAATATGAAGTCGGTTCATCATCTGCAAGCAAGAACCCAATAGAGGCTTTTCGACCCTTTGCAATGGAGCTAGAGCCCACATTAGAAGTCATCACCACCAACGCATCTTTGAAAGACACTCTTCTTCCCTATTATAAACCCAACTTCCAAAAGTGGGTTAATGACATGTATGTACCAATAATTGTAATAATAATACTGCATCGTCAATATTCTCAAGTGTACCTGAGAATCTGTAAGATGACCGTCTTCAAAAAGCTGGAGAAGGATGTTAAAGACATCTGGATGGGCCTTCTCAATCTCATCAAATAATACAACAGTGTAAGGGCGTCTTCGAATAGCTTCTGTTAACATCCCTCCCTCTCCATAGCCCACATAACCCGGGGGTGATCCAATCAATTTACTCACAGAATGCCGCTCCATATATTCACTCATGTCGAGCCGAACCATAGCTTCCTCCTGTGAAAGTGAGATATTTCGATAAGTATATGATGCTAAGACAATCATGAGTATGTCAACTATGAGATTATAGTAAAACCAAATTTCTCCTGTTCCGTACCGATCCAAAGTAGCAGGAAGCCAAAGCCTTTGTGAGTTCAGTTTTTCCGACCCCCGTGGGACCACAAAAGAGAAGTGCTGCCATAGGCCTGCTTGGGTCCTTGAGACCAACACGGGATCTCTTGACAGCTCGACAAATAGCAGTCACAGCCTCATCTTGACCAATTACCCGTTTCCTAAGCTGCTCGTCGAGGCCTACAAGGACCAATCTGTCATCTGCGGTGAGTTGTTCAACCGGGATTCCTGACCACAGTGAACATACTTTCGCTATGTCTTCTAATCCCACAACCGAAGGTCTGACAGACATCATCAAATGAAGTAACATAGGCATCAAATTGTGCTCAAGGGACCTGCTATTATTTACACATCATACACGTTCGAAGGCCAAAAATCTCACTGATCGTTTGACGAAGAAGGCAAAATAGGGTCCGAAGGCTGTTCACTAGCGTCACCCATGTCCGAAGAAGAAATGTTTCTCAGCAAGCTAGTCCGGACCTGCTTATATTTAAATATAAAAAATAAAATTAAAATTAGGCAAATTTAAGTAATACACAAGCAGCCAACTTTAGAGTAGAAGTGAAGACTCATTACCACTTCATGCATGGCCTGCATAGTTCTGATTTCTTGCCAATAGTCACTAGGCGACTTTGAAAGAATACTGACTTGCTTTTCTTTCTTCTCCTTAAAAGCATCCATGCGAGCTCTACTTCCCGCCTCGTCGATGAGATCAATAGCTTTATCTGGAAGATATCTGTCAGCTATATATCTTGCTGAGAGATTTACGGCAGCATGTATAGCTTCCAATGTATATATGCAATTGTGATGCTCCTCATATTTCTTGCATAAACCTAATAGTATCTGAATCGCATCATCCTACAAATTTTGGAACGTTCAATTATGTGTCAGGGAAGAAAAACTTTAACTGCAATAAGCTGATAAATTAAAGAAATAAAGGACCTTGCTTGGTTCATTAATCCACACTGGTTGAAACCTCCGTGCCAACGCTTTGTCCTTTTCGAAATGTAGCCTAAATTCATCTGCCGTTGTAGATGCAATACACTGCATCCAACAGAACATGTGGGTGGTAAGGATACAATTGATTGTATTAAACTGAAAAGAAAATACCCTTAAAAAAAACTGAAAAGAAAATAGAGAGAGGTGCTAGCACTAAAAGATAAGTGTAAAGGAAAACCTGTTAAATTACACCCTAAACGAAGACGTACCAAAAACACAAACCAAATAACCAGAGATTGGTCTGCCAACCATCCTTCTTATCTACCATTCAATCATTCACTACTTTACTATAGAGAGAAAAAACTCTCACATGTAAAAGACCTCTCCCAAGTGACGGTTTAATTAAGTTAGCAATATCAAGGCCAGAACCACCCTTTCCTTGTCCAGCACTGTATTCGGCAAGAATATGTACTTCGTCAATAAAGAGAATCACATCCCCTGCGATACAGCCGAAGCATATCATGCTTATGAAACAATATGTAAGTGCTTATAGGTTATATTCCAAAACAACATACAAATACGAACTCTATGTTCACCTGCTTCTTGTACTTCACTTAACAGCGTAGTAACACGTTTCTCTAGTTCCCCTCTCTCTTTTGCTCCTGCCATTAATAGTGCTATATCCAATGACATTACTCGTTTTGACTGCAAGGAAACATAGAAAATAAAGCTTTAACATACATAGAATTTCAACCCGAACGCGTATTAAAACATATAAGAAAGTGAACTTCAAGTATATTGAACAGTTATAAACAGCTAACCAGGAGAAAAACGGGGACATCGAGCTGTGAGATTCGAGTTGCCAACCCTTCAACAATGGCAGTCTTTCCAACCCCGCTTTGACCAAGAAGAATAGGGTTGTTTTTGGTTCTGCGACAGAGTACCTGAATAATTCTCTGAACTTCCTTTTCTCGGCCAATAACCGGATCGATAAGCCCTTCACTAGCACGAGCAGTCATGTCCACACAGAATTGGGCCAAAGCGCTTTTCTCTACAAATACAAACACGATTACATTAAAGATGCTCACTGTCTGTCTCGGTAATATAAAGAAACCCAAAATTCTCACCTTTGGTTTTTCCATCAGTTTTCATAAGAGAAGATTTGGCTGAAAAAGATTTATCGGCGAACGCAGCAGGAGATTCGGTGCCATCTTTGGCAAGCTCTCCCTGAAGTCTAGCGACTGCCACAGCAGCCAACTTGTTCACTTTCGCCCCTAATCTGAGCCAAATTCACGATTCACTTATAAAGCTTACGACTTTAGCTCTGTCTGAAGCTGTCTTCGTTGAAACCAACTCAAATTGGGAAAGTAACTTCACCAATCAATACTAATAAACACTCAATTCAAAGAGCGGTCGAACAAAACCTAACAGAGAGTCGATCAAACGAAGTTAAACTTTAAAATCAAGGTCAAACATACCTCTGAAGGACTCTTACAGCACTTCCATCGTCCACCGAGAAAAGGCCTAAGGCAATATGCTCCGGCGCTATGAAATTGTACCCTCTGGACCTCGAATACTCCACTGCAGCCTCAAGTACACGCTTCGTGCTGATCGAGAATGGGACTTGCACGGCGGAGCCGACATCGCGGCCGGAATCAGAATCTCCGGCGATCCGATCGGTCCAGATTTCGCGAACGGCGCTGCGAGCGTGGTCGAGAGTGATGCCGGAGCCGAGAAATCCATCGTCCTTTCCGGGGGCGCCCTCGGCGACGAGGCCGAGGAGGAGATGCTGAGTGAAGACTATGTCGCTGCCTAGAGACTTGGCCTCTCTCTGCGAGAAGATGACGGCCTTGATCGCCCTCTCCGTGAACCGCTCGAACACGGCTCGTACGTCTCTGCGGCCATTGCCGTTTCTCTTTCCGGCGGGCTTGCTTGGGAGCGAAGGAAGGTGAGGAACGCGAAAACGGAAAGGAGAACTGAACTTCGGCGGTGGTCGGCGGGAGAGGAGAGAGTAAGCGGGGGAGTGGAATCGGCGGCGGTGGAGAGAGATCGGAGGCGGAAGAGAAGGCGGAGATGAAGAGAGCTGAGTTAGAAGAGAAGAAGCCATGGCCGGTCGCTGAGAAGGAATCACTGCAACAAAGTCCATTTCTTTCCTTCTGTTTCTTCAATAAATTTATAATTAAAAATTAAAAAATAAAAGAAAGGAAAAGAGGACTTTCTTTCCTTCCAACTGCAAGCCAAGCAATGAGACGGATCACAAGGAAACGAATAAACGGTTAAACAGGGCGAAGAAAAGTATGTGTATATATAATTAATTATATATATATATATTATGGTCTACTCAACCCAATTATAATATACAAATAATCATATATTCCTTATATTCGGATCAGCCTTCCTTACCAGCTTAATGATTAGCTCTCATTCTACAACTTGAGCAAATACCAAAAAAAAAATTGATCTCTTATTTATGTGTTTGCCGAATTGAAGATGATATTTTTGTTTTCATTTATAACTAGCAATGGGAACTAAGTAGTAGTATCTTAAGACGACACGCAAGTTGGTTAGAGATTTGAATACAAACAAAAACAAAAAGAAATTTCATACTCCTTTTTTTGAATGTATATCGTTTTTCCTTAGACACGTAAATTCAGTATCTATAGCATCATCACAATGTGTATTTCTTACTATCTTTCAATTTTAGAAAACAACCCTTGATTTGAAAGGTTGGTTTCTTCTTATAATGGTATGCTTTGTCAATTTTTAAGAGCGTCGCTGCCAATATATAGAAAGAAAAAGAAAAGAAAGGAATGGAATTGCAAAACTCAGTATAAACCTGATTTGTAATTTTATTTTCTGACAGATAATTCAGTATAAACCTATTACAAAGCGTTTACAGCAATAAATATGCCTTTAAAACTTATTTAGTACAATGGTCATAGTATTGCAAAAAAAAATTACAAAAAAAGTCACTTTCTGTGCCTGTACATAAAATTATTTCTTGAACTGCTATCAAGTTCAAACATAAGTAATCATAGAGGCTATGGAGAGAGTTCAGTTCCAGGATTGGAAGTGTCAGCTTTCAATCAACATTCTGATTCCAAATATCAGGATATGCCTTCTGCAAGTGGGCTATAGGCTTGCTCTATCTATAACACAAATCCCTTATCAAATCCATGTTGCGCCAAATAATTGAAGCCTCCAACCGTAACAAACTTAGCTTCCCGAAAGAATGATATGTGCATTAAAGGAAGAACAAGCCAAACATAAATTCGGGCCGTTCCAAACCTGCAGGTTTTAGGATTTGCAGCTTTCTGACGAGGCGTCTCTGAGACACATTTCGAATATCATGAACGAAGTTGCTCTATGACGAGCCAATTTGGCTCCAGAGCATATTGGCATAAGCCTTCTCTTCTTCCTTCTCTTCCGCAACAAAATTCGTTTCTTCGACCGGTTCATCTTCATCTGGAACCGCTTCTACTTCCACAACACTTTGACTCTCTTTCTGGTTCATGGCAACTAATGCCTCCCTCATAGCCCTCGCTGTCGCTGGCCTATCTCGTTGACCATACTTCGGAGCCGGCACTACAAATGGAAGTACAATTCCATCCAAGTTTGGGCTGCTTTTACTCTCAATGCTCTTCTTCCTCTCTGTCGGAGGAAAAGTAAAAACGACCCCAAGTTCGTAGTTGCACACATGAAGTCTCGCATCTGAAGGAGAGGAGGTCGATCTTTCTTCGTCAGCTTTTGCAGCGGACAAGCCAGAGATCAACCTTCCCCACGCAGCTGCGCTGAAGTTATGCGACCCACAATAAACCCAACCAGAGGAAGATGCGTTTGACTTTGACTTAAAGCGTCTCCGTGCCACCTGTATGCAAATCTCCTCTATTTAACAAGCACAATATAAATATGGAATGACAATTGTAGTCACTCAGAACCTTCTTAAAAAATCACCATTTTTAGGAAAGTAAAGATTAAAATAGTATATCTTAACCTTTATATGCATCGGATGTCCAACTCTATTGTTAGGGTGTGGGATTGCATCATGAAGTACGTCAAACTTTTGCAATCGTTCCCAAGTTTTCTGTTAAATTATAATCATACACAGAATGAGAGGGTATATACTACTTGGATGAAAGGATATGTCAACCTTTATCTACCTCAGAGAAGCAAAGTATACGTTTTGAAGGCAAAACTCCATTCAAGCCGTTTTGTACTCTGTTAATGGTGGGGAAGAGAATTCTAATTGAAGGATTTTTCAATTCTTGACTAGCACTCCAACAGCCCCACTGTGAATAGAATCAATAAAACTGATTCAATAAGATATTAATTTATTTTACACATAGAAGGTATTTCAGGAGCATTGTACATTCATAGCTTGACCTACCTCTGGATCAGATTCATCCGAGTCAAACTGCAAAGATGTTTTTCCTGCAGCAGCGGAAAACGCAGCTAAAAACCGTGCATTGATTGCTCCAATTGATGAAGCACCTTACGAAAAAAAAAGGATTAATGCAGGAAAAAAGATAAGGAGTATGAAATTTCATTACTCTAGATCCATATGTATTTGATCTGCTTATTAATATGAAATGTACTCACTATAGATGAAATCAGACTCAAGTTCTTCCGGCCATTTATATTGAGCTAACACCTGTTTGAAAGTAGAATGCATGATTTAGTAACCAATATAAAATAATGACTTACCGGAGTACTAGAACTAGAGAACTTGAAAAATTAACAACACAACCAGAGATGTTCCCAAGTTAATCAGCTAATAATCCAATTATTTATTATACCTCCTGCAGTCGCCAGAGCCCAGTAGATCTTTGAATTTCAGCAATCATAGAGCTAATTGCAACAACATGATCTGGTTGCATCATCTTTGTAATATTCTCAAAATTAGGTCCCTGAAAATTTCTTAGTCGTTTACCTTACCACACTAAAAAGAAAGAAAAAGAAGTATAGTTTGAACATGGTAGCAGTCTTTATTTTACATGTGTAACTTGAATGAGCAGTGTAGCTTTCTTGTTACTTCCGCCCAAAGCTGCCGCCAAGGCTTGTTTACAAGAAACACTGGCAAAGAAATTGAAGAACCCAACATCATATAGTGGAGAAACCCACTTCGCAACCTTCTTAGGTAAGAAACCAAGGGGTACATAATCTGTTGAAATATAATTTAATCACTTCACTGGCTGTAAGAGAAACTGAAAGCTCAAAATGATGTTTGCACTCATTGTCAGTAAAAGTAAACGACAGGACAGTTTTCTACTGTAAAGAAAACAACGCAATATTTACATAGAACATGAAACTTGCATCTACCTTCAGAGGGCTTTTTCAGGTTAGGGACGAGAATGTTCATAGCGTTCTCGTCTGCGGAAATATTCGTATTTCTTCGAAGAATAACCTTTGAAAATCCATCTGCAGTTTCACTTGATTTGTCCATGGCAGATGCCAGTTTCTTAAGCAGCATGCCTTTAGAGTCTGCTGCTTTGTGGAATAGGTAGCTTAAACCAATGGCTGCTGTTTCAACCGAGCCAAGGATCTTGACAGCAGCTGATGATGATGTGTCCTGTTTAGGCAGAGACACGAGAAGTCAATATACAGCAATATGTTTTCTATTAGCCATCTTTTATGTGAGATGAGACATGTTATACCAATATTCATCGTGCATACAAAAATAAAAACAAAATTAAAAACTTTCCATTCTAAGAGAATTTTTTTTTGCAAGGGACGCACTTTTAAAGAGCAAACTGATGGGAATGTTTTGGGAGCTCTATATGCATGAATGCCGGGTACTGATGCAACTAGATGACCCAATGCGCCTCTAAAATCGTACTTTGACAGCTCTACAATCCAATGAGCTTGAGTGGATACATCTTTCAGAAGTGTAGCCATGAACCCAGCCAGCTGAGAGCAAAAATCAGATACTCGTTCTTGATTAATGTTCCGATCATGAATTTGAGTGAAAAGAGGCATAAAATCAGGAGAACCACGGCGAGGAAAATCTTGCCACCAGACAGTATTCGTCACAATATTCCACTGTAATCAAAATAACTGAATACCATCAACACATTATAAATGATAAGGACAAGAGTCCGGACTTTTATTTATTCAAAAATCAAAGCTGGAACACAACAAAACACGCAGAGCTTCTGAATCTGACATGAACATAGCTTGATGATATCGATTGTTTTAGAACGATGTTATGAATGTGGATAGTGTTTGAATATCTTTGATCAAATCTCTGGGTAATTACAGAGACCAAGTGCTCTCCAATTTCCTTTCCGAAAAATATACAATACACAAATGATTCGATGCCTTTTACTTCCCCACTTCCTTCCTATATATACTCTATTACAAATTGCCATAATACTTATATTAATCCATTACTATTTATTGTTACCTAAATACCCATATACTCGTGTCATAACAAATGACTTGTGATTCTTAATTTTTAACAGAGACCCGAAAACACATGATCACCTGTGACGGTACTAAATTCGCAGAAGTTACTATAACACGAATAAAACCGTCCCTTTGTAAAACCAACAATTTGGGATGATGACAACCAATGCCTTGTCTCTTTAAGTCTTTACCAAAAGCGATCTCCTCTGGAAACATGGGATACCTGAGACAATCATGATCATCCAAAAACAGTCCATATCATATTGCTGTGCTTTAATTTAAAAATTTGTGGAAGGAAACTGTACTCACACTACAACTAGGTTAGGAAAATCTGGGTAAGGTACAGAAGTCCTTTTCTCGGGGCTCGCATCCCAGCATCTCTCAGTACTATGGCAAGCAAGTGTCATGGGTAAATTGTTAGGAATCTCACAGGATGACAAAAACCTGCAAAGAAAAAACAAAAAAAGACCCCTTCGGTTTGAAACACACAACGAACAAAGTCCATAATGAAAGAAAATTAACAACTATACCATAAAATATCACTTGTAAAAGTTGCAATGAACATTCGGGTAATGCTTTCAACGGGATGAAGAAGCTCCTGCAAGGATACATCGCTACGGTGACTCGATGCAGCATCGTCCATAAATCCAAGGCGATTCAGGTAAAACGTCTTTCCAGGCGGATCAGGAGCGCCGCGTTGAGGATTTACTTTCCTCTTTACCGCTCCACGATCTTCACCAGCATGTTTCTCCGGCGCTTTATCAAACCTAACATCATTCTTTGGAAGAACACCATCATTGTCACTCTTTTCACACAAAGGAAGAGCATTTGCACCATCGGCCGGGACTGGAATGGCGCTTGTCCCATCAGTGAAAGAAATGGTCTGGGTTTGGTCCTCATGGCAGCGTAAAATGTCCCTACACCGACTCAGCAACCCATTCACCCTATCAACAATGTTCTCACATTTAATATCCGGGAACGAAAAATCACAGATGTCATTAAGCGTTGATGCGAAAACTCTCTTGTGTCCCCTTCGACTAGACACCGACCCCTGTGACTGTGACTGTGACTCTAATTGCAACTGAGAGGCAACCTTCTCCTTGAAAACGATACTTTCGACGATGAACCCGACTCGAACCGAAGAGCTACAACAATCTCGATTCGCACAGATAAGCGAGACCTCGTCACCGGCAGATAAATCGACTTCTGTTCTGACCCGGACACCATTGACGAACAATCCGTTTGTAGAAGAAGGAGAGGCTATCGGCTCCCGAACATAGACCTTGCAGCGAAGAGGCTCGAAGATGATCTGACAGTGGCGACGGCTGACACGAGCATCGTGAAAGACAAGATCGGAGCAGCGTGGGCTCCGGCCAATGGAGTAGCGGCGGCGTGGTCGTAATCTCAGGGATCGGATCGGAGAGGACGTGGTAGCGGAGACGAGAGGAACATCTGAATCGAGATGTTTCAACTCCATAACCGCGCTTCGAACCACCACGCTTCTTGTTCGTCTCCTTTTCCCACCATGGATTTCTCCTTCTTCCTCTTCGCCGTTGACTCTCACTCCTCTTTTGTTGGTGTTATTGTTGTGGCGATTTGGGAACGAAGAACAGCAAGGATGGTGATTCTCTGACGGACCAAACTCCTCCATTGAGAAGTCGCATAAATTTCAGAAATATACACAACTTACAAAATCACAATATTGAACTCCCCTATACTTCTGCTCGGTAAAACATCAAATTCCTACAAATAATATTTATACACCAACGGTCGATAATCAAACAGAAAGTGAAACAATTCCCCAAATTGATGAATCAAACTGTTTGTGAACTCCCAAATGTATTTTGTAAATATAATCAAAATGGACGAAGAAAATAATAGTTAATTGCCGAATAACCGGAGAATGAAATGAAAGAATCGATTGGTAAAAGAAATGATGAGAAATGAATGAAAGGATATGCTACAATTTAAGAAAGAATTATAACGAAACTCGTATCTGACAGAAATCCCGTAACCCTAATTTGGGTTTCTCTTCCTTCTTCCATACACTTTTATGTTTCCCTCCAATTTTTCATCGCCCCCTTTCCGACTTAGCTTCAGTTGAAAACGACAAGTGATTATAACCGACAATTATTACAAACGACATAAATATTTAAAGAGACGACATTTTTATTTGTAGTCACATCAAGATAATGGGCAAAGATACCGCTTTTAAGAGAAATTTAAAAAGAAATGTAACTTATATTATTGTATGAACATAATTTAACATTTCTTTCATACAAAGATACAAAATTTAACAATCGGGCAAAAGAAAAAAAAATTGACGTTATAATGGAAAAGTAGAACGGATAGCACAATTTTTATTCTAAAATACAAATGTATAATCTAGGTGTCGTTCAGGTCAGATTACATACATACTCCAGATAGTCACGCTACCGTCAATCATGTAGTGACCTAATCTCAAAAATTTAAATAATTATTTTTTGAATTATAAGCACATCTATTAACAATAAATTAGTATATAATAACATAGAAGCGGCAAACAAAGCATAGCAAATTTTTTCTAAAGAAAGATGTATATCACGAGATCGAAGTGCCATGCAAACACTCGAGCAAAAGAATGTCCTACTTAACTGACACGTTTCTCTTTAATCCAAAAATACAAAAAAGTTAACTGACACGTGTCCAGTGTATGTATGTGTGTTTACGCGTAATAATGTACCGTACATATTGATTCATCTTATATTTCTGAGTCCAACTCCTAGCACCGCTTTCTTCTACGTTGCTCGAGCTTTTTGCTTCTTTTCTTCACGATATGGTAACCTCTTAACGTCCAGTGCTTTTGGGCTAATTCCTTCATATTTCGAAAGTGTAATTCTTATTTGTTTCACTCCTTCTTTGCCTGAGAAAATGCACAGTGCTAAATTGCATAGAGGAAGCAATCATTATTACTTGAACTGTTTCTTTCTTTTAAGCGAAAAAATAATCATTTTAAGATTGAACACTCTGCTACTAAAGACGTGCAAACCGTTTTTCTGACTCTTGTATTTGGAGAGTGCTGTTCAAACTCCAAGTAAAGAAGAAGAAAAAGTCATAGTTAGAAAATACATTTAATTAAAAAGCTGATTCTATTTTGTTATATTCAGGTAAGAACTTTAGAAAAACTAAGCAAAATATTGTGGCAGAAAGTTAAAGCTCATTCTCATACACTTGCATTCAGGTAAAACTAAAACACATAGTGGTCTCTTATTGCTCTTATATATTACTTTCATTGTTTAATTTGATCAGGACAGTGAGGAGAAGGCTAATCCTCAGAAATCTTTGCCCATCAAAACCGCATTCGAGTTACTTGACGCAAACATCTTCGACGATGAAAAGGTGAAAACCCTTGCACTTTTTTTTAGTGAAGTTTGAAATTAGACTTAGTTTGAGTTAGTACCTGATATGATAATGATGTAATAGATTGCGGAGATTGTAAAGGGCGTGCGAGATTTCAACATCCCGACAATTAGAGCGAATCGAAAGCTGGTTGGGTCGGAGAATGGAGGGTTACGCAATTCGTCTCCGTTGGTGTTCGATCCACACTGGGGAACCGAACGCTCGAACAAAATGAGTGAAATGTTCGTTTATCCTCGTCCGATGGGGATTAAGAGACCGTCCAACGAAGAAGATATCGCGTTCATGACTGTAATGATATTCTTATCTTTTGTTATCGTTGAGAAGAGTACTTTTGGGTGATTGATTGATTGATTAATTGGTAGGTTTTGGAGCTTGGCGAACTCGTTAGGTCGAAGCAAATTACGTCTGAAGAACTCACTGGCATTTTCTTGAGGAGGCTCAAAAGGTACAATGGTGCCCTTGAGGCTGTTGTGACTTACACTGATGACTTGGCGTACAAGCAAGCCAAAGAAGCCGATGAATTGCTTTCCCGTGGAGTGTATTTGGGTAATCAGCTTTTTACGAAAAAATTTCACAAGTTTTACTTTATTCTTTCTTCTTATAGCGGCAAAATACCTCGAGTACAAAAATTTCAAGCCTAAAGATTTAACTTTCAATATTTATTTTTATTTACGGTTTTGTTTCACTTACAATTTCGGGCAAATGTAATGCCTTATGTATTACCATCTTCAAATGGGATATCGCTGGAATTAATTTACATTCTAAATGAAGTCGATTTTTGTTTCCCGTTGCTAGGCCCGCTTCATGGCATCCCTTATGGGCTAAAGGACATAATTTCCGTACCTCAATACAAAACGACGTGGGGTTCGAAAACCTTCAAAGACCAAGTTCTTGACATGGAAGCTTGGGTTTACAGAAGGTGCATTACTACATGTGTATAGTCTAATCCGAGGCTGTTTGATCTAAACCCAGTTGATTATGTAAATATATATGTGTGTATATATATATAGGTTGAAATCTTCCGGGTGTGTTTTGGTCGCAAAGCTTGCTTGTGGATCGATGGCGTACGATGACATATGGTTCGGTGGAAGGACAAGAAATCCTTGGAACATCGAAGACTTCACCACCGGCTCATCCTCCGGCCCCGCTGCCTGTGTCTCAGCCGGTATTATATATCACTTTTATATATTGTGGGAAAAAACATTTTAGTTTGGGTATAAGTAGAATTATTATTTTGATTTTACCAGGTATGGTTCCGTTTGCTATCGGATCGGAAACTATTGGGTCGCTGACTTTACCCGCTTCTCGTTGCGGTGTGACAACATTGCGTCCCACATTTGGCATGGTGGGTCGAACCGGTGTTATGAGCATTTCAGAAAGCTTGGTACGCAAGTGGATTTTTATTTTGCTGATTGAAATTAAGAACTTCTATTGTGTGAAATTACTAATTTAGCTATGCTAGTATTTCGAGGAAAAAGGAAGGAAAGAATGAGTAGTTCATTTGACATTAAGTATTTTTTGCATACAAATATATCATATGATGTTTTGTACATCCTAGAAAAAGGCACAATTCTCATTCCTTCCGATAAATTCGGTTTGGATTATGTTAGTGTTTATTTCTTGTGTAACAGGACAAGTTGGGACCTATGTGTAGAAGCGTGGTAGATTGTGCGGTTGTTCTCGACGCCATTAGAGGAAAAGACCCGAACGATTTGTCATGTCGTGATGTCTCTCTCGGAGATCCTTTTGGAATCAATGTCAAGAGCCTCACCGTCGGATATCTCGACGATGCCGACGAGGAGGTTGTACGTGTTCTCGAATCAAAAGGCGTGAAAATGGTTCCTTTCAAATTGGATTACTCGGTTGACTCCGTTCAAGGCATTGCGAGCTTTACCATGGACGTCGACATGTTGGCTCATTTCGACGATTGGCAGAGATCGGGACTCGACGACGAGTTCGAATCTCAAGACCAATGGCCCGTCGAACTCCGTAGGGCCCGCCTCTTCACCGCCGTTGACTATTTGCAGGTTTTATCATTAAAAGTTCTACATTTTTTTCTCGCTTTGTAGAGGCTCTAGTCGCACTGATGACGCGTGGCCCTAGTAGCGGGACCCACGTATATTAGAGTCAATAGTGCGACTAAGAGAGCTCTACTTCAAATATATTTAAAAGTTGATTTTTATCTCTAATCTTTAACGATGATATGCGCGATAGGGTAGAAAAACATTTTTGTCCAAATAAAGACAAAAGTCTATTTGTATATATTTTTGAAGTAGTAGATCACATTTTGATATTTTGTCATTATTAAGATGGAAATAATGAAATTTATCAATAAATTTATTTATATCTTGAGAGCCAAGCTCATGTGAAATCTATCACTACCTCTTCTTAAGATAAGTTGGTGGTTAATACAAAATAGTAGTGGTTAAAAAACTATTGAAATGGATTTCTTGTGCAGTCCTCTTTTCTCGAAACTCGTATTAAGGAATAAGCTTTTATTTACTTATTTGGAACAGGCTCAAAGAGCGCGGGGAAAGTTGATTCAAGAAGTGAGAGAAGGGTTCATCGTCGATGCAATGATCGGAAGCGCGACCGATTGGGAGAGAGTTTGTATGGGAAACCTCGTCGGCCTTCCCGTCGTTGTTCTTCCGACGGGATTCGGGAATATCTCGGAGCCTCCTTCCACAAGTTGTCTCCGAAGAAGCGCCAAAAGCACCGGAATATATGCTGCCCCTTATAGGGACGACATTGTAAGACTTTTAAACTCCTTCGAATGAAGAAATAGATATTGATATTATTTGTAGAAATATCCATGAAAAGATGAATTTATTTGTGTTGAACATGTTTCAGGTTCTAGCGATAGCAATGGCGTACCAATCAGAGACCAATCACCACAAAAAGCGTCCTCCGATCGATGAGCTTGGCCCGAACGACTCACTTGTGAACCCTCCCAAAACAATAATTCCTCCAAGATTGTTACATCTTTGAAACTCTACGTAGCATTTTATGCTCTCTTTTTTTTGGATTACTACAAAAATATGACTCAATAGAAGAAGCCTGTTTTCCCATTATAGCAAAAAGAAAAATCCTTCTAAGTTTAGTCATGGAAAATTGTGTATGTGATGGAAACTTGTGTTTAGTGATTAAGCATATGTAGTCGTGGAATAAATCAATTGTATGTATGTTTTGAGTAATCAATCCTTCCTTTGTATTATGGTTTCAAGTTTAAGGAAGGCAAGTATTCGCAACCCTCAAATCTTACGTTGACGTTTCTTTTGTTTTTATTTTTAACGTTTATTGTTTACACCATACACTCAACCTCTGAGCATAAATTACACGTGCATATAAGTTTTTTACTACACCATTAATATTTTTACACTTATTTCGCATTAAACGCCACTTCGTCACCCAGATCTTTTAACGTGTAGTATGTTTACTTGAAGTTTTATATTCACAAGCATCTTCAACATATCAATTTTGGCGGGATGGGACAAAATAAAGCTTAAATGTTTTCAATTTCAATCCGTCTTCACTCTTTATCATGAAATTCTCATTTTAATATTAAGTATGGAATAGTGAAAATCAAAATATATGGAGCTTTCATTGTTCATTCAACTCCTTTTGAGACTTTATTAATATGCAAATTAAATTACAGTATTTGTTGAATTAATTTATCACAAGATTAAATATGGAAATTTTTTCATCACAAAATTGATATACTGGAAATCAAATATGGAATATTAATCTTGACCCTGATAAAGTAAACATAAAATGGACAAAATGACATAATACATAAATAAATAAGAAGTTAAATTTTTTGTATACTGTTACTTCTAAAATTTTGATATATAATATATACTTTTATATATTTAAAATACAACATTATTAGACTCAAAGTTTACAAGCAAATAAATATAGGTTCTTGTGGAATATATAAAATGTTGTTATAATTATTAAAATAATAGATTTTTGAAGAATATGCTTTTTAGTGTTAAAAATAGAGTTCGCAATTGGAGTTAGAGATGATTTAATAAAAAGATAAATAGTAATATAAGACTTCGAAACTTATTAATTGCTATATAGTCAAACGTTTTGGAAAAATTGGTTAATAACAATTAATCAAAATAAATCTGTATATATTAACTAAATTGTAACTCATTAACATCAATTATTAGCCATCGTCACAATAAATGACTATCTACTAAACAAACAAACAAAAATGGTCAAACAACAATATCAATGTTTCATTTGGTTATTTAGAGCAATTTTTGTTTAAAAAGCTGAAGTTACAAATGTTTTGTCAAAAATATACATAGATATATATACATATATATATGGGGACATTTCTTTTCTATCACGTTTTCCGGGAGTGATTATATATCGCTAACTTTTTGTGTCTTATTTCCTGTTTTTAACATTTCATATTTTTAATTTTTCATTTTAAACAAAATATATATATATATATATATATATATATATTCACAAGAAATATATGCTTTTATGATGCAGCAACTAATACTGTCATTTTTTAGAAAAAACATAAGTCGACTGAAGTAAAATAAACTATTTTTTATTGTTTTTTTAAGAATAAAAATGACCAATGTTTTGTAAAACTCGTGTAAATGAACCGCCGTTAGTTTTACAAACTTTTTACAAATCTTTTATACCGTGATTGCCAATATTATTACATTAATTCACGTCGTTCTCTCACAAAATAATGATCGTTCATAATTTAGAGACAGAAAGTAATAACCGCATACTTCTTCTTATTCTTCTTCGTGTTTTGATTCTGATTTCAAATTCATGTATGAAATTACCAAAATCATGTTTTGTTAATTAATATGCAATTAACAATAAAAAAACTTCAACTTATGTTGTAAAAATCAATTAACGTTGTAAACTCAACTCAATTACATTATGAAAATCAACTAATGTTGTAAAATTCAACTCAATTTATGTTGTAAAAATCAAATATGAAGAAGATAAAATTATGGCCGGCTAAAATAATTTTCAGAATTGAAAATAGAAATTAAATACAAATTATGACCGTCTGGAAATAATTTTAAACCTGAAAATCGATATGAAATATTTTTTTTAATTAATATAAGAATAATTAACGAATATTGAATATATTAGTATTTCATTTTTGTAGGAAAATAATATGTACATATAAATTAAACACCAAAATAATAATAATTATTTAACTATTCACCCCAAAGTTATTTTAGTCTTTTTTTATATAGTTTTGTTTGTTTATCAAACGCTATATCAGATTTTGATTTTACAAAATTTAAATTAAAACTATCTTGTCTAACTAATATATATGTCAAAATGTTGAAACACTGTTCATAAAATTATTCAATAATATCTATACATACACGTACCATATCTTTTATATTTCTCACGTGCGAAACACGTTTCTATCCTAGCTAAACACTAAATAACAATTTTTAAAAGCACTTTTTTTTCGCACGTTTCTATCCTAGTCAAACACTAAATAGCAATTTTTAAAAACACTTTTTTAAAAACAAGTATTAATTTTTTTTTACTACTAAAAAAAACAAAGTATTATTAAATAGTGACAATAATGAATAAGAACGAAAATAATAGGTGACAGAAAACGGAAAAAAGCGTCGTTCAATTTCAAAATTAAAAACTTATAGTAAGCGTAAGCAAATATTTGCATTAACTATTCGCTACAATTATGGAATAAATAATCATTAATAGAAGTAACAATTGTTGCACGTAACCTATACTAAAAAGGTAAGCATATATAGAATATTTTTTCGCGTAGTAAAATTAAAACTGTTCACCCAGCTTTATTGACTATTTGGCTAAAAAATAGAAAACTTTGGCTTATAGTAGTTTCATATTCTCATGTTGTAAATGACTCGGTGATAATATGCTCGGAAATATTTTCAGACGGGAAACATAACATAGCCATTATTTGGATTTAAACAGGTTTTATCCTCAGCTAGTTTCTGTAATTTTCTTTTTGAAAACACCAGTTTCTGTAATTTGGAGCTTTGCATGTTTATATATATGGATAAGATGTTCAATTTGGAGGAGTTTGGCATTTCAAAAAAAAAAGATGTTCAATTTGTAGTGGAATTCACTTTATCAAAGTGTAAAGAGAGTAGTTGTATTTTTATTTTTTTAAAAGTCAACGTGCTAGAAAACTTGTCATATTTACACTTATTGATGCACATACAGTAATTAATTAGAAATAATAATTTAGTTTTTTTCGGATTATGTGTGAGATTCCGTGATAAAATCTTAGGCGTACCTTTCTTTATTTTTATATATACATATTTTATATATTTATGACAAACAACCTCAAATGTTAAATCCAAATATATTAAAAAAATTCAAGTATATTTATTTTCTAGCTACCCTCTTATATAAAGTTGTAATTTCAGACTTTGACCGTGTGTCTTCTCTGTTTACAATATTGGACGCAAGGATTAAATTATCGATACCGATACCGAGGTTCTGATTTTTAGAGATAACCGCATATCGATGGATATATCGATGGGTATTCTATAAAAAGATTCTTACCGACTACCGATTATACCGACAAATTTTTGAAGGTATACCGAATACCGACAGGTATACCGACAAATATCATATAAAACATATATTTATAAAATCCAAAATATACATATATTCATAATCTAAATTTCTAAATTCAAATTTAATATCAAAATTCGCAATTTCATATTTTATAATCACAATTTTGTATTCAAATTCAATATCAAAATTTACAATTCAATATTTAAAAATCATAATCTTATATTCTAAATTAAAATTAACTATTAAAATTCACAATTTCATATTTTATAATCATAATCTTATATTTTAAATTCAAATAAGATACAAAATTAACAATTATATATTTCAAAATCACAACTTTATATTATAAATTTAATATAAAAATTCACAATTCTATTATCACTTTCACAACTTTATACTATAAATTTAAAATCGAAAATCACTATTTCAAAATCCATAATAAAATTCAAATTCATAACCATAATCAAGTTCACAATTTTATATTATAAATTCAAAATCAATTATCAGTTAACAATCTTATATATAAAATCAAAAGTCACAATTTCATAATTCATAATCAATATGTAATCCACAATACATTATCAAATTCACAACTTTATATTATAAATTCAAAATCAATTACCAATTAAGAATTTTATATTCAAAATAAAAAATTACAATTCCATAATCCATAATCTAATTTTAATAATCAACTTCGCAACTTTATATTATAAATTCAAAATCAGTTATTAATTAAGAATCTTATATTCAAAATCAAAAATCACAATTCCGTAATAAAATTTTAATCCATAATCAAAATTACAAAAAAAAAATTAAGTTTATAACACTATTGTCGGTAAGTATAAAAAATGCATTGTGGTGATCGGTAAAAATCGGTAATTTGGCGATAATTTGAATTTTATAACTAATCAAATTAACTCGGTAAAAATCGGTAAATTGGCGATATTTTGGACCGGTATTATAAAACTTGAACGGTAACTCTCGATTTTTTACCGAGAAGTTGATTTTTGCGGTATACCGGCGGTTTACCAGCGGTAACCGTCAGTATTTTAAACACTGATTGGACGACAGCTCTTTTATAACCACAAATACAATAGGGATTTGCTCCATCCCCACATCATAATTCACTTCAAAATAAAATTTGTTACAGTACTATGTCATATTAGGGGTGATACTGTTCACGACTGCATTTTTTTAGTCCTTTTACAACTATTTAACAATTATACCATGTTTATATTGATTTATAATTTACATATTTGTAAAATTATATATGTTTGCATTAATTTGTAATTTACACATTTGTAAAATTATATGATGTTTAAAAAAGTATAAATTATTTTATGGAGCGATAATTTTGTTTAAATAGGTGATATAAATGAAAGATAGTAAGTAAATATAGGGAGATAAAAGTAAATAAGAAAAATTAAATATTTAATTAATATATCAATTTGGTGTAAAAAATGGAGTGAGAATGAAGATGATGTGTTTGATATGTCATTTACTACAAAGTATAAAATTGTGTAATAGGTTGGAGATGTACTTAAAAAACGGATACACGATTATCATATCCTATTGGAAAATAAAAACAGAAATTAATCTAGATGACGAATAAATGTTTTAGGGATTGTAAAATAATATATATCCATATAAGAAAAAGGGAAATAGTATACATTCGTTTAATTGGCATTATACCTTTTATTTTGCCTGACGCAACAACATTTTATCGACCATATCTCTTCTAACGACGTGGAAATAAAGGCAGAGAGAGGTAATGTTTGGTTGGTTGTTTGTTTGTTGAGATACTTTAGAGTTGAGTTTTCGTATTTTTTAAATTTTAATTTTGTAGAATCCTAATGTTGAGTTGTGATGAGATAGTGGTAGAGTAAAATACATAAATATATCTATAGATAAAATAATAATAAAATAAAAGTGCGTAACTGAATGAATGGTAGGTTAGGTAATTTACCCGAAAAAGGAGGGCATCGTTGTTTGGTACAGTACTTAGCTCTTTCCCTTCGTGTTCTTAGCTTGTATATATACGTGTATATAAAATCTCAGTCTTCTCTTCCATTTCGCATTTGTTCACGCCTATATCTTTCATTTTGTCTTTCTCTTTCTTCGATTCGCCGCCGCGGAGAAGGAAGGGATTGTGGTTCATAAAACGATCAGATCTATCACGGCTCTCGGGATCAGATTCAATTCTGAGTATTTGACCATTATCGTTTTCTCCATTTCTTCGTTGGTAACGTATTGTCTACATCTACCAATAATTTTCAATGGGTTTGCGATTCAATTTCATCAATGATTTGGCTTTCGTAGATCGATGTCCTTGTTCGTAATTCTGCACTGAGAATTCCGAACGAGCTTTGTTCTTTGTAGTGCGTCTCTGTGTTTTTTCTTGTTGTTATTGTTTTGGATCTCAATTAATGTCGTTGTTTCGGAAAGAAGTGAATTTATTCCGCGTTCGATCGAAATTGAGGAATTATTTGCTCAGCATGTTTTAGTTTTTTGTTATTGATTGATTCAAGTATTTCTAGATCCAGATCAAGCCACTGTGATGTTTTGCTAAGGACTAATCAAAGTACATGCATTTAAGTATATGTTTTGATCACTAATAATATTGATCTATGTATTTTTTTTTTAAAATCCGAGTCAATTGGTAATGGATCTGGTGACTTGCTGTTTTTTCATACGGCGTATATTGAAATGCAATCATGATATTTGCTTTGATATTATTTATCGGTCGTGGTTGATCCATAGTTGTTATTATAACTAATTGACGGAGTTGATTTTTGTGACTTTAGATCTCAAATAGCTATGGCGTCATCTGGAACTGCGGCCACAGGATGGTACCGAGGAAGAGTCAAGGCTGTAACTTCCGGAGACTGCTTAGTGATTGTCGCTATGACTGCCAACAAGCCCGGACCACCGCCGGAAAAGACCATCACTTTGTCCTCTCTCATTTCCCCAAGACTGGTAAACAACTGAATGTTCTCATCTTTTCTTTCTGTTTGCAATAAAGAAACATTTCAATTTATGCCTCCAAAAAATCATTCCTTTAAATTCTAACTGTGTAGAACTGCCCGTATAAGGTGGCATGGTCTCTGTATATTTTAAGATCATAACAGTTGATATGAAAATTACACGAGTTCTTATAAAGTTCTTTATCGACCTCCGAGATTAGGGATCAAATATTCATAAATAAACAAACCTACAAGGCTTGGAACGTTTCTCTTATTCATATCTTCACTTTCTTAGGCAATTGTGCCTCGTAATTGTTGTGTTGTGTTGGATATGTCTACTGCTTCTGACTGTTGTGTGTTTCTTTCTTGTTTGTGTCACATACCAGGCTAGGAGAGGTGGTGTGGATGAGCCATTCGCATGGGAAAGCAAAGAGTTCCTGAGAAAGCTCTGTATAGGACAGGTACTTAATTCTTTTTAACTTTTTTTCTATCTAAATCTAATGTTTTTCATTTATTTTTAACAAGAATGTCATGTCTGTTCTCAGGAGGTGGCATTTAAAGTTGACTACACAGTTCCATCGATAGGGCGTGAATTTGGCTCTGTGTTCCTTGGTGATAAAAATGTTGCTATGCTGGTTGTTTCTGGAGGCTGGGCTAGGGTATAACATATATCCCTACATCACATATAAGGTCATGCGGTATATAGTCGTGTTTTGGTATACCTCATCTGATTTGTTTGCAGGTACGAGAGCAAGGTGGACAGAAAGGAGAGGCGAGCCCCTTCCTTGCGGAACTGCTACGTCTAGAGGAGCAAGCGAAGCAAGAAGGCCTTGGTCGATGGAGCAAGGTCTGTGCCACTGCTATTCATTCTCCTCGATCATTACATAAATAGATGATACATGTTTTTTTATATAAATATGATGGGTTTTTATCCTCTACTGTATTTACTTGGGCTACCCAAATTTGTGTGCCAAGAATTGGTGTCTTCTTCTTCTAGTAATGTGAGGGTTACAGTGGTGAAGCTATAGCAACGGGAGGGTTTCTTATCGTTCTACTACGATTTACAGGTTCCAGGTGCGGCTGAAGCTTCTATTAGGACTCTGCCCCCCTCTTCTATTGGTGATTCTAGCAACTTTGATGCCAGGGGTTTCTTGGAAGCAAATAAAGGCAGTCCTATGGAATGTCTTGTTGAGCAGGTCCGTGATGGCAGCTCGATTCGGGTGTACTTGCTGCCAGATTTTCAGTTTGTCCAAGTATTTGTAGCGGGTATTCAGGTACTAATCCTAACATGTTGTGGATTTTTTTGTAAGATACTACATGTTTTAATGTTTCTGTGTTATCTATACAAACTAATGGTTTGTGTTGTATTCTCTTTCTGGGTGTGTTAGTCTCCGTCTATGGGAAGAAGAGCTGCACCAGAGACACTTATCGAGGTAGAAGCTCCCGATGAAACAAATGGTGATGCTCCCGCTGAACCTCGAGCGCCCCTAAATTCTGCTCAAAGATTTGCAGCTTCGGCAGCCTCATCAGCAGAAGCTGCGGATCCATTTGCAGCAGAAGCCAAATACTATACAGAGATCAGAACTCTGAACCGAGAGGTATATTATCTAACTTGATGGTGCTCATTACATTGTGTATCTCCGTTGAATCTAAATAACACGATGGAGATATAGGTCCGCATTGTCCTAGAAGGTGTTGACAAATTCGGCAATCTGATCGGATCGGTATATTATCCCGACGGGGAAACAGCAAAGGACCTTGCACTGGAGCTTGTGGAAAATGTACGTACATGATGTTTTATGTTGTGCTAGCAATATCATAAATATGTTAAGAGTTATATTTGTAGATCATGTAACTTGTACGATTCTAATTCATTTCATATTCCTGCCTGTTGAATGGAAGTCGCTTTTAAACATTTTCTCAGGTCCCAGCTGTTGAGAAAATTCTTATAAGTGCATAGTTAATGCTTCAGATTTATGTATAGGGATATGCAAAATATGTTGAATGGAGTGCGAATATGATGGAAGAAGAGGCCAAGAGACGGTTGAAGACTGCAGAACTCCAAGCCAAGAAAAGTCGTCTCAGGATTTGGACAAACTACGTTCCCCCTGTTTCTAATTCAAAGGCAATTCATGACCAAAATTTCTCAGGAAAGGTAGTGGTTCTAACAACTTATGCACTTGCCAACTTAGTACACACCTCTTTTTTATATTTTCTTATCTATTTTTATGTATATTATGGTTAGGTGGTTGAGGTTGTTAGTGGAGACTGTGTCATTGTTGCCGATGATAAGCTTGAGTACGGAAGTCCTTCAGCTGAACGACGCGTAAATCTGTCAAGTATTAGGTGCCCGAAAATGGGCAACCCCCGTCGAGAAGAAAAACCAGCCCCCTATGCTCGTGAGGCAAAAGAGTTTTTGAGGACACGCCTAATTGGAAAACAAGTACAGTACTGTTTCCATGCAATATGTGTTAATGACGAACATCTTTCTTCCTTTTCACCCACACTAAATATATATTGTGTCATTTCTATGTACAATGAGCCATTTGTTTGCATAATGTTCTGTTCTTTTTTCATTATTTTGAAGTTCAAACTGTCTTCCATTGTGGTTCTACAGGTAGATGTCCAAATGGAGTATTCAAGGAAGATTGATACTCTTGCAGGTGCAGCAGATTCCAGGGTAATGGATTTTGGGTCTGTCTACCTGTCAGTGCCGGCTAAAGCTGGTGGTGATGAGGCCGTTCCCTCTACTGCTTCCACCAAGCAGCTTGGTTTGAATGTTGCTGAGATGTTGGTCGGGCGTGGATTTGCAACTGTTATCAGGCATAGGGAATCCGATGATAGATCGAGTCAGTATGATGCCCTTCTGAGCGCAGAAGCACGTGCTACTTCTGGGAAGAAAGGAATCCATTCTGCCAAAGATCCTCCTGTTATGCACATCACAGACCTTCTTTCGGTGAGAAATTAACGCATCCACTACAGTTTTGTTTTGTTTTGCGTATCAATGATGACCTGCAGAATAAATAGTAACAATTGCTCCTGTTTTCTCTTATTCAGGGCTCAGCCAAGAAGGCAAAAGACTTCCTCCCATTTCTGCATCGGGCTAGGAGAATTCCTGCTGTGGTGGAGTATGTTCTCAGCGGTCACCGTTTTAAACTTTTGATTCCGAAGGAAACATGTACCATAGCCTTTGCTTTGTCTGGGGTCCGATGCCCTGGTCGTGGAGATGCCTACTCTGAAGATGCAATAGCTCTCATGAGGCGGAAAATTATGCAGCGAGATGTCGAGGTATTCATTCGTTGACATTACGTTACACACTGAGCTCTCGTCGCGGGATTTTTGAGTCTGAGTATGTTTTGCAGATTGAGGTAGAAACTGTAGACAAGACCGGAACTTTCATTGGATCTATGTGGGAGTCGAGACAGAATGCGTCGGTTTCACTCCTTGAGGCCGGCTTAGCAAAACTCCAGAACTCGTTTGCAAGCGACAGGGTTGCTGAAGCTCACCTCCTCGAACAAGCTGAGAAATCTGCAAAGAAGCAGCATCTGAAAGTAAGAGAGAATCGATGTGCGGCCTTTTAAGAATATTATATCTCAAGCTTTTTCTCAGTTCACGTTTGTTGTTTGCAGATCTGGCAAAACTACGTTGAAGGAGAGGAAGCACCAGTCAACGGTGCAGGAGCTGCTGCTGAGAATAGCAAACAGAGGGAGGTGTTGAAGGTGTGCTTAGTTATGTTTGCAATACACCAAATATCAGCATCATAGTAAAATTAAAATAGAAGAAACGGTGTTACAATGGGAGCTTATCTTTTTGGCAGGTAAACGTAACCGAAATTGTAGGCAATGGTGGTATGTTCTATATCCAGACTGTCGGCGATCAGAGAGTTTCGTCCATACAAAAGCAATTGGCTTCCTTGAGCATTCAGGAAGCCCCTGTTATTGGTGCTTTTAATCCCAAGAAAGGAGACATTGTCCTCGCCCAGTTCTCCTTAGACAAATCCTGGAACAGAGCAATGGTGAGTAAAATTCATGTTGTCCATTTTGCAACGGTAAATACAACAGTCGTAGTTCATATGTTTGGTTTTTCACGGTGAAGATTGTGAACACTCCTCGAGGGCCGGTGCAATCGGAGAAGGACAGCTTCGAGGTGTTCTACATCGACTATGGGAACCAAGAGACGGTGGCCTACAGTCAGCTGAGGCCGATCGAGCCTTCAATGGCGGCTGCGCCGGGGCTCGCTCAGCTATGCACCCTCGCCTACCTCAAAGTTCCAGGAGTGGAAGAGGACTATGGACTGGAAGCGGTGGATTTCATGCACCAGCTCATGAACTCGAAAGAGTTCAGGGCCAAGATCGAAGACAAGGACACGTCTGGAGGGAAAGTCAAAGGCCAGGGGACCGGTACCATCCTCAGCGTCACCCTTGTTGCCGTTGATGGTGACATCAGTGTAAATGCTGCCATGCTTAAGGTTCGTCGGTGATTTTGGTAGTGTGGGTGAATGTATATCTCAAGGAACAATATTATATGATATGGTGTTTGTATGTAAACTTTGCAGGAAGGACTTGCGCGGCTAGAGAAGAAGAGGAGATGGGGATCAAAAGAGAGGCAGTTGGCGTTTGAGAACTTGGAGAAGTTCCAGGATGAAGCGCGCAGAAGCAGGCTGAACATGTGGTGCTACGGCGACGTCGAGTCTGACGAGGAAGACTCTGGCCCTCCCGCCAGGAAAGGAGCCGCTGCTCGCCGGTAAAAATGCCACCATATCGGTCCTACCTGACTACTCTTAAATTATGAAAAAACTATTTAGGGAAAGGGGATGAGATGAGTTTAAGTTATAGGCATAAAATATACCCAGCAGTTGGACCTTCACAAAACGTGTAAGAGAGAGAGTAGACTTACTTGCCTTTTTAATTTAAGTTTTTGTTTCTGAATTTTGCACATTTTTTTTTTAACTTTTGTCTTAATAATGGTGAGACATTTTTGTTCTTTTTTGGTTAACTTAATAAACTGCTGTACTCATGTTTCCTTTAATGAGTTCTTTTAGTTTTCAATATAATTGTAAGTGCTCGATCTCTACCAAATTGCTTTTGCTTTGCAATAGATGGTGTGATACAGAACGAACGCACGAACGTAGCAATGCCATGAAAGATTTTATTCATACTGCAAATATATATACATACACAAAAAGAGAAGAAGGAAGGAAAGAAGCAAAAGTATCACTGGAAACAGAGAGAATAGATTGAGATTTCATCAGTGATGGGGATAGGGAGGTGGGAGGATGGGGTCAACACCCACATCCTTGAGCGTGTGAGTCTTGGCAGTGGGGTGAGCGAAGACGTCTGCTCTGGTCTCGTCCTTGACGACGTAGTTATGGGCCGGGTCTTGCACGTGGGCCACCCTCCTGAAGAAGGAGTGGTTGAAGAAGTCGTTTGCTTTCTCCATCACCCTCTCCGGCTCCGCCACCTCTGGCAGAGTCTCCCTCCGGCGCTTGCTCACCGACACGTTGGGCGCGTGCACCAGCTGGTGCTTCACGGTGTGCAGCCCAATCGCCGCCGCCAGCCCTATCAGGCCCACCGACACATACACCGGCGCGTACTCCCCCTTCAACGGCGGCATCTTCCACCTCCTCCTCCCCTCCGCCGCCATTGTCGCCATCCCTCGAACCCCTTTCGCCGCCCTTATCCAATGCCCCTGAAATCATGGAAAGAAGCTCTTTTAAGATCATGCTTCACTCATTTTAAGATCACTTTGTACCACCCAAATCTTGGTACTTACCGTAGACCTGAAACCCATTTTGTTGCCGTAACAGCCTGAAGATCTCTCCCACGATATCTGAACTCGAGTTTTAGCAAGTTTTGGTTCCGATTGCGATTCGATATGTTCATTTTGTTATTATCCTCTTCCCTCTATTTATACGAAAAGCAGAGAGCAGAGAGAGAGGTTTCTGGAACTACGTAGGAAGAGAGAGATTCTGCGTTATTCGACACTTGTCTTGTCGAGAGCGTAACAGCACCACTCTGGAACCCTCACGAAGCGCCACGTTGTCTCTAACCCATTAAAATAATGTATAAAAAAGGGAAAACTTAGATTAAGCATGAGGATGGTTCACGTCGATGCCTCTCCAATGCATGTAGAACCGAATATATCCGATGCGTATCTCCATGCTGCAGAGTGTCTCCGGCGACGAACTCGCGACGACCGCCGCTCGGCATCATCAGCACGCTGACCGCCGCCGAACACCGCCTTCCGACCCTTGCCACGTCATCCCACCTCCCTTCGGCTGCATAAACCCCCGCCATGACCGAGCGAACTCCACCGGCGTCTTCAGCCCTGGCCTCCACGATACGCCGGGCCGCCGCCGCCGCACCTGCCACGTCACCATGAATCCGGCAGCCCCCCAGCAGCCCTCCCCAGACGTGCACGTCCCCTCTCATCGACATCGGCATCGCCGCGATCATCTCCGCCGCCTCCGTCGTCAGCCCCGCCCGTCCCAACACGTCAGCCATGCACCCGTAGTGCTTCGCTTCCCTCTCGATCTTGTGTTCCGGTTCCATCTCTGCGAATACCCGGCGAGCTTCGGCCACCATCCCCGAGTGGCTGCACCCAGCCAAGACCCCCACGAACGTCACTCCGTCAGGTTCGATTCCCCGACCACCTCTCGTCATCGCTTCGAAGTGGGCTAGGCAATCCTCGCCCCGGCCGTGGATCGCCAACCCCACTATCATCGCGTTCCACGCGTACACGGTCTTCTTCTCCGATCTCGAGTCGTCGAAGATTCGCTTCGCTTCTTCTACGAATCCGCATTTGGCGTAGAAGTCCACCAGCGCGGTGGTCACGAACGAGTCGTATCGGATACGGTTTTGGTCAATGTAGTCGCGGATTCTCTCCCCTCGCTCGAGATCTCCGAGCTGAGAGCAAGCAGAGAGAGCCGAGACCAGTGCCACGTTGTCGGGCCTAACCCCCGAGTTCAACATGCGGTGTAAGAGCCGGATGGCTTCTTCGCAGCGGTCGGTCTGCGCGTAGCCCGAGATCATGGTGCCCCAAGAAACCGAGTCTCTCTCAAGCATTTCATCGAAAATTTCACGGGCAGAGCGGAAATCGCCAGACTTTATGAGCGCGTCGATGAGCGTGTTGTGGGAAACCACGTCGCGACGGTCGGGGAACTCGTGGAAGACTCGTCGGGCGTCGGCGAGGTTTCCGGAGTAAGCCTTGATGAGGGAGTTGATGAGAAACGGGTCGTCGGCGAAGGCGAGCTTGATGGCGTGGGAGTGAATGGCGGCGGCGAGGGAGAGAGCGGAGGAGGAGCCGAGGCGAGAACAGGCGGAGAGAGCGAAGGGGAAGGAGTGGAAGTCAGGGGAGAGGGAGAGGGATCGGAGAAGGCGGCGGAAGAGGCAGAGGGCGGCGGCGGGGGCAGAGGATTGGGTGTGGGCTCGGATGAGGACGTTGAATGAGAAGGTCGTCGGGTCTCCGATGCGGCGGAAGAGCGACACCGCGTATGGGAGGGCGGATCTTCGGGCGGCGACGGAGGCGACTAGGGCGGATATGACGGCGTCGGAGAGAGAGGCGGATACGGTGGCGCGTGCGTGGAGTCGCCGGAGGTCCGGGAGTGAGTGGCGGTGGGTGTTTATGAGTTCGGGTGACACGCTTTTCATGTCCTCCTACTCTCTTTGAAATAGTGAAAGGAAGGAATGGATGATAATATTCTTTCGTAACAGATTTTACATTTCACATAAATGAAAATTGCGGTTGTTAAGGAATAAAGAGATTTAGGATATTTTCAAAACTATGATCACTTAAAGAGTAAATTTTAGTAAATGTTTTTATTTCAGAAGTATAAATAAGTTCGTCAATAATAAACACAATTATTTGTTGACGTCATCATACTTTTATGGTAAAAAGCTTTTTAGAGTAAAAATAAACATTCTAAACTATAAGATACATCATTTACATTTCTATTAACCCAAGCAAAGACACGACACGAAACCGTTCCTAAGACTCACAATGCTATCATAATCCGGTTGACACTCCCACCTCGGATAGTGGCTCTGAGACCTTCCACTACAATTCTAGAATACCCCTATAATCTACTCAGCTGCATAGCCATCTGTAAACCCTTCATCTTTGCTTCGAAGGCACTCGATTGTTGTCGGGACTGCACTGCATCACATCCATTTCACCTTCCCGAATGATCGTACTATAACTCCAATAGCAGCACGGCTTTCGCTAAACGTTGCGTTTGAGTTTACCTTGATTTGATCATGTTTTGGAGCAGACCAGACTATCGGTCCTTCATCTCTGCTCACCTCAGGTTGAACTATGGCTTCATCAGCACTAGAGAATTTAGACTCTGAGACTCTTTTTTGAAAGTCAAGTTATTGCGATGAAACCATATAGAATTAATAATAGTTATTCTTGATCTTAGAGGAGAATCGCGCTTAGGCAATCAATTCATGACCTCCAATTGTTTGATTGCTATGTCTCCCCAGCACACCATGAACCACAGTCTATGCGCCAAATCACATTCGAAGAATAAATGTACCACCGATTCTTCACTATTGCCTCAAATCCGACACATCGGGTCCATACCCTGAATGTTTTTTGCAAGAGCCGCTGCTGTGGGGAAAGCTTGCTGACCAAGCCTACACATACTTAATTGATACCTGAAGTTAATTTTAAAACCTCATACCAAGCTTCTTCTCTTGGATTGAATTGAGCTCATTTAATTTCTGGGTACACAGATTCGATGCTAAACTGACATGATTCCACCATAATCCAGACTCGCATATCTCTCTTCTCCGTCGGCAGTTTTCTCGATTCCAAAATGATCTAGGTTTTGCTTCCCCAAACTCCAAAATCAACAAATCTTCATTCCGTCTCTCCGATTGATCCATAAACAAAGACGAGACTCTGTCATTCGGCCTTAGCATCGACTTCCTCTTCCTCACCAGCATGCCACCCTTAACCTAGTGATCCAAAAAAATACAGGTGTTCCCCGATAAGGACAAAAAAATTATCTCTAATCAGCTCCCTTTCACGAATGTCTTTCCATCCTGGTGTAGCCGTGCTCTTCATTGGGCTGTGCATCTACTCGCTGTCGCGACTATACTTTTCTCTGAGAGCCTTGACCCAGAGCTGGTCGTGATTTGTTTCCATATGCCAGGCGAACTTCGCCAGAAAACCTTGGTTATATTCGTCCATCGACCGCAGCCCCAGCCCCAGCCCTCCAAAGATCTTTGGTTGACATAGCCGATCCCACCTTACCTGTGCAGAGTATCCATTTCCTTGAAACTCTCCGGTCCACCAAAATACCCGACTCGCTTTCTCGATCAACTTAAAAAAACTATTAGGAATCTTAAAAGTAGATTTTATCAGTGTGGTCCTTCCCGCTCGAGACACTGTCTTAGACATCCATCCCTCGAGCCTATCGTACACTCGTTGTTTTAAGGCGAAACTCCTGCATCTATTATTTCCAATAAATAAAGGGTTACCTAAGTACGGTATGTCATCCCCACAAATAGACATTTCCAGCCTAGACTTTAGTGTATTTCTCATATTTTCATCAACATTTTTCGAGAAAAACCAACTCGACTTGGCCAAGTAATATAAAATTTTCTTTAAAAGGAAAACAATTTTACTAACCTATGCAAAGTGCATGAACTTGTTGTTATTTAAAACATTATTATTTACTTGATTACTAACCTTTCTCTTGTAGCTTGATCTTTGATGAGCCTTGTGAAAGGTAGATCATCTCTTACTCGTTATCTTCACACCTAAACGTGAACTCGAGAAACCTAAGGTTTCTATTACATGAGTCTATAGAGGATTTGAAGGATTTGTGTGTGGGCACAATTAAACACAATAACTCAAGAACAAGTCTATGAGCTAAATAGATAATTTAAGCCTAAGTCTAATGAGGACTTAGGTGTCAAAATAAAGATATATTTTTTGAGAGAGAGAGAGAGGATTTTTGGTCGGCCAAAGGTAGAGAAAGAGAGCTTAAAAACTTATTTTCACATCTCTATGTGAGATTCTATTTATAGGAGAATGAAATACAAGAAATGGTAATTACCCTTTTCTATTGTGTATTCATGACACAATATTTGATTTTCTCTCATCTTTCCCTTGTACATGGCCGACCATACTCAAATATTAGTGAGGGAAATTTGTTTTCTCACTTAACACAATTGTTTCATTCTCAAAGAAGTTCATTTCCTCTTTTTGTAATTATATTTACAATTAAAAGGGAAAGAAATTTTTAGATATAATTTCTCTCCTCTATGATGCTAGGCCGAAGTTCTACCTAGGGGAGCTTCTAGATGCTTCCTTATTTATTTTAAGACAATTCTTAAAATAACCATTGTAGAATTGATATTGCACAAATAATGAAATTAATTTCATAATGCCTCAAACGACTTATCGGCTTTAGAAACTAATTTATATTTTCATCGTATGAAAATATTCAAAATCTTATTTTGACATTCACGTCATTTTATGTCCATGTCCACAAAAATACCCTTTAGACATTTTCGGAGAAAACGTCTAGTTCAACACTTCAACTTATTTTGACTTATCTTCTAGTTTAACAATCCTACTCTAATGACCTGTAATAGTGACCTTAAGGATCCAAATGAATAAAGGTCGAGCTACTATACTCGGACTCAAAAGTCACAAAATTTTTCTGAGTATTAACTTAATGTCAACTGACTCCATTAAAGAGTTGACACTAAGAATCTCTCAGTTCAAATGAATTTATTTTCTACTCAAATTCAACTTAATTATATTGAGCGGATTCATTGAATGTTATCTATGATTACCCTTCATGAATATCTTCAACTAGATGAGATTTATAAAATAACCATGAATAGTTTGTTCACACAAATCTAAATTTGTCTCTTCATACATTGTTAGATTTGATTAAGGATTATAAGACTATTGAATATCATAAATACTCAAACAAATGAAAAAGGAATAATGAACGTTTCAATTTTTATTAAATTAATCAGCAAATAAATAATATTCTTGTGGGCATCTCTGCCAACACTAACCCCCTTGACGGCTCGAATGAGGCTAAAGGACTACCATTAAGCAATAAAGCCCCTGAAACACCAGTAATACAGGCCTTGATTAGTTTAGGAATTTTGCATCTGCTCCAAAACACTTCAGCACTTCCAAGACAAAATTTTATTCAATTCAGTCATAATCTCAGTTCCTATTGACCATGTCCTTTCAATTCATGGATGTGGATCTCCGACCTATGAATGTGGATATTCCCGAAACTCTTTTTGTTGAATTCATAGAGGCAATAATCTCCTTCGCCATTATCGTATTTTCCGCTATCAAGCACCCTGGCACGAAGGCGGACTAATTCAGAGAAATCATTCTGTTCAGGCTACTCCTCAGTCTACTCGTGGTAATTTTTTTGAGGACTTTAAAGCTGAAATTACATAAGATGATTGGCCTAAAATTATCAAAAGTAATTGTTCCATACTTTTTTGGAATCAACACAATATGGTCATGCTTGCTTTTATAGACAGTGTACTTGTTTCAAAAAAATCCTCGACAAAAACCACCAGATCCCGAGCTAATTACTTCCAGAATTTCCTCTAAAAGATCCCTTGCAGTCCACCCGAGCCTAGAGCTTTCATCGGGTTCATCGAACAAACTGTCTTTTTAATTTCCTTCTCAGACGGAATGCTGCAGAGGAATATGTTATCAGCTTCTAATATTTCCTTAGGAATAAGATCATCTAAGCCTTCGGAATAGCAAAGGCTTGAAGTCTTTGAACAATTAGGTATACTTATGATGCAAGTAGCCCCAATCTCTTTTCTACTCTTAATCCATAACCCCTCATCAGTTTTCAGGCTCCCTATATGATTCCGCTTCTTCCGTATGAGTGAGGCTGTATGGAAAATATTGTATTAATATCTCCGTTTTTTAACCACGTCTCCCTCGATTTTTGCCTCCACACTTTTTTGATCTCGTTCCAGCTCTTGTAATTTTGACCTCAAATTTTGTTCTTCAGGCCTCTCATTTGGACATGCCCTTCCAGTAGTCTGAAGCTCCGATGGTCTCTTCTTGCAATATTTACTGCATTGTTGGCACTCCTTCCATTTGTCCTTTTGCCATTTCCCCAATTCTTTCCTAATCATTAAGGCTCGCCTCTCTAAACACCCAGCCCCAGACCGATATTTTCATTCTTGATATTATTGATAATAATTTTTCATTTATCTTCCTCTGCTCAGGCTTCATAGAAACGGAAAGGTTTCAGTCCTCGGTCATCGCAGTGGAAGCAGTCTAGTGGCCGTGGCCATAGAAAATAATGGGCCATTGTTTGACACCTACATTAGGAAAATCTCTCAACCAATTTAGGACTCACGATGACCCCGGTCAAGATGCTCCATCACTCTATCAGGACCCGATTGACAGTTTGACCAGGAAAACCTGCACCTCTGCGGCTTAAGATCAATCAACGCCCCTGTGCTCGAAAGGAAATTTCTTAACACTTTTCCTTGACCCCAAAAGACTTTCAAACCTCTTTTTATCTCTTCTTGATTTAGAAGCAGATTAAGGTCACATATCATCATCCAAGCTCATGCCCACCAAAGTCACCACCTTCTCCATCTTGGTCCAGAACTCTTGTCTCTCGCTTCTGATAGGAGGCCCGTAGACGCTGAACAGATCCCAATCTCTCTCCTTTTCATCTTCTCTGACTACCATCCACATGTAATTATTGGTTGCTTTCCAAATGTCGAGTCTAATACCTCTCGTCCACCACACTTCTATACCCCTTGAATTTCTTTTCGCAGCCATTGCTGCACCCCCAAAAACCTAGTCGTCCTCTCATTTTGTGCATACTATTATAGCATATTTTTGTCTCCATTAAAAATACTATATTCGACTTTCCTTCCCTTATGCATAAGACTCCGCGGAGCCTCTTTGGTTGTGCCTCTCGCAAGGCCACGAAAATTCCAAGAGAGAACTAACATAAACCCCGTAGGGGGTTGTTATGGCCCGCCTCCTCGGTCTTTTCAGAAATTCTAACTCCAACCTCTTTTTGCTGGCTTTGGTTCTGGTTAGCTTCAGTTGTAGCTACAAGAGTTATGCGCTATATCTTGGATATTGATTCCCCTGTCTCCGTATCTCCCACATTTATGGGAATGTCCGAGCTTCTTTCAATTGGGATTTTGAATACTCTTTCCAAGTTCCACGTAATGGCCATTGGCTCGGTTTCTTGAGGTTTATCCGGTTTACGTTGCACCTCTCTACTCAATCTTCTCTTCGAAACGTGCTCCTGATTGACCATATGCTCTCTTTTTTCTTTTATTTGCAACTTCTTTATTTTCCTCCTTCACAGGGTGCTTAGCTCTTTGATTTGCTTGGGCCTGCTTTTAATCACAACTTTCCTTCTCGGCCATGAGATGTTTTTGTTGGAATTGGTGCCCACAAAGAAGATATTAGACATTAAGATACTTTTTATTTGATTTTGCTGAAACATTAATAAAATTAAATATTCATTTTTTATAATTATGCTTTGTGTTTATGTATGAATGTTACGCTATGAAACTGTCATCAACGAAAAGGGTGCTAAGTATAGACTTGATAAGATAGTCCCTTGTGAATAGTTTAAACATTTGTTCGCAATCTTAAGATCGATAGAGCAATCGAATCTAAGTAATGATTGTTTGAATGAATCATGATATCTTATCTTGTGATTAGAGAGTTGTGGCTCTGTGTTTCATTCTTGATATCTTATAGAAGATATTGAATAAGACCAGTGATACATAGAAGTTCGAGATATAACCGTTTAATCACTCGAAACTTCAAGATCACATACGAGGGGTACTTTGGTATTTACCTAAATCCTGAAGAAAATACATAATTGATATTACACCTTATGACATTTGACTTTTCAATGGGCAATGACTAAGTTATAGTTGGATCTGACCCGACTGTTGGTGTCATAACGTTGTCATATTGAGTTATGTGATTCACAGATATGGAATTCATGTTGAAACAATGCAAATGCATTAGTATCACACTATGCTTTGTTATGAGAGTGTGAATGAATAAACTTGGTCAGATATTCATCGAATAAGAACATTTTTTGATTAAAACATGTGACATGTAAAGACATCTCACTCGATGTTTTTCTCATTCACAAATAACAAAGGAGTTAGTGAAATAATAACTCATTGGTAAAACGGTAATTTTACATTCCTCTGAGTTAGTGATACACATGAAGGGTAATATCGTAAAGTATTTCGTGGATCGTTTGAAGAATTGTTTTATCTAATCAAATGGAAAATATACGCATATGACCTTAGAGAGTCTCAGTATTAGTCCTTTAGTGGAATCGACTAATATTAAGAATTAAAAGACGGAAAAGGTTTGTGAACTTTTGAGTCCGATTTTTATTCTAAAGTTTCGTTTATGTGGGTCCATAAGGTCTCAATGATAGACACTTAGAAGAGATTAAATGAACAAAAATAATTGATTTTCTCATTGAATATAAATTGTGATTTATATCTAGAAAGTTATTTTCTAAGTAGCTCAATAAATAATTAGTTATTTATTGTTATATTTATTTGATGAATCATATTGTATAATTATTTATTGAGCTACTTATAATACATTTGAGTGATTCAAATAAATAAAAGAAGAAACTAAATATTTTCTCATTTCGTACTTATTTGTGAAGTATGAAATTATTTAATGAAATGACATTAATAAATGAGTGTTCTAAATTAATTAAATTTAGAAATAAATTAAAAGAATTTGGGAATAAAATAAAACTATTTTGGCTGAGTATATGGATGCATGTTGGCCAAAAATATTAACTGATTAGGTACTGAGTTTGACCAAATAAAGCCCATTTGACTTGCTCATATAAAGGATTAAGGAAAACCCTAATCACAACTTAACCTAAGGGTGATTTTCAGCCAAACACCTTCATTTCCCGTTGTGTGTGTCTCGGCCGAATTCTCACAGTGAGAACAAAGAGATAAAAAATTGTTTTCTTCCTTTCTTGAGTGACCCCCTTATTCCCGAGCGTTCATAGAAGAGTCCACCCTCTCAATCTCATTATAATTCTAAGTGTATTATTGTTCATTTTATACTGTGGTGTTTGGGTGATTTGTTCTTCATTAGGGCCGGCCAATTCCTTGAAGAAATTGATTTAAAATCAATTCGAAGTCTTGACGCTTCCAGCCGGATCCCTCCTAGGCGCACAACCCCAATGCGGCGAGTCAGCCCTGTCCGGCGAAGTCCCAGGCTCACAGGCCTCCTGTCCGGCGAGACTCCCCTGTCCGGCGAAGGCTTCCAAGCGTTGTCCAGCTCCTGTCCAGCGAGACTCCAGGCACACAGGTCCAATCCGGCGAGGTCCCAGTCCGGCAAGCATCCCACCCGGTGAGCCTCATTGTCCGGCGAAGGTCCTGTCCGGGAACCCTGCTGTCCCTGTCTGGTCGGGGTGTGTACTAGCCCATTCGACGAGCCTCTTTCACGCGATTGACTTACTACTACAAATTTGGGCTTCTGATATGGAAGACTTTTAGATGCGACATAGTCGCATCTAAATGTCGCATCTAACTTCAATATTCTAATATTTTTTTATTTTTTTCGTATAAAAAGTTTTAGATGCGACTTATCACATCCAAAGGTCTCGTGTCGTTCTTCGGATGCGACATAGTCGCGTCTAAAAGTCCTCAAAAAATAGGCGGGTATTTTCTCCCCCCATTTTCATCTATTTAATGACGTGGTTAATTTTTTTTAATTTTTTTTACTTTTATATAATATTTCTCAAAATTTAGGCGGGCCAATTTTTTCCATTCTTTAACTTTTAATTGACGTGGCATTTTAGTTTTTTTTTTCCTTTTTGATGCGACACTGTCGCATCTGAAGGTCCCAAATTAATTCATATGATCAAACAAAATAAAGTTATATATTCTATATCTTGTAAAATATTTCCATCATTCAATAAATATTCACAATTCTAATAATCTTCTTTTCGTTCAGCGAAATGTCGAATCCAAGTAGGGATTGGATTACAAAGAATGCATGGCTGACCTTGAAATGAAAGCAGAGTTTCAGAGAGATCGATCGAGCGGAGAAGGGACAAGAGGAGGAAGAACCAAAAGCAGAACATGATCGTCGACAATGGAAAAGTTGTTTAAATCTAGAAAGAAGAAGTGACATTTTCACGTTTGTTATGGTTCTTTAAATATTAACGTTTGTTGTGTTTACGTTTAATGTTTATGTTTATTTTTTCATACTTTAAAACACTTTTAATCATGTTAAAATTAAATCTATGTTTTAATTTAATTTTATTTCTGTCCATTTAGTATTACAATAGTTTCTGATTTAGTTTATTTTTATTTACGTCAATTTTATTCAATTAGTTCTTTTTTTTTACCTTTGGATGCGACATAGTCGCATCCAATAACTTGGCGGGAGAGTATTGGATGCGACTATGTCGCATCCAAAGGCCGAGAAACAATTTTTTTGTTATGACTAGTCGCATCAGATAATTTTGGCGCGCAGACCTTTAGATGCGACTATGTCGCATCTGAATGTCGTTTACCGCCAAAATTTTTGTTTTGTTTTTTGCGGAATTTAGATGCGAGTAGTCGCGTCAAAATTTTCGTGTCTGATGGTGGAGAGCATTGGATGCGACTAGTCGCATCCGAAAGTTTAGCTACGACTATTCGGATGCAACATAGTCGCATCCAAAGTCGCACCCAAATGTCGTTTTAGATGCGACTTTTTGGCCTTTGGATGCGACAAAATGTTGCATCTATGAGCTATTTTTGTACTAGTGAATCGACGAGGCCTTCCGGAGATAGCTAGAAATGACCGGATTGTTTACAATTCTTTTTGTAAGTCATTCTCAACGAATTAGATGTGTAAACATATAAATTGTTTATATAGGTTGCTAGTGTGTTCAATTGTTGATTAACATGTTTATAATAAAATAGTTTATTGACATGTTCATGATTTTTAATGTCTAGGTTAATTAAATATATTAAAAATGGTTTTTAATATGTTAGATCTAATTATATAGTTCCGCCATATATTAGATATATTATATAATTACTTGTTTAATCGTTAAATAAATTCCAACAATTTTTCGCCCGACATTGAGCCTCTAATTTCCCTTTATCGCGAGACCTTATCTCTGACAGTTTTGGGCTTCCGATTGGGCTTTTGACTTCTACTTCTAAATGGGCCACACTCTCCTGAGGCCTATTATCAGCCAACCTTTAAAAACTGGCCGTTGACACGGAGCATTAATTTTACGGGTCCGCAGAAGACGCAGGTATATCACCTTTTCTTTGGTCTTTTATAATATTAGTTAGGACATTCCAATTGGCTACCTCTCTCTTATGTGGGTGAACATAATTTTTGGTGAGGCAGAACACTGCGGGAATGACAACTCCACTGACTCTTGTTAGATTATCTCCTGCTTGTCTGGCATTGTTGAGTTCTTCCAACGTCTTTATCGATGCGTCAAACAACTTTTTTCCATGAGTGACCTTTGGCTCCATTGGACCATTCATGTCCTAGATATACTCTTGGTGTTTCCTTGTTCCAATAAGATGTTCAAGGCTCGAGTAGCAGCTTGGAACTGTAGACTCCGAGTTAAGCCAACCGCCATAAGCTTTCAAATCCGGAGAATGACTAGTCTAAATCTTAGTCTAGTCCAGCTTCTTAAAGACTTCTTTGTCATGGCCTATTCGATAACATTTATAGAAAAATTTCCCCAAATTTTCAAATTTTGCTTGAACCTATATCTGTTTAAGCTCCCATCTATCCATAATAGAATCAAAACTCACTTTTATTTTAAGGTCATTCCCCTCTCTGGCCATTAAGCCGAGGAATTTCCCGAACCGGCCGGCTAAAACCTCCACTCTAGCTTCATTTAAGAAACATGGAGGAAGTCCCTTTAAACGTAACCAGAATGGAGAGAAAGAGAAAACGAGCTCCTCCACCATCGTCGCTGAGGCCATTCCGTCAGCACCATTTGATGCCTTTTATCATTCATGGATGTCCAGCCATTACTCTGTTTGCATCTTCCTGACTTTCAAATCAAAACTGCACTATCCCTCTTTAACCTCCCAACTCCGTTTGCACCGCCAAATTCCATTGAACATTTCATGGACACGCTTTACACTCCATCCCCATTCTCTGTTTGACAAGATTTTACCCACCATGTAAATTTTCTTTGCGCTTCTTCCATTCCCATCTAGCTTCCGTGTTATGACGAGATTCATGGCCAGAAGCATTGAAGCAATATCTAGCTCTTCCTCCCAGTCGTCCGGTTCTTCCATGATTGCCGAGATGAGACCACCCAGGCACCAAACCAAAGAAACAACTTAGAAGAGACTAGGTGCAGGAAGAAAACAAGCTAAATAGAAGGATTAAACTCAAGAAAGAAAAACTTAACCTTACTGTCTTGTTTATTATCTACCCAGCAAAACCCCAGAGCTATGAACTCTAGTTCACCGAAAAAACCTAAACAAAATTTTTCTCCAAAAAAATATGGCCGGTCTATGTGTTAGTCATTCCAATTTGACTATGAATTATGCAAAAAAAAAAAACTAACAACAAACCGACATTCAGTACAACTTTACTCACTAACTAAGGACCCAACCTCACTTGTACAGAGAGAAAAACTAAAAAGTCGTTGCAAGCGAGAGCTATATTGATAAATCTATCACCGTTTCAAAAAAGAGAATTCCATAAAAAAAAAGACTTGTATAGGAGAAGTGGATTTATGTTTAACTTTGAGATGTGTCCAACATTTCCATATTTGTGTACATATGTATAGTCTTTGTATCGATCGCTAATAAAATTCTCCTTAAAAAAAGTGATGTATTTCGGCCGGTTAAAAAGAGTCAAAATACTCATCAATCAACAAGTGTACTAGTTCGGGAAAAAGTCTATGAATTGTTCATCAACGTGCAAGTTTATCGAAGACTAAAGCCAATAATGAGATATGAAATACAACTGCGTAGTTATGTTATATGTAGGACGACATACTAACACCGGATTCTTTGGTCTCTTGCGTCACTCAACCAGTGAGTTGACAAATACTTGTCTGAACTTAGGTCTGTCTTGCTTATGGAGATGGACAATTCGATTAGTTAAAGTTGACACAGGAATTTATTGGGTATTATGTCATTCATACGTTTTAAATTGTTATATAACCAACGTTTATTAAATATTTATTAAACAAGCACAAACATGACGTGCTAATCCTAATATGTGTTTTCAGTGAAAAAAAGTAGTGCAATATTTAGATTAATTTATGTGTGTGATAAATACGTGGACGCTGCTATTTATTAGATATATACCAAAGGCTAAATAACAATCCTGAAGTATAAATATGATAACTAATAGATTTTATAGCTTAGTTGCCGTTTTAACTGACTTTTACCGTAGTTACGAACTAAAGGGCTAACTTTAAGAAACTTTTGCATGTTAATCATTTTAGTTCATTTTAAATGTCAAAAACTATTTAAAATTTGTATTTGACAAGTTTACGGTTAAATTTTTTTTCTTTTGCACGTAGACCCGGTAAAAGTCTTACAAATATCAGATAGAGGTCGAAGTGTCAAACACATAAAACAAATCTGAGATATTAATGAGTAGCACAAACAGTAGAATCGAAACAAATGAGACGATGTGTTACTTGCAACTAAAAATAATCTATCAAGAACACTCTCGAGACCATTCAAAAAAGATTTTATGTCAATCCTACATCGCGCACAAAGCGTCGCCAACCCAAAAATCGGCACTAAAACCAATCAAAGACTAGACAGAAACACATATATAACTATTTTTTTCCCTCAGAAACTCACTCAAATATGTCTAACTCTAACTCCAACAAAACAAACTCACTGAAAAACTGATCAACTACCAAGTTGCTAAACTACTAACATCATAATAAAACTAAAACTCTCAACCCGCCTTTCGAAGAAACTCTATCACACCCAAACACTTCCTAAAGATAAACGTATCCGAAGTACACGCTATGCTCAAAACGGACTTCTCGACTTCGCTCTAGTAGGCCGACCAAATCGCAACATCACCGCCGCGCAGAGACTCGTCGAAGAGGAGCCCCAATCTCCGGCAGCAAAACCTGATCCCAGAACAGCACATGTGTAGGCCCGAGAAAAGACGATTGCTCCTGAAAACGACCGTTGTGCGGGCGCGTGGGGGAAATCAGATTCGAGGAGTTTGGAGTACGAAACTCCTAAACGACAACGGCGCGGGTACAACAGTGGAGATCAGGAATTCGAACCTCTTGGACCGACAGCGGCGCATGAGTAGCAGTGGAATTCGGAGACGCAGTTGGACCGGCGATGGCACGAGCACGGCGGAGGAGAACGGTGTACGCACGCGGATTGAACAACGGCTACATAAGTCCAGCGGAGGTCTTCGGCGAAGGAGCGGTGGTGAGAAAACGCCCTTCCCCGGAATTGGGTCGCGTGAATCGACGCCTGAAACCTAAAGTATACGCGGAAACTCCATTAACGGCGACTTCAAGATAGAGAGACTTAAGGATTTTTCTCTCTAAAAAAATGCACGGTTAATCACGTGAATATTTTGTAATAAGTTGAACTGGCTAATTGTCTGTTTATACCTCTACTCACCTTCCTCTCCAAATCCTCTCTTACGCTTCCCAGTTCACCCACAAACTCCAGCGGAACAAACTCTTTGTTTCTCATATCAAACACAATAATGACAAGCAAGGAAATATATATCCCATCAATCAAACACCGTTCTTATTGTAAGAGACTTAATTATGAATTCAATAATTATATAAAATTTGTAGGTGCGCTGCTATCACCAAAAATAATTTATCACTTACATTGTACCACGATAAGTCTGTTAACCTGTAAAAATGGTAAAAAATACCATGCCAACTTTCTCAGGATACCGAGTATAATATACAGAGTAATGACAAGACTTTCTCTAATAACCAACGAGTAGAATACAAGAGAGTAAAAAAGATGAGAGGTTTACAATGGAATAGATGAATAACAGCTAGTAAGTTTCTGATTTCCGGTCCCCCATCTCTGTGCCTTTGATTTCCTTTTATACTTGTTGTTTAAACCGCTTGACGGTTATTCTGAGTAGTGGGTGAGTAGGTTTAGTGGATCGTGTGGTGATCAGTCCCACGTCCTTGCTGCGAGATTTGTCTCGTCAGTTCATTTGGTTTTGTACTTGGTCGTTATAGCGATCCGAGCGGTTTTAGTTACACGTGTTATTTTGCTTTGACTAATTTTTGTCCTATCATCTTTTCTCCTATTCGAAGTTTTTGATTGACATGGTCCGTTCTTGACTTATGAACGTAATGTTTCTTATCTTAGGCGGTTCTCGGGATTATTTTCCTCGAGTCCTTTGTCTTAGATCTGCGTACGTTCTTCGGTATCCCGAGAAACATCCTGACTATGCTAAATTTCCAGGTAACAAAGTAAAAAATAATTAAGAGAGAAAATACAAATCGAATACAAAAATTAAGGAAAATGTAAAAAAAAATTATAGTTTTTTATTTTAATTAAATAATTAAAAACACTTTTTAAGCTTTTTAAAAAAAAAAAAACAAGTTTACCAAACGATCTAATTTTGGAAAAAACTAAAAATCAAGCTTAAGAAACTAAGCAAAAACATAGTAAAAGTTTGTATAAGTATGACCAAACACAGCTCTTCCTTCAAAAATTTCTAAAAGACATTGCACATGAAATATAAAACGCACACGCGCACACAAATTAACTTATACCAATATTATAACAAAAAGACGGATATTTTTTAAAACAAGAACTCTTATATAGAAAATACATAAACCATAATTACATATATAGCAAACATGCGAACCCACAACATAGCAAAAAGACGGATATTATATATATATATATATATATATATAGGTTAACGTTAAAATATTACTTACAAACTTGTTTGTATTATGACGTGTTCAGTGACGGATCTAAAAACTCGTAAAGGGGATAAGTAGTCAATATTTTTTTCTAATTCATCACGTAAATTTTTTAACATATACATGATGATAAATAAAATAATATCAAGGAACAAGCTTACATATTACAACTGCATCCGACGAGATTTCATAAGCTGAAAACGTTTGATAATCACTTCACTATCGATGCTATCAAAGATTTCCTTTTCAACATACGCGATCAAGTTGTCATTCATAAATCGATCTTCCATTCTATTGCGTAAGCGATTCTTCACGTAATTCATAATAGAAAATACTCTTTCAACTGATGTGGTAGCAACGAGAAGAGTTAATGCAAGCGTAATAAGCAAAAAGAATAGAGGATATACCTTATCTTTTTTTGTTTCAACCATCTTCTTCGCAAGATCTCCAATCCCTTGCAACCTATCAAATTACTCGTCGGAACGCACATCAAGAACATATGTTTCGAGTTGATCTTCAAGTTTCAAAAGCTCAATAGAAGAGAAGTCTTCTTGATAAATTTGAGCTAGACAAATCAACTTTTACTTGTCATATTCACAAAATGAATCATTCGGACACAAACATGCTACACATAAAAGAAGCTCGGTGTTGGCCTCGGTGAAACGATCATTCAACTTTTGAAGTTGCATATCAATAACTGAGTAGAAAAAGTCCACACTAAAATAATGCATATTCGTCGACTGTTTAACTTTACGTCTTGATCTCCCTCGAGCTTTAAATACACCATTCATGTCGGGAACATCAATTCAATGTTTTTCACAAAAAGAAGCAACTTGACCATATAATGCTTGTCATCCCTCATCTCGCATCACTTGTAATCTTCTCTTGCAATTTTTTCCCAAAGTCATAGCATTCACGATATCTTGATCCTTTTTTTGCAAAGACTTCGAGAACTCGCTTGTGATTCCCAATATGGCTTTCATCAAATGTAGAGTAAAAATAAACTCAAAAGATTGAATCATACCCAACAAATTATTCGCTTCAAATTTGTGCTCAGAACTTGACCATTCATCTCTAATTATTTCAAGAAGATCAACTATAGCGGAGAACGTAGTTAACAAGCTAGTTAATGAATCATAATTTGAGCTCCACCGTGTATCCGAAGAACGTTTAACCATAGTTTCTTGATTTAAGCCTCGTCCACTAAAAAATCTCGCCATTGCCAAAAGCCTCGACAATCTTGGTTGCTTGTAGTTGATGAAGCATATCAGATTGTTTAGCGGAAGCTCCAACAACATTGATGATAATAGCCATAGTAATGAATAAGTTTGCAACTTGAATATGTTTTTTAGGTACCGCTACGAGAGCAAGTTGGAGTTGGTGAGAAAAACAATGAACATAAAAAACATATGGATTCTCATTCAAAATAAGTGATTTCAAACCATTAAACTCTCCTCACATATTACTAGCTCCATCATAAACTTGTCCACGTAATCTTGAAATGCTCAAACCATATCTAGAAAAGAAGTGATCAATTGCATCTTTCTTTTAGGAATCAATTGCATCTTTTTGTGAAAGAGATCTTTTACTAGCAACATGTTCAATACCCACAAAACGCTCGACTACACAACCATTTTTATCCACGTAACACAATACCATAGCCACTTGCTCTTTCGTCGAAATATCACGAGATTCATCAACTAAAAGAGAAAAGAATGAATCACCAATATCTTTCTTGATGATATCCAATGTTTCATCGGCTATGGCCTTTACAATTTCCTTTTGAATGCATGGAGCCGTCAACTTGTGATTTTTAGGAGCATTCTTCAAAGCAACAAAATTTATTTCACCATTACCCTTAGCTAGAAACTTTAAAAGCTCGAGAAAATTACCTTGATTTCTTGAGTTTTCTGCTTCATCATCACCACGAAAGGCAATCCCTTGTCGTATTAGAAATCAAGCACAATCAACCGATGCATTCAATCGCACTCTTTGTGCACTTAGAGCTTGATCTGTTTGCTTCATCAAAGCACACTCGATATCTTGTTTTTTATTCCTTAGTGCGTAGAACTTACTCCAAGCTTGCTTATGAGTACTATTATGACCTCCAACACGCGTGTTAAGTTTCTCTTTTTTTTTCCAATTCGTAAACCCTTCACTGACAAAGTGATCCCCGCCCCCTTGATCACCCATGTTGGATTTGAAAAAGTAACAAAAAAGGCAATACCCGGCATCTTTTGTCTCGCTATAATTAGAATATTGATCGAACCATACTCGATTAAAACATCGTCGCTTATTATCTCCATAATTTGTGAATGGAAAAAATTTAAGACTTAGTTGACAAGGACCTTTTAGTATGTATGATCTCCGTACATCGTCTCGAATATTAGGATGGTAATCCGAAATAGGAGTTTTTTCCGGAATCCGCCTCGAGCTTTGTTGAATCACTTTCATCTTTTCTCGACTTAGCTCCATCATCTTTTTTCCCTAAAAGAATTGGTGAGTCTAATGATCTCTTAAAATATTTCAACATACCTATTTCACAAATAATTAAATAAATATAATGAAGATAAAGTCATGTTTATAGTAGATATTTATTGAAGATTAAGTCATATTTTTTTATTTAAAAAATGATGTCAACAAAAAAAACTGATAAATTAACTTGTATCTAACCGGTTTCAATTCTAAATACAAGAACTTTTATATCTTAAATACACCTATTCAAGAGTCAAGACAACTTTCAATTGTTTACAGGCAGCTTGCAAAGCAACGCAGAATGACATAAAAAAGTTAAAAAAAATTAAAATTAAATATAAATCTTACTGATTTCAGTTGCCAATAGTCAATGGATGGAGAAAAATCAAATACTCCCACGCACACGCACAGGCACTACTGTGCACTGCTTTATTTTACTTGTTGTTAACCAATAGTCAATGAATGGAGAAAAATTACTTTTTGATGTCTTAGGGAAGAAGACAAATAGTAAGTGGGAAGACAAATAGACACAGAAATTTCTTTAATTGGACCTACTAATCACTAAAATATCAAATTAGACCTCTTATGCATACCTCTATCTCAAGTTAGACTTTTGGCCCATTTTCGGACAAATATACCCTTCAAATACCTTTAAAAAAATTTATCATTTCTTTCCTTCATCGAATTTTATCTTATTTTGCTAAAAAATTTCATCGGATTTTATCGCGTAAATAAACAAAAAAAATCATCAACTTCTATCGGATTTCATCTTATTTCATCATATTTTATCTGATTTCGTTAACAAAAAAAATTCATCGGATTTTGTCGCGTAAATAAAAAAAAAACTTCATTAATTTTTGTCGAATTTCATCTTATTTCATCAAATTTTATCTTATTTTATTAACAACAAAAATTCAACAATTCCTATCGGATTCTATCAATTTCATCGAATTTTATCGCCTAAATAAACAAAAAAACATCAATTTTATCGGATTTTATCTTATTTCATTAACAAATTTTTTTTATCAGATTCTATCGGATTTCATCAATGAAAAACAGGTTTAAAGAGATTCGAATGATATTTTTGTCCAAAAATAGGTTAAAAGTCTAATTTGAGATGGAGGTATACATAAAAGTTCTAAGGTATTAAACTTATTTAATGAAATTTCTCAAATAGACACTATAGCCGTGAGAAGAAAACTAAAACAATATTCATTTATTAATTTAACTTATGTCAAACCCCAATACATTGTCCAGCCCAATACAATATCCTTTTTCAATTTTTTTTTAAATTTTAGGGGGGCATTGGCCCACCCTACTCTTTGGTGGGTCCTGATCAACACCACCCATACCTTTGCTCATTTGATTAATCCCATGCGCTTTTGATATCTTTCCTTTCTCTTCCACCGTTCCATTCATACTCACGTATCAGTCACTTTCTCCTTTTGTCTGAAGATCATGATGGTGAATGGAACACTAAACAAAGATCGATTCGAGTAAGGTTTAGGTTGTGAGGACTTCGGCACTAGAATCTCCAGCGATCCGGGTTTCACATCTTATCCGAATCTTATATAGCCTAAAAACATGATTACATAAACTAGGAAACACGCAAAGACAATCAATCATCCGAGTTCCTATTTCCCACTACATCAAAACTAAACCACCCTACCTCTCGTTTCAGTTGTCTATATTGCCACAATTCCTTGGTATGAACGTCATATTCCGGCCGTAGATATCGAGGTTATTATAATAATATCAGATGGTCAAGGGATTAGTATAAACTAGCCTATAAATAAGAAGAATTAGTAGAGATTAAGATCATGGCAATCGTACAGCATACTAGTCTGAGACAGGAAGAATATATTCTCAGTGGGAGAGCACCGAGACTCCCGAAGGTCCGGTATTCATATTTTTAATCCTTCCAACTATAATCAAAAGATATCAGTGCGTATCAGAGAGCTCATTAATGAAAACAAACTCAGCTCACAGTCTATTTGTCCATTACCCACTTATGCTCATATATTACTATATTGTATAGTAGATGATTTTTTATCTGATTGTCACATAAGGTTTCCATAATTAAATTAAAGCTGATAAATGGGGTTCTTTTTGTACAAGTGGGATAAAGATATATTCTCACAAGCGTTACTATCCAAGAGAAGAAGCAAGTGGACAGTGATGCCCTGTTAAAAGCAAATCTACAGCCATAATTATTTCGTAACTCTACTTTGCATTCTCTTCGCTCTTTTCTTTTTCTTCCCTTTTTTAATAATCCTACTCTCAAACAATAGTCATCCCACATGTAATCACACAAGTTACTAGTTAAAACTTCAAAAAAATTGACTCTATAGTTTTACAAAACGTTTTCATCAAGGTTTCGTTAATAAATTGAAAATACCCAGACAAATTTGTTTACACATCGTAAACAGTCCAAAATACCCTTAATTCGTTTACATATTGAAAACATGAATTAAGGGTATTTTGGACTGTTTACGATGTGTAAACGAACCTGTTTGACTATTTTTAATCTATTAACAAAACTTTGGGTATACAAGGCTATACATCAAAATTACCCTTAAAAGTTCCCTATGCTTTTCCTACACGTGGTATGACTAAGCAAAACCTTCTCTCTTAGCTACTAATAGGGTAGCTAATAGCCTTATTAATACTAATAATAGCTTAAAGTAAAATAGAGGAATGATAAATATTCTTAGTGCGAAGATAAGTACTTGCCCAATAAGGAGAATAATGCTTGGAGTGGGACCATATCTTCTTTGTTAAATGATATCTTTTTTTTCTGCTTATCTGTTATCATTCTTATTTTACAAATTTTAAACTAAAGAATGTGTTGCTGCTAAGAAAGGTCCATAAATACCTGTTAATTGATTGAATAAACCTCTATGGTGCAGCGCTGTTTCTTTCCACATCTCAGTTCTCGCCTGTCCATCCATTAACGATGAGCACAACAAAGAAGAAGAGGAAGAAGATGAAGAAGAAGAAAGAAGCCCAAACCCTTAAACCGTTCCTCTAGATTGAGAGCGGGGAAGAGACGGAACAAGAGGCAAGTCATGGAAAGGCTTAGGGAAGGCAAAGCCTTTCTTCCAGTTCGTTGTTTCACAAAACAGCTCTTTTTTTCTTGTATGTAAATTTAGTTTTCTAAGTAAGCGGATTCAATTGTAACGACAAAGTTGGTTCCTACCCTGGTATGTATGTTATGCTGCAAAACATTTGCAGCAAATAACACACTTCCAAGAGTGAAAGTAACTGTCCTACTTTGTTTTTGATAGAGAACAATGTGCTGTGCCACTACTCATTTATACCTTGGAGATCTTGACGTAATAAACAGAAATGAGGAACTAGATTTGAACATTTTTGCTTTCTTTTACTGTCTATGAACTGAGATGCGTGTAGCTTAGGGTGAACATATCTGCTAGTTGTTTCTAACCTTAAACCACAACAATCAAAATCTAATACTACTGGTATTATTGACTTCTTGCCAGTGTTACTGATTATTGTGCTCAGTGTTTTAAGTAGTGATTCCCTTAAACTCAGAACCAGTAATTAAAGAAATCACAAAGAGAGGAACTCGATATTTTAATCATGAACAACAAAAACTCCTCAACTGAAAGCATCAAAGCGATAAAAGTAGAGTAAGATCATGAAATTTAAACTCACAGTTAAGCTGCAAAACTCCAAATTGCAACCACCTTGGCAAGCATGATGTTTGGCGTTTAACTTCCTGCATTCCTTCTGACATTAGTGTTATTCCATCTGACGTGAACAAGGTTTTTTTTTACACACATGCACAACACCAGAGAGAAACCAAAATTGACTAAAACAAAGTTACCTTTTTAATCAGGTATACAACGCAAGCAAGCACATGTGTATAAGAACATCATACAATTATAAGCTCAGAATGTTTTTTCGCAAATACAGTCATCAGATGCTCTAGGATAAGATACTTTTTAAGTCATGGCAAGGTTCGGTCACCATATCTTTATCCTGTATTAGAATATTTCAGTTGAAGTCTCTTTGCAAACAAACAAAAAAACCAGCTAAATTCTGGTACTGGAGCTTGAAAGTATCACTGCAATTCTGAATAACAGACAAAACAGATACATCTCATGAGAATGCAGACAAGTCAGTCAAGGAACAAACCTGTGTAGCCAAATTGAATTCATAAAACACATAAGACACTTTCTTTCCACCACATACTATATGCATACAATGAATTGAAAAAGGAAATAGTTTTGCTCCTGTGCTGGCAGATCTTGACGTTCGTGCTGCTCCAAAAATTTACAGACAAAGATCCAGATGACAACCGAGCAAATATTCATAGATACCTGTCTGAACATACAGAGTCATGAAAGGAATTCCTGCAAATTCCGAATAAATAAATATAAAGAAATGCTATTGCCTCTTTTGTCCACTCTTTTCTTTCAGAATCTTCAAAATGCGCCAAAAATGTTGTCTCTCAACATTTTAAAGTCGGATGAGCATAGCGAAAAAATATTTTACTACAAAAATCATGCACCCCAATAGTGCCCTTGGGGAGAAACAGCCGTGTTCTAGCATAGAGCTGCATTTATAGTAACGCCTAAAATATTATGAATCTTATTCACCCGATGCCCTCTTATTTTTTTTATTCTTTTTTTTCGTCGTCATCAACAGCAGCGTCAATGTATTCATTCGCAGCTGCAAGATCATCTTTGCCAAAACCAAAAACAGAGAAAGGGTTCTCTTGCTAATCAAGTTCTAGACTCTTTTTCATGGCTTCATAGACCATATACGTAATACTCGCCGCCGGCACAACTTTTAGAAGATTCGGGAACAGCCCTTTGTAAAACCCTAAATAACCTTCGTGCTTAAAGGTTCTCCAAAACACATCTCCCATGCCTCTATATGCATTGGACGAGTGAGACTGTTGAGCTTGCATTCTGTGATAAAAAGAAAGAATTAAACATTCTCAAACCAACACCCACAGTCCAATGTTCGGCATTGGTACAAAGACCAATTAATAGTACCTGGTTCTAACAACCTGCAACGGATAAACACAGGTAGCCCCGAGAGCTCCGGATATCGTTCCACATCCCAGCTGGATTAGAGGGCCGGGCTCTAAAGAAGCAAACAGTAATGTTATTAAGCAAAAAAGGAAAAATAATAGTCACTCTCGGCAGGCAATCACAATAGTAAGTAATAGTAATACCAGTCTTGTCGTTAAGAATGTAGGTCTTGGACATCTCTTTAAGGGTCTCGTAGGCAGCGAGGTCGATGCCGGCGTAAGGAATGATTCCAAGGAGCGACGGGAAAAGACCCTTGTAGAACGCTCGAGGTCCCTCATGAACCCATATGTCCCTTGTGAGAGAGGCGAGCTTGGGGACTCTTCCGGCATCACAGACGTGGGTCTGGAGTCGGGTCTTGACGAGGTCGAGTGGGTAGATTGCGGCCTGGCCAACGGCCCCCGCAATCCCCCCGGCGAGGAGCCGCTCAGTGGGGCCCACTTCGTCCCCGCCGATGGAGTTCTTAAGGAGCTCGTAGGTATAGAACTTGATGGCGCTCTCAGGGGCGACCTTGATGACGTTGATCCCGTTTCCGCGGAAGAAGCCAAGAAATCCGCCGTCAGCCCAGATCTTGGCGATGGCCGGGAGGGCTTTGGCGGGGGTAGTCCGGACTTGGAGTTCGACCTTGAGGCGGTCGAGCGGGGCTGTGGCGGTGCGTGAGGCGGCTCCGGCGATGCCTCCGGCGATGAAGTACTTGCTCCGGTCAACGTGCTTGGCGATGCCCTGAGGGATCACCGCGTGCTCGCCGATGTCCACGTGGCAGACGCGCTCCCAGTGGTGGTAGATGTTCTCGATCGTGACCTCGTGCGGGTAGAACAGAAGAAAGTCCCGCCACTCCTCGAAGGTTATGATTCCGTTGTTGTCCTTGTCCACGTGCTCCACGAACCGCGCCAGCTCCTCGTCCTCGATTTGGATGCCTAATTGTTTGAGGACCCCAAATCAGTGTCGAATAAAGGAGTGATGATCTACGCTATGTTCGGGACATGAAAAATTTGAAGGGAAAAATCTAAAAGTTTCTCTATTTTATTCAGGAGTCTGAATTTTTTGGAAAAAAGAAAATGGACAGACATTCGCGAATTTGCTTGGGTTTTCAGTTGGATGTCTATAGACAGATGATCAGCGTGGAACGAATGGATGATAACACAAATTTATCCACGAAGACGAATCAATATTTTCTATTCTGTTTGGTAGTCTGTGAAGTTTTCAGAAAAGGAGGATGGAGAGACCCAGACGAGAGACACATATGGCCTCCACATTCGCGGAATCTGCTTGAATCTTCAATTAGATGCCTACGGACAGATGATCAATGCACGAAAAAAAATTGAGTTTTGCAGGAAAGTGCGAGCAAAAACCAAAAATTTATTTTCTGTTTGGAAGTGGATGACATTATTTACGGAAAGAAGAGGGAAAATAGTGAGAAGAGAGACAGATATGACATCCACGATGTGCAAATCGCTTGGTGAAAATGAAATTCCAGTTTCCAATCATACTTTTCCCTAAATTCGCACATCACAAGCAAAACACAATCGATTCTCATTTTTCTTTCTTCTCCAGAATCTCTCGTTTCAAACCTAGCCGAGGAGAGAGAGAGAGAGAGAGAGAGAGAGAGAGAGAGAGAGAGAGACTAACCGGCGGTGACGAGGGCGTCCCAAAGCTCCTCGGGGAGAATGCAGCCATTGTGTTCGACGTCGATCTGCTGGAAGATGACGTAGAGCTCGAGCTCCTTGGAGTCCATGTAGCGCCGGAACTCGACGTAGTCGACCTGCCCGTCGCGGTTGGCGTCGCATACCTTGAAGAGATCGTTGGCGTACATATACTCCGCCGGAATTTCGAGCGCCGACAAGCCCGCCTCGATCTGCTGCCGGTCCAGAAACCCCACCCCCGCGGCGTCGAACTTCGCGAACAGTCCCCTCAGCCGCGCCTCCCTATCCGCCTCCTTCTCCTCGCCCAGCGCCTTCATCACGTGCTCTATCGTCGCCTTCGACGCGGCCGCCGACGACTCCATCGCGATTCGCTCGCCTCAGAAACGCGCCAAGGCCACGATCATCGCGCTTCGCTCCGTGATTGATGATTCCGTTTCGGGACTTGACTCGTTCGAATTGATCGCTGGATTCGCAATTCTTCTCGGAGTTATGTGTGCGTATGGGCGTGGGCTGGGCCTACGCTCTCTTCCGAATCGCAATTCCCAAAGCGATCAATCTTCAAATCTTTTTCCTTGTGGAGTGGAATTGCTTGTGCTTTCTCTCTCTCCTCTCATCTCACCACTTATTTATTTTTATTTTTTTATTTTTGTGTTTCTCCTCTTTAACAATCTCATTGTTCACATGCATTTTTTGTTTTACACATTTCTTCGGTCTCGCTAATTACTTCGTTAATCACCTTCACCTCATCACACACATGGAGTGATGTGTGCTTACCAATTAAGCATTGTAATCGATCAACGAAAACATTAAAGCAAAGCTCACGGAGTCTGAAGAAAAGAGGCGAGTTTTTAGTTTTAAGTAAGCTATATAGCTTTCTCGTTGGTTACACGTGTTAGTTATTCCTTTCTCCATCGAATATTTCAAGCATTTAACTAACTCAAATTAGTGCAATTACGCATATAGCCTCGTCAGAAGAATATGCCGTCGAATTATTCAAATGTAGATTTTTTTTCTAAATTGTAATTATTATTTATTATTGCATGCTATTGGTATTGCTGTGTAGGAGGTGTCAGAATGTTGGAGGAGGAAGGAGATGTCAAGAGAAAAGGGGGTTGGTTGGTAGAAAAGTGGAATGCGTTGCCTATAATGAGAACAACACAGAAATTCAATAATGTCATGCCAACAAAATTAAAGAGGGTTAACACAACAACTCAATAATATCATACCAGCGTAATTACAAGGATAAAAAATAATATATGTATATATATATGTATCTCTATAAGAAACAACAAACGTATAAAACCACCCAATAAAAATAAAAACAGACAAACTATACGAAAAATGCAACATACAGAAAGCAATAACGAAATCATTTTTCAATGTACCGCAAAATTTTAAAGTCCAAACTTAAATTTGTACATTATATTTACTTTCCATCGTCTTCATATATTAAATTTTATAATTTTTTTAATACTTTAAACTTTCTTTTACTTATATTTATATGTATATATATATATATTAGCATTTTTAATAATGACTTAAAGCTTTGGCCTAAACTATAAATATAAAACAAGAAACTCATACCAACAATAAAATATTTTATTAGTACCAACGGAAAACTTATTGGTTTGTGTAGAATATATCGTATATATGTGTTTTTCGTGTTATTCAATGCAACATGTATCGAGTTGTGGTGTTCCTGTCATCAACAATACCATAAAAAGCCTTATTTTTTAATGAATGTTTTGCATCATTTTAAAAGTATTTAATCATAGTCTTCATAGATATTAGGCGGTCTTAAAATTTCTTTGAGTTGTAAGTAGAATTTTCTTTTGTGTTTTAGAGAGAGAGAGCATATTCTGCTGAATATGAGGCAGAGAGAGAGAGATAATTTTTGGTTTTTTATTCTTAAAAAAAATCAAATTATCTTATTGTGATAAGTATTTTTATATTTATATTTATTATTTGACAACATTATTTATGTCGCAATTTTCGTAGTTTAACGCAATTTTTATCGGTCACTACGATTTTTCTCATAATTTTTTTTTCAAATTTTTCACATTATTTTCGTTGCAATTTCCATCGGCCTCCGCAATTTTCGAATTTTAGTGGTATCTACATGAGCAATTTTTTTTTCTTGATTTGGACAAACAAAATATACTAGCTCAACGGTCACCAACGAATTTTTTTTTTGAAAGGAAAATGGGCAAAGAACCCCTAAACTTCATAGATAATATTAGCCGAATCGGCTAAAATCGCCTCCTCAATAAACGGAGAAAAAGCGTAGTCAAAATACATAATCTCATCTAAATGGAGAGCAAACTTAGCAAGAGAGTGTGCCGCAACATTAGACATTCTAAGATGAAAACAATATCAAAAGCAATAAAAGACGCGGCACCAACAAGTATGTCCGCTATAACAAGACCTAAATCATTGGTCGGGACCGTCTTCGAACGAACAAGATTAATCACCACCGCAGAATCGGATTGCACAAGGATTATCGTAAAGCCAAGAGAAGAAACTATCATCAAAGCTCTAGAAATAGCCATACCTTCCGCCACCACAGGAGTTAAAGGTCGTGCAAGTGGGAGAGAGAAAGCTTTAGACACCACACCCTCACAGTTTCGGAAAATACCTCCGAGACCGCAAGTCTTGCCGTCGGCGGAGAGGGCTGCGTCCACGTCGAGAGCCACCATATCGAGGGGGGGAGAGCACCATCGGGCGTTGCGGGAGGACCCGGCGATGGATTTTACCGGCTTGAGATTCGCATTTCGGAAATCGTCGAGAAATCCAATAGACTAATTGACCAAATTGGCCGTGTTGCCCGAAGAATTGTTGTGGAGCATATTGTTCTGGCGATTCCACAAGCTCCAAAAAGTCACCAAAAAGAGCTCGAAATCCTGAGGGCATAAAAGATTGCACATATGGGTGAGAAAAGAAATAATATCTCCGAGTATGTACTCTTTGATCATCATCCACCATCTGAGTGATTTCCACGCTTGCTTCGACTCCCGACAAGCCCAAATAGCATGGAAACTAGTCTTCGGGTCCTTAAGACACCGAGGGCACGAAGGGTCAATCTTCATTCCTCTTTTCGCAAGAGTTGCGGTGACGGGGAGCCATCCGCGAGAGAGCTTCCAAGTGAAAGACCGAATCTTGGGAGGGATGTGAAGCTTCCAAACTTTCTTCCACCACTTCATCGAAACCGTGTTGGAAGAAGTCCCAACCATCTCCTTGGAGTCATGAATAACCCGGTATCCACTTTTGACCGTATAAACCCCTTCCTTCATGAAATGCCAAGTAAGATCATCCGTAGTTGTTGCGGTCGTTTCCGGAATCTTGAGGATCTCTTTCACATCATCTTCACAAAAGTGGTTTCGGAGGCGCTCTATATCCCATCTACCACCGGGGAGGATGAAGTCCGCGACTTTAGACGAGTCCTCTAATCTCCAAGGTTCACGAACTTTGAAATTTTGACTTCTAGGAATCCATCCATCTTGCTTGGATGAGATAGCGGGTCCGGATCCCACTCTCCACCTAGTACCAAGGTTAAGTACTTCCCGACCCCATTTAAAGCTTCTCCAAATAGAAGACGCTTTATAAGACCAAATAGACTTAAGGATGCAAGAATAAAAAAAATAGCAAAACTTAAGGATGCGAGCGGCTAGCGAGATCGGCGAACTCAATACTCGCCACACACTCTTAGCTAGAAGAGCTTGGTTGAAATACCCCAAATCCTTGAAACCCATACCTCCAACCTCTTTTCGAACACAAAACTTCTCCCACTTTCCCCAATGGATCTTCTTTTTATCGGGTCCGCTACCCCACCAAAAATTAGCCACAACCGCATGGAGATCGGCAACGAGGCTCTTTGGGAGCATGAAAACGCTCATAACGTAGGTCGGGATAGTTTGGAGGACTGCCTTGATGAGGACTTCTTTACTGACCAAGGAGAAAAAAGAGCTTTTCCAACTACGAACTTTCCCCAAGAAACGGTCTTTTATGAACTTGAAAAGCGTCGCGTCGTTTCGGCCCACTTTCATTGGAAGGCCAAGGTACTTGTCATGGTTCGCGGTCACCACCACCCCAAGTTCCCGCCCGAGGTACATTGTCGTCCCACTCGTAACATTTTTTCCAAAAGATACTTTCGACTTGTCAAAATTTATTAGTTGACCCGAGGCCCGAGATTACACGTCAAGAGCTTCTTTCACCTTTCGCACCTCTTTCCGGTTAGCTTTAAAGAAATCAAACTATCATCCGCAAAGAAAAGGTGAAAAACGAAAATACCCGGGCACCTAAACTTAACTCCCTTCAAGCTCCCAACTTCCTCCACCTTACGAAACAAACCCGAGAGACCTTCCGAGCAAAAAAGGAAGAGGAAATGGGAGAGAGGATCCCCTTGTCGCAGCCCCCGAGTTGGAGCTATATCCCCACAAATAGCGCCGTTGAGTTTGAAAGAGAATCTTACCGAACGAACACACCGCATAATAAGTTCGATCCATCTTCCATCGGATCCGAGTCTCCTCAACACCGCTTCAAGGTAATCTCACTCAACACGATCGTATGCTTTTGACATGTCAAGTTCGAGAGCTCCACCGTACCCGTTCCCAAATCTTCCCTTTCTCATAGCATGAAGTGCCTCGTAGTCGATGATGACATTATCGAAAATTTGCCTTCGTCCCACAAAGGCGCTTTGATTTTCCGAGATGACATCTTCCATAGATAATTGGAGACGACTCGTAATACATTTGACAATGACTTTGTAGAGCACGGTGCAAAAATTAATAGACCGGAAGTCTTTCACATTTTTAGGAGACTTGATCTTGGGGATAAGCGTGACGATTAAAAAGTGTTTGGATCACCAAAGAAAAGACACTGAGTTTGAGGCTAATTAAATGTATAACTAGAATCATAGGCTATAAAATATGGGCTAATTGAGAAAGAAAAATAAAAGAAAAGAGCAGCAGCAGCAGCCTATGAACGTGAGAATAAAAAAAAGTTGACCAAAAGTCAGAGTTTTAAAAGAATGCGAGGACAAAATAGTCCATTCGCGCTAGCAGTACTAGGAGGAAGAAAAGAAAAGAAAGAATAGAAAAGTAGATGGACACACCTACCACGCTATTCTCTCTTTGTATTTGTACTTGCACTTTGCATTTGTTGGAGGAGAAGGAAAAGAAAGAGGAAGCGTAGCGTTTACTTTTGTTGAGAGAAATCATCTGAGATCTGATCCCATATTCAATGGCGGCTCTGCAAGTAATTCAATGCCAACTAACACACAATCAACAACACCATCGCGTATTCATCGGCGGAAGCAAGAAGGTGCACGTGCGGCGATCGGTTCGCGCGGTGAGCCGGGGCGACGCGAAGAAAGGCGTCGGAGTTTCGAACTCAAACTACATGGTGCCTCTCGACAAGTCGTCGTACATCACTCGGCCATTGGCGGAGATCTTGAGAGACCTCAACAAGAAAATTCCTGACAACATCGTCAAACTCTCCCCTTCTTCTCCTCCTTTCTTCCCATGGTACCGTACTATCATTAACAGTACTAGTCTCTCGTCAAATCTATCGTCTTATCCCGGTGATAATCTTGTTTGTGATATGTTTCACTTTCAGGTACCAGGCCAACCGAATGTTGAGTTTCTACGCTCCTGGTAAGATGAGATTCATCATTCTTGAACATCCTCAATAGCTTACGAAACTGAATTCGAAATCGGAATCCGGAATTGGAATTGGTTACAGGATGGTGCGGTGAAGTACGCGACGTGATATTCTCGGACAACGGGACAGTCACGGTGGTTTACCGGGTTACGATTACCGGCTCTGACGGAGAGGTATTGATTTCTTTGTCTCTGATTTCATTTTATTGGATTAATTTGTTTGATTGATTTTGAACATACAGGCGTACCGTGAGTCGTCGGGAACGGTATCGGCGACGGCAAGTGAGGACGCAGTTGCGGCTGCAGAGGAAGTTGCGTTTTGCAGAGCATGTGCTCGATTTGGACTTGGTCTTTATATGTACCACCATGATCAGGAAGAGTAGATTCCATTTTTCCACTTCAGTGTTTACCTCTCTCTCGCTCTTTTAATTACATTAAATAGAGTGATTTTGCGCTTTGTTTAGGAGAGTTGTGATTCAGTCATAGAAGAGCGTCAATTTATTCTGCACTTTATTTTTATTTCTATCGACACTGTCTGGATATACTACTACATACGCGCGTGTTCAACTGCTGTCATTTATTTGAATTTTCATGTTCACGATTCTTTTACGGCAACCAATATTAATTAATTTTTTTAAATTTAACATTCATGATTAAGTGTTACTTGTCAAAGCATGAATCGCTAATTAATTAGAAAACACTACCTAGCTTACGTTATGTTGTAACTTCAATCTAAGCTTTTTCTTTTTACCGTTTAGCTATATCATCAAGAACTCAAGAAGAGTTTCGACTAAAGAAAAACATAACAAAAAAATGACACATAGGATTTTTACCTTGGTTCGATAAAATGATCTACACGCACGTTGACTTCCGTAGGAGAAGTTCGGTGATTGCACTATTTGTGTATCGGTTACAAGATAAAACTCGACTTCACAAATCTCTCAAACTTCTCAAACCCTCGCAAAATCGGTTCACACAGACTATTCTTTTTACCAGTTTCATATACAAGAAACGCGATCGAATCAATTGCACATAATAAACCAAAAACGAATTATGAAGAAGAAGAAAAAACTCTAGCAAAGAAAATCGTTCAACAAAGAGATAATCTCGAGTTGTGATTATCGGCTAGGGTTACAACATTATACATGAGATATAATTGGACAAACAACAAGCACCGTTTCATCATACGCAAATGGGCAGCTCACATAGATGCAACAACTTCTATGTCGTTTTAGACAACAAACGATCGAGTCTCGTTTGCAACTCAACTAATACATAGCAGCTGAATGCGGGCTCGTGATTTGGACCTCTACAACTCAGGTTCGTTAGGCTTCCAAAATCCAACACGTTATTTCCTTAAGAAAATAACATAAGACAAAATAGACCAAATGCAATAAATTTAAAAAGAAAAGTTAAGAGAAGACAGAATAATTGAAAAGACCAAATTCAATTGCTACAATAAGATTTGTTTCAGTCTTAAGTTTTCAAAATGTTCGACTAATATATTTTCTAAGGGTGCAAAACTTGATTTCAACTTCCGTAGAAAGAGTTTTTGTAAATAGATCTGCCGTATGTTTTGGCTTTGTTGACCACAAATTTATCGCAGGTGAGTGCAATTTACAACACTTAAACAAGTTTTCGAATTGTTACGAATTTTATTTGCTATTTTGTTACATGTCATATGCTAGTAGTATATTGACGACAATGGACATTTTGATTTGCAGAGGTGATTACATAATGTACAACATAACGACTCATGTTTTGCACAGAAAAATGTGGTCGGTGGACATCTAGTATTTATACCTTGATGCATATTGTTTTTTTACCAAACTATTTTGCTGGAACATATATTAATTTATTCAAAAAATTGGCAACGTTAACGTTTGGTATATCAATTTCAAAATGTCCAACATTTTGTTAAACGTGTGTTAATGACTCTAGTGTTTACATGACACATCAATTAACCATGTAGTTTTACACATCTGTCTTTCAAATTCTCGGCCAAATTTAAAATTTCTTGATTTCGAAATTGAATTTTATTATATTTTCATATGTCAATTTCATAAATTGCCGGTTTAAAATTGGTAAGTCAACATTTAGTTTTTAAAATTAAGTGTGATCCTATAATTGTGGAAAGTTATTTTTTGCTTTATTTAATAATAATATCGGCTAGTTAATTATAGATTTATCTATCTATTTTGAATTTAACATTTATTTCTTCATTATTTCGTATTCTTTCTCCCTCTCTCTCATTTCTGGGAAATTCAAATAATTGTTGGGCAATTTCTCGAGCTCACAAAAATGAAAATATATTATAATTACTGTATATTGAAAGTTGTTTAACGCGTTAATGGTCCAATTCGCTTTTTAACTTTAAGTTTTACACGAGTTTCTGAGTTGATTTAATTTAGAAAGTTAATTTTAATTTAATTTCAACGGTTTTAATTTGATAAGTCATGGATTTAGTTCATATAATGTTTTAAGATCTTATAATTGAAAATAAAATTACTGCTTTGTTTAATTTGGTTAGTCGTGGATTTCATTCATATAACGTTCTAAGATCTTATAATTTTTGAAATAAAATTATTGTTTTATTAATATTCTGGAAAATTAATTACTGATTTTCTCTCTCGAATATCCTAATCTCATCTCTATTTTCGTATTTCTCAATGGTGTTGTTTTTCCAAATTTTTATTAATCCGTGGGCACTGAAATCGTTTTACTCGTCAATTTTCACAATATTGAGGATACAATATTGTATATTGATGTAAATTATTGTAAATTGAGAGTCCTTTTACACGTTAATGTATCCCTATATAGATATTATTTACAGGTTAACTATGAATTGATTTTCTAGATTTCGTTGATTTCCAGATTTTGCATCAATAATATAAATCTCGATTTATATTAACACAAGTTTTTCTAATATAAATATGATAAACACAGAATATCAAACTGTAAGAGGAAAACAAAATAAAAATAGATGATCAACGTTTTCTCTCGTCCTTCTCGTCTAGTGACCGAAGATTTGTAGCTCGGCTCGGTAGCACCGGCAACGTCGTCGATGGAGAGGCAGAGCGGACACACACACACACCACACTTTGGGGTAAAAAACACATACAACACCTCGTAAGGTTCACATAGTCATGTTTTTTCACAAACCTAAAAAGAAAAAAAAAATCGTACCTGTTTCAAGCTCACTCGTCGACATCGAGAATGATCGTGAGTGCTGGTACACCATCGAGAATGATTGTGAGCGTTGGTTCGCCGTCGGAAATACTATCGTTCTTCCAAATGAAGACGACGATTTTAGAGTTTTTTGAGGTTTTTTTGGGAGAGAAAATGTCGAGAGAAATTTTAGGGGAGAGAGAAACTGAAATGCGTTGAACGGATTTGAATGGGCATGTGAATTGAAATATAATTTTCGAAATTAAATACCTCGATTTCGTTTTGATTTATCGACGTGTTTAGTGGTGCAATTACTGCACCCTTAATCCTCGCATTTTCATTTATTTTTTAGCATTTAATGACGTAGAATGAAATTGAGCGGGAAGAGAACTTTGGCCAAAACCGTCAAAAAATTTTGTAAAATTTTTTGCATGTTCGTTAATACAAGTTTTACCAAGCGTTGGCTATATTAAAAAAAAGACTATATTAATTAATAACCCTTACTTATTTATATTAAATGTGTGTATATCAACTTAAGAACAGGCTTAAGGCCATAATTCACTGCAAAAATTTGATTTCCATATTTTAGACAATTGAGTTCTTTTTGTTTAGAAAATTGACAAGTATTATTTTGAAATAGAATAAAGTATTAGCCTGACACGATACAAAAATGACTGTTGGTAAACTATTATTTAGTGTTCGCTAAGCATATTTTCATAGGTTGAAAGTCAATATAACCTAACAACATAATTAAAATTACAAATCTTATATAGTGTATGTATATCTAATACAAAGTTTGCTTCTTGCTGTAATTTGTAACTAGGCATAATAAACCCAAATAAATCTTCTAAAAATATTTGGAGAAAAAAAAACCCAAATTAATAAGCTAAAAGAGCAACGATAAATAAAGAGAACGTTGAATAGAAAGGATTAGTTGATAGATAGCCGAAAACATAGGAGTAGGCGTGCGACCAGTCAGAATATCGGATCGGAACGCGTCGGATCGGAATTCGCATCTTCTCTTCTCTAGTATAGACAGAGAGAAAGAAAGAGTTGTTTGAGTTCGACAGCAATCTCCTTTCAATAAAAATGGGGAAGAACGCGAACGAAAAGGCTCGCGAGAGAAGAGAACAGCGACGCGAAGAGATTTCACTTCTCAGGACCATTCCGTATTCCGATCACCAGAGGTATTTGCATTCCATTTCCATGGCATACATATGCAAATGTAGAGAGAGAGGTGAATGTGGTTGTAATGAGGAGACACAGGTGGTGGGGGCCGGAGACGATAGCGGTGGTGACGGGGGGCAACCGGGGGATCGGGTTCGAGACGTCGAGGCAGCTGGCGGCGCAGGGGGTGAGGGTGGTGCTGACGTCACGGGACAGCAACGTGGGGAGCGAGGCGGCGAAGGTGCTGCAGGAAGGCGGGCTGGACGTGGTGTTCCACCAGCTGGACGTGTTGGACCCTCTCTCCCTCTCCCGCTTCTCCCACTGGCTCCGCCAATCCCACGGCGGCTTGGATATACTCGTAACCACTCTCTTTCACGCCTTGGCTTTTACTCCATCCCCGAACAATGAAATGAAATGAAATGACTCGATCCCTGACTCCATCAAGGTCAACAACGCCGGCGTCAACTTCAACGTCGGCAGCGAAAACTCGGTGGAGCACGCCAAGACCGTGGTGGCCACCAACTACTTCGGCGCCAAGAACATGATCCAAGCCATGATCCCCCTCATGAAGCCCTCCTCCGCCGGGGCCCGCATCGTCAATGTCAGCTCCAGGCTCGGCCGCCTCAATGGAAGGCGAAACGTGAGACCCTCTTTTTAATTGTCCAAAATGCAGCACTACTTTTTCTCATTTCTTTTAAAAAGACAAAGTTTAACTGGTTTTCCCCTGTCCGAAATTTGTAATATCAGGATAGGAGAGTACATGAAAACAAACCTATACATGTCACCTCTACACTATAATGGAAAGCGTGAAAAGATCATTTACCATTGTAAATAATAAACTACTTTATAATAGATGTTTACGATAGACATCTCCGTCAACAAAAGACGTCTGTTGTAGACACCTCCAATCAATAATAAACGTCAAGGATAATAATGATCTTTTGCTTAACCTACTCGAATCTCGAAGAAGAGAAAAAGGGAAGAAAAAAAGAAAAAAGTGTTAAAGTCTTTTTTTATTGACCGCAGAGGCTTGGAGACGCAGAGATGAGGGAGCAATTAGGGGCGGTGGAGTCTCTGTCGGAGGAATTGATCGACAGGATGGTGACGAAGTTCGTCCAACAAGTCGAGGATGGGAGTTGGGAGTCGGGTGGATGGCCACAGACGTTCACGGACTATTCAGTGTCGAAAATGGCAGTGAATGCTTTCACTCGGCTCACGGCTCGCTTGCTCTGCGACAGACCCGAAGGCCAGAAGATATACATAAACTGTTACTGCCCCGGTTGGGTCAAGACCGCCATGACCGGCTACGCCGGAAACATACCCGCCGACGAGGGGGCCGACACCGGAGTCTGGCTTGCCTTACTTCCCGACCAAGCCATTACCGGCAAGTTCTTCGCCGAAAGACGCGAAGTCAGCTTCTAAACCATGTGTCTACTTTTCGAACTTTGAATGCAAACAATTCTATGTTTCATATTCAAGTTTTGCCTTTATAAGTGTCGCCCTCAAATCGGATTACTTTTAGCAAAACTTGGGAAAGAGTCTTTCGGGTTGATTTTAGAAGAATAAAATGTACACCTCGGATTATAACGTGATATTATATTACAGAGAAAAATGGAACAAAAGGTTAAAAAAAAAAGAAGAAAAAATGGCAGGAGCTACCAAGGTTTAAGGTCTCCGACGGGGCCGGCTGTCCAGTTGAGGAGTGAGTGGCCGGGGCTGACGTAAACAGCCGCGTCGTGAGGCAGCTTTCTGGCGAGGCCGTTGAGGACTTGGTGGAAGGCGTCTCCGGGCTGAGCCGGCTGAGGGAAGAGCATCGCCTGCTTCATCGACGGATTCGCGAGCAGTCTCTGCTTCCTCAGAATCAGGTCCAGCGGGATCGAAGTGAGGATCGTGTCGAGTTTGGGCACGTCTTTCTCGTCCACGAAGACGCCGATTTCCTCCCACGGGATTGCGTCGGCGAAGGGGAGGACGATGTCGTCGGCGATGATGACGGGGATGCAGCCGAAGATCACGGCCTCGACGAGTCTCGGGCTCCATGGGGCCCACCCGAGAGGACACAGACAGAAGACAGCTCGTTGCATGTCTTCGTAGTAAGTTGTCGGGTGCTCCGTTGAGATGTCGAAAAGCGGGTTGTCTTTGAAATTCTCCCACACCGCTGCCCGTGCACCTCTGTCAAATGGGTTGGACCAAAGTTAAAACATTTTCAAGCTTATCATCAAAACAAACACAAACCCAATAGGCTCCATTTGGAACCCGGAGAATACAAGGGAACTTCGAATAAATTTTGATTTCCCCTCTTATTTTTGCCTAATTTTTCCCTCCATTCAAACAATACAAGGATAAACAAGAGAGATTACAATCTTCCTTCCCTACAAAATTCTAGATTCCAAACACACCCTAAAGCAAAAGATTTTGATTACCTGGCGTAGTAACCACCTTCTGGGTCATTTCCGACGTCGTAGAACAAGCCACGGAAGTAGACAAAAATGGACCTCGGAGTTTTCTCGGGGATGAGGTGCGTCTGCATTTTCTGCGGAGGAGCATAAGGAGGAATGGTTATAGACCCGTCTTTCAAGCAGACGTGATTCCTCTGCCCGAACGTCTGAACCAAAGTTGCTCGCTTCAGCAACGGAAGAATCCCTCTCTCTATCGCCTTCTCTTCCTGCAACCAACCAACCAACCCATGGAAAAAAACGTCAAAAACCCGATCCGAAACGAAACGAATTCAATCTCCATGGCAAAGCTAACACACTTGATAGTGGAAGCAGGGGCCGAAATCATGAGGCACGACGAAGAAGTGATCGGCGCCCTCGGTCTTGTTCCAATAAGGCCAGTTCGAGGAGATGAGCTGAATGGCACTTCGCATCATCCGCGGAGACTTGAAGGGCAAAGGAAGCCCGTTCGGAGTGAGATCGCAAGTGGTGTAGACCGGAGTGTAGAACCAATCGGCTTCTTCCGGGTTCAGGGTCCGAACGGGGCTCGATAGCAGAAACCGGTGCATGAAAATCTCGGCGGCGAACATGTGGGTGAGGCATCTCGGGTCCTTCTGGAGAATCTTCTTGTTGTATTTGCTTGGGAGCTCGTACACGAACACTTTCAATCTCCCAACTGGGTCGTCTTCCAATACATCACCGGCACTACCTATAAACATCGCTCATCATTACTTGTATCACATAAACAATGCAAAATTAAATTTACTCGACAGCCCATTTGAGGTTGCGGATCGTGACGTATCTGTTACTAAATTTTCGATCTTGATGGCAGATCCAGAGAGCAAATGAGACGGGTCTAAAGACAAAATCCCTAATCGAGCTAAGAGCAGATGAATCAGAAAAACCCACCTGAAATTCTCTCGGTGGGGCGACTTCTTCGGCGGCCGAAAGCAGCAGTCTCCGACGCGAAGGAAGAACAGAGAAGGCCAAATAGAGCCCATCTCAGAACTTCCATTTTTTTAAAAGTTTCTTTTAATTTGTTAGACGGCAAATGAAGGTGGAGTGTTGTGGCCGAATATAACACATAGCGAGCAGAGTTGTTATAACTTCATCGTCAAGATCGGATGCAAGCGAGATTGGTAAAGCTTCGTTTTCAGTTAGGGGTAAACAAGAGTCGTTCAGTAGTCGATTGATACTGCCCAGTTGTCTCTCAATATTATAAGTTTTTACTTTACGCGCAACATGAGTAAGCTGGTGAAGAGACCTTTCACTGTTCAATTTTTTTTTTTATATTTTCTGTTAAAAGCAACGTCTTGAATGCCGCCGGTTTTCCGTTTTTCGGTGCTTACCGGCCAAAAACGATTCATATAAACGTTTCGTCGTTTTTGGCCGCCGAAATTCGTCGTTTATGCCGACGAAAATCGCATGTCGTTTTCCGAGAAATGTCATTTTTTTTAAGTATAAAACTCCTAATCAGCCGACAAAAACCTACCCGAAATTCGGTATCCCACGAAAAAATTTGCCGATCGATTTCGCTGAAGAGAAGCTGCCAATGCAGAAGTTGCCGACGAAATTCCCACTGAATTCCGTAGATCGAGTCATCGGCCGACTACCGCAGTCAGAAAACAACAACATTTCGTCGAAACTCGTGGGTTACCGGCGAAAACCGAGGTATATGCCGAGTAGAGTAGATCTGTGAGATTTGAAGCTGATTTTCGGGTTGAAGATGATTTTTTTTAGCAATAATTGTAGAAATACAATGTGTTTGGAATGTGATTCTGAAGATGATATAATTCGGAGGTAAATTCGGAAGATGATATAATTTTTTCTAGATCCGGAATTTGAAATACGAAGTAAATTCGGAGGTTGTAGTTATGAAAACATATATGTTTACTTAAGAAGTATAAGATTGTTCTTGAACATTGTGATTATGATTTTTACTCGAAATAATGTATGAAATGAAATCTGTTTGGAACGAAAGTTTAAGTTGCGTGGATTTGTTTCAGATTTTATTGACGTCGAAAACGAGAAATATGAAGTAATTTCAATAGTTGTAGTTGATAGTTCGATTAGTCGTTAAGTTGATTCTTGTTGAAGTCGTTGATTATGATTTTTTATCAAACATATGTATGAAATAGAAAATGTTTAGAATTTAAATTTAATAAGAGTGTAATTTTTTCATAATTGTTTGAGTCCCGGATTATTAAATTTGAATTGTTTGTCAGAAATTGTTGTTTTATTTTGTTTAGTAAGAAGTCGTTGATTATGAATTTTTCTCAAAAATATGTGTGAAATAGAATCTGCTTAGAATTTCAATTTAAGAAAGATTGGAAATTTTTTAAATTTTTTTGTGTCACGGATTAGAGAACTTGAATTATATATCGGGAATTGTTGTTTTAGTTTGTTTTGGTTGAAACGGTTGATTATGATTTTTTCTCAAAAACATGTATGAAATAGGATCTGTTTGAATTGAAATTTAATAATAGTGGATTTTTTTCATAATTTTTGGTGTTACGAATTTGATTGTTTCGTTTGTTAACGATAACAGATGGCAGATGAAGGCGTCCGAAAACATTGTGTCTGCGTTCCGGGGACCACTAGTCATTTTACCTGCAAATATTGTGGGTTAACAACAAGAGGTGGAGGTATCACTTGTATGAAGTTGCATCTTTGCGGAAACGATCCGAAGAAGAATGTAAAACGATGTGATAAGTGTCCGCCGGAGGTTAGAGAAGAAATGCGGCAACTGCTACATGAAGCAGAAATGAAGAAAAAGAATAAGAGCATGATGGAAGAAACTATCCGTCAAGAGTTACGTGCAAACCTCGATCCACGTCTTGATCATCGAGAAGATGAAGACTTGTATGAGGCAATGAAGAGAAGTCGCCAAGAGGCCGATGCTGCAACTTGGAGATCCGGGCCAGGAGGAGGTTCTGGATCCCAACAAGACATAAGATCGAGGCCACCAATCTCGCCTTCTCTTTATCGATCAGATTCGGCACGACAACCAACAGTCCCTACACCGGCAACTATGTCTCTGAAGAAGCGATTAGGAAGACTTGTGAGCCAATTTTTCATACACGAGAGTGTTCCAGCCCATAAAGCGAAGTCTCATCACTTTAAGAACATGATGCACGAAGCTGCAGAAATCGGTATGTGAAACATATTTCTTAACGTACTTTAACGCTTTGTGAAATAACGTAATACGTTGTTGTTGACAGGTCCTAACGTTCCACTGCCTTCCCCGTACGAGATTCACAACACATACCTTAAGGAAGAGGTTGCTGAGGCACAAGCATACGTCGATAGTCAACGTAAGGTTTGGGAAGAGTACGGGTGCACAATCATGTTTGACGGATGGACGGGTCCAACGCGATTGAGTATCATTAATGTTATGGTATACTCAGCTGGAAAAACCGTGTTCTTGAAGTCCGTTGACGCGTCGAACAACATAAAGAATTGGAAATACATCTACAAACTTTTGAGTGATGTGATTAACGATGTCGGACGCCAGAATGTCATCCAAATTGTCACGGACAACGGGTCGGCGTATAAAAAAGCGGGAATGAAACTGATGAGAAAGTTCAATTGTTATTGGACACCGTGTGCCGCGCACAGTCTTGATCATATGTTGGAAGACGTGGCCAAGCGAGACACCATTGCTCGCGTCGTGGATGACGCTAGGCGCATAACGAAACTCGTTTACAACCACGGGCTTCTATTGGCGAAGTTAAGAGAACAAGGTGAAAGTGAGATCATTCGCCCCGGTCCTACAAGGTTTGCTACCAATTATTTAGCTCTTTCAAGCTTGCGTAACAAGAAACAAGCATTGAAGGCGATAATCAATTCCGATTGGTGGGAGAGATTGACATTTCGCGCAACCTTAGCGGGATCATTTGTTGAGGACAAAGTAAATGATGCAAATTTTTGGCTACACCTCGATGGAGTTTGTAAGGTACTTTTGTATCTAGTATGATGTTTGTAGTTTACTTTGTAGAACTAACATTTTACGTTAATGCGACAGGTATTCGAGCCGTTATTTGTAGCTCTTCGGTTCGTGGACATAGAGGTCGTTCCGACGTTGGGTGCACTATATCACGTTTTCGATCAATGAAGAAAATGTTGGAGACCCTACCAAATAAAAGATGGGTTGTCGATATCGTTGTCGACAGATGGGAAAGACAACTTTGTCACCCATTGCACAAAGCAAGTTATTACTTAAACCCCAGGTGTCAATACAACCCAGAAATTACGATGACACCAGAACATCTAACTGCTGTTACAGACGTTTTTGAGGTGTTACATCCGCACCATAATTGTTCCGTTCTTGGAAATGAGGTACATAATTACAGATATTTATATGTTCCTTCACTGTATAGTGACATATTATGTACACAACTCATTGCGTTTCGAGATGCACGTGGACTATTTGGAAGGAAGACTGCGGTTGGAAACCGTGATCATATGGCCGCAGGTACGTAACGATCCATGGACCATGGAATCGGGTTATCAAGCTACTCAAGATGAAGATCACAGAGCGCGGGATCGGGACAAGTACTAATATGTTACATGCATTTTTAATTTACATTTATTAACATCTAACTTAATGTCTCGTAGGTCGGATGACTTCTTTGACTTTGAGTCTGCGCAATACCCGGCAGGTCGACAAGCGGGAATGTGGTCTACTAGTTCTACGGATTACGACGTTGACTCCATTTCCACTCAATTTGAGTCAATGTCATTTGACCAAATGTCTACCCAATCTTACGACGGTCAAGGTTCGTATGCTTATCCGTATCCCGTTCCATATCCAGTTCCGGTCATTATAGGTGCAGAGATTCAAGGACCACTACCCGAGTACCCCATATTGTGCATCGTCGTCGGCGGAACGCAAGTCAACTACAACAACCACGTCATTAACTACACTTCATCGTACGCGACCCAAATGACGTGGTTGGACTATTGTAACCTTCAGACACGAACATGTGGATTTTATCAGCCAGCACGTCATTCCAGTTACTATTGAATACTACAGTTGTTGGATTTCGTATGATCTTTTCGAACTGCTCATGGTATGATATGTATGAACTTTTAATGATTTTAATTTCAATGTGGTATGACATGTATGAACTTAATGATTTGAACATTTTCTATAGTTATAAATTCATGTTTTGAATTAAAAATGTCATCAACATTTCTTCCGTCGAATTTCTGTAATTTTTATCGAATTTCCGACCGGCCAACGACAATCCCATCGGCATTCCCTTTTCCGTTTTCCACATTTTTTCCGTCAAATTTCCGTTCGGCTAGCGGCATTTCCGTGATTTTGAGTTATCGGCCGTTTATCGGCTAGCGGCCGTTTAAACCTTGGTTAAAAGTAATAGAATAACTGAATAATCAATTATTGAAATAATTACGTCGATAGTTCAATTGTTAGTTGTTACCTCTTTTTTCCTGAAAAAAACTGTAAGAGTTTTATGTAGTAGTAAAATAGTCTCTTAAATCGAGTGCTAGCTAATTTACTTAAAAAGGTTTTTAATACTAAATCAATTCAATTATTTTTTTAAATTATTTTAATTTATTTCGACCTGTATAATTATTTTCTTAACAAAAGTTTTAAATGAAATTAAGAATTGACTAGTTGCAACAATTTTTTTTTCTTAAAGTGATAAACTCAAAATAATCAAAGTTTACTTAAAATAATCGAAACAGTATCTGTGCAATAACTGGATGTAATTAAGAAATTAGAATAACTATGTTAACAAATTTAAATTTTGGTTATATTTTTAAATAATTAATTTCAAATGGTTATATTGTGATGGAAGGCACATGTTAACGAAGAAAATGTGATATTCATTTTGAATGCAAATATAAGCTTTTGAACTTTTTTATACTTAATTAAAAACACTTATAAAAATAAGGTATAAGAAATCATTAATTCATAGTAAAAAGAAATGATCACTTTGAGTAACGTTAAACGTGCGGATGTGATACGGCAGAAGCCTCTCAAATGTGAACTATTACCATTCTAAATTTTAGACGAGATGCATATATCAAAGTCGGGTGCTTCTTTTTTGTCGCACCGATTTGGAGGCAGAACGTTTTAACGAGTACTTTGTTTTTATAAAAAAAAACCATTCTAAATTTCAGTTTCATTTTTTGAACAAATGATATGATGCCTCAATTGAAGAATTTTATTTATTTATTTATTTAGTAATTGATGAAAGTATAAAAGATTGACATAATTGGTGTCCTCTTACTGGACTTGCTCTAATGTTACGTTTATAAAACTAATAAACTTAATTTCCCTTCACTTCCAAGAAACATGTTCTTATCTACACATGATTACAACACTAATATATGATATGAGAAATTTTATTTTAAAGACTAAAAAATATGAAAAATATTTAAATTAAACCCATTTTTTTAAAAAATATTTAAAAATAGATTTTAGTCTCAAAATCGGACCAAAATATATTTATATTCAAAATTTTAAAATTTTTTTACGATGAGATACGATGAGATACGATAATTTTTTGTACGATAGGATACGATAATTTTTTAGTCCGATTTTGAAGCTAAAGTTCATTTTTATATATTTTTAATAATATAGGTCTAATCTGTATATTTTTATTCTAGAAAATGAAATTTCTCAATAGTATTAGGTGGTGACGTGAGGTGGTTGTTCAAGGATTAAGTAACTCTGCTCATAACCACAGAAGCATACTTGGCGATTTCTTTATCTTGGGATTGCCTGAGCTTCTCGATCTCCGGAAATAGCTCTGACGAATGAACCACTTGTCTGCACTTGGCATGTGAACACATCTTTGCCAGTGAAAACAATGCTATTTTCAGAGGCGACTCTTTTTGCGCCGAACACTCTACAACCAGCTTCATCAAAGCCTGCATAGCCACCATGAATCTTCACTCAAAAACCAAACCAACGAAAGAAAAAGCATTATATTTCATGAATTTATAAACCTGAATGGCTCCAGCGGAAACAATGTCTTCGCAGAGCTGATCGGAGTTGCGTACAAGGTTGCTTAATGCACCCGCAGCATTGGACTTAGTTTTGTCTTCATCATTTGATAGCAACAGACTCCCCAGCTGTGGTATCGATCTCCTCAGCTCTCCGTACAATGTGTTATTATGATAAGCTGCGTTTCCAATCTGCAATCGCATATTATCGGGTTTAAGTGGACTAGGAACGGAAATGTCTCACTAGACACAACTTACCGCAAAGCACGCGAATTTTCTAGTTCGTTTGTCTGGATCGGAGCACCGATCAACCAAAGGGCCAACGATCTGATACCTCGCCTTCAATTTAATTTAACGAGGAAAAGAAAGTTATAACCAAGTATAGATCAATACATTAGCTGGTGAGATCCTCAGTTTGATTTTTATGAAATTCAAAACTAAGTATATGGTTCACCCAACAAAAAGACTGACACCTCTGCTTACCAGTGAATTATAGAAATAAGAGCTGTGTCGACACATGTTTCCAAGAGCACTACATGCTTTTGCACGGATGTCGGGATCTTCATGACAAATATACTTTTTCATACATTCCAAAACAGAAGCTCTGTTGATGTATTCATATAAACCCTGAATACCAAGATACGCAGATCAATATCATAGCTTCTAAAGTTTTTGCACAACCTTTGTTTGTTGAATGTAGACATTCTTTTGAATCTCAGGGAGACGGTAGTAGAAACATCAATAATATGGATGCCAAATGAACACTAGATGTTCAATCCAAAAGGCAGAACAAAACTAGGAAGTAAAGAAAGAACCTTTTCCATTCGTGAAAGGTCTGAAATGATCATAAGACCATCTAGTGAGACTTCTCTTGGGGTTGAAGAATCGAATATCTTTCTCCACCTATTAGGATCCAACAAGCCTTTACTCACAAGTTCGCGAGCCAGAGGTCGGTAGCTTATCAGTTTAGCAATGAAGGCAACGGGACGTCCCAAGTCTTTGAACTCCATATGATCTAAACACCGAAGAATAAGACCAGGCACTCCGACCTAAAAGAGAACACCTGGCAGTCAGGAACATAGAGGCCTACAGCTACTACAACATGTCCTATGTTTGTGCACTATACTAGAAAACGACAACAAAAAAAATCCTAAAACACAAACTACTCAGTCAAATTGCCTGGAGGGTTGTATTTTCATTATCGTGTATTGCACATGGTGTATTAGGAAAATAATCAACAATGCATTGTGACTAGATTCTCTCCTTGCCAAGAAAGAAATTAATGTAAAAGAAGAAAAGTCTGAGATAATTTTCTAACCTCCAAAAGGATCTTTACATACTTTCCCAACTCTTCCTGGATTAGTTTAACCATCTCCTTGTCTTCCATTCGGACCCTCCCACCAATGTTGAGAACAAAACCACTGCTTACAGAAGCATTAGGTGATTGCAAGGCCGGGGCATCCTGTACGACAACAAAAGGAAATGCTAATACATCGATCACTACATGTATCAAATCTCGGATTCCATCCCTGCCACCACCAGGCCCAACCCAGTAGTTCACGAGCTTGAGATGTACATCCCCAATTAGATCAGCAATAAGCTTGATGTTTTCAATCTTCAACATAACCTGTCTAAACGTAGAGATTCCCCCAGAAAGACAACTGCATATTGATGAAATTGCCCACATAACTCCAATGGGGGATAGCCCAGCTTGAGGAGAATCATTTGAAGTATTATTAGCTAATAGGTTGATAAGAAGCAACGGAATATCAGCTTCACACAGCTGTTGAACAGCCAGTGTTCCTCCCCACCTCAGCCTGGATTCTAATGAACCAACATACCCATCTTTACTGCTGTGCCAATGTGAGAGGTTTCCATTTTCAACCATAGATTCCGCGTTGTTTTCGGCGTCAGATGGCCTCTTGAGACATTCACTTAGTATGAAAGTACGGGATATCAGAGGCACTGCTATTTCAGACACACTGGACTCAACAGAAGATCCAGATTCTAGAATTAAAATGGAAGCAAGAGCCAGAAAAGCTGCCGCAGTATGAGGTTGGAAGGAAGTTTTTGTTCTTTCATCAGAACAAAAATAGTGGGCAAGAGCCATAAGTCGAGAAACCTGCTTCTTTTGCGAAGTGGTAAGCATAAATAGGGCAGAGTTTCTTCTGGAAGCCTTCAAACATTGTGCGACTGTTGCAATGACGAGGCAGCAATGCAGAACTAATATGGCGGGATTTTTGAATTTGCACTTTATCCCATTCATTTCAGAAGTTTCTGTGTCTTCGTTGAAATAAGTAGAACAGGAAGACAGTGTTGAGAATATCTCTGAAATGATTGTTCCATCTCCTCCCCCACTTACAACAGTAGTTATTGGTAGAGAATTCGGAAGGCCACATAAAACGCTAGGGACTATCCCACTGTGTACACAACAACGGAATAAAAGCTGAAAGAAAAAACTGTTACCATGTGAGTATACTATTTGTTCATGTTGAATCATTCATTCTGAAGTGAAAAAAATTCAATTACTCAGATACAGTGTTCTCAAAAGAGTTATAATAAATAAAACTTTTATAGGGCTTATGTCCAAAAAATGTTTGACAGCATAGAATGAGAGTCATACCTGAATGGCAGCACATAAAGAGGCCTCATGACGATGACGAATGCAATAATAAATAGCAACCTGTACTCCCTTTGATTTGAGGAATGATTTTGCCAATGAATCAACAAATTTTGATGGTTCTGAATCGTGCAACGAATGCCTGTCATGATCCTGTATGTCATGCTGAGGCAAGTGATGATTTTGCATGGTGCGCAGCGGAAATTGTTTTCCGTTCTCTTTCATGTGTTGAATTTCAGATGCATTAATAAGTAACCAAGTGGCTCGAGAAGCTTCACAAGCAGCTTGCAGCATCTCCGATGAGCCAGATGCGAGACTTGATCCAGTAATAGCTAAACAAACACACAAATGATCAACTATATTGCATGCTTTGGCATGATCTAAAATCTGTCTGGGTGTCTTAGTAGAGACACAAACGACTTCATGGACGGAACTCGACGAGCAGTCCTTAAGATCTTGAGCAACTGAAGAAAGCATAATCCTGATGCAAGCGACAGACTCATATAAAACTTTTCCGGATACATTTTCTCTGCACCCAACAACCTACAATATTAAACAGTGTTAGGTATGTAGATGTAACTTCTATTTTTCTAGTCATCGATAAGGCAGTCAGACTGTCACAAAATATAACCTGCGAAAAAATTTCAGTTAAAGCAACCCAGTGCTGGAAGTAGGTGCCATTGACGCCACTTCCTCTGTTGTCTAACAACACTTTGATAATAGAGAAACACTACAAAAGAAAAAAAAAACCTTGTTTGCATCAGCAGATACAGTTGTCAATAAGAAGATAAAAAAAAATGCCTGCATCAGCAACAGATGCTGAGCTTCTAGATATTCTAATCAGACTTCCCAAAACTGGTGAAAATATATGTACATTAAGAAGTCCATATATTTACAAAGCATGGTTGGAACATATATTTAGCGAATATAAAGAAATGATGGAAGCTGGTTAGCACATATTAGTGACATATTTTCAGATCACCACCAGACCTTTACAACTAAGTTGGTAAGTCCTGACGAGTTCATGGTGATAACAGAGGCATTAAACGTAAAAAGTTGATGCACAATGTCATCGAGCATCCCATTTGCATGAATGGCACCAGTTGCAGCTAAATTCGACAATATTCTAAATGATTGATTTAAACCAACGGTATCTTCATCCCTGCACACATTTCACCAGCAGAGAGAGTGTTGAGGATAGAATCTTAACGATGCACGTGCAATGAAAGAAACTGATAATACCTGCCATTGCTTGGGTATCCTTCACTCCATCTTTTTAATGGTGAAAATATATGTCTTAACGCTTCAGTGTCTTGAACAATTATTATCGAACCTTCAACTGTTCGAGATGCATTTTCCAGTCTATCCAATGTTTCGCGGGCTATAAGATATACTTAAGCTTGTTAAGTATATCCAAGAGGAATTTATCGTGGCTCCTTTCACTGCATATGAAGGAGTAAGGATACGAGCTCTACCTGATACTTTAATGTCTTTCAGCCCTGTAAAACCAGCAAGCTCATCTTTCTGACTGGACAGCCCATCAATTTTCTCTGAAAAAAGCAGGAGAAATGACAAATTATGGTAGTCAGCAAATATATTTGTAAGATCAGAACGTTAACTTCAAATTTTTCATTGCCAGGATAGGAAGAGGCCAAACCAGCATGCGTACCAACTGTTCTCTTTTCATCCCTCGATGCTGAATCCAACTTTTTCCCAGTTGGATTGTCTGTACCCTGTAAATGGTTCAACACGATTACTTTCTCAACCATTATTACATGTAATTTGAATAACACTGATAAACAGCACTAATAGTGCTTCAATCGCCAGATATATGAGTGTATCATGTATACCATCTAGCATGGAATGGTCACCTTTCCCATTTGATAGTGTTACAAGCCTTTGCTTAGAGCTCGCAACTTACTAATATTTACATTATCTAAATTTTCTTACATGAATAAAGCGGGTCAATAAGACCATTACTTACCTTTGCTTGCAGTTCCACAAAAGTTTCCTTAACAAAAGGGTGTTCAATAAGGGCAGGCCACGTCAATCGGTTTTGCGGTACCTATTTACCAAAAAGTAGAATACAAAATTAGAATTCAATGAGTATTAGATTTAGATCTTAAGTATGATCAGCATATCACACTAATCATATGACAACCTTATTGAGCAATCCCTTTAGAAAACTTTTGAAGCTCGAACTCATATTGTCAGGATATTTGACTGGATCCTGCCGATTTTCATTAGAATATAGATAATAAAATTACCATAAATTACCAAAACTCCTGCTTGGTAAATCTGAATGTACCTTAACTATATGGCGGATAAGTGAGTATACAGAGTTTGTGTAAAAAGGAGGCTGGCCAACAAATAATTCATACCTGTTGTATGTCAAATTGATTAGTTTCTGTGAAAATAATATATACCAGAAAAAGTGCATATAAGTGATAATCATGCAGCGGTGAAGATAGATTAAAAAAAATACTCAGTCTTTTGGATCCTTTCTTCTACATAAGTTATTTTAATTTTCATGGCATTTAACTGCCAAAAAACAATGCTAATTTGGCAGTGTTATTATTCAGGTGAGTATAGACAAGAATACAAAACAACATCCAATTCGTATCTTTGAAACAAAACCATTCCAGACAAGCTAGACAATTCCAACACAGTGAAAAATATGGTATACATACAGTATAACTCCAAGAGACCATAAATCAGCAGTGTGGTTGTAAGGTTGTTCCCGTACCAATTCAGGGGCCATATACAAAGGTGTTCCTGCAAAAAAGTTCATGAAACTGGCATTCAGCGAGAAATAGGCAGTAAAATTTTAAATTTGCCTTTCCTGAAAACCAAACCTTTTATGGATCGTAAAACGACAGTATTCGTGGACATTGCACGTGCAAAACCAAAATCACAAAGCTGCAACCAATAATAGAGATGCCGGAAAAAATATATTACATACTTGCCACAAAAAATATTAGATATCTGGGAATGGAGTGAGTAAATGGCAAAACATATCCTCAACAATTCACCTTAATTATAGACCCAGAACCAATGAGGATATTCTGAGGTTTCATATCACGGTGGATGATGCGGTTCGAATGCAAGTAATGCAGTGCTCTTACCTACAAAATACATAAACAAAGGATAGAAACTTGGAAAAAAAAGGATGAGGAGAAACAAATTCTTAGAAATGTAACAGAATGAAAAAGAGAATAACGTACCAACTGCTTTGCTATTGCTTGGACTTGTTCTTCGGGTAGGCATTTATCATCCTCAAGAATCTCAAACAGCTCACCCTGTGCAAATTCAGTCACCACACAAAATTCCTGCGCGCTTTCAAACGAATCAACCATCTCTATAATGTTTTCATGCTTTAGTTTTCGAAGAATCTGCGACAATAAGAATACTGTAAGATCGTCCAAAGAAAACATAAAGAACGAGATAAAGGGATGATGTCATAAAATGTAAATCTGAACACCTCAATTTCCTGTCTTAAATTTAGAATATCCTTTTCGGTCTTTCCATGTTTCATAATAAATTTCATCGCAACAGTCTGCAAAAAAAAAGAAGAGGAGTTCAGGGTTATACATTAATAGAAGAGGAAATGATAATGAGCAGATAAAGAGAAGAAGCTTACCAGACCCGTGTACTTTCGCCTTCCCTTGTAAACCTTCCCAAAGGATCCTTCGCCAACTAGCTCAATCACATGGTAATCCTCTACACCCATCCTTATCAATAACCTTGTTCAATGACATATACAACTCCCTTAGCATTGATTTTCATCATCACGTTCTGATTTAGAAACTAAAATACGTAGAACATAAGCAAACGCAGACAAGACGTTCGAGCTTTGAATTTCAATTTGATGTTTCTGAAATTAAATTACGCTAAACCATTGACAAGCAAGCGCTTAATTTCGCAAATAAATGATCGAACATTTTCAGTTATCGAAATTGAAGACGACTTTTCCACAACACTGCATTACTGTGCTTGGCGACATAGACGAAGATTGCGAGCGAAATCGAATCGAAGAAGAAGTAAACAAATTGGAAGAGCAGAAAGAAAGAGAACTTACAGCACCGAGAGAATAAGCTCGGGAGATAGAGCGTATGTAGAGAGATTTGAAAGGAAAATATTGAATTATTGAGGTTTTATTCCCGCTCATATTAGTCTGTTTCTATTTATTTTTTAAATACCCGACAAAACCCTTATTTTTCAAAAAGAACTCAACACGGAAACGACAATACGTTTTCGAACAATAGAAATTCTATTTTCTTCTTTACGATAAACGACAAAGAACATTACTTATCTCTTATCGTTGTAAATCACAATGAAAGTATTCCCTGTTTTTCCATTCATTCATTTAATCAGTGGAACTGTAATTCAAGACTCGAATCCAGTGTCAATTAGCCGTTTCTTATTTTGATTTCTTGAAAGAAAAAGAAAGGATGATTATTGGATCTTCGGAGGAAGAACAATCTCCGCCGTCATCGTCGTCCTCGAAGCCCGGCGATGATATCGTAGATTCCGGCGGTGGCGGCGGTGGTTGGAGCGTGGTGAGAGGTTTGGCGCTCAAGAGTTTGGTGCTTGTCGGAGGTGCTTTCTTGCTGAAACGCCTGACGAAGACCACCACGCGCTGGGACCACGCGCGCGTGGTGTCGCGGTCTCTCTCCGGCGAGAAGTTCTCAAAGGAACAGGCTTCCAGAGACCCCGATCACTACTTCAATTTCAGGTTTCTTTACTCTTTATCTGTTGATTCACATCAAGACTGAGTTGAAGATAGAGAATACTTAGTGAAGATTTTTTTTTATGTATGTCTCGTCAGAATGCTCACTTGCCCAGCCGCAGAAATGGTTGATGGCTCCAATGTCTTGTACTTCGAACAGGTCAGTCCTAATTTCCCAGTTGATTCCGTAACGCCGATTTCCATTGCCAATGGTTTTCTATTGTTTGATAGGCTTTTTGGAGGACTCCACAAAAGCCATTTCGCCAGGTACACTCACAGACACACCAATCCACTTCATCATTCAATTGGTAGTTTGGAAATTGAGATCAAACTGATTTATGGTTGGGACTTGCAGAGATTTTACACGGTGAAGCCTTGCCCTAAGGAGTTAAAATGTGACGTTGAGGTGATTAATTACACCTCGAATTCTCGCCATTGTTGAGTTCCTCCATTGTTGTAAGAATTCATTATTGAGCGAGAGATAATGCAGGTGAGCACATATGCGGTTCGAGATGCGGAAGAGTACAAGAATTTCTGCGACAGGCCAAGTGACCAGCGTCCTCTTCTCGAAGAAGTTCTCGGCGTAATTAATGCTGTTTCCTTGTATATCTATGGCTGGGTTTGACTTTGCTTGCTCAGTTGGTAACACGATCTGAATATTGCAGGATATAGCGGAGCATTTGACAACGATACAACTGAAACGATGTGATCGAGGGAAACGCTGCTTGTACGAAGGATCAACTCCACCCGGTGGCTTCCCTAATACTTGGGTAAACTACCAATTTCCTTCACGATGATAATTATAGTAACAAAAATTTAGTTAAGTAACCCACCAAAACATCATGGATTGGAAAAAATAGCCAACCTTTCGCTAATGTTTTTGTAAATAGTCGAACTGATTACGTAGCATCAAATTCGTGAGTTTTTGTCACTTGTTTGTCCTTTTGTTCACGCAGTATATGAAATATATTTTTCAAGAATTTGATTTTTTTGTTTAGCGGTTCAAAAGTATTGAGTTTTCAAAATTTTGAAATAATTTTAAAATTGCTGATAGAAATAGGCGGGGAAATGCTTATCTGTCCCCGGTTCAGTTTTTGATAATCTGGACATCATGGTTATCTCGAAAAAAATAGTAGGAGGAAGAAGAATAAGAAGATTGTTATTGATCTTGATTATGTTAATGGGAATGATAGAATGGGGCGAGCTACTGCACAACACAAATGTCGGTGCTGAGGAATAACGAAATACATGTGTGGGATCGAGGCTACGACGATGATGGAAACCAAGTACGTTCTCTCTTCACTTTGGTTTCATTACGCTCCGAGTGTAATTGAATGGATTGGAAGTAATTGGAGTGATGCGAATAGGTATGGGGTGCAAAGGAAGGGGCGTATGAATTCAAGGCGGCCCCCGGGTCTAGCACCAACAATGACAACGCCGTATATTCCGTCAACTTTCCGGTCGATCAGAGGCGTATCGAGGGTTCATTTGTGCTTAGACGAGATTGATTCATTCATTCACTCAATCACGGGTTCGTATTAAAAATTATGTAAAAGACAAAACAAGAATCGGTGACAATGAATAGATATATAGAAATGGGTCTGTCACATATTATAAATGAATAGTGTGGCTACAAAATTGTAGTAGCAGCAGTACTAGAAGTTGCTGTTGAGGTACAAGTATATCCCGACGAGGGCGACAATTCCGACGACTACGGCGTAAGGGAGAGCGTTTCCGACGGCTTCGTTTCTCTTCAACTCGGCTTTGCGCGCCTTCCTCACTTCCTCCGAGTTCGCGTCTTTGCTCACTTTCGGCTCGTAGGTTCTGAACCTGCGCTTCGGTGCCCCGCAAACTGGAAATCACAACACTCTCATCAGTAATTAGAACAATCAGAGAGGAGTAGTGTATACAAAAAAGGCTAATACCCGGGCAGAAGTACGAGTCAGGCTTCTTCTCGAAGGGAGTTCTGTCACTGTAGATGTACCTGAGCAAGATTTCCACACGCTCGTTAATCCGTGGAAACTGCAACAAACAAGAACGAAGAAAAACGGGAAAGGACAATAGTGGAATCAATACCCGCAGTCTCGGCAAATGTAGGCCTGCTTTGTGGAGGCGGCTCGCATTGAAAATCTTGACGATGACGTGGCTCCCGGAGGAGAGAGAGAAGTGAGTGAAGGTGGAGATGTGAACATGGACGAGGATAGCTTCACTGCACCACCACGGCGCTGTGACGATGACGGTGTTCGCAGCCCCGGGGGAGCTGCCAGAAGGCACTGTGTTGACATTGCCGCCATCAAAATACCGACGACAAAGAGGGAAGAAAGGAAGGAAGAAGAAAGTGTGTTGTGTGCGTGGCGTGGGCTTCTCGCAGGAGAGAGAGGGAAGAAAGGAAGGAAGAAGAAAGTGTGTTGTGTACGTGGCGTGGGATTCTCGCAGGAGAGAGTGATTATTATTATGAATAGAGTATGAATTGTGATGACGAAAGGGAAGCTGGTCCATTCCTTTTCAGCTCTTCTCTTATCTTCTTCTTCGTTCCCTCAATTTACAATCTTGTCCCTACCTTCTAAGCAAGCTAAGCACCACCTACACTGATATGTTGAGACTGTGCATAAAAAAATCAGTTGACCGTTAGATATCTACGTCAAGAAACGCTAGACAATAAAAACGGAATGTTGTATAACATGACGATGACGAAGCCCTTTTTTTTCTAAGGCTAATAATATTCTTTTATGTGCATATAAGCGTATCTTGGTATCGATATTAGGACTATAATATAAAAATAAGAATTCCTGATTTAGGATTGTCTTAGGAAGTTATATATATATATATATATATATGTATTGTATATGCATGTATATATATATATATATATATATATGCATGTATGTACATGGGGATTTGGAAGCCCAACGTGTTTTTTGCCGAGGCTCAACTCACCACCTTGAGGCCACTGAAAAAACGATAAGTTGCTCATGTTGCTCTGTCGTTTGTCATAAGAAAATGACATCGAAGCAGCTGAGTGAACTTCAGCCGTTCATTGAGGTAGATCCAACGGGGATTTTAATTCTCTGCTGTTTCTTTTATAAAAGGCATTGTAACCTAACCGAGCCAGATAACACACACTATTCTTTGTTGTTGAGAGCGTTGGTAGAGTTTATTACGTTCTTTTTTCTTCTCCTTTGTTCTGTGCGATCTCCTTGATCGTGTTCTTGTGTATAGAACTGGTAAAGTGAATTGTATGTGAGGTAAGAACTGATTATGGTGAGGCTGAGTGGTCGAGAGATTGATTTCGCCTTGATACTGATACACACATAATATATCGCCGACCTTCCTACAGAGCTCAATGTGTAATAGATCATTTGATCGAAGCACGGTAAAAAAAATATATGTTGTTTTGTTTTATGTTTTCGACTATGTTGATGTATGCATGTGTAGATCTAAAATGATAATCGCTAAAGAAAATAAAATATTTAGGGATTGAATTACAAGAATAGTATCAGAGCATAATTTCAACGATCTGTATCGTTTTTAAGATTTTCTTAGTCCTAAGCCTAGATCTGCGAATCTTGTATCATTCTCTTTAATTTCTTGCTAGTTGCATATTGTTGTTTCTTGATCTATAATTTTGTATTACCTTGGATTTGATAAATAGTCTCTCATGATTGTATATGGTGTTAATGTTATGTTATTATACTGCTCTGTTGTGGTTTTTGTGTTTGTTTGTGTTTCTGTCGATCAGGTGTGACTCCTAATGGCTATCGGTCGCATAGAAGTTGTGACCTACGACGCAAGAGGAAGGAGGAGATCGACGAAGAGGCATATAACCTCTTGATCCTCAACATTTCCGACAAGGTGATCCGTAAGGTTCACGGCTATAAGTCTCTTATCAAACTTTAGGCTAAATTAGAAAATCTATACTCTAACCAATCTGCTCCTAATCTGGCATACCTAAAATCTTCTTTGTTTTCTTTTAAAATTGATCATTCTAAAACTAACGATGATACTTAAAAAGAACCTTAGAACTTAAACGGACCAAACACGAGCTAGATGGAATCAGTAATGTGATGATCTTAATGACTTTCATACCTGATAGTTATCAAGCGGTAAAAGATGCATTTCAATATTTTAAAATTGTATCTAGATATGATCTGCTTTGCTCTTCACTTAAAACTAGAGAATTAGAAATTGAAAATAAAAGTCTAAGGCTAGTAATAACCTGTTTGGTAGGAATAAACCCTCTTCTGCAACTAATATAAACAATAAACCTATAAATAAGAATAACAAGAACAACTCTGAAACTAGAAAGTATTTTCATTGTGGTAAATCAGGACAATTGAGGAAAGATTGTTATAAGTGGTTAGAAAAGAATACGAACAATGTGAATCCATAAACTAATGTTGCTATCTCATCTAATACAGTAGTTGAATCTTCTAAAATTTTGAATGTTTCTGAAACTGCCTGTTTTGAAAATTTTGTATTAGATACTGGATGTTTTCTCTTCATATGTGTACTAACCAAGATTGGTTTGAAAGCTTAACTCCTGTAAGTAATCAATCTGTTTATATGGGAAATAATAATGTGTGTGTATAATGTCACTGGTATTGGTTCTGTCAAGTTGAAATTGAATTCTGGAAAACAGATAACTCTGTCTAAGGTTAGGGTAATACCTTAACAGAAAAGAAATTTAATTTCACTTGGTGTGCTCGATAAATTGGGTTATTCTTATGTTGCTAAAGATTATGTTCTTGTGTGTATAAACATAATGAAACTGTGCTAATTGCTAACCTAACTTATGGATTGTACATCCTTAATGGTCTCTATTAGAACATCTCTGTTGAATCCACATACCAAGTGACCCAGAAGTGACCCAGCTGTGGCATTTAAGACTAGGTCACATGAGTAACAAAAGTCTAAATGTCTTATCTAAACATGGTCTAATTGGCAAACAAACATTATCTGAATTTTCTTTCTGTGAACCTTGTATTATAGCAAAACAACATAGGCTAAGGTTCACGGCTCGCACACATCTCTCGTGTGCTAACCTGGACTATGTCCATGTTGATTTGTGTGGGTCAGAAAGTCATGAAACTCATGGTGGTAACAAATATTTTCTTGTTGATGATTATTCTAGAAGGGTATGGACTTTCCTACTTAAATCAAAAGATGAAACTTTTCTAAGATTTAAAGAATGGAAACTTCTTGAAGAAAACTAATCTAACAAAACTCTGAAAACATTAAGAACTGATAATGGTCTTGAATTTTGTAACCTTGAGTTTGATAATTTCTATACAAACCATGGCATCTTAAGACATAGAATTGTGAGGAGCACCCTACAAAAAAATGAGATTGCTGAGAGAATGAATAAAACATTGTTAGAAAAGGTTAGGGGTCTATTATTTACTTATATGTTATCTAAGTCTTTCTGGGGAGAAGCCTTGTACACTGCTACCTATCTCATTTATAGGAGTCCCAATGGAACCTTAGAGTTTAAAACCACAATAGAACTCTGGTCAGGAAGAAAGCCTTCATTAGAACACCTTAGAATCTTTGGTTGTGCTGCATATGCCCATAATAGAGAAGGAAAATTAGATCTTAGGTCCCTCAAGTGTGTGTTCTTAAGTTACCAACAATAATCAGTTGCTAAGGGTTATATGTTATGGGATAAACTGCTAGAGGTGTCAAAATCATAATTAGTAATGATGTTATTTTTGATGAAAAAAATATTTGCTTATAAAACTATTAATGATTATATTGACCTTAACGTGTCTGAAACAGAACCTGTAATTGAGTCTGAAACTGTCCATGTAGAGCCAATTGTGTTAGAATCCGGGGTAGAAATCGCTAAACCTAATAGAGAACCTCTTCCTGATGATGATCAACCAAATGATCAGTTTCCTGATCAGGAGCCTGTAGCAATACAAGAGCACAATGATCAGGTTGAACATATAGATGTGTCAACTCAGGAAGAGTTAGAACACTACCAACTGACCAGAAATAGGGCTAGAAGGGACATTCGACCACCCACGAGGTATTGATATGCAGATTTAGTGTATACAACCTTAGTAGTTGCCCAGGATTTCAAAACCATATAACATGATTCTTATATTGATGCCATAAATTCTGATAATAAACATGAGTGGCTTGAGGCCATGAAAGATGAAATGAAATCTTTAAAATTGAACAATACTTGGATGTTGGTAAATAAACCTAAAACACAGAAACTGGTTGAGTGCATGTGGCTTTATAAAATCAAAGAGGGTGTAATTGACGAGGACCCTCCTAAGTTTAAAATTCGCCTAGTTGCCAATGGTTATGCTTAAAGGGAAGGAATAGATATTAATGAGATTTTATCACTGGCTGTAAAATGTAAAACAATTACAGTAATGTTGTCTCTGGTAGCTTGTTTTGATCTTGAACTTAAGCAACTGGATGTTAAAACTGTCTTTCTTCATGGTGATTTAGAAGAAGAAATCTTCTTGAGGCAACCTGAAAGTTTTGTGGATAATAAAGGCTTGAACATGTATGTCTGCTTAAAATATTGCTAAATGGTTTAAAACAGAGCCCAAGACAATGTTATAAATTTTTTGACTTGTTTGTGTTAAGTATTGGCTTTACTAGGAGTGAATATGATAATTGTTTTTACTTTCTTCTGTTGATAACTTGTCTGTTTATTTATTGTTGTATGATATGTTACTGATTAGCAATCTGTAGTTAAAATAAATAAACTGAAGAGTTATTTAAATTCTGTTTTTGATATGAAAGACTTAAGTCCAGCTAAAAGGATTTTAGTAATGATCATTGATAGGGACGGAAATAAATTTTTGCTTAAAATTCACCAAAAATCATACTTAGAGAAAGTTGTCTCCAAATTTAGTAGTCTGAACTGTAAAAATGTTGTTGTGCCACTTGCTCCTTATTTTATCTTAGACAAGTCACAAAGTCCTGTGTCTAGGGCTGAGAAATTGAAATGGAATATGTTCCTTATGCTAATGTCATTAGTACTAGGCTAGATTTGTCTTTTGCAATTTCAATGTTGAGTATATTTATGTCTAATTTTGGTTTGATTCACTGGAATGCTCTAAAATATGTAACTGCCTATGTTAGTAGTAGTATTGATGTTGGATTATGCTATGGTAAACGCAGTTCTCCATTTGACTTAACATGATATGTAGATGTTGATTATGCTAGTGATATAGATAGTAGAAAGTCAACTACTTCATTTTGTTTCACTTTATGAAGTAACTGTATATCCTGAAAATCTAATCTTCAATCTGTTATTGCTCTCTCTACTACTGAATCTAAATACATTGCAGTCTGTGATTCCTCTAAGGAAGTTGTCTAGCTTCAAGCTCTGTTAAAAGAATCAAAGTTGATAACTAATATTGTGGTTGTTTATTTTGATAGTCAAAGTGCAATACATTTGAGTAAAAATCATGTTTATCATGAGAGGAAAAGCATGTGGATGTTAGGTATCATTATATTAGAGATATGATTACTTAAGATATAGTTAAGTTGCTGAAAAGTTGATACTGAGAATAATCATGTTGATATGGGTACAAAAATTGTTACTGCTTAGACTTATTGTTTGTTGAGTAATTTGTTGCTCGCAGATACCGGAGCAATGAAGTAGTTGAAGAAGTCAATGGAGTGTATGTGTAAAGTGCAAGGTGTAGTTGGTCGGACTTCAGGTGGAGATTGTTGGATTTGGAAGCCCAACGAGCCTTTATTCGAGGCTCAACTCACAACCTTAAGGCCACTGAAGAAACGACATTGAAGTTGGTCATGTTGCTTTGTCATTTGCAATAAAAAAATGACATCGAAGCAGCTGAGTGAACTTCAGCCGTTCATTGAGGCAAATCCAACGGCGATTTTAATATTCCATGTTGTATCTCTTATAAAAGGCCTTGTAACGTAACCGACCAAAATAACACACACTATTCGTTGTTGTTGAGAGCTCTGGTAGGGTTTATTATGTTTTCTTTCTTCTTCTACTTTGTTCTTCTATGGTTTCTTCTGTGCGATCTCCTCGATCGTGTTATTGTGTATAGAACTGGTAAAGTGAATAGTTTGTGAGAGTAAGAACTGATTGCGGTGAGGTTGAGTGGTTGAGGTTGATTTCTCCTTGATACTGATACACACATAGTACGTCTCCGAACTTCTCCTACGGAGTTCAACGTGCAGTAGATCATTTGATCGAAGCACGGTAAAAAAAATTTGTCGTTTTCTATCTGAGTTGATAATTGCTAAAGAAAAAGGAAATATTTAAGGCTAGAATTACAGCAATACACATATATGTATATATATATATATATCAATTCGGCTGGATTGTCCTTGATTTACTAGAATTGTGAAAACAAAAAAGTATTTATACACCACTACTTACATGAAATATTTTACCGCAATGAAAATAATTATATATATGATGACAAATCACTGATTCAAGGAATGGAACCGATGTTCTCGCAAAATAGCAGATCTCACATAAACAAAAACGATAGTTTCATGTTCTGGTGAAGTTGATATTTTGAATGAGTTTATTATACTTGTTACGATAAAAAAAATAGATTTAGAATGAGTTTATTATACCTGTTACGATAAACTTTAGTGAGTGCAACTTGTCACTATCCCTAACGTTTGCTTATACAAGTAGTAAGCGCGATTGTCCCCAGGTGTAGAAGCTTTGGTAGCTCTTTGTAGATGTATTTAGGCACTTGAATACGACATCATGTAGGAATTATGAAAGTACATTTCACAGGCTCTCTCGCACAAGTTGCCTAATAAACATGTGCATCTTTTGGCATGTTAGTTATTTTGTAGTGTCCATTTGAATGAACGGTTGTGAAGTTAGTCACTTTAAACGTCTTTCGACTGTTCATTGTTATTATTGTACGGATTTATATACAAACCATATCGGGGTTCTAAAACACGTTATTCATAAAGTTGTTCTTGTATACGCTCGAATTTATTATGTTTTGGTGCAGTCAAAGTTCAAACTTAGACGTCTTCAGCTTGGAAGAATTTCACAACGTCAAAATTAATATTTAAATAATACTCAAACTTTGGATCATATTTTATTAATGCTCTCAGTAGGGATGGAGAGTGTTGGAATAGGTTTAGGGTTAAGAAAAATTTATCACTAATCATATTAATGGCGGAATATAATTTTTTTTTTTTACTAGTAAAACAATTTTTAGTGCATATACATGTTATAAATTAAAAACATTATTTAATTATTTGAATACTAATCTTTCTTGTAGCTTGATCTTTAATGGATCTTGAGAAAGGTTGATCTTCTCTTCTAGCTCGATTCCTTCAAGCCTAAACGTGAACTCGAGAAACCTAAGACTTCTATTACAAGAGTCTATAGAGATTTAGAATGATTTGTTTGTGGGCACAATTAAACACAAAAACTCAAGAACAAGTTTATGAGCTAAAGAGCTAATTTAGCCTAAGTCTAATGAGGATTTAAGTGCCAAAATAAAAGAAGTATTTTCTAGAGAGAGAGAGGGGGTCGGCCACAATGAGAGAGAGAGCAAGAATGAAGCTTAGAAAAACTTGTTTTCACATCTCTATGTGAGCCTCTATTTATAGGAGAGAGAAAAATCTATAAAGGTCAATTATGCATTCATGAAAGAATAATGCATTCATGACGAAATATTTGATTTTCTCTTCCCCTTTCTCTCCTAAGATGGCCGACCATACATATCAAGCAAGAGGGAAATTTGTTTCCTCACTTAGCTTATTTATTTCCTTCTCAAGGAAATTTATTTCATCTTTTCCTTTGGGGCAATTATCCTTATAATTAAAGGAAAATAAAACTCTAATCTTGATGCATGTTTTGGCCGAAATTCTACCTAGGAGAGCTTCTAGATGCTTCCTTATTTCTTTTAAGACAATTCTTAAAATACCAATTGTAGAATTATAATTGCGCAAATAACAAAATTAATTTCATAATGCCTTAAACGACTTTTCGGCTTTAGAAAATAATTTATATTTTCCCTATATGAAATTATTCAAAATCTTATTTTGACATTCACATCATTTTATGTCCATGTGGACAAAAATACTCTTTATACATTTTCCGAGCAAAAGTCTAGTTTAACATTTGAACTTATTTTGACTTAGCTTTCAGTTTAACATTCCTACTCTAATGACCTGTAATAGTGACCTTATGGATACAAATGAACAAAGCTTGAGCTTCTATACTCGGACTCAAAAGTTCACAAACCTTTTCCGAGTATTAGCTTAATGTCAACTGACTCCACTAAAGAGTTGACACTGAGAATCTCTCGGTTCAAATGAATTTATTTTCTACTCAAATTCAACTTAGTTATATTGAGTGGATCCATTGAATGTTATCAATGTTTATCCTTCATGAATATCATCAACTAGATTGGATTTATAAAATTATCATTTTATCCTTCTAATTGTTATTTCCTCAACTCCTTTAGTACTTGTGAATAAGTTAGAAACAATGTATTGACGAGGAGCTAACACGTCACATTGTTTCATCCAAATAAAGTCGATACTTAATTTTGGATATTGCGTAAATCATTTATTCACAATTCAAGTAATAAAGCATGAGGTGATATATATTGCATCTCAGCAATCTCATACATGAATTCCATATCTATGAGAACTTCACAAAGTTGGTTCATGACATCTTCATAACTTAATATCTCACCAATTGGCCTAGTCTAGATCACGTAATGGATCTAGAATTTGATTTTCTCAAATGAGAGTATTAATGTTATGAAATGACATGTCTCATTTTAGGATTTAGGTAAGCATGATGCGATTCATACATAGTGACCTTGAGATAGAAGATGTTAAATGGTTTGTTCTTCTATTGTCTTTAAAGGTGCACTGGTCAATTCAGTATCTTCGAAAGATACACTGGAAGAACTATAGAGTTCCTAACTCTCTATGCCTCGTAACCAGACATCATAGATTCTTCCAACAATCATACTGGGATCAATAGTCCATTGATCTTTAGATTGTGAATATATCGTTTTAGTCAAACCATGAAGAGTTTGTTCACGCAAATTTACATTTGTCTCTTCATACATTGTTAGGTTTGATTAATGACTGAATGAATGTTTCAATTTTTATTAATATAATCAGCAAATTACAATAAGGACTTTATAAAGATTTATATATTACATCAATATGTAAATAAACAATCTTTTTGTGAGCATCTCTGCCAACAGATAAATAAAATAAGTTTTTAAACCAAAACTAACCATTGCAGACCCGACATAGCGGACGATGCATGAGTTGGCATTGTTTATGAAATAAGCACAAGACCAAAATGTACTTCTCATATGCAAACGGACACACCAAACATATACTACCTAAAAAGTTTCTTACATCAGCCCAAATGTTGGTATTTCATGAAATGAAGACACTAAGATAGTTCACTAACCCTAAATTTTAATATCGAGTCATATTATGCCGTGCAATACAACGAGTAATTAGAGTAAATCAACGAGTTTTGAGTATAAAATCAAGAAGCTTTTGAAGGTTTATCGAATGCGATAATTTCACGTTATGACACGCGAAACATAAGGTGGATTGAAATCTTGAGGTCCAAGTCACTCTTGAAGTGATTCTAGCGACACGGGTTTTAAAATGGAAATGTACGAAATAATAATGATCGATCTTCCAAAAAAGCCATTTGGCAACGACGCACTATCGGTATGATCGTTATTCTCGCTTGTTTTCGGACGATAATTTGTTTTGAACTCATGTCACTATTGAGTCCTTATTTCAACCACTCGACTCGAATACTCGATCTCGAGAGGAGAAGAAAATTTTAGATTAACACGTTACACTTTCGTCTAAAAACCCAAGACTTGTGTTTGTGGGTCAGGCTTGCATGCTTGTGTGGGCCCGAGCCTTTCACTAGTGGATTTGGACCTCTCAGTTGGGCTATTGTCGTTTTTCCATTATTATATCATAAAAACGATAGATATCCAAATAAAATAACAAATATAAAAAGCGGGAAATGTAGGGTCTAAAAAGTTTAATGATTGTACTGTGGCAGAGAGAGGTTGACGTGTCGAGCGTGGATTAGTGGGGAAGTAGAACAACATCGTTGACTGGACTCCTAAAAGAAATAAAGATACTGCGAATCCTCTCGCATTGACAGCTGTGTTGTGGGTCAGTGTCACGTGGACAAATAAATATTGGTATTCCGTTGGGGCCCACATATTTCAACAAGAAGTCTGAACTCTGCTACTTGTCCTTCCCCCCCTTGTTCTTCTAAATCACTTTTCCCACGACACAACACAATAGATCACTTCTTTCGTTATAACTTGTCATCTCTCTCTATTTTCACTTCTTCTTTACTTTTTATCAGCTTAAATTAAATACACCTGAAAGACGTCTCTGACATTTCTTGTAAAAGTAAATACACGATATTAGACTTGCTAATTTAACTCGATATATAAACATGAGAGAGAGAATAGTCTTGACTCTTATCCGTACCACCACCGTCTACTGATGGTTACCCATAATTTTGTTATAAGAAAAATCGCTTGATTGCATGATTATATCATCATGTTTGTTTGTTTCATGTGTTTCATATTTTTGTCCGAACCCCACTTCTTTCATTCGGACTTACTACCCACTGTAGATTGTGAACATTGGGTAACCATTGATTTTTCTGACTATCCATGTATATTAGCATTTTTGATGTTGTTTTTCCTAAAAAAATTGTAGGTGAAAAATGTATACAATTTCATATTTATATAATATTGGCTATACATATTATACTCTCACGCATTCTTATTTGTGCCGGTTTTTTTTAACTGTCAACGTTGATTATCTCTATTCACGTTCGTGTTCCTTTATTTTGACATTTTTCAATATATCTACTCAATTAATTATAGTTAATGCTTGGGCCAAGCTATATAGCAAATCACTCTTTTCTTTCTAATTAATTACTAGTAGTACTACCACTGACTGAAAAGCTTCTTTTTCTATATCTATAATGCTTATTGGTTAATAAACAATTCCAACAAAATGATGAATAATGACAAAAATTGGTTCTCTCTTCTCCACCGTCAGTCTGTCTGGTTTTTTGACTTCATACTGACGCAGAACTGTCATCTCCGAAGAACTCTCTTCCTCTTTCACAAGTTATATGTTTGTCTTTGTCCTCGGGGAAATTCAATCCCAGCCCGAGGTTATTTTCGGAATTACAAGACAATCACGTGCATGCGCAGAAGAGATTACGTTGCTAACTAATTAATCCCCCTGCTCACCGTTTACTTCGAAAAAGTACGTCGTCATAAAAATATATAAAAAAATAAAAACCAAAAGGGCAGTTTCGGAAATCACTATAAACGAAAAGCTAGTGGTATTTAGTATACTATATATGATATACAGTAGTAGTAGTATAGTACTACAGAAAGCTATAAGAAATAAACTCAAAAGCAGCAAAGACATAGGATATATAGGATATGGAAGGAGACCCTTTCACGGCGAGCTTGTTCAAGTGGGACCCACGTGGGCTAGTCCACCCTCCCCCTCCTCCGCCTCCTCCGCCGCCTCAGCAGGCGGTGATGAGGCAGCAGTGGGAACAGCTCGGAGGTCTCGAAGAGCTCTTCTCTCTGTACGGAATACGGTACTACACGGCGGCGAAGATAGCCGAGCTGGGATTCACGGCCAGGACTCTGGTCAACATGACCGACCAAGAGCTCGACGACATGATGACCAGTCTCTCTCACCTCTTCCGGTGGGACCTTCTCGTCGGAGAAAGGTACGGCATCAAAGCCGCCGTCAGGGCCGAACGGAGGCGCCTCCACGACCTCAACATCATCTCCAACGACGGCCTCTCTCACGAAGGTGTATATATATATATAGATATATGACTTACGTGTACGTACGAAAACATACGTAGATATGACATGTATTGATCATTAAATAAGAAGAGCTGTTGTCTGTATACATAGACTGTTCAAAATATAAGGTGATCTGGAGCTCAATACATACTGTTGATGACGTGATGTCAAAATAATAATAGAAGACTAGTATATATAAATGTATTTGATTATAGTTTCTGGGCATTGGGCAGAGTTTTCAGAAGAGGGGGTAGTGCAGCAAATAGAGAAGGAGACGGTGGCGAGCGGCGGCGGAGGGGCGGCGGAGAAGAGGAAGAAGCAGCGGCGGAAAGGGAGCAAGAAGAAGATTATGAATAATGATGACGACGATCATCAGGAGGACGAGGAAGACGACGAAGGTGGTGACGAGGGAATCACAAATATTAACAGCAGTAATAAGATGATGATCGTAAGCAGCGAGAGGCAGAGGGAACACCCCTTCATCGTGACGGAGCCTGGGGAGGTGGCACGTGGCAAGAAGAACGGCCTTGATTACTTGTTCCACCTCTACGACCAGTGTCGCGACTTCTTGATTCAGGTTCAGAACATTGCCAAGGAACGCGGCGACAAATGTCCCACCAAGGCACGTATTTCTACTTCCACTCCAACCCTATACAAATATATATATATCACATCTAATTTAAGAGGTTTGAAGAAATAAGATTGCTATCTTAAACTCCTGTATTAATTAACTAATAAGATCGATAGCTAGTTGGGTAAGCATATATTATAGTATAGTACAGAGGTTTGAAGAAATATTAAATAGACGTGGGATGAGAATGGGACCCACAGCTCCATGGGTATAGATAGGCTCATAGGGGGTTCTGAAGTTGACAACTCGACGTACATTATTGAACGAGATTCAAGAAGGCTAGATTCTCGAACCAGCACAAACAAATACTATATTATTATTGTGACACGTGGATTTGAATGTGGGGTTATTTTAGGTGACGAACGAGGTGTTCAGGTACGCGAAGAAGGCAGGGGCGAGCCACATAAACAAGCCGAAGATGAGGCACTACGTGCACTGCTACGCGCTGCACTGCCTCGACGTGACGGCCTCCAACGCGCTCCGACGCGCCTTCAAGGAGCGCGGCGAGAACGTGGGCGCGTGGAGACTCGCGTGTTACGCGCCGCTGGTGGGCATCGCGGCGCGTCAGGCTGCGTGGGATATCGACTCCATCTTCAACTCGCACCCTCTGCTCTCCGTCTGGTACGTCCCCACCAAGCTCCGCCACCTCTGCCACTCCCACCGCACCGCCTCCTCTCTCGCTCCCCCTCCGCCGCCTCCTCCTCCGCCGCCGCCACATCATCATCATCATCATCATCTTCCCTTCTCCTCAAACGCCTGACTCATCATTAATCAATTTCCAAGCTACTTCTTTCACTCATGGGAACTATATATGCATCAATCGATAGGCTCTCCTTCCAATTCATGTTACATTTTTATTATATTCTAATGCAATTCAAAAGGAATCAGATTTATGTTTTCTGAACTCTACGCCAAATAACAAGTGATCAATCGGATTACATTTTTAAATACTTAAAATTAAAAAAGTCTCTTGAAATTGTTATTTGTAAAATATCTCAAATTATGAATTGACTTATTTAATCATCTTATAAAACCAACTCAAACTATCAAACTTCATATTTAAATATTTAAAAATCGGCGATTGTAAACCTCAATCAACTTTAACCGTCTTAAATTATCAAAAACTATTATAATCATCGAAACTATTTTAACAATTGAAATTATCTAAAATCACAGGGAAACCATCACAAACGATTATAGGAAACATCATTAATGGCACAAAATGTATGAAAAGATGAGGAGAAACAACAAAAACAAAAGAGATGTATAAATAGTCTGAGGGGTCAAATTCTATCCTACGTGTTTGAGTTTCAGTTTGATACTTAACCATTTTGCTGACACAACACACTACTATAAATTAATATTTAAACTTTAAAAGATGCTTTTTAACGACGTCGTTTAAAACCTCGATTTTTCTCTTTAGACGACGCACATCAATGTTCGTCGTTTAAAGAGTGGTTTAGTTTATGATTAAATGATGAAAGTTGTTCATCGTTAGAAAATAACGTTTTCTGTATAATTTTTGTTACGATCCAAGAGAGTCATCACCTCGTCCACAAGCCGCAACTCCAGCCAATACAAACATCACGTAACATATCATCATCAAACAATAATATGTAAATAAAATACTCAAAACAAAAATATAATTTAATTAACATATAATAGATAAAGTATAATATAATTTAAAATGTGGAAACGTATAATATAATAGTGGTTATCAAAAATCTCATTTTTTATTTTTGTTTAAAATTTCAAAGTTGTAAATCGACTTTTATACTTATGTAATTATTATGTACATAAGGGCTCTCACCTTATATATAAAAACAAATATATTATTTTTGGAAAGGCCAACGTTTTACATATAATATTTTATAGGGCTTTGGACAATTATAGTAATTTACAAGGGCCCTATTCCGGAAATGTCATTTTGTTTGCAAAAAGACAAAAATAGGAGTAGTCAACTGAGAGAGGGTTTCGGTCAAAGGAGAGAGACAAGAGAAAAGTCGAAAATACCCTTTGTGTAGCAAAAAACCATATCCGGGCATAAATGGGATTTCAGCTACAATTTTTCTTCCTCTTCCCATTTGATGCGTTGAAGGTCGGCCGGCAAGCGTGATACGAGCATCGAAGTTGAAACCTTATATTATTTCTTTGGGTTTGTTCGTCGCCGACCAGTTCTGGGTATTGGAACCCATTTTTTTCTTCGCGTGTTAGAGTCGCCAGCGGTTGTTAGTGGAGATTTCCATACAGTCTGAGGTCGTCGGCGTTTCAGGTTAATCTCGCATAGCTGTGCCTCCGCCGATCTGCGATTTGTGTACTTTTTTTTTGGACATCCTCTGTTTTTTTAATTTTTCCGGTCTTAGGTCAGAAATACAATCTCCGTCGGAGATCTTGTTTGAGTTTTCATTTGAGGTTGACATTTGATTAAAATAATTTTATTTTAGTTGCAGCTCTCCCAACGGCCGTCCCCTGTTTTTCGTCGAGTTTTCCGGCCACGACCATTAACGTCAGCTTCGGTCGAGTATTCCGGTCGAGTTTTCCGGCCACGACATTGGCCCTAAAATTATCAATTCGTTTGCGTAGAAGAATTAGAAGGAGAGAAGAATTTATATCCGGGGAAAAGGTACAATTTTGAACTGTGGTTGGTAAATGTAACTAAATAGGAATAATTTCAAAATTAACGTAACTAAGACCTGAGTTTTGAACTGTATATACCAATTGGATGCAGTTATGAAAGGGGATGTTTTCACGTACGTCAAGTACGGTTGTGAATGGTTGAGAGATGATTATTACGAGGCCGGCGGTTCGTTCGCAGCCCTCATTCCGCCGACCACCACATTTGATGGTCTAACAAAATTGTTTTTCACGTGTTCCGGTGGGAGACTACATGAGAATACCCAAAAGGTATTGAGCATGAAGTACGAGACAGAGGGCTTGGTAAAACCTGTGACCATTGACTCGGACATCAGTTTAGCTTATTATTTACATATCCGGAAGGAGAAAATCGACACATCTAAAATGTCTATGGTGTTGGAAATTGAGTCGTTGGTAACGTCGCCTACGCATGTCGGTTCCAATCCGAACACAAACGATATTAAGCGTGAACCGAGCACTCCTCCAGCACACGGCGAACAAAGCGCTGCTCATGGTGATGGAGAACACAACAACCCCCTGATGTCGAAGAACATAGCACCCCGGCCGTCGCCAGAGGATCGGGGGCTTCTCGAGATTCCAACGCAGATGCAGGACGTCAACACAGTCGTACATCCTCACATTCAAGGACACCTGTTCAATCTGGCGATTCTACTGTGTTGGACGTAATGGACATACATTCTCCTTTAAAGCTACGACAAGGAAGACTGTATGCCAACAAAGCTGCGTTGCAAAAACATTTGGCAATGTATGCAATAAAAAACCACTTCACTTTCAAGGTCAGGACATCTACCACAAAGTATTACCACGTCGTCTTCATTGATGAGTCCTGTGCGTGGGCCGTGCGTGCAGTCCAATTGAAGAAAACTCGTATATTTCAGATTTGAAGGTATGTTTAGATACATTTAGTTACATTTAGTTTCGAGGTTCATTGTTTGTTTTTACTTTTAGTTACATATAGATACAGATTAGATACATGTAGTTTTGTAGTTACTATTAGATACTTGTAGTTACTTTTATTAAAACGTTCATGATCTGTAGTTACATTTAGTTACACTTAGTTAAATTTAATTTCGAGGTTCATTGTATGTTGTTGCTTATAGATACATAAAGTTACGCGGTACAATTTATGTAGTTACATTTAGATACATGTAGTTACAAATTACATTTGTTGTAGTTACTTTTAGTTACAACGTTCATGGTCTGTAGTTACATTTAGATACATTTAATTTCATCTAATTTCGAAGTTCATTGTCTGTAGTTACATTTAGATACATGTAGTTACAATTTACGTTTGCTGTAGTTACTGTTAGATACATGTAGTTACAACTTACATTGGATGTTGTTACTGTTACATACTTTTAGTTACAATTTTCATTTGCTTTAGTTACGGGTAGATACTTTTAGTTACAATATTCATTTGCTTTAGTTACGGGTAGATACTTTTTGTTACAATATTCATTTGCTTTAGTTACGGGTAGATACTTTTAGTTACAATTTTCATTTGCTTCTGTGTGTGTAGTTACATTTTTTTTTTGATGTTGTAGGTTTGACACCGAGCATACATGTGGGGCTAATTACAGGCAAGGACCATCCTCAGGCGACAATGAATTTGGTCGGTAAAGTCGTAAAACCTAGGCTAATAGATCCAACTTTATGACCGTGTAAGGCCAGAGACATCATGACACACATGGAACAAGACTATGGTGTGGAAATGAGTTATAAAAAAGTTTGGAGAGCTAGAGAGAAAGCGTTAGAGTCATTGTACGGAACTGAAGATGAGTCGTTTTCACACTTGCCCACGTTGAAATACATGATGGAGATGGCAAATCCAGGTTCGACGTTCGACCTAAAGACCACCCTTGATCACAATTTTTTAAATATTTATTTATGTCTCTGAGCGCTTGGAAAAGGGGATGGAAGTATGTTCGTCCCGTTATCATAATTGACGGGACTTTTTTGACGAACTACTACAAAGGCACCTTATTACCGCTTGTACCACTTGTTAAAGAACGTGCATAATAAATTCAAGGGTTTGACGAAAGAAGCGTCATGGAAATTTGCCAGCGCTGCGAAGGCGTACACACCCGTGGAGTGGGATAATTTTATGTCAATGCTTGACGATGAGGATCCTGATATCCGAACCTACCTTGAGAAAAAAGTAGGAAATGAGAAATGATCTCGGGCGTACTGTACCGGAAAGAGGAACTCCATTATGACTTCGAATAATGCAAAATCATTAAACTCGGTGCTCGTAAAAACTCGGGAGTTTCCTATTTCAAAAATATTTGATTTCTTGAGGGAGAGGATGAAGAAACGGTTTTATGAAAGGAGAGAGAAGGCTTCTTAAACCGTAACTACACTGGCTGTGGCACCACACGAAAGACTTCTGGAGAACATTTTCGACGCTTGTGGAATACAGGTACATGTTTTTTCATTCGGGTATGGATTTAGTTACTCATAATTACAATTAGTTACATTCCAGTACATGCATAGTTACCCATAATTCCAGTTAGTTATATTCGAGTATAAGTTTAGTCACCCACACGTATAATTAGTTACATTCTCCAACATGTTTAGTTACCCATAATTCTAGGTAGTTACATTCTCCTACATGTTTAGTTACCCATAAGTCTAGGTACTTACATTTCAATACATCTTTAACTCCAATTTCGAGAAATTATAACATGTTTCCGATTAGGTACGACCGTCATCGGGGTTTGAAGTAGTTGATCGCACTGGACGTTCATCGGCGGTGAATTTATCAAGGAAGACCTGCACGTGTTGTCTATTCCAAATTGACAACTTTATATGCTCACACAGAATTGCGTGTTGTCGTTTATGAAATTATGGTCTTGAAGAATATTGTTCGGCGTATTATACGACGGAATATTGGATGTTTTGTTATACAGGAGTAATTCATCCGTATGGGGATGCGCAATCAATGGAATATACCCGAGGACGTCAGGAATATAACTGTCTGACCAGCTAAGATGATGAGACGACCGTCTGGCAGGCCGAAGAAGAGAAGAATCCCGTCGCAAGGTGAGGAGTATATTGGAAGTGGGAAAACATGTTCTCGATGCAAACGTGGAGGACACAATAAGGCAACGTGTAAGATGCCAATTGGATGAAATTCTATTTGGGTCGTTTGTAGTTATATTTCTAATCAAAGGGGGATTCAGTCATGAAGAGATTACTTGTTTTGTTCGAATTTGTTATGTCTAGTTACTATGAGATCGCAGTAGTTACAAAATTCTGACGGATTAGTTACTTATATTCTATTTTAGTTACATACAATTGAGATTACTTGTTTTGTTCGAATTTGTTATGTCTAGTTACTATGAGATCGCAGTAGTTATAAAATTCTGACAGATTAGTTACTTATATTCCATTTTAGTTACATACAATCGAGATTACTTGTTTTGTTTGAATTTTTTATGTCTAGTTACTATGAGATCGCAATAGTTACAAAATTCTGAAACATTAGTTATTTATATTCCATTTTAGTTACATACAATCGAGATTACTTGTTTTGTTCGTATTTGTTATGTTTAGTTACTATGAGATCGCAGTAGTTACAAAATTCTGACAGATTAGCTACTTATATTCCATTTTAGTTACTTATAGATCCCAACTAGTTGATGATATTCATGAAGGGTAAATATAGATAACATTCAATGGATCCGCTCAATATAATTAAGTTGAATTCGAGTAGAAAATAAATTAATTTGAACCGAGATATTCTCAGTGTCAACTCTTTAGTGGAGTCAGTTGACATTAAGCTAATATTTAGAAAAGGTTTGTGAACTTTTGTGTCCGAGTATAGAAGCTCAAACTTTGTTCATTTGGATCCATAAGGTCACTATTACAGGTCATTAGAGTAGGATTGTTAAACTAGAAGCTAAGTCAAAATAAATTCAAACGTTGAACTAGACTTTTTCCCGGAAAATGTCTAAAGGGTATTTTTGTCCACATGGACATAAAATGATGTGAATGTCAAAATAAGATTTTGAATATTTTCATATGATGAAAATATAAATTATTTTCTAAAGCCGAAAAGTCGTTTGAGGCATTAAGAAATTAATTTCATTATTTGTGCAATAATAATTCTACAATGGGTATTTTAAGAATTGTTTAAAAAGAAATAAGGAAGCATCTAGATGCCCCTTCCCTAGCTAGAATTCGGCCAACATGCATAAAAGAGGAGAGTTTTATTTCCCTTTAATTATAAAGATAATTACCCAAAAGGAAAAGGGAAATGAATTTCCTTAAGAAGGAAATAAATAAGCTAAGTGAGGAAACAAATTTCCTCCTTGCTCTAAGTGTATGGCCGGCCAACTAGGAGAGAAAGGGGAAGGGAAAATCAAATATCGTGTCATGAATACATTATTCTTTCACGAATGAATAATTGACCTTTATAGATTTTCCTTCTCCTATAAATAGAGCCTCACATAGAGATGTGAATAAAAGCTTCATTCTTGCTCTCTCTCTCTCATTGTGGCCGTCCAAAACACTCCCTCTCTCTCTAGAAATAGTTCTTTTATTTTGGCACCTAAGTCATCCTTAGACTTAGGTTGAATTAGCTCTTTAGCTCATAGACTTGTTCTTAACCTTAGACCTATTCTTAAATTCCGCCATTAATATGATTAGTGATAAATTTTTCTTAACCTTAGACCTATTCCAACAACTTTAACATACAAACTCGCGAAAAATGAAAACCCTCTTTCGGGAAAAGGAACAGTCACTTCCAAAATGTGGAAGATAGCCAATGATTTAACACATACCTAAGTGCAAGTCAGTCGACGAAAGCGACGATAGGAGGTAACGACCGGCAAAAGAAGAAAGAAGAAGACGGAGGACAAATGGGTTTTAGTAATGGGGGTTTCACGATCGGTGAGGGAGGCAACATGGGTTTGAGAAATGGGGCCGAAAAAACACGGCGGCGACGGAGATAAGTGTTGAGATCTTCTTCGTCGGAGATTGGGTTTAGTTTAGGTCCGGTTGGAAGAAAGAAGGAAGAAGAATAGAATAAAGAAGAAGAAGACATAGGAGGAAGAAGAAAAAAAGGAAATAGGGGTATTTAGGACATTGTACACCCCTCATTCAAATGCCTACTCTTAGTTTTGTCTTTTTGGGTTTATACTTACATTTCTGGAATAGAGACCCTCAAAAGTACTAGTTAGGGCAAATCCTTCTATTTTATAGCAAACAATTTTCAAGTCAAAACTCACAGCCCGCAAATCGAGACATACACGTTGCGAACCAGGTCTTCATTCATACTACTGCATTGTCGCTTTCCCCTTATCTGCATTATCAAGGGTCATATGACTTACAAACAAATATATAAGAATGTAGTGCACCTTGCGCCTAAGACTGAAAAATGCATGCACATCCTAAAAACATTGATCCGCACTGCTATAATCTCCGAATCGAGTAAAAATTAGTTTCAGATTTTGAGCCGTAATATTTAACGGATATGAATTTTAATATTTGTGAGGGATTATATTTCTAAAGACTTAAAATTAAAGAACTATCATGGACTTGTTATTTGTAAAATATCTCAAATATGGATTCACTTATTTATTCATAAATATGTCTGAAATATTTCGGAATCATTTAAAACCGCCTCAAGTTATCAAAATTTATATTTAGCAATCAATAAACTTTACAAAAAATTGGCTAAATGGCGAAAATTTAGCATGTCAATTGCGAAATTGCCAACGTTTGATTAAACTTTAGTTAGTGACCCTTTTGTTTACGTGGCACAATTATTAACCGCATGACTTTACTTTTTTGCCATTTTAATTTTGAAAACTTTTGAAATTCAAAATTTTGGATTTTAAAATTGGCGTAGAAATTTTATAAATTTGGCTATTATGTTTCGTGCGTTTATTTTTAGGAAATATATTAATTTTGTTTATTTTATGCACCAACTAATTAATGTCGAAATCTATAATCATTAGTTTCTTATTTTAAGTGCAATCCTATATCCCGCGTGTAATCTAATTAGCCAAATTAGAGTGTTTGACACGATATGCAGTAACTGAACTCAATTTTCCCTATTTCCAAGCACACACTCATGCAAGACACGTCCTAATTAATGTTTAACTTACCGAATATAGGATTAATATATTCGATTTTGAATTAGTGTAATCCTAGATTTTTAAAGTTAATGACTGTAATCCTCGAATTACTATTTTCATTTATGGAAAATCGAAAAATTGTCTATATCTTTCTATTATAATATTCAAAGTTTTTAAACACACAACACCAATTAACAACATTTTTGAGAGAATATTCTGTGTGTTTACTTTCAAAGCATAACTACTTAAAAACATACCATCCAAGTCTAATGGATGTTCCTGCTCGCTATGGTTTCCATCTTCAGTCATCAGGTATAACCTTGATAATCGTAAGTTAATTTACAGTTATCAAACTTTTACAGGACATCACTGCCTTAACATTATACTTCGTTCATAATCATTATATAATTTACGGTGTATAATTTCTGAATGCAGTTACACTTTTTGAAAGTCAATGTTCTTAGAATGATGAAGATGAAAGTTTTTGAGCTGAAGACGTCATTCGTGCTATTTGAAATCAGTCATTCTTAAGAATAAACATGAATCATCAAAGCTTATTAGTCATTGGCGGGGCTTGCTGAAATCATGCGTACTCGGTTCAAGGTAGAAATTTCTTATTGGAGAGCCTGGAAGAGTCGTGAAAGTACGTTGAAGGACCTACATGAGGATTTCGACATGTCGTAAAGCGATTTACCAATTATTGACGAAATAAATCCTGGTATGCATTCATATATTAATGGGATGGAGATGGTCTAAATATTTGATATAAATCACCATTACAATGAGAGATTAAGTACCAAACGAATCTTTTAATGTAGAATTAGTGGAACTCAGGGTTCATGAGTAATTTGTAGGTTGCAATACATTTTACCTTTTTCGAGTAACCATCTGAATTTACTGGTTATATCGATGTTGACTTTACTAAAGGATATAGTCAACATAATTCTAATTCGAGAAGTTTTGGTCTTCTAATTATAGTGTAATCACCAAGATTTGATTAAACAAAAATGAGGTAGTCATGCCTATGTTACCGTCCATGTCCATATAAGCTGAGTTATTAAGTCCGTAATCCACTTTTTAGTAGTGACATGACAAATTTTTATGCTTTACTCGTCTCACACCCGTGCTAAAATCATGATACGACCAAATATCCATGCAGCATTCATGTCACATGTATAAAGTTTCATCTACATCTCATTAAGTTTTAAGACTGAGTATTGGCGATGATGGCATCAATCATAATTTTATTTTCACTATCAAAAAAATTAGGGCTATGTCATAAATACAATAAATAAAATAAGTTTTTAAACCATAACTTACCATTGCAGACCCGACATAGCGGACGATGCAGGAGTTGGCATTGTTTATTTAATAAGTACAAGACCAAAATATACTTCTCATATGAAAACGGACACACCAAACATATATTACCTAAAAAATTTCTTAGATCATCCCAAATGTTGGTATTTTATGAAATGAAGACACTAAGATAGTTCACTGACCCTAAATTTTAATATCGAGTCATATTATGGCATGCAATACAACGAGTAATTATAGTAAATCATCGAGTTTCGAATATGAAATCAAGAAGCTTTTGAAGGTTTATCAAATGCGATAATTTCACGTTATGACACGCGGAACATAAGGTGGATTGAAATCTTGAGGTCCAAGTCACTCTTGAATTGATTCGAGCGACACGGGTTTTAAAATGGAAATGTATGAAATATTAATGATCGATCTTCCAAAAAAGCTATTTGGCAACGAAGCACTACCGGTATGATCGTTTTTCGGACGATAATTCGTTTTGAACTCATGTCACTATTGAGTCCTTAATTCAACCACTACTCGAATACTCGATCTCGAGAGGAGAAGACAATTTTAGATTAACACGTTACACTTTTGTCCAAAACCCAAGACTTGTGTTTGTGGGTCAGGCTTGCATGCTTGTGTGGGCCCGAGCCTTTCACTAGTGGATTTGGACCTCTCAGTTGGGCTATTGTCGTTTTTCCATTATTATATCATAAAAACGATATATATGCAAATAAAATAAAATAAAAAATTATAAAAAGCGGGAAATGTAGGGTCTAAAAAGTTGAATGGTGGTACTGTGGCAGAGAGAGGTTGACGTGTCGAGCGTGGATTAGTGGGGAAGTAGTACAACATCGTTGACTGGACTCCTGAAAGAAATCAAGATACTACGAATCCTCTAGCATTGAAAGTTATGTTGTGGGTCGGTGCCACGTGGACAAATAAATCTTGGTATTCCGTTGGGGCCCACTTATTTCAACAAGAAGTTTGAGCTCTGCTACTTGTCCTTCCCCCCCTTGTTTTTCTAAATCACTTTTCCCATGTCACAACACAATATATCACTTCTTTCGTTGTAACTTGTCATCTCTCTCTATTTTCACTTCTTCTTTACTTTTTATAAGCTTAAATTAAAGACACCTGAGAGACGTCTCTAACATTTCTTATAAAAGTAAATACGCGATATTAGACTTTCTAATTTAACTCGATATATAAACATGAGAGAGAGAGAGAGAGAGAGAGAGAGAGAGAGAGAGAGAGAGAGAGAGAGAATAGTCTTGACTCTTGCCCGTACCACCACCGCCTACTAATAGTTACCAATAATTTTGTTACAAGAAAAATCGCTTGATTGCATGATTATATCATCATGTTTATTGTTTGCTGTGTTTCAATTTTTGTTCGAACCCCACTTCTCTCATTCTGACTGACTACCCAATGTAGATGTGAACATTGGATAACCATTGGTTTTTCAGACTATTCATGTATATCAGCATTTTTGGTGTTTTTATTCCTTAAAAATGTAGGTGAACAATGAATAAAATTTCATATTTATATAATATTGGCTATTTATATTATACTCTCACTCATTCTTATTGAAAAGTTTCATTTTATGGGCTTAATAGTATTTAAAATATCAAAAGTGGGTTCACTATGACTCTTCTATCTTAAAGTAGACTTTTGACACACTTTTGGACAAAAATACAAAAACCCTATTCGCTTCTCTTCTCCTTCTCTTCCTATCTTCCAGCCGCACGTCCCTTTTCTTTTCTTTTTTCCAAATGCTCGAGAAAACATTCGACGAATTCGGATAACTTCCGACGTCCACGCTCGTTCTCCGATGGTCTCTGATAACTTTTTGGTTTTCCGATAGAACTTCTAGCCGAGTTTGCTTGTCTTGTGTGGCTGACTTCGTTGTGCAAAAAAGGGGTCTCAGGTGTTCCTTTGTTCGTCGGGTTCGTCGGGGTTGTCGGTTAGAATGAGTCTACAAGTGAAAAAGGTATGTTAAACCTTCGTTTAGGGTTTAGATTATTGATTGTTTTGATGTTTGTGGATGAGATTTAGGGTTTGAACTTGGGATCTCTATTACCCATAAATTTTCCGATAGGTTTTGATAGATTTTCGATAAGATGAAAATTTTCGATGGTTTTAAACATTTTTCCGATAATTTTTTATGAATATCCGATGGCTTGAAAATTTCCGATGGTTTTGAGCCATTTCCGATAGGTTTTGATAGGTTTTCGATGGCTTAAAAATTTCTGATGGTTTTGAGCAGTTTTCGATAGGTTTTGATAGGTTTCCGATGGTTTGAAAATTTCTGATGGTTTTGAGAAATTTTTTATAGGTTTTGATAGGTTTCCGATGGCTTGAAAATTTTCGATGGTTTTGAGTAATTTCTGATAGGTTTTGATAGGTTTCCGATGACTTATAAATTTCCGATGATTTTAGCCAATTTCCGATGACTTATGATAGGTTTTGAAGATGTTACGGGGCTACCTCCGAGAGACGTACCAACAACTCAAGCTGACAAAAAACCGTCAATTCCACCTCCGCCACCTCCTCCTCCTCCAGCATCTCAGGATACTCCTCCACCTCATTCGGCTTCTCAGGATCCTCCTCCACCTCATTCTGCCTCTCGAGATCCTTCTCCACCTCATTCGGCCTCTCGAGATCCTTCTCCACCTCATTCGGCCTCTCGAGATCCACCTCCACCTCAGACGTACAAGAGGACCAAAACAAAGCGTGAAGAACAAGAAGAGAAGAAAAAAGGAGTATTAACTCTAACACTTTTGCAGACGCCGAAGTTAAAGAGGATCCGCAAGGGTTAATTTTACACTCGGGTATTAAATATCGACGTATGCATTATTTTAACATTGTAATTTGTAGGTACTTTCGACCTCGATTTTACAGATCCAACTAAACATAAGTAGCCTGGTCATAGTCCCACCGCTTTCTAAGCGTTGAAGTCTCCGAACACGCAGCAACTGCAAGATTTTGAGAAGTGGATGGACACACTCATTTACCGAGGCAAGGAGATGGAGACGACGCATTTGCGAACCGCTGACGCCACCCCCATATTTTTCCGCGTGTTACTAGAGGTTGGAAAATGGTTGACGGATACGGTACGTACTTTGTTAATGAATTAAAATATTTTATGAATTCATATTTTTTGTTACTAAACGCATACATATTGGCAACTTTTGTAGCATATTGATGCAATGATTGATTTGGTAAAGAGGCGTCAACGTCATTCGCGTCATGGACACTAGATGAGTCCAGAATGTACAAGGCCGTTATACGGAGTACGTACAGAACCAGAAAGCTGCGGATGCAGCTGGAACGGTAGGTGAGAAAAATGCGTTGGATTATCGGGAGATCTTGATGCCGATAACTAGAAATCGTGACCAAGAGTACATGTGATGGAAGGGTGCAAAAGAAATTTTGTTCGTCGTCAACGTTTGGAATGAACATTGGATCACGCTTCTAGCCGATTTACAAGATTGGCATATACATGTTCTGGATTGTCAAAGGGATATTTGCGAGAATTCGCCGACGTTCATAGAAATAATGGATGTGAGTATTATTTGTATGTTTATGTTTCTCAATAAGTTATCTTTTTATATAACTTATCTATGGTTATGCTCTTTCGTTGTTTATTTAGGTTTGGGTTCAAGCACTACCACTTGTTATGGTTCGTTCAGGATTGTTTACCAAGCATCCACAGTGTCATGAACAATTTACGTGGTCAGTTGATCAAACCGTCCCACAATATGTAACCAGGTAATGCAAATTTATATTATTTGTTAACTATTAAGTTATTGCGGGATGTTTGTTAAATGTGGTCTATTTATTTTCAGTGGTGATTTCGGGATGTTTGCTGTGAAGTACGTGGAACATCGTCTCGTCGATGTAGATTTGAAGAGCGTATAGGGTGCGTGGATGGAGATTTTTAGGAAAAAATGGGCTACATATTTATTTTACCAGGAGGAGTTTTGTTGATGTTTATATTCGACATTCATTTCTTATTATGTTTTACATTCACTTTATTTCAAACATCAACACACTTGGTCTTTAATTTGGCCTTCAACTTGTTTGTTTGTTCTTCTCGATCGAAAAACCAACACTGTAGGGTGAAACAAATGAACTCTAATAAGGTCGTAGTAGGGAATGACCTGGCAGTTCGTGTTTTATTGTTGAAGCTTTCGGCACTATTACTCGTCATTAAGTCGTACCTAAATGCACACCACAAATAACAATTATTACAATATAAGATGCTTGGGAGAGCGACAGGGTCCGGTTCTTTCGATCTCGAAAGATCTGAATCCCCAGAATGTATGCAGCTTCCCCTAGATCCTTCATATCAAACTGCTTAGCTAACCAGATTTTAACCTCAGATAATTTACCTACATCATTACCAATGAGTAGTATATCATCGACATACAATACTAGAAACACAACATTTCCCTCGTGTATCAATTTATAGACACAAGGTTCATGACTGATCAAAACCGAAGCTTTTTACAGTTTCATCGAATCTAATATTCCATTATCTAGATGCTTGCTTTAATCCATAAATGGATTTAAGCAATTCACAAACCTTGCTCTTGATCACTTTCCACGAAACCGTCTGGTTGAGCCATGAAAATGCGCTCATAAAGATTGCCATTGAGAAAGGCAGTCTTGACATCCATCTGCCAGATCTCATAATCGAGAGCGGCAGCTATGGATAGAAGTATACGGATGGATTTAAGCATTGCGACTGGCGAGAAGGTTTCTTCATAATCGATACCTTCTTTTTGGGTATAACCCTTAGCCACTAGTCGCGCTTTGAACGTCTCAACATTCCCATCCGGACCCTTTTTCTTCTTATAGATCCACTACACCCTACAGGTTTAACCCCTTCAGGTAGGTCTACAAGTTTCCAGACTTTGTTGACATACATCGAATGCATTTCAACTTTCATGGCATCAAGCCAAAGGTTTGATTCAGAACCCGCCATTGCTTGGCTATAGGAAACAGGGTCATCCATGTCAGCGATGGCTACGAGAGTATCTCCTTAAGACATGTACCTATCGGGCTTTTCAGAAACCCTCCCACTACGTCAAAGTACTACTTGACGAGATTCTGAATTGTTAGGTTGCGTTTCAGTTGGGGCAAGAACAGTTCATACAGATGAGGTAGAAGCATCCTCACCCAACTTTTCTTCAAGCACAATTTTGCTTCTAGGTTTCCTATTCTTCATATAGTCCTCCTCAAGGAAACGAGCATTAGTGTTGACAAACGTTTTGTCGTCCTCGGGACTATAGAATGTGAAACCTTTGGTTTCCTTTGGATATCCAACGAACACACATAATTCTGACCTACTAGCCAACTTGCTAGTCTTTTGCCTTAGCACATGTGCTGGACAACCCCGAATTTTGATGTGGCTTAAACTAGATTTACGCCAAGTCCATCGTTCATAAGGAGTACCAATGACCGTCTTAGACAGAACTTGGTTCATAATATATGTGGCAGTTTCGAGAGCATATCCCCAAAAGGAATTAGGGAGTGATGAGTAACTCATCATTGATCTAACCATCTCCATCAGAGTTTGATTCCTTTTCTTTGACACTCTGCTCTGTTGAGGTGTGCCAGGTGCTGTAAGCTGAGAAGCGATACCTTCTTTTTTAAGAAAGTCATCGAACTCCTCAGACAAGTACTCACCCCCTTGATCAATTCGAAGAGTTTTGATCTGTTTGCCAATTTTCTTTTCCACTAAAGCCCGAAATACCTTAAATACATTAAAGGTTTCGGATTTGTGTTTGAGAAAATAGACAAATCCATATCTTGAATTATCATCGGAAAAGGTAACAAAGTATTCGTATCCTCCCCATGCCTGAATTTTGAGCGGACCACATAAATTTAAATGTATTAGTTCCAGCAGCTCAGTGACTCTTCAACCTTTATCAGAGAAATGTTGTTTCGTCATTTTTCCTTCTATACAGGATTCACAAGTCGGCAGTGAGCCTATTGCAGAGGCTTTGAGTGGACCATCCCTCACAAGTTTCTTAATCCTATCTAGTCTAATATGACCAAGTCTTAAGTGCCAGAGATGTGTTGATTTTATTAGATCAGAGGAGTCACTAATTTTGATCCTCTTTTGTTCCCTAATTAGATCATTATCTATTTCAGTGTCAAATAGCAAAGGTTGTGTAGGATAAAGATAATATAAACCATTCTTTAAACATGTATTAGTGACATATGAATTGGATGAAGTAATACGAATTCCATTATGAATAAACTTTAAATAATAATTCTGCTCAACAATTTGAGATAAAGATATTAAGTTTTTCCCAAATAAAGGAACATAATACACATTATTCAAATTTAAAGTTCTATTTTCGAAAGAAAGTGTCACAGATCCCACAGCCTTAGCAGACACCAAGCTCCCATCACCTCACTTGAAGCAGAAGTCGCCATCCTCTAAGCTTTTGTTTTTCCTAAACCTATTCAAGGAATAACAAATATGGTTAGTAGCAGTGGATTCAATAATCCATGATGATACATTTTCAGCTACTAAACAAGCTTCGGTAATAAATACAATACATTTCCCTTTAGCCTTGAGGTAGGTAGGATAGTTCCTACGCCAGTGTCTGGCTCATTGCAATGGTGACCGTTGTCCTTCAACTTGTCCACCTTTGCAGTCCGGGGCATCTTCTTCTTCTGAACCTTGCTAGGGTTCTTCTTATCGGCTCGATGAGATCTCTTCTTTGATCCAGAGGTAGAGATTTTGTGCTCAGTAGCATGAGCTTCTCCATTAGTCCTCTTTTTCTTTAAGAGTCCCCCAGCGGTGTGAAGCTCATTTATTAGCTCGGTAATAGTGTACCCTAAATTATTCATGAAGTAATTTAGCTTGAAAGTATCAAAAGATTCAGGGAGAATTTTCAAGATCATATCTATCTTGGTTTCTCCATCAATCTCAGATCCAAGGATTTCCATCTCATTGAGATAACTTATGATCAGCATCATATGTTCTCTAACGGGAGTCCGTGCTTTCATATGACAGTTCATAAACTGTCGTACTGTTTGTTGCATACCCTGACGCCCTTGCCCTCCAAACATCTCCTGGAGATTGAAGAGCATTTCATAGGCTGACCCAATATCACGATGTTGTTGTTGCAACACATTGTTCATCGATGTTAAAATATAGCATCTCGCAATCTCATCAGATCTGAGCCAGGCCGCAAGGGTGTCCTTGTCCTCTTGAGTCGAATAATCATTCGTTTCAGGAGAACATGGGGTGCTGAGTACCCATTTGTGCTTGTCCACGGTAAGGACGATGTCTAGGTTACGTTTCCAATTTACGTAGTTATCACCTTCCAGTTTGTTCGAGGAAAGGATAGTACAGAGGGGGTTTCGAGACATGTTGCTGAAAGTTGAAACAGTTTACGATTAGTCTTTTGTTTAGGATTTAAGTTTAATTTTATTTAGACAAGAAAAATTCAAAGGTGTTATGAACAAAATGACACTTTACTCCTTCGAGTGAAGGCTGCAAAGAGTCGCCTTTCATAAGTAAATGCATAGTCATGATGTCAATACATCAATGCTTTGACTAGCCACCTTATAAAGAAGTTTGATCACTCAAAACTTTTCGCAGGGCCTCGAGGGAGGAATACTAGAGTTTGAGTCTAACTATGTAACCAACCACTTAGTTCAACAAGATCTACTTTGAAAACAATCCTCCGAGGGGAGGTCTTGTCTCATTGTTTCACTTTTGACAAAGCTATAAAAGCAATGTTAGGAGCAATGCGTCTATGAGTACTCTCATTTAAGAGAGGGCCACGAGGGTGATTATTAGTCCGGCGACATATGCACTTCAAATTAGTGTTGGGGATTGCGGGTTGCAAACAATAAGTACAACCCTCCTACTTAGTTTTTGGAAAATAAGGGGATCCTGGGTTGCAACAATAAGTGCAACCCTCCCACTTAATTTTTGGAAAAAGCACATCATCTCTTGTACGTTTGGAAACACGTTTCCAAGTGTAAAGAGAGATAGAGTGGATCACTAGAAAAAAAAATCCTAAAATTGATATTTGTGAGAAGAGAGCAGGGTTAATTCACTAAGGCACAAGGAACATACTCGGATCTTTTCGTCTATTAAATCTCACTTTTGCACTTTGGAAGTTTTTGAGATTCAAAATCTCCTAAAACTAATATCTTTATCTTCATGAAATCTTCCTTCAAGGAGTTTCCATGGTGGTTGTGTGCGTGAACGTCGAAAATCCACGAAAGTATCAAAAATATGGGAGGAAGCTAGGAGTCGCAAAATCCGGATTTAAAATCCTGTACTCGCGGACTGCCGTACACCTCGGACTTAAAATGTCGTAAATGACACATCCGGTATCCGATTGAGCTGAAACCAATTGCATTGGATAGCTAACTTCCGTACCGTGAATGAATAAACCAGGACAGGTGTTCATCGAATAAGAACATTCTTTTATTAAAACATGTGACATGTAAAGACATATCACTCTATGTTTTTCTCATTCACAAATAACAAAGGTGTAAGTGAAATAATAACTCAGCGGTAAAATGGTAATTTTACATTCCTCTAAGTTAATGATACACATGAAGGGTAATATCATAAAGTACTCTATGGATCGTTTGAAGAATTTTTTTATCTAATCAAACGGAAAATATACGCATATGAACTTAGAGAGTCTTAGCATTTGTCCTTTTGTGGAATCGACTAATATTAAGAATTAAAAGACGGAAAAGATTTATGAACTTTTGAGTTCGATTTTTACTCTAAAGTTTCGTTCATGTGGCTCCATAAGGTCTCAATGATATATACTAAAGAGATTAAATGAACAAGAATAATTGATTTGCTCATTGAATATAAATTGTGATTTATATCGAGAAAATTATTTTCTAAGTAGTTTAATAAATAATTAGTTATTTATTGTTACATTTATTTGATGAATCATATTGTATAATTATATAGATAATAATACATTTGAGTGATTCAAATAAGTAAAAGAAGAAAATAAGTATTTTCTCATTTGGTACTTATTTGTGAAGTATGAAATTATTTAATGAAATGTCACTAATAAATGAGAGTTCTAAATTAATTGAATTTAAAAATAAATCAAAAGAATTTGTGAATAAAATAAAACTGTTTTGACCGAGTATATGGATGCATGTTGGCCGAAAATATTAAGTGATTATGTAATGGGTTTGACCCAACTTAAGCCCATTTTACTTGCTCATATAAAGGCTTAAGGAAAACCGTAATCACAACTTAACCTAAGGGTGATTTTCGGCCATACCTTCTCCTTTCCCCTTGTGTGTGTCTCGGACGAATTCCTTTAGTGAGAACAAAGAGAGAAAATTGTTTTCTTCCTTTCTTGAGTGATCCCATTATTCCCGAGCGATCATAGAAGAGTCCACCCTCTCAATCTCACAATAATTCTTAGTGTATTATTGTTGATTATATATTGTGGTGTTTGGCTTATTTTTTCTTCATTAGGGCCGGCCAATTCCTTGAAAGAATTGATTTAAAATCAATTTGAAGCCTCGACGCTCCCAGCCGAATCCCTCCTAGGCGCACAGCCCCAATCCGGCGAGTCAGCCCTGTCCGGCGACGTCCCAGGCTCAGATGCCTCTTGTCCAGCGAGACTCCCTTATCCGGCGAAGGCTTCCAGGCGTTGTCCAGCTCTTGTCCGGCGAGGCTCCAAGCGCACATGTCCAATCCGGCGAGGTCCCAGTCTGGCGAGCATCCCACCCGGTGAGCCTCCTTGTTTAGCGAAGGTCCTGTCTGGCGAGCCTGTTGTCCCTGCCCGGCCGGCGTGTCTACTAGCCCATCCGACGAGCCTCTTTCACGCGATTGACTCGACGTCCGGATTGTTTACAATCCTTTTTGTAAGTCATTCTCAACGAATTGGATGTATAAATATATAAATTGTTTATAGAGGTTGCTAGTATGTTCAATTGTTGATTAACATGTTTACAATAAAATAATTTATTGACATGTTCATGATTTTTAATCCCTAGGTTAATTAAATAATATTAAAAATGACTTTTAATATGTTAGATCTAATTATATAATTTTTCCATATATTAGATATGTTATATAATTAATTGTATAATCGTTAAATAAATTCCAACAGTTTCCCGCCTGACATTGAGCCTCCAATTTCCCTTTATCGCGAGACCTTACATCTGACAGTTTTGGGCTTCTGACTGGGCTTTTGACTGCTACTCCCGAATGGGCCACACTCTGTTGAGGCCTGTTCTCAGCCAACCTTTACAAAATAGCCGTTGACACAGAGCATTAATTTTACGGGTCCGCATAAGCGCAGCTATTGTTGGAATATGTCTAGGGTTAAGAAAAATTTATCATTAATTAAATTAATGGCGGAATTTAAAAATTTATTTTACTAGTAAAACAATTTTTACTAACCTAGATAAAGTGCATATACATGTTATAAATTAAAAAAAATATTTAATTACTTGAATACTAACCTTTCTTGTAGCTTGATCTTTAATGGATCTTGAGAAATGTTGATCTTCTCTTCTAGCTCGATTCCTTCAAGCCTAAACGTGAACTCAAGAAACCTAAGGTTTCTATTACAGGAGTCTACAAAGGTTTAGAAGGATTTGTGTGTGGGCACAATTAAACACAATAACTCAAGAACAAGTCTATGAGCTAAAGAGCTAATTTAGCCTAAGTCTAATGAGGACTTAGGTTCCAAAATAAAAGAAGTATTTTCTAGAGAGAGAGAGAGAGAGGGGGAGAGAGAGAGAGAGAGAGAGAGAGAGAGAGAGAGAGAGAGAGAGAGAGAGAGAGAGAGAGAGAGAGAGAGAGAGAGAGAGAGAGAGAGAGAGAGAGAGAGAGAGAGAGAGCAAAAATGAAGCTTGGAAAAACTTGTTTTCACATCTCTATGTGAGGCTCTATTTATAGGAGAATGAAACATCTATAAAGGTCAATTATACATTCATGAAAGAATAATGCATTCATGACACAATATTTGATTTTCTCTTCCCCTTTCTATCCTAAGATGGCCGGCCATACATATCAAGCAAGGGGGAAATTTGTCTCCTCACTTAGCTTATTTATTTCCTTCTCAAGGAAATTTATTTCCCCTTATCCTTTTGGGTAATTATCCTTATAATTAAAGGAAAATAAAACTCTCCTCTTGATGCATGTTTTGGCCGAAATTCTACCTAAGAGGGAGCTTCTAGATGTTTTCTTATTTCTTTTAAGACAATTCTTAAAATACCCATTGTAGTGTTATAATTGCACAAATAACAAAATTAATTTCATAATGCCTTAAACGACTTTTCGGCTTTAGAAAATAATTTATGAAAACATACATTCACATCATTTTATGTCCATGTGGACAATAATACCCTTTAGCTTTTAGTTTAAGAATCCTACTCTAATGACCTGTAATAGTGACCTTATGGATCCAAATGAACAAAGCTTGAGTTTCTATACTCGGACTCAACACAAACATTTTTCGAGTATTAACTTAATGTCAACTGACTCCACTAAAGAGTTGATTACTGAGAATCTCTCGGTTCAAATGAATTTATTTTATACTCAAATTAAACTTAATTATATTGAGTGGATCCATTGAATGTTATCAATTTTTACCCTTCATGAATATCATCAACTAGATGGGATTTATAAAATTACCATTTTACCCTTCTAGTTGTTATTTCCTAAACTCCTTTAGTACTTGTGAATAAGTTAGAAACAATGTATTGACGAGGAGTTAAAAGTCACATTGTTTCATCCAAATAAAGTCGCTACTTAATTTTGGATACTGCACAGTTTATCTATTCACAATCCAAGTAATAAATCATGAGGTGATATATATTGCATCTAAGCAATCTTATACATGAATTCCATATCTATGAGAGCTTCACAAAGTTGGTTCATGACATCTTCATAACTTAATATCTCACCAATTGGCCTAGTCTATATCACATAATGGATCTAGAATTTGACTTTCTCAAATGAGAGTATTAATGATATGAAATGACATGTCTCATTTCAGGATTTAGATAAGTGTGATGCAATTCATACATAGTGAATTTGAGATAGAAGATGTTACATGGTTTGTTCTTCTATTGTCTCTAAAGGTGCACTGGTCAATTCAGTATCTTCGATATCACATAAATTGTTTGTACTAGAAGAGTTATCGTTAGAGAGTTCAAACAAAAAGATAGACCGAAATGACAGATGAACTATAGAGCATTAACTATCCGCCGGAGGAAAGTGGAATGCAGATGATTCAGGTTTTTTCCCCGATAACAAACAACTAGTCAGTCATGCATTATATAGACTCGGTCGAAAGATACATTGGAAGAACTATAGAGTTCATAACTCTCTATGCCTCGTAACCAGACATCGTAGATTCTTCCAACAATCATACTGGGATCAATAGTCCGTTGATCTTTAGATTGTAAATATATCGTTTTAGTAAAACTATGAAAAGTTTGTTCACGCAAATCTACATTTGTCTCTTCATACATTGTTAGGTTTGATTAAGGACTGATAGAATGTTTCAATTTTTATTAATATAATCAGCAAATTACAATAAGGACTTTATAAAGATTTATATATTACATCAATATGTAAATAAACAATCTTCTTGTGGGCATCTCTGCCAACAAAGAAGAGATAGTGTTTGATGTGACATATACTGCAAAATGTAATAATGGGATGGAGATGGTCTAAATATATGATTTAAGTCACCATTACGATAAGAGATTAAGTACCAAAAGAATCTTTTAATGAAGAACTGGTGGAACTTAGGGTTCATGAGTCATTCGTAGGTTGCAATACATTTTACCTTTTTTGAGTAACCATCTGAATTTACTGGTTATATCGATGTAGACTTTACTAAAGGATATAGTCAATATAATTCTAATTCGAGAAGTTTTGGTCTTCTAATTATAGTGTAATCACCAAGATTTGATTAAACAAAAAAGAGGTAGTCATGCCTATGTTACCGTCCATGTCCATATAAGCTGAGTTATTAAGTCAGCAAATTACAATAAGGACTTTATAAAGATTTATATATTACATCAATATGTAAATAAACAATCTTCTTGTGAGCATCTCTGCCAACAGATAAATAAAATAAGTTTTTAAACCAAAACTAACCATTGTAGACCCGACATAGCGGACGATGCAGGAGTTGGCATTGTTTATGAAATAAGCACAAGACCAAAATGTACTTCTCATATGAAAACGGACACACCAAACATATACTACCTAAAAAGTTTCTTACATCAGCCCAAATGTTGGTATTTCATGAAATGAAAACACTAAGATAATTCACTGACCCTAAATTTTAATATCAAGTCATATTATGCCGTGCAATACAACGAGTAATTAGAGTAAATCAACGAGTTTTGAGTATAAAATTAAGAAGCTTTTGAAGGTTTATCGAATGCGATAATTTCACGTTATGACACGCGAAACATAAGGTGGATTGAAATCTTGAGGTCCAAGTCACTCTTGAAGTGATTATAGCGACACGGGTTTTAAAATGGAAATGTACGAAATAATAATGATCGATCTTCCAAAAAAGCCATTTAGCAACGACGCACTATCGGTATGATCGTTATTCTCGCTTGTTTTCGGACGATAATTTGTTTTGAACTCATGTCACTATTGAGTCCTTATTTCAACCACTCGACTCGAATACTCGATCTCGAGAGGAGAAGAAAATTTTAGATTAACACGTTACACTTTCGTCTAAAAATCCAAGACTTGTGTTTGTGGGTCAGGCTTGCATGCTTGTGTAGGCCCGAGCCTTTCACTAGTGGATTTGGACCTCTCAGTTGGGCTATTGTCGTTTTTCCATTATTATATCATAAAAACGATATATATCCAAATAAAATAAAAAATATAAAAAGCGGGAAATTTAGGGTCTAAAAAGTTTAATGATTGTATTGTGGCAGAGAGAGGTTGACGTGTCGAGCGTGGATTAGTGGGGAAGTAGAACAACATCGTTGACTGGACTCCTAAAAGAAATAAAGATACTGCGAATCCTCTCGCATTGACAGCTGTGTTGTGGGTCAGTGTCACGTGGACAAATAAATATTGGTATTCCGTTGGGGCCCACATATTTCAACAAGAAGTCTGAACTCTGCTACTTGTCCTTCCCCCCCTTGTTCTTCTAAATCACTTTTCCCACGACACAACACAATAGATCACTTCTTTCGTTATAACTTGTCATCTCTCTCTATTTTCACTTCTTCTTTACTTTTTATCAGCTTAAATTAATACACATGAGAGACGTCTCTGACATTTCTTGTAAAAGTAAATACACGATATTAGACTTGCTAATTTAACTCGATATATAAACATGAGAGAGAGAGAATAGTCTTGACTCTTATCCGTACCACCACCGTCTACTGATGGTTACCCATAATTTTGTTATAAGAAAAATCGCTTGATTGCATGATTATATCATCATGTTTGTTTGTTTCATGTGTTTCATATTTTTGTCCGAACCCCACTTCTTTCATTCGGACTTACTACCCACTGTAGATTGTGAACATTGGGTAACCATTGATTTTTCTGACTATCCATGTATATTAGCATTTTTGGTGTTGTTTTTCCTAAAAAAATTGTAGGTGAAAAATGTATACAATTTCATATTTATATAATATTGGCTATATATATTATACTCTCACGCATTCTTATTTGTGCCGGTTTTTTTTAACTGTCAACGTTGATTATCTCTATTCACGTTCGTGTTCCTTTATTTTGACATTTTTCAATATATCTACTCAATTAATTATAGTTAATGCTTGGGCCAAGCTATATAGCAAATCACTCTTTTCTTTCTAATTAATTACTAGTAGTACTACCACTGACTGAAAAGCTTCTTTTGCTATATCTATAATGCTTATTGGTTAATAAACAATTCCAACAAAATGATGAATAATGACAAAAATTGGTTCTCTCTTCTCCACCGTCAGTCTGTCTGGTTTTTTGACTTCATACTGACGCAGAACTGTCATCTCCGAAGAACTCTCTTCCTCTTTCACAAGTTATATGTTTGTCTTTGTCCTCGGGGAAATTCAATCCCAGCCCGAGGTTATTTTCGGAATTACAAGACAATCACGTGCATGCGCAGAAGAGATTACGTTGCTAACTAATTAATCCCCCTGCTCACCGTTTACTTCGAAAAAGTACGTCGTCATAAAAATATATAAAAAAATAAAAACCAAAAGGGCAGTTTCGGAAATCACTATAAACGAAAAGCTAGTGGTATTTAGTATACTATATATGATATACAGTAGTAGTAGTATAGTACTACAGAAAGCTATAAGAAATAAACTCAAAAGCAGCAAAGACATAGGATATATAGGATATGGAAGGAGACCCTTTCACGGCGAGCTTGTTCAAGTGGGACCCACGTGGGCTAGTCCACCCTCCCCCTCCTCCGCCTCCTCCGCCGCCTCAGCAGGCGGTGATGAGGCAGCAGTGGGAACAGCTCGGAGGTCTCGAAGAGCTCTTCTCTCTGTACGGAATACGGTACTACACGGCGGCGAAGATAGCCGAGCTGGGATTCACGGCCAGGACTCTGGTCAACATGACCGACCAAGAGCTCGACGACATGATGACCAGTCTCTCTCACCTCTTCCGGTGGGACCTTCTCGTCGGAGAAAGGTACGGCATCAAAGCCGCCGTCAGGGCCGAACGGAGGCGCCTCCACGACCTCAACATCATCTCCAACGACGGCCTCTCTCACGAAGGTGTATATATATATATAGATATATGACTTACGTGTACGTACGAAAACATACGTAGATATGACATGTATTGATCATTAAATAAGAAGAGCTGTTGTCTGTATACATAGACTGTTCAAAATATAAGGTGATCTGGAGCTCAATACATACTGTTGATGACGTGATGTCAAAATAATAATAGAAGACTAGTATATATAAATGTATTTGATTATAGTTTCTGGGCATTGGGCAGAGTTTTCAGAAGAGGGGGTAGTGCAGCAAATAGAGAAGGAGACGGTGGCGAGCGGCGGCGGAGGGGCGGCGGAGAAGAGGAAGAAGCAGCGGCGGAAAGGGAGCAAGAAGAAGATTATGAATAATGATGACGACGATCATCAGGAGGACGAGGAAGACGACGAAGGTGGTGACGAGGGAATCACAAATATTAACAGCAGTAATAAGATGATGATCGTAAGCAGCGAGAGGCAGAGGGAACACCCCTTCATCGTGACGGAGCCTGGGGAGGTGGCACGTGGCAAGAAGAACGGCCTTGATTACTTGTTCCACCTCTACGACCAGTGTCGCGACTTCTTGATTCAGGTTCAGAACATTGCCAAGGAACGCGGCGACAAATGTCCCACCAAGGCACGTATTTCTACTTCCACTCCAACCCTATACAAATATATATATATCACATCTAATTTAAGAGGTTTGAAGAAATAAGATTGCTATCTTAAACTCCTGTATTAATTAACTAATAAGATCGATAGCTAGTTGGGTAAGCATATATTATAGTATAGTACAGAGGTTTGAAGAAATATTAAATAGACGTGGGATGAGAATGGGACCCACAGCTCCATGGGTATAGATAGGCTCATAGGGGGTTCTGAAGTTGACAACTCGACGTACATTATTGAACGAGATTCAAGAAGGCTAGATTCTCGAACCAGCACAAACAAATACTATATTATTATTGTGACACGTGGATTTGAATGTGGGGTTATTTTAGGTGACGAACGAGGTGTTCAGGTACGCGAAGAAGGCAGGGGCGAGCCACATAAACAAGCCGAAGATGAGGCACTACGTGCACTGCTACGCGCTGCACTGCCTCGACGTGACGGCCTCCAACGCGCTCCGACGCGCCTTCAAGGAGCGCGGCGAGAACGTGGGCGCGTGGAGACTCGCGTGTTACGCGCCGCTGGTGGGCATCGCGGCGCGTCAGGCTGCGTGGGATATCGACTCCATCTTCAACTCGCACCCTCTGCTCTCCGTCTGGTACGTCCCCACCAAGCTCCGCCACCTCTGCCACTCCCACCGCACCGCCTCCTCTCTCGCTCCCCCTCCGCCGCCTCCTCCTCCGCCGCCGCCACATCATCATCATCATCATCATCTTCCCTTCTCCTCAAACGCCTGACTCATCATTAATCAATTTCCAAGCTACTTCTTTCACTCATGGGAACTATATATGCATCAATCGATAGGCTCTCCTTCCAATTCATGTTACATTTTTATTATATTCTAATGCAATTCAAAAGGAATCAGATTTATGTTTTCTGAACTCTACGCCAAATAACAAGTGATCAATCGGATTACATTTTTAAATACTTAAAATTAAAAAAGTCTCTTGAAATTGTTATTTGTAAAATATCTCAAATTATGAATTGACTTATTTAATCATCTTATAAAACCAACTCAAACTATCAAACTTCATATTTAAATATTTAAAAATCGGCGATTGTAAACCTCAATCAACTTTAACCGTCTTAAATTATCAAAAACTATTATAATCATCGAAACTATTTTAACAATTGAAATTATCTAAAATCACAGGGAAACCATCACAAACGATTATAGGAAACATCATTAATGGCACAAAATGTATGAAAAGATGAGGAGAAACAACAAAAACAAAAGAGATGTATAAATAGTCTGAGGGGTCAAATTCTATCCTACGTGTTTGAGTTTCAGTTTGATACTTAACCATTTTGCTGACACAGCACACTACTATAAATTAATATTTAAACTTTAAAAGATGCTTTTTAACGACGTCGTTTAAAACCTCGATTTTTCTCTTTAGACGACGCACATCAATGTTCGTCGTTTAAAGAGTGGTTTAGTTTATGATTAAATGATGAAAGTTGTTCATCGTTAGAAAATAACGTTTTTTGTATAATTTTTGTTACGATCCAAGAGAGTCATCACCTCGTCCACAAGCCGCAACTCCAGCCAATACAAACATCACGTAACATATCATCATCAAACAATAATATGTAAATAAAATACTCAAAACAAAAATATAATTTAATTAACATATAATAGATAAAGTATAATATAATTTAAAATGTGGAAACGTATAATATAATAGTGATTATCAAAAATCTCATTTTTTATTTTTGTTTAAAATTTCAAAGTTGTAAATCGACTTTTATACTTATGTAATTATTATGTACATAAGGGCTCCCACCTTATATATAAAAACAAATATATTATTTTTGGAAAGGCCAACGTTTTACATATAATATTTTATAGGGCTTTGGACAATTATAGTAATTTACAAGGGCCCTATTCCGGAAATGTCATTTTGTTTGCAAAAAGACAAAAATAGGAGTAGTCAACTGAGAGAGGGTTTCGGTCAAAGGAGAGAGACAAGAGAAAAGTCGAAAATACCCTTTGTGTAGCAAAAAACCATATCCGGGCATAAATGGGATTTCAGCTACAATTTTTCTTCCTCTTCCCATTTGATGCGTTGAAGGTCGGCCGGCAAGCGTGATACGAGCGTCGAAGTTGAAACCTTATATTATTTCTTTGGGTTTGTCGTCGCCGACCAGTTCTGGGTATTGGAACCCATTTTTTTCTTCGCGTGTTAGAGTCGCCAGCGGTTGTTAGTGGAGATTTCCATACAGTCTGATGTCGTCGGCGTTTCAGGTTAATCTCGCATAGCTGTGCCTCCGCCGATCTGCGATTTGTGTACTTTTTTTTTGGACATCCTCTGTTTTTTTAATTTTTTCGGTCTTAGGTCCGAAATACAATCTCCGTCGGAGATCTTGTTTGAGTTTTCATTTGAGGTTGACATTTGATTAAAATAATTTTATTTTAGTTGCAGCTCTCCCAACGGCCGTCCCCTGTTTTTCGTCGAGTTTTCCGGCCACGACCATTAACGTCAGCTTCGGTCGAGTTTTCCGGTCGAGTTTTCCGGCCACGACATTGGCCCTAAAATTATCAATTCGTTTGCGTAGAAGAATTAGAAGGAGAGAAGAATTTATATCCGGGGAAAATGTACAATTTTGAACTGTGGTTGGTAAATGTAACTAAACAGGAATAATTTCAAAATTAACGTAACTAAGACCTGAGTTTTGAACTGTATATACCAATTGGATGCAGTTATGAAAGGGGATGTTTTCACGTACGTCAAGTACGGTTGCGAATGGTTGAGAGATGATTATTACGAGGCCGGCGGTTCGTTCGCAGCCCTCATTCCGCCGACCACCACATTTGAGGGTCTAACAAAACTGTTTTTCACGTGTTCCGGTGGGAGACTACCTGAGAATACCCAAAAGATATTGAGCGTGAAGTACGAGACAGAGGGCTTGGTAAAACTTGTGACCATTGACTCGGACATCAGTTTAGCTTATTATTTACATATCCGGAAGGAGAAAATCGACACATCTAAAATGTCTATGGTGTTGGAAATTGAGTCGTTGGTAACGTCGCCTACGCATGTCGGTTCCAATCCGAACACAAGCGATAATAAGCGTGAACCGCGCACTCCTCCAGCATACGGCGAACATAACGCTGCTCATGGTGATGGAGAACACAACACCCCTCTGAAGTCGGATAATATAGCACCCCGGCCGTCGTCAGAGGATCGGGGGCTTCTCGAGATTCCGACGCAGATGCAAGACGTCAACACAGTCGTACATCCTCACATTCTGCGACCCTGTTCAGTCTGGCGATTCTACTGTGTTAAACGTAATGGACATACATTCTCCGCTATGGCTACGACAAGAAGGACTGTATGCCAACAAAGCTGCGTTGCAAAAACATTTGGCAATGTATGCAATAAAAAACCACTTCACTTTCAAGGTCAGGACATCTACCACAAAATATTACCACGTCGTCTGCCGTGATGAGTCCTGTGCGTGCAGTCCAGGTGAAGAAAACTCGTATATTTCAGATTTGAAGGTATGTTTAGATACATTTAGTTACATTTAGTTTTGAGGTTCATTGTTTATTGTTACTTTTAGTTACATATAGATACAGTTTAGATACATGTAGTTACAATTAACATTTTCTGTAGTTACTGTTAGATACTTGTAGTTACTTTTAGTTAAAACGTTCATGGTCTGTAGTTACCTTAAGTTACATATAATTTCGAGGTCCATTGTCTGTTGTTGCTTTTAGATACATATAGTTACAATGTACAATTTATGTAGTTACGTTTAGATAGATGTAGTTACGTTTAGATACATGTAGTTACAAATTACATTTGTTGTAGTTACTGATAGATACATGTAGTCACTTTTAGTTACAGCGTTCATGGTCTGTAGTTACATTTAGATACATTTAATTTCATTTAATTTTGAGGTTCATTGTCTGTAGTTACATTTAGATACATGTAGTTACAATTTACATTTGATGTAGTTACTGTTAGATACATGTAGTTACAACTTACATTGGATGTTGTTACTGTTACATACTTTTAGTTACAATTTTCATTTGCTTTAGTTACGGGTAGATACTTTTAGTTACAATTTTCATTTGCTTCTGCGTATGTAGTTACATTTTTATTTTTTGATGTTGTAGGTTTGACGCCGAGCATATATATTCAAAAATCTCATTTTTCACTTCCGTTTAAAATTTCAAAGTTGTAAATCGACTTTTATACTTATGTAATTATTATGTACATAAAGGCTCCCACCTTATTTATAAAAACAAATATATTATTTTTGGAAATGCCAACATTCTACATATAATATTTTATAGCAAATACTTTTCAAGTCAAAACTCAGAGCCCGCAAATTGAGACATACACGTTCTAAACCAGGTCTTCATTCATACTACTACATTGTCGCTTTCCTCTTATCTACATTATCAAAGGTCATATGACGTACAAACGAATATATAACAACGCAGTGCACCTTGCGGCTAAGACTGAAATATGCATGCACATCCTAAAAACATTGATCCCCACTGCTATAATCTTCAAACCGGCTAAAAATTAGCTTCAGACTTTGAGCTGCAATATTTAACGGATATGAATTTTAACATTTGTGAGGGATTATATTTCTTAAGACTTAAAATTAAAGAACTATCATGGACTTGTTATTTGTAAACTATCTCAAATATGGATTCACTTATTTATTCATAAATATGTTTGAAATATTTTGGAATCATCTTAAAACCGCCTCAAGTTATCAAAATTTATATTTAACCATCAATAAACTTTACACAAAATTGGCTAAATGGCGAACATTTAGCATGTCAAAATTTGATTAAACTTTGATTAATGACCCTTTTGTTTATGTGGCAAAATTATTAACCGCATGATTTTACTGTTTTTCCATTTTAATTTCGAAAACTTTTGAAATTCAAATTTTTTGGATTTTAAAATTGGTGTATACATTTTTTAATTTGGCTATTATGTTTTGGGTGTTTATTTTTAGGAAATATATTAATTTGTTTATATTTATGCACCAGCTAATTAATATCGAAATCTATAATCATTAGTTTCTTATTTTAAGTGTAATCCTACAATCACACGTGTAATCTAATTAGCCAAATTAGAGTGTTTGACACGATATGCAGTAATTACACTCAATTTTCCCTATTTCCAAGCACACACTCATGCAGCACACGTCCTAATTAATGTTTAACTTACCATATAGGATGAATATATTCGATTTTTAATTAGTGTAATCCTCGATTTTTAAAGTTAATAAGTGTAATTTTCGAATAACTATTTTCATTTATGGAAAATCGAAAAATCGTCTATATCTTTCTATTCTATTATTCAAAGTTTTTAAACACACAACATCAATTAACAACATTTTTGCGAGGCTATTCTGTGTGTTTACTTTCAAAGCATAACTGCTTAAAAACATACCATCCAAGTCTAATGGATTTTCCTGCTCGCCGTGGTTTCCATCTTTAGTCATCAGGTATAACCTTGATAATCGTTAGTTAATTTACAGTTATCAAACTTTTACAGGACATCACTGCTTTAACATTATATTTCGTTCATAATCCTTATATAATTTATAGTGTATAATTTATGAATGCAGTTACACTTTTAGAAAGTCAATGTTCTCGGAATGATGAAGATGAAAGTTTTCCAGCTGAAGACGTTATAGAACCTGAAATCTTATTAATTGATCAATCCGATTTGAATAACTGCCTCGTGAATATCGAGTTGGAGTTGGACTATGTGTTTACTAGTAAAGTAGTCTTAAAAATAACTATTTTTATTTTAGCGGTAAGGAATAGTTTTGGATTTACATAAAGTCAAACACTAGCAGACATAGAGTTGCATGTTCGAATTTACAATGGTCGTGGAAGTTGTATGCGGTTGTTTATCTGATTTCTAGAATGTGGGTGATAAGAACATTTTCGAAGGTTCATTCATGCTATTTGAAATCAGTCATTCTTAAAAATAAACATGCATCGTCAAAGCTTATTAGTCACTGGAAGGGGTTGATGAAATCATGCGTCGGTTCAAGGTAGAAATTTCTTATTGAAGAGCCTGAAAGAGTCGCGAAAGTGCGTTGAAGGACCTACGTGAGGATTTCGACATGTCGTAAAGCCATTTACCAATTCTTGGTGAATTGATATTACAAAAAAATCCCGGTATGTATTCATATATTAATGGGATGGAGATAGTCTAAATATATGATTTAAGTCACCATTACGATGAGAGATTAAGTACAAAAAGAATCTTTTAGTGAAGAACCGGTGGAACTCAGGGTTCATGACTCATTCGTAGGTTGCAACATTTTACTTTTTCGAATAACCATCTGACTTTACTGGTTATATCGATGTAGACTTTACTAAAGGATATAGTTAATATAATTCTAATTCGAGAAGTTTTGGTCTTCTAATTATAGTGTAATCACCAAGATTTGATTAAACAAAAATGAGGTAGTCATGCCTATGTTACCGTCCATGTCCATATAAGCTGAGTTATTAAGTCCGTAATCCACTTTTTGTAGTAGTGACATGACAAATTTTCCATGGTTTACTCGTCTCACACCCGTGCTAAAATCATGATACGACCAAATATCCATGCCACATTCATGTCACATGTATAAAGTTTAATCTACATCTCATTAAGTATTAAGACTGAGTATTGACGATGATTGCATCAATCATAATTTTATTTTCACTATCAAAATATTTAGGGCTATGTCATAAATACGATAAATAAAATAAGTTTTTAAATCATAAATAACCATTGCAGACCCGACATAGCGGACGATGCAGGAGTTGGCATTGTTTATGAAATAAGGACAAGACCAAAATATACTTCTCATATGAAAACGGACACATCAAACATATACTACCTGAAATGTTTCTTAGATCAACCCAGATGTTGGTATTTCATGAAATGAAGACACTAAGATAGTTCACTGACTCTAAATTTTAATATCGAGTCATATTATGCCGTGCAATACAACGAGTAATTAGAGTAAATCAGTGAGTTTCGAGTATAAAACATTTTTTTAAGGTTTATCGAATGCGATAATTTCACGTTATGACACGCGGAACATAAGGTGGACTGAAATCTTGAGGTCAAAGTCACTCTTGAAGTGATTCGAGCGACACAAGTTTTAAAATAGAAATGTACGAAATAGCAATGATCGATCTTCTAAAAAAGCCATTTGGCAACGAAGCACTATCGGTATGATCGTTATTCTCGCTTGTTTTCGGATGATAATTTGTTTTGAACTCAAGTCACTATTGAGTCCTTAATTCAACCACTCGACTCGAATACTCGATATTGGGAGGAGAAGAAAAATTCAGATTTACACGTTACACTTTCGTCTAAAAACCCAAGACTTGTGTTTGTGGGTCAGGCTTGCATGCTTGTGTAGGCCCGAGCCTTTCACTAGTGGATTTGGACCTCTCAGTTGGGCTATTGTCGTTTTTCCATTATTATATCATAAAAACGATATATATCCAAATAAAATAAAAAATATAAAAAGCGGGAAATGTAGGGTCTAAAAAGTTGAATGGTGGTACTCTGGCAGAAAGAGGTTGACGTGTCGAGCGTGGTTTAGTGGGGGAAGTAGTACAACATCGTTGACTGGACTCCTGAAAGAAATCAAGATACTGCGAATCCTTTGGCATTGACAGCTGTGTTGTGGGTCAGTGCCACGTGGACAAATAAATCTTGGTATTCCGTTGGGGCCCACATATTTCAACAAGAAGTCTGAACTCTGCTACTTGTCCTTCCCCCCCTTGTTCTTCTAAATCACTTTTACCACGACACAACACAATAGATCACTTCTTTCGTTATAATTTGTCATCTCTCTCTATTTTCACTTCTTCTTTACTTTTTATCAGCTTAAATTAAAGACACCTGAGAGACGTCTCTAACATTTCTTGTAAAAGTAAATACACGAAATTAGACTTGCTAATTTAACTCGATATATAAACATGAGAGAGAGAGAGAGAATAGTCTTGACTCTTGCCCGTACCACCACCGCCTACTGATGGTTACCCATAATTCTGTTACAAGAAAAGTCGATTGATTGCATGATTATATCAGCATGTTTATTGTTTGCTGTGTTTCAATTTTTGTTCGAACCCCACTTCTCTCATTCTGACTGACTACCCAATGTAGATGTGAACATTGGATAACCATTGGTTTTTCAGACTATTCATGTATATCAGCATTTTTGGTGTTTTTATTCCTTAAAAATGTAGGTGAACAATGAATAAAATTTCATATTTATATAATATTGGCTATTTATATTATACTCTCACTCATTCTTATTGAAAAATTTCATTTTATGGGCTTAATAGTATTTAAAATATCAAAAGTGGGTTCACTATGACTCTTCTATCTTAAAGTAGACTTTTGACACACTTTTGGACAAAAATACAAAAACCCTATTCTCTTCTCTTCTCCTTCTCTTCCTATCTTCCAGCCGCACGTCCCTTTTCTTTTCTTTTTTCCAAATGCTCGAGAAAACATTCGACGAATTCGGATAACTTCCGACGTCCACGCTCGTTCTCCGATGGTCTCTGATAACTTTTTGGTTTTCCGATAGAACTTCTAGCCGAGTTTGCTTGTCTTGTGTGGCTGCCTTCGTTGTGCAAAAAAGGGGTCTCAGGTGTTCCTTTGTTCGTCGGGTTCGTCGGGGTTGTCGGTTACAATGAGTCTACAAGTGAAAAAGGTATGTTAAACCTTCGTTTAGGGTTTAGATTATTGATTGTTTTGATGTTTGTGGATGAGATTTAGGGTTTAAACTTGGGATCTCTATTACCCATAAATTTTTCGATAGGTTTTGATAGATTTTCGACAAGATTAAAAAATTTCGATGGTTTTTAACATTTTTCCGATAATTTTTTATGAATATCTTATGGCTTGAAAATTTCCGATGGTTTTGAGCAATTTCCGTTAGGTTTTGATAGATTTTCGATGGTTTGAAAATTTCAGATGGTTTTGAGCAATTTTCGATAGTTTTTGATAGGTTTTCGATGGCTTGAAAATTTCCGATGGTTTTGAGCAATTTCGATAGGTTTTGATAGGTTTCCGATGGCTTATGAATTTCCGATGATTTTAGCCAATTTCCGATGACTTATGATAGAATTCCGATGACTTATGATAGGTTTTGAAGATGTTACGGGGCTACATCCGGGAGACGTACCAACAACTCAAGCTGAAAAAAAACCGCCAACTCCACCTCCGCCACCTCCTCCTCCTCCATCGTCTCAGGATCCTCCTCCACCTCATTCGGCTTCTCAGGATCCTCGTCCACCTCATTCGGCCTCTCGAGATCCTTCTCCTCCTCATTTGGCCTCTCGAGATCCTTCTCCACCTCATTCGGCCTCTCGAGATCTTTCTCCACCTCATTCGGCCTCTCGAGATCCACCTCCACCTCAGACGTACAAGAGGACCAAAACAAAGTGTGAAGAACAAGAAGAGAAGAAAAAGGGAGTATTAACTCTAACACTTTCGCAGACGCAGAAGCTAAAGAGGATTCGAAAGGGTAACTTTACACTCGAATATTAAATATCGATGTATGCATTATTCTAACATTGTAATTTGTACGTACATTATTCTAACATTTTACAGATCCAACTAAACATAAGTACGCTGGTCATTGTCCCACCGCTTTTTTAGTGTTGAAGTCTCCGAACACGCACCAACTGCAAGATTTAGAGAAGTGAATGAACACACTTGTTTACCGAGGCAAGAAGATGGAGACGGCTCATTTGCGAACCGCTGACGCCACCCCCATATTTTTTCGCGTGTTACTAGACGTTGGAAAATGGTTGACGGATACGGTACGTACTTTGTTAATGGATTAAAATATATTGTTTATGAATTCATATTTTTTGTTACTAAACGCATACATATTGGCAACTTTTGAAGCATGCAATGATTGATTTGCTAAAGAGGCTTCAACGTCAATTTACTGAGTATCGACTGGACATTCGCGTCGTGGACCCTAGATGGGTGCAGATTGTACAAGGCCAATATACGAAGTACGTACAAAACCAGAAAACGGCGGATGCAGCTAGGACGGTAGTCGAGAAAAACGCGTTGGATAATCGGGAGACCTTGATGCCGATAACTGGAAATCAAGACCAAGAGTACATTTCATGGAAGGGTGCGAAAGAAATTTTGTTCGTCGTCAACGTTCAGAATGAACATTGGATCACGTTTCTAGCCGATTTACAAGATTGGCATATACATGTTCTGGATTGTCAAAGGGATATTTGCAAGAATTCGCCGACGTTCATAGAAATAATGGATGTGAGTATTAATTCTATGTTTATGTTTCTCAATAACTTATCCTTTTATATAACTTATCTATGTTTATGCTCTTTCATTGTTTATATAGGTTTGGGTTCAAGCACTACCACTTGTTATGGTTCGTTCAGGATTGTTTACCAAGCATCCACGGTGTCATGAACAATTTACGTGGTCAGATGATCAAACCGTCCCACAATGTGTAACCAGATAATGCAAATTCATATTGTTTGTTAAATATTAAGTTATTGCGGGATGTTTGTTAAATGTGGTCTCTTTATTTTCAGTGGCGATTGTGGGATGTTTGCTGTGAAGTACGTGGAACATCGTCTCGTCGATGTGGATTTGAAGAGCGTATAGGGTGCGTGGATGGAGATTTTTAGGAAGAAATGGGCTACATATTTATTTTACCAGGAGGAGTTTTGCTGATGTTTATGTTCGACATTCATTTCTTGTTATGTTTTACATTCACTTTATTTCGAACATCAACACACTTCTTTATCCCCGATATTTTTCTCTTATTATGTTTTACATTCTCCTTATTTCGAACATCAGCACATCTCTAAAAAAAATTCAAACTTACATGTCTAAAAATAATTCAAACTTACTTGTCAAAAATAAAAATAAAAACTTAACAAAAACATGTCTAAAAATAATTCAAACTTACATGTCAAAAATAATTTAAACTTAACCAAAACATCTCTAAAAAAATTCAAACTTACATGTCTAAAAATAATTCAAACTTACTTGTAAAAAATAAAAAAAAACTTAACAAAAACATGTCCAAAAACAAATTCAAACTTACATGTCTAAAATAAATAAAACTTAACAAAAACAAATCTAAAAATAATTCAAACTTACTTGTCAATTACAAGCCATACTAAAACATAAATGAAATGAAATACAACAATAACATACAAATTTTAATCTCTCCACGTGCATGTCGCCCTATTATGACCTCTTCCGCCATATTTACCACATTTCCGATGAACAACAACCTTTTCACCTTGAGATGGGTATCGATTCACTCTCCTCCGACCTTGCTTACTTCTTTTGGGTCGACCCGCTTGTTTCTTCTCGATCGGTACATCGACTCTCATATTACGTATCTCATCCGGCACGTTCCAATGTTCCTCGTTACCAACTGGAAAAATGGATTCTTTGCATAGAAGTCACTGTATAACGATTAAACATCTACACTGCGATGTTGAGCAAATTCAATTGCATGCTCACACGGGAGGTCTATTTGTTGTGGTATTCCGCATGTACATGTCTTCGCTCTCAAATCGACATCATACTCACCCTTTGAATCTTAGACGTGACACTCGTACGTACCAAGACCATACACATTGACGTATTGCACCTTCTCATTCATTTGAGAGAAATCTCCTTGGAATTTTGGCGTCAATTTGGTCTTCAACTTGTTCGTTAGCTCTTCTCGATCGAAAAACCAACACTGTAGGGTGAAACGAATGAACTCTAATAAGGTCGTAATAGGGAATGACCTGGCAGTTCGTGTTTAATTGTTGAAGCTTTTGGCATTGTTACTCGTCATTAAGTCGTACCTAAATGCACACCACAAATAACAATTATTACAATATAAGATGCTTGGGAGAGCGACAGGGTCTGGTTCTTTCGATCTCGAAAGATTTGAATCCCCAGAATGTATGCAGCTTCCCCTAGATCCTTCATATCAAACTGCTTAGCTAACCAGATTTTAACCTCAGATAATTTACCTACATCATTACTAATGAGTAGTATATCATCGATATATAATACCAGAAACACAACCTTGCCCTCGTGTATCAATTTATAGACACAAGGTTCATCAATGGACTGATCAAAACTGATGCTTTTTATAGTTTCATCGAATCTAATATTCCATGATCTAGATGCTTGCTTTAATCCATAAATGGATTTAAGCACTTCATAAACCTTGTTCTCTTGATCACTTTCCACGAAGCCGTCTGGTTGAGCCATGAAAATGCGCTCATGAAGATTGCCATTCAGAAAGGCAGTGTTGACATCCCTCTGCCAGATCTCATAATCGAGAGCGGCAGCTATGGATAGAAGTATACGGATGGATTTAAGCATTGCGACTGGCGAGAAGGTTTCTTCATAATCGATACCTTCCTTTTGGGTATAACCCTTAGCCACTAGTCGCGCTTTGAACGTCTCAACATTCCCATCCGGACCCTTTTTCTTCTTATAGATCCACTTACACCCTACAAGTTTAACCCCTTCGGGTAGGTCTACAAGTTTCCAGACTTTGTTGACGTACATCGAATGCATTTCAACTTTCATGGCATCAAGCCAAAGGTTTGATTCAGAACCAGCCATTTCTTGGCTTTAGGAAACAGGGTCATCCATGTCAGCGATGGCTACGAGAGTATCTCCTTAAGACATGTACCTATCGGGCTTTTCAGAAAACCTCACACTACGTCAAAGTACTACTTGACGAGATTCTGAATTGTTAGTTTGCGTTTCAGTTGGGGCAAGAACAGTTCATACAGATGAGGTAGAAGCATCCTCACCCAACTTTTCTTCAAGTACAATTTTGCTTCTAGGTTTCCTATTCTTCATATAGTCCTCCTCAAGGAAACGAGCATTAGTGCTGACAAACGTTTTGTTGTCCTCGGGACAATAGAATGTGAAACCTTTGGTTTCCTTTGGATATCCAACGAACACACATAATTCTGACCTACTAGCAAACTTGCTAATCTTTTTCCTTAGCACATGTCCTGGGCAACCCCAAATTTTGATGTCGGTTAAACTAGATTTACGCCCATTCCATCGTTCATAAGGGACCGTCTTAGACAGAACTTGGTTCAGAATAAATGCGGCAGTTTCGAGGGCATACCCTCAAAAGAAATTAGGGAGTGATGAGTAACTCATCATTTTGATCTAACCATCTCCATCAGAGTTCGATTCCTTCTCTCTAAAACTCCGTTCTGTTGAGGTGAGACAGGTGCTGTAAGCTGAGAAGCAATACCTTCTTTTTTTAAGAAAGTCATCGAACTCTTCAGACAAGTACTCACCGCCTCGATCAGATCGAAGGGTTTTGATCTGTTTGCCAGTTTGCTTTTCCACTAAAGCCCGAAAAACCATAAATACATTAAAGATTTCGGATTTGTGTTTGAGCAAATAGACAAATCCATATCTTTAGTAATCATCGGAAAATGTAACGAAGTATTCGTATCCTCCCCGTGGCTGAATTCTGAACGGATCACATACATTAGAATGTCTTACTTCCAGCAGTTCAGTGGCTCTTTGACCTTTATCAGAGAATGGTCGTTTGGTCATTTTTCCTTCTATACAGGATTCACAAATAGGCAGTGAGCCTATTGCAGAGGCTTTGAGTGGACCATACCTCACAAGTCTCTTAATCCTATCTAGACTAATATGACCAAGTCTTAAGTGCAAGAGATGTGTTGATTTTATTAGATCGGAGGAGTCATTAGTTTTGATCCTCTTTTGTTCCCTAATTAGATCATTATCTATTTCAGTGTCTAATAGCAAATGTTGTGTAGGATAAAGATAGTATAAATCATTCTTTAAACATGCATCAATGACAAATGAATTGGAAGAAGTAATACGAATTCCATTATCAATTAACTTTAAATAATAATTCTGCTCAACAATTTGAGCTACAGATATTAAGTTTTTCCCAAATGAAAGAACATAATACAAATTATTCAAATATAAAATTCTGTCTTCGAAAGAAAGTGTTACGGATCCCACAGCCTTAGCAGACACCAAACTCCCATCACCCCACTTGAAGCAGAAGTCGCCATCTTCTAAGCTTTTGCTTTTCCTAAACCCATTCAAGGAATAACAAATATGGTTAGTAGCAGCGGAGTCAATAATCCACGATGATACATTTTCATCTACTAAACAAGCTTCGGTAATAAGTAGAATACATTTCCCTTTAGCCTTGAGTAGGTAGGATAGTTCCTACGCCAGTGTCCCGGCTCATTGCAATGGTGACAGTTGTCCTTAGACTTTTCCACCTTTGCAGTGTGGGGCATCTTCTTCTTCTGAACCTTGCTAGGGTTCTTCTTATCGGCTCTATGAGATCTCTTCTTTGATCCAGAGGTGGAGATTTTGTGCTCAGTAGCATGAGCTTCTCCAGTAGTCCTCTTTTTCTTTAAGAAACCCTCAGCGGTGTGAAGCTCCTTCATTAGCTCGGTAATAGTGTACCCTAGCTTATTCATGGAGTAATTCGACTTGAAAGTATCAAAAGATTTAGGGAGAAATTCCAAGATTATATCTATCTTGGTTTTTTCATCAATCTCAGATCCAAGGATTTTCATCTCATTAAGATAACTTATGATCATCATCATATGTTCTCTAATGGGAGTTCGTGCTTTCATACGACAGTTCATAAACTGTCGTACTGTTTGTTGCATACCCTGACGCCCTTGCCCTCCAAACATCTCCTGGACATTGTAGAGCATTTCATAGGCTGACCTAATATCACGATGTTGTTGTTGCAACACATTGTTCATCGATGTTAAAATATAGCATCTCGCAATCTCATCAGATATGAGCCAGGCCGCAAGGGTGTCCTTGTCCTCTTGAGTCGAATAATCATTCGTTTCAGGAGAACATGGGGTGCTGAGTACCCATTTGTGCTTGTCCACGGTAAGGACGATGTCTAGGTTACGTTTCCAATCTACGTAGTTATCACCTTCCAGTTTGTTCGAGGAAAGGATAGTAGAGAGGGGGTTTCGAGACATGTTGCTGAAAGTTGAAACAGTTTACGATTAGTATTTTGTTTAGGATTTTAAGTTTAATTTTATTTAGACAAGAAAAATCCAAAGATGTTGTGAACAAAATGACACTTTACTCCTTCGAGGGAAGGCAGCAAAGAGTCGTCTTTCATAAGTAAATGACATATCATTAATGCATAGTCATGATGTCAATACATCAATGCTTTGACTAGCCACCTTATAAACAATTTTGATCACTCAAAACTTTTCGCAGGGCCTCAAGGGAGGATTACTAGAGTTTGAGTCTAAGTATGTAACCAACCACTTAGTTCAACAAGATCTACTTTGAAAACAATCCTCCGAGGGGAGGTCTTGTCTCATTGTTTCACTTTTGACAAAGCTATAAAAGCAATGTTAGGAGCAATGCGTCTATGAGTACTCTCATTTAAGAGAGGGTCACGAGGGTGATTCTTAGTCCGGTGACATATGCACTTCAAATTAGTGTTGGGGATCGCGGGTTGCAAACAATAAGTACAACCCTCCTACTTGGTTTTTGGAAAATAAGGGGATCCTGGGTTGCAACAATAAGTGCAACCCTCCCACTTAATTTTTGGAAAAAGCACATCATCTCTTGTACGTTTGGAAACACGTTTCCAAGTGTGAATAGAGATAGAATGGATCACTAGAAAAAAAAAGAACCATAAAATTGATATTTGTGAGAAGAGAGCAATGTTAATTCACTAAGGCACAAGGAACATACTCGGATCTTTTTGTCTATAGATTTATTTTTCCTAAGGAAAGTGTGTGAGATTAATAAATCTCACTTTTGCACTTTGGAAGTTTTTGAGATTTAAAATCTCCTAAAACTAATATCTTCATCTTCATAATATCTTCCTTCAAGGCGTCTTCATGGTGGTTGTGTGTGTGAACGTCGGAAATCCACGAAAGTATCAAGAAGACGGGAGGAACTAGGAGTCGCAAAATCCGAATTTAAAATCCTGGACTCGCGGACTGCCGTACACCACAGACTTAAAATGTCATAAATGTCACATCCAGTATCCGATTGAGCTGAAACCAATTGCATTGGATAGCTAACTTCCGTACCGTGAATGAATAAACCTGGCCAGGTATTCATCGAATAAGAACATTCTTTTATTAAAACATGTGACATGCAAATACATCTCACTCTATGTTTTTCTCATTCACAAATAACAAAGGTGTAAGTGAAATAATAACTCAGGGGTAAAATGGTAACTTTACATTCCTCTGAGTTAATGATACACATGAAGGGTAATATCATAAAGTACTTCGTGGATCGTGTGAATAATTGTTTTATCTAATCAAACGGAAAATATACGCATATGAACTTAGAGAGTCTTAAAATTAGTCCTTTAGTGGAATCGACTAATATTAAGAATTAAAAGACGGAAAAGATTTGTGAACTTTTGACTTCGATCTTTATTATCAAACTTCGTTCATGTGGGTCCATAAGGTCTCAATGATAGACACTCAAGAGATTAAATGAACAAGAATAATTGATTTGCTCATTGAATATAAATTGTGATTTATATCGAGAAAATTATTTTCTAAGTAGTTTGATAAATAATTAGTTATTTATTGTTACATTTATTTGATGAATCATATTGTATAATTATATAGATAATAATGCATTTGAGTGATTCAAATAAATAGAAGAAGAAAATAAGTATTTTCTCATTTGGTACTTATTTGTGAAGTATGAAATTATTTAATGAAATGTCATTAATAAATGAGAGTTCTAAATTAATTGAATTTAGAAATAAATCAAAAAAACTTGTGAATAAAATAAAACTGTTTTGGCGGAGTATATGGATGCACGTTTGACACAACTTAAACCTATTTGACTTGCTCATATAAATGTTTAAGGAAAACCGTAATCACAACTTAACCTAAGGGTGATTTTTGGCCATACCATTTCCTTTCCCCTTGTGTGTGTCTCGGCCGAATTCCCTTAGTGAGAACAAAAAGAGAAAATTGTTTTCTTCCTTTCTTGAGTGATCCCCTTATTCCTGAGCGTTCATTGAAGAGTCCACCCTCTCAATCTAACTATAATTCTAAGTATATTATTGTTGATTATATATTGCGGTGTTTGGATTATTTGTTCTTCATTAGGGTCGGCAATTTCCTTGAAGGAATTTATTTAAAATCAATTTGAAGCCTCGACGCTCCCAGCCGGATCCCTCCTAGGCGCACAGCCCCAATCCGGCGAGTCAGCCTTGTCCGGCGAAGTCCCAGGCTCACATGCCCCTGTCCGGCGAAGGCTTCCAGGCGTTGTCCAGCTCCTGTCCGCCGAGCCTCCAAGCGCACAGGTCCAATCCGGCGAGGTCCCAGTCTGGCGAGCATCCCACCCGGTGAGCCTCCTTGTCCAGCGAAGGTCCAGTTTGGCGAGCATGTTGTCCCTGTCCGGCTAGCGTGTGTACTAGCCCATCCGACAAGCCTCTTTCACGCAATTGACTTTACGAGGCCTTCCGAAGATAGCTAGCAACGTCCGGATTGTTTACAATCCTTTTTGTAAGTCATTCTCAACGAATTGGATGTATAAATATATAAATTGTTTAAAGAGGTTGCTAGTATGTTCAATTGTTGATTAACATGTTTACAATAAAATAATTTATTGACATGTTCATGATTTTTAATCCCTAGGTTAATTAAATAATATTAAAAATGACTTTTAATATGTTAGATCTAATTATATAATTTTTCCATATATTAGATATGTTATATAATTAATTGTATAATCGTTAAATAAATTCCAACAGTTTCCCGCGTGACATTGAGCCTCCAATTTCCCTTTATCGCGAGACCTTACATCTGACAGTTTTGGGCTTTTGACTGGGCTTTTTACTTTTACTCCCAAATGGGCCACACTCAGCTGAGGCATATTCTCGGCCAACCTTTAAAAACTAGCCGTTGACACAGAGCATTAATTTTACGGGTCCGCAGAAGACGCAACTATTGTTGGAATAGGTTTAGGGTTAAGAAAAATTTATCATTAATCATAATAATGGCGGAATATAAAAATTATTTTTACTAGTAAAATAATTTTTACTAACCTAGATAAAGTGCATATACATGTTATAAACTAAAAATATTATTTAATTACTTGAATACTAACATTTCTTGTAGCTTGATCTTTAATAAATCTTGAGAAAGGTTGATCTTCTCTTCTAGCTCAATTACAAGAGTCTATAGAGGTTTAGAAGGATTTGTGTGTGGGCACAAAAGACAATAACTCAAGAACAAGTCTATGAGCTGAAGAGCTAATTTAGCCTTAGTCTAATGAGGACTTAGGTGCCAAAATAAAAGAAGTATTTTCTAGAGAGAGAGAGAGAGAGGGTCGGCCACAATGAGAGAGAGAACAAGAATGAAGCTTGGAAAAACTTGTTTTCACATCTCTATGTGAGGCTTTATTTATAGAAGAAGAAAAAATCTATAAAGGTCAGTTATGAATTCATGAAAGAATAATGCATTCATGACACAATATTTGATTTTCTCTTCCCCTTTCTCTCCTAAGAGGGCCGGCCATACATATCAAGCAAGGGGGAAATTTGTTTCCTCACTTAGCTTATTTATTTCCTTCTCAAGGAAATTTATTTCCCCTTATCTTTTTGGGTAATTATCCTTATAATTAAAGGGAAATAAAACTCTACTCTTGATGCATGTTTTGGCCGAAATTCTACCTAAGGGGGAGCTTTTAAATGCTTCCTTATTTCTTTTAAGACAATTCTTAAAATACCCATTGTAGAGTTATAATTGCACAAATAACGAAATTAATTTCATAATGCCTTAAACGACTTTTCGGCTTTAGAAAATAATTTATATTTTCATGTAATAGTGACCTTATGGATCCAAATGAACAAAGCTTGAGCTTCTATACTCGGACTAAAAAGTTCACAAACATTTTTCGAGTATTAGCTTAATGTCAACTGACTCCACTAAAGAGTTGACACTGAGAATCTCTCGGTTCAAATGAATTTATTTTCTACTCAAATTCAACTTAATTATATTGAGTGGATCCATTAAATGTTATCAATGTTTACCCTTCATGAATATCATCAACTAGATGGGATTTATAAAATTATCATTTTACCCTTCTAGTTGTTATTTCCTCAACTCCTTTAGTACTTGTGAATAAGTTAGAAACAATGTATTGACGAGGAGTTAAAAAGTCATATTGTTTCATCCAAATAAAGTCGATACTTAATTTTGGATATTGCGCAGTTCATTTATTCACAATCCAAGTAATAAAGCATGAGGTGATATATATTGCATCTAAGCAATCTTATACATGAATTCCATATCTATGAGAACTTCACAAAGTTGGTTCATGACATCTTCATAACTTAATATCTCACCAATTGGCCTAGTCTATATCACATAATGGATCTAGAATTTGACTTCCTCAAATGAGAGTATTAATGATATGAAATGACATGTCTCATTTCAGGATGTAGGTAAGCGTGATACAATTCATACATAGTGACCTTGAGATAGAAGATGTTACATGGTTTGTTCTTCTATTGTCTCTAAAGGTGCACTGGTCAATTTTATATCTTCGAAAGATACATTGGAAGAACTATAGAGTTCATAATTCTCTATGTCTCGTAACCAGACATCGTAGATTCTTCCAACAATCATACTGGGATCAATAATCCGTTGATCTTTAGATTGTGAATATATCGTTTTAGTCAAACCATGAAGAGTTTGTTCACGCAAATCTACATTTGTCTCTTCATACTATGTTAGGTTTGATTAAGGACTATAAGACTATTGAATATCATAAATCTTCAATCAAACTAAAAAGGAATGAATGAACGTTTCAACTTTATTAATATAATCAGCAAATGACAATAAGGACTTTATAAAGATTTATATATTAAATCAATATGTAAATAAACAATCTTCTTGTGGGCATCTCTGCCAACAGAGAAGAGATAGTGTTTGATGTGACATATACTGCAAAATGTAATAATGGGATGGAGATGGTCTAAATATATGATTTAAGTCACCATTACGATAAGAGATTAAGTACCAAAAGAATCTTTTAATGAAGAACTGGTGGAACTCAGGGTTCATGAGTCATTCGTAGGTTGCAATACATTTTACCTTTTTTGAGTAACCATCTGAATTTACTGGTTATATCGATGTAAACTTTACTAAAGGATATAGTCAATATAATTCTAATTCAAGAAGTTTTGGTCTTCTAATTATAGTGTAATCACCAAGATTTGATTAAACAAAAAAGAGGTAGTCATGCCTATGATACCGTCCATGTCCATATAAGCTGAGTTATTAAGTCAGCAAATTACAATAAGGACTTTATAAAGATTTATATATTACATCAATATGTAAATAAACAATCTTCTTGTGAGCATCTCTGCCAACAGATAAATAAAATAAGTTTTTAAACCAAAACTAACCATTGTAGACCCGACATAGCGGACGATGCAGGAGTTGGCATTGTTTATGAAATAAGCACAAGACCAAAATGTACTTCTCATATGAAAACGGACACACCAAACATATACTACCTAAAAAGTTTCGTACATCAGCCCAAATGTTGGTATTTCATGAAATGAAGACACTAAGATAGTTCACTGACCCTAAATTTTAATATCGAGTCATATTATGCCGTGCAATACAACGAGTAATTAGAGTAAATCAACGAGTTTTGAGTATAAAATCAAGAAGCTTTTGAAGGTTTATCGAATGCGATAATTTCACGTTATGACACACGAAACATAAGGTGGATTGAAATCTTGAGGTCCAAGTCACTCTTGAAGTGATTCTAGCGACACGGGTTTTAAAATGGAAATGTACGAAATAATAATGATCGATCTTCCAAAAAAGCCATTTGGCAACGACGCACTATCGGTATGATCGTTATTCTCGCTTGTTTTCGGACGATAATTTGTTTTGAACTCATGTCACTATTGAGTCCTTATTTCAACCACTCGACTCGAATACTCGATCTCGAGAGGAGAAGAAAATTTTAGATTAACACGTTACACTTTCGTCTAAAAACCCAAGACTTGTGTTTGTGGGTCAGGCTTGCATGCTTGTGTAGGCCCGAGCCTTTCACTAGTGGATTTGGACCTCTCAGTTGGGCTATTGTCGTTTTTCCATTATTATATCATAAAAACGATATATATCCAAATAAAATAAAAAATATAAAAAGCGGGAAATGTAGGGTCTAAAAAGTTTAATGATTGTACTGTGGCAGAGAGAGGTTGACGTGTCGAGCGTGGATTAGTGGGGAAGTAGAACAACATCGTTGACTGGACTCCTAAAAGAAATAAAGATACTGCGAATCCTCTCGCATTGACAGCTGTGTTGTGGGTCAGTGTCACGTGGACAAATAAATATTAGTATTCCGTTGGGGCCCACATATTTCAACAAGAAGTCTGAACTCTGCTACTTGTCCTTCCCCCCCTTGTTCTTCTAAATCACTTTTCCCACGACACAACACAATAGATCACTTCTTTCGTTATAACTTGTCATCTCTCTCTATTTTCACTTCTTCTTTACTTTTTATCAGCTTAAATTAAATACACATGAGAGACGTCTCTGACATTTCTTGTAAAAGTAAATACACGATATTAGACTTGCTAATTTAACTCGATATATAAACATGAGAGAGAGAGAGAATAGTCTTGACTCTTATCCGTACCACCACCGTCTACTGATGGTTACCCATAATTTTGTTATAAGAAAAATCGCTTGATTGCATGATTATATCATCATGTTTGTTTGTTTCATGTGTTTCATATTTTTGTCCGAACCCCACTTCTTTCATTCGGACTTACTACCCACTGTAGATTGTGAACATTGGGTAACCATTGATTTTTCTGACTATCCATGTATATTAGCATTTTTGGTGTTGTTTTTCCTAAAAAAATTGTAGGTGAAAAATGTATACAATTTCATATTTATATAATATTGGCTATATATATTATACTCTCACGCATTCTTATTTGTGCCGGTTTTTTTTAACTGTCAACGTTGATTATCTCTATTCACGTTCGTGTTCCTTTATTTTGACATTTTTCAATATATCTACTCAATTAATTATAGTTAATGCTTGGGCCAAGCTATATAGCAAATCACTCTTTTCTTTCTAATTAATTACTAGTAGTACTACCACTGACTGAAAAGCTTCTTTTGCTATATCTATAATGCTTATTGGTTAATAAACAATTCCAACAAAATGATGAATAATGACAAAAATTGGTTCTCTCTTCTCCACCGTCAGTCTGTCTGGTTTTTTGACTTCATACTGACGCAGAACTGTCATCTCCGAAGAACTCTCTTCCTCTTTCACAAGTTATATGTTTGTCTTTGTCCTCGGGGAAATTCAATCCCAGCCCGAGGTTATTTTCGGAATTACAAGACAATCACGTGCATGCGCAGAAGAGATTACGTTGCTAACTAATTAATCCCCCTGCTCACCGTTTACTTCGAAAAAGTACGTCGTCATAAAAATATATAAAAAAATAAAAACCAAAAGGGCAGTTTCGGAAATCACTATAAACGAAAAGCTAGTGGTATTTAGTATACTATATATGATATACAGTAGTAGTAGTATAGTACTACAGAAAGCTATAAGAAATAAACTCAAAAGCAGCAAAGACATAGGATATATAGGATATGGAAGGAGACCCTTTCACGGCGAGCTTGTTCAAGTGGGACCCACGTGGGCTAGTCCACCCTCCCCCTCCTCCGCCTCCTCCGCCGCCTCAGCAGGCGGTGATGAGGCAGCAGTGGGAACAGCTCGGAGGTCTCGAAGAGCTCTTCTCTCTGTACGGAATACGGTACTACACGGCGGCGAAGATAGCCGAGCTGGGATTCACGGCCAGGACTCTGGTCAACATGACCGACCAAGAGCTCGACGACATGATGACCAGTCTCTCTCACCTCTTCCGGTGGGACCTTCTCGTCGGAGAAAGGTACGGCATCAAAGCCGCCGTCAGGGCCGAACGGAGGCGCCTCCACGACCTCAACATCATCTCCAACGACGGCCTCTCTCACGAAGGTGTATATATATATATAGATATATGACTTACGTGTACGTACGAAAACATACGTAGATATGACATGTATTGATCATTAAATAAGAAGAGCTGTTGTCTGTATACATAGACTGTTCAAAATATAAGGTGATCTGGAGCTCAATACATACTGTTGATGACGTGATGTCAAAATAATAATAGAAGACTAGTATATATAAATGTATTTGATTATAGTTTCTGGGCATTGGGCAGAGTTTTCAGAAGAGGGGGTAGTGCAGCAAATAGAGAAGGAGACGGTGGCGAGCGGCGGCGGAGGGGCGGCGGAGAAGAGGAAGAAGCAGCGGCGGAAAGGGAGCAAGAAGAAGATTATGAATAATGATGACGACGATCATCAGGAGGACGAGGAAGACGACGAAGGTGGTGACGAGGGAATCACAAATATTAACAGCAGTAATAAGATGATGATCGTAAGCAGCGAGAGGCAGAGGGAACACCCCTTCATCGTGACGGAGCCTGGGGAGGTGGCACGTGGCAAGAAGAACGGCCTTGATTACTTGTTCCACCTCTACGACCAGTGTCGCGACTTCTTGATTCAGGTTCAGAACATTGCCAAGGAACGCGGCGACAAATGTCCCACCAAGGCACGTATTTCTACTTCCACTCCAACCCTATACAAATATATATATATCACATCTAATTTAAGAGGTTTGAAGAAATAAGATTGCTATCTTAAACTCCTGTATTAATTAACTAATAAGATCGATAGCTAGTTGGGTAAGCATATATTATAGTATAGTACAGAGGTTTGAAGAAATATTAAATAGACGTGGGATGAGAATGGGACCCACAGCTCCATGGGTATAGATAGGCTCATAGGGGGTTCTGAAGTTGACAACTCGACGTACATTATTGAACGAGATTCTTTTTTTTTTTAACAAACAAACCCGCCTCCCCCTAACAACGCGGTGAGGGAAGGGAAGGGAGGGAGGGGAAATGGAATTAATAACGTCGTCAATACAAAGTCGACGGACAAGGGTTGTGACATCCCTAAAGGAAAAAAAACTGAACTCATCGACACTAGCCGACCATTGACATATGGCATGAGCAACTAGGTTTAAGCTCCTATAAGTCTAAAAGAAACCAATATTATTAAAGTCAGTTGAAAGAGCAACAATTTGCTCGAAAACGGGAGTGAGCGTCCAAAAAGGCCAATCACGACTCAAGTTTAAACTATCCATGATTGTTTTATTATCTCCAACAATCTGGACGAACTCGAAATTTCTGAATATTGCAAGAAGAGCAGCAAGCAGCACGCCAATGAGCTCCGCTTCTTCAGGGGAGAAAGCTTTGATGAGCCCCTTCCACATCCACAGGGGCTTGCCCTCGCAATCTCTAGCAATGATCCCAACAACGGAACCTGAGCTCCTCCAAGAGGCATCCACGTTTACTTTGACATACCGCTGCGGAGGCAAAGACCACGGGACCTGACATGGGAAAAAAAATTTCGACGAAGTTAAACTGCTCTGCGAATTGAGGCAATCAACCAGCCTACTATGAATACGAGCAATAGAAACATGAAAAAGCAGAGGGGAGGATTCAAAAATAAATTTATTTATGCAAACCAAATTTCTTCGAGAATTAGCCAAGAGGAAATTAAAAATTCATTATTTCGAAACCCAAGAGATTTGCACACATCGTTACTGACTGGGCAGGAGTCAGAAGTGACCAAGTTGCGTCTATGGAGAACGGAGTTTAAAGAGAATCACTGAGCAGCAATTCTCCAGAGGAAACTGCACCCCTTCTCAGAAAGATTCAACTTCCGGATTTTGCTCCAGGTTGGTGAGAAAGAAGCAGAATTGTTGCATGAAAGGAGAAGGGCAGTTTTTACGGAAAAAATCCCATTAGGGCTGGGAGTCCACATCAGTCTGTCAGGGGTTTGACCAGGGGAGATTCGAGTGTTGACGACGGGATTTACCCAAGCATTGCCACAAATAGCAGCAATTTTATTTTGGTCCCAGAGGCGATTACCAGAAACCATGAGAGAATTGACCTGGTGATTGATTCCAGAAATAGGATCAGGAAGGGGAGGAATAGGAGGCTCGGTAATCCAATTGTCGAGAATACGAGCAGAGCGACCATCACCAATGATGAATTTCGAGTTGAGTTTAATGGTCGGCTGAGTAGACATAATATCTCTCCAGACCCGAGAGTGATGAGGCTTCAGAATAGACTCGAGAAAATGAACTTTGCTGTAGTATTTGCTAGAAAGCTGTCCAACCCAAAACATATTCGAATTTTTAGCCATATGCCAGCCGAGTTTCGCGAGCATTGCATGATTTATATCTCCAAATTTTCTAAAGCAAAGCCCACCCATGGATTTCGGTTTACACAGGGAAGACTAACTAACAGAGGCCATGAGTCTATTACTCCGGTTTGTACCTTTCCACCAAAATTTCCTAGACATTTTATCCAAGGATTTTCAAAAGGATCCTGAAAATTTGAAAGAGGTCACATTATAAATGGGAATGGATTGAATGACAGATTTAATAAGAGTGGACCTTCCAGTTTTGGATATAGAGCGAGCCATCCAATCTTCCAAACAGAGCATTCATTTTATGTTTATTAAACTAAAAACTCTCACTATTTTTGCTAGAGAGAAAGAGGGGATTACCAAGGTGGAAACATATTTATCACACTCAGAAAGGCCTAAGGAGAGCTTAGGAAAGCAATTTTTAGAGAAGATTAAACCCGATTTAGTTTTATTTATTGATTTACTCGACCAAGAACAATACTTCTCCAGACAATTCCAAATTTCTAAAACATCGGAAGAATTAGCCCGGAAAAAAAGGATTGTGTCGTCCGCAAACATAAGATGGGAAATAGGTGTGGCATTACGACTAATTTTAATTCCTTTAAAGGAGCCTTTTAGCTCTTCGCGAATAAGTAATTTACTTAGCACTTCCGACACAAGGATAAATAAGAAAGGGGAGAGCGGATCTCCTTACCGTAAAACGCGCTCGAGCTTCATAGGAGAGAGTGGGCATCAATTGAGGAGGATGGAACCGAAGCCGAGCAAACACAGGTTTTGACAAGGGAAGATAAATTTTCAGAATAACCAAAAATTTTAAGAACAGCAAAAATAAAATCACATTCAATGCGATCAAAAATTTTACTCATATCAATTTTAATACCAACCAGCCCCGTTTTGCCTTTGATTTTATTAAGTTTATTTATAATTTCCCTGGCAAGCACAGTATTTTCAGCAATCCATCAGCGGGGAATGAAGGCCGATTGAAATGGGGAGACCAATTTGTCCATGTATTTGCTGATTCTAGCTGTAAGAATTTTCGTTATGACTTTAAAACTAAAATTTCAAAGAGTAATGGGGCAAAATTTATTGAAATCTTCGGCCGAAGGGATTTTTGGGATGAGAACAATATGGCCAAAACTAGTGTCTGGATTAAGACCCTTCCCCTTAAAAAAATTTGAACAAAAATGCACAAAGATTTTTCAACAATATCCCAAAATTTAGTGTAGAAAACACCCTGGAGGCCATCAGGGCCGGGAGCCTTAAGCCTAGGCATGTTCCAGACAATAGATTTTATCTCAGCGTCTGTAGGAATATTTTAGTGATGAGAAATAATAGGTTCAATAAGATTTTCAAGATCGTGAGGGAAAGAGTGAGGGGAAGATTTGAAGATTTCAAGGAACTTATAGTTTAAATGCTTACCGATTTGAAGTCTGGATATGAGACGAGAGCCATCTTCCCGAGTAAGGCCACCAATGAAATTGCGGTTTCTTCTAATGGTGGTGGCAAGGTGGAAGAATTTGTTGTTCCCATCACCGTGATTCAGCCAAGTCTCCCGTGACTTCTGTCGCCAAATTCTTTCTTCGTGATTATTGAGAGCTGAAAGCTGATTTCTAAGAGAATCTTCCTCCAAGGAGTTTTAAGTGGAGATCAGGTCTTGTTGAACTCTGAAGAGTTTATCTTCAAGGCATCTGATCTGAGCCTTGTTTTTTTTCCATTCTCTAAACTGGCAAGCTTGAAGACATTTCCCAACTTCTCTGTTGTTTGACAAGAGACCGGCATTGAAATGGGGAACGGAGGAATTTGACCAGCATCTTGTCACGATGGCTTTGCACTCAGGATTGTCAGCCCAGGCTTTGAAGAAACGAAAGGGTTTCTTTCCTTTGCTGTCGCCCAGAAAACAGTCAAGCAGAATGGGATTGTGATCAGAGGCGACGACGGGGAGGATAGTCGTACCAGCATTTGGGAATTTAACCAGCCAATCAGGGGAGGCAATGAATCGATCCAGGTTTTCTCTGATGCGATAGGAACCTGACCTCTCGTTGGACCAGGTGAAGGAGCCAACAGCATGCCGTGAAACGATACCACCGGAGGAGTTGAGAAAATTCCTAAGAAGCGAGCCTTTGGACCAAGTGACCGGCGAGCCACCACTTTTTTCAGATTGATCAATGATGACATTGAGGTCTCCCAGAAGCATCCACGCCCGTGACATGGAATTGACAGCATCAGAGAGGAAGTCCCAAAAAGGAATTTTTTTTTTCAGAGGCCCATAGACGCCAAAAATATCCCAATCATTACTTCGGTCTTGGCCTCTGATGATTGCCCAAATGTGATTTTTATTGATACTCCTAATATCCAAAGAGATGCCTCTGCGCCACCAAATAGCGATGCCCCCAGAAGAGCCAAACACCGAACATGATTCACCGCCCCAAAAGCCGATATTAGCTCTGAGGTTTTGCATGGACTTGTGGGAGAGTTTCATTTTAAACAAAAATAAAATGTCCGGGTTACATCTTTTCACGAGCCCCCAGAGAGCGTCGTGAGCCGAGTCTCGATTGAGACCGCGAAAGTTCTAGGAGAGGACTAACATTGGGGGGGTGGGGCATGGATTGACCCGCCTCCTCATTCGTGTTTTGGATGACTGGGACTGTCTTGTCTTTCTGCTAGTGGTGCTTCGAAGCCTCACATTTAATTTCAGCTTTCCTGGTTGCAGTGAGCTTTGGAGAAGCTTTGGCATTCTTGTTTGGAAGAGCACCACAGAGACCAGGCTCAAAAGTCTTTAGAAATTTCAAGGTGAGAGCCTATAATTCTCCTTGCTTGTACTCGGGGCTAGCAGATGCCGGAAGAGCCTCGTTTGCGCCACTGGATTTTTTGAGCTTTGATTGTGAATCCTCCGGGTTCTCAACAAATTGTTTTCTTTTTCTATCAGGGATGATTGAGTTGTTTGGGTTTGAAGTTGGGAGGATTGTTGTGAGAATGGGCTGGGTAATGGTGTCGGGGGTAGAATTCGTGGGCTGGGATGCGTTATCAGAGTGAGGGTAATGGGCCGGGGCTTGGAGCTTGTGATGGGTCGAGACCTAATTTTGTTTGGTGCAGGATAAGAAGGGACAACCAAAGGTTGTGAGGTGTTTAGGATAGGAATTAAACATTCGATATCGTTGCCTAGGGACTGAGGGGTAATGGGGCTGTCATCAGAGATAATAGTAGGTCAGTGGATAATAGTATTTTTTTTTTCTGGTTCACAGAGGGTGGTACCTAAACTACAGTTAGGTGTTTGGCTTGCAGGTGATAGGATTTTTTAGAGATAGAAAAATCTTTGGCGTCATTTATGGGTTGAGAGGATGGGTTGGTAACAATAGGGGTAGGTTTGTCATATAGGTTTCAGCTTTTTTCGTGGGTTGGGGTTGTAGCCGTTGGGTCAAAGTTTTTTCCTTTTCCGATGAGGGATTCGAGACCGTTGAAGCAAGATTTCACCGGATGCCCACCGATAATCCATTTTCCAAACATAACGACCTCCGGGGAATGATTTACCTTGACTTTTGCCCAGGTTTTTCGGGTGCAGGAAGGATCTTCGTGGCCAAGGATTCAACATTTGAAGCAAAATTTCTCGAGGTTGTCATGCTTGCCGGAGATCCATAGTGGCAGGAGGTCTTCCCGGTCGAGGAAGAAACCAGGGAAAAGAGGTTTGCTAATATCAACTTCAATCTTCATGTTAAGATCATTGCTTCTTCTGGAGGACATGGAAATGAAATTCCCGATCAAAGGAGCTAACTCCTTTGCGCTCTCAAGATTAAGGAAACCAGGCGGGAGACCACCAAGGCTAATCAAGAAAGGTGAAAAATTGAAATCAATTTATGTTTTCGTGAGGTGAGCAGGCCAGGGGGTAAGTAGGAGTTGAGAGCCTTTGAAGGTCCAGGGTCTGCCTCTGAGGATTTTTAACATATCGTTACTGTCTTTGAAAGTGAAGAGCCACGGACCCGGTTTGATCTCCTTGATCTTCCATGCTTTGCTGCATCTCCAAATTCTTGTGAAAAACATCTTTGACTCTTCTAGTTCCAACAAAATGGTTAGAAAGGATGCGTCCGCCGAGGAATGCGGGGTGTTCCCATTCGCCATCGGAGTCTTTCTTTTCGGTGATGATAAGTTTCTTGGCAAGGACGGAGGATATCATTGTAATCAGGTTATCTTCTTCCTCATGGTCTGACAAACCCCCACTGTCTTGGATCTGAGGAAAATTGTTCATTATGAAATAGTTAAGAGGGCAAACAAAAATGACGGAAAGGGCCGAAGGCGGGAAGGAAGAGGATGAAGGTCAGGGAAGGAGAAAGAGGTTAGGAGGCAATGGTGGAGGAGGGGCGAAACGGAAACTCGCTTGAAAGAGCAAAAGAGAAAAGACTAAGGATGAACTCTCACACGGAAAGGGGAGCCCTTTCTCTCACTAGGAGCACTCATGTGTTGTCTCAAAGGGCCTCCCTTTATGTTTAATATCATATTGAACGAGATTCTAGAAGGCTAGATTCTCGAACCAGCACAAACAAATACTATATTATTATTGTGACACGTGGATTTGAATGTGGGGTTATTTTAGGTGACGAACAAGGTGTTCAGGTACGCGAAGAAGGCAGGGGCGAGCCACATAAACAAGCCGAAGATGAGGCACTACGTGCACTGCTACCTGTTGCACTGCCTCGACGTGACGGCCTCCAACGCGCTCCGACGCGCCTTCAAGGAGCGCGACGAGAACGTGGGCGCGTGGAGACTTGCGTGTTACACGCCGCTGGTGGGCATCGCGGCGCGTCAGGCTGCGTGGGATATCGACTCCATCTTCAACTCGCACCCTCTGCTCTCCGTCTGGTACATCCCCACCAAGATCCGCCACCTCTGCCACTCCCACCGCACCGCCTCCTCTCTCGCTCCCCCTCCGCCGCCTCCTCCTCCGCCGTGGAGACTCACGTTTTTTGCATTTATGCCAGCAAAAGAGATTTTTTATATTAAATACTTTTGTATTTGTTTTGTTTTGAATTTAAATAAAAATTGAATATCCATTCTTATTTAAGATTGTGTTTATGTATGAATGTCTATGCTCTGAAACTGTCGTCAACGAAAAAAGTGTTAAATACAGACTTGACAAGATACCTCTTATGAGGGTGTGAGCGAATAAACCAAGTCTAGTATTCATCGAATAAATAATTTTTTGAAATAAAACATGTGACATGTTGAGACATCTCACTTTACGTTTTTCTCGTTCACAAATAACAGAGGACTTGGTGAAATAATAACTCAGGGGTAGAACGGTAATTTTACATTCCTCTGAGTTAATGATACGCACAAAGGGTAACATCGTAAAATACACCGTGGACCGTGTGAAGAATAGTTTTGTCACATCAAACAGAAATATAAACGCATATGAACTTAGAGATGTTCAATATTGGTCTTTTAGTGGAATCGACTAATATTAAGAATTAAAACTCGAAAAAAGTTTGTGAACTTTTGTGTCCGAGCTTTATTCTAATGCTTCGTTAATGTGGGTCCATAAGATCGCATGATAGACTCTCGGACGAGATTTTGGTGAACAAGAAATTATTGATTTTCTCATTCAACGTAAATTTTGATTTACGCTAAAAAAATTATCTTCTAAGTAATTAAATAATTAATTGATTATTTATTATTACATTTATTTAACGAATCATATTATGTTATTATAGTGATAATAATATAATTTGATGATTCAAATAAATAAAAGATGAAAATAAATATTTTTTCGTTTCGTACTACATTGATTAGTATGAAAATAATTAATGACTTGTCATTAAATAAATGAGATGTTCTAAATTAATTAAATATTATTTTAGAAATAAATCAAATAAATTTTGGAGATAATTAAGACAATGTGGACGGTCATAATAAGGGTTTTATGGGCTGGAAAAATTGTTTAAACTTATTAAAAGAAGTTTTGGACTTAAGTTTGACTAATGGGTCTTAATTAGATTTTGACGTAACTTAAGTCCATTCTCTCTGACATAAAAGGAGGATCTCTCTTTGGTAACTCTAGGCTAATTTCGACCAGCACTCAGCCGAACCTCTCCCCCTTGTGCTTGAGAGGTTTTGGCCGAATTTTAGAGAGCAAGAGAGAGAGGAAATCAGTTTCCCGATAGCCCTTCTTTTTCTTTGAGTTTCCCCTTCTTCCCTTGTTCCCACAAAGAGCCTAAAAACTCCTAGATAATTATCATTGATTCATCTTGTGGTTGTTTAAGTGACATTTGATCCACAAGATCGGCCACTTCTTAGAGCATCGGAGCAAGGACGGATTTCAGGACATCCTAGACGCGCGTGGAAAGGAGTTTCGGCCGTACTTGTTGACGCATTCCCGGGGCTAATTCTCGGATATCCGAACCCACTGTAAGTTTCCTATAAACGAGTTGGATCTGAATATAATAATCATTATAAGATTGTTAGAAATTTTATATTACTCGTTTGCATGTTTGAATGAATTTATTAATATGATTAGAAATTTATTGACATCCTAGATAAGATTTAATGACATGGTTATTGAATATGTTTTAAAATGTTTTAACATGTTAAATTGAATTATGAATTTTCGCCATATATAGATATGTTTCATAATTAATTAGATTCATTGTTAACTAAATTCCAACACGCGTGTTACGCGCCGCTGGTGGGCATCGCGGCGCGTCAGGCTGTGTGGGATATCGACTCCATCTTCAACTCGCACCCTCTGCTCTCTGTCTGGTACGTCCCCACCAAGCTCCGCCACCTCTACCACTCCCACCGCACCGCCTCCTATCTCGCTCCCCCTCCGCCGCCTCCTCCTCGGCCGCCGCCAGATCATCATCATCATCTTTCCTTCTCCTCAAACGCCTGACTCGTCATTAATCAATTTCCAAGCTACTTCTTTCACTCATGGGAACTATATATGCATCAATCGATAGGCTCTCCTTCCAATACATGTTACATTTTTATTATATTCTAATGCAATGCAAAAGGAATCACATTTATGTTTTCTGAACTCTACGCCAAATAACAAGTGATCAATCGGATTACATTTCTAAATACATATAATTAAAAAAGTCTCTTGAAATTGTTATTTGTAAAATATCTCAAATTATGAATGGACTTATTTAATCATCTTATTAAACCAACTCAAACAATCAAAATTCATATTTAATTATTAAAAATCGTCGATCGTGAACATCAATCAACTTTAACTGTCTTAAATTATCAAAAACTATTATAATCATCGAAACCATTTTAAAATTGAAATTATATAAAATCACAGGGAAATCAGCACAAACGATTATAGGAAACATCATTAATGGCACAAATTGTATGAAAAAAAGGAAGAGAAAAAACAAAAACAAAAGAGATGTATAACTAGTCTGAGGGGTCAAACTCTATCCTACGTGTTTGAGTTTCAGTTTGATACTTAACCATTTTGCTGACACAGCACATTACGATAAATTAATGTTTAAACTTTAAAAGATGCATTTTAACGACGTCGTTTAAAACCTCGACTTTTCTCTTTAGACGACGCACATCAATGTTCGTCATTTAAAGAGTGGTTTAGTTTATGATTAAATGATGAAAGTTGTTCGTAGTTAAAAAATAACGTTTTTTGTATAATTTTTGTTACGATCCGAGAGAGTCATCACCTCGTCCATAAGCCGCAACTCCAGCCAATACAACATCACGTAACATATCGTATTGAGAACATATAATCATCAAACAATAATATGTAAATAAAATACTCAAAACAAAAATATAGTTTAATTAACATATAATAGATAAAGTATAATATAATTTAAAATGTGGAAACGTATAATATAATGGTGGTTATCAAAAATCTTGTTTTTTTCACTTTTGCTTAAAATTTCAAAGTTTTAAATCGACTTTTATACTTATGTAATTATTATGTACATAAGGGCTCCCACCTTATTTATAAAAACAAATATATTATTTTTGGAAAGGCCAACGTTATACATATAATATTTTATAGCAAACATTTTTAAGTCAAAATTCACAGCCCGCAAATCGAGACATACACGTTCCGAACCAGGTCTTCATTCATATTACTGCATTGTCGCTTTCCCCTTATCTACATGATCAAGGGTCATATGACATACAAACAAATATAAAAGAATGTAGTGCACCTTACGCCTAAGACTGAAAAATGCATGCACATCCTAAAAACATTGATCCGCTCTGCTATAATCTTTGAACCGACTAAAAATTAGCTTCAGACTTTGAGCCCAATATTTAATGGATATGAATTTTAACATTTGTGAGGGATTATATTTTTAAATACTTATAATTAAAGAACTATCATGGACTTGTTATTTGTAAAATATCTCAAATTTGGATTCACTTATTTATTCATAAATATGTCTGAAATATTTGGGAATCATCTTAAAACCGCCTCAATTTATCAAAATTTATATTTAACCATCAATAAACTTTACAAAAAATTGGCTAAATGGCGAAAATTTAGCATGTCAATTTCGAAATGGCCAAAATTTGATTAAACTTTGGTCAATGACACTTTTGTTTACATGGCACAATTATTAATCGCATGAATTTACTGTTTTGCCATTTTAATTTCCAAAAGTTTTGAAATTCAAATTTTTTGGATTTTAAAATTGGCGTAGAAATTTTTTAATTTGGCTATTATGTTCCGTGCGTTTATTTATTTTTAGGAAATATATTAATTTTGTTTATATTTATGCACCATCTAATTAATGTCGAAATCAATAATCATTAGTTTCTTATTTTAAGTGTAATCGTATAATCACGCGTGTAATCTAATTAACCAAATTAGAGTGTTTGACACGATATGCAGTAATTGCATACAATTTTCCCTATTTCCAAGCACACACTCATGCAGCACACGTCCTAATTAATGTTTAACTTACCGAATATAAGATTAATTTATTCAATTTTTAATTAGTGTAATCCTCGATTTTTAAAGTTAATGAGTGTAATACTCGAATTACTATTTTCATTTATGGAAAATCGAAAAATCGTCTATGTCTTTCTATTATATTATTCAAAGTTTTTAAACACACAACATCAATTAACAACATTTTGCAAGGCTATTCTGTGTGTTTACTTTTAAAGCACAACTGCTTAAAAATATACCATCCAAGTCTAATGGATTTTCCTGCTCGCCATGGTTTCCATCTTCAGTCATCAGGTATAACCTTGATAATCGTTAGTTAATTTACAGTTATCAAACTTTTACAGGACATCATTGCATTAACATTATACTTTGTTCATAATCATTATATAATTTACAGTGTATAATTTCTGAATGCAGTTACACTTTTAGAAAGTCAATGTTCTCGGAATGATGAAGATGAAAGTTTTCCAGCTGAAGACGTTATAAAACCTGAAATCTTATTAATTGATCAATCCGATTTGAATAACTGCCCCGTGAATACCAGTTGGAGTTGGACTATGTGTTTACTAGTAAAGAAGTCTTAAAAACAACTATTTTTATTTTAGCGGTAAGGAATAATTTTGGATTTACATAAAGTCAAGCACTAGTAGACATAGAGTTGCATGTTCGGATTTACAATGCTCTTCGAAGTTGTATGCAGTTGTTTATCCGATGTCTGGAATGTGGGTGATAAGAACATTTTCGAAGGTTCATTTGTGCTATTTGAAATCAGTCATTCTTAAGAATAAACATGCATCGTCAACGCTTATTAGTCACTGGCGGGGATTGCTGAAATCATGCGTACTCGGTTCAAGGTAGAAATTTTTTATTGGAGAGCCTGGAAGAGTCGCGAAAGTGCGTTGAAGGACCTACGTGAGGATTTCAACATGTCGTAAAGCATTTACCAATTATTGGCGAAATGATATTACAAAAAAATCCCGGTATGTATTCATATATTATCTGTAAATTATATTATTTAAGTTCTAATTTAATTGGTCATTGTTAATTATGTCACAATTTACAAACTGTTTAACAAAATCAATATATGTTTATATTCAAACTACTGAATCACTTCACGCATTGTAAAACATCGAGGTATAAATTACTTGCAAAACATATCAAATCAACGTAATATTCTCAATTCAAATATGGATATTTTCAATATTACATGTTTATGTTAATTGAGTCATAATTTTGTTCATGGTTAATTATGTCACAATTTACAAACTGTTTTAACATAAATCAATATATGTTTAGAATGAAACTAATGTAAAACATCACCAATATGCATCACCAATTGTAAAACATCAAGTTGTAAAATACTTGTAAATCATCACCTTATGCATCAAATAAACGTAGTATTCCCAAAATTACATGTCTCAAAATCTTTATGTACGTACTAGAACTATTACATGTCCCAAAATAACGGCTTTCCCAAAATATTATGTTCACATGTTCATAATTTAGGTACTAAAATTTGCCTCCTAACTGTCTTGATAACAAAATCATTAACATCATAAAACAGGATCCCATACTAACTGTCTTGTTAACATAACCATTAACATCGTAAAACATGATCTCATTCTGGAATCCCAAGTGAGAAATATGGTTTGCTTGGTATATCGTCATAAAATATAACTTTAGGGACTGTGTTTGCAACAACTTGTTTTTCTTTGGCAACTAACCCATAGTCATTTGTGGTTTCATCTCGACTGTGTAAGGCGTCCTCTGGTAAACGAATTCAATACATGTTCTTTTTGTAAATTCACAAGTGCCAATATTTTTATCGGACTTTTTGTTTACTTACAATATGATTAATACATTGTTAGTGAACTCATAATTTCCTACGAATTACCTAATATCATTTCAAATATCAATACCTCCGTAGCCTCAATTGTTATCTTTGATTTTTCTTTCTCGACATCTAGTTCTGTCACCGTGGGCATGTCTCCTCCCACCAGTAAATTATGTACCAATTTTCAGAATATAAAAATTCTCACTAACTTTAAATTTCATAATTCATTTCAAGTTTAAATACCTTTGTACTCTCCGTCGTTATCTTTAATTTATCTTTATCGACATCTGGTTTTGTCACCATGGGCATGTCTCATATAAGCTGTAAATTGGACACCAATTTACAGAATATGTAAATTTTCATTTATTTGAAATTAATAAATTACATTTCAAGTTTAAATACCTCTATCGTATCAGCTGTGATTTCTGTTTTTATGTCTCCCTATCTGGTACTGTCACCACGGGCATGTCTGCGCCTACCTGTAAATCATTAACCAATTTACAATCAGTGTTTAAATTTCCATCATTTTGACATTGGCGCTCTAAAGGACTAATACATGACGGTCATCTTGTAGGTTTAGGCTCTTTGCCATTTCATGTACTACTTTAGGCCCTCTACGCAGCCTTTTAAAACCTTTGACTTTATGCATATTAAAGTCATTTAATGACCGAACACATACATTACCGTATTTGTTACAACCATTGTTAATTACGTCGTTAAATGCAAATATCCAATCTTCTTGAAGCTTTTCTAATCTTTCGTGTTTATAATATATGTTAACAGTTTAAATATATAGCGACTATTATTATTTTCCTAAAAGTTTATAAGTAATACTAGTGTCATCTTGACTTCTGTATCATCACCTATCAAATGCGACATGTCAGTAGGAGGAGATGTAAAATAAAAACTGCTTCTTTTCATTTTGTCTCTCCTTGAATTGGTTTTTTAGATTGTGGCACTTTAAACAGCAACATAGTTAACATGTTAACATCAGAGTAAATTGAACAATAATTAACATAAAAACTACCTTCTTCACAATTTCAGTGAATGTTTGTTGATCATTCTCAACATTTGAGCCCTTTCGTTTAAGAGTTTGTACCTGTTAATAGGTATTAAATTAACGATTAGTATATTAACCTAACAAATTTTTTTAATACCAATCGATTACCACTCTAGCGTTATACGTTAGTCTGCAGTGTTTGATCGTTGCCATTTTTATTGGAAGATTTCGATTATTTGTTTTTCTTCTCATTTTAGACCTATAAAACAATATAACATTAAAATACGATGTAAAATAATTTACAAAATTCACACCAAATGATCTTATAATTCAAATTAATTATTGTGATTTTACCTTAGGTTGTGTCATGACCTCATCGTTGCTTTTGTTGTTTGTAGCTTTTGCGTTCTTTTTCAATTTATCATCCCGGACATGTAAAACAAAGTAAAAGTATGTTAAACTTTTGAAATTTAACAATAATTAACGTATGTACAACTGATTACCGTCACCTTTTCGCTAATGTGAAATCCGCATATTGATACATCTCCTCGCAATAGGATGCTCCAAACTTTTCTTTGTGTAACCGTTTTTCTCGAATGCTGGAAAAATTTCGTACGGCCATGCGATCAATGAATGTAAAACCCATTGACGTTGAATGCATTGTTACTCCAAATATTCTTAACTTTCTGAACGACTCAGCCTGTAAAAGCTCACCCTCTCTCAAGGATAGTTGAAGAACTTTTCTTGATTAGTTGCGATCTTAAAAACATCGTTGGAAATGACGTGCTGACGTTCCATAGGCAGTAGGAGAGTCTCGATTATTGCCACATCCAGTAGGCTATTTTCTCGAGTTCAGTTCCAACAAACCTAGCTTCGAAGATTCCTAATAGCACGTTCGCTCGCTACGTCCCACTGAGCTTAAAAAAAGCGTCTCTCAGCGGATTATCAATACACAACTCCTCGTTTATATCCAGTAGACTGCCGCAGTTCAACCCTGTAAATCACATAACAATTTACATTTAATTGACCGATTTACTCAAAAAAATTACCGAAACATAAACTATATTTTTGTACCAAACATTAGTTCAAAGTCGTAAATTGTAAACTTGTACACTTTCTCACCCAATTTAAAGTGCAGCTCAACATATTTCCCAGACTCCACTTGACTAAGCATTAAGAAATGTACGATTCTCTTTGGGAATACATCTCCTTTAATGTACTAAAAATGAGCAAACGATCCTCGGTTAAACAACTCATTTTCTTATTCAGTCTCTATTATTGTTAAAATTTCTTTCAATGCCGTAAACTGGTGTGCACGATGCTTCATTGGTGTACATTCCATTTTTCAGGATCCATCATATATGACCCAACCTACAAAACAACATATTTAACATAAATATTAACATACCGACCTACAAACACAACACTAGATTTGTTTTCCTTGGCCAATTCCTTGTTGCGATATACTTTTGGGTTCTTTTCCCTATATTTTTCTCCAACACATTGAAATTCCTTAATTCACATTATCAAATAAGGGCTCCCAAAATTTGAAACCTTAAAAATAGATTCGACAAAACCTCTTTGAAACCCCAAAATTTAGAAACCCAAAAAATTGAAACCCCATATTTAAACTTAAAATTTATGCATAAGACCTAACAACTTTATTCGACAGATTTGTTTAACACCGATTAACAAAAGTAAAATGAAAAACCAATCAAGTAGTTTACAGCATAAAAACACTAAAGAAACGAGAAAAAATGGGTATATAAATATAATTTCAATAGTTTATCTACGGTTATGGGTTTGGCCAACGTTTACAAAATTGATGTTTCCAGAACCTTTCGAAAGACAAAAGATGAACTAGAGTAAACATGCAAAGGTTGAGAAAAAAAAATTCTCGTTTAACAAATCGGTTTTTTACAAATTGGACAGAAAGGAGAAAGCCCTTACCTTTTATACATGCCGCCCCCGACGTTGATGATGTGTATGCGTTCTTCTTCGCCGTCGTGAAATAAAGCTTCTTTCTTTTACCGAGAGAGGAACCACGCGCCTAAATGAAACTCAACCGACTCAAATCTTTAGATTTTTAGTAATAATTACTTCTTGATTTACGGAAAAAGTGATTGACACGATATGCAGTAATTGCACTCGATTTTCTCTATTTCCAAGCACACACTCATGTAGGTATGACGTGGCACTCCTACTAGACGGGAAAATGTATGGGCGAAATCGTCCTAAATTTAGTGTTAAATTTAGTGTTAAATTTGTTAAATCTTAGCCATTTTGAAATGTCATTATGTTTATAAGGTTATACTACTAAATGATTCTAAACTTTAATTGTCTTAAACAATAAAAAAAACTATAATAATCATCAAAAATATAAACGGTTGAAATTATCTAAAACCGCCGAAAACCATCACAAACAATTAGAACACATCATTAATGGCACAAATTGTATGGAAAAAGAAGAAACACAAAAACAAAAGAGATGTCTAAATAATCCTTGACCACCTCACATAACACAATACTACAAATATTATCTTAAACAATATGCTTTAAACAAGAATATGGATTTCCGTCATTTAAAACTTCGACTTTTTTTAAAAACGGACATCAATGTTTTTTGTTTAAAGAGTATCTAGTGTATGATTAGACAATGAAAAATTATTTGTCTTCGTAGAATAATGTTTTTGATGTATTTTGTTACGACAAAAACGATTATGTCGTGATAAAATCAAAGTCCATCATTATTAAACAACGAAAAATATGTTAGTCGTTGGAACGTCATGACATTATATGTTTTGTTGTGATAATATCTTATTAAACGATGAAAACTATGTACGTCGTTTATATATTTAAATATATAAAAAAATTATATTTTTTTATTGATCTCGTCATGATAGCTAAATTTACATCGCGACATATACACTTAAATGGAAAAAGATGTCCGTCGTTTAAGTTATATATATTTTGTTAAATAAATAATTAAGCTATATATATATATTTCAATTCTGTCATGACATAATATGTTATGTAACTACATAGCTGATTATTTGGTTAAAGACATATTTCTCATTTAAATTATATATATATATATATATATATATATATATATATATTTAAAATCAATATTTTTTTTTAAATCATGACATTATATGTCATGTCTCGACATACCTCCTTAAATGCTTAAAGATATGTCTGGCATTTAAACTCGTACTACAAAAAAAAAAAAAAAATATTGTGATACGAATTTGTGTACTCGATGCGACCGCAACCACGGTGCAGCAAAATTGTTTACTGGCAATTTGAAGTCGGGATCTGAAAAAAAACTTAACTGCATTTAAATTTTACTTCACTTCGTGCTCTATGTCGCGACCCTAGTGTATTTCCCTTCCATTTCTCCATCTCGTTTTTCTTTTGTGCCTCTTATCTTCTCCCCCAGCTTCGTGCATTCTCTCTCTCATTCGTCCTCCATCACCGCGTCTTCCTTTGTTGCATTTAGATCGTTATAAATAGTTTTAGAATATAATTAATGTTTTAGAATACGGATTGTGGTTTGATGATTTATTTTGGTCGGTTAGAGTTGGATAAGTTTATATTTTGGAGGTTTCATGTTATTGAAGTTTAAGTACAAATTTATGTTTGTGTAAGATTTTTTTTAGTATTTTAATGAAAATTTTCAAGTTTTAGGATAAAATGTGAAAATTTTATTCCGAATTAGAAAATCAGTTTAGGCATTTTAATTATTGACGAGTTTGTTTTAATTTTGGGTTAGATGTTTATGTGAGGTTCAATTTATATTTGTTTTGAGTTGTTAAGATTTATTGTAGGTGAAATTGTGATGTGATTTATTGTAGGTGCGAAATTCTTTCACGAAAAAGAACTAGAGTGACTACTAGGTCCACCACTCAAAAGTCTCCCCCTAAAATAAGCTCTCGCTAATACGTCTCCCACTAAAATTTCTTTGCAAAAAAGCCTCCTGCAAAAAGCCCTGCCACCGAACACTCCAAAGGAAAAGGGAAACGCCCAGTGGAAGTTTTTCCTGATGAGGATATTGTGACTTACAATAGTCGAATGTTCGTGAGCGAGGCGGCGCAATCCCGATTTTTGAAGTTCAAGTTACGTTAGGTTATCTCGGAAGGGACATTGAAATTCCTAAGGACTTTAAAGATATTAGGGAGCATGTTCACAAGACTATAACTGTGGTTTATTACGGTATTTTGAAGTATGACGAAAACTGAATGTTTTAAATCTTTGTTTTTAATACGGATATGAATGTATTTCATGCAAAGTAGTGTTTTTTCCAGGTAACAAGTTAGTTTTCGAGCTAGAGTTGCATCGGATCGCAACAATTTTAGTTTTTATTGTGAAAAAGTACTTTGAACGACGGACATGACATTCGTGTCTCACAAAATATTATTCGTACCAGGACGCCCCAAGAGATGGATCCATAAATGAGAGATGTTGAACTCGAGTTCTTCGATTATCAACATCAGAGACCAGTGGCTGAAAATAAGCTGAACTGATTTGATCATCCAGGGCCTACCCTCCATAACTCTCTATATATCATCATTGTCTTCAAATGTGATCTGGAGGATACCTGGTTCCACTTCTCTAACTCTCCAAGCCTTTTTCGATTTCCAAACCCTTAAGAACACTTCATAGATTCTTCTGACTCCGATCGTCTTGTCACTCAATATTTTCCCTTCAAACATCGCTTGTGGTCCCCTTTCTCCATATGCATATGTTCTTTCTGTTATAGTCAAGTTTCTTGACATAAACGTCATAGTGGCTTCTAAGTCCTGGTCTTCATCTTATTATCCATGATACTAGACTGGTGTTTTCCGTATTGTTTCTGGCCTCACCCAGTCTTCTTTCCCTTAACCCAAACCACCCCAAAGATACTAATCAATATCGATCATCGACTGAAAACTAATTGGACAAACCAGAGAAAATAATTCTCACTAAGGAAATGCCTCACTTAAGTTTCCTCCCGTAGTTAATATTTTTGATTGACCGTTGTCATATCGTTAACTACCCTTATTGTGTTGTTATAGGTGAATTAAAGAGCAACAATTTATTTTAGTCTAAATGGAGATACACATAGAAACTTCCAAGTATAGGTCCTAAACATAAACGATATTGGTAGAAAAGTAAACACAAAATTGTTTATACTCTTGCTAGCCAACGTTTGACATACCATTTTTAATATGGTCAATGTTTCGTTAAATTTGTGTTAGTAACTCTAGTATTCACGTGACACATAAGTAACCCATGTGTGCTTACAGTTTTACCCTTCACAATTAATGATAATTAATGATGTGGCATGGAATGGACATAAATAACATTTGGACCAAAATCGTCGAAAAAATTTGCGTTAAAGTGATCACTAGACAGTTAAAGTGATCACTAAAAAAATTACATGTTTTACAAAGATATATTACTTAATAACCCTTAAAATAACCATCGATCATTGTTTATCTTCGAATGCCTAACCTATGTGGAATTCGTAGTTAATTACTTCATCATCATGTCCTATAGACCCGAAAGAACTAATTAATTGAATAATATTTCTCCATTTTTATATTACATCATGATATTCCCATGCAATGGAATTCAACCTCGCGGCATCCGTAATTTGGTATCAGTACAAAAGCAGTGAATAAAGCTCTGCATTTTGGCTAGTATACCGTACGTACGTACGTAACGAAAAGTTAATAGACTAATACCGACTTGGCATTGAACAAACGACAAATTTAAGTAGAAAAAGTGATTCGAGAGTGTTATGTGGAATTGGGCCGATGGAGGCTGGCCCAGTCAGAAAAAAATGGGCTCGGTTCCCTTGAGATTTGTGACATCTCCTCTTTCGTTTGGTTGTATTCATTTACTGGAGGCGTACGAACAATGGAATGTTAGCTCTCTATGTCAACGTTACAACTCATAAAGTCACACATTTTTATGTTTCACGAGGTCCCAAAATTGAATACAGTTTGGTTTCAACCCCAGACATTGCAGCGTTTCAGTGTAAATCACACTGCCACATTTTGACTAATTTGTTCTTCTAACGAAAAGCAAAAAAAAAAAAAAAAAAAAAACTGCCGCGTGCTCTGATTTTGTGGTCAAAATAATATAAAGTCTCATGGTATTTTTTTGTATAAATTATGATGGTACACGTGTTACGGTGATAAACAATACATTGTGTCGTAATTTGAATCGATGATCAATTTGTCATTATTTTTCCCGGCAGATGTGAACCGAAGGTATTACATGGAATTTATACTTTGTCTACTGTATGAACTGTTCATTATGTAAGATTTTGCACCTTTTTATGGTATTTAAGACGTGTTCTAAACAATATATTTATAGGATCGAGTTGAAAGAGAAAAAAGCAAATGATGAATTTATTAAGATGGAAATATAACAAACAATACACAAAAATAAAGATATAGATAAAAAAAAATATGTGCGTAACGTGCAGGTGGAATATAAGAATAATGAAGAAATTTGTCTCACGTTCACACACACAAAAGACACAAGTATATATATCTAACTGAAGCGAAACCCTAATCTCTTCATCCAGCATCATCTCCAATAATCACTTTCTATATCTCATCTCTCTCTCGTTTGCTCGATCTCAGTTTTGACACATCAAGTAACTTCAGGTACTATCATCGAACGTCAAACAACAAACCGATCGATACTGGGAAAAGCCGTGGGTCATTGAATTATATAGCGATGTCAGGCGGGAAAAGAGCGTTGGGATGGGAATCGGAAGAGGAAGGGATATTCCCGGGGATTTACTCAGCCCGATCCCAAAACGACACGTCAGCAATGGTGTCAGCCCTAAGCCAAGTCATCAGTGGCGGAGCCCATTCTCCTCACCACACCATCACTGATTCTCCTTCAATCCGATCCCAACCCCAATCTCAGGATCATCAGCCTGCTAATAACTCAGGTTCATCATTTGAAACCTCGATACACACGCACATACTTTTTATATTACATATACATATGTAGATGTGAAATCAATCGTGATGGCGATGAACAGAAAAGAACACGACGAGCGGTGATGAGGGTGTTCGGAAGAGGCACTACAGAGGAGTGAGGCAAAGGCCGTGGGGGAAATGGGCGGCGGAGATTCGAGACCCAAAAAAGGCGGCTCGAGTGTGGCTCGGGACCTTCGACACGGCGGAGTCCGCCGCCGTGGCTTACGACGAAGCAGCGCTGCGATTCAAAGGAAGCAAAGCCAAACTCAACTTCCCCGAACGAGTCCCACAATTCTCCGCCATTAATTCTCCCGCCACTACGCCCACTTATAATTACAACAACACCCCTTTTCAACCTGCTTATAGTAATAACAATTATCAAGCTTATTATCCTACTACCAATTACCAGACTTTCGAAGCTTCCAATAGTGCTGCGAATAGTAGTAGTCTGTACGGATCATCATCGGTGGGTCATCTTAGCCAGATCACTTCGACTCAAGCCATGTCAGCGTCTCAGCAGGACGAGCTGCTTAGGCTCTATGCCTCTGATTCCTCGTCATACAATAACTATCCCCCTTCAGGCCCATATTTCTGACTCTCATGTGCACGTCATCTTGTATGACTGATATGAGTGACCTGTTTAATTCCTTGTTATCGATTTATAAGAATGTTTTTGTGTTGTTTGTTTTTTTTAAATGTTTTATTTTATGGAATTTTGATTTACATGCATGGTGAGATATAACTTGTGTGTGTCTATATCGACCTACAACTTATTTGATGTGAGGGTTTGGATTCTAATTTGTATCCCAAATCAGTATTACATTTTATTTTTAATATTTTGATTTTTACTATAGCGAGTTAAATCATATGTTATTAACAATAACTTATCCTAGTTACCACGAGTATAATAAGTATATAATCAGCTATTAAATACAGAAAAATTGCTCTAACTAACTAAAGAAAATATTGAAGTTGTCAAACATTTTTATTTATTTAGAGTATAGACATTTTCAATGCGTCATTATTTGTTTATCATTTTTTTACTAATTTGTCTTTTTCATACATCGATTTATTTTGATTAATTGTTATTAACCAATTTTTTTCAAAAGTTAATTATATAATAATTAATACGTCTCTAAATGCTATTCTACTGCTTGTCCCTTAAATATAATATGATCTTTATACTAAAAACACACGTAATGGTACAATATTACTAGATACTACAGTGAAAAATATTCAAAAGAATATTGCTGTAACCGTATGTTATTGATTCATCGTATTTCTATCGGTAACAGAAATAATAATATCTCAACTACAGTGAAAAAAATAAAAAATGAAAACCCTACAGCGAAGAGAAACAAAAGTACCTCGCCCAATTTATGCATAATTAAAGGCAAGTATGATATTCTTAATTATATGTTGTCCGACCGAGAGGGAATGGCGGTTACTGCAATTGTACGTTGAAAAACAAAAGTACGTGTCGTTTGAGTAAGTCGATGAAACTTAAATTTGTTGGAATGAGGCCAAAAAGTTAAACGCGCAATGCCAGTCATGGAATTCGGCACTGAAGTGACAAAACAAACAATGATGTTTATGCATCCATTTACAACTACTACATATGTATAATCATGAACGGAATCAAATATTATTCCTATAATTTCGCCGTGTATTTAAGTTAAAATGGGACCTATCACATTCGTGCACTACGTCTCAATTATTACTTCAAAAAACTATATACCGCCAATGCAGCAGAAGTATATGGATCATAAATATTTAAGAGACTTTGGAAGTTAAATTCTTAAATCAAAATTGCAACCGCTAGACATTTTTAACAAAAATCCATTATAATAGTTAAGAGCAAAATACTTTTAGGTTAAATCATAGATTAGTCACGGATTTGATATAACTTCTTATAAAATTGGGATAAGTAGCAATATATCACTTTGAAACTTATTAATTGTTATATAGCCAAACATTTTGAAAAAATTGGTTAATAACCATTAATCAAAATAAATTTGTATATATTAACTAAAAATGTAACTCATTGACACCTTACTAGCAGTCATGTCACAATAAATAACTATTTACTAAACAAAAAAAAAAAATCAAACAATAATATCAATGTTTTATTTGAAATAATTTTTGTATAAAATTTGTAAAATGACATATACATTACCATGCAATGTTGGTTTTGATTAATCTATATTTATCGAAGACAATACAATTATTTATTAATAACGCTAATCAGGATGTCGATGCAGCTTTAAACACGTGTTGATTGGATATCCATGGAGGTTTTATGAAGATGAATGAAAGGATACTAGAGATTGAGAGAGAAATCTCTTCACATCAATTTTCAATCATTAGAAATCTCTTTCACCAATCTTCTACTCTAATAGAATTTTAACAAAACGCATGTCACGTTTTGTTTGGCGTGTGTGTATATCGATTTGTAAGACTTCTCTAACAAAAAATAAATCATAAAGATATATGTAATATGCAAAATAACGAAATACTACTTCTTAATATCAACGGAGAATCAGTTTCGGGAGAGAAACATAAATCATTTCAAATTTTTGAAAATTCATAAATCATTTCAAATAATGCGGAATCCGTCCAACTATCGATTTTTAAATCGATTCCCTTTCTTGGCAAAATCAATCATTTAGCTAAGAAATTTCATTTTTTAAACTTGCTAGCGCATGTTTAAGGATGGACTTTATTACAATTTTGAAATTGATATTGCCTCAATAAAATAGTTGCGTGTTCTTAAAGTTATTAGTTTTGATGCATTTCGATTGAAACAATAATCAAAAGTTTAAATAATAGATTTAAAAAATCGACTTTTTAAAAAAATTGATTCCTTACATTTTTTGTATGAGATTGTCAAGTAGAGGTTATTGGACGGAAAAGTTAAAATTGAAAAGCGAGAGAGCTTGAGAGATAGAGGATATATAAGTTTAACGAATTAGTCAAATTGTTTGAAATATGTGATATATATTTTTCGAAGAGCTTTTAAATTATATGTTATATGATTAAATTAATTACCTATTATTTTGTACTAGCCTAAATTCCACATTTCTTATGCAGAATGCATGGTCAACGATTAATTGTCGTGAAAGTAGTCATACTTGTTCTTATGCATAATGGCATTATCAACTAGTATTGTATATCAATATGGCGCAAGTGTTTTGATATTTTTTTTTAACTGTGCATCTCTAAAACACAAGCGCACACATATATATCTGCTGTGTTTTTTTTCTTACTCTTTTTGTCTCCCTATCTATTCAATATTTTATGGCTTTTCTTTACTCTCTCGTGTGCACGCTAATAGTTTATTTACGTCTCACCGAATGCCAACATGCACTTTATATTTTATAGGTAACTCGCATAGTCGCATATGACATACCATGAGATTTGCCTTTTCTTAAGATAGCTTTACTGCAGGTGGAGTTCAAACACACGCGTAACCACAAGAAAAACAGTGGAACAACTAAAAACTAATACATATAATATAATCAAAGTAATATTTAATTTAATATTAACATTAAAATTATGATCATAAAATAATTCACGAGTTATATTGAATAAAATTATTGAATATGTCATCAGCTTATTTATTGAATAAAATTCATCCTGCTTATCAGAGTAAATGGGTAACAAACTTTCAGCAGATGAACTAGTGTACTTTCTTTTATATATTTATAGTATGAAGATTGGAAGTGAAAAGAATCTTATTAGCTTTGCGGTTAGTGGTGAATCTCATGTTTTTGAGTTAAGGTGTAAAACAAGCTCCATAACGTAGTATAGTTTGTCTACCAAAAACTCCACCATTCAATGCATCCTTATAAAATATAAAAATAAAAGAAAAAGGTGTTCAATTAAAATTCGACAATTATTACTCTTTTTAACTCCCTGGCTCCCTAAAAGTGTGATAAGAATAAGGTTAAAGGAAAGCCTCGTATATCAAACTAGAGTTAAAGTCAACACTATATTTTTTTAATGAGATTCTAAAAATTTGATATTTTTTAAACAAAAAATTGGTTAAATTGTCAAAGTTTGAAAGGGATAATTGTGAAATGGATAGCGTTTATGTTAAACTTAATTAATGACTTTACTATATACGTAACACATTATTTTACGTGGTCGTACTATATACGTGACACATTATTAATAATCAAGATATTTTGATTAAACATTAACTTGATCATTTACCAATTTTTTTTCAAATATTGGTCATTTTAAAAATTTTATATTGTTAAAAAAGTTATACACCTCATTAATTTTTTTTTAAATGTTCATTAACTCCTTTTTTAAAGGTTCATTCACCCTTTTTTAAAAGGTTGCTTGCGCTATCATATTGTAATGGCGATCAATTGAAAAGACCCTTTCGAGTTTCAAGTTACAAACGAAAAGTCTCAAAAGGATAAAGTAGTTTTACGTAATTAATTATTTATAACAAATTGTCAAAGCTAAATGTTGAACACGGAATGAATTTGAAATCAAACTTTGACATTCTTCCAGACTCCAATAATGACATATCATCAATTGACTTCTGCGGCTGATTTTATTTTCTCTTCTTCTTTCGAATAAGATAAGAATAGTTTCGGTGATGTTGACAAATTTAGGGCTAAATTCATGCAGTGCCTCGAATATAATTGGCTAAACTAATAATAATTTTGTGAACAAACGGTGGTAAATGTATCATTTTATTGTGTAATATAATGTCTATAAAGTTTATTTTTCTTTATTGAGCGTGGTACGTGAAAATGGAGGGAAATAAGATGACGAGTGTCGAGTGGTAAGCGAATTGGCAAGTGTGAGTTACAAGCTTAACATTTCGAATTTCAACAAAGCATGGTATTTGGAACTCTAAAATCAATATTTGACTTAATTTGATTCTTTGTTACTATTTCTAATTTTCAGTTTTCGAAATTCCGATTTCAAATATATCGGCCTTTTGTTATTCTTTTTTTAATTGAAACAGTGGCATATAGCCCCTAACTTTTATAAACAGCGTTGGACGAATCGGCAACAATCGCACCCTCAATATTCGGAAGAAAAACTTTCTCAAATTACATAGTATCAACCAAAAAAAAAGCAAATTTGGCTAAGTTGTGAGCCGAAAAATTACAAGTGGAACCGTGGAATACAATATCAAAAGAAATAAAATTAGCAGTGTCGGCAAGTATGTCCACTATAACGAGACCAAGATCATTAACCGGTCTTTTGTTATTTATAACCTCCTCCTACAGTTTCTATATTTGCCTGTAGAACTTAGAAACCGAGGGACGTAAAAAGAAGAACAAAAAAAAGTGACTATAATTTAGTGGAGTTTTGCCAAACTTGGGAAGTGTCCGACCACGTACGTACGAGAGAGAAGCAATATCATCTCACTCTTAAATTAGTGTAACAAAAGTACAAAAAATAGTGAACCATTAAAAGAATTACTAAAAGTAGAATAATTATGCTAACTAAATCATTTTAACCTTTGAAATGAATTTAACTAACATTGCCTAATTTTCTCAAACGTAACATAAATTAATGACAGTGACATTTTTCTCAATTGATTTGACTCGAATGTCCTTATACCTTAGGTGTGTAAAGAGAATTTTTTTTAGAAATAAATCAATTCTCAAATGTAACTATTTTGTTATTAGGTTTAATGATTTTTGTTTATATAGTCTATATAAATCTTTTAAAATTTGGGATACTGTGTTGTATAAAATCGAACAAAAAGATATTGGTACTAAGTTAAGCCCAAAATCTTAAACTTGTGATCGAGTAGGTTATTATCCATGAACAAGCACAATATTCGAAGTAACGAAGTCGAAGTCTTAAACTCATGCAATCAGTATCATCGAAAGAATCGGATCGTGAACTAAGTCAGATTCCACGCACCCAATATCGCCGAAATGACCGGATCGTGGACGAAAACGAGATCACAACCTGAACAGCAACACGCAACGTGGTGACCTCTTCGACAATTTCGGCAACATGTGTTCGAAATCATTAGCTCGGAAAAATATTATAAATAGAATAGTTCACTTATCTAAGGGCACACATTCAATTCAATCATAATTATTTACTTCGATTATTGTCACTCTGCTATTATTTGTTTGTAAATTGTTTAGCTCTCCCATTTAGAGCTCGCCTATATCAACAAAAGTTTATATTCAAACCTTGTTATTTACATTCTCCCAAAGTATACGATATTATCATTTACGACATTTTACCGAGATTCATATACAAAATTCTAATCATGCAAGTCATTTAGATCTTAGTTCGTGATTGTTTAGGAAAAAATCCAACATCAACAATTTGGCACCGTCTGTAAAAAACAATCAGTAAAATCAACTTCACTTCGTAATATCTATTACTTTCATTACTATATCTTCTCCTCAGTCCACGGTCGAAGTCGTGGAGGAAATCCACCCGCCAATCCGAGCGATCGTAGACAAGTTATACAATAAAATCGAACAACAATTCAGGCCACACGAGACTATCTTAGCTTGACTTGACAAACTGATCACAGCACCATCATCAGCCTCCGAACATCGGTTCGGAGATGGTGAAAAGACCTAAAATAATTTGATACGCACCTCAGTTGCGTATCAAACTCGAACTCTCCCCTCGAGAACTCGTCTGGCCTTCTCCGGAATCCATATGGATCCATGGGCAAGTCGTGATTCGAATCTGATCTTCCAACCCAAGGAATCCTCCCGAGAAAACCTTACCGAACTTTTGCCACCTCCTGTCGGGGAGATACCTCAAGGAACCCTCTAGCTTATCCAAACAAGATCTTCCCGGATGTGGGCCAAAATCCTCCGACTCACAGAGAAATTGGGCAAGGTCAAACTTCTTTTGACCCGATTAGTGACTTCGCTCATCCATACGTGAGCAGCCGACTCCCGCGAGAAGCATATCCTAATTCGAATGAGTTCAAAAAAATTTAAGGAAACCATGGCGGAGGAGTTTAAAGTTGTTCATTCTAAGTTCCATCATGCGACCAGCTCGTCCCTCGAGATCGATTGCCTTGTGGCAGAGACCTGTCGAACTCCCTTCACCAAAAACATTACCGACGTATTTATCGGGGACGTCGATAAAGTCAGACTGCCGAGGTACAATAGAACCTCTAATCCGAAAGCATTCCTATTGTCTTTTAGGATTTCCATGGGTCGAGCTCAGCTGAGACACTGGGAACGAGATGTTGGCTATTTCCAGCTCTTCGCGGAAAATTTCTTAGGAGCAGCCCTAGAATGGTTCTCGAGGTTGGAGACAAACTCGATAAAAATCTTATTTGCATTGTCTATTGTCTTCCTCAAACATTATTCCATGTTTTGGATGACGAACTGACGATAACCGACTTGTGGAGCATACATAAAAAGTAATTGGAGTTCCTGAAAGACTTCATGATCCGATTTAAGAAAGTATTGGCCAAAATCTCCAACATCGACGAAAATTCCGCCATGACCACATTAAAAAATTATCTATGGCACGATTTTAGATTCCAATTAGAAATGACCGTCAACAGACCATTCACAATCGAATATGTCATACATCGAGCTGCTAAATTCGCCAGAGCCAAAGAAAAAATCAGTTTCGCTCTCTAAAAAATTTGCTCTGAAAAAGGTCCAACCTACCTAGACTAAAATTTTGGGGAGGTCGGGACACAATTTTTGAAAGAATATATAACGAGGCTGAATCCACCAAATCCTTTAAAAGGAACAACGCTCTCCCCAAACACGAGGTAATGCTCCTACTGACTTTGTTTTCACCGTAGGCAACGAGGTTATTCCAAGGAAAAAAATGGACCAAGGACCCCAAGCTTATTCAGTATCCACAAGAGCAATGGACACACCACGATGAACTGTGAGACTATGCAAAAAGTACACGCAGAAAAATACATCATTGGCGAACTGGAAATCTCGACATGGGACCTCTTCTTGAGAAAAAAGAAATTTGCACCTCACGGTAGCGGTAACCCATCGCGTAAGCAATCCCGGCCCTACGAAGGGGAGGGTCAACCCGTTTCGACCCTGACCTCGATTAAACACCGGGTAGACTTTGTCATAGGAGGATCGCAGTACTGCGGTAATTCAATCAATTCCATAAAAGCATACCAACGACACCTGAATAATTGACTTAGTCGAACTGATCATGGAATGGAGGTTTGTTGGCAGAGATGCCGACAAGATGATTGTTTATTTGCATATTGATATAATATATAAATCTTTGTAAAGTCCTTATTAAAAGATTTTTTATTTACATATTGATGTAATATATAAATCTTTGTAATTTGCTGATTAAATTAATAAAAGTTGAAACGTTCATTCATTCCTTTTTAGTTTGATTGAAGATTTATGATATTTAATAGTCTTATAGTCCTTAATCAAACCTAACAATGTATGAAGAGACAAATGTAGATTTGCGTGAACAAACTCTTCATGGTTTGACTAAAACGATATATTCGCAATCTAAAGATCAATGGACTATTGATCCCAGTATGATTGTTGGAAGAATCTAGGATGTCTGGTTACGAGGCATAGAGAGTTAGGAACTCTGTAGTTCTTCCAGTGTATCTTTCGAAGATACTGAATTGACCAGTGCACCTTTAGAGACAATAGTTTAACAAACCATTTAACATCTTCTATCTCAAGGTCACTACGTATGAATCGCATCATGATTACCTAAATCCTGAAATGAGACATGTCATTTCATAGCATTAATACTCTCATTTGAGAAAGTCAAATTCTAGGTCTAATGTGTGATCTAGACAAGGCCTATTGGTGAGATATTAAGTTATGAAGATGTCATGAACCAACTTTGAGAAGTTCTCATAGATATGGAATTCATGTACAAGGTTATTGAAATGCAATATATATCACCTCATGCTTTATTACTTGAATTGTGAATAAATAATTGCGCAATGTCCAAATTTAAGTAGCAACTTTATTTGGATGAAACAATGTGACTTGTTAGCTCCTCGTCAATACATTGTTTCTAACTTATTCACAAGTAACAAAGGAGTTGAGAAAATAACAACTAGAAGGGTAAAATGGTAATTTTATAAATCCCAACTAGTTGATGATATTCATGAAGGGTATACATAGATAACGTTCAATGGATCCGCTCAATATAATTAAGTTGAACTTGAGTAGAAAATAAATTCATTTGAACCGAGAGATTCTCAGTGTCGACTCTTTAGTGGAGTCAGTTGAAGCCAATAAAATATAAGAGACGAAAACTAGGACTCGATCGGGCCAAAATCATTGAAGAAGAAGTCGAGAGGCTACTCAAATCTAATTTCATTATACTGGTAAAATACCTCGACCAGTTGGCATACATAGTTGTTGTTAAAAATAAAAACGGTAAGTGGAGAGTATGCATCAACTTCACATACCTGAACAAAGCATGTTTCAAGGACAGTTTCCCGCTGCTGCATATCACTCAGCTCGTGGAAGCCACTGTCGAACATAAATTATTTTCCTTCACGAACGTTTTCTCAGGATATAACCAGATCTTGATGCATCTAAATGATCAGGAAAATACATAATTTATAACAGACAAGGGAACTTATTGCTACAAAGCAATGCCCTTCAAACTCAAAAATGAGGAGTTACCTATAAGAGGCTCGTGGATAAAATGTTCGCATAAAAAATAAGTAAGACCATGGAGGTCTATATCGATGATATGCTCATAAAATCTCTACGAGAAGAAGATCACGTGGCCCATTTGGAGGAATGTTTCGAGATATTAAGCAAATACCAAATGAAGCTCAATCCTTCCAAATGCTCGTTTCGAGTATCATACGGAAAATTCGTCGGTTATTTAGTAATTCAAAAGGGAATAGAAGTCAATCCAGATCAATCACATGCTCTATGAGAGATTCCATCACAAAAAAATTGACGGGCAGAATAACTGTTTGCTGTTTATTTAGCTGATTAAATTACTTAATTTTGAGATATATAAATTACTTGGAGTGCGTTTGGATCTCTTTTTTTATAGCTGATATTTATATCCGAATTTTTATAATTTAATATTTTTTGGGCAGGACTATTTAACTTATTCTCGTTCAAAAAAAATTTGAATCCACAAGTCATCGTTTATTAGCCGTATCTGATTTATGAAACTCTAAAACCTTCAATTATCATCATAAAATAAAGTGTGTTTGAATCTCTCTCTTAATTGAGATTTACATCAAACGTTAAAATTTAATTTTTTTGGGCATGACTATTTCATTTATTTTTCTTCGTTAAAAAATTGAATTCATAATCTATTATTTCTCAGTAGCCTCGTGTTTTTTATGAGACTCCAAAATCTTCAACATTTTAACAGCTTTTCAAGTTGTAATACCGATAGCTTTGTTTTATTCCTATTCGCTAAACTTTTATTTTGATTAAATTTATGACTACATTCACCCAGAGCCGGCCCAAGGGAGGAGCGACGTCTCAAAATCTCCAACCAATAAAAAAAAATTATTTTGAAAAAATTAAAAACTTTGTTTTGACTGAGACTCGAAACATGTGATATTAACACTAAATTATCGTAGCTACAATTTTTTTAAAAAGTATAAAAAAACATTATATTTATCAAAACCTTCAATTTGCCTTAAAATATATAAAAAGTATTTATCTTTTTTTTCGCTCAATACCTTTAATTTATTTGAACGGCCTCCACCATTAATTGCACTGATTTAAATAATCTTTAAAAAAAAGTTAGATACACGTAATGATAACAATGAATTTGGTCAAGTGATTTTTTCCAATTTATATTTAAATGTGCATTTCTTTTCTTATTTGAACAAAGACATTATTTTGGCTCTATTAATTTTAATTAATAGCTAAAAAGAAAAATTAACTGAACATTTTCTAAATTAGAAAATACAAATTTCAAAATAATCGAGTGTATCAATAATTATGTATATACTACTCTTGCACCAATAATACAAGGATCGAAGTACGTAAACTTTCAGTTCAAAAAGTCAGAGTTTATAGAAGTTGTTCTTGTGAAATTTTTTGAAGTCGGAAACATCTCGTCTTGAATCACGTATTAGATGCGCTTTATAATATGTTTTGCACTTTAAATATGTCTTAAGCTCTCACATAAAAATAACGCGGGATATTATAAGGCTGAGTTCAAAGTGCACTACGACACAATAAAATTTGAACGTAGACAACAATGATATTTGGAGAAATTTTGAAGAGAGAAAAATAGATAAAGTTACGAAGAACGGGTGATAGAAACAATGAGCTCAACGTGGTTTAAATAGTTGATCGCATCCATTCGTTTATAACGACACTTATTGCCGCAAACGACACGACTGTTAGTCAAATGATCGTTCATTCCAAAATGACACAATTGTCTATTTAAACAGATACCAAAAATAACTGAAACGACACTGGTAAAATAATGAATGAGTATGAAAAATGGTATAGTCTTACCACCTCACCGCTACATAGCAATTCACTAGCATTAGTTATTAAATGATACAAGGAGCCCACCTCTTTTATATTTAATTTTTTATTTTTCCCTATTATCTCTCGTCCAACTCACATATTTTGTCTTTATTAAATTACCAATAAAAAAATATTTTAAAATAATAAATTATTTTTCTAACAGCCGCATCTTTCATTCTTTTATCATAAAATATTCAAGTTGTGTATGCCCGTCCCTTTTGATCACCCGTAGCTTTACTAGTTCTATATTCTTCTTCTTTTCTCAACCAAAGTTAAAACGAATCGCTGTGCTTCAAAAACATGGCGGTTTGTGTTCTTTTGTCTCTGATTTAAAAAACCATTCGTACAAGTTACGACTTACAAGTCATCGCTTTAATAATAACGTTGTTTTTTCAACTAAAAACAATCTACAATACTTGCTTGTTTGCCCAAAATAAATAAATTTAAACAAATATGTGAGTTGACGACATTTGGAACCTGACCCCGGATATTAAAATTTATTCAATCATGTTTAAGCAAGAATGTTGAAGAAACTGTATGAATTTAAGAATGCAATAAAATTTCTCATTGCATATGCGCGGGATAAAAAAAATAGATTAATTCATACATATTTATTTGAATAATATCATGATCAATGAAATCAACAATTAAGACTCTTTTGAATCAACCTTAATTAAGCAATTTAAATGACAACCTTACATGTGAATCTCTGTTGCCCAATCTTGTAATAGATTTACCACACCAGTGTCTCATTCAACATCTACATTTAAATGTTCAGAAGAAACTCTAGAATCCGAACTGTTGTGTCACAAGACTCTACATCAATAGCTTATTTCATTGTGATTAGTTTTCACGAGTACTTTAACCTTATTGACAACTATTTAATATCATACAGACATGATAGAATATGACTATTCACGTCTCTTTTGAGTGGTAATGAATCCCAACACTAGACCCCTAAAGTGATACCATCTTCAGCTGAAAAAAAAACAGACTAAAGTGATATAATTCAGTTTTAGGTGTGTTTGTATTTTTAATAAAGGACCAAGTAAAAGAGCCACTATAACTCAAAAGGAGCAAATAGATTTATTCTAAAATAGGTTTTAGAAAAAGTGCCTATGTCGAAGACGTCTATAAAAGTTTCATGCTGCATGCTTCTATAAAGAACAGACAGCAATCCGACATGTGACGCTATTCATAGCCTTTGAGCATTTTGTGATGTAAAAAGGTGTTAAAAAAAGTGGAAACAGAGATGCTACAAAATAATGTTATGCTTCATTGAAATGACGACCAAAAACAGGATCAGAATATCGTATGAACACTTTGAAAAATACACAAAAAGGAATGCTGCCCCAGCCACAAGAGAGCAGACATTTCGAGGAAGTTCTGACTTGCATCACAATTCATTCTTCTTTTCCGAGAAAACAAATACTTCCCTCGACACAAACCTTCAACATTTCATGCCATCCTAATCCATCGGCAAAACTCTGGCGGATTAAAGTGATTTTCCAATTTGATTTATGTTCTCGCGAGTTGTACAAGGCTCTGCCGCATTGCCTAAAGGATGGATATCAGAAAACTGATTTTCATATGTACAAGCTTTTTCTTAGAGATCATGTATTTGGTTTAATATCTCTCGTTCGCATGTACGTCAGAAATTGTGAAGGCAGTTCTGCTAGAAGTTCTTGAACAACCGAAATTTCTCCACCTGTAAACCAACATTTACAGCGCTTGTTTGGAAAATGTGGAAAGGAAATTGAAGTTAGTGTAACTTACTATGCAAGTCTCTAAGAGGAACAAACTGGACTATGTCGCGTGAAGCAATACGGCCTGGTGAGCTTTCCAGTCGACCTCCTTTATCGGCATCCAAAACCTGCAGGGTTTGCAGTAATTAGAGTATACGCAGTGAATAGTTTCATGTCCAAAATCGAAATGCTCAGAATAATCAACTTTGGACTCGGTTGTTAAAGATACCTCCATTTCTTTAAAGTCGGCCCCTCCAACTCCGACAATGAGGATAGAGAGTGGCAGATCAGATGCTTTCACAATCGCATCTTTCGTTTCCTGGAGATCCGTCACAACTCCGTCCTATAAACACCTTTCAACTCTTAGAAATCAACATGAGCCACTCATGCAAATTTAAGGAACATTAGAGAAAAATATAGTTTTGCCATGTCACATTATAAATGGAATTTATTGCATAAAAATACCCAGAAATAAAAAACGAGAGCTTGAACTTGTTAAAGGTAAATTGGAGATTTATTTATCTAGCTTCTTTTTATTTCAATTATATTTTAGTATAAATATTTCACTAGGGGGGAGAAGAGTTAATGAGTTGTTTTATCGTCTATTTGGTAGCAGAACAGTATAGGAAGACATTGGTTCACCCCTGGGTGAACTGAGTTTATCAATAAAATTTCCATTTGTATTTCTTAACAACTTTGGTGTCTCAGAATTATGTGAGAGAAGAATTAGAGAAAAGAACTTTAAACTAAAAAAAGGACAATTTAAATCTATCAAGAACATCATATTATTAAAAAATAACGCACTTTTTCTTACCGTGATTATCAATAGAACAAAGTATTTCCGGCTACCATTTGCAAGAGATTGGCTCGCAATTGAAGCAGCATAACTAATCACAGGTCCGAAAAGAGTCGGCCCCGCAAGAGAAACATTCTGAAGTGCGCCCATATATGACGTCATTATTCCTTGCACTCCTTCAACCTGATATGAAGATCTTACGCTTAGAAATCGAAACAAAAACCTGATAACCCTTTGAAAAAATGACCTGAACAACATTCTTGAAGCACCAACCTCATAATTATGGCTACTTCCATTCAAGAAGAAACAATGAGAAACGGGGCCATCAATTGGACGGGCTCCGAATCCCCACGCGGGAAAGCGTTTATCTGTATCATAAAACTGCAGCACATCGCTGACCTCTATAATTGCCTGGAAGTAATTAAGAGCATTATTATTTTGGATAGATTAAAAATTAAATATTGATCGACTATTCTAGATTTGGGCACATTCTTACTCTTTGGTATGCATTTGGTCGTCCTGAAGGATCTATATAATGCAAAGAATCAGGCAGGCGAGGGTTTCCATTTGAAGCTGAGGAACAAGGGACACGAGTTATTTACAGAGAATTGGACAATCATACACAGACATAAATCTAAAAAGCATGCTAAAAGATAGTAATAATGAGGACCTGTGAAATCAATAGCAACCATAAAGTTCAATTCAAATCCTGCACCCAAGTAATCCAGGAAAGTATGTTGGACACTCTCCGAAAACTTATCCACAAATAGACGACTCTTTAATACCTACATCAAAATTCTAACCAATAAGTACACAAAAACCACATGTATAGCAGGGTCACGACGGATGTGGTTTGTATCATAAGAACCTTAGTTTCCATATGATGACCGTTACCAACTGAGACAGGTAAAAAAAGATTCTCTCCTTGCTTACTACAGTGAATTTTTTCCAACTCTGCTAGCGATTTTTCAGTTTTCCTGATATTGGGAAAACACTAATAAACTGTTAGCTTCTGAGTTCCTTTGATATAAACCAGGAAGGTCATAGCCAGAAGGCAATCCTACCCAATCAAATCATGCTTGCCGTTGCTGTTGAAATTGAAACACTCTATAATGAGTCGCTGGTCCTGTTGATTCATAAAGAGAAAATGCGTTATAGATAAATAGGTAAGGAATTAAGTGCTGTTATATGCTCTACTTCAGTTACAGAATGGAGAAGTGATCAACTTGTATAATACAGAAGTAAAAAATCAAAAACAGAAAAATGTAGAGTGTTGGGCGATGATCCCGTATTTTGTTTAGGACGACGAAAGTGAATAAACACACTAAGTACCAGTTTCAAATCCCAGCAAAAAATTTGTACCTTAAACCCTGTGAAACAAATCATCGCAGGTAAAAAGCGAGAATAGTTATAAAAAAAAAATTGTCAAATGTTAAAAACTATGATATATCTGATGTACGTGACAATGTGCACAAGAGAGTAAGATAAATCATATTCTGCTAGAGAAAATGGTAATTTTTTGTGTACTGCACAGAAGATTTACAGCTCAAAAAGGAGAACCCACCTTGCTTCCAACTTGCTGAATACTCAAATATATTGGATTCCACTGCGGTTTGAGTTCATTCTTTTTCACCTCTGTTTTGCAAACTGGAACTGTGATCCCACTTTCTGTAACCCTCGATACGATTAAGAAAGGGTCCTACAAATACACGTCATATACAATCATCCCTCTGAATCGTTTTCAATATATTTTTTGTCAAACACATGACAAATATTGGTTATAACAGGAAATGAACACATAAGAGACATATGAACGCCTTACGCTTCTTGAGAAAAGATCCTTATACTCCAAATCTACACAGCTTATTACTATCTCTATTGAAGTCTTTGAGCTCATGGATTCCTCGGCATGTACAACTATCTTTCCAAGGTTTTGACTACGAGACGATCTGCTGGAACCTTCTCTGTTTAAAAGATCAATGGTCAATGATCTGTGTTGGCTAGTCATTATCTGCAAGGGTAGAAAGAACATTCATGGGGAAGAAAGCTCGCAACTTGTTATATTTTTTTCTCAAAGAAACAAGGGACAATTTTAATCATCAATTGCCAGGCTAAGAAGATACAAGAAGACAGCGAGGATTCTAATATGGCCGGAGCAAAAGCATGACGAACATGCCACCCCAAAACCAGAAAAAAAAAATTAGCAATTTATTATTTCGTACACGTGTCAGATAGCAGATCTTCCCTTATAGTTGATTTCAAAAACTAATTCAAAATCAGCTATATCGCAGAGCCAAATGTTCCGATTGAACACCTTGTCCTCTCTCCATCTACATGCATTTGTTTGCTCTATTTTATCTCCACCCATATTACTAACCCTGTTACTATCCAGAATTTTTTTTCTCGAATTCGCAATATCTTCTCTTATCATACACCGTCTCATTCAGATTGAAAAGGGTCTGATAATACCATAACTTAGAGGAACAAGTCCACTATTTATAATGGACTGACCTCAAAGCCTCTACATACACACGAAGGTAATCCTCTACATAGAGCATTGTTCACAAATAGCTAAATTAAACTATTCCATTATATATTAGGTCTCCCAAATAAATTTTGGAAAGTTGAGGAAGGAAGAGATAGAGAACGTTATACCTGGGACAATGAACAAGTGGCTTCGCCAAGAAATTGCTGCTCATCCAGCTTAAGCATCTGCCCAGAAATCCATATAATTAAGAAGGCTCTTTTGATGTCAACGAACATATAATTAGAGGCTCGTGGTAACAAGAGCGTACCTTCACATCCACATTGTGATACTGCGTGTCAATGTCATACACACGGAACCTGTAACCAAACACTTAAATATAACAACCATTGGACTGGCAATTGATAGAGAAAGAGAGAGAGAGAGAGAGAGAGAGAGAGAGAGAGAGAGAGAGAGAGACTTACACAAGTGTCTGAACGACCTCGAAATGGTAAGCAATGGTGTGCTTGGTGATCCACGCCGGATTTACAGAGTTCGCCACTACTTCTGTGCGGCCGAGCTCCACGAGCGCCCCATCCCTGCCTTTGCTGTAAATGACAGTCATCGGATCGCTCTGAACCACCAACACATACATATACATATACACATACATACATATAATTAGGCTGTCCACGCAGAGTCAATCGAATATTCATTCTCAGCTATCGCTAACCTTAGAGAACACATCTCGATCACGCAATTCTGAGGCAGAGAGAGATAACTGCATTAACCAATCCACCAAAAAAGGACATAAGATCAACTCGAATTCATCAAAGTCAACTCGATTAATCACCGGAAATAGTGAGAGCGTAACCAACCTCGATCTGGGAGAATAAACCTTGGTAGCCTCGGGATTGGAGGAATCTGTCGACGGCGTCGTTGGGACCGTCGTTGGGATTGGCGTGAGAAGCGGCGGTGCCTCCGACGGCGCTCCGGCCGCCAACGTGGTCGGAGCAGCAGTTCCCCATCCTGTGGCTCTCGCTATAGGCTTCTAAGCTTCTGTATTTATTACGAATTCGGAAAAAGCTTGAAGATTAAGAAATGGAAGAACCGAGGCAATGATGTTTGTCTCCTTTTCTCTTATCATCAATCAACTGCTACTTTGTTTTTCCAATCCTTCCTTCCAACTCCATACTACGAGCGTCGCTCCAAATTACGTCCCTACCCTTACTTTCTTTCCAATGCCTTTGGGGGTGTGTAATAAAGACTATAGCTTGATATTGGACCAAATATATTTTGTGTTTTAAATATTTTTTTCTTTAAAATTGAAATGATGATGTAAGTTTTGAATAGAAGAAGAGGCTTGTTTGGATGGAAGATCACGCACGATAAAACACTATAGACTATAATAGTAAGCGCGTATTTTCAAGCTAGCTTTTGAGACCACCACCACTATAATCTTTCAAGTGAAGTTCTCATGGTTGTTTTTTAATTGCATTGGGTGATAGAATTAATTGTTTGGTTTTTTATAGATAAATTTATTCACTATCTTTGTCCAATAATTCTAACCTAAACTCAATCCTCGTGGCTTTGACAGCTATGTATAGGGTATTTAATACGAGCGTATATTCTTCTCTCGGCTCCGTGACAAACTTGGAAGACGTCCTTTCCCATGTGTATTTTGTAGCCTTTTTATTTCATACTGATGACTCCAAAAGGTTAGAGATCTCTAATTCTTCGAAGCATGATCACGGTGAAACTGGAAATGGTGTGGTCAAAGATAGAGGGAATATTTGTTAGTGTGATGGCAACAGCGTGATTCAACCACCACCTTAAAATTCAATTACGGTTCACTAATTGATCACAGACCGAAGAAGAGTCCAGATCATCTTTTTTCTTTGAGAAAAAAATATCAACTGTTTTCGTTGTCAATCTAAAATTATATATGGAAGTGTTAATGTATAATATAGTATAATATAGGTATGGTAATTTAGTTTTATTACGTTTGGTAATATTTTTGTAAATAATCACTCTTTTAATTAACGAAAAAAAAATTCTTCCAATTTTGCCTCAAAAACAAAAATCTCGCCCAAATTTTAATTCAATATTTAATTTCGATAGTTAATTTACAGCGTAAATTACGGACTAATAACCGCACCACATTAACTAATATATATAATATATGAATTCAACAGAGAGAAACTTCAAACGCATGCAAACAACCGTCATTTAAAAAAAATTCACTCTGAAACCAAAGTCCATCGACGAACAAACTCAAACTATTTTTTTCGATTGATCATCACCTATAAGTTTTTGTGGAGTTCAACCATATAAATCGGTCGGAGATTTTTATGTTCTTTTTTGTATCTAATTTGTTTTATTTTTGAAATCTAACTTTCCATTTTTGTAGGATCTTCCAATCATTATTGGAACAATTCCATTTCGATGTAAATTGAACATCAACTTACCCAAAATAATTATAGAAAAGTATTCATTTTAGTGTAAATTTAATATCAATTAACGATCAAATACTGGACGATCTTCCAAACAAGAAATGAAATCAATTGATTATCCCTAAATTAATTAGTCAAATAACTACCCAAAATTGTAGGATCTTATCTCAAATTAATTAAACCGCCGGATTTTAAAATAATTGAATATATTAACTTTTCATTTTTGTAGGATCTTCCAATAATTATAAGAATATTTCCATTTCGGTGTAAATTGAAGATCAACTTACCCAAAATAATCATATGAATAATTTCATTTCAGCATAAATTGAATATCAATTAAAGATTAAATACTGGACGATCTTCCAAACAAAAAATGAAATCAATTGATTATCTTGAAATTGATGAGTCAAATACCTACTTAAAATTGTAGGATTTTATCTAAATTAATTAAGCCTCCGAATTTTAAAATAATTGAATATATTAAGTTTCTATTTTTGTAGGATCTTCCAATAATTATAGGAAGAATTCCATTTTAGTGTAAATTGAAGATCAACTTACCCAAAATAATTATAGGAATAATTTCATTTCAGCGTAAATTAAATATCAATTAAAAATCAAATACTTGACGATCTTCCAAACAAAAAATAAAATTAATTGATTATCCTAAAATTAATGAGTCAAATAACTATCCAAAATTATTAGATCTTATCTCAAATTAATTAAACCTCCGAATTTTAAAATAATTTACGATTTTTTTTTAATTTTTGCGAAATTTAAAACATAATTAATTATGAAAACTTAAAAGTATAACATTAACTTAATTTTATAAATTAACGTGTCATAAACATTAGTACAAAATCAAATAATACTTGTACATATAATATATATTTATGTTAGAAAGTAGTGGAGTGGGCCCATGCCCATGATAACATGGCAGATGCCATTATTGATCAATCTTTCATCACTTTATGAATTGACCGCTCTTTCATCTCTAAATATGTTTTTTATTTACTTTATGAACAGCAATTTCGCTTATATGGAAAGATAGGCCTAATGATAAGGCGATGAGGCAGAGAAATTGAAGGCCCATGCATGCTTGTTTACATAATAATCATAAATTAGGAAAACAGAGGGCAAATATATATTTGACATTGACACCCTAAAAGAGAAAATTAGAAAAAAGCATGATAGCTAGACACTCTTCAATTGAACGCTTTGTGCGCGTGACTCAAACCAAAACATTACATTTAAAATTCAAAATTCATGTCCTTTTACGAATACCCTATTGGTTCGTTTTCTTTTCTTTTCTTTTTTCTCCCCGCTTTAGTTGATTGAAAATTAAAAGGACAGACAGCAACATTTTCAGGGCTTAATGAGTAACTTGAACATCTTCCAAATAAAGGTATGCTACATCTGATTCTGATCAAGACGCACATAGTTAGACACAGAAGCATTGAAGAATAACAAAACAAGAGGACAATCTGATTCTTAATGTAATTGCAAATTTAGAAGTTTTTTAGATTTACTTTTCATCCTAGAACGTGTAATGTAGTTGTGTATACTCTTTGGTAAGTATGCTTTAAGTTTGGATGAGACCATGTATTGAAATGATGTTTTCATGTAAGAAGTAATAATTGATTGATTGAATTGAAAGTAAGCTTGATTTACAGAGGAATATCAGCGTTCCATGTGATTGTGGAGGCGAGCGGAGAGGGAGTGAATGGCCTGCGGATTGAGGCCCCTGACGTCGTGGAGCAACTGAGCGGCTTGCTCGTAGCGGTGGGCCCGGCAGAGGGAGTCGAGAAGAATCTTGTAAGTGAGGTGATTGGGGGGGCAACCGTGAGCTGCCATGTAGTCGATGAGGTTAAGAGCGTCGTGGAACATGGCCTTGTTGGCGTAGCCGGTGACGAAAGTGTTGTAAGTGAAGATGCAAGGCGAGATGCCGTTGCGGGCCATGTCTTCCAGCGTCCTCACGGCCTCCTCCATCAGCCCTTGCTTGCAGAAGCCTTTGATGACGATGTTGTAGGAGACGAGATCCGGGTTCAGCCCCGAGGCCTGCAGGCCACGCAGGATCTCCTCGGCCTTCCAGCACGCCCCCCGCCGCGCCTCCATGTCGATCAGCGTGTTGAACGTCACCAGGTCGGGCCTCAGCCCCGCTTCCCTCATCCCGGCGAGAGTCTCGTTGGCCCTCTCCGCCATGCTGTTCCTCGCGTACATGGAGAGCAGCGAGTTGAACACCACCAGGTCCGGCTTGTAGCCTTGCCGCCCCATCTCCTCCACCGCCCGCACCATCCCGCTCAGGCACCGGCACTTGAAGTTCACCAGCACCAGCGTCCTCAGCACCACCCACCCCACCCGCCTCCCCTCCAAGTATATCTCCTCCTCCTCCATCCGCCGGATCCCTCCCAGGTTCCCCCCCCGAGCGTGGCACTGCAACACCAGAGACTGCGACGAGTCGTTCCCTCGCACGCCTTCCCCTGCCATCTCCTCCAGGATCGACTGCGCCCACCGCCAGTCTCCGCGATGGGCCGCCGCGCTCAGCAGCGCGTTGTACGTCGCCACACACGGGCGGAACCCTGACCTCAGCATCTCCGCCCGCGCCCGCTCCGCTTCCGAGCGCGGCCCCCACCGCCCGTACGCTCCGATGAGTGTGTTGTAGGTGTGGCGGTCGGGGTCGAACCCGCACCGCCGCATCTCGGCCAGGATCCGCGTGAGGTGCCCCGAGTGGCCGCAGACGGCGAGGACGGCGTTCCAGGTGGCGCGGTTCGGGGCGACTCCCGCGGAGGCCATGTCGCGGAGGAGGTGAGTCATGTCGGCGAGGCGGCGCTTCTTTCCGAGCATGCCGAGGAGGGCGTTGAAGGTGCAGGCGTTGGGCACGCACCCCGAGTTTTTCATCCGAGCCACGAGGCGCAGCGCGTCGTCCTCTCGCCCGGCTTTCCCGTATGCATCGATGAGCGTGGTGTAAGTGACGGCGTTGGGCCTGGCCTCGGCCCCGGTCATGGAGTCCAGCACCGCCGCGGCTTCGTCGAACAGCCCGGCTCGGACGTAAGCCCCCACGAGCTCGTTGTAGGTGAAGGTGTCCATGGGGACGGAGAGCTTGCGCATCTGGTCGGCCACCGCGACGGCCTCCGCCACCGCCCCGGCCTTCCCGTAGGCTTGGATGAGCGCGTTGTAGGTGACGGTGCCGACTCGGGCGGGGTCGAGGCCGGCGAAGAACTCCCTGGCTTCTTCGAGGAGGCCCTCGCGGGCGCAGGCGGAGATCACGGTGCTGCAGGTGAAGTCGTCCATGTCGAGGCCGGTGCGGCGGATCTCGTCGACGAGGGCCACCATGCGGTCCCAGCACCCGCCCATTCTGCCGTACACGTCGAGGACGACGTTGAAGGTGACCAGCGTGGGGGAGAGGCCGGAGTCTCGCATGGCGGAGAACACGGCGAGGGCGCGGTGGAACTTCCCCGTGCGGCTGTAGGCGTGGATCACGGTGGTGTAGGCTCTGACGTCGAGGGAGAAGCGCTCCACGCGGAGGCGGTCGAACAGCCTCGAGGCCACGCCGTGCTGGGACTCGCGACCCAGCATTCTCACCACCAGCTCCACCATGTGACTGCTCAACCTCACCTCCTCCTCCTGCGACGCCACCCACTCGAACAGCGCCAGAGACTTGCCCCATTTTCCGGACAGGTCCAGGGCTTTCAGGAGGCTCACCAGGTCCAGGTCAAGGAGGTCAGCCTTCGAAGACTCGAACAAGGAGGGGAGTTCCTCCAAGGGAAGCTCCGCGATGGAGTTGAACATCATGCGCCCCTTCGTCGTCAGGAACTCCGCGACGCCGTCGTCGATGAGGTCCAGGGGTCGGGGCTTCGGGTGACGGCGGGGGGAAAGGGAAGGGGCGGTGAGGTGTTGGAGGAGAGACTCGATCGGGAGAGAAGATTGGGACTTCTGCGGCGGCGGCGACGGTGCTTTGGGGGGGCATTTCCATGGCGGGATGGGGACGGGCTTCGTCGATGGGGACGGGAGTGGATAGACTGGCCTCAAAGGCAAAACAGTGCCATCCATTGAATTCAATCAGGGTCAAAATCAAGTCCTTGCCTATTTCTTTTTTATTTCGGAGTGTAGATAATCACTACCTAGTTTTAAAATCTACAGTCCTTCTCACATCACATTACGAATTTCACATTACGAATTTCCAAATTATATTTTACTGTAAAAAATTTATATACGGAAACGAATTTTTAGCACGTAGTGTCATCGACAAAATATTTCAACTTATTTTAACTAGGAAATATTTCCATTTCTGTTTTTTTTTTTCTAGAAATAATATTAGAGCCACGTGTTATTTATAAGTTCCGCAAATTCTAGTCACAAAATATATTCAAACGAAAAATATTCTATTAGTAAGTCATTTTCTTAAACGGAATCTTCTTTCATGAGAAAATGTGTAGCCATTTATGAGTGGTTTCTCTTTCTCTAAATCTTCCGTGTCATATTCACTCACTGGAAACCTCGAACGGAAATTAAAGTGAATATCACCGTTAAATCCATTGAGACCTGTACTATTATAGAAGGCATAAACATGATCAAAGTTTTTCCCACCAATAAATATGATTTTTAGACTAGCAAAGCGTTCCTTACAAAATGTGTTACTATAATAAATATACTACAGCACAAAATATAACTTCTTTTCCTAAGCTAAATAAATCAATTGGCTTTGTTTCCTAGGAAAGTGAAGACACCATCAAAAATTGGATCCCCCCAACGATTACTATGTGTTTTCTTACGTGATTTTGTGAAGTCCGATTTGTAGATCAGAGGAAATGGAAAGGAGGAGAGGGAGAGAGTTGAGCCAGACGGCTTTGAAAACGCGTTTCTGGTGAGCCCGAATGGACTGGGAAGGCGAGGCTGCATTGTAGCGAATATCGAACACGTGAATCATGGGATCGGCCGAGCCAGAGGTGATAAACAACCCGTCCGGCGACCATGACTGGTTTATCAGCGCTGACTGAGATTCGCTGCTCTCTTGCTTCCATCCAAATGCATGAATCTCTGTCTGCCTCAGTCTTATGTCAAACAGCCGAAGCTGCCTCTGGAGAGTCCTGCACATTTGCAAATTCATTCATTTCAATTAGAATAAAGAGAAATTATCCGAAATGTCACTTTGAGCAATAATTTTTCCTTAAAAATTTGTTTTTTTTTTTCATTTTGCCATTAAAAAAAGGGATCATTTACTCTTGGATTTCTTTATATTAACATTTTTATATCAATCTGTAGTTAGTTTCGATTAATTAAAAAATAAATAAATAAACAAAATATTTATTCAAAAAAAGATGAGAGACAGGGTTTTGAATAGTTATTTTTTATATTTTTTTAATAAATCGAGACTAATTAAGGGTCGGCGTGAAAATGTTAAAAAAAGAAAATTCAAAGAGTAAATGGTTTTTTCACGTTTTTTTAGTGGCAAACTGAAAAAAACAATTTTTAAAAGAAATGAGAAAAGAAATGTGAAAGCATGTGGGGCATTTTAGATAATTTCTCAAGAGTAAAATGGAAACAGACCCGGCATGAACCAAGAAGAGGTTAAAGTCGCAGGGATTAGGCAAGACACTCATGCACTTGCTGTCGATTTGATGCTTGAAGTTGTCTCGTCCAGCGCCGACGTCGAAGCCGATGATCCGTTTGTCGGCTCCAGCGGAAAGCACGATGTTCTTCTGGTGCATTCCGGCCACTCCCATGACCGCCGAGGAATGGGAGCTTCGGTGCAAAACCTTCGGCTTCCACGTTTGTTTTCCGTCGCTCTCTTTCTCATTCCACAGCACCACCGCGTGATCGCTCCCGCCAGTCACGAAGCAGCTCTCTTCCCACGGCATGAAGCTTATGCCGTTGATTATGCCCTTCACGTGAGGCTTGTCTTCCAAGAAACTAACCCGACCCCCCTGTCAACGCACCATCGACTATGATACGAACGAGACTTCTCAATATAGAAAAAGAAACAGGACTTACCCCTTGGGTTATGTTGAGGTCGAGCTTGGATATCTGAGAGTCACCATTGTCGGCGCTGTATATCGAAAATAGACAGTTTCCGTTCGGGTGCCACGCCAGATCTTCCGGCCATCTTCGCTGCTTCTGGGACGAGCAATCAGTGCCGCTTAGCAGCGACGCCCCCGAACTGCACTTGCAAATTATTATAAACTACCATTCGATCATCTCTGTTCTCTAACGATTTCTCTCATCAAGAAAAAAGGAGTATAAAGTTTGGGACTTTACCCCTTGGATTGAACTTGCCACAGATTGACCACTCCATCCAAAGCACTGTAAGGATTCCAAAGCAGTTAGGATGATACAGATACATGATAAGGCAGGGTTCGAGAGAGAAGGGAAGCTAAAGAATCACCTTGTGACGAAGAGCTGATCGTTGACGGGGCATAGAGCGATAGTCCTCAGCTTCCGCTTGTGCTGACTCGAGATGTGATTGCTGGTCTCGCACCGAACCGTGCACGCCCTAGAGCTGCTTCGCACCTCAGGTATCAATTCCTTGTGCTCTTTCTGGTCTGCGAAAAAAGAGAGAAATGAGAAACACAGTATATCTACATTCCAAAAAAAGTAGAGACTAAACTAAACATGAACCTGAGGGAGTTATATCGAGCTTTCTTTTAGAGGCTTTGCGCTGTGGAATTGGCTTCTCGGCCCTCGCTTTGGCACGAGCGGAGGTTTCAGGCTGGGACGATTTAGGAACGACGGCCGGGATTTTGAGCTCGGGTTTTCTCGAAACCGGACTCGTTGATCTGCGCTCAGCTTTCACGGTGAGTTTCTTCGGAGAAGGAGAAGGAATCTCCGACTTGACGACGCCGTTGGTTTTGGACGAAGAGCCTCGAAGGCGAGCCAATTTGGAATGCGAATCGTTCAGCCTCAGCTCTGCTTCCGCAAGCTGTCGGAGCATTGTTATTTATTCGCCGGAAAGAAGAAGAAGAAGAAGAAGAAAAAAGGAGATTGCGAATGGAAATAGGAGAGACCTGAGATTGGTAATAGGAGATACGTTGACGGAGATGTTGAACTTCGCGAGAGCGATGTTCGATCAGAGCCACCAAAGCCTCTTCTTGCTCTGCGCGCTCTTCTTCCATCCTCTTTCTCTTTTCTTCGCTTTTTAACTCTCCGATTCCCAATTTTCATCCTATGGTTTATGCGAGCCCATATTATACTCGTAATTAAAAAAATAAAAATAAAATATTTTTTTTTATTTATATTTATTTTAGGTATTTGGGCTTAGCCGCACGGCACAAACAGAACCAACTTTCATTTCTTCTGTAAAATGTGATTTAGTGAAGCTAATAAGATTTATTTTTTTTATATTCGTTATGCGAGTGTTTGTTGAGTGTGATCGTTTATTCAAACGATACTTCCTTGTAGCAGACAGTTTTATTTTCTGCTTTGAAGACATGATCATTGCATGTCTTTATTAGACGACGAGAGCAGTTTTAACGTATAACCGCTGAAGTCCTAGGCTTGAGAGGAAAAACTCGAGTAGGGGTAAAACAATCTCTGTTCTTGAAAGAAAAAATCAGGGTGAAAATATTTTATTCATCCCTCTCTAACTTCGTACACGACAGCAGCTTATATATGGCCGAGTGAAACCTTAAAAATAGACTAGCAAACGTTAGTCGAATAATAAAACGCAAACCATTACAACAACAACCAAAGAATAAAACTGTGACCATTATACTTATCACTACAGAAAAAACTGAACATATATTGAACAAAATTCTTCCAACAACCCCTACAAAGAAAAACCTATCTTCCAATACGCTCCCTCGAGATGGACCTGTTTCGTGGAGAAGACGTTCACTCCGATTAAGTTGTTACTCTTCTTGAAATTGAAAAAGAAAAAGAAATTGCATGCCGGAGGAAGCGTATCAGCAGAACTTGAACGTGCGAATGAAGGAAAGACTCGCTCTCAACCAATGAAGAATGAACCTTGACTGAACAAACACGATAAAGCCTCTTCCTTTCCTTGGCAAGATCAAGCGACGAGGTCGGCTTCGTCGCGATGGGGTGGAACGACGTCCAATCTCATCATGCTCTCGTACTGTTGGGGAACGTGGGCCCCGGCCTGGACGCAGAGCTCGACCACGGCGGGGGCTTTCCCGTAGAACCTCTTGAGGCTGTTGTGGAGTAGCGGAGACTCGCTGCGCACGTGCCACACGTAGTTGGGGCCCACCAGATCCTCGATGGAAGCCTCCTGCCACGCGTGCAGGCCGTCCCTGTTCTGGTGCTTCGACCCCCGGCACTTCCTCACCTTGTGCCCCTTGGGCCCCACCATCACCTCCTCGCAGTACCCGCAAGTCCACACTTTGTACCTATTCATCATCTCCCCCGCTCCCCCAATCATCTCAAACCACGACCCCAGCGCCCGATTCCCCAGCTCGGCTCCATGCTCCGCGAGATCTCCGTCGATCAAGATGTCCATGTCGTCCTCTTCCTCTATCTCCTCTTCTCCATCACGTTCACCATCGGGAACTGCATTGGGTTTTTCGAAGTCGACGATCCGACCGTCCATGGAGTACACAGGCTTGGTTCTTCGGGCAGCAGGGAAGCGCGGGTTTTCGACCCCAGCCTGGATGCAAAGCTCGAGGATCGCTGGGATTCGCGGGTGGGACCAGTGCTCGTCGTGGGTCACTCTGGGTCGGGCGGCGCGGTCGAAAAGGTGGAAGCTTTTGGGGAAGAAGACGAGGTCAGAGGGACTTCCGGTCCTCCAGGAATGCTCGGAGCCGCCGGTGCAGGTCTTGATCTGGTGGCCGAGCGGGCCCACGTGGAGCTCGCGGCACTCGGAGCAGGAGAGGACGGGGACGAAGCTGGCGAGGCGGGAGAGGCGGCGGAGGAGAGAGAGCCGGGCCCGGTGGACGCGGTGGGCCACCGGGATGAGCTCCGGGACGAGGAGCCCGTTGTCAGGCGGGTCGGGGAGAACGCGGCACGGGTTCAGTCGCCGTACCTGCTTCTCCGCCTTGGCTCGCTCGATCAGGGCCTTCATCGGAGTCACGTACGGCTTTCGCTCCGCCGAGCTCTTCTTCGGCTTCGGTACATCCAAATATGGAGGAGCTTTATCGCCTGCTTCTCGATGATAAAACCGCCGCCCAATTCTTCTCCACATGACCCAATTGGGAGCGAAATCTGTGGGAACAAGCATAGAAGGCCAACCCGTCACACACATATAAACCCTAATTTCTTCAATCTCTCACCCATTACGAGAAAGAAGTAATCTTTATGACCCAAATTCACTAATAGGAAACTAGAAGGGATGTACATTCCATTACATTTCTCCTCGCAGTATACATCTCACCCGCAACGACTCCTTCAATTTTCGAAAACTAGAAGTCATATAAGCGAGAATTGTTTTAATACATCCATATGTTGTAAAACGAAAACAACGATTAATTTTCCATACCATTACAAAAATCAGTACACAACAGAGAAAAACATACACTAAGTAACAACGGTACAAATAAAAGTCTGTGAGAGAAATTTTATCAAAATTTAAACATCAGATACGAGCACCTAACAACTAGTCACTTGTGTATTAATAACGATCAACGATCAACGATGAACCAGGTTATCATTTTTTTTCTAGCATATTCACAAACAGATAGAGTGCATTAGGTATGAGCATCACACACATAACACTAAGGGTACACAGCCAATTATAGTTAATTGTAAAATATGAGACATCTAAGTACTAGAATCAGCACAAGTCCACACGACTGATGTCCGACAATTCTTCCGTACGTAACGTTTCACAAGTACAATGTAATAATATGACTATCAGTCAGAACTCGAACAATCGACAGCTTCGCAAGTCCATATGATATTAGATACATACAAGTACGACATGTAAATAAACAAGTATTTGATAAGCATGTTATGACATACAAGAAAGCTTGGTCGGGTCAAATTGTAAAATGGGAAAATATCATAAAAAAATAATCATAGTAATAATAATAATAATAATACATTAGAGGTACAAAAATTGTGATAGTCTCCTCTCTCCTCTCCTCTCCTTCACCAAACAAAAACACAGCCCGGAAGGAGCAGAAAGTTGAAGAGTCCAAGGATGACAAAATGTGCAAAACTCGGACCTTTTCTTTGGTCTCAAAACGATGGATTTTTGTTTAGACAATTAGAAATTTTAGAGATAACCTCCTGTGCTCCAGCTTCCATATAATTCAAAAATTGCAGCAGCAGATTCTCTATACCAAAAATAAAGACTGAGACGCCAAATATAGTAGTAATATAGTATATGGGTTTGGGTTTGGGTTTGGGTTTGGGTTTTGGGTGAGTGGTCAATCAGAGTTGTCTTTTGAGGAACCCGATCCAGAATCATATGCTTCCTCTCTTGCAGTCATGGGGACGAGGAGGAGGTTGTCCTCACTGCCTCCGTTCAATCGGTTTCTTCCAGGCCTCGATCGGATGTTTGTACCCATCGGAAATGGCTCCTATGAAAACAGTTTACAATCATAAAAGTTGTTTTAGTTATTATTCACAAACGAAAGGCAAAACTGCCAATAATTATTATTATTATTATTGTTCATTGTTATCTTACTGGGTCACCGGCATTGGGGCCCTCCGTGTGAAAGAGAATTGGGCGGCATCTTTTGTCCTCGTTCATCAGGCTTGAGTTCTGAAAATGTGCAATCAGGGCCGTTTTCCCTTGGATTCGAGCGTAAGCAAGAGTTGCCACCTTTTCGCTGTTGAACTTTTCCCACTTCTTTCCGTTGAACGCCTAAATAAGTCACAGCTTTCGCATATGAGGACTCGGAACCGGCAACATCTAAAGTCGAAGGCAAAGGCTGAGAGAGAAACTAACCTGATGGAATGGGATTATTTGAGTTGGATCGATCATGTTGATGAATGCATACCCCACGTTGCACTTGTTCTGTTCATGGAATTATGTCAGAAAATAATATTTTCCAGCTCGTGGATGTGTATATAACTAAAGAGACTTGCCTTGAAGTCGATGGGCAGGTAAAGAAAGTCGTAAGTTCCGCGGCAGTACTCATCAATTGCCGCAAGAAGCATCTTTGACGTATACCTGAAAACACACACCTCATCCGCTTTAATTCAAATTTACAATTCTGGATTGAAATCACAATAGGATCTTGATTTGTAAACTGTACTTGTTGGGGATGTTCTTGATCATCAAAGTCGTGCGTCGATCATCTCCACGCATTATTCGATCAACATCAAGGTCGTACTGTCTCTTGTCCATGTTATTAGGGTTCGCGTCGTTTCTTCTGTGAGAAAAGTTTCTGGCGCTCTCACGGAGAGAATCAATAGACGAAGAGGGCATCGAGATTTGATTCCTCGAGGGAAACATGTGGTGAGGAGAGTGTTCCATGCTACTCTGAGAAAACATTTTCTGAGAAGCAGCGGCAATGTCCATCATATGCAACTGAGGGCTGCCAAGGTGGAGACCCGAGTTTCCAGGAGAAAACGTGTGCCTTTCCCACAGCGATGGATTCACAGCTGGGGCCGAGCCAATGAGGTGTGGCTGTGGCCGAGGTGAAGAGCTCAGCATATGGGGCCGAGGAAGTCCCGGGGTCTGGGCAAATCGATGTTCGTGAAGACCATTCACAAACGACGGTGAATTCCGCATCGCCATTGAACTCGAAGAAAGTTGCTGGTACGAGCTATTATTCCACCCAAATTGCTGATCGTGCGTTGGATTGTTCCCACTTCCAAAAGATCCGAAAACTGCAAATACTGGCTCATCAGTACTCACAACCAAAATCCCCAGAAAATAATAGATTAAGAAAAGACCCTCCAATATAGTAAACAGATCATCTTTTACACTCAGCCATTTCTAATGGTTATGTGCTTCTCTGAGCTACTGATATATGTTAGCAGACAACACATATGCCCACCCACATAGATCATCGACTAACATGGTAAAATCCCCAAATTACTCAACAAGTGCTAATTAAGTCATTTGAAAATAGGCACCAATTCTAGTAGTACACAATTCCAGTACAAAAAGGAAACTGTTCAACTACTCATTTAACCTACAAATCCACAAGAGGAGGATAACAAACAAAACCAACCTCCTTTAAGATCCCCCGGGCGCCTATTTATGTTCACGCCATGAAGATGACTGGCATATCCTTCTGTTACTCCGAGACCAAGATTACATGGAATACCGTGGGCTAAACCATCATGGTGTTCGGGCAATGAGTGGGGTTGGAAGTTGTGTAACCCTTGGCTAGCAAACTTCATTTCATCCAGAGAATTACTGGACTCGCAAAATCCAAACTGTTTGGCGGCTGACATCATTCTCATGGTATTATTAGGGAGACTTGAACTCTGATGAGAGAAAGCATCTTGAACGGATGCCATTCGCATGGCTGAATGAAGGTGCTCCTGGTTGGAACCAGATGCCAATCCTCCATGACCTGATTTTCCATATCTAATTATTAGCACTTGCATCAAAGTTGGTAAGAGCATTCGAAAGTAAATATTCGTACCATTTTGTCCACTTGACAAGTTTCCCCCAAAACCGCGATAAATATTTGGCTCCTGCTCGTCTTGCTCCAGGTTTGACACTTGTACCAAACTACAAAGAAAAAGATGATTTACATTTCCCAAGAGTAATTCTCATGTAATAAAATCCCCGCATAAGAGACTGGAAAACAGAAACACGGTGCATAAAGGTTGACAAGCACATAAACCACATTGAGAAACATCACATATAACCCCCACTTTGTGAGTAATCCGAGTCCAGAAAATATTGATCCAAATAAACCTAACATAGAAAGCCATTTCAAATGAACAATACCATACCTCTGCCTGACACCACCATTGAAGCCAGGATCAAGCTTGATCTGCTTCCCGGCTATGTTCAGATTATTCAATGCTCTAGAAGCCATTTCTGCTGCTCTACAATCATAAAATTCTATGAACCTAGCACGCAGCTTGTCTGGTGTTTCATGAATCTGGAAGCAAAGTAGTATAAATTAATTTTATAAAAATATATGAAAGGCCTGTCATTACTGGAATGATTGAAGTTCGGATGTGAGGAAGCAATTCACTAACCTGTTTTATTTCCCCATAGATCCCGAAAATTTGATGAAGCTCGTTATTTGAAACCGAAGAATCAATGTTAGATATCACCAAAATTCCCTGGTTAATATCTTTACCAGAAAGATTGTCCTGAAATGGGGGAAGATGGGAATGTGAAAGAGCATTAGCTGAGTCGAAATATATGGCAACTCGATTGCCAGACAATTCGGACAAAGAGTTAACCAGTGAATATACCTTTGGCAGTGAATAATGTATGTCAAGGTTCCTATGCTTCATCGACTTATTTTGAAGTGCTCTCATGGCATTACGAGCTGCCCTTATATCATAATAAGTAATCATGACAAAACCACGGTGCTTGCAGGCTGTGTATAGAGTCCTTATATCTCCGTATTGCTGGCGAAAGGAAGAACAAATGATTTATATAATCAAGTCAATAAGGTAAATAAGTACAAAACTAGAGATGTGAATAGATGGAAGTATGAGCACCTCAAAGAGAGCTTTTAACTCAGAATCTTCAATATTGCTGTTGATATTCCTGACAAAAAGTGTTCTGGAAGGCTGCTCGCCAACTGATCCATTCATACCCGCTTGAGAATTCACTAAATCATACTTTCTGTGGACCATAGATGAACGATCCTCTCCTAACTCCAAGCCTCCACCATTGCTGAATAGATCGAACTCTTCAAAATCATCAGCACCGTTTGCTTGAGCGTATCCCAGCACATCAGTCATACCGGAAAAAAGATCATCTTCGTCGGGAAGAAGATTCCCAATAGTTTTCCCCTCCATATCTTCAAGGCAGTCCAAGGAATCTTTGTTTTTACTGATAGGCTGATGTCGGGTATCATTTCCTGACAGCTGCACTGTATGAAGATTTGATAACAGACGAAGAATGAGGATTGGGAAAGAGGGGCATACATGGTAAAGCAGTAAAATTAAAAGAAAAGGAGTGTTAAATAAATTAGAATAGACTTACACTTTCTACAAAATACTTCAGACATTGAGCTCGAGAAGAGACTGCTTTCGTGCTGGATCATATTGTTGGAGCTGTAAGATGATGGCTTCACACCAAAATCTGACCACAACTTGAGATCATTATTCATAGGCTTCCATGCACTTCTGTCTGTTCCAATGCTCATCTCCGGTGATGCTGCAGGATTGGATTGTCCAACAATTGACGAAAATTTCTGTGCGTGTGACAAATCATCCAACTTTCCACCAGGACCATCCATTCCACCTAAACAATCAAAGTTTCGTGACATCAAAACACTTTTAATCACTCATCTCTAAATTGTTAAGTATTCATGACCCGTGATCTAAATCATAAAGAGCTATGGCATTTTATGATGTCCCCATTCAGGAGTAAAGGCTAGTCACTTTCTATTTGATTGGAGGTGGATTAACAAACTGCTAGAAAACTATGTCTAAAAAAAGTAGATTTTTTAGGTGATTCCCGTAAAGAAAAAAACAGATAAACTACCCTGCGGCAATAGGACATATCGTAAACTATATAAGTTTGGCCAGCTGCTTCACTTGAACACTTCGTTATCACTCATAATTTTTCTTAAGTTTCCCCACAGACGATTTGAATGACATTGACATCATCCAAAATAAACATTGTTCAGGTACTAGCAGGGTAGTGTGCTTTACGGAATACTCGGAAAAACAAAATAAAAATACATACACAGACACGCGTGTGCTAAAAGAAAGGTGAGAACAAATTACAATTACTCTTACCTATATGGTCAGGCATGAGTTTCAGCTTCCGAGCTTGTTTCTGCCAAATTGAAAAAAAAAAGGGGGAAAAAATTACAACCCGGAATAAAGGTCGCAGCTTGGGAATAAGAAACAAGACAAGAAAGGGACTAGAATTTACCTCAGAAGAAAAACGGATGTCTTCAAACAAGTGGGATGAGGCCGAGACGCCATTCTGTTCCATTACCTCTGATGGCATTGTAATTTAGACACAGGTAACTTCTTTGTATATATATATATCTATACCAAATTTGCTTACTTCATCTATTAAATAATGCCTCTCCTCTGCAGACAAGAGAACCAAAATTAAGATCACACCTCGCTCTTCAAACAAGATAGTGAGAATAAATTTGAAGGGTCAAAAATCATGATATATTTTTGCAAAACGTGTTTAAAAAAAACTTCTACTTTTATTCCTCTTATTTCCTTCGTTTTTAAGCCGAGAATTATGGGAGAAAGAAAACCACTTATTTACCTACCAACTACCAAACATATATCCGCTTGGATGACGATAAAATCAGCGAAATGAATAGGCCTTTTTTCTCGTATGCAATCGGTTATGAAAAATAATACCACAACTGGGAAAGAGAGAAGAAATTATGAGGAAAACATAAAATGTAAAATAGAGTCCAAATTTGACTATAAGCAGAATTCAGAATTCGAGATCAAAGTTTGAAACTTTTCACAAATTAAATACATAAACAAGTTTAAAAAACTGAGATACTACAAGATCTAGCCCTAATGCAACAGAGAGCAACCGTATGGGGTTATCAGCAAATCGACCAGAATTCCCTCAAATTCCGACCTCTCTCGATCTCCCTCGGTGGAAAAACCGATAAGAAAGACAGAAAACACGGCGAAAGACCAAATTCTTAAGGGAAGAGGAAGAACAAAAAAGAGAATTGTGACGTACAGAGGTGGGGAATCTTCTTCTTAATGGCTAATCGTCTCCGGTGTGGACATTTTGGGTTCAAAGACCGAGGAAATGATGGCTATTATTTCAGAAAATAGCAACGTATAATTCTCTCTCTATCTCTCTCTCTCTCTTCCTGATTTGCTCAAATCTAACAATTCACTCTTATTCTGGAAATTTTAATGGTCACAGAGTTTCTCTGTGGACGCTTTGAGTCGGGAAGAATGAGGATTCCGGCGGTGCACCCGAATTCCGGCGAGATCGGAATCGTAATCTCGCCGGAGATAGAGAGAGAAAACGAATACAAAATGAAAAAGCTCAGAGGTTTTTTTTTCTTTGTTGTGTGAGAGAGAGAGAGAAGAGGAGTTAGTTGGGCTTTGAATTTGTTTGGAAAAACAAAAATAAAATATTTAAAATAGAAAAAAGGAAAAAGAAAAAAGAAAAAGAAAAGAAAACTCCCCAATAAAATAAGAAGAGAGAGAGAGAGAGAGAGAGAGAGAGAGAGAGAGAGAGAGAGAGAATAATATGGGAAACTGGCGCGGCGCGTGGTTCGTGGGTTTCTGTAAGAAAAGTTTGCAGCTCAAACTCAAACTGCTCCAAACTAGACCTCTCTCATCATAAAAATACATAAATCATGGTTTTTAGTTATTAGATTTATTAACATTTTTAAAACGACCACTCTACGCTTCTTCTTCCTACAAGTCAACATCTTGGATTAATTTAGAAGATAATAGCTTGTATTGAAAAACTCTATTAACAAATATCTTATCTCAAGAAAAGAAGGAAAACGCTATATATATAATCAGATTAATCAATGTAAATTAATTGATTAATTAATTAGTGTACTATTGCCAAATCCAATTCCCTTTACAACAGATACTTTATCCATATCAAGAGAGATTATTTATGAAATTTCACTGCTTTGAATTTTATGCATGAAAAATATATAAAAGCGACGTACAAGTTGCGCAGGCTGAACCATACATAATTCAAATCGTAAAAGTATGGTTGATGAATGAAACTGGACAAATTTCAATTTCTAATTATAGAAAATAAAGAGCTAAAAAGGAATGAAGACACATGGACATGGAAATTTGCGGTAATCAAAATAATTGCCGGGGCGAACCTGTATTAATTATGTGAGAAACGAAATGCGTTGCTTTATTAATTATGAGTGGGTATATAAACACACGTATATATAATAAAAGTAGGCAAATATGCAAAAGCAAAAGAGATTGAGAGATATATTAATGTTGAAGCACAAGGAAGGGAAAGGAATAGATGGTGTGGTAATCAAACCAAACGAAGAAGAGAGCGTTCGCGATGATGCCTTAAATTGGAATATACCTTGGACTACGTGTCGTATACGAAATGCATTGCGTTATGTTGTGAAAATCGCATTATTTACTTAACACATTTATATAACAACAAAAAAACTTTCCCTATAATAAAAAATAATTGCACTTCACGAAAGAATGGAAGATTCTCTCTCTCCCTCGTTTACTACGCCAAGCAAGAATGGTATAATTATCAACTTAATCAATGCTCTTCCTTCCGAAATCACCAATGACATTGTTTCCTTTTTCCTTATTTGTTTTTTAATTTATATGGGAAAAAAATTAAAGTGAAGCATTTTCAAACCGAGATGAAGAGAGTGAAAAAGGTGGCTTTCACCCGAATCATGTGTACTTACTAATAATAATTATTATTATTATGCTTAATTAATTAATAATAATACACGGGCCCACCATGTATATGATATGATATTATTAATAAATAAAAATCTGAATTATTATCCACAGAAAGACGAAAATCTCAGGCATCTGCCTAATATTGCCATGTGGACTGGACAACAATTTTTTTTCATTTTCTTTTTCTATATTTAATTTGGGTAATTTATGAAATTAAAATTAGAGAGGGGAAGAGGGAAATGGCAAGGGAGGGTTATGGGTCATGATCCATGTGACATGACAAGGCCTCGGCGCTACACGACATTTTAATAATCATAGGATCAAATTGGAGATATGTAGCTATCATCTATTCTCATATAATATTTTTTTATTATTATTATCAGAATCAGGCTGTTATGACTACCGTGACACGCAGAGGAGATGATTGTTATTTACTTTACTTACCACAGACGTGTAAGACTCATATCTCATAAAATGTTGCATGTTATATGACGCGCGCGAGGCGTTATTTGAGTATATTTTTATAACCCAAACCAACAATGGAACATTTTTTTCTTTAGGAAAAACCAACAATGGAACATGAAAAATGTTTTTTAGGCGGCTTAATAAAAAGTAAAAAAGAAACGGTGGCAATTTATGTTTTCTTTAATTGCAAAGAGGTGCCATTTGCATAAAAGAGGGGATGAAAGTAGTTCGTTCGGCTAAAGTGGGGAGAGAGAGAGAGAGAGAGAGAGGAAAAAAAGGTTCACGTGGGTTGGGTTGAGTTTGAAAGCGACTTGAAGATGAGTACAGTGATGGGCAGGCCATTTTCCTCTTGACTTTCTCACGTAGCCCATCATTTTAGGGGCACGTGCGAATCCAATCAGCTCTCTTATTGGGCTTGGGCTTTGTTAGTCTTTGGTATGGTTGGGCTTCTTGCGCTTCCTCTGGGGTTGCTGCGAATGGGATTTGAGCTCATCGGCGAAGCACCGCAGCGAAGCCAATAGATGTTCGTTTCTGTGCGCTGTGCAAAGAATGTGTGTGAGTTAAGTCCGAAGTACGTGAGGAGATGAAGTGTGAAATTGAGTACCGGAGAGAATGACGTCATCCGTGTTCACTGAAACTCGACCTCCGTGCTGTGCAAACATCTCCACGTCTTTCCCCAATTGCTCTGCTCATTAACAATCCGATCTTTATAATGAATCGTCGAGGAAGAAGAGGAGTCGAATCAATCTCACCTGCGAACTTGAAGGCCATATCCGAAATGCAAGCCACCACAGTTTCCGACACTTCCATCTCGCTGCTCTTCGCTGTCTCGACATCAACATTTCGAATCCAAACTAAGTCAAGAATCAAATCCAAAGCATACGAAGAAGATCATCGCGAAGATGATGGTGATGAAAGAGACCTTGCGCATTGGCAATGGAGATGGCGGTGAGTCTGAACCGGTCTCGCAGTATGGAATTCTCTTCTTCCACTTCGTCCATCTTCTTGTTTGGCTTCCCGGAATGTCTCGATTTAGGGCTTTTATTTCATCCCCAAATTTGGGCTAAACGCACCGTTTTGGACAGGCAGGACTGAGTGGGCCCCGCCAGAATCCAATCCAATCCAATCCATTCCATTCCACTTGAAGTGAGCAGAGAAAAGAGTGATGCTGCGATAAGGCAACAAGGCGAAAACAGAAAAAGAGCAGATAGGAAGAAAAACATGGCTTCGTCGGTTTGGGGTTCCTCAGCAAACGCCCTACTGTCCTCCGCAGCTCCGATATCCAGTCAGAGACGGCAGCGGTGGGTCCGGGTGAACGCATTGCCGGCGGTGGAGATGGACAGCACGGCGATCGCAGCCCTGGGCGGCGGGTCCCTAGCGGCGGTGGCGGCGGTGCTGTCTCTGACGGACCCGGAGCGGCGGCGGCAGGAGCAGGCGTCGGAGGTGGGCGGCGGAGACAAGGAAGTGGTCCGCGAGTACTTCAACAACTCGGGATTCCAACGGTGGCGCAAGATCTACGGCGAGACGGACGACGTGAACCGAGTCCAGCGCGACATCCGAGTGGGGCACGCGAAGACGGTGGAGAGCACCATGGCCATGCTCAAGGACTGCGGCAAGCCTCTGGAAGGCATGTCCATCTGCGACGCCGGCTGCGGCACCGGCTCCCTCTCCCTCCCCCTCGCCAGAGCAGGCGCCAGAGTCTACGCCGCCGACATCTCCGCCGCCATGGTCCAGGAGGCCCGCTCCAAGGCCCAGATCCAGCTGGGGCAGGACGGTAATCTGCCCGAGTTCGCCGTCAAGGACTTGGAGAGCCTCGAGGGCCGATTCGACACCGTCGTCTGCCTCGACGTGCTCATTCACTACCCGCAGAGCAAGGCCGACGCCATGATCGCCCACCTCGTCTCCCTCGCCCAGGACCGCCTCCTCCTCAGCTTCGCTCCCAAGACCTTCTACTACGACATCCTCAAGCGCATCGGAGAGCTTTTCCCCGGACCTTCCAAGGCTACCCGAGCCTACCTGCACTCCGAAGCTGATGTCGAAGCTGCGCTTCGCTCCGTCGGATGGAAGATCTCCAAGCGCGGACTCATCACCACCCAGTTTTACTTCGCCAACCTCATCGAGGCCGTGCCCATGTAATGTAATCGTCTCTTGATTGTTGCTTGCTTGCTTTTTCCTCATAATGCTCGATCCTCTCACTTTCTGCTTACCCCAATTCCGTTTTTACTTTTACGTACATATCACCGCGTCAACTATAGTTTATGGGTGGAGTTGAATAATTTATTTAGTCAGAGTTATAATCCCGCGTGACCTGGATTGCAATCAACATTAGTTTTTTTTTTTTGTAAGATAATTAACAATGGGAGATTGGGTCTGGGTGACTCATATATTCCACTATATTACTTAACCTTATCTTATCGTCAGCTATTAAATAAGAAACAAGAAAAATAAATGGGCATTTTTTTGTTCTTTCTTAAGCTGAGGTTGGATGGTTACATTTGGTACATGTATTCAACTTTCAACCACTATCACCTTTAAGTGCATTCTGCTTTATTCAATTTATCGAAGCCAAACATGAAACAAACACATGCAAAATGTGATTACGCATACATTCATGAATGTAAAAACTGTTCCGAAATCAGCTCTTGTCTTTCACGCCCAACAAAATCGCCTCTGATTTTCTTTTGGAGTCAACTACTTTTCTTATATACATCTAACTCACTCGCTGGATGACTCCATACGTTTGTTCAAGTTATTAGGATGTGAGCGATTGTCAGTATAATAGACTAGGAAATTACTAGACGGTGTACGGGATGATGGTTGTTCATAGTTTCTTGAAATGATTGTTCTTATTTTTTAATAAAATAAAAGAATCACGTTAAAACCTTTCTTGATTTTGCACGAAATCTCTCAGAAATTACATACTCCGAAAAATTTAGTGTTAAAAGTCCATTTGTCTAGTAAATACCCGACCTTATTTCCATATATTATAATCCACTTAAAATAACAAACTGTAAAGAAATTCGTTGCCAATGAATATGTTCAAAGCTAGTCAACGATCTCCAATCCGGAAAAGAATTACCTTCCCCGGCATGTTGCATGATGACTTGATTGTCGCCCTCCACCTCGATGTAAGAAGGATTTCAGAATTTGCACAGCCTTAAGAGATAAGCCTTCAACTCAGCCTCCAAAGTGTCTCTATCCACAATAATGCTTCTCCAAACTCATAACACCAATCCATTATCATATCGAGCTATAATTCGTATTGTCGCTGCACCCTCTGAAAAAGCATCATCTACATTGATTTTTATCAAACTACTTTCAGGCCTTGACCGGGGTATCTTTGGAGCCAAATTGTTATGGTTGGATTTCGTCTTCAACAATCACAAACAAATAGTGAATGATTTGTACGGTTTGAATTTAATACAGTGGATCTCGGTAAAATGTCGTATTTAACAGTATCGTATAATACGAATGACTTTGGATTTTGGGCGTATAAGGGCTCGATATACTAAGTATATGAATTCAATTTTTAGACCCCCACATCTTCCGTTTAAAAAAATGGAAACATTTTTTTTAAAATTATTTGCAGAATATGTTGTAAAAATGAAATATGAGTTGTGAAAAATTGATATAAGTTAGGTATATTTGTTGTAGTGAAAGCTTTGAATAGTAAATTATGTCAAAGAAGGTATCAATCGTTGATCATCAAAGTCTATAAAATGGACGAACATAATGAAACCAACAATTTTAAACAAAAATAAATACTTTACATCTCTTCCATGTGCATTTTATCATTTCCGCTTATTCACATAAATATCATTTTTGCGTTTCGAATCCACGAAAAACGGAATTTTCTATTAGAAATATTGCCCACTTGAATATAATAAATGAATGATTACTAAGTTATAATAAGTTAAATTTATTTGTATCAAATGACTAGTGAGTCGATGTCTATATAATTATAATCGATAGCATCTATGTTTCATAGTTTTTGTACTAAGCTAAATCAGGTGTTAGGCATCGGAGTTCGGACAATGAACTAAAACTTGATAGGTTACTGATATGCGCCTGAAAACCCATATCTGAAGTCATATATGTAGAACGAAAAGTGAAGATTAGTCATTGCGTGGGAGTATTAAGCAATTTTGGTAAGTGTACGATCCAACCAGACTTTGGTTGTAGATATGTAGTTTAAGCACCGTTACAACACACTAACTCTAGTCATTATAATGGTTACAATGAGCTTGATCTAAATCTTGAAGTGATCATAGGCTTATAGGTTGTCTCTTTAGATTCTTTGACTTATCTCTCGTTAATGATTAGTACATAAACTTATTAAACTTATGTCTTGATAATTTGAAATATGATAGTAGAGCTGATAATTTGTTGTTGGATAAAGTAAATAATCAATTTATTAGTTATTTTATATATTGAATTGATCAAATAAATAAGTAATTAAATTGAGTTGAAGTTATTGGGCTTAAACGGCCCAAAAGCTGAAATGAGCTTAATCGGTCAAAAGCTGAAATGGGCTTAAACGGTCAAAAGTTGAAATGGGCTTACGCAAATAAGGTTGCGCTCATTTTTCCCATATAACATGATATATGTCCAACCAATATGGCCGACCAAATCGGGTACTGGACATCGAAATTCGGACAATGAACTCAAACCTGATAGGTGACTGATATGCGCTTGGAAAACCATATTCGAAGTCATATACGTGGAACACACAATTGGTCATTGCGTACGGGTATTATGCACTTTTGGTAAGTGTACGATCCAGACAGACCTTGGTTGTAGATATGTAGTTTAAGCACGGTTACGACACACTAACTAAAGTCACTATGATGGTTACACTGAGGTTGATCTAAATTTTGAAGTGATCATGAACTTATGAATTGTATCTTCAGATTCTTTGACTCATCTCGTTAATGATAAGTACAAAAACTTATTAAAATTATGTCTTGGTAATTCAAAATATGATAATAAAGTTCATTATTTAATGTTGGATCAAGTAATAATCAATTTAATAATTATTTTATTTATTTATTCAATCGAATAAATAAGTAATTAAAAATGATTTGAAGTTATTGGGTTAAACGGCTCAAAAGCTAAAATGGGCTTAGGGACCATAATATGGCAACTAAGGTTGCGCTCATTTTCCCTATATAACATGATATATGGCCGACCAAATCTGGTATTGGGCATCGGAGTTCGAACAGTAAACTAAAACTTGATAGGTGATTGATATGCGCCTGAAAAATCATATTCGAATTCATATATGTGGAACACAAAGTGAGGATTGGTCACTGCGTAGGGGTATTATGCATTTTTGGTAAGTGTACGATCTAAACATACTTTGATTGTAGATATGTAGTTTAAGCACCGTTACGACACACTAACTATATTCATTATGATGGTTACAATGAGCTTGAACTAAATCTTGAAGTGATCATGACTTATGAATTGTATCTTCAGATTCTTTAACTCGTCTCGTTAAAAATCAGTAATAAACTTATTAAACTTATGTCTTGATAATTCAAAAAAATATGATAGTTAATTGATTATTTATTATTCGATCAAGTAAATAAGTAATTTATTAATTACTTAAATAATATTTATTTGAAGTTATTGGGCTTAAACGGCCCAAAAGTTGAAATGGGTTTAGGGACCATAAGGCAACTAAAGTTGCGCTCATTTTCCCCCTATAACATGAAATATGGCCGGTCAATATAGGCTAATGGAAGCCAAAATTTTCACATAATTTGTTTCAAATAGTTGGATAATTAATCGGTTGATTAGTTTGCCAATAACTTTTTCATTTTTGAAATAGAAACATAAGGAGTTTTTCGATGAGAAAAATCTTCGTATATTATCTCAAATAAATAACGATATCATCCTATATAGTGATCTAACATATGAGATAAATTTAGATTCATTACACGAGATCTAACAACTAAGGTTAAAACTATAATTAAAGAAAAATAAGTTATTCTAACTAATGCTATACTATTTTTATTGAAAAAACTATTTATAAATAGAGTATGAAATGAAAGCATGTTTCAATCAATCCTTTCAAGATAATTTTGTGGCTCTCCCTACCTTAGGATGGCTGATCACATTCTTAACCCTCTCTCTCGGAATCGCTTGAATTTCAAATGAGAGAAAATATCTAGATGGCTCGTTTAAGATCTGTGATATATAAGAGTGTTGATGTGAGATATTCACTCTCCCTCTATGATTAATTAAGTAATCTAGATTCTTGTTTATAACTCCATCTTATTGATTCATGATAGCGTAATTAATTATTTTTCATTACTCGGTTGTATATGATATTTAAATCACCTAACATTCCGTCAGGCACAAAATACTTCACAAAAAGCCTTCGTTTCGTGTACCTTAATCGCATACCTGTGATGATGTCTAAGGACTCGAGTCCATAATACTATAATCTCAAATTTAAAGGATGGCATAAGATCGAGTGCTCAAAGATTACGTTGCATTGCATCACAAGATCATTAGTAGCTTAACTAAGCGTGAATGAGCATAGAATTTGTTCCTCGAGCATACAAAGGTAATAAAATTTATTACACGATAAGTCCGCACAAAATAAAGTGAGTGTTAGTATTAAAGAATTATTTTTATTTCGTGAAAAAACGTGAGTCATATGTATAAATTACACCAACTTTGAAGTCAACGTGTCAAACTTATAAAATTAGAACTCCACGAAAGACAAAATTAAAGAACTAGCTCTACAAAATCCAAAAATAATGTCAACGATATAGGTCCAACCCAAAAAAACAATCCTAACTCTTTAAGTATATAATGCAAAAAACTATTACAAATACGATTTTTAAAAGACACATAAAAAAATTAAAAATGACTTGTCAATTATTATTTCCAACCATTCTCACTTTAAAAATTAAAGGACAACTCCAATCGCTTCGCAGTTAATGAATTTTCAATTATTTCAACTTCTAATGCAATTAATTATTTTGTTACCTAAAAATGTCAAAGTTGCTTCAAATATGTTTTTGTTAGTATAAAAGTATAAAATCGAGCTGAAATACACTAGGCCTGAGTTAAAACCAATATCTTAAATTTTTCACCGAACATGTCATCTACATGAACAAGCACAACATTTAAAATGACGAAGTCGAAGTTTCCAACTCATGCATTCAATCTCGCCGAAAGATTTGGATCATGGGCGTAGTCAATCGAGATTCCATGCAGTCAGTCTCATCGAAGGAACCGAGTCGTGGACAAATTCGAGATCTCAACCTCGACGACAACACGCGACGTGGAGATCTCTTCGGCAATCTCGACAACACATGTTCAAAGTCATTACCTCTACTTAACGTTATAAATAGAGGAGTTTAGTTAGTTAAGCAAAGACAAAAAAATTGATGATAATTATTTACTTCGATTATTTGCCATTCGCCTTGAAAATAAATGACCCACTATGCATTATTTTCAAATATATCGCCTACTATGATAACGAATCTACACAGACAACCACAAATACTTTCACTTGCGTTCGTCGCCATTTGGAGCCTAAGTACGGCCACACGTGCATGCTCAACAGTTAGTCATGTCCATTCGGCAACCTCTTCAATGCAATGCTTTCTATAATTGACGCTAAAAATAGTATGGACATTGCAATTTAGGGAGAGAGAAATAATGTGACACTTCTAGAAAAAAATCAATTCAATGTGACAAAATAAAACTTAATAGATTTGTATCTAAGCACAAAGTCTTAAAATGATAAATATTAAAAACGATATTTAAACTTGATTTAATTGTTTTCATGTAAGCAAAACGACTAGTTAAACTTAACCCACATATTGGTTATATTGAAATAATGACATTTCAATAGGTTATTGGTTAAAAAATTTAAGTAATAAGTGAGGATTTTTGTCGTTTAGCAGGTGGGGTTTTCTCTCTGTATGTCAGGGATAATAGTTTCTGGTTGAGGACGGAGGAGGTTGAGGTTTTTTGGTGTAGCAAGAGAGATAGTGAAATGGGTTGGGAAATAAGGGTGTGTGCAGGTTGTGGTCACCAGAGTTTAAAAAGGAGAGTCGACGAGGGGGTGGGAAACACGTGAGAGTTAGGTTTGCGTCTTGAAGTTGCTTGGTTTACTCCTTGAGAGTAAGAGACAATGGAGAATGATTATCTGGATCCGGAGGAGACGACCTTCATGGCTGGGAAGTTAACCATCTCAAAGACAATAGATGCAGATCTAGAGAACGTGGAACAGGCTATGGTAGCAGGGAAGATTTTGGGCGATAAGTTCATTGGGCCTAGGCGAGTTTATGAATTCTGTTTAGAGGTTTGGAGATGCAGACGACCATGGCCGGTAAAGGGAGTATCGCTTGGAATGATGTAATTTGATGCAATTTCCTTTGGAGATCGGAAAAACATGAAGAAGGTTATCATTGGAAGGACATGGACGATAACGGGAACGCATATGTTGTTGGTCACTGGTCGTTGTTGCGATATTTTATGACTAAGCACGCAAGTGTACGTATCGAACAAGTAATATAGTGATAAACACGAGTATCGAGCCCACAGAGACCTATTACGCTAACGAATTCTTTAACCTATCGCAAATCAATTTTAAAATGACTTTGAGTGGAAATACTAACTAATACGAACTAAACTAATGAATTCTAACAACTGACTATTAAATGATTAAAACAAGAATCAAGAATATAAAGAAAACAAGGGACACGACTTCACCGGGTAACTACAAACTTAGGGATTTCCAGGTAAGACCACTTAAACATTCCTATGTATACTAACCTCATTATTTCATAAATATTCGCTAGCCTCTCCCGAGTGATCTAGTGAACCTACGCAAATGTCGGATTGATTATCCTCTCGGCCTTAAATCCTATTAACGCATTTACGAGCATTAAAACAAGAACTCTAACAATTTCGCAATTTCTAAATCTTCAAGCAACTTAAACAATTATGATGCGTAAAATAAAGCACGAACATTTATTCTCTCTCGAGTAACTAAATATTCCAATTAATCAATTCTAAAGGTGATCATTCTTAAGAACGCTTTACGCACAATTTCACACAAGCACACATTTTCATGGAACATCTAGCAAATCTATCCCATCCAAACCTAGCTAATACCTAACCAGGCTACATCGTAATCCCTCTAAGAATCTAGCCGCTAGTGGCGTTCATGAACATGATCAAAACGATTATCGTAAGCAACAAAACTAAAATCTACAACGATTGACCGAACGAACTCATGATTAAAGAATTATCAAGAATTCGACAATTGAACAGAAAGAAACAAGAATATAAAGGAGGGAAAAGAAGAAAACTATTGTTGGGAGTTCCGGTGGATTGAAAAGTCTGACTCCAATGATCGAAAGACCAAACTCTAATGGAAACCTTCCTCCTATGCAAAAGCTCTCCTCTCCAAAAGCAATAAAAGTAAAAGTATCTTTAAAAAGAGGCTGCCAATGTGTTTTTTAGCTGTTAAAGTCGAAATATCCTCTCGGGCGATTCTGATCGTTAAAAACTCATCCGATGGCTCATACTAATCCAAAATCGGATCTTAAACGCGTCAGGGAAGTGATCCTCGCGGCGCGCCAAATACTTCACGCGGCGCGACAACAGGCTTCACGCATCTTCGCGGCGCGACGTAGACACGACAGTCACCGCGAGGAGACTCTGTGAAGAGTCATAGCTCGTGGAATTCTGAGTCTTGCGGAGCGCATGATGCTCGTCGGGAGTACGCGGCGCGACCGGACCGCGACCCTCACCGCGAGAGGTCCCTGGAACTCTTCATTTATCGTCTAGCGTCGTTTCTTCATGAATTGCTCCATTTCTGGTTTGTTTTGCCCAAAAGTACTTTGCTCGCGCTCTCTTACCTGTATCAACCTAAAACTGCACTATAAACACATTTTTATCATTAAAACTCTCGGGGACAAGCGCAAATCAAGCTTAGTGGAACCGAATTTTTGCGTAAAATACGCACTTATCAATCGTCTATGCATACTATCGAAGAATTGGAGTTCACGAAATCACCATTATGGATTCATTTATTCGGACTTCCGCCGAGTTTTTTATTTTAATATTCAGAGTGCTAAAGATCTAGTGTCGATATTCGGAGAGTTCTAGAACTCTTCTAACATAAAGAGGAGTGCATTGTCCATGAATGTAGAGGTTAACGTATCGAAATTGCTGGGTGCCGATCTCTTCCTGGATAGAGGACATTTAAAACCCTTTGGATTCAATGCAAGATTGAGAACTTAAGTCAAATATTCTATAAGTGTGGGATCCTTGGTCATGAAGGTATTGAGTGCACTCAGTCATCCTGGGCCAAATTCAAGGCTCCTCATTCCCCAACGGTGAATAAGTTTGGAGGGTGGTTGCGTGCAAAATAAAGGCTATTATCTTGCTTTGAAGGTATAGAGAAGTTTGTCGAAATTTGTAATCGGTCGAAGAGGAGTTCTGAGGTTACTTAGGAAATATACAAAGATTTCTCAAAGGCGGCCATGACAATGCAGCTGGAGGTTGATTTGGTGGGGTCACATAATCAGAGGCTGAGGCAGGAGAGACATGTCGGAATTCATAGTGGGAAGGAATTAAAAAGGCGAGACATCTAGCCTAGGTCAGCTAAGATGGCAGAGGGAGGGGAGCTTGACAAATGGCAAGGGACCACTCGAATTGAAAAAGACAAGAACATTGATGATAAGGAGCGTGCTATAGCTAAAAGCCCAAATGAAGGCCAAAGTGTAGGCCCAAAGATTGGTACTTCAGAATCTAGTGGGCTGGTAGGAAGTGATTATAGTGTCTTGGGTCAATCCCTCAAGTAGTCAAACTACTCAGCGGAGATGAGAGTGGCCTCAAAATAAAATCAGCTATGATTTAGGAGATGAACAGTGAAAGTAATCCAAAGAGGAGAAATCGCTTGAGGAAGAAAGAGACTATGACTTTAGCTAGGAAATTCAAACAAGTATTCGAACAAGGTCCAATCCAGAAAGTGTCGGAGGTGGAGAAGACCAGATTGAAAATCATGGGTAAAAAGAAGCAGATGTCAAGCAGAGTAAGAGCGACGGTCGGAGATATTCAATATGAAGAAAAAGTTTGTTAAGGGGATATGGGAAACTCATCAATGAATGTAAGCGTAAATACTAAGGAGGCGGGTGAATCCAAGCCACAATCCCCCCATGTCAGTACAAAGCTAGAATTGTCGGGGTCTCAATTGAGATTCCACGGTGGGAGTCATGAGAGGACTCGTGAGGAGGGGCAAGTAGATTTTATACTGTTAATGGAGACTATGTTTGGAGCTCAGGAGATGGACAGATTGAAGAGTTTAATGGGTTTCTATGGGAGAGTGTCATTTCCAGCATAGGGCAACGCATGTGGGACTTGCCTTTGGTAAAAAAAAAGAAGGGTAAACTTAGATATTTGGAGATTGTCGAAGAACCTGATATGAGGCATCGTTTGGGGTGATGAAAATAATCAAGATTGGGATCTGTTCGAAGTGTACTGTCCCCCTTAACCTTGATTGCAACAAGCGTTATGAGATTTCTTGCTTACTCAAGTAAATAGTATGAAAAGACCTTGGGCAGTCCTGGGAGACCTGAATTGGGTTCCTGCAATGGATGAGAAAGAAGAAGGTGACACATTCAAGAAGAGCAGATGTCAAATCATCTCCAATTGTTGTAGAAGCTCTAGGGGTACTAATTTGAAACCTAGGGATGGGCATTTCACATGGTTTTATGGATCGATTAAGAAAAGACTGGATAGGGAGGTGGTGAGCCCAAAGTGGCTGCTCAGGTTCCCTAAAGCGGGAGTTTGTATTCACACGACGATTCTATCGAACCACACTCGTATCTTGTTAGACTATTTCTTGAAGGATGTCTGTGGCTCGAAACCTTTTTGTTTCTTCGAACCTTGGTTAAAGGACTTGGAATATTGGGTAATAGTCAACATATAATAAATAGGAAAAGAACTTAGTACCTTTTCCTTGTCGCTTGATCTTTGAGACCCTTCTCCGATGATGGTCCTGCGCCTTGCCTCTTTCCTTCTTGTCTTTTGATTCTCGAGCATCCACGAAAGTTTCTATCACATGAATACCCTTTAGACATTTTTTGAGAAAATGTCTAGTTCAACACTTGAACTTATTTTGACTTAACTTATAGTTTAACAATCATACTATTAGACCTGTAATAGTGACCTCATGGATCCAAATGAACAAAGCTTGAGCTACTATACTTGGACTCAAAAGTTCACAAACATTTTCCGGGTTTTAGCTTAATTTCAACTAACTCCACTAAAGAGTTGACACTGAGAATCTCTTAGTTCAAATGAATTTATTTTATACTCAAATTCAACTTAATTATATTGAGTGAATCCATTGAATGTTATCTACGATTATTCTTCATGAATATAATCAACTAAATGGAATTTCTAAAATTACTATTTTACCATTCTAGTTGTTATTTCCTCAACTCTTTTGTTAACTGTGAATAAGTTAGAAACAATGTATTGACGATGAGCTAACAAGTCACATTGTTTCATCCAAATAAAGTCGTTACTTAATTTTGGATATTGCGCGGTTCATTTATTCACAATCTAAGTAATAAAGCATGAGGTGATATACATTGCACATTCAACAATCTTGTACATGAATTCTATATCTATGAGAACTTCACAAAGCTGGTTCATGACATCTTCACAACTTAATATCTCACCAATTAGTCTAGTCTAGATCACTTAGTGGACCTAGAATTTGACTTTCTCAACTGAGAATATTAAAGCTATGAAATGACATGTCTCATTTCTAGGTTAAGGTAAGCAAGATGCAATTCATACATAGTGACCTTGAGACAAAATAGGTTAAATGGTTTGTTCTTCAATGGTCTCTAAATGTGTACTAGTCAATTCAGTATCTTCAGAAGATACACTGGAAGAACTATAGAGTTCCTAATTCTCTATGCCTCGTAACCAGACATCATAGATTCTTCCAACAATTATACTGGGATCAATAGTCCGTTGATCGATAGATTGTGAATATATCGTTTTAACCAAACCATGAAGAGTTTGTTCACGCAAATCTACATTTGTCTCTTCATACATTGTTAGGTTTGATTAAGGACTATAAGACTATTGAATATCATAAATCTTCAAACAAACGGAAAAGGAATGAATGAAACTTTCAACTTTTATTAATTTAATCAGCAAATTACAATAAGGACTCATGAGATATTTATATTAAATCGATATGCAAATAAATAATCTTATTGTGGGCATCTCTGCCAATAGAGAGAACCAACGGGCTATCTCTGCTTAGACCAAGAAGGCTGAAAAACTCTTTAAAAAGTGGTAATCTGAAAAATGGAGAGAAGTTAACGAGAATCAATGTAGATGTGGAAAATAGGTTATGCATATTCGGGACCAAGCCAGAGGACCGGAGCTCAACTGCATAATTTCTTCTCTTCAACAAGAAATAATGCAAGGAGCATAAAGGATCGAGAATATTTGGAGGCAAAAATTGCGGCAGACATGGCTGAAGGATTGAGATGCTAATACGAGATTTTTTCACCTCTCCAAGATCATTCAGCGAAAAGGAAATTTTATACCCAAGCTCAAAGGGGATGGAGGGGAATTGTTGGTGGAGAGAGACAAGATTGGAAATCACCTGCAGGAAAAGTTCAGCGGGCTGTTCAAAACCTCTCAGCCAGATTTCTCGGAAGGGCTCATCGAGGCTGTGGTGTCATGTGAGGATAACATCCATCTGGAACGTCCCCTTCGGCCCATGAAATCAAGAGAACAATTTGGGCCATGAATGATCTCAAAAGCCCCGGGCTCGGATGGGATTTATGGTATATTCTATAAGAAATTATGGGGTGAAGTTAGTCTCTCACTCGTAGACTGCATCTAGAGTTTATTCTCGACGGGAATCTTGGAAAAGGAAATGAACGATACTTTAGTTGTTTTAATCTCAAAGATAGGGGTGCAAACGCTTTCGACAAGTACTTGCCTATTAGCTTATGCAATTTCAGCTTCAAAGTCATCATTAGGATTATAACAGCTAGACTGAGAAGGATTTTGGATCGTATAATTTCGTCATTTCAATCGGCTTTTGTACCTATTAGATGGATTGCTAAAAATACTATCATGGCAAGAGAAGTGTTGGCGTCGCTGAAGAAGAAGAGGATGAGAGGGAAGAATGTATCAAGATCAGCATGAACAAAGCGTATGATAGGATGAAGTGGAGCGTTATCAATAAAGTCCTCAAGAATTTCGGGTTCTCCGATAAGTTTAAAGCTATCAATATGGATTGTGTGAGTTCGGCTTCAAGCTCTATCTTGTTAAATGCCAGTCCCTTTAGCAAACATAAACTCCACCGTGGGCTTAGACAGGGCGATCCCCTCTTGCCTTTTATGTTCATCATGGCGTCAGAAGTTCTCAGTACGCTGCTATTGAGAGAGGAAACTTGAGGGAAGTTCCATGGCATTAGATTAATTGCTACCAGATGGAGCATCTCTATCTAATGTTTTTGAATGACACAATTTGTTGGAATAAGTTTAGGGTTAAGAAAATTATCATTAACACATTAATGACGGAATATAAAAATTTCTTTTACTAGTAAAACAATTTTTACTAACCTAAACAAAGTGCATATACATGTTATAATTAAAAAAAATCATTTAAACTACTTGAAAACTAACCTTTCTTGTATCTTCCAAATTGAAGCGTCTTGAGAAACGTGGATCTTCTTCCTCGGCTCGATTCGTTCACGTCTAGTCTTGAACTTGAGAAACCTAAGGTTTCTATTACAAGAGTCTATAGAGTTTTAGAAGGATTTGTGTGTGGGCGCAATTAAACAATATGAACCAAGAACAATTCTTGGATCATAAGCTAAATCTCTATATCAAGTAAGCATCTAGGTGCCTAAATAAAAGAAGTATTTTCTAGAGAGAGAGGGAGAGAATTTGGACGGCCAAGAGCAAGGAAAAAGCTTAAACTTCACATCTTTATGTGATGCTCTATTTATAAGATAAGGAAAATCTATAAAAGTCAATTATTCATTCATGAAAGAATAATATATTCATGGAAAAATGTTTGATTTTCCTTTCCCCTTTTTCTCTCAATACGGCCGACCACTGTTAAACAGCAAGGGGAAATTTGTTTCCTCACTTAGCTTTTTTATTTTTTTCTCAAGGAAATTTATTTCCTATTTTCCTTTTGGGTAATTATCTTTATAATTAAAGGGAAATAAAACTCTCCTCTTTGATGCATGTTGGCAAAATTCTTTAGCTAGGGAAGGGCATCTAGATACTTCCTTATTTCTTTCAAGACAATTCTTAAAATACCCATTGTAGAATTATTATTGCACAAATAATGAAATTAATTTCTTAATGCCTCGAACGACTTTTCAGCTTTAGAAAATAATTTATATTTTCATCATATGAAAATATTCAAAATCTTATTTTGACATTCACATCATTTTATGTCCATGTGGACACAAATACCCTTTAGACATCTTCCGAGAAAGAGTCTAGTTCAACATTTGAACTTATTTTGACTTAACTTCTACTTTAACAATTCTACTCTAATGACATGTAATAGTGACATTATGGATCCAAATGAACAAAGCTTGAGCTTCTATACTCGGACTCAAAAGTTCACAAACTTTTTTCGAGTATTAGCTTAATTTCAACTGACTCCACTAAAGAGTTGACACTGAGAATCTCTCGGTTCAAATGAATTTATTTTCTACTCAAATTCAACTTAATTATATTAAGAGGATCCATTGAATGTTATCTATATTTACCCTTCATGAATATCATCTATTATATGAGATTTATAAAATTATCATTTTACCCTTCTAGTTGTTATTTCCTCAACTCCTTTAGTACTTGTGAATAAGTTAGAAACAATGTATTGACGATGAGCTAAAAAGTCACATTGTTTCATCCAAATAAAGTCGCTACTTAATTTTGGATATTGCGAAGTTCATTATTCACAATTCAAGTAATAAAGCATGATGTGATATATATTGCATCTCAACAATCTTGTACATGAATTCCATATCTACGAGAACTTCACAAAGTTGGTTCATGACATCTTTATAACTTAATATCTCACCAATTGACCTAGTCTAGATCACGTAATAGATCTAGAATTTGAATTTCTCAAATGAGAGTATTAATGTTATGAAATGACATGTCTCATTTCAGGATTTAGGTAAGCATGATGCAATTCATACATAGTGACATTGAGACAGAAGAGGTTAAATGGTTTGTTTTTCCATTGTCTCTAAAAGTGCACTGGTCAATTCAGCATCTTCGGAAGATACACTGGAAGAACTATAGAGTTCCTAACTCTCTATGCCTCGTAACCAGATATCATAGATTCTTCCAACAATCATATTGGGATCAATAGTTTGTTGATCTTTAGATTGTGAATATATCGTTTTAGCCAAACCATGAAGAGTTTGTTCACGCAAATCTACATTTGTCTCTTCATACATTGTTAGGTTTGATTAAGGACTATAATACTGTTGAATATCATAAATCTTCAATCAAAATGAACGTTTCAACTTTTATTAATTTAATAAGCAAATTACAATAAAGAATTTATAAAGATTTATATATTACATCAATATGTAAATAAACAATCTCCTTGTGGGCATCTCTGCCAACACAATTTTATTTGTAAGGCGAATGTGAGAGAGGTGAACAGAGTTTGGAGATGTGTGTAGAAGTACAAAACGTGGACCGGGCAGTGAACAAACCAAGAGAAATTTGGTCTAATTTTTTCAAAAACTTGTTCCGAGGGGGCTAAGGAGCATATCATGTCTCGACTTTGGATGGGGGAGTGTGACGACAACTTAAAATATTTGGGAAATCCCCTCTTCATTGGACGTAATATAACAAAGTCTTATGAGTTTGTTAAAACAAAGGTCCTTAACAAAGTAGAAGGATGTATGGCAAAAATTATTTCTAAAGCCAGGAGAGCGGCCTTGGTCCGGGCAGTCATTCAAAGTATCCCTAACTATGCCACGACTACATTTAAATTGCCTGTGACTTTCCGTAGGAGTATTGACAAAGTCTCATGCAAATTCTAGTGGAGCGGTGACAATAACCTGGTAATTACTTGGCTTTAAAAAGTTGGGACAAACTATGCTACCCAAAATAGTATGAAGGTTTGGGTTTCAAGAAGTCCGAAGACATTAACGCACCGTTACTAACAAAGCTTGGTTGGAGATTAGCTGAGAACAAATCGGGCTTGGTTGGAAATATTTCCCTAACAAATTGTTCTTTGAAGTACCCCTCACAGGTCGAATTCATAGGGATGGAACAAGATTATATCATTGAAAGAATTTTTGAAGCCAAACTCTCGTTTCATAGTTGGTCTTAGTTCAAGCATCAAAGTCTTTTCTGAATTTTCTCTGGAAAGATTGCGAAATAGGTATAGATGCAAACATGGCAGTGCAAGATTGCGAAAGAGGTGGTGGGATAGAAATAAAATAGTGAGAATCTTCAGTGAATAAAAAGTCATATAGGTTTTGAAGATCAAAATAGCACAATCAGCGACGGTGGACGAACTGATGTGGAAACCAAATCCAAGTAGGGCATTCACAGTCAGATCATCTAATAAGCAAAAAACTGGAACTCCCCTCATCCCAAAAGACAATCTATGGAAGATTTGTTGGAGTCTGAAAATTCAGAGATATTCAAATTGTTACTCTGGAGAGTCGCAACCGAGTGTTTCCCAACAGTCATCGCGCTCAGAAGAAGAAGAGTGATGGATGATTCATCGTGCAAGATTTCTTCAGGAATCGAGGAATCAATTACTGACTTGTTTTTTTAGTGTTCTTGGTCCAGAAGATTGTGGCTTGTCGAGGCAGGTGGGTTTTGATGGGATGGCTTAGCTTCTCGTGGAGGATTCAACGCAGTTCATAAATTTTTAAAAGTCAACATCGAGTGGAATAAATTCGGGCACAATGATGAACTCGTCATTCGAGGCTGCACTATCATGGAGGAAGTTTGGAAGTGGAGGAACTACAAAGTTTTTAACAATGCTCAAGGTGATGGTGGTTTCGTGGATCTCGCAAAAATTAGAGCTACAGTGACAGAGTTTTTTCACTCGAGTTCGAGGTATGTTATTGAGTTCTCGCCGACTTTCTAGGTCCCGATCTCTCCCTTTGTTCCTGACAGTGCCTGGGAGTTGAAGGTGGATGCAGCTTTCCGTTCAGGTAGAGTTGCAGTGGGCGTGGTGGCAATTTTCTCGTCGTTGCGTAGGACTTGGATGTGGAAGAGCAGAGTGGCCGCGGAGTCAGCAAAAGAAGCTGAGTTACAGTAAGTTCTTATGGCGCTTCAGGTAGCTAAATTCAAAGGAGTGTCTAGTTTGGTTACAAGGGTGATAATAAATTAATTATGGAGAGTCTCAAGACAAGAAAGAAGTGTGTATTCTGGTATTTGAAACTTCTGCTTTTGAAAGTTCTCTTTTTATTAGATCGTTTTGGTTCAGTTTTATTTTATTGAATTCAGAGAACTCTTAATCTCTTAGCTCAAAAAAAATTTCAAAGAGCATGGAGATCTAACGAGTTTGGTTTTTATAATGTGTTGAATGCTTCGTCGATTGTGCGGAATGTTTCGATGAATGAAAGTTTTTCCGGGTAAAAAAATTGTTATTGGTTCATAATTCTCTGTTACGTATACATATTAGTGCAAGATAAAATAAAAAATGAAAATAATTTGGAAAGAACATTTAATATAATAAAATATGTTTATATGTGTTGTAATTAAACAATTATTGGCACTGCTCCGTACAACAAATTAAAAGGGTTAAATCCGGAGCATCACTAAGAAAATTACAATATTGGGTGAATGAAATATAAGTAAAGTCTTTTCTTCATTTATACTTTATAGTGCTCCGAGTACAACAAATTAACAGGGGACTCGTTAGAGCATCTTCAATACTAGTAATTAAAGTTATTTTTTTTGCCTATGTGAAAATGTTAAATTATTTTATATTTTGCTAATTATCTATGTGTCATGTAATGGTTATTGTATTAGAGTAAATTTTGAGACTCATATATTTTATTTTGGTTTTAAAAAAATATTATAATATTATATCCATCAATATATTTGCTTTAGTGAGACCAATTTAATCATTATTATCTTATATTATTATTAAATTAATTTAATAAATTTTTATTATAATATATGAAATAACAATTAGAAATTGCATCGGGGATCTCTTTATTTTGGATATCATCGATTAAAAATAAATACTTTTTAATATAATATATAATTAATAAATTATGGGGGACGATTGGGCCAAATGCCAGCGGAATGGAGGCAGAGAGGTGTGGGACCCACCGGTTTGGAATTTTGTTAGGATATGGGGAGACACTTCGATGGTGGGCCCCGCACCACCTGACCCTTAATTCATTGATTAGTTTAATCAATCAACTATTTAATTATCCCAAACAGAGATAAAGATCGGTTGCTCGGATTACAGACACTTGGATTTCGGGTTTCCTCCTCTGCCGACGCGCTTTTGCTTTATTAAAATTTTAATTTTATTCCGCTCGTTTAATTCTTTATTGTTTTAATAAGTCTTTCGATTTGCATGGAATTTGGTTTTCCTTTTTCCGTCTTAAATTTAATGTAACTCACGTTTTCGCGACTTTGTTGATTTGTTCTAAGTTTTCAAGCCATGTCACACTTTTTGCAAACATAAAATACGAAGAAGAAAAGAAAGTAGGTGTTATCTGAATCCAATATAAACACGTTATCCACATGTTTGCCTCTCTCTTGATATGCATATTTCATTCATATTAGTAGATAGCACGAGACTTTCTGGTAAAGAATATGAATCACGAGACACGAAATAGTAAATGTTTATTAGTTCTCATATATGTAAATGTATACATATCTATAAACAAAGGAAAATACAAGCTGTGTAAAATTTCAAATTTATTTTCGAAACTAAGTAAAAGGTAGATCACCAGTACAATTAAAGTATAGGTCATAGTCTTTTAACAACTTTTTGGTTATTTTAAATAACGTTTTTAAAGTTTAACGTTAATTTTATGACGAATTTGCCCAAAATTTTCCAATGTTCTCAAAATGAAAAATAGAAAAACTGTAAAATTATCCTGTTAATTATTTATGTCACGTAAATAATAGGCCCACTAAATAAAATTAACCAAAACGTTAATCATTTCAAAATAGACACACAAAATGTTGACCATTTGGTCAATTTTTGTTAAAATAATAAAACAAAAATAATAAGTTATTGAGTAAAATATACCACCTTTTTTAGCAACAAAGTATTTAAGAACTTTGTCATCTGAGAGCCACAGAAAACTTATATTTATCATCTCTAATGTTCATTTATAAAGAGCAAATTCTAATATAAACTTGTTAAAGATTTGGTAATCCAAAGGTATATTCTTAGTATGAATTGTAATCAAGACTATCATAATTTCACGAGTCGTTATATTTTGTTAGGAGGGGGAGACTAATATGTTTATATATTTTATTTATATGTGTGTGAGAATAGCCAAAGTAAACCAAGATTTCATGTATCTAAATTATGTCCATCTATCTATGCCGAAGTGGTTTAAAGGGGATTGAAACTAATGGCAATTTATGGTGGTAAAAAATTATACGAAAAATCAGTATCGTCACAATATGTCATTAATTTTCATGGTAATTTTGTGAGAATGCAAATAATTTCAAAATATACAAGTTTTGAATGTAAAAACACATTTTAAATTGTATATACGGATTTATACTTTTTTTTTTTTGGTTTAGTGGCATTGCGAAAAATACTATTTCCGGGACTCCCAGGTTTTATCCAAACGGGGAGTACCTCCCGGTAGTTTAAAAAAGAAAAACTGGCTGGATTGAACATTCAACAGTAATCTAACGGTCCACAAAATTACATCATTTTTTTTTATTTTTTTTTTATTTTTATTCTTTTAAACAGTTTTTATTTTCTTTTTTTGCTCTAGACCGGGACCGGGAGTCCCGGCCTCCCGTTTCCTCCCGTCCCGGTTAAAACCGAGACCGGGACTTCCGTTCCGATAATAACCGGGAGGTACCGGGACTCCCGGTATAGCCACGTTTACTGTCAACCATTTAACGGTAGAGGTTGTTACAAAAACTTGTTATATTTTATACCGCATTTATTTTCAGTATTTGTTTAACTCACTCCAACTGTTGGAGTCCACCATATGTATTTTTGCATATGATAAACACAAACTTTGTTTAAGAATAATTTTAATATTAATATTTTGAAACAGTCACGTATATATAGTTTGACCATATTTTTTTAAATGAATGTTGACCCCTTTAGAATGGTTTATCTAATATATCATTTATAGTTTATTTATTTATTTAAACTGAAGCTTGAAAATTCCGATCTTATTAAAGTTTTTGGAAAACTATTCACAACCGGAAACTGACATTTCAACTATTTAAATGAAAACGATGAATAAAAATTTAGAAAATTTGGAGTTTGTTTTTAATTCAATGAAGTTAAAAATAATTTATATATGAACAGAGCTGAAATATTGAAATTGCATATTTTATTTCGAATTCGTATGCGTTATTACCGGGTTTATAGCATGTGCATAAATATATTAAAAATGAATAAATATTACGAAATATTGGAGAGTGAAAAAGGCAGGAGTTCACGTTTTGGTATGTTAATTAAAGAGAAACGACATAATGTTAAAAATTCCTGGAAAGAAAAAGCGAATGCCAACATTTATTTGGTCTAAAGTATCATATGATATAGTTGTTTATGCAATGTTTAGACTTTGGAATAAGATGATAAAAAAATTAATGTCACCTAATGGTAGGGCACAATGCGATTCCTACAGTCCAACACTATTTGTGTGGTGCTGTGGCCACTGACCAGTGGACCCAATGCTATCGTACGCATGTGGCCTTAACCTGCGCACCTTGCTCGGTAATAGCACGACAATCTCAGTTCCGTCAGCACCACGTCAGCTCGACCGGGTGTAGCCAGTGGCAGTGACTGGTGAGTGCCAGTTTTCGGGGTTAGAAATTGACCGCGGTTGAAATGATTGCACTCAGTTTTGACGACTCTGGTTAACGTATCCACTCTTTCTTTCTTTTCTCTTTCTTTCTCTCTCTTTGTTTGGTTGGTTCACTTCAGACACACACACAGACACACGCTCAGAGGAGAGAGAGAGAGAGAGAGAGAGAGAGAGAGAGAGAGAAAGAAAAGAGGCTTTTGCTTTTGCTCATCTGGTCTTAGAGATAGAAAGAAGAGAGGTAAGGTTTGAGTTGGCGAATTAGGGTTAGGGTTTCCGAGGCATGAGAGATCTGTTCTTCTGAGTCAAGAGGAAGGAAATAAATGGCTAATTCAGAGATACGCAGAGGTTTGTGTGTGTGTGTACGGATTTGATTTGATCGGTTTATTTGTGTTTTGAATCGAAATCAAAATTGAAACTCAAATGAAATGAATTGATGTGTATGTGTGTAGATGGAGATGCAGCGCTGTACAAGGAGCTATGGCACGCGTGCGCTGGACCTCTGGTTACGGTGCCGAGTGAGAACGACAGGGTCTTCTATTTCCCCCAGGGACACATCGAACAGGTTAGTCAGCGACTCAGTGAGTCGATCTCCGAGTCATCCAAAAACTCGGTCACTTAATTATTGTTTGTTGTTATCGTTCTCAGGTTGAGGCTTCCACCAATCAGGTGGCCAGTAATCAGATGCCGCACTACAGTCTCCCCTCCAAGATCCTCTGCCGCGTCATCAACGTCGAGTTGAAGGTATAACCTCTTTTCTTAATTAACGTCCGTGTCCCTGATTTTATTCAACAGTAAAGTAACGGTATGTATGCATGTGTTTCAGGCTGAGCCCGACACGGACGAGGTATATGCCCAGATCACTCTGCTCCCCGAACAGAACGTAAGTTTGGTCTGTCTTTGTGGGATTGGATCATGGATGTGATTTTTTATTTTTTGTAGTAACTACAATCGAGTTTGATTTCAGCAAGACGAGAACGCGGTGGAGAAGAACTGTCCTCCTGTGACGCCACCAGCGCGGTTTCAAGTTCATTCGTTTTGTAAGACGCTCACAGCGTCCGACACAAGCACTCACGGCGGCTTCTCTGTGCTGAGGCGACACGCCGACGAGTGCCTTCCTCCACTGGTTTGCTTCCCTTCCCTTATTTTTATTTCTCAGTTCAGCGGTCATGTATACAAGTATGTATAATCATAATGTGTTTGTGTGTTTTTACATATTAAAGGACATGTCACGGCAGCCACCGACACAGGAGCTGGTGGCGAAGGACTTGCACACCAATGAGTGGCGTTTCAGGCACATATTCAGAGGGCAACCGCGGAGGCACTTGCTTCAGAGCGGGTGGAGCGTCTTTGTGAGCTCAAAGCGGCTCGTGGCCGGGGACGCCTTCATTTTCCTGAGAGGCGAGAATGGAGAGCTGCGTGTGGGAGTGAGGCGAGCGATGAGAAAGCAGGACAACGTTCCTTCCTCGGTCATATCCAGTCACAGCATGCATCTCGGGGTCCTCGCAACTGCCTGGCATGCTCATTCCACGAGGACCATGTTCACTGTCTATTACAAGCCTAGGACGAGCCCTTCTGAGTTCATTGTTCCTTTCGATCAGTATATGGAGTCTGTCAAGAACAACTACTCTATTGGAATGAGATTCAAAATGCGCTTTGAAGGCGAGGAAGCCCCGGAACAGAGGTATGGTTTGTTAAAAGGACTTGTTGATGTAATTTTCTGCACCAAATAATTTATTTTCATGTCCTAGTCTTACCACTAAGTGTTTATTTTCGTGTGCTAGGTTTACTGGCACAATAATTGGAATTGAAGATGCTGACCCATCGAGATGGAAAGATTCCAGATGGAGATACCTGAAGGTACAATCAAGTGTTCTTTACGGTATACATGTGTATCCTATTTGAAAGCATGCTAAATCAGAGGCCTTATATTTTGTAGGTGAGATGGGATGAAAATTCCACAGTACCACGCCCGGAGAGAGTTTCACCTTGGAAGATTGAACCTGCTCTTGCTCCTCCGGCCCTAAATCCTCTTCCAGTTCCCAGGTCAAAGAGGCCTCGATCAAATATTGTTCCCTCGTCTCCCGACTCATCCGTTCTCACTAGAGAAGGTAGCCACGACCATAGCTTTAATATATATATGTGTGTGTATATATATATATATATATATATATCAACACACACACATAGTGGACACGCACACATATATGTATATATACTATTTTTTCTGATGCTTTTATCATTTTCATTGTTAACCTCCTAGTTTATTTAGGATCGTCAAAAGTAAGTGCAGACCCTTCGGTGCCAGCTGGGTATACAAGGGTCTTGCAAGGTCAAGAATTTCCGACCTTGAAAGGGAATCTGGCAGAGAGCAACGAGTCTGATACCGCAGACAAGTCTGTGATGTGGACCCCGAGTGTTGTCGAGGAGAAGATGGACGTGGTGTCTGCTTCCAGAAGATTTGGGAATGATAACTGGATGACTTCATCTGGATCTGGTAGGCATGAAACAGCTTATACAGATTTGTTATCAGGTTTCGGGGCAAGTTCAGATTCCCCAAGGGGCATTTTTGCATCGTTCTCCGAGCAGTCGATGAGAAAGCATGCCTTGGATCAGGAAGGCAGGTTCAACTTGCATAGCAGCCCGCGCTCCATCGTGCCTTCGTCGCTATCCCTAAGCTTGGACCCCAATGTGAAGGGCCAGGGTGGGAACGTGTCATACCAAGCTCAGGGGAGCGTGAGATTCGGTGACTACACGATCGTGCATGGTCAGCCTCATGGGAACTGGTATATGCCACCTCCCTCGTCTCCTCATTCAAAGCCGGCACTTTGCCCAAAGAACGAGTCCAAAGACGCAAACTGCAAGCTCTTTGGTATTCCTCTCATGAGGCCCGATCCTGCGGCGGATGCTCATATACATCTCATATCAAACCAAGCTCAAAAGCTGGAGCAACCAGTCGTCGCTATTGATCAGGATAAGCCGGTACAATCAAATATGAGAGAGGTTCAAAAGCCACAGAATGGGTCGATGAGGAGTTGTACAAAGGTATACTAATTTTTACGAAAGAGAAAAATATAAATATAAAATTTTTCATTAGGGAAGTTATGAATGAAATCATATTGGTGTCTGGTTCCAGGTTCACAAGCAGGGGATTGCGCTAGGTAGATCCGTAGATCTCACAAAGTTCAACAACTACGATGAACTGGTAGCAGAGTTGGACCAGCTGTTTGAGTTTGATGGGGAGCTAATGGCTCCTAAGAAGAATTGGTTGATTGTGTACACTGATGATGAGGGCGATATGATGCTTGTTGGAGATGACCCGTGGCAGTAAGTGTTGGTGTTTGTGTTGCTTTGAATTGAAATGACATGGTGATAATATTTATGATTTTGTGTGTAGGGAGTTTTGTTGCATGGTCCGAAAAATATTCATATACACGAGAGAAGAGGTCCAAAGGATGAGCCCCGGAACTCTAAATTCGCATGGAGATGGAAATCACGCTATTGCCGAGGTTATGGATTCAAAGGAGAAACCTTACTCAACCGAGCACTGTTAAGCTCTACCTGGCAACATAATTATATATTAGGTATATATGAAAGGTAATTATCCTCTTCTTCTTTTCCAATTCAAAGTAAGTTCAACTGTGATTCCATTTTTCTTATCAAACTTTCTTCCCAGTGTAATGCGTCTTCATCTGAGTTTTTATTTCTGCTCAGCATCAATTGATTTACTATGCTGATTTGAAGTTCTCATTTCTTATTCAGGGTTATGGTGCAACTTAGGGACTGCTATTGAGCCATTCTAGTTTGGATTGTGGACTAACCAAGTTGGATGTGAGCCTTCGCAGGGACTCGTATATAGAAAGTATTTAGAATGGTTCGGGTGCAATATATATATATATATATATATATCCAGTTTTTGGCATGTACTGGAGTTAGTATTTGAAGTGTCGTATTTAAAAAGAAATATAATATACATAGAAATGTGTCCCATTCCATCGCCAAAACGATTCTATGTTGTAAATACCAGCTTGTTTTTGTCTTCGTCCTCATCTCCAATCTGTTTAATGTAAGTAAAACAAGTTGATCACCTCTCTGGCTCGTCAATTTTTGGAGGTGTTGCTTTTACATTTAATTTATTTAGAAGCTTTGGGTTTGTGGAAAACTTGTAAGAACAATGGTATTGTCTAATTGTAGTAATAATTGGAGTCAGAGCCATGGCATAATATACATTTGGTGTAGATAAAAAGAAAAACAAGGAGAAATGGGTGTTGTCTATTCGTCTATGTCAGACTGGGATCGGGATTGGGACTGTGATCGGGCGATATTGAGAGCCAAGAGGGCCTTGTGAATCTCGACTGTCATTGCACTGTCGACACTCCCGGAAGAGACTTTCTTGTGCCACTTCTGGAGATGGAGTTTGAGGGAGCTTGTGCTGAGCCCTGCGTTTTTGGCGCAGATTGGACACACTTTCATCGTTGGCTTTCTCTTTTGCCACTCCATCGACACTTTCCCGTGCACTTTCCTGTCCAAATCCACAAGCATCTTCGCAAACCCGTCGTTCGGCTGAGCTCTCCGATGAACTCTCTTCAGACTCTTCCACGCCTCTGCTAAACTCATTTTCCTGCACCAACCAAACAATCACTGTAACGTTTCGTGTAATTCAAATCTTAACACCCAAAACAGACTTTCTCTTTCTTCTCACTTGATGAGTATGAGGTATGCAATGACCACAGTGGCGCTTCTGCTTCTCCCTTCGAAACAGTGAACTAAAACCTTGCCCCCACTTTTGTCCACATTCTCGACAAAGCCCAAAGCTTCCTCGAAGATGCTACTGATGTCTGCATCCTCTCTGTCGTTTATCTGCTCGACAAATGTAACAACCTTACCTCAGTGTACACAGACACATTTCAAATTTTTGAATTTGTATTTTTCTCACCGAAAAATTTCTGTACTCAAACAGATCCGGATACTGAGAATCAGACTGCCCAATTTCATTGGTACACAAACACAATATATGAGTGACTCCTAGATTCTGCAACGTGTATACAGATCTAGCAGCCAAGGCACCGCCGATGAATAGGCTGCTTGTTATTTTTGAGGGCCGCTCTGTGTTTGCTGCCTCGGATATTAACACAACCCTCTCTAGAATGTGCTCTAACCTCACCTGCACTTTTACTACTTTTATTATATATATTCTTGTGAATAGACCCCTTGTGAGGACACAAACAGTGATGCAGAAATCACCTTCATTTCATAAGCATCAATAACACAATTGTTGTCGCTTCCCTCGAAAAACCCAGTATTAAAATTGTTATCCTGACACAGTTTGACAGCTTCGTTCTTCAGCGTCTCATTCCATTGTTCCAACTCTTTGTTCAATTCTGCATCAACCTGATAATTACGTGAAAACAAAGGATAGTAAGCCAAATAGCACAGGATACAGATTTCATGATTTGAAAAACATTACACATAGTTTCCGGGCATATTCCACCTTGGCATATTTGTGAAAGTCACGGAGCTTTGTTGTCAAGCGCAAATTACGAAGGTGCTCGGCACTGCCTTTACTAAACTTACCATGCCAATTATCACGTGACGCCGGAGAGCTAGAGTCCGGGCTATCTTTGTTTCCAGATCTAGGAGCACTTCTCTGATCCGAATCACTCAAGTCCAGATGGCTCTCGTTTATTAACCGTTCCTTGCTCGGCGGAGAAGGACAGTTCCAAGGCTCCGAAACTCCCAAATCCTCTTTATCAGACTCTGGTGAAGAAGTTTTAGCTATGATGTTCATGTACACTCGCAACAAGCTCTCTAGTTTTTGGTGAAGAGTGAGCAGGAATATGTGAAATCCCTGCATGTCCCGAAGAGCAGCTCGGAACCCGCTTCTGAAATCTTGAACAAACGTAACACTCACATCAGGCCTCGAATCTTCGTCTTTTGACGAAGGGCACCCTAATTTTCCTCCGGTAATGTCGGACAAGAGATCAGCGGCGTAGTCAGGGCTGTTTAGAAGCAGCTCGACCAGCTTAGGATACGTTGCCTGGTCATTGGCTCGCTTCCCAGCCGGAGGCCGACGAGGAACACCCGAATCGATAGCCACGATTCGTGACTCGCAAAACTCCGACAATCGGCTCCTCGAGCTCGCGTCGCTGGATTTCGGCGATTCGGTGATATCAGAGAGATCCGAAGCCTGCGAGACCAACACTGACGCTGATGAGTTGTGAGAGGAGAATCGGCTGTCCACGGAAGATGCTCTTCTTTCCTTTGGAAGGCCCCTCGACACCCTTGGCCTGAGTCCCTTCGCCGGAGAATCCACGGGCTCGTCCAATTTGTCAGCCAATAACAAATTGGCGAAATTCCCACGCCACCTGAGGATACGACAAGGAAGCCTGTCTTCGTTTCTGATGACCAAGTCCAACAGCAAAACCCGTCCCAGATCGCCTGCTGTCTTTTCTGCCGTCTCTCTCGCCTCAAACGCTTTACAACTTTCCAGCAAAGGCGATCCATGCACGTAGCTACAACAGAAGAAAGAAAGAAATCTCTCTTTTTAATCAAACCATCTACATTTTTTTCCATTCTACTCTTTAATCTTCTGTTTTTTTTACCTCATGAGGAAAAGGCATCTACTTAGCTCGAGAGCTTCCAAAAGCTGAGAGCAAGTGAATTCACCGACTTGGTCTCCCCGAGAAACGGCGGAATCTCTTACTTTTTCTGCGGCTTCTTTGATCTGAAGCCACTCGGGGCTACAGTTGTGAATGACTCTCGCCTGAGGAGTTCGAACACCGACCCACTTTGCCAATTCGTACCCGAGACGCTCCGATTGAGTGGCCATCCTCGAAGACGAGAACTTTATAACGGCCGCGGCTTCCTCGTTTCCATTTCCATTCCCGAAGAAAGCAAAGAAGACGACCCCGCCTGAATTCACAGTCACCTAACGATACAAATTGATCATGCAAATATCAACTTTGGGATTTCGCGATTAAAACAGAGCAGACCTCGAGAGGCTTGATGAACTCGTCCTCTGAATGATCGGAGGTGGCGGTGTGTTGCGAGTGGTGAAGAGATGAGAGTGCTTCCCAAGAGAAAGCAGAGGATTCGATGTCCAGAATTGCAGCTTTGCCAAGCCTTTCCCACACACTCACGCTGTCGATGCCTATCTCCTCACTGGCCTCTCCTGCACTGAACTCCCCATATTCACAATCTTGTCTTTCAATGGCACACATAATGAGAGAGAGAGAGAGAGAGAGAGAGAGAGAGAGAGAGAGAGACCCAGAAGGCATAGCGTGGGTGCGGCTGCGAACCAGTTCAAGCCACTGCGTCAACTTGCAGGCCGCAATATCTCCCAACATATGCAACACCTGAACCAAACATTTCATAATTATTATTATTATTGTTGACACCATTGATACTGTGTTTTCAACAAAAAGAGAAAGGAAAAGCGCTCTTTATACCCTGGAAGTGACCGTCAAGGGGAAATGGGGATCAACCTCCTCCGATCCGATGTCTTCCTCTTTATCCTGCGCGCGCAGACACACACACCCACATACACATTCGAATCAATTCATTATACTGACCTCACCCTCCAAAGAACACCATCGATTTGAGTTCAAGTGTACGCACCTGAACCTGAATGGGCTTCATCATTGCACCTTCCTCGTTTTCCATCAGATCTCTGCAAAAGAGAGAATCTCCAATCCTAAATATTTCAAATAAATGCAAAAAGCGGAGCAGATGCTTTTTGGTCTGATCTGATCATTTGCTTCAACTGAACAATAAGACAGTTATAATTACTGAACTGACAATTTATTACTGGCGCACTATTCGAATGAGTGCTTGCAATTAATATAATATACGTAATGATGATATTGATAACGCTGTTTAACTCAAAACTGCACTCTCCCAAATGTAACCGACAGATAAACAGTTCGCCGTTTACCGATGTATAAACAGTTTAATACAAATTAATTAACAAATATGGATTTTAACATTACCTCCTACTACACCCCGGACCTCCCGATCCAGTCCCGGGCAACTCCCGATAGGTGTTTGAACGGAACCTCCCGTCCCGGTATCTTAAAGGGACGGTACCTGAATAGATATATCAGGAGTTAACTCGCGGTAAGACAAAAAAAGTACAAATAAAATTAGTTACAAGGTTTGAATAAATAGTTATTGGTAAGAATGTATTCGAAAGATTTGCTATAAATCAGTAATTGAGAATGATTTAATTAAGACGAAAGTTAACTATAAAATGAGTCTTATGAAAAACCTCGCCGACTTTTAAAAATGTACGAAAACTAGGAAAAAAAACACCCCTTACATTGTTAATAATTAGTAAAATTATCTCGGATAATGGCTTATAAGTCTAATTATTGATGTTTATATTAAAAAAATTAACGTCAAAATCGTCGAGATATCAAACATCATAAATATTTTTTGTGCTCGATTTCTATGCTGAAGTCAATCTTTTGCACATGTTAATACTTCTATCATTTTGGAGTGTAACCTGCATCTTCTGTCGTCGATGATGCATCCCGCGTTTCTGAAAGTCGCATCCGATAACACGGTTGAAACATGAATGATGAGTATGTCTTGAATCATGGTAGTCAACACCGGAAACCTCATTCCATTATGTCTTCACCACATCAATAGGTCTAAGACTTGATCATCCGATTTGACCCACTCGTCCTGGTAATACTCTATTATCTCGTGATGGGCGTGTGTGTCGACTCTGCTCGGCTGACTTGTCTCGGCTGACTTGTCTCGGCCTCATATTTTTGAGGAGATGAGCTGTACGCATGAGTGTTGACGAACATATTCGTGAATTGATTTCTTCTTGCATATTGCATATGTGATTGACTATAATGCATTCGATATTATGATATGAGTTTGGCTTCGTAGACCCTGAAAAGAGCATAAAACGCTTCCACGATTCTGGAAAAATCAAGTGAAAAGTAATTTTGATCGACGAAAAACCTTCTAATGTACTTAAGAATTTTTTTAGAACCTCTTACTTTGCATCGGCAATCTAGAATGACTCCAAAAACGTATAGTAAAGGAACCTTCCCAGCCTCCCAATATTTTAAAAATTTAGCTTCCATTGCTTGAATACAATCTTGAAAAATAGGTTGTCCTATACTTGTCTAAATTTAGCTTCCAGGCATAGTATGCAAACCAAGAAAAGAAGAATGAGTGTAAACAACGGAAAGATAAAAAAAATTATTTATCATAATATCATAATCGAAAATAGAGTCGTTCATTGTTAATATAAACTACAATAACATCTACATAACCTACAGATAAAAAGTTTGTTCATATCAAAAATGTTGAGTCACACCTAATTCTGTTATCTAGATGCCAAGTGCGCTCTTGGAGCCGTTGTGCCTAAAGCGTCTCTTAAGTTCGTCTATTCTACTAGTTGAGCTATTGATCCAACTAATGTAAGTCATAATTTTGTTTATGGAAGTGTCATAACTACCTGCTATGGCTTGAACTATTAGGTTGATGATATGAGTTACGCATCGTTGGTGCAAAATACAATTGTTAGTTTGAAATTGTTCTTTTAAATATCTAATCATGACGTTGTTACTTGTGACATTATCTAATGTTACAAATATAATCATACGACTTAATCCTCACTCGGTCATAACACTAACTATGATATTTAAAATGTTTTGACTAGTACGCGAACCTTCTATCATCTTAAAAGATATAATACGTTTGTTTAGGTTCCAATCATTGTCTATGTTATGAACTGCAATACTCATATATTCCATTTTCGCTTGACTCGTCTTATATATATGAGGTTATTGCTACATTATATCTACCGGTTGATATTGTGGATTTTAATTGTATTTTTCTTCTAAAAATCATTTTAGGCTCTCAAAGATTTCTTAGACATTATTTGAACGTTTGGAATTAAATAACTTAAAAATCTAACAAATCTTTGAGATTCTATATGTTGAAAAGATTGATATGTTGAAACAAAGTATTCTACTAATTGTTTTCTTAATAATATCGGTCCCGTTAAGGGTATTACCATGACTCCTGGTAGCGGTACTGTTCTACAACCGGGAATCCCGAGTACCGTTAAAAGCCTACCAAAACAGTCTTCCCGGTACCATCCGATTATGGTAGGATAAGTTTACCTACTACCCAAAAATTTAATTTGGTATAATTTTAAACTTAATTTGGTAAAATTACAACATTTACACTTCAATCCACCCACGATGTGAAATCTTACTAAAAAAAAAACAATCATTTTATACTTTTCAATATTAATTTATATTAATTTCATATTAACCTCTATATTAATATTTATATCAGTATTAATTTTATTAAGATTATAATTATATAATTATTAGTAATTGATATGTATTTTAATTATATGTATTGTATTTGATTAATGTTATGTATTATTGTGAATGCTATATTATTTATTTTATTTTACTTGATAGTATGCACTTTTTGTATATATTATTCAAATTAGGGTTTGATTTACAAATTAATTTTGTTATGAGTGAACTTGTCATTACAAATAGTTTCACTTTGAGTTATGTGAATAATTTCACTCAAATTTGATAATATACTATTTATCAATCTCAAGCAAAATATAGGTGAGTAGGAATAATTTCATCCCAAATATGTTCAATTTCACACTAAATTAAAACTGGGTTCGAAATGGTCTAAGTATTTACACACAAAATCAAATTAATTCTTAAACACAAAACTATAATTAAGAAAGTTCAAAATAATTATATAAACACAAGAATAGAGATTTCATGTTCTAAATTCAACGACTTATGAAATATCACCAGACTTAGAAAATATATAAAATTAAAATTTTGACTATTTTTTTTGGGAAAAAATACTTTTAAATAAAAATTTATTTTATCCATTTAAATTTCTACGTTTTCATTCTACTCATAAGTTATTATTGGTCTCTTAAGTGCCGTTAAACAAAACAAGATTAAAAATAAAAGAATCCGCAAAAAATACCGAAAATCAAACTCGTGCAATAATACACAGAATCAGTATTTTGTATGAAAATGTGTTAAAGTTTAATTTTAGATATTTTCAACAATAAGTTTAACCGTGGTATTTTGTTATATATGGAGTGTAAAAAATGAAAATTTTCAATTAAAAATTACTATGCAGTTAATTGATAAATTTTGCATTCAATCCGAGTTTTGTCTTCCACTTGATATTTGTTTTCTACAAAACAATTAATTCGAGTTTTATCTTCAACCTACTTCTTGCAATTAACTCGAATTTTGCTGTTAGACTAACTTTGCCCCTAACCCGCCTCTCCTCCTTACTGGCAACCCCATTGAGACGTCAAATGTCGCATGACGCTAACATCAAAATATCGGCTATGCGTTGGTCCACGTGTCTCCAAGGCACACATAAAACCCCTAAAAACTTCCAAGACCACTATATATACATTTCTCAACTCTCTATCTCAATCTAAGTTCTTTTAATATGTCGAAACTCTACACAACGAAATCCACTACCTTATCTCCTATAAATATATAGAGAATATCATGAATCACAAATCCTTCACCAAGAACACAATACAACATGATTAATATTGAGCGTCGAACCGAGTGCCGGTTAAAAATCTTTCACGTCCCTCTAGATTCATATTCTCTTATGAATAAAATAGGTTCATTTTTTTTTTGTGTTGCTTAGGTGAATTTGCGAGGATTCGAGGACTCGACGAGGAACACGAAGGACTTCAAGATTCAAGAATGACTCAGCGATCCGAAGGTTCGATGAGGAAAATAACACTATGATGTGAAGACTTGGAGAAGAGATCAACATGTTGAAGGCAAGGTCTCGGAAAGAGATCCCAGGGGTTGAACTCATCTTTTCAGAGAGAGTTTGAAGTGTCGGAAACGCAAGCGAGTTGAAGAGAGAACTCGTCAACAAGGAGGCTAGAAGACACGAATAACGTCACGAGACGCGTACAACGAGAAGAGAAAAATTTCACCACACCTACCTACACGTGATTATAGGGTCCGACCACAGACAGTTCTAAATGTTACTACAAAAATGCGGCTTACGATGACATTGCAGTTCAGTAGAAAGAGTACTAAAAAGTGTGATTGACGCGTTAATACAAATATCAGATTGTTCTAGTTGGTTCTATTTAACTGTTAAACTTGATTTTTAGATGATATGCAAAGCACATGTTGCGGTAAGAGATTGCAAGACTCATAGAAATAAACATTAGAAAAAACTAAAAATAAAGAGAGTAAAAATTAATAAATAAAAATATGATATCTCCTCTTTACGATTTTGATGGGAAGTCAAAATTGAGTTATAAAATGGTGATAATTTGATCATTTTAATTTATACATAAGTGGTGTCATAAACTACTGGCGTACTGAACACTTCGATAAAAGACATGAAAAAACGAGTAATAAAAATAAAATAAACAAATCAAGTCTTCTGAAACTGTAAAAACCTGAAAATATATATTATCTTGATCGTACGTCTCATCTCGTATGCATAAACAAAAACAAAACTTCTACCGAAACTGATCATCTACAATCAATATCACAAATCAAACCGAGCCTTGAAGATGATAAAATGTACCCTGCGAATTCTCTCAGTATATATATAAATTTACTGAACGACGAGAGAAAAGAAAAGAATATATATATATATGGACAGAGAGAAAGTGAAGGAAGATCAGGCAGAAATCTCAGAATCCGTAAAAGGTTTGTGATTAGCAACGTCAGCGATTTCTTTACGAGAAGCTTCCCAAAGTAGTTGTTCAATTCCGAGCTTCCTCAGTTCCAATAGACCACGCTCCACTGAATTAGAGATCAGAGACAATTATCATCATAATCACAGAGACCATCATCACAGATGTGCGTATTACTCACCGTCCACGGCATCGTGTGATGTTGGTGTTTGTCCAATGCGGCTAATCCAAAACTGTAGTCGCTCTTCTGCAACATCCTCTTCCACGCCGTGCTCTTTTGCTCTCCTCCAAAAGTAAGTAAGCCATGCCTAAACACCAATTAATACGCATAAAAAACCATATCTTACATGCCCATATTATCATACACGAATGTATAACGAACTTTCATTTTCACCTCTTTGAAAAGTACATCTTCTGCTTCCTCTTCGCCTAGCTCTGCATTTAATACTTGCTCTTGAGATTCGTACGATATAACAAATGCACATTCAATTCTCAATAGTAACTACACCCAGTTCCTTACATTTGTTTTTTTTACAGAATCAAGTGATGTTACCAAAACAAGAACGACCAATCACTTATTCACTAAGCTTAATAGAGCAGACAAAAGAAAAACAAGGTGATATAAAAATCGTGGTAGGAAAGACAAGAAATGTATGTGGTATGGTGAAACTAATACATGGAAGCCAATTTTTTTTATCCCCACGAGCTTTCTTCTCAACTACCTCCATCGTCATTTATTTTTTACCGAACAAATGGATTATTTTAACCCATTCTTACACGTGACAACTATGTCATCAACACCAGCAAAAAACTATCATTATGTTTCTTACCAAATGCTTCCATGAACTTCGGTTCACCAGGTGTCCTGGAATCTGAAAGAGAGAAAAAGAAGCAGCTAAAAAAACAAGTTTTGAGGAAAGAAAATTAAGATTGTAATACAAGCAAACAAAGGAGGCAACCTATGGATGACTGCCGAAGCGAATACTGGCGTCTATGTTGGGATTGTGCAAGTACAACAGCATCCTCAACCTTGAATTTTTTATTAGTACCAAAGATAATCAGAAGCTAAATACATGAGTTAAAATTAACCACCCAACTAGCTTGTTCTATAATCGGGTTAACCCAACACAAATGAAAAGCTGGTTAAGATTGTAATCGCAATCCAAGCATCCATCTTTAAATTACAAAGACAATAGAAGTTGGCAACACGCGCTTGGGACGCATGGTTTAGAAGAATAAATGAAATCTGAAGAGCACGTATTACAAAAAGAAAACAACATGTGTATTAATCCAAGGTAGAAACAAATTGGATATAAAACCTTTAAAGAAGCTAGCTCTCTCAATCCCATTTCAACCGAAAGCATACTCTCAATGTTTCCTTCTCCAGTAAGATCACTCAAATCTCGAGCAGTTCTCCCTCTACTCTGATCATCACCTCCTGCTTTGCATTATTAAACATTACTTGGGTGTGAATAAAATGAAACAGAAAAGCGAAACATTATGAAGACAAAACCATAATGTTTAATAATTGAACTTGCCTTCATTCCAGGCCTCCTTGGCTTTTTGTCCAGCAGAAATTACAATTTCGAAAGGAAGGGGAGCTAGAGAGGACCAATGCTCATGCTTTGACACAGATATATCTGCACATATCCCTGACAGAAAATACCCAGCGAATAGATAATAAGAAGATGCACATGTCTCTAAAAGAAATAAAGTATTGTGTGGTTTGTCGGTGACTAAATATTAAATGCCAACACAAATTTGAGGATTTGAAAGAGAAACTTCATTTTGTGAGCTTGGTTGTGTACAAAATATCAAAGATATCACTATGACATTTTCATCTCAAAAATGGACTTTTGACCTATTTTTGGACAAAAATACCAGCGACTCTATTAAACCTCCCTTCTCTCGTTCTCCTCTATTTTCCAACTAAAGCCTCACACTCATTTCATAATCTCTCTATCGCTTTCATCAAATCTTGTGTTGAGGTTGTGGGTAAGTTTTCTAACTTAATCATTTCAGTCTGATTTATGTGTATAGTTTATTGAATCGAATAGGATGTTAAATCTTAGTTTAAGATCCGGATATTTTGAGTTAATTTCCAAGAGTTTAAGATGAAATTTATACAGCATTTCCGATGAAATTCATGTCCTAAATAGTACAATGACAAAAATTTCCGATAGTTCTAGATGATTTCATATTTCTAATGGTTTTAGATTTTTTAAGACGTTATTTAAGATGATTTAAAATAGTTTAAGATGATTTCCGATGATTTTGGATGATAATCTTAAATCACCCTAAACCCTAAATCATCTTAAATCATCTAAAACCATCATAAATTTTTGTCACACCATCGGAAATTTTTTTCATCAGAATTTCATCTGAAAATATCGGATTCTATCGAAAATTGTCGAAATTTATCAGGAATTATCGATTTTTTTTACTATCTAGACATCAATTTCATGGGAAATGTTGTATAAATTTCATCTTAAACTATTGGAAACTGTTGGAAATTACCTCAAAATATCCGGATCTAAAACATAGATTTAACATCCTATTCGATTCAATGAACTATACACTTGTAAATCAAACTGAAATACTTAAGTAAGAAAACGTACTCATTTTCAACGATTTCCACAACCTGAACACAAAATTTGATGATGAGAGAGAGAGATTATAAAATAAGTGCGATGCTTTAGTTGGAAAATAGAGAAGAATGAGAGAAGTGAGGTTTAACGGGTATTTTTGTCTAAAAATGGGTCAAAAGTCCATCTTGAGATAGAAATGTCATAATGACCTTTGATATTTTGTACACAACCAAGCCCACAAAATGAAATTTCTCATTTGAAAACACTAATAGTTGCTAAACAGACACCTTTAGAAGGGTTTGAACTTGGAAACAAAACCAAGGGCCTGACCACTAGACCGTCAACTTTTTGATAAAACTAAGAAAGAAGAATGCATTTTTGGACCAAAAATCAGAACTTGCATAACATTGAAGCACCCAATGTAATAATCGATAATATAAAAATGAACAATAAAATGATGTTTATAAAAAACCTACAAAATGAAGATTTTCCAGATGCCCGTAAGAAGAAACCGACTAATGCTAAAAATAAGATTGATCAGCTTTTATTCTATAAAGTCCTAAAAATACCTTATATTAGAATACAGTAACTCAGATCTCCATTGATTTTTCACAACTAAAAGTTTCAGGTTTACGAATGAAATTTCAAGAGAAAGCAAAACATTTAGTTACCATGCTGGACAGCTAAGCCCCAGTATCGCGCAAGCCAACATCTCTTAAGCACAACTTCCTCCTACGAACAAATACAGTGCCGCATAGTTAAACAATACAGAAAAGAATATGCAGACTCAAAATCCAGGTTGGTCTGAAAAGACAAACCATTTCTTCTTGCGTTAAAATCATCCTCTGGGTCATAGTGCGCAAAGCCTTTGCTTCAGATTCTGCGTCTCGAAGCTGTTCCAACGCTGTTGTAGCTCCACTCTTTACGTTCTGAGTACCCAGCCAAACAGTGATTGATATGGAGTAAAAACCAGTTGAATTGTTAGTGACGGAGATAAGATTGACATATCAGATACCTCGAGGTCTGAGCGAAGGGAAAAAATTTCGTCATCTCTCCCATCCCTGGTTTGCTTCGCCGCATTAAGGGCAGCCTGCAAAACGAACACCAAGTTTATCATAATAGAAAAACACTACTAAACAATTAATAGAGCGGTCTAGTCCAATTTTACCTCTCTTTGACGCAAAGCTGCTTCTTTTCTGGAGGAAAGGAAATTGAATTATGACAAGGAGAATGAGAATGATTTAGGAATATATACTGAGTGAGGTACTGTGTACCTGCTTAATAGCTTGGCCTCTAAGGATACACCTTCTCCGAGAGAAGCAACCTGATATAAAAGCAAAGTGGAATTGGTGATAAGATTTCACATAATTGGACATGATAGAAGTGAGTGAGGGTAGACCTGTTTCTCGAGCTGCCTCGCTCTGGCCTCAGCCTGTTCGCGCTTCTCTTCAGCGTGCCGTAGCTGCAACAACAACACAGTTATTCAAATGCAATCTCTTTTTTCTAAACGATTCAAAAAGAAAAACTAACCGACCTACCTTGTCAAGGATAAGGTCGTTCTCGTCATGTAGCATATCCAGCTTCAAATATTAGAGTAGTGTTAGTGTGTGGGCGTGTCTAGAATGCATTCACCATCATCATACTAATCAATTACCTCGTCCCTTAGGGCAGAAGCTTCGCGATCTTCCGACGGAGCTTTTGCGATATCAGGAATGAATCTGAGTAGAAACAATAAAACAATAAATTAAATTCAGTCCAAAAGAGCACAGAAACGCGAACTCGATGACTTACCTAGTGTTGCGTGAAGTGGAAGGAGGTTCGATTGGCGGAATGACCACCGGAGTTCGGATGGAGGATCTTGGGGCTGGAGCCGCCGCCGTACGGGCGGATACGGAGGACGGTCTGCCGGTGGAAGCGGAGCGTGCGGAGGGAACGTTCTCTACAAAGTTCCGACCTAACTAATCAAAGGCAATCCAAATTCAGATTTCTCGTCGACAAGACAAGAGTGAGAGAGAGATGAGAGAGAGAGAGCATGTGAATATATATGAGACGATGAGAATCTAACCGCAGGAGAGGGAGATCTGTTGATTCTGGAGAAGGAATTCGGGTACCGGAACGCTAAGTCGTCGTCTTCTTCGTCGTCATCTTCGTCGGCGGCGGAGGGGGACTGCGAGGCCATCACTTGAGCGAGGCGCTGGGCGGCCGCTTTGGCGGCGACGTTCTGGGAGCGCTTGATGGAGGACATGCCTCCGGCGGCGCCGGGGTGGAGCCGCGACGGAGATGATGAGCCGGTGCTGCTAGCTTCGCTCCACTGCCGGGAGTAGACTGGGCTCGCCGTTCTCCGGTGATCCATCGGTGGATCTTAATCTCAATCTGAGTCTTCTTCTTTCTTCTTCTTCTACTATTGACTTGCCAACCCACACAGCACAGCAGAGAATGTGAAATTCACTCTTTCACTAGACGCCGTCGTTTCCAACACTTCTTCTTTGTTTGTTTCTTATTTATCACTCAATTACAGTCTTCTTCTCTTCAAGATTACACAAGTATCCCTTTATATAAAATAATACCGAGTAAGCTACCAAATTTTAATTTAGTCATTACAAATTTGTTCACTTAATGTTATAATTTTTATTACATTTTAGCCAAAATTTATTATTAACAAAATTGTTTTGTGTGATAAAAATTAATACACAATGAGTCGCGTGGGTCATTTTACGAATCGCGTGTTAATAATCAACATACAACGTATTGCATGAGTCACTTAACTCATTGTGTGGTGGTCGTACGAATTAATTTTAAGGACTCCGCTTTTGGTCCTTAGATTACATCCAATAATTAAACATAAACTCGAATTCTCTCAATTAGGCTTGTTTGGCAGGATGGATTTAGGAAAGATGGAATAACATGAGAGAATTTGAGTGGATGAATTTCTCATTTCTTGTGTTTGGTACATAAGAGAGGAAGAAAAATAATACTCTTAAGAAGGATTAGAATTCATGTGACCCACAAAAAATCAATCCTTTTAAAAGTGGAGGAATTGAGAAGGAGAGAATAAGTTTTTTTTTTAATATTTACAATTATAACTATGGAAAAATTGTAATAAATGATTTTTCATGTTATGTTTCCAAAATCTATTAACAAAAATAAACTATTTTTTTTACTATTAACATAAATTTGTATATATAATTTTATGTTCTTTATAAATATTATTTATTTTAATTTATATTAATATAGTAATTTAATATTATATAATATTTTTGTTATATTTTTCTGTAGTAAATTTTTTAATATATATAAGTATTTGTGTAGATAAGTGTAAATAAGTTTTGATTTAATCAAATAAAGGTATTAATGAGATTTTAATATAAAAATTTAATGATCAATATTTCTATATTTATACCAAACAAATAAAGGGATGGATTATAATCCCTCCTCTTATTATACCAATCAACATTAGAGAAAATTAAAATCCATCCACTTTCTTTCCTTCCTTTTCCATCCTCTTAAATTCATCCACTCATATTTCATTCCTTTATACCAAATAAGGCCTTAGACACATATTAGATCAATATCGGGGAAGTAAAAATAACATAGAACTTGACTACACTTTTATCCCCATTATCTTCTATAGTTTATTCTTTCCTTTATTTTCTAGCATTTATTTTGTTTTTCTTAAATCTATTTAATTTATGTCTTCACTTTTGTTTGTTTTGTTTTTATTTCTCATTTCAATTTTATTGCGTTTGTTGAAGATCACGAGTAGTTAGATTATTAAGGGGTTCGATGCAGTTAGAGATTCGATTTTGGGTGGTCAAGCTTTGTGTAGTTTTGTGGTTCATGGTTGAATCAATGCATATCAATGTGTTTGTATTATGTGTGAATCCGATTTTTTAGGTGAATTTAAAGATCGAGAGTTAATAAACTAGCGTGCTCCATCATATCTATCATTCGCCTTTCTAAACCTATATATAAGATATGAGGTAAGTGTAGTCGTTTAAAACTTTAAGCTAACGGGAGGTGTTTGTTATAATAGAACTCAAGCTGAGAGGTGAATATTCATCAAACTAGGTTCTTAAAATTCAAGAGAATTTAGTAAATATTTGATAATGGAGTGAGATTGTAAGTTATTTGCTAACCCGTATTTAGAACTGTTACTGAAGTCGACCGAATCGATGAACTAGTGAAGTCACACCCTTTGTTTATTGGATGATTTTCAAACATTTTTATGTATTATGGTTAACACTAGTTCCAAACAAAAATAATTTCAAAACTTTACACTTTTTATAACTTGAAAAAAAAATCTGGTTAATTTAAATCGAAATTACTTTAGTCACAGTGAGAACGAAATTTTTGTTCGTTGCATTTTAATACTTGACGACACGTGTGTTTGCATCGTAAAATATTTTATTAAGAAAAATCTTCTATCAACAAATCGCCGGGATATCGAAAAAATCCCTTGTCGAACCATATAATGTAAGCATTTTTGACGAAATGATAACTCATTTTCCAATAATTTAACTCACAAATTGTTAATTGAAAGGCATATGGTATTATTATTAGACTATCTTAATTATTACTGTCCTATCATATCATTGTGCTGGTTATTTGTCTTATGCGACATAGTTGCGCGGTTGTACAATGTTTTTGGTATTTTCACAATAATAGGAGTGAATTTAGGTGTTTTTTCACTTCTGCTTTTTTTCTCAGTAAAACGAATTAACTAGGAGTTTCGCATGAGAGAGAATATTTTCGTGTCATGTTTACCCTTAGTTTTTGCAAATAAAACTATTATTTTACCCTTGTAATTAAAGAACTAATTTACTTAATCAACTTACATAACTAATTTTTTATATCTCCATCTTCTTCACCGCACTTCATCTTCTTCACCAGAATTCATCTTCTTCATAAAAAAAAATTAATTTTTTTTAAACACACAAAACGCTATCATCTACTGATTTTCCGTAATCTAAGAGTGGGTCACGACGTCCTAGCAATCGTCGACAAAGAAACTCACTTATTTCTGACCAAAGAACCTCCATCCAATCTTCCGGCACCTAAAATAATTAAATAACCATTTTCAGACCGGAGATATCTCCAAAATTTTAAATATTAAATTCAAATATTATCTCTCATATCTTCATCATTTTTGTTAATTAGCAGTTTTTATTCGATTTTTCCAACCATACTAACACTCTCTATCTGTTAGTTTTTTTTGTTTCCATTTTTTCCGATTGTCGGAAAAAATCGAGGTTGTACGGAAACTTTAATTTTTCATGATAATGTTGTCACGAACAATGAATTTTGTGACAAATTGTCACATGCACATAGTTTCATGATAAAGTGGTCACGAAACGTCTTACATGTGACAGTGTTGTCAGAAAATTATGATTTCGTGACGATGTTGTCATGAAGTCATGAATTTGTGACAAGTTTCGTGACAACGTTGTCGCACGTATACTCTTGACGAAGTCGTCACAAAACGTCTTACATGTGACAATGTTATCACAAAAGTATGATTTCGTGACGACGTTATCATAAAGTTATGAATCTGTGATGAATTTTGTGACAACGTTGTCACATGCACATAGTTTCGCGACGTAGTGGTCACAAAATGTTTGACATGTGACGATGTCGTCACGAATTATGATTTTGTGACGACATTGTCACGAAACTGACTAAATTTTGTCACTAAAAATAAGCTACTTTTTAAATCTACCACAAGATTAGGAACTTTATGTGGTTGATCAAATTTGTGCGTTCAACAAGCTCATGGGTTCATGAGTTATACATTCAAGTAGCATACCTTTAATTCTATATTATAATATATCATATTATCATCATTAGGTAGTTATATACACGTGAGTAGTATATTAACGTACCAAATTGTGTATAATATTAATTAAAATTTGTAATTTAAAGTTAGGTTTGTGTGTAGAGTAGTATACTAATATTATATTATTAGATCTCTTACATTGTTGGTTTACATGATTAGTAGAGACTTATATGAGTACATGATTATTTTAAAAAAAATTAAATCCAACAAAATATCGTGTACAAGGCTAGATCACGTCCATAAACTCCAATTGAGTCGATTTTATGAGAATTAATGAAAGCAAAAACAAATTCATGACGAATTTGCAACGAAATTTATCGTTTTAGTGACTAAAAAATACGAGTTTTTGTGACAAAGTAATTGCGTGAAAATTTTTTGGTCACGAAACCCAAATTTTTGTGACTAAGTTGTCACAAAAACAAGAATTTTACGACAACGTTGTAACGAAGTAGACTAAATGTTGTCACTAAAAATAAACTACTTTTTAAATCTACCATAACTAAACTTAGCTTAACAATATGGCTTCATCATCCCATAATCGAGGCCAAAACCGAGGCCGATCATGAGGCCGTCGGGGAAGCACTTCCCAAGATCCATCAAACCTTCACCAATTTGAACAAAATTGGTTGCATTGTTCACAACGTATTGACCTCAATATCGAATACACTTTCGACCGTTATTATGTTCCTCCCACTTTAGACCACCTCACGAGTCATGTTCCAAACACACAACCACCCATTCACCACGAATTGAATCTTAAGAAAGCTCACCAACCTCAACTCCCACAAGGATCACAACCCGATGCCTACCAAGTATATCAAGAGTTATCTCAACGGATGGAACAAGAAGAAGAAGAAGAAGAACAACAATAACAAGACGGCGACGAAACCGAAGATCCCAATAAGGAAGAGGAAGAACCGGAGCCCGTTCGTAACACCATTCCTCGACCACGGAAACGTTAACAACAAGAAGCAATGCAACAACGACCCGCCAACACCAACATAACAACATGAACCACAACGACAACCACAATAACACGAAGAGACCGGAGCACAACCACGTAAATAAAAAAGGAAGCACTGGTCGCTGATGTGGAACTTTTTCATGGAGGTAGACTACAATGACAAACGACATGGCTAATGCAACGCTTGCGGGAAGCTCGTGAGCGCTCACAACCAATGGTGCGGGACGTATCTACTTATGAAGCATCAACAGACTTGTCCGGGAAGTCAATCAGAAGCCTCGTCCACCGCTGTAAGTCATGTCGATCCTTTAGAATTTCGAACTACTTTAGTAGAATATTTTGTTTCCACAAATCAATCATTTAGTCATATTAAATCTAAGGGTTTTGTTATAGTTTTGAGTTATTTAATTCCCGTAGTGCAAATCATGTCTGGGAAAGCCTTACGAGCTGATATGCTTAAATTGTTTTTAAAAGAAAAAGAACAACTAAAATCTGTAATAGCTTATGTAAAATTTATTTTAGCTTCAGATATTTAGTTGGGTCAAGCTAATACATATTACATGTCCGTAGTAGTCCATCATAGACGATGATTGAAAATAAACATACGTATAATTGCATTCCCTAGGATAGAAGAAAATAACACAAATCAAAACATATTAGAAATCATGGTAGGTGTTATAGAAGAATGAGATTTAAAAAATAGGATAATCTCTCTAACTTTAGATAATACAAACTAGTAGCATCGCAAATATTAGGGACCTTAAAACTCGTTTAGCGTATGAAACTCTTTTGCATCAACGTTGTGCCACACACATAATTAACCTTATAGTTCAAGCGAGTGCTGCTAATTACGAATCCGTCATCCACAAAATTAGGTATTTCATTAGTTGGATAAACAGTTTAACTGCTAGAATAAATGAACTTAAAAAATGCTTTAGGCATAACTTACTAGAAAAAATAACTTTCAATTTAGATAACAAGATCAGGTGGAACTCAACTTATCTAATGTTGTCTAACTTTTTATCCGAAAGATATATAGATGTAATAGTAGCGTACATTAACAACGAAATTGGGGAAGGATCTTTAACAACGTCCGATATTAGCATGGCCGAATCTTTTGTTTCTTTTATTGATATTTTTTTATAAAGAAACTTGTTATCTTTTTGGTTGTTACTCTTCTACTTCTCAATTAGGTATTCATACTATGACTGCATTAATTACTCATTTTGAAAAATATTGTGAAGATCTCATTTTTTCCACTTGTATTCAAGATATGGAATCTAAATTTCTTAAGTATTAGACCGCTGGAAAGGTTCCATTAATGTTTGGTTTTGGAGCCATACTAGATGTCCGCACAAAAATTGGTGGTTTAAAAAAGTTTTTAAAATTTCTTAGATTACGTTTTTAAAATTGTCTGCATGCAAGATTTCATCCCACTTAATCTATCGAGGATCATAGAGGCTTTTAATTCTCTTTTCAAGGTTTACGAAACAAAGCTTTGTCCGCAGTACCGGACGCCACCAAGTCAACAATCGTAGTATGCACAGAGGCACCAATATGTAAATGTAATCACCAACGCTCCCGCGTATAGCCCTTCTCCTCAACAGGAAGCTGGAGGAAGCACGCCGAGAGGAAGCAAGGACCACCCATTTACTCATCCCGAGATACTAGTGTTCGATGACAACGACTGGGTGAGGAATGATGGCGAGTGGTTTGACCTATTGCACTGGTGGAAACAAAACTCTAGGAGGCTTCCAATCAAATCTATTATGGCTCAAGATATCCTAACCATCCTGGTCTCGACGGTGTCATTGGAGCCGGCGTTTAGTAGTGCGGGGTGCATCATCAACGAGCGAAGATGTAGTCTGAAACTAAAGATGGTTGAAGCACTCACATGCGGCAAGGATTGACTGCTACAAAAGAATCGAGCCCAAGAAATATTCCAATATTTTGACATTCTTGACAATTTTGAGTTCGATTTTTCTACATTGCACATGAACGATTAGTTTTATATTTATTTAGGTGTATTGTACAATAAAGGGATTTTCTAGGATAAATTTTTCAATTTTAATCGATGCAAGAGATACTCTTTTTCGTAGTCGTCGCACCTTTTTAGGGATCGGCGAAGTTTTTAAGGAGGTCCGTTTTATTATACATCTTCTCTTTTTATACTTATAAAACACACTTCCAAGTATTTCAGATTAAACATTATAATACAAAAAAGTGTCACTTTTATATCTAAAAAAATCCCCTAATCTTTATTTATTTTTTATTTTTTCTATTCTTTTTTTAAAAAATCAGACCGGACCGGGCCATTCGGTCCAGTAAGGGTCCGATAACAATTTACCAGTCTTTAGCGGATAACGGGCAGGACGGTACAGTCCGTTAAGCGAGGTTAAAACATAACTGATTAGGAACCTTAAGTGGTTGGTCAAGCTTGTACGTTCAACAAGCTCATAGGTTCGTGAGTTACACTTTCAAGTACCATACTTAAAATTTGATATTATAATATGCCATTATGATTATTAGTTAGTTATACACGCGAGTCGTATATTAACATACTAAATTGAGTATAATATTAATTAAAATTATAATTTAAAAGTTAATTTCGTGTACAGAGTAGTACATTAATATTCTATGACTAGATCTCATACATCTTTGGTCTGTATGATTAGTAAAGACACATATAAGTACATGATTATTAAAAAAAATTCAACAAAATTGATGACAAAGTTGAAACTGCAAAACATGAAGAACACAGAAATGCAGAGTGCTGAAATAGTTGTAAAAAATCAAAAATTCGTTAGTTGGTTATAATGAGGAACACGTGAGAGATAAGATTCGAGTTTAATATTTAAGTTTATAATTTGACTTTTCTCCGATCGGCGGAGATGATAGTCGTGTCTTTTTCGAAGGCGGGAAGGGTTACTGGAACCGGTGGAGATGATTAAGATAATTAATGGTACGAACATAGACATAAACGAGGAAGGTTATGAAGAATTGAGAGATAGTATTCGAGTTTAATATTTAAATTTTATGATTTGAATTTTCTCTGATTGTCGGAGATAGTGGTCGTGTTTTTTTGGAGGCGGGAAGAGTGATCGGGGCCGGTGGAGATAACAAAGGTGAATAATGGTATGAGCGCAAAGATAAATGAAGAAGTTGATTAAGATAAAACTCAAACATATGAGAGAGAGAAATAGAAAAAAAGAATGCATTAAACCATATTATATCTTTCAAAGATATATTAAATTTTTTCTATTTATCTTTTATACTGAATTGAAATATAGACTCAATCAACTTTTATAAATGACAAATCCTAAATTTTTTCGGCAGAGGATTGGAATTAGGTCCGGGCTTGAAAAGTAAACTAAGCTAAATATTAAGAGCCCAAATTACAATCATAATAAATAAATAGAGATTTTAGAATTTTCAGAATATACCCTTTTAATCAAACATGATATCTATTTCAAATGTATTTATATTTTAGTAATACAAAAACTATGTGTTGCTTGTTGGAGGGTTTGGGTTAGGCTTAGGGTATAAGCTCTCAATCCCGGCCCAGTCCAGGTTCTCTAAAATCTTAACCTTTAAATATAACATATTTTTCCAAATATACTAAATTGTTATAGAATCAATCTTTAAATAAACAGAGATGCTTTCTATTATAAGGAATTAAATTTTTTTTACAAAAAAATTAGCTCTATACCCCTTTTATGTTTATCAATTTCAATATACCTAACATTACGTTACTTTTGTATAAATACTCATTGTAAATTGTTTATGAAAATAGAACTATTTTGTGTAAATAATTTATTTAATTTATTTAATTTATTCAAATAAAAAAACCAAAATAGTACAAAAAATTTCGTAAACAACTTACACTGAATATTTATGCAAAATTAACATAACGTTAGATATATTTAAATTGGTAAACATACATACTATATTTATATTTAAAATACCATTTTTAATGTAAATACTCAAATTTACGTAATACCCAGAGAGATATATATGGAATATTCGAATAGTCGACGTAATGAAGAAACCATTGAATCACTATTCACTTATAATTAAAGAAATATAAATTGCTCTAAATAGGAGTGTTTTTTTTAGTGTGATTTCGAAAAATTATTTTTAAAAGAAAGACACATTTAGGAGCGCTCATTTAAATCATCCAAGTGCAAAGATCATTCTACTCCCATCGCCCTCCTCCACCATTAAACCCTTTTATTACATTTTTTTACTTTTAATTTTTTTTTACATTTATTGCACGTAACTAATTAAAATTATAAATAACTAGACACATGTTTGTTCGTAACTGATTCTATTTGTATATAACTAAATAATTCTATGGAACTACTTACATTTATAGATAACTAATTACACAAAACTAATTAGAATTACATGTAACTAAGAACAAATTTGTTTGTAACTAAATATTTTGTATGTACCTAAATATAAAATTCTATGTAACTAATTACATTTACACGTAACTAACTAAAATTATACGTAGCTAATTACATAATTGTATGTAACTAAATATACTTATACGTAACTAACATAATACTATTTAACTAATTTGATTTTTACGTAACTAATTATAGATTTTTATGATTCTAAATATTTTTTCGTGTAACTTAAATGTATCTGTATTCCAGCTGCGTTGAAAATATAATTTAGAAGCCTTACGTTTGGTGATATCGAAAGTGTAGTCATGGTTTTAGAAGCTTTTAATCTTTTTCTATAAAAAAACATTTGGTCATCCTCTCTCTCAAGTAATAGAAAGATTTTCAAAATAGGAAACTCTCATGTTTTGAGGAGTACAGAGTTCAATGGCTCTCCATTATTGAAAGTCATAATGGAGTAACTATTTCTGATGCAATGCGCACGAGTTCATTTGCCGTTACCTACCTCTTTCTCAAGATAGATTGGATACCAGGATCCTCATCATCAAGCATACAGGTAAACTTTTTCCACTCGCCGGGTGTGTACACATTGGCAGCACCCGCAAATTTCCATGACCTACTTTCGTCAAACCCTTGAATTTATTCCGCACGTCCGTTAACAAGTGGTACATGCAATACTCTTGCTCAATTTTCGTGAGAACCCGCGCAACTGCGTTGAGAATTCCTTTATTTCTATCCGACACAATCACTTGATGTTGTCTCTCGGCGATTTCCATTTTAATTGCGTCAAAAAGTAAACCCACGACTCTGTAGACTCTGAATCAGCAACCCCAAACGCAAGTGGATAGATCTGTTCGATTGCATCCATTCCACACGATTAAAACAACGCGCCTTTGTAGCAGTTTGTAAGAAAAGCCCTGTCTATGATGATTAGGGGACGAACATACTACCATCCTTTTTTTCCAAGCGCTCAGAGACATAAAAAAATATTTAAAATAGTGTGATTGGGGAGTGGTCTATAGTTCGAATATAGAACATGGATTCGCCATCTTCATCATATATTTCAACGAGAGCAAATTTGCAAAGGACTCATCTTCACTTCCTCATAATGACTCTAAAGCTTTCTCTCTAGCCCTCCAATTTTTTTATAACTCATTTGCATTCCATAATCTTGTTTCATGTGTGCTATGATGATGTGGGAATAGGTCTAGGGTTAAGAAAAAAATATCATTAACACATTAATGGCGGAATATAAAAATTTCTTTACAAGTAAAACAATTTTACTAACTTAGGCAAAGTGCATGAACATGTTGTTATTTAAAAAAATTATTTAATTACTTGAATACTAACCTTTCTTGTAGCTTGATCTTGGATGAGACTTGGAAAGGTATATCGTCTCTTGCTCGTAAGATTCACACATAAACGTGAACTCGAGAAACCTAAGGTTTCTATTATATGAGTCTATAGGATGTGAATGATTTGTGTGTGGGCACAATTAAACACAATAACTCAAGAACAACTCTATGAGCTAAAGAGCTAAATTTAAGCCTAAGTTGACTGAGGACTTAGGTGCCAAAATGAAGAGATATTTTAGAGAGAGAGAGAGAGAGGAGAGTTTTGGTCGGCCAAATACAAGAAAACAAATAGGAAAAGTTTATTTTCACATCTCTATGTGAGGCTCTATTTATAGGAAATGGTAATACAAGAAAGGGTAATTACCATTTCTTATTGTGCATTCATGACACAATATTTTACTTCCCCTCCTCTTCCTCTAGTATATGGCCGGCCAACCTATGTGTAGTAGTGAGGAAAATTTGTTTCCTCACGTAGCACATTTGTTTCCTTCTTAAGGAAATTCATTTCCTCTTTTTCTTTTGGGTAATTATCTTTATAATTAAAGGCAAAGAATTCTCTCCTCTTGTGATGTGGTTTGACCGAACTCTACACCTAGGGAAATAGCTTCATGATCCTTCCTTATTTATTTTAAGACAATTCTTAAAATACCCATTGTAGAATTAATATTGCACAAATAATGGAATTAATTTCATAATGCCTCAAATGGCTTCTCGGCTTTAGAAACTAATTTATATTTCCATCATATGAAAATATTCAAAATCTTATTTTGACATTCACATCATTTTATGTCCATGTGGACAAAAATACCCTTTAGACATTTTGCGAGAAAACGTCTAGTTCAACACTTGAACTTATTTTGACTTACCTTCTAGTTTAACAATCCTTTTCCGAGTATTAGCTTAATGTCAACTAACTCTACTAAAGAGTCGACACTGAGAATCTCTCGGTTCAAATGAATTTATTTTCTACTCAAATTCAAGTTAATTATATTGAGCGGATCCATTGAATTTTATCTATGATACCCTTCATAAATATCATCAACTAGATGAGATTTAAAAAATTACCATTTTACCCTTCTAGTATTTATTTCCTCAACTCCTTTGTTACTTGTGAATAAGTTAGAAACAATGTATTAACGAGGAGCTAACAAGTCACATTGTTTCATCAAAATAAAGTCGTTACTTGGATACCACGCTGTACATTTATTCACAATCCAAGTAATAAAGAATGAGATGATAGACATTGCATTTTAGCAATCTTGTACATGAATTCCATATCTATGAGAATTTTACAAAATTGCTTCATGACATCTTCATAACTTAATATCTCACCAATTAGTCTTGTCTATATCACTTAGTGGACCTAGAATTTGACTTTCTCAAATGATAATATTAAAGCTATGAAATGACATGTCTCATTCAGGATTTAGGTAAGCACGATGCAATACATAGTGACCTTATCTTACATTGTCTCTAAAGGTGCACTGGTTAATTCAGTATCTTTGGAAGATACAATGGAAGAACTATATAGTTCCTAACTCTCTATGCCTCATAACCAGACATCATAGATTGTTTCAACAATCATAATAAGATCAATAGTCTGTTGATCTTTAGATTGTTAATATTTCGTCTTAACCAAACCATAAAGAGTTCGTTCACGCAAATCTTCATTTGCCTCTTCATACATTGTTAGGTTTGATTAAGGACTATAAGACTATTGAATATCATAAATCTTCAAACAAAAGAAAAAGGAATGAATGAACGTTTTAACTTTTATTAATTTAATCAGCAAATTACAATAAGGACTTATGAAAGATTTATATTACATCAATATGTTAATAAATAATCTTCTTGTGGTCATCTCTGCCAACATATGTCTCTCGGCTTACAAGGTGATAATGACGGATCTACAAGTCTAGGTTTGATAACCTTCCTGACCAAATTCATTGTCGCTTGACGATGGTGTCATTGCCTGAAATTAGACTCACATGTATGCTTAGGGTAGAACCTACAACATCACAAATAATGAGTTATATTATGTAACTAACTCGTAATAGTACGTAAATAATTCATAATAGTATGTAACTGATTAGGTCTGGACGTAACAAAAGACTGGTTTGATTGTAAACAATTAGATGCATATGTAACTAAACACTTGTTTGAATGTAACTAATTAGATGTGAACGTAACTAAACACAATTTGATTGTAATTAATTATATGTGAACGTAACTAATTAGATGTAAGTAAATAGAATTATAGATAACTAATTAGATCGTAACGTAACTAAACACTGGTTTGATTGTAATTTATTATATTTATATGTAACTAAATACATTTATAGGTAACTACACATAACTTTGAATGGAACTAATGAGATTTATATGTAAGTAATTGGATTAAGTGTACCTAAACACTAAATATAATATAACTAATTACATTTACAATTAACTACAAACATGTTTGAATGTAACTAACTATATCTGAATGTAACTAAACACAAGTTCGAGTGTAACTAACTATACCTGGACGTAACTAATCCCAAGTTTGAATGTAACGAAATGAGTTTTATTCGTAACTAATTGAATTTGTAATTAAATAATAAGATTTATAGATAACTAATTCATGATTATTGATGTAACTACTCATAAATATATGTAACTAATATGCTATTTTACGTACCCGATTCTTGTTTCTACATAACGACATTGCTTACTGTTAACAACATTACCTCCATATCTAAAATATACGATTTTTCTTCAATTGCACTTCACATACGCTCCACAAACACTACTTATCACGACACACCATGTGGGAATACATTGTAGTAGATGTCCTTAACTTGAAAGTGAAATATTGTTTCATTGTAAACATGCTCAAATTATTTTGCAACTCAGCTTTGTTGGCGTACAATCCTCTTTTACGTATCCTTATCGGGCATTGTATGTCCGTCATGTCCAACAACGTGGAATCGGATGATGGAACAGGTGTCCCCGATGTTGGAAATTAGTTAACGATTAAACAATATTATTATATAACATATCAATATATGGCGGAAATATATAATAAGATCTAACATATATTAAAACTCATTTTAACATATTCAATAACCTAAATATTAAAAATTACTAACATATCAATAAACATTTTATTTTAAACATATTGTCAAAAAATTGATCACACTAGCTGTTGGAATAGGTCTGGGGTTAAGAAATAATTATCATTAACAAGTTAATTGCATATTATAATTTATTTATTTTTACTATTAAAACAATTTTACTAACCTAGGCAAAGTGCATGAACATCATATTATTTAAAAATATTATTTAATTACTTCTTACTAACCTTTCTTGTATCTTGATCTTTGAGAAGCCTTAGGAAAGGTAGATCATCTCGTCTTGCTAGTTTCCTTCACACCTTGTCATGAACTCGAGAAACCTAAGGTTTCTATTACAATATTCTACAGAGTGTTTGAAGGATTTGTGTGTGGGCACAATTAAACACAATAACTCAAAAAGAAGTCTATGAGCTAAAGAGCTAATTTAAGCCTAAATCTAATGAGAAGTTAGGTGCCAAAATAAAAGAGATATTTAGAGAGAGAGAGAGAGGAAGAAAATGGTCGGCCAACTATAGAGAAAACAAGAGCAAAAACTTAATTTCATATCTCAATATGAGCCTCTTTTTACAGGAGAATGAAATACAAGAAAGAGTAATTAGTGTTATTACAGTGACATTTATTGTAATTTATTGTGTTAGCTTATTTTTTGGTCAAGATCAAAATCATATATATCATTATAAATGTATTATTTTCGGATCTCATGTTATTTGGGAAGTTTCCTATTTTGACAGATTTCATCATAATGTCTCGCATAATAGTGTAACAGTCGTCTGTTATAGTTGTCTAATTTTTGGAATTTTGCAAAGAAGGTTTTTTGACAGATTTTTCATAATGTCGCGTCATAATGTTACAACATTCGTCTACAACAGTTTTCTATTTTGGGAAGTTTTTATTAAAGTGTAAGGAAACCCTAGGAAGACTTCTACTTTGAAGGAGTGCTATATAAGCCGAGTAGCTCTCCAGTAGCAGCAAAAAAAAGCTATTGTATACATCTATATGGTTGTAATTCTTTAAACACTTATTGATATACTACAAGATTAGAGAAGTGTCGGTTTTGTGCTTGCGTGATTGAAGTCCTCACGATTTTTCCATTGAAGTGACCAAACATTGGGTGAGTGTTTGAAGAGTGGATTTGAAAGGGATCTCAAAATCAGTGGGAGTGCTTAATTTAGTTTTTACATATAATATTAGTGAAAGTGACATTGATGTCGAGATTCATATAAGGCCATTGTTGTACTATTGACTATTATTAATGAATTCTTTTCCACTAGACGGAGAGCCCCTCAGATGTAGGAGACATTACTCCACACTGAGTTATCACTTCTCGCGTTCATTTTATTATTTATATTGTTTTAATTGGCATCTCGTATTTTCTTGTCCAAGTGTTGCACACACTGTTACAACAATTGTTTCTGACACTTGTCCGAGCGGCTAATAGAATTTCAATTGGTATCAGAGCGGGCACCCTGAACTTTAGGTTGGTTTCTTGTGGGTTAAACAATTCTGTTTGTGATGTACGGTACCAGGGAAAGAGGTTCAGTTAATCGACCTCAATTGCTCGACGGATCTAATTCTGGCTACTGGAAGGCTCAAATGTGTGCATTTTTAAAATTGATGGACACGAGGACATGGAAATTTGATGAACTTGTTGGTTCTCTCATGACCTATGAGTTGTCTCTTCCTATGTTTAATAAGGAGCATAATATCTCTTCTTACGAACAAAGATATAAGGTAGTCTCAGATTCTAATTGAGACATATATGACTCAGTTGCTATGCTTTCTAAGAAATATAACAGGATTATGAAGAAATTTAGTAAGCTGCCAGCGTCAAATGTTTCACATCATGTCAAAAACATTGAGAGGAACAACTTTGATAGCAGAAGCAAAGAAAGAAGAATTCAATGCCATGAATGTGAAGGCTTTAGTCACATTCATGCCCAAACTTCATGAGGAAACAAAATAAATGTTATGTAGCAACTCTCACCGACGATGAGTATCATAATGAATCCTAGCCACGAGCCAAGTAATTTTGTTGTTTTTCTGGCATCTATTAATACTATGTGTGATGATCATGTTGATGTTGCTAGTTTATCTATGGAAAAAGATAATACCTCCTATGATGATGATGATTATTTTTCTAATGATGTTCATGATCGAGTCTACAATGTATCGAATAACAAAGATGTTGAAGATTCCCGGGTTGTGGATAAGCTGAATGATATGATTCTCTATTTGACAAGCGACAAGAGCAGGTTGTTGGAGAACATTATTGAAATATTAAAAGGTCAAGTCGCTTATTTGAATGGTGAACTTGAGAAGATGACGAAGTTTGTGAGGATAATGAGTTCAAGCACTAAGGATCTTGACAAGATTCTTAATTTTGACAAATCTGCTAAAGATATGGAAGGTATTGGTTTTACTCATGTTTGATCAATCTCCAAGTCAATCTTTGTTCAACAGAAGAATGGACTCTCTGTTAGGAATATTTCCCACTTGAAGATAACGTATGAATAATTACTGAATTCGATAACTAGATTATTATATAACCATTATATGATTAGTGGGTTGAGTTCTAAGTAATCACTTAGAATCAATACCAACTATCTTCCACAACATCCGTATTAAACTTAGTCACGTGCTAGGCACCTGAGTTCGGGGAGTGTGCTAAAATAAGGCCGATAACTGATATACGCCTGGAAAGCTATATCGAAAGTCATATATGTGGAACACATGAGTAAAGGCTGATCACTATGTGGGAGCATTTTATACTTGTGGTACGTTTACGACCTGGACATGTCTTGGGGTATATGTGTCGTTTAAGGACTGTTACGACGCACTAATGGAGGCCAATATGATGGTCACAGTGAGACTTGATCTAAATCCTTAAGTGGTCATGGACACTGAATCATGCCTCTGAGCTCTTTAACTCATTCGTTAAAAGGCTATTCATGCTAATCACAACTTATGTCTTGGGAGTCTTCCACTAGAAGTTTTCTCAGAGCATGATTTGAGTGGGAAGTGATTTACAGATACAGAATCCAGCCTCCCTGAAAGGAGGTCAATGTTTACTCACCTAGGGGTTGTTTCTAGAACCGATAGATTGCTAGCACTTTCGAAGTAAGTTAATGTTCGAAAGAATTTTCCTTTGGGGAAGCAACAATGGTTAGGGCTGATATGTATCTAGAGAAGTATAGTAGAATAATTTGACTTCTCTTGGCACGGGTAGATACTGGAGGATCTTGATTACAAATTGACTATATCAGTGGACACTCGTCACAATGAGTAAATATAATTCTAGTATTAAAGAAGGGTTCAGTCTTTGATTACACGGTGGAGTATTGATAAAGATTAGACAAATAGATGAAAAAGAGATATGACTATATCGTCATTTTCATCGGGTTCGTTAAGCTTCTACTACTAGGTTCATAGTCCCCGATTCGGCTCTGGTAAAGGTGGATAAGAACTTTCGAATAATAATGGTGTTCATTATTTAATCTCACTTGCTGTAATAGTGATTGACAACATTAATTCTGGTAAATAGGTATTTGCATAATTAAATATATGTTTATAGCATAATTGTTTATTTATTATTAGATCAAGTTAATAAATAATTAATTAGATTTTTGGACTTGGGAATTTCGGATTGGGCTTGTCACATGGGGTTGGTAGATTTCCCTAGGGGTGTTAACCACCTTGGCCAAATTCCCGGCTAGGTTTTCTCTCTTTGATTATGCCAAAGGATTCAAATGAATTCCCGGTAGCTTAATGTCAACTGACTCCACTAAAGAGTTGACACTGAGAATCTATCGATTCAAATGAATTTATTTTCTACTGAAATTCAACTTAGTTATGTTGATTGGATCCATTGAATGTTATCTATGATTACCCTTCATGAATATCATCAACTAGATGAGATTTCTAAAATTACCATTTTACCCTTATAGTTCTTATTTCCTCAACTTCTTTGTTACTTGTGAATAAGTTAGAAATAATGTATTGACAATGAGCTAACAAGTCAACATTATTTCATCCAAATAAAGTCGTTACTTAATTTTGGATACCGCGTGGTTCATTTATTCACAATCCAAGTAATAACGCATGAGGTGATATACATTGCATTTCAGCAATCTTGTACATGAATTCCATATCTATGAGAACTTCACAAAATTGGTTCATGACATTTTCATAACTTAATATCTCACCAATTAGTCTAGTCTAGATCACTTAGTGGACCTAGAATTTGACTTTCTCAAATGAGAATATTAAAGCTATGAAATGACATGTCTCATTTCAGGATTAAGGTAAGCACGATGCAATTCATACACAGTGACCTTGAGACAGAAAATGTTAAATGATTTTTTCTTACATTTTCTCTAAAGGTGCACTGGTCAATTCAGTATCTTAGGAAGATACATTGGAAGAACTATAGAGCTCCTAACTCTCTATGCCTCACAACCAGACATCATAGATTCTTCCAACAATTATACTAGGATCATAATCCGTTGATCTTTAGATTGTTTTGTTTTAAGCAAACCATGAAGAGTTTTTTCACGCAAATCTACATTTGTCTCTTCATACATTGTTAGGTTTGATTAAGGACTATAAGATCATTGAATATCATAAATCTTCAAACAAATGAAAAACGAATGAATGAACGTTTTCAACTTTCATTAATTTAATCAGCAAATTACATTAAGGACTCATGAGATATTTATATTACACCGATATGTAAATAAATAATCTTCTTGTGGGCATCTCTGCCAATACTAGCAAACTATAAACAATTTATAATTTCAGACAAATTCATTTAGAAATAACTTACACGTGAAGTTGTAAACAACTTCGTGCGTGGCTAGCTCACTCTTGAATGCCTCGTCAATTTTCTTCAATGGACTTGAGATTGACTCGCTGGAATAAAATAGGCAAAGGCTTGCTGGAATAAATGAATCAGATTCGCCGGAATGCTTCAAAAATAGGCTGGCCGGATTGACTGTTGGCCGGCCGCGGACAGAGTTTGTGGCCTGTGAGCGTACAGATTCCTCGCGCCTATTTGAAGCACCACACCCTTGCAGGAAGGTAGAGGACAGTGGCCTTGTGGCAGAGGCGTTGGAATGCCTGGAAATGTGACAAGATGCGCGTGGGAGAGAAGACCCACCTTGGACTCGCTGGCCGGCCCTAATCCGGTCTGGCCGGTGGCCCTCCCTGTGAGGCTGATTCGCCTAGAATGAGCCTAGTTAAATTCTCTTTGATTCTTAGCCGATTTTGTTGGCAGAGATGCCCACAAGAAGATTGTTTATTTACATATTGATGTAATATATAAATCTTTATAAAGTTCTTATTGTAATTTGCTGATTAAATTAATAAAAGTTGAAACGTTCATTCATTCCTTTTTAGTTTGATTGAAGATTTATGATATTCAATAGTCTTATAGTCCTTAATCAAACCTAACAATGTATGAAGAGACAAATGTATATTTGCGTGAATAGACACTTCATGGTTTAATTAAAACGAATATTCGCAATCTAAAGATCAACGGACTATTGATCCAAGTATGATTGTTGGAAGAATCTAGGATGTCTGGTTACGAGGCATAGAGAGTTAGAAACTCTATAGTTCTTCCAGTGTATCTTTCGGAGATACTGAATTGACCAGTGCACCTTTAGAGACAATAGAAGAACAAACCATTTAACATCTTCTATCTCAAGGTCACTATGTATGAATCGCATCATGCTTACCTAAATCCTGAAATGAGACATGTCATTTCATAGCATTAATACTCTCATTTAAGAAAGTCAAATTCTAGGTCCATTGCGTGATCTAGACACGGCCTATTGGCGAGATATTAAGTTATGAAGATGTCATGAACCAACTTTGTGAAGTTCTCATAGATATGGAATTCATATAAAGATTGCTGAGATGCAATATATATCACCTCATGCGTTATTACTTGGATTGTGAATAAATGAACCGCGCGGTATCCAAAATTAAGTAACGACTTTATTTGGATGAAATAATGTTGACTTGTTAGCTCCTCGTCAATACATTATTTCTAACTTATTCACAAGTAACAAAGAAGTTGAAGAAATAAGAACTAGAAGGGTAAAATGGTAATTTTAGAAATCCCATCTAGTTGATGATATTCATGAAGGGTAATCATAGATAACATTCAATGGATCCAATCAACATAACTAAGTTGAATTTCAGTAGAAAATAAATTCATTTGAATCGATAGATTCTCAGTGTCAACTCTTTAGTGGAGTCAGTTGACATTAACCTAATACTTGAAATTTTTTTGTGAACTTTTGAGTCCAAGTATAGTAGCTCAAGCTTTATTCATTTGGATTCATAAGGTCACTATTACAGGTCATTAGAGTACGATTGTTAAACTAGAAGCTAAGTCAAAATAAGTTCAAATGTTGAACTAGATTTTTTCTCGGAAAATGTCTAAAGGGTATTTTTGTCCACATGGACATAAAATGATGTGAATGTCAAAATAGGATTTTGAATATTTTCATATGATGAAAATATAAATTATTTTCTAAAGCCGAAAATTCGTTTAAGGCATTATGAAATTAATTTCGTTATTTGTGCAATTATAATTCTACATTGGGTATTTTAAGAATTGTTTTAAAAGAAATAAGGAAGCATCTAGATGCCCCTCCCCTAGGTAGAAGTTCGGCCAAGTACTAGCATCAAGAGGAGATTTTTATTTCCCTTTTCTTATAAGGATAATTACCCAAAAGAAAATGGGAAATGAATTTCCTTGTGAAGGAAACAAATGTGCTAAGTGAGGAAACAAATTTCCTCACTAATGCCTTGTGTATGGCCGGCCAAAATAAGAGGAAAAGGGGAAGGGAAATCAAATATTGTGTCATGAATACATTATTCTTTCTTGAATGAATAATTGACCTTTATAAATTTTTCTTTCTCCTATAAATAGAGGCACACATAGAGATGTGAAAAAGAAGGTTTCTTGCTCTTGTATTCTCAATTCTGGCCGAAGTCTCTCCCTATCTCTCTCTCAAAATACTCTTTTTATTTTGCACATAGATTCACACTTGATCTAGAGAATTAGGTTATGATCGAAGAATAATTTTTGGTTCATATTGTTTAATTGTGCCCACACTCAAATCCTTCTAAACCTCTATAGACTCTTGTAATAGAAACCTTAGGTTTCTCGAGTTCACGTTTTAGGTGTGAAGGTGACGAGCGAGCCAAAGAAGAAGATCCACCTTTCTCAAGACGCTTCAAGATCAAGCTACAAAAAAGGTTCGTATTCAAGTAGGTTTTATAATGCTTTTAATTTATAACATGTATATGCATTTTATCTAGGTTAGTAAAAATTGTTTTACTTCTAAAAGAAATTTTTATATTCAGCCATTAATATGATTAATGATAAATTTTTCTTAACCCTAGACCTATTCCAACAGATTTCCTGCAGGTAACAGTCACTCAAACACCACTAGTTGAGTCGATGATATTTTTCTCAGAATTTTGAGGGAGAATAGGGGTTGGGCTCTTTTAAATCGAACAACGAAGAGGGGAAACATTCAAGAACGATTTGAGAAATTAAGCAACTTTTTCTTGACTTCTCTCTCTCTCTCTCTCTAATATCTCGGCCAAGAACAACACAAAGGGAATAGGTATGTTGGCCGAGTGAATTCTCTTAGGATTAGAGTTTTTGAAAACCCTTTTTATAACAGAGAGAGCGGTTTAAGTTAGGTCAAAATTCAATTTTGGACCGTTAGTCAAACTTAGGCGCGACGTTCTTTTTAATTGAGTTTAAAATAATTACTTAGCCCGAAATTCATGACAAGTCATTTTATTTTGAGCATTACATTTTATTTTCCCAAAATTATATTTGATTTATTTATAAAATAATTGAGAATTACATTTTATTTTCCCAAAATTATATTTGATTTATTTCTAAAATAATATTTGATTAATTTAGAACATCTCATTTATTTAATGACAAGTCGTTAATTATTTTCATACTTCTTATTGAAGTACGAAATAAGAAAATATTCATTTTCATCTTTTATTTATTTGAATAATTAAATCATATTATTATCAATATAATAACATAGTATGATTCGTTAAATAAATGTAATAATAAATAACAAATTATTTATTTAATTACTTAGAAAATAATCCTTTTAGTGTAACTCACAATTTACATTCAATGAGAAAATCAATCGTTCTAGTTATATAAATCTCGTCCGCGGGTTTATCATTGAGACCTAATGGACCTACATGAATGAAGTTTTAGAATAAAATTCGGACTAAAAAGTTCACAAACTTTTCTCGACTTTTAATTCATAAATTGACTAATATTTAAAGTCTCTAAGTTCATATGCATTTATTTTCCGTTTGATGTGACAAAACAATTCTTCACACGATCCACAAAATATTTTACGATATTACCATTCGTATGTATCATTAACTCATAGGAATGTAAAATTATCATTTTACCCGTGAGTTATTATTTCACTAACTCCTTTGTTATTTGTGAATGAGAAAAACATAAAGTGAGATGTCATTACATGTCACATGTTTTATTCAAAGAATGTTCCATTCGATGAATACCAGGCCCGATTTATTTTTTCGCACTCTCATAACAAAACATAGTGTGATACTAATGCTTCAACATTGTTTCAACACGCCTTCTGTATCTATGAATCACATAATCCAATGAAACAACGTTATGTTACCAACGGCCGGGTCTGATGAAACTTCAGTTAGCCATTACCCATTGACAAATCAAATGTCATAAAGTGTCACATCAATCATGCATTCATTTCAGGATTTAGGTAAGTACCAAAATACCCCTCATATGTGATCTTGAAATTTTGAGTGACTAAACGGTTTTATCTCGAGCTTCAGAGTATTACAGGTCTTGTTCAATATCTTCTTTAAGACTTAAGGAATGAATCACTGAGTCCCAACTCTCTATATCACAAGATAAGATATCATAACTCATTCAAACAATCAATACTCAGATTCGATTGCCCTATCGATCTTTAGATTACGAACTATTATTTAAACTGGTTACAAGGGACTATCTTGTCAAGTCTATACTTAGCACCCCTTTTCGTGGATGACAGTTTCAGAGCGTAGCATGCATACATAAACACAAATTTAATCAAGAATGAATATTTAATTTTATTTAATGTTTCAGCAAAACGATATTCAAAAGTATTTATAATGTCTAATATCTCCTTTGTGGGCACCAATCCCAACAAACTCCCACTTGACTCAAAGGAGATTCAAATGATCCTTCAGTCCCAATCATTTTAGGTGTTCCTCGAAGACTTTACTCGTTAAAGGCTTCGTGAAGGGATTAACAAGATTGTTCAAGGTTGAGATCTTCATGACTTCAGCGTCTCCTCGGCAAACGATGTCCCGTACCAGGTGATACTTCCGCTCTATGTGTTTGGAGCGCTTGTGATTTCTTGGCTCCTTACAGTTAGCGACAACCCCACTATTATCAAAATAAAATGTGATGAGCTCGTTTGCACTTGGAACTACTTCCAAGTACATAAGGAATTTCCTCAGCCACACAGCCTCCTTTGCAGCTTCGCAAGCTGCCACATACTCGGCTTCCATGGTCGAGTCAGTAACGCAAGATTTCTTTATACTCCTCTAGACCACAGATACACCATTCAGGGTGAACACGACCCTAATGTGTACTTACTAGAATCCTTATACGCTTAATCGGAGTTGATATACACCGTTATATTCATGTCACCATCTGAGTATGCAAGCATGTAGTTTTTCGTTCTCCGGAGATATTTGAGAACATGCTTGATAGAAACCCAGTGCTTGGGTTCAGGGTTCGACTGGAATCTACTCACTACGCACACTGCATAACAAATATCTAGCCTCGTGCAAAGCATAGCATACATGAGACTTCTTATGGTTGTAGCGTATGGAATATGTCTCATGTCCTCAACTTCTTGAGGAGTCTTGGGAGACTGCTCACTTGAGAGATGCGCTCCATGTCTGGAAGGTAGTTGTTCTTTCTTGGAGTCTTGCATACTGAAGCGATCCATGATCTTATCAATATAAGATGTTCGAGATATCGCTAACTTCTGGTTCTTCCAATCTCTGAAATCTGAACCCCCAGAATGTAAGCAGTTTCTCCTGCATCCTTCATATCTGAAATTGGTTTGACAGCCATATCTTAACTTTTGATAACTTTCCTACATCATTCGCAATGAGTAGTATGTCATCTACATACATGACTAAGAAGACCACCTTGCCATCGTTTATCATCTTATAAACGCATGGCTCATCTACTGACTGATCAAAGCCGTAACCTTTTACAGTCTCGTTGAATATGATATTCCACGATCTAGTTGCTTATTTCAGTCCATAAATGGACTTCAGCAACTCACAAACCTTGCCCTCTTGGCCTTTCTCCATGAACCCGTCTGGTTGAGCCGTATTAATCCGCTCGTCAAGATTTCCATTCAGAAATGCAGTCTTGACATCCATCTGCCATATTTTATAATCTAGGGAGGCATCAATGAAAAAATAGTACGGATAGACTTCAGCATCGCGACTAGTGAGAAGGTATATTCATAGTCGATACCTTCCGTTTGTGTGAACTTATTCGCCACAAGTCGTGCCTTAAATGTCTCAATATTTCCATATGGTCCCAACATGTTTAATACCTTCAGGTTGATCTACAAGCTTCCAGATCTCATTGAAATACATCGAATGCATTTCAACGTTCATGACTTCCTGCCATAGGTTTGCTTCGGAACCATGCATTACTTGAGAAAATGATGCTAGATCATCTTCTTCCTTGTACGCGACACCATTGTAATATTTCTCAACGTTTTAAATAATATTCACTTGGGCCCAGCCCATTTAAATAAGTTAAGTAAAACTTTAAATTTTAATTATTTTCGATGAAAAAATAATTATTTTCGTTTGGGCCTCAAGGCCCACCAGGCATCTAGGCACAAGCCCGAATCATCCTCGAGCCCTACCCGTCACGGTAAGAGCCGACTCGGATTGTTAGGCCATGTGCTAGGAGGGCAGCACGACCGGAGAAGGCTTCGCGGGTAGGAGGGCAGCCCTTCGGTCCCGTCATGTCTCCTTGTTGTAGATTCGTCTCTCGCTGATCTTCGTGATCAATAACGTCGTTCGTGGAATTACAACAATAATAAGAATAACAAAAATAATTTTACAAAATTCATATACCTTTTGACTTTCGAGTTTATAAAAATTGTAGAAAAGCGAGAATAAAAAATTCTACGATCAACCACGAATCATAATTCACATAATCACATATTGAATTACATGAATTTTATATCATAATATATATTCATTCGAACCATATTAAATTTGATTACTAGAACGAATCAATTAAATTAGTAAATCATCTAGCTCTGATATCACTTGTTGGTGATTGATTCACCTTAACAACCATATTAAGTGAAGAAGATTATTAATTACGCTCACAATAGTCAATTAATTATTATGGTTACTAAAAAAGATCTAGATTTACTAATTTCATTTCTTAATGAAAGCATATTCAGCAACCGATCAACTAAGGCTTTAGAATACTTACATAGATTTTGGCTCAGCTACATAACGCTCAAATCCAATGCGTGCTTCGTCTTCAAGCTTTCAATGTTTTTGTGCATCATCTTGATTGAGTACTCGAGGATGACACCTTAGTCTTCCGAAACGTAATCTCTGAGAAGAATAAGAAAAATTAGTGAGCACAATCGATATCTCACTAGATCTCAAAACCAGGTGTTTCGGGATCTCACTCTTATTTTCTAATAATGGAATTTTGCAATTCCAAGGGGAGAGGGAGGAGGAAATAGTCAGCCCTAAGCATTGTTGTGTCCCTAGCGAAAGATTCTTTCGAACACTAACTTAATTCGAAAGTGCGCGCAATCAATCGGTTATGGAATCAACCCGTAGGTGAGTGAACAATAACCTTCTTTCAGGAAGGCTAAATTTTGTATCTGTAGGTCACTTCCCACTCTAATCATGCTCTGAGAAAACTCCCAAGACATAAACTATGATTAACATGATTAGCCTTTTAACGAATGAGTCAAATATCTTAATAACATGACCCAGTGTCTATGATCACTTCAGGATTTAGATCAAGTCCCATTGTAACCATCATAGTGGCCTCAGTTAGTACGTCGTAACGGTCCTTAAACGACACATCTACACCAAGACTTGTCCAAGTCGTAGACTTGCCACAAGTGTAGAATGCTCTCACACTACTACAAAAGATACTTTTAGAAGCGACAGGGTGAATTAGAAGCGACTAGTCGCTTCTAATTAGAAGCGACTTTTGACAATTAGAAGCGACTAGTCGCTTCTAACTTCAATACCCCGATTTTTACAAAATTATCAATATTTTGACAATTAGAAGCGACTAGTCGCTTCTAATAGTCATAATTATTGAATTGGGCATTAGAAGCGACTAGTCGCTTCTAATGTCGCTTCTAATGTCCCAATATTTTGGCTCCAAATTTTCTCCGCCAAAAATTTCGCTAAGTATAGAAATTAGGGCATTAGAAGCGACTAGTCGCTTCTAAAGTCACTTCTAATGCCCCAAAATTTTGGCTCCAAATTCCCTCCGCCAAAAATTTCACTAAGTATAAATATTGGGGCATTAGAAGCGACTAGTCGCTTCTAAAGTCGCTTCTAATGCCCCAAAATTTTGGCTCCAAATTCCCTCCGCCAAAAATTTCACTAAGCATAGATATTGGGGCATTAGAAGCGACTAGTCGCTTCTAAAGTCGCTTATAATGCCCCAAAATTTTGGCTCCAAACCTCCTCCGCCAAAAATTTCGGCAGGTGCAGAAGTTGGGGCATTAGAAGCGACTAGTCGCTTCTAATGCCCCAACTTATTTAAACGGTGTCGTTTTGGTTATTAAGCGACATTAGAAGCGACTAGTCGCTTCTAATGTCACTTCTAATGTTCCTAGGGCTTTAAATCGCGTGAGCCTCCCTTTCTCCCTCATTTCCTCACCTCACTCCCTCTCACTCTCCCTCTCACTCTTCCTCTCACTCTCCGGCCAGCCTCCGCCTTCCCCCCTCCCCCGTCGCCGCCACCGCCGCCCTTCTCCCTCCCGCCGCCGTCCCTCTCCCGCCGTTGCCGCCCTTCTCCCTCCCGTCCCCTCCCCTTCTCCTCTCTCCCAGCTCCGTCCCTCCCCTTCTCCCCTCTCCCTCCGACCAGCCACCCCCTCCTCCGCCGCCGCCGTCCCTCCCCTTTTCCCCACCCTACTCCTCCCCCGCCGCTTCTTCCCTACCCGTACCCCCTCCCCCCGCCTCCGTCCCTCCCCCTCCTCCCCTTCTCCTCTCCCTACCCCACCCCCGGTCGCCGCTGCTCTCCGTACCCTCCTCCGCCCTCCCTCTCGCTCTCCGCCCCTCCTCCGCCGTGCTCCTCCCCTGCGCCTCCACCGCCGAGCTCCGACTCCCCTCCTCCTCCGTCAAGGTATGTTTAGTTTATAATTAGTCTAATATTGTTATAGGTTAGTCTAATATTGTTTTATAAATATTTTGTTACTTTTAATTTATTATTGTCGTCGCAGCCTCGTCACCGCTCGTTTGTCGCTGCACCCGCGCCTCGTTGTAACCTAACTCCTCGACTCGGATCGTTGCTTCTTAAGGTATATGTTAGTTTTAAAATTATTGTAGTTATATTTTGTTTTACGGTTTTAATTTTATGTTTTATTTGTATTTAGGCATTTGTGCGTTTGTTGTTCGTCGCGTCGTCTCGTTGAGTGTAGACTTTGCTCGTCCCGTCCCGCCAAGGTTATATATTTATGTTTACTTGAAATTTATGTTTAATAATTTGAATTAGTAATGTTGGTATGCAATTGAAATTAGTAATTTTGTTATGTATTTAATTTGCTCATGTAAGTATGCAATTGAATAATTAATATGTTAAATCAATGAATTTGTTAAATAAAGTAATTTGTTATGAATGTACGATATTAACAAGGGTATTAATAATTTGAATTACTTAATTTGTTAAATATAGATATATAATTTGTTTAGTTATATTAATTTGAATGTGATAAGTAGTTATTTAATTTGTTAATTTAAATATGTTATTTGAAAGTTATTAAATGTTTAGGATAGTTCTGGCTGGTATATATATATATATATATTTTGTGAATTGCAGATTTTTGGTTTGTTCATATTTTAGGGGAAACTCTGCCCAAATTTCTGTAAATTTTTAAATAATTAAGTGAACAAATAAAACAATTGTAATCTCTTAGTTATTTGAATCTCTAAACTTTCTTAGATCAAATCTTTATCCGTCTTCTAAATGATCATCACAATGTCACAAATATCCTAACTTTCGTTGTTCTAATTTTCAACAATCAGCGTCATGTCAAACCCAAGTCGAAATTGGGTTATTGAAAATAATCGTTGTGGGCTTGAATTCGAATTGGGCGTGAACGAGTTTATTCGAGTTGCACGATTCCAAATGAACAACGAGCACAAAGTAAAATGCCCTTGTCGTAGTTGCAATAATGCGTTAAGACAACACATAGGAGTTGTTCGAGCGCATCTCATGCACAAAAGATTTACTCCGTATTACACTCGATGGTATCATCACGGCGAGTCACGTGAAGAAGTCGTTCATGTACCAGCAATTCTCGATGATTCAAACGATCAAGACTGTGTTGGTGGAATCCATGACGCAGTCGACGATATTAGGAATGATCCTGATTTTTATAATGATCCAACTGCTGAAGATGTGGCTGACGAAGAGCAGATCGCCGATCTATTTGCCGAGTTGAATGCAGAATTGTATCCTGGTTGTAAAGAGTTCTCGTCATTATCTTTTTTGGTTCAGTTAATGCACATTAAAGTGACGAACCATTGGACGAACAAGTCATTTACAGAACTTTTGCAACTCTTGAAAAAATCTCATCCTGTTGGGAATAGAATTCTTGATAAGCATTACGAGGCAAAGTCAAAGCTGAAGCGATTTGGCATGGGCTACGAGATGATTGACGTCTGCTCGAACGACTGTGTCTTGTTTTGGAAGGATTTGAAAGATGCAGATGTTTGTCCGGTGTGCAATGAAAGTAGATGGGTTGATGGAAAAAAAGTACCGCGTAAAGTTTTACGGTACTTTCTTGTAAAAGATCGTCTCAAGCGGTTGTACGCTTCTCGACATACAGCTGTTGAAATGCAGTGGCACGCGAAAGAACGTGTGGTTGAAGAAGGTGTTCTACGTCATCCTGCTGATGGGAAAGCGTGGAAGAAGTTAGATGAAACATATCCAGACTTTGCCATTGAGCCGAGGAATGTACGACTTGGTCTTGCTGCAGATGGTTTCAATCGCTTCGGAGAAATGAGCCTATCATATAGCATGTGGCCGGTTGTGTTGACGGCGTACAATTTGCCACCTTGGTTGTGTATGAAGTCCGAATACTTGATGTTGGCTCTCTTGATTCCTGGTCCGAAATCGCCTGGGAAAGACATTGAAGTGTTCTTGCAACCGCTCGTTGAAGAGTTGAAAGAATTGTGGGAATTGGGTATTCGAGTGCGAGATGGGTCTAACCATAATCATGTCTTCCTTTTGCGAGCAGCACTTCTCTGGACAATAAACGATTTTCCTGCTCGAGGAAGTTTATCTGGGTGGAGTGGTCAAGGGTACCTTGCGTGCCCGACGTGCACCAAAGACACTCCATCGCTTTCCGTTAGAAATAGAGTCGTGTATTACGATCACCGACGATATTTGCCCGATTGTCACCGGATGAGAACATGCAGTGGTCACTACACAACGCGTGTCGAGAAACGAAAACCTCCAAAGAAGTTGACTGAAAGCCAGATTCTCGAGCAATTAAACAGTCTTCCTGAATTGATTCCGGGCAAGCAGTCTATGGCTTCGAAACGAAAGCGGGGCGAGAGCGAGCTAAATTGGACCAAGAAAAGTATCTTTTATGAGTTACCTTACTGGTCTAATTTAACGTTGAGACACAACCTTGATGTGATGCACATAGAAAAAAATGTGTGCGAAAACTTACTCGGGACGTTGCTCAGCATTGACGGGAAAGATAATGACACCGATAAGGCGAGACAAGACTTAAAAGACTTGAAGATTAAGTCTAGTTTACACTTACAGAAGCGTGGAAACAGGTGGTTCAAACCACAAGCTTCATACGTTCTCACACCCACGCAACGAAAAATGTTTGCTGAGTTTCTCAAGTCAATTAAGTTTCCCGACGGTCTCGCAGGGAATTTGAAAAAGAATGTCACTCCCGATGGAAAATTGACCGGCTTAAAGGCACATGATTTGCACGTGATAATACAAAGGTTGTTGGCAGTGGATATTGGTCCTTATGTTCCGAAACAAATCCAAGAGACGATTGCAGAACTTGGAAGCTTTTTTAAGCTCATTTGTTCAAGAACGTTACGAGTGGAGGATCTCGAGAAAGCCCAAAACTCCATCGTTGAGATATTGTGTAAGATGGAAATAATTTTCCCGCCTGCTTTCTTTACGATCATGGTTCATGTCATCATTCATCTCCCTGAGGAAGCTCTCGAAGGTGGTCCAGTGCATATGAGATGGATGTATCCATTTGAAAGATATCTTGGAACACTTAAACATTTTGTTCGAAACAAAGCGAGACCTGAAGGATCTATAGCTGAGGCTTACGTTGTGGAAGAAGCTTTGGCATTCGTTGCAAGGTACTTTGAAGATGCCTCGACTGATGTCGTTCAGCCTCACGAGTTCTCTATTTTTCAATCCGAGAAGTGTTTGCCTTATGGGAAGATGAGTCCGACACGGTTAGACGACAAGTCGAGAGAAATGGCAGAGTGGTACATCTTGACAAATTGTACCGAAATTGATCCGTATATGACGTGAGTATTCTTAATCGTATAAATTGATACATATACGGTCATAAATTTGTTTTTTTTTATTTCTCTAACTTCTTGAACGTATAAACAGTGAGCATTGGAATCTCATGGAATCTGAACGTCGCTATGATGTTGATGAAGCACATCGAAAAGAATTTCGAGGCTGGTTTGCCAAAAAAGTGTAAGACCAAAAAATTGGTGGAGTCGATGTGTCTGACGAGTTGTATGCATTGTCGGTCGGACCATTACTGAATGTTCACATTTATCCGAGTTGTGTGGTGAACGGCGTCAAATTTATCACTTCTCGTCGCGATTCAATGCGTACTACTCAAAATAGTGGTGTTTGCGTACCTGTGGACGGCTACACGTTCTACGGAAGGATGGACGATGTTGTCGTGCTGAACTATCGACATGATTGCAGAGTGGTACTATTTTGGTGTCGTTGGTATGGTGACAAGCACGATTCACGTAGACGCATTCGCAAAGATAATGTATGTGGAACAAGGAGTGCATATGTGGCGAAAGAATGGTTTCCAGACGAGCCTTTTATACTCGCTACTCAAGCCAAACAAGTGTTTTACTTGCCTGATCCTCGAAATCCTGAAAAAGGGGAATGGAATGTCGTCAAAGATTGTAATCATCGATTCGTATGGGATTTGCCTGACATTGACGTTTCATCGTCGGCTGTAGTTCCATTGTCCGTACAACATACTGATTTCGCGAGTTTGTCTCATCTTCACGATAATTGTGAACCGATTCTAGTTGATGATGCTATCGAAGATGAGCCTATCGACGACTTCATAGACGACAATCATGACGTTGATGTTGACCATTTCCTTGGAGATAATGTTGATGATGATCTTGAAATAGATCAAATTGACCTCTTAAGTGACGATGAGCAAGATTGAGTAAATTGTTTAACTATATTTAATATAAAGTAAATTTAATGTATTTCATAAACTAAAAGAAGCTGTGTTTGGCATGGCTGCTGGTTTGAGCCAGACCCCAGACTTCACTCCGACTCTCGAGTTTAGGGCGACTTTGGACCACTACATGACCCAGTTCGGACCTCGTGTAGGCGATTCGGGCAATGCAGGCGCTTCGGGTTCAGAGCAGAGACCAGATCGACCTTCGACTCCCACCGAGACCGAACCAGAAGAGCCTCCACACGGACCCAGCGGACGACACGCAGGACGAGGACGACGAGGACAAGGACGACGATGATTGTAATTTATTCGACGTTTTAGACTTATTGGTTTCCGTTTATTTACATATCGAATTTCGGTTTTCTAAGTAGTTGAACTTATGTTATTATCCTCTTGCGGTTTTCTAATTAGTTGAACTTATGTTATTATCGACTTTATACATTGTCGACGTTTGATTATATTACTATCGACTTTTGATTATATTCTGTTTATGTTTAATATGATTTAAATTAGTAAATTTTAATATTATTAAATTTAATTACTGATAATAATATTTAATTAATATTTAAAACCGAAAATAATTTTTTGAAAATTAGATTTTACACTTTTAGAAGCGGCTAGTCGCATCTAAAGTCGCTTCTAAAATATGGCGGGTAACAATTAGAAGCGACTAGTCGCTTCTAAAGTCGCTTCTAAAATATGGCGGGAAACAATTAGAAGCGACATGTCTCGTCTAAAGTCGCTTCTAAAATATGGCGGGTAACAATTAGAAGCGACTAGTCGCTTCTAAAGTCGCTTCTAATTGTTACCCGCCACCTCTTCCCACGCTTTTTTGGCCGGTGTTAAGGGCCTTTAGAAGCGACTAGTCGCTTCTAATTTCGTCGCTTCAAAATATTAGAAGCGACTTTAGAAGCGACTCGGCTTTAGAGGCGAAACATTAGAAGCGACTTTTGTCGCTTCTAAAGGCCTTTTTTCTCCTAGCGTCATATGGTGATCAGTCTTCACCCATGTGCTCCACATATATGACTTTAGATATTGGTTTCCAGACATATATCAGTTATCGACCTTGTTTAAGCACACCGCCTGAACTCAGGTGCCCATCACTTAACTTAGTTTAATACGGAGGCTACAGAATGATGAATATTTAATAAATTTCATTAAATAAGAAATAAATCTCTCAATTCAAACAGATAATAAATGTCAAATTTTATTTTATTAATATTATCAGCGAGAAATTAAATGAGTATCTTCTGGTGGGCAAGAATTTCTAACATTTTCAACATTGCCAATTGTGATTCAAAATTGAGCATAAGGACTACAAAATCTTCAAGTGTGAAGGGTTCTATTTTGGAGGTAATTGAGACTACAACCGGGTCATATTTGTTTCCAAGACCAGACAAGATGTAAAGAATTTGGTCTTCTTCGCTTAGTTTGTGGTCGGCTGAAGAAAGAATATCTGAAAACGACTTCATTTTAGTAAGATATTCTCTCATAGTAAAAAAACATTTTTCTGTGTTTGGATTTGTAGTTTGTACCTGCATTATTCTTGTTCGAGTCTGTGAAGCAAAAGATCATTCTAATGATTCGTATATCTCATTAAAAGATTCACTTCCAACCATATTCACGACAACAGTCTCTGACATGGAAGTTAGGAGCCATGATGCTAGAAATTGGTCTTGTCTAAACCATATAGTATGCTCATGATTGCCTAGTTATAGGATAAGTAAACTTGAGTTTAGGTCCCGAGCTTCATAGAACCGAATGATTTTGTTGTTGACCCAAATGGGAAGCCATCAGGGCTACTCCCTATCACATTAGAGAAGACTTGATGTTTCTATAACAAATAGTTACTTTCATTGAGTTCGATTGTAAAAGAGTGATTAAAAGAATTAACGAAATGTGCATTTTGTGGTAAGCTTGGCAGCATGGTGTTAAATTGAGTTTTAGACTAAGAGGCTAGATCAACAAGGCTTTCTGACATTTAAAAAAAAATGGAACTCTGACACCATAAAAAGGAATTGACAGTCTTGTGAATACTCAACAATTGCAAAAGTCAAAGTAATTTTTCATTAATATTGTTGGCATATTTATACACGAAATCATGTACAAGAAAATAACTAAACTTTTAACGGTTACAACTGTGATTGTAGTATGACAAAAGAGAGGATGTCATTGTCATGTGGTGAAGTGGTCCAGTTGAGGATATTCGAAATTGCTGCGTAAAAACGGCAGCTAGAGATTTTTAATATTGATGTATCCTCATTGTCGTTTTTACTTCTAATAAGATCAATTTTTTTTTGGAAGACTTGGTAAAGAAGAAAGTTTCAATTTAGTGAACTTGGACCTCTCAAATGTTCCATACTGTTTCCGTTTATATTTTTGTTAATACGAAAATTGTAGGGGTGCATTAGACTCAAGGACCTCTTGAATTTTTTTATATTATATATTTTCGTTGACACAAAAATTATTGGAGCGCATTAAGACTCTTAGTGTATTGGGGCGCTTTAGATTTTAATGTACACAGATTCAGTAATTAGCTTCTTTATGATTTTTTTTTCATTATAAACAGATCACCAAGATGATTTGTATCCCTGTATTAACTAATATAAATATTCATCAATATAGATATTTTGAAAGAGTCCTAAGTAGTTAAACGATCTTTTTTCTTATACATATTTTTTTCTAGTATGATGTAGACACACATATGACAAATTTCAGATATTTAAAGCATGTTATATCTTATAAATGTAATTTGCAAAACAACATGCCTTAAATATGTTCAGACATGCTTAAATAATCTAGAAGTTGATTTATTAGTAAGTCCAGAAGATAAAGTTATGCACATTATATACACCTAGAATCCAACCTCATTGATTGCTAGGTCAAATAGTTACCTATAACCCAGCTATGAGAGAAGTAAAACAAAAAGATCTTAATATAGCCTAATCACAAGTCACAAGTAACACGAAAGTTTATAATTGGACGAATAAAAACAAGCACATATGACATTATATGAATTAGCACCCACTCAGTTTTTTCAAGCATGTGAGTGTGTTTAAAGAGGGTGACATGGCATGGAAAGGACATTAAACAAATATAAGGGACTAATACTTGATTATTACTCTCGCCTTTAGAATAAAGACGCATAATAATACATTAAGTTGTATTCTTATATACATGCATGCACCAAAGGCTGAAACTAATAATGTGCGTTGAATTTGCAAGTCGTATTTATGAATCTAAGTTTGAGTGTTCCTTATTATATACAAACAAACTCGTAGCTCAAACCGATAAACTAAGGCTTTAATGGTTTAGTTGACGTTATGTGCACCAGACGTCAAAATCAACGGATTTTGTTGGACAGCCCTTGTGCCTTGTCAGTCTCAGAGCCCAGTCTTTGAAGGGCCTTCTTATCTGGGCCCAACTTTATATTTCCTTGGTCAATCAATATTATAAAATTGGGGAATAAATACTGCAACATTTCTAAAATAATAGCTGTTTTTAGATCTTTCAAGTATAGTATTTTTCGAATTATAAACATGTATGTAATATATTTCTTCTCTATAAACAGTAGCAAGTTTGTTAAATAAAGCCGGAAACAGCGAACTAATAAAGAAAACCTCTATAAGCATTAAAAAAAATAGTTGCAACTAGAATTTTTTTTTAAATCTCAAAAAACACAATTACGTGTTATTCTTACATCATTATCAGGAAAATTGGAGGAAAAAAAAAACTCTATTTTCAGTACAATATTTCTAAAATAGTGGCTATAAACAGCTAATGTGATTATTAAGCTTAAACAGTAAATAAAGTTAAATAAAGCCCAAAACAATGAAAAAAATATATCGAATTTTTGTTCTTTAAACATGAAGAAAATTGATTTTCCTGATACAAGCTTTGAAGACATTTTTATGTAATTTTTTAAAATAATATAATACAATTTCTGCCTATTATATATAAAAACAGAAAACAAACTCAGAAATGGAGATCCACTATACTATTTATTGAATGCTGATAGATTAGTTTAACTAGTTGCATTACTATACTCTTAATACGCTCATAATTATCATGTGGACGACTGTGTAGATCGAATACTTGGTTTAAAATAATTGTTCGAGAGGAAGTATAAAATAATAATCAACTAATTGTTCTTTTTTCATATATTATATTTTTTTAGAAAAGAAACAATTTTTTTTTTCTACTTTTGGATCTCAAGCTGTGAATTATAATAATGTGATTTGTGGAACTACTTATTCTTCGTTTTTGTTTCTTATTCCTAGGGAAGTTGAACTATACATTAACGGCTCAATTTGAGAGAATATCCAAACATTTATAGCTGGCTTTTATATGCAATTAGTACCAACTTTACATTCCGTTTATTCTCGGCTGTATGTTATCATTAAAAACACACAACAACAAAAAAATTGGCATTCACTCGCAGTCAACAAATTAAAGGGAATAATTCTGAATTAAAAAAAAAAACATAACATGAGATGGTTGAGTGAAGAGAGTTGGTGTTGGCAAGGCAACAACCGAACCAAAGCTTGCAATGGCAAGTCCCACTTCATTACTACTAACTAACTTCATCTTCAAATTTGTTCGGTTCGGAAGCTGAAACTAATTATTTCATGCATTATTATTATGATGATTATCATTGTTGTCCCAATGGAGATAGAATATTAGTTTATTCGTTATCAGAGACGAATTTAAAAGGTCACCATCCTCTATTCCTATAATCATTTTAATAATGTGATTTGCGAATGATGAATGTGGTGCAGGCGACAATCTTGATCACGTGGCAGACAACTGGTCCCTCAACTTATATTATTTGTTAATTATCAAACATAAAACAGAGGTTCAAGTTTTAGGCTTAACGAAGACTATAGTTTAATATAATATTAGGTACCAGCCTCGCGTTATTCGGTTAATTTGCAAAAAAAGTCAGTGGTTAATAATTTTAAGTATTCTATACCATTTACTTATTATTTTTTCCTGACAGCTGAACAGTGCGTTAAGCAGCCATTTACTTCTGGTGTTGGGAATAGTTGCAGTTTATTATATTCTACTATTATAAATATGGATTTAACGAGAGATCTATTCGATGAATTAACGTTGGATTGATGCTAACAGTATACATTTGCGAGTAGAATATGGAATGAAATGTAAAACGTTAATGTGACCTGGGAAATCAGAACGTAGTCGTTTCCTTTAGTTATATTATGACCACATGACCCGAACTTGTATTGTCTAACGAACATGTAACCCGGTGACTTTGCATGCAAGTTTGTTATGGATATTACTGGTGACTAAAAGGAAGAAAATAGAAGTACGTGTACTAAACTAATTAATTATCAATATTAACATGAAAACAGAAGGAACTGATCAGGAAGGTGCGCGGTTATTAGTAACGGAACAAAGTCAATCATTGATTAACACATGTAGAATAAAATAGAAGTGATTATTGAAGTAATTTTTAATAGCCCTAGCAGCAAATAATATTATACCGAAGGCACGTAAAGAACGAAGAAAGAAAGAAGATGAGAGGAGGTGGGGTTAAAAAGTCAACGGCCAAAGAAAATAAGAAAAAAAAAGGTTCCACTCACTCAGTGATTATATATATATAGAGTAGAGAGGGAGGGAGAAAGATAGTAAGAGTCGTATGTAGATAATAATAGTAAAGGAATATAATAAAACAAACGACGATGTCTGGAAACAAGGTGAAGCAAGAAGCAGACGAGGCGTGTCTGTGGGGGACGGCGGCGATGGATCTGGACTGGAGCTTCACGAGCAGCGGGGGCACGACGGCCAGCAGCAGCGGCAGCGCTCGCACGAGCATCACCCGAAGCAGCTTCAGCTTCAACGACCGGCTCTCCTCGGCCTCGGCGGTGGGCCCGCGCAGCCACCGCGGATCCGACCCGCAGTGGTCCGCCATCCGCGCCGCCACCGCCGCCACCGGCACCGGCCTCCAGCTCCGGCACCTGAAGCTGGTCCGCCACCTGGGCACCGGCAACATGGGCCGCGTCTTCCTCTGCCGCCTCCGCGACTGCTCCGACGAGGACCCCTCGGGGCTCTTCGCCATGAAGGTGGTGGACAACGACAGGCTGTCCCCGAAGAAGGCGGGGCAGTCGAGGACGGAGAGCGACATCCTCGCCTCGCTGGACCACCCCTTTCTTCCGACGCTCTACGCTCGCATAGACGCCTCTCACTACACGTGCCTCCTGATCGACTACTGCCCCGCCGGCGACCTCCACCACCGGCTCCACCGCCGGCCTCCGCTCAGCCGCCGCTCCGTCCGCTTCGTGGCCGCCGAGGTCCTTCTGGCTTTGCAGTACCTGCACTCGCTGGGGATCGTCTACCGCGACCTCAAGCCGGAGAACATCCTCCTCCGCGCCGACGGCCACCTCATGCTCTCCGACTTCGACCTCTGCTTCTCCGGTGAGCCCCACCACCGCGTCCTCCCCTCCTCCGGCGACCTCGTGGCCGAGCCCACCTCCGCCTGGTCCCGCTCCTGCGTCGGCACCCACGAGTACCTCGCCCCCGAAGTGGTCGCCGGAGCCGGCCACGGCAGTGCCGTCGACTGGTGGGCTTTCGGGGTCCTCCTCCACGAGCTCCTCCACGGGGCCACCCCCTTCAAGGGCCCCACCAAGGAGGCCACGCTCCGCAACATCTCCTCTCTCTCCGGAACCTTCCGCAAAGCCGGCAGAGACGCAGACGACCTCGTGAGTCGCCTCCTGGTCAGGGACCCGGCAGCACGGCTCGGGGCTCAGCTCGGGGCCATGGAGATCATGCGACATCCTTTCTTCAAAGGCATCAACTGGGCTCTCATCAGAAATAAAGCACCGCCGAAGAACCTCCTCAACACGAAAGCCAAACCGCGCCGCTGGTGGACCAACCTTTTCTCCTCCTAGAAGCTCTCTTTTTTTTCTTTTTACTCTCATTACTGCTCTATACATACACATCATATATACAGAAATACAAGATACATACTTCTTTTCTTTTAACTGTTTTTACGTGCCTACATTTTTTCGGTTGCGTTGAGCTTAAAACGTATGCAATCCTAGCAAGCATTGAGTTAATAACACGACAAGTGAGTTGATTCTGTACAAAACAAACGAAGAAATATGTGAATTAGGATGCGATAAAAAAATAAATAATTAGGAGGCTATGATCTTCCGATGTTCCATCCGCGTTCCTTGTCCTTCTGGGTCGGCGCTTTAGGAAGTGGACGCGAGCGGTACACAAGCCTCCCGATCGAGACTCTCACTACTCTCTTCTGGAGCTTCGGGGATTTGGACTTGGGTTTCCTCTGCACGGTCGCACAGCGCTTCGCAGCAACCCTGGGGCTGTCGCAAATCGGGAACGGGATGAGAGATTCGCGCCTCGTCGCCGCTTTCCTTGCCCCCACAAAGTCAACGTTCTCGGGGATGTTCTCTTTATCGCCCGCTTCGTCTCTGACGATCTTCAGGGCTCCGAGAGGCGCTCGACCGCTCTGCTCGTCTTTCATATGCTGCTCCGCAATCTTCGTGTCCACGTGTTGTCGTGCCAGCTTTCTCTCCACCATAAGCTGCGATTCCAGCTCTTTCACCTGCGTTTCCCGTTTTAGCCATCGGAGTCGATAAGATTCTAGAATGAATGCAGTAGCATACCTTGTCCTGCAAGTTCTTGTTTTTGAGATCCTTCTCCCTTACTTTCAGTTCCAGTCCACGCACTGTTTCTTCCATCCTTTTTATTTGCAAGTCCTTTGTTTTTGTCTCCAGTTTTGCCTTCTCAACCTGCCAATTAGGCACTTTCAGATGTCTTGAAACTTTACAGTTGAGGAAGGATAAAATAAAAGTAAAATCTGTATCTTTATCTTACCAATTGTTTGCATCTAATATACTCAGAGGTGTCTAATTGCTTCTTCGCAGGCCCCAACTCGACTCCTCTTACCCTACTCGCAAAGTTGAGCGAGCACATAGTCTCCCCCAAATCACGTTCATTTGGACTTATCTGCACAAACATGAGCGTCTTCGAATCTCCTCCTAAAACATAAATACAAATCATGAACTATTCAAATTTCAAACTCAACTTGGTAGAATGAATATCTAACGGAAATGAATCAAACCTAAAGAGTCTTGAAGCAAATGGGTGAGCTTGGAGTTCCTGCATTGTAGAAGCAAAAATGATCAGTTAAAAATGGAAATAAAAGGAATGGAAGCAAATATACTTGTATTAGTATTATCACCTGAAGGGGACGTGGGGGCTTTTGTTAGCGAGAGCAGAAATGACATCACCGAGTGCAGAGAGAGAGCGATTGATATTTTGAGTCTCCTTCAATCTCTCGCCCTGCACTTCGGTCTTTGCAACTCGCTCACTTCCCGCCAGATCCACCAGCCAAAGCTTGCTCGCCGTGCATTCCCCGCTCACCAAATCCTCCCCTTTCACCGTCACCCGGTGAATACTGTGATCGCATACAACATTCTTCAGACAAAAGCTTTAAAAGTTCATACACCGAAACGAGAGTTTGACCGGTACCAGTGAGATCTGCTGCTATGATCATTGGCATTGGTCGATCCAACGGCTCTGGCGTTGCTCCCAGTCTGAAGAACTTCCCACACTTGAGCCATGTCAGTTACGTGCGTCTCGGTCAGGCCCGGGACGTCGTGTACTCCTTCACTCACTTGCCTCACTTCAAGCCTACACATAGAAAAAAAGACAATGTAATTATTAGCCATGTAAACTAGATGGTTTTTGGATATAGCTCATGTTTGGTAAATGGTCGGCCCAAATCATTTATCAATTTTTGAGGACCAATTTAGCTCAAATATGTTTTCTCGCTCATTCCAAAGAAGAAAAGGGCAAATCGGTAAGAAAATTTCGAAATTAAATCTGCCACGTAAGGACGCTGGTTATTTACTACAAAGTAACAAAATGTTGGCTAAATCTAAATGTCTTATGCATAGATTGGCTAATTACCCAGTTTTTTGTAAAAAGAAAAGCAACCAAATCAAGTCGGCGATGTTGACTCAGAAGTCGCTTCTAAAAGTGTATGTCGCTTCTAAAAGTCATTTTTGTATTAGTACCTCTTGGAAGGGGGTGCAAGTGAGAGCAAGTCACGAATCTGCTCGTTGTAGACTTCCAAGGCGCTGACGGAGAGGCGGTAGCGGAAGAGAGTGTCTCTACAGCGGAGGAGGCGAAAGAGCTCACTGAGGATCCGGAAGTTGACACCTCGGTCCGAGTGGGTGCCTTCCATGGTGAAGGTCTTGCCGGTGCCGGTCTGGCCGTACGCGAAGATGCACACGTTGTACCCGTCCAGCACCGACGCCGCCAGCGGGGCCGTGTCCTTAAACACCTCCTCTTGCGGGCTCTCCGGCCTGAACACCGCGTCGAACTTAAAGCTCTTCTTTGAGTTCACCGTCAAAACCCCCTCTTTTGCCAACTCAAACTCAACCACCGGGATTGCACCGCCTGCGAGCTCCTCCGCATTCAGTGGCCTGCACCGACAGAACACCCTGATGTTGCCTGCACCGAGAAAACATCTCACATTGAGCTGTTGTAGCCTATACAAATGTAAAGATAAGTATAAAACTGAATCAAAACTACTGAGGTTATAGCCCACATTTGAAAGCGAGTTTTTAAATTCATCAGAGTGCTAACTATCTAAGCTATAGACGCTCCATTTTCAATTGAATGAACTAAAATCACCATTAGGGCTTGGAGGATAACAGAGTATTGCTATGGCATTTCACTAAAATCAGCTTGATCCTATACCCCACAATCAGTAACAACTACCACACTCACATAAACAACCTGATGTTGCCAGCATCAACAAAACATGTCACATTGAGCACATACACAATGTTATAGCATTACAAAGTATAAAGAAAGGGTAAAGATAAACATAAAATTAACTTAAATTAACGAGGTTATAGCCCACATTTGAAACCAATTTTCAAATTCGAATAAGTTTTTTGCCAATACAAAAAAGTCCATTTCATCAGAGTGCATACTATCTAAAAATAAACACACTACATTTTCAATTGAATGAACTAAAATCGCTATTAGGGCTTAACGCATAGCAGAGTATTTCCATGCCTTTACTATCAAACTCAGCTTTTCCCTAAACCCACCACAATCAGTAACAACTAGCACACTCACATAAACTGCAGAGTTCAGCAGATTTTGGAGAGAGAGAGAGAGAGATGCGAGTACCTTTGAGGTCCAAGAGGGTGTTGTAAAGGTGCTTCCTTTCCAGCGCGGCTCCCCTGAGCTGTGAGTTGAGGAGAGCTTGATGGTCGACCGCGGATTGGAGGGCGGCGAGATAGGGAATCATGGCTTGATGGGCGGAGGAAGCCTGGGCCGCCACGTGGAGGTGTTGGAGCTTCAGAGCCTCCAGATTTCTGGTGACGAGCGAGAGGCAGGAGAACCATTTGGTCTTGTCCTTGACTTGGCCTTCAATGGCGAAGGCGAGAGAGCCGACGTGCATAGACTTGCGCATCAGATCGGCCATCAGAGAGTGCTGGGCTTGACGCCACTCCGCGCATTTCCCGGAGTACTCCTTCTTCACTTCCTCCAAAGCTCTCCTCGTCTCGATCAACTCCTTCTGAACACTCTCCATTTCCTCCTCCATCGCTCGCTCGCTCACAACGAATACTTTTTTCTTTGTTCCGTTTTTTTGGTTAAGAAGAAAACGAATACAATTAAATCCTTGTTTTCTTTTGAATTTGAATTGTTTTACCGGCTCGCCTCTTCTCCTTTTTACACACTTTCATCTTTTACACTCAAACTTCCACTTTTCTTTTCTCCTCACTTACTATGGGTGGGCCTCACGGTCTGAGCCCGACCCAATTAAGTTTATTTCAAAAGTAGACCACCAATCCGACCCAATCCTAATTAATATGGAGAAATTAAAACCAAAAAATCAAAATTAAGTTTAGCATTTACAGTTCCTTTCAAATATAGTGTTTTGTAACAGAAAACATTTATTTTAGTTCAATACTAAACAATTATTTATAACAAACTATGACTTCATTTCAGCGTGAGAATACAATAACTCTACTCATTCATAGTGATATATAAACTCATTCTATTTTTATGCCATTGTGTCAATTTTGTCAAGGTGAATTTTACGTTAACCCGTTAGTTGTTAACTGAAATCAACGGTTATATCTTATTCTAACTGAAATAAACGGTTATATCGTACTCGGTTAAAATTTAATTGTACGATAAATTGTATCCAAATAATTTCATTAAAAACAAATCAAAATAAAATTTTTAACTAAATTTTTTGCTTTAATTTTGCATGATATATAATCGTTACCTTCCTATTTCAACTCGACATATAAAAAATGCTAAAATAACTCTACACAAAAAATGGTAAAAAAATATAAAATAAAATAAAAAGTGAACTTGAGCGGCCTCGAGCCCTTGGACGATTACAGTAGCGTGATAAACCACGTAGAGCATGTCTGTCAAAGTAAAAACCAAATAAAAAAAGGAGTTTTAACTGGTTGAAGCACCTCACAAACCATCGTGTACCCTTTATTCGTGCAACTTTCCATCATCACCACCGGCCATCTTTGGCCACCATCATTTAGAGTATAGTCGTTGTAAGATAATGTGATGACCAAGAGAAAAGCAATTCAATGATTTGCTCTCTCGATTCTCATTGATTGTGAATTCTATTACAAATCAGTTTACATACATCATAACTAAATAACCACTTTGACCAATCATTGACTAACTAATCTAAATGACACAAAACTAGCGCTGATGTTCCAATTGATGGTATCCTCTTCCACAACATCTACAATGCTCTGAATTGGAAGTTTTTTCTTCGACGGAGCCTGTCTCCTGAACGTGTCCTATCAGATAAGGCTCTCCAGTGCACAGACATCATGGAGATTATCAAGAATGCTTGCCTCCTTCCCTCAGTCACGCAGATTCATGTGCGTTGCAAGTACCTTTCCTTCTCTCCCAGGGACATTGCTAACCTTCTGGATCTCCATGCGTCTGTTGCTGAAAGCAAACTCCCCTCCTTCGATGAGATTGTCAAGGAAGTCTCTGGAGGCCGTGATCTCAAAGGGTGGCCTGAGCGTGGTCCTTACCCTCCTTCGAAGCTCAGCTCCAAGTATTCTATTCTTCATAAGATTGGGATAAAAATTGGTGCCCCACAGCTCATCACACAGGGTTGTCACTGTCTCTTGCTTCGTTCATCTTCCGTGTTGGCACTGGGGCTCCCATCGATGCTACTAGGTTCTTCTTCAACCAAGTTATTCGTCATGCCGGGTCTGTGGTCATCAAGCTCCTTATTGGCTTCCCCTCGATGATATGTAGCATTCTCCTTCAGCAGGCTCCTGATCTTCTGTCTACCTCCGAGACTCTTGAGTGCAGCTATAATCCTGGCAAAATATCATTCAATTACAAGTTGTTTCAAGTTCATCATGTCCCCAACGTTGTTCGTCCTCCGTCTTTCAGGTTTCCTCATGCCTTACTTCAGGACTCCTCCATTTCTCATACAGTTATTTTTTCCTCTGAGATTCGCCCTCTGGTGGTTGCCATGGTGTTAGCTGAATTCAAGGCTCTGGAGGACACTATTGCTTCTGCAACTACGCGACGTCGCGACATTGCTGACCTGCTCAAACTCCTTGTTCCCAACTCTGCTGATTGTTCCTCTGATCCTCCTCCTGTTGTTTGATTTGCTTCTCGCTTTTCGTGTTTCCTTGGGCTGTAATAAAGATACTTTGGTGTGTTTTGGCTCCCTTAACCTTGTTGAGGAAAATAGGGGGAGTGGTGTTGGTGTTTCGTTGATGTTCCTCTGAATCTCTAAAACTCATAGTTTGTTTATTCTTTTTTGGGTTGTAAAGTTCTCGACCTTTCACTATGGTCTGAGTTTATTCTTTTTTTTTTGTTGTGGAGTTTTTCTTGTTTTGTTGTCTCAGGATTAGCCTCCTCAAAACCAAAGGGAGAATTTGCTAGGGTGCTTGTTGACCATGTTGCTTCGTCAAATCCAGAGTGTTCTCCAAGATGTCTCGTACTTGTTCAAAGTGTTGGAAATTAGATAACGTTTAACAAATAGTATTATATAACATATCAGTATATGGCAGAATTACATAATAAGATCTAAGTATATTAAAACATATTTTAACATATTAAACAACCTAGCCATTAAAAATTACTAACATGTCAATAAATATTTTATTATAAACATGTTGTCAACAAATTGATCACACTAGCAACCTATAAACAAATTTATAATTTGCGTCGCATATCCAATTCGTTAAAGGGACTCACGTGTGAGGTTGTAAACAACCTCGTGCGTTGCTAGCTATCACCGGAATGCAACACCAAGAGTTCGCCGGACTGGAAGTCGAGGGTCGCCGGATTGGAATCTGTCCAGCCGGCCAGAATTGTGTCTGTGACGCTGTGACTTCCTCCGGTGAAATTTGGGCACGAAACTTTGCAGGAACGTGGATGAGACCTAGAGGAAGGACCCTATAAAATGGAACCACCTGGATGCAAGCGAGTCACTCGTGGTGGCCTAGGCACACTTGGAGTCAGGCTGGCTGGTTGGCTGTCTAGCCAGAAACTTGCATGTGACGTTGTGGCTTCATCCGAAGGAATCTGACCGCGAAACTTTGCAGGAACGTGGATGAGACTTTAGGCTAGGTCCCTGCAAAAGGACTTGAGCGGAAATCTCGCGAGTCGCCTGTGGTGGCTCATACACTCCTGATGTCCGGCGAGTGCTGTCCGGCCGGCCAAAAGGCTGAAATGCGCCTCGTCGCGTTTCACTCGATTTCTTTGCTTCTCGAGTGAATACCTGCGTGCACAAAGTCACTCAAACACCACAAGAATAGTCAGAGATAATCCTCTCGGGTTTTTGGGAGATCAAGAGGGTCGGCTCATTGATTGACCAACGGGAGAAGGGGAACACTCAAGAATCAAAATAAAAAATCAAGAAACGTTTTCTTGATCTTTTTTCTCTCTCTAAATCTCGGCCAAAAACACAAGGGGGGAGATCTGGTCGAAATTTACATTCTTAGGGTTTCACAAAATTCCTTTTATATTTGAGAGAATATGCTTCAATTAGGTCAATATCCAATTTTGGCCCGTTAGTCAAACTTAACCCCAAAGATCCTTTTAATGAGTTTTAAAATAAATTCTCAGCCTAATTCTCTAAATTATGGCCGACCAAAATTAGTTATTTTCTCCAAAAAATATTTTATTTATTTCTAAAATAATATTTAATTAATTTAGAACATTTCATTTATTTAATGACAAGTCATTAATTCTTTTCATACTGTGCAAACAAGTACGAAACGAGAAATATTTATCTTCATCTTTTATTTATTTGAATCATCAAATTATATTATTATCAATATAATAACATAATACGATTCATTAAATAAATGTAATAATAAATAACTAATTATTTATTGAATTACTTAGAAAATAATATTCTTAGTGTAAATCAAAATTTACATTCAATGAGAAAATCAATCGTTCTAGTTCAACAAATCTCGTCCGAGAGTCTATCACTGAGGCCTTATGGACCCATATGAACGAAGTTTTAGAATAAAGATCGGATCAAAAGTTCACAAACTTTTTCCGTCTTTTAATTCTTAATATAATTCGACTCCACTAAAGAACTAATATTGAAACTCTCTAAGTTCAAATGCGTATATTTTCCATTTGATGTGACAAAACAATTTTTCACACGATCCACATAGTATTTTACGATATTTCCCTTCATGTGTATCAGTAACTCAGAGGAATGTAAAATTACCGTTTTACCTCTGAGTTATTATTTCACTAACTGCTTTGTTATTTGTGAATGAGAAAAACATAGAGTGAGATGGCTTTACATGTCACATCTTTTAATCAAAGAATATTTTATTCGATGAATATCATGTCTGGTTTATTCATTCACACTCTCATAACAAAGCATAGTATGATACTAATACATAAGCATTGTTTCAACATGAATTCCGTATCTGTGAATCACATGATCCAATATAAACAACATTATGACACAAACCGTCGGGTCAGATGCAACTATAACTTAGCCATTGCCCATTGACAAATCAAATGTCATAAAGTGTCATATCGGTTATGCATTCACTTCAGGATTTAGGTAAGTATCAAAATACCCCTCGTATGTGATCTTAAAGTTTCGAGTGATTAAACGGTTTTATCTCGAGGTTCAGAGTATCACAGGTCTTGTTCAATATCTTCTGTAAGATATTAAAAATGAAACACAGAGTCACGACTCTCTATATCACAAGATAAGATATCCTGCTTCATTCAAACAATCATTACTCAGAATCGATTGCCCTATCGATCTTTAGATTGCGAACTAATATTTTAAACTATTCACAAGGGGCTATCTTGTCAAGTGTGTACTTAACACCCCTTTCGTCGATGACAGTTTCAGAGCGTAGCAAACATACATAAACACAAACTTAATCAAGAATGAATATTTAATTTTATTTATTTTTCAGCAAAACAAAATACAAATGTATTTATAATGTCTAATATTTCCTTTGTGGGCACCAATTCCAACACAAAGGACATCTTTATGTTCTTTGACGGTCTCCGTCTGACACTTAGTACATGCTCCACTGTTTAGTTCGGCGCTTCTACTTTTGGCAGTTGTGTCTTCCGGGTAAAAGGAGCTCTCATGTTCTCGAAAGGAGTATATAAATTCCTTATTTCTTTTGTCTAGGATTTAAGCATTAACTCTTCATGCGCCGAACATCCAAGTTTTTGCCTATTTTATCTACGCTAGTATCTTGTAAAGTTTAGCTTCGTGAAGGACAAGCTAATTTGTAAGTGTACTTCTTATGTTCTTTTGTGTTAACACATACATTATAACACTGAGAGTTTTAAGGTGAAATAGTGAGTGATGATCATACCTAGGTTAAGTTTACTTCGAAAAAAAAGTGTAAGGTTTAGAATTTGAAGATTCGATTGTAAAACCTTTGTATCATTGTTGTTCTGTTCATATAGTAAACTATTTCCGGGGATAAGATATCCCGCCAGATGTAAGCAGTTGTCAAACTGGGTTACCAACATTATGTGTTATTTTACTTTCAGTTATATGTTTGTGTGTTGCTGTAAATGTTTTAAACATACTTAGTAACATCATAAAAATAGGGTATTCACGTTTTCATACACTAGGACAAAAAAGGCTTTTAGAATCGACAAAAGTCGCTTCTAAAGGTCAAAAAGTCGCTTCTATTTTACTTTTAGAAGCGACAAAATCGCTTCTAATGTTTCGCTTCTAAAGGTCAGTTGCTTCTAAAGTCAATTCTAATATTTTGAAGCGACCAAATTAGAAGTGTAGGCTAAAAAAACGTACGAAAATATGAATTATTGGCCATTAGAAGCGACAAAGTCAATTCTAATACCTAAGCAGCAAAAACAAATAAATTAAATTTTTGGTATATTATTAAATTATTAATTAATTAAAATTATTATTAAATATTATTAATTAGAAAACCTAACTAAAAAAATTAACTTAGTAAAACTAAAATATATTACCGAACTTATTAAGAACGATTATAAACATGTAGTCAAATATATTACCAAAAATTATTACAAAAACAAAGAAAATTAACGTATCTTAACTTATCAACAAAATTTGTTAAAAACATATTAACAAAACTAATTTTTTTTAATCCATGCCTAAATTAACAAATTAATAAAGTTCTTGTCACATTCTAATTAGTTAACAAAATCTATATTTTACTAATTTAACTAATTCGAAATAGCTAAGTAACTAAACAAATTACATCCTAATTACCTAAGTGATTAATTTAAGCATTTTTAATACAAAAAATAAAAATTGGCTCTATACCCACTTCAAACATTGTCAATTGAATATACCCAACGTTTTGTAAACAAGTCGTAAATATCCAACGTTTTGTAAACAATTTGTAAATAGCCAGCGAAATTTGTTTACATATGTTTACATTTAATTTATTTTTTATATATTTTTTTTAATTTTGATAATTTTTTTTTGGTATTTTCGTCTGGTTATATACGACTTGTTTACAAAAGTTGGGTATGTCAAAATTGGCTATAGTTTAGTTGAGTATATACGAAAATTACCCTTTTTAATAACTATTTAATAAAAAGCCTGAACACAAACATAAAACAAACAAGTGAGCTAGTCCCATTTTCCTATACAGTTGGTGATAGAAAATACTTTGAGTTGTATGACAAAAAAGAGAACCATAAGAATCTCCATTGTAAATGAATATATATACTTACAGGCATTGCAATAATGTAAACCGCGAGAAACTTGTTGGTATTGGGCCTTCAAGAGAGTTTCCAACTAAAGTCCTGCAAAATGATTTTAGAAGAATACAAATTTGTAAAAATGTAGAAAATGCCCTTGAAATGACATGGAAACGTTCAACAAAGCACTCGACACTTGATATATACAGAGACTTACAACATAATACGGTTTTTGAGGCCTCTAATCTCCTTTGAAATGCTCCAAAAGAATGTAGTGTGTCCACATTCCTGAAAAACACATGCAATGTTTAAATGTCGTACACACCATTTTATTAAGAGCAGAGTGAATGAAAATAAAGCTTACCCGAGGGCGGAGGAGACAGGATCGGAGGACATCCAGATGACCGCCGGCGGGGAGGAGGACAGCCAAATAAAGGGAGGATGTCAGAGGAGGATGCAGACACAGAAGGTTGAGGGCGGATGGGTTGAGGATATGCGTAAGATCGAGGGTGGAGGGGCAGAGGCACATGGCCGGAGGCGAGAGAAGGAGATGATTTTGGTGAAGAATTTTCGAAGCAAAAGGGAAAAGAGGAAGAGAGGGGGAGGGCTGGGTGTTTTAATAACCTAGGGACATTAGAAGCGACTAATCGCTTTGAATGTCCTTCACAATTAAAATGACGACGTTTTGGTAAATGGGGGAATTAGAAGCGACCTTGTCACTTCTAATGTCCCTAGAAGTGAAATTTTGGGGGAGAACTTTTGGAGCCCAAAATTTTGGACATTAGAAGTGACATTAGAAGCGACTAGTCGCTCTTAATGCCTTAATTTTTATACTTAGTGAAATTTTGGCGAACAACTTTTGGTGCCCAAAATTTTGGGCATTAGAAGCAACAAGTCGCTTCTAATGCCCCAATTTCTATATTTAGTGAAATTTTGGCGGAGAAAAGTTTGAATCAAATAATTTGGCATTATAAGCGACATTAGAAGCGGGTAGTCGCTTCTAATTCCCCAAAATATTGAAAAATTGGCGGAAAAAAGCGAGCCAAAGATTTGTGCCTTTAGAAGCGACTAGTCGCTTCTAATATGTCTCCTCGAAGCATTAGAAGTGAGTAGTCACTTCTAAAAGTAAAAAAAAATTCAGTTTTTTGGAAAAACCGAGGTGTTTACGTTAGAAGCGACTAGTCACTTCTAAAAGTCTCTTTTGTAGTAGTGAATAGACCAAAGTAGAGTGTAAATTCCATCATTTATTTATATAAACAACAAAATATACGACCTTGGCTCTTTGAAACTCTAATGAACAAAAGCTGATCTAAATCTCTTAAACCAGGCCCTTGTTGCTTTAAGACCATAGATCGCCTTATAAAGTTTACATACATAGTCAGGTCTGGTCAGATCTTTGAATCCATATGGATGTGACATGTAAACATTATCTGTCAAAATTATATTAAGGAATGCCTTACTGAAATATAGTTGCTTGATGTCCCAGCCCTGTAAATTTCCAAGTTCATGGCTCGTCTACGAGACTGTAAGTCTCTGAATAGTCAACGCTTAGTGTTTGAGCATAAATTTGCAACTAGTACAACTAAAAACCTCTTAACAGCTTATATAGGTAAGTATTTTACCTTGAATATCCACTTGTTTCCGATTATTTGTTGCGCCTTTAGAGGTGGTACTATCAGGTGTTTTATTGACTCGTGGCTTGAAGTTGTGCTTTCATAGCTTTTGTTGTTGCTTTCATAGTGGATGACTTGTACGATATATATTTAATGAAATGGATCTGGATAAGATTTATTATTCAATAATGTCATATACTTTCAAAGAAATATGAGAAGATTGACTTAAATATAAACTTTTATTAATATGAGCGAGCTCGATACGACAAACTGAACAAAGATAGATGATAAATATCGAAAATGAATAATGATAACAAATATGAGAAGATTTGTGTCTGTCACTTAACTTATCTAATCTATTTATAATATTTGTCAAGCTGAAGACTTGGAACACATGGTGCTGAGATCGTTGATGAGGTTGCCACGTCTACCGTTGATATTGATATCTCGACTTCATCTTTGATCCGGTTCTTTCGGCAAGATTAACTGCATGGAATGAAGACTTCGACTCCGACGACTTCGTCTAATGGGTCGAATCTTGATTGATGGATATGTTCGATGAAAGATTTCTGATATTTGGCTTGACACGTGACCAATATATTTTTGTTCAATTTATAACCCCACAATCATCCCCCAGTATTTTTAATATTGTAAATATTAAAGATACTTTTTAGTGACGAAATGCCTATGGCGGTAGTTTTATTTTTTGAAGGCATGGCGGTAAGTTTTTAAATAATGATATTTTTCAGATTTTGGGATGTGCGGGAAAGTTTAAAAAATGAGAAAGGGAAAGCGCGAGACAATAATTTGTCCAACTCACTCTTTCCACATGTCTAAATTGATGATTACCGAAGTCCAAAAGTCGAAGACGCTTCGAATTCTCCACAATTTTCTAAGTGAATTGTAACAACCTGTCAGGTCGAGAAGGCATATTTTTCTCAGATTTATTAGCTAATTGATTGTGTAAATATTTTTTGAAGAGATGTTGCTAAATCATTTATATTAAGCGGAGAATAGGTATTCCCACCTTACTCTTTCTCGCTCTTCTTTCTCTCTGTAGTTTTCACTTTTGTTCTCAGTTCACTTCATCGAAGTCCTCATTCTTTTTAAATCTTCGAACTTCGCTTCTTAGAAACTCCAATCTTAATCATGTCGAGTTCCGAATCTAGGATAGGTAGTAACAAGGATATGCTTAAACCCACTACAATTACCCCATCGGAGTTCGAGCATTTTATACATAAGTACGACATCCTTACCGACCTTTTGTATATTTTCTCAGAAATCATATTTATTGAATGTATGTAGTTCATGGTGGTATTAGTTAATTTCATCTTCGTATTTTTCTTCACGCCCCTAATTTGACCGCGGACGCAATTGTAGAGGGTTATTATTTTTTTGTGGCCGTGAACGAGTGTTCTATAGGCAACAATGCCAACTCATTCAGATCGATATGGTCGAGCTCGGCAAGTGCGTTTAAAATTTTTATATCGTCTGAATTTTTATAAGTAGATTAGTTCGTAACGTACGAGTTTTTACTCGTATTTTCAGGACGTATCAAAGCTCTCATTGCCGGTCTCTTGTTTTAGGAAAAATTGGAACAAATTTGACAAGGTCGCGTTAAGTGGGCGGAGTTTAGAGATTCTTGTTTTCCTGAATTTAAATTTTACTTCTACTCTTTTCAGGACGTCATAGAAGATCACCTAAAAGAAAAAATTCTTAATATATGTGGCATTCAAAGGAAAAATGGATGCGACTTTTTAGCCATATATGTCCTATCATCTATTCAAAAATTTCTTAAAAACGAGATAGTCAAAGTAATAATTTTGTTGCAACTAACCAATTGACCTCCTTTTAAGAATTTAATTTAAGTATCATTTTATTATATAATAGCCCACATAGTTTCACATATACTATTGCATATTTTGCCAGGTTCATTTTTCCGATGCTCAAACCCGATCAAAAGTAGTTCATTAATTACACATATATACTCAGCTTTGAAAGGATCATAATACTTGATTGAGTGAAAAACAAAATTACAGTCTAAACATAAATTAGTATCAGACTCATACTGCCCATTCAAAGTAATATGAAATTCACAGTAATAAATATCAAAGTAAAATTATATGGATCTGGAACAATGTAAATGAAAGTGCTATTTTTAGAGCTAACGAGCCAGGTATCAAGGTTCATCCAAGTCCTCGTACTTTGTTATTCAGACTCGAATTCAGACACGTTAAAAGTATAAACGAGTTTTACCCGTTTACAAGTTTACTGGGTAACATATGATATTACTCGACCTATTACAAGTATTGCCATCCCTATTTGCAAAAAATTTAATACGTAAAATATATGATGTCAACTATAATGAAATTTACTAAATTTTATGGAACAATGCAAATATATATATATCCGCGACAAATTTCTCTTTTTGAGCCTTATGCTATATAATTTTAGAGTTCTATATAAAATATTCATCATTACATATAAAACTACATTTTGGAAGAGTTGTTTTATAGATTGTTAAGCTCACAAATGAACAAAAAAAATGAGGATTCATGAATAGAGGATACTCTTCATGATTATTATCGAGCTTATATTACTCACTTCGAGCCGATATCAAAACTACAATTAACTATAATTTTTCAGTTGGAGGGGAAAATTTGTTTCAATTCTTCATCCTAATATATGTTTTGCATCAAATTTCTCAGTATAATATTTTTCATAGTGATGTTACCCACGAAATGCCATTCTTTAGTTCTTTTAATTATTTTAAGATAGCTTTGATAGGGGTGGAGATCGAATCCACGACCTCTTACATAGAAGTCATATGATATTACAAATAGGCTATTCTAGTTACCATGACTTCGTTTTTTGTTAGATAATATATAATTCAATTTATTTCCATATGTGATATCAAACTATTAATGTGAGAATTCACTCAAGTCATATTCAACGTTTAAGATATGAAGACTGATTTATTACTCTAGATAACCATTCAAATGTATAGTCGTCATTAGTATCAATATCGTATCTATCTTATTCATGTGATTATCCATATCTTTTTAGATATATTTCTTAATTATGTATTTAATTAAGAGCCGTGTATCTACGACGAGGTGTATAAATAAGTTGTATCCTTCTATTCTTATATACAAGTATTTACTTTATCTCTCTCTACATGGTATCAAAATTCATAAACAAAAACACCATGAACACTTTCAAAAATCCATTTTTCCTCACTTCCGCCACATCAAATCCATCAGCCGCATCCTTACGGTCAAACTTTGACCAGTTCTCCCGTCATGTCATGAGTCAAACTCAACGGCTATAACCATCTTTTGTGGTCACAAATTATGCTCATGTCGCTCACCAGTGCGGTCAATACTTTAAAGATTGAAAATTTGAAATGCAAAGAATGCGATTTAAAAAACAACATAATAACGTCTTGGCTTATCAAATCGATGAATTTTGAGATTATGGAAAATTTCATACTCCACTCTACACTGACAGACATTTGGGAAGTAGCAAAACAAATCTTCTCAAACTCAATCGAAAATAACCTCGACGCACCAAACACCCGAATTCAAACAGAAACTCGACCTCAACATCAACTCTCACTTCAAAAACTACTATAATCTCTGCCGATGGCCTGCTCATGTATTTCCAAAGACTCATATCATAAGCTCAATTCACTCTTGTAGTATTCGGAAATTCCGTTGTTAAAAGAAAAAGTCTGAAGAAAAACAAATACTTTTTAGTTCGAATGATCATTGGTTTGGCCCTCATCGTAAGGAGAAAGAACTAGAGCTTACTCTTTTCGATTTAGTTCGATTGTGCGTGGTTAAAACGAATTCAAAACACAATCCAAAATGCTTTTACCCTTCGCAGGGTTCCAACAGGGAAGTGTTAGAAGACATTCCTTCCAAAGATACAACATGGGGTCATAGGTATTTTTTCGTGGCCGTGAACAAGTTTTCTATAGGCAACCGTGCCAGCTTGTTCAGATCAAGATGGTCGAGCTCGACGAGTGCGTTTAAAAATTTTATATCGTCTGAATTTTTCTAAGTAGCTTATTTTGTAACTTACGACTTTTTACTCGTATTTTCATGACGTATCCGAGCTCCTCTTACCAGTCTTTTGTTTTAGAAAATGTTGGAATAATTTCGACGAGGTCGCGTTAAGTGAGTGGAGTTTAGAGATTCTCGTTTCCCTGAATCTGAATTTTACCCTTTTTTCCGGACGTCGTCGAAGAACACGGATAAGAAAAAAAATCTCAATATATGTCGCATTCAAAGGAAAAATGGATGCGACTTTTTAGCATATATGTCCTATTATCTATTAAAAAAATTCTTAAAAATGAGATAGTCAAAGTAATGATTTTTTTGCAACTAGCCAATTGACTTCCTTTTCATAATTTAACTTAAGTATCATTTTATTATTTAATAGCCCACATAGTTTCACATATACCATTACATATTTGGCCAGGTTCATTTATTCCGATGCTCAAACTCGGTCAAAAGTAGATTTATTAATTACACATATATACTCAATTATGAAGGGAACATAATACTTGATTGAGTAAAAAATGAAATTACAGTCTAAACATACATTAGTATTAGACTCATACTACCATTCAAAGTAGTATGAAATTCACGGTAATAAATATCAAAATAAAATTATATGGATCTGGAACAATCTAAATGAAAGCACTACTTTTAGTGCTAACGGGCCAGGTATCGAGATTCATTTAAGTCCTCGTACTTTGTTATTCATACTCGAATTCGGACACGTTAAAGTATAAACGAGTTTTACCCGCTTAGAGCATCTCCAATGGAGGCAACAAAATTTGCTTTCCACATCACTAAATATTTTAGTTTTTATTTATTATTTAAAATACTATATAAAAAGTTATCATAAATGAGACCACACAAATTAAACTATTGGTGCATATATTAAATTTTTTTTTTGTCCAAAGAAAAAGATGGTATCGGTGACAAAATTTGCAACTTTGCTATAATCATTGTATAATAAAAAGAATAATATATCAAAAATAAAATGATGTGGCATTGATATTTAAGCAAAAGCAATTTGAATTGTTTTGCATTGGAGATGCTCTTACAAGTTTACTGGGTAACATATAATATTACTCGACCTATTACAAGTATTGCCATATATCATCCTTATTTGCGAAAAATTTCATTATATGATGTCAACTATAATGAAATTAACTAAATTTTATAGAACAATGCAAATATATATAGCCACAACAAATTGCTCTTTTTGAGCCTTATGCTATATAATTTTAGAGTTATATATAAAATATTCATCATTACACATAAAACTGCAAGAGTTATTTTACAGATTGTTAAGCTAAAAAATGAACAAAAAAATGAGGATTCATGAATAGAGGATACTCTTCGTGATTATTATCGAGCATATATTACTCACTTCGAGCCGAGATCCAAACTACAATGAACTATAAATTTTTTAGTTGGAGGGGAAAATTTGTTTCAAATCTTTATGGTAATTCATATTTTGCATCAAATTTCTCAATGTAATATGTTTCATAGTGATGCTACCACGAAATGCCATTCTTTAGTTCTTCTTTGTTCTTTTAAGGTTGCTTTGGTACGAGTGGGGATCGAATCCACGACCTTTAACTGGAAGTCATATGGTATTACAAATAGGCTATCCTAGCTACCACGACTTTTATTTTTGTTAGATAATATATATAATTCAGTTTATTTCCATACGTGATATCGAACTATTAATATGAGAACTCACTCCAGTCATATTCAACGTTTAAGATATGAAGACTGATTTATTACTCTAGATAACCATTCACATGTATAGTCTTCATTAGTATTAATATCGTATCTATCTTATTCATGTGATTATCCAAATCTTTTTAGATATATTTATTAATTATGTATTTAATTAAGAGTCGTGTATCTACGAGGTGTATAAATAAGTTGTATTCTTCTATACTAATATACAAGTATTTACTTTATCTCTCACTACATGGTATCAAAGTCCATAAACAAAAACACCATGAACACTTTCAAAAATCCATTTTTCCTCACTTCCGCCTCATCAAATTCATCAGCCACATCCTTACGGTCAAACTTTGACCAATTCTCCCATCATGTCATGAGTTACAAACTCAACGGCTACAACCATCTTTTGTGGTCACAGATTGTGCTCATGTCGCTCACCAATGCGGTCAAGACTTTAAAGATTAAAGATTTGACATGCCAAGAAGGCGATTTGAAAAACAACATGATGATGTCTTGGCTTATCAAATCGATGAATTTTGAGATTATGGAAAATCTCATACTACACTCTACAGTGGCAGACATTTGGGAAGTAGCAAACCAAATCTTCTCAAACTCAATCGAAAATAACCTCGCGACGCCAAACACCCGAATTCAAACAAAAACTCGACTTGAACATCGACTATCACTTCAAAAACTACTACAATCTCTACCGATGGCCTGCTCACGTATCTCCAAAGACTCGTATCGTAAGTTCAACTCACTCTTGTAGTATTCAGAAATTCCGTTATTAAAAGAAAAAGTTTGAAGAAAAACAAATACTTTTGGTTTATGTGATTAATTCATAAAGAAGTATAAGGAATCCATATGGTAAAATAATCTAGACTTTTTATGTAAATGGTTAATAACTAATTTGTGCACAAATATTGTGTATACATATTACTACTAGATACTTTTTTTTAAGGCTAATAGATACTAATATGCATATAAAATAAAAAAAACTCACTTTTACTATCATATGAGTCGATTAGTCGTGTATTTATGTTTTCTCTTTTGGGTGAAAAGAATTTGGACGAATGGGCGGGGGGTTTAGGAGGTGTGAGACGGCGGAGGAGACGAGGAGGTGGATCGAGGACATCGCGGAGTTTCTGAGGCCGTTGGGTCAGCTGAGAGAGGCCCACCTCGTCAACTTCTTCAAAGACAGGCTGTGGGAGTCCCTGGACCCCGATTGGGTCCAATGCCTCCGACTCGAGCCCGCCGAGAATCTCACCCGGATCCCGTCCGGGTTCGTTCGCGAGCACTGGCCGGAATCTCTGGTGCGGTTCGTGGAGGCTGTGACGTCACTGGCGATGCAGCGGAGGCCGAGTATCAATGAGGGAGAAGAAGAGTGGGAGGTGGGCAAGGTGCTGGGTCAGGGGATGAACGAGAAGAAGAGACACGAGGTCCGTAAGGCTTCTCAGGTGATGAGCAGCGTGGCGAACTCCGTCAAGGCTCGCACGATCCTGGACGTTGGAGCCGGTCAGGGGTACCTCTCTCAGGCGCTGTGCTTTCACTTCCAGCACCAGAACGTGGTCGCCGTCGACTCGTGTACCCACCACACCACCGTCACCCTCAAGCGGGCCCACCGCATCAGCCGCCACGTCGAGAAAAAACTCGGCCGTCCAGTTCTGCCGCCAAAGACGGTGACTTGCAGAGTGGCTTCCGCAGAGATGCTGGGGAGCCTCGCGAGCCGAGAACAGTCGCCGGTGCTTCTGGTGGGGCTTCACGCTTGCGGAGACCTCTCTGTGAACATGCTCAGAACCTTTTTGGAGTCCGAACACGTTAATGCTGTTGTTAGCTTTGGTTGCTGTTACAACTTGGTGTCTGAAGCCAAGCTCGGCTCGAACTCGCCCGATGATAATCGTCAGTTCGGCTTCCCACTCAGTTCCGGGGCCAAGTCCACGGGGCTCGCCCTTGGGAGGAGCTTACGAGACCTCGCTTGCCAGGTAATCAATGAACCTGAAATGAAGGTATGTATATATATACACTTTTGATCTTCCCTCGTGATATATAACGATGGTATTGGGGCAGAGTGCGGAGAGGTGGAAGTGTCTGGATAACGCTGCGGCGATCAAAAACTTTGAGCTGCATGCTTTTCGGGCTGCTTTTCAGATAATTCTCCACAAATACTATCCGCAGTTCGAAGACTCTTCGATAGGCCGTCAGGGAAAAGCTTTGCGCAGCCAACAAGAACCAGGTTGGCAAGCTTTACACTTTTCCTTTTTCTTTCTTTCGGCTTTTTGGTCGTGGCGGTGAAGATTGATGTAGTTCCGTCTTTATCTCAGAGTCGTCTTCCGCGGATAAATTCTCGCTTTTCGCGACGTATTGCAAGTCTGGACTAAGTCGGCTTGAGCTTGAGCCGTTGGAGGACATTGATTACCTCACCGTCTGGAAGGAGGTGGAGCCTTACTTGGTAAGCACCTGTGATTGATATAAGAGAGCAGGCAAGCATTACTACTAGTTTGGGGGTTTGATTTGATTTGAATTGACACAGGACCTGGTGGGACTTTACTGGTCTCTCCGAGCTGCCTTGGGGCCTCTCGTGGAAACCTTGATTTTGCTGGATAGGCTTCTGTTCCTCAAGGAGCAAGGAGATTCGGTTGAAGCAACTCTGGTGCCTGTTTTCGATCCTGAATTGTCCCCGAGAAATGTTGCCATTATTGCCAAGAAGATTGTCAAGTGAAGCACCTTCTTTTAGGCGGGCGATACACACACATACGCACCAAACAAATTGTTTGATTGCTGTATGCAATAAATTAACCCACAATTGTGTGGTGGCTACTTTATTTTTATTTGCAAGTTACAATTAAATTAGACACAGAAACTGTTCTTGCAATGCTAGGAATTCTTTTACGGGGATGGAAGGAGTTCAGTATTTTCAGACCTGTTGAAGTCAATAAATTACAATCTTGCCCTATATCTTGCCACCTATTTCACGGTGCTCAAAGATTTTGCTTTCTTGGTTCGGGGATGAACAAGTGCCGTCTAATTATCTCCCTTCTTTTGTGGTGTTCGTTGCTTCTCTTTTACTGGTTTGGCCGGCTAGCGCTGGGTCTGTCCTTCAGAGCAGTTCTCTGGTTTATTTTTTTCCAAAAATAAAATAAAAAACAAAGTCAACTACGAAATTCGCCACAATTAGATTACGAATAAACTGAATCTGAACCAAGGAACTAATTTTGGCAGGTACTGCATATTTTATATGTTTGGATTGGTACAGAAGTACACAGCTCGTAGTTTTGTTTTGTCGGTGCTCCCCTCCAAAAAAAAAGAAGAAACATAGGACAAATAATGTCAAAGAGTAAGCTTTATTAACAAGGAATATATGTACAACGCTAGTTTTTAAGATGGAATTCTAGGGGTTAAAACAACAGTAAGAGAAATGATGGGAAAAGAAAAGAAAAGGTCAGCAGGAAGTTCTCCGCCATTGCTTCTTGGTCTTAGAAAGCTGGTGGAGCTTGAAGGGGCTCCAGCTCTTTCTGCGCTTCGAGGTCTCGCAGAAAAGTCCGGAAGCCAGAGCCTGCTGCAGCCACACCTCAAACTCTTCCTCCTCTTCGTCCATCATCTCCGCATCCAAGTCCCACGGATATCGCTGGCTCTCGCTCTTCTCCAACCCCACCATGTTCACATGGAAGCTCGGCCGGTGCGTGTTTGGTCTACACGCCATTCCCTAAGAACCCAAAAACAGTCACATCACATATATACATACACATATAATACACCCTATATAGTGTACATAGTCGTGAGAGGCTGACCTGACATATCGCCCACTCCGAAACATCAAATATTTTGCTTTCGGCACAGACAAAAGCCCGCGGTATTTCAACCTATACAGCAAGGAAACACATGTGAATATAATTCAGATGGTGTAAACATAACATAAGATGACATGAGAGAGGATGAATGACCTTGTGTTGGGAATCGAAAACTAATGAGCCTTTGTATTCGACCCACCCGTCTCCGTCCTTCGCGTGGTGATATTGGCAGCAGTCCTGACACCACCTCGCTTTCCCTTTACTCCGGCTCGTGCACACCCAAATGTGGGAGTTCCCGCACTTCGTGCACTGTATCCGCCTCGACTCCTCCGAGCAATAATCCTGCGCAGTGGACCCCGAGATTAAGATAAAACACACCACCTCCGCCGCAGTATTCTTATTCAAATTTTAGATATTCTCACCCTGTTTGATCTTTCGCACACAGTCTGTGTGGTGGATTCTTTCTTCCTCAGCTGTTCGTCATAGTCCCGCTTCTTGCTCGAATCAGAGAGAACCTGAGAGAGAGAGAGAGAGAGAAGGGGTGAGTGAATAGGCGAAGGAGGTGGAAAAGGGAAGCCGAGAAAGACTCAGTGACCTCGTAAGCGCACTGGAGTTTCTTGAAGGACTCGCTGGCGAGAGGAGAGCCCATGTTCTTGTCGGGGTGGACGAGCATGGCCTTCTTGCGGTACTCCTTCTTGAGGAGCAAGAGATCCACGGCCTTGTGTCGCACGAGGCCCAGGGCTTGGTAGTGATCCCCGCTCTCCAAGATCCTTTTCATCTCCTCCGGCGAAGAGACTGCCGCGACAGCTGGCGGGGGCGGCGGGGGCAGGGGCGGAGGCGTGGCCGGAGGCGCCGGTTTGTGCGGCGGCGGAGAAGTGGCGGATTTTTTTATCTCCGGTTGATCGGCGGCGGCTGCAGTGGGAGTGTGTGGCTGATCTTCACCGGAGTTGGAGAAATCAGTGGCGTCTTTCTGTTGCTGTTTGGTTTCCTCGGGAGCTTCTCTGACAGTGTCGCACCAGAGGAGGAGAGAGGCAAACGCGTCGTTGGAGAAGAACGAGAGGTTGAGCGAGAGGAAGACCCCGACCCACCCGACCCGAGTTTGCACGGAGTAGACCGCGTAAGCTGTGGCCAACAGTACCAGAACCCGAGCGTGATTCAGAGAGAACAGGTACCCTGAAAAAGACGCATCGAGAGTTAGAGTGAGTGAGTGGAAGTGAGTACACACACATAGACAGAGAGAGGGATAGAGACATTTTCGTACCGGCGACGAGGAAGAGCGAGCCGGCAATCCAGAAGTTGGCGAACGTCCAGAGGATCAGAATGGCGAAGATGCCGACGATGAAGAGGCCGGGGGTGAATCCCAGGTAAACCACGGCGCCGAAAGCCGAAGCCTTTCACGGAATCAACCAATCGATGGATCAAACAATGCAATTGGTAAGAGGAAGCGGAAATGGCGAGAGAGAAGAGACGTACCATGGCTAAGAGGAGATAGCACAAGCAGGTGAGCGAGGTGAGAGCGAGGAAGGTGCTCCAGAGAATGAGAAGAAGCGCGGCGGAGCCCAGGCGGAGAAGGGAGTGAGAGCCCCTCACGACGCTGCTCCGCCACTGCCCCGCCACGAACCCCACCGCCCGGATCCCTTTCATCACCGCAACCCTAACTCCCTCTTCCATCTCTCTCTCCTTCCTTCCATCAACCCCTTCCCCAATCTCATTTTCCCTTTCACATCCCATTCCTTTTCTTTCACTTCTTATTATTCTTTCTTTTTATTAATTATATCCACTCGCTCTTTGGGCTCCTCTCTCCAAAGCCCAGTCCACTTTCCTTGGAACTGGACACATCTCATCTCACCTCCGATTCTCTTTCTATCCACTCCTCATGGGTATGTTCCAACAATTTTTTTATTTTCGAAATCTAGTACTTAGATTCCTAATCTGACCTCGAAAAGACGTTAATACCCTCAACTCAAATTACCATCCCAGTTATTTCAAGTTTATTTCTCGTTTGTATACTAGTAAGAATTCACGAACTAGAATAAGCTATCACTAAATGATACCACCTAACTTGGTCTAATAATAATTTCATATTCTATAACCTACCCCACCCAACTCTGTTTGTCGGCATCCCTCCGACTATCCAAAAACCACGCAATATATCGCGCTATTACTATAAATCAACTCCCCAATAAAATTATAATAGTTTTTTTGTTACATTTACTTGCATGTTTATCTGAGACGTTTTCTCTTCTATTGATATGTGTGCATGTGATAATTTAGTTGCGATGACGATTTTTTTAAAACTTATTTATATACTATGCAAACTAATGATATATTGCGCCTCTTTTGGTATATCGGATTCTGAACAATATTTATGTATATCCGTTTTTGGGCATTTGTGGCGGTGTTTGGTTTACTCTAGTTTTTTACTTGGTGATACGTGTCTTTTAGTTTCTCATTTTAACTATTAATAGTATCTCAGCATTGTAATAGAAAGTTTAATCAAGTGTACTTAGAAAACAGAATAGCAGCACTAAATTATCTGCTTCAAATATATTTTGAATCGTGTTATTCCGTTTCGATTTGGCTTATTTTTATTAGGCAATAATTTTGACTGAATATATCCCATTAACATTGTGCGATTCTAAATTTATATTTGGATATTTATGCGATTCTCATTTAAGTGTATTTTTAAAGATCATTCATCTTCGGTGCTGGGTGGTTGACTTTGAGTAAATCTTAATTAGGATCTTCTTCTTTTGGATGCTATAAATAGTAAGGTTGTAGCCTTTAGCGTTCTTTGATGCTTTTGTTTGAATTGATAGCTTTTTTTAGACGTGCAAGATCGGCAGCCTGTAAAACTATTGATTTGAATGAAAGCAGTGTTTGAATCGGATTACCCACTGTGATTGATTCGTGCTTGGTGTTGTATTTATGCGTGAATGAACTAGTCACACCCTTGAGATATCTTGTGATTAAAGAACACGTGAAAGTGTCTTTGGTGAATCTGTGGATGATCACTAATTTAGGGGAAGACTGAATTATGGTTTCACTTTATAGTTAGTAATTTGACTTTGATGTTTATGTTATTCATATAAGACCAATTTTATTGTACTGTCATCTTTATTTTGCTTGTCAATATTTCATATACTGTTACAATAATTGTGTGTGGCAATTAGTTTAGCGTTTACATAATTTCAAATTGACTTTTGTTTTTTCTTTTGATTAGATAAATCTCTTTCAAAGCAAATATAAGACTTCTTCCCGTATTCTCTTTTATTTCAACTCTCAAAGTCTTTTCTCTCGTACAATAAAATAAAATATGGAACAATGAGATTTATCTTATGTGTAAAGTTAAGTTCAAAAAATTAAGAAAATATACAGTATTATACGATACCGTACAAATACGATGTCGTTCGATGTCAGTACTGCAAAAATAATTTTAAAAGCGACGTTTATTTTCAGAAACAATATTTTACTTATAAAAACGATTTTCCGCTTCTACGTTAACGAAGAAATTTTCTTTCAAGAAGATAAATGATTTTTAGAAACGACGAATTGTTTCTAAATATAACAAACAAAATTTTAGAAGCAATTAGTCTCTTTTAAGTTCTAACTACCCAAAAACTTTGACTTTTTTATCCGCCAAATTTTTAGGATCTGTATATTAAAAGCGGCACTAAAAACGACTAGTAGCTTCTAATTACCCAATTCTTTTGGCTTCAATTTTCTCCGCCTATTTTTCACTAAATATTTTGTTTGGAAGTTAGAAGTGACACTTCAAATTTCGAAATATTTTAGCTCCAAATATTGTCCGCCATTCACTACTACAAAAATGACTTTAGAAGCGACACTTCCTTTAGAAGTGACATTTTACTTTTAGAAGCGACTGGTAGCTTCTACGCCATTCAACCAATTTCTACAAAAAAATATATAAAATTTGACTTTTTAGAAGCGACTTGTCACTTCTAATGATTATAAATGAAATATTAGAACCGACTAGTCGCTTTTGACATCCCAAAAGTTTTGGCTCGCTTTTTGCCAAAATTTTAGTATTTTGGTAATTAGAAGCGATTAGACGTTGTTTTTAATGTCGCTTCTAAAATCCAAAATATTTGGCTCGAACCATTTTTCTGCCAAAATTTTGTTTAAGTATATTGTGTTTTGACACTACTCGCTTTTAAATCCAAAAATATTTTGCTCGAACCGTTTTCGCTAAACTTTTACTAAGTATATTGTGAATGTCACTTCTAAGTCCCAAAATATTTGACTCCTAAGTTTTTTTTTTACCAAAATTTCACTTTCGGATACATTAGAAGCGACATTTTGCTTATAATGTCCAAATTTATCAAAAGATCTTTGTTTAGGTTATGAAGGACAATAGAAGCGACCAGTCGCTTCTAATCCATGTCACTTCTTTATATTTATGATCTTATACTTCCCATTTTTGATTTTTTTGGCAATTTCAAGCTGAAATCCTCTCTGCAATCCCCCAACCAGAACATACAACCTTATGTCAACCTCTGCCACGCTCTGCCCACTCACCGTTCTCCGGCATACTCCGCCTCCGCATTTAGGTATTGCCTCCACTCGTCTTCTTTTCTCTTAACTCCCTTCTCTTCTCCTTCTTAACTCCGCCTCCACGTTCTTTGTATGTTCGGCATACCAGTTCATCTCTGGCGGCTTCATCTCGTGCTCTTGTCCTTAGCGGTTTTGCACCATCTCCGGCTCCACCATGTCAGGACCGGTACAAGACTCTGTCTAGATTTTATTGTTTTTTGTCTATCTTCAAGCAATTTTTTCTATCTTCATGTTGTCGGTTTTATTTTTTATTTCGCGGTCTCTGCTCTGATCTTCATGGTCTGGTATGTTTGTTTTTCGTCGTGGTCGTTGCGTTTCTCGTTGCATTATTTTGGCTTCGATTAATTTTTTTTGTTTTTTAAATATCTGTTATGTTAGTTCTTGTGAAGCGTCATCACTGCATCGACATTGGATCTCCGCTGCCTCGCCGGAGGCGAGAGGGGTGACCGGAGTTGGTGGAAGATGGTATAATTAAGCACATACATAAATGAGGAAGATGGTAGAGATAAGATTTCCAAAAAACCAGAAAAAAGAGAGAAAAAAGTATATTATTAACTCACATTATCTTTTAAAAGTATATTAGATAATTTTTATTTATCTTTTCGGACGAACTCCTATTTCAGTCTTTTTAAAATAAACACAATTGAAAAATAACCTCAATTTACAAATATAAATTGCAAATTCTAAAAATAATAAATGCTAAAACATTTTCAATTACTACTTGCTTAAGATCATTCGATTCCCACTTCAAACTTGATTTTTCGGCTGTGAAGAGATCACTCACAAAATGAAAATCAAGACGCCATTGATTTTGCAAACCTAAACAATATACAATTCGTCAGTGTGTATGATTATATAAGTGTCATGTCAAAAGACGTACAATATGATTTTGATATTGACTAATAACGAATAGATGCACTTGCAGACTACAACAATTGAGCGTTTCGTGCGAGCGAGCATCTTTTTGCATTTGCTCAATATCATTACGTCGATGTTTATTCTGTATACACTTACTTCAATACAAAGGATACCTATATTAACACGTACAAAAAGTTATATGTCCAGTTTAATGAAGACAATAGAACGTTCTGAATGAGATAACAAAATATGAAAATTAGGAGACATATTGAAAAAATAAAAATTTGGCGAATTGACCCTAACTTACAAACGTATTTCGGATGTAGTCAACGTTTGGTTAAACTTTCGTAAATGTCCAAAACGCTTACATGGAATTTTTGTTATTTTATTTAATTACTTATTTACCCTTAACATTTTCGAATTGATTTTCGAATTGTTGCCTTTTATATTAATTCGAATTTTTATTTTGTTTTAAATAGTGTTGTAAATATTAGATCCTATAATCGTGGGTTTATATTTGACCAATTATTCTCAGCAGTTATTAATTAATATCATTTATCTTTATTATGTGTTATTTAGTTTGACATTTATTTTTCGGAGACTGTATATTAAATTACGAAATTTATTTTAAATTATATTATTATATCCAATGTAAATTGATTTTTACACTAATAATGTTCGTTAATTGATATCCAATTTACACTTAAATGAAATTGTACTAATGTAAATTGCGTTGCCCTTTACAACGTAAATAGATTTTTGTAATGTAAATTTCGATTCGAATTTCAAATGGTGTAGTTTTCGAATTGATTTTCAAATTGTTGCCTTTTATATTAATTCGAATTTCTTTTCCTGTTGTAAATAGGGCTGTAAATATTAGATCTTAAAAACGTGGATTTATATTTGATCAATTATTTTCAGTAATTATTAATTAATATCATTTATCTTTATTATGTGTTATTTAGTTTGATATTTATTTTCGGAAACTGTATATTAAATTACGAAAATTTATTTCAAATTATATTATTATATCCAACGTAAATTGAATTTTACACTGATAATGTTCGTTAATTGATATTCAATTTACACTGAAATGAAATTGTTCCAACGTAAATTGAGTTGCGTTTTACAACGTAAATTGATTTTTATACTGTAAATTGAAATTGTTTCGTATTTTCCATCCTCGACACCTCCATCATCGGCGCCGCCGCCATCGGAGCCAACTTTCACCTTCCTCGGCGCCTTCATCGCCGGTGCTGTGCCACCGGAGCTAACCCGACGTCCACCGTCTCTGAGATCGCCAAAAATGGAGTATATTGGAAAAAAACATAAAAAAAATCTTTAAATAAAAAACCTAAATCCAATTTATTTCTATAATCAGATATGCAAAACTCCAAAACATAGTTGAAGAAAATGAAAAAAAAATCGTTTATTACATGTATATTGCCTCTAGTTTGGTTGAATCTTCAATAAATCTGGGATGAACGGGCGACGCCTACCGCCGACATCTCCGCCCTGAGACCACTCGCCGGAGCTCCGATCGTAGATCTCGACTCTTTACTTGAGAATCGGCTTCCGATCCTCCCAGTGATTTTGGACGGCGGAGAGGCTGCCTACGACGGAGAGGCTACCGACGACGAAGAGGTTTTTGATTCCGTCGGCGGCAAGGTGGGACGGGTTGAGGTGGGGCACGTGTCAAGGGCGTGGCAGCGGTGGTCGGAGGAGAGGACGAAGAGGTGCGAGAGACGCGGCGCCGCAGCGGCGAATGAGGGTGAGGACACTACTCTTTTCCACGACGATGACACTGCTCTCTTTTTCTTCTTCTTATTCTCTCTCCTTTTGACAGCACAAATATTTTAGACGATTTTGTAGCGTTAATTAACCGATTTTGTTTTGAAATTGCATTTAATTTTTTATTCATTAATTAACCCTAATTTTTATTTCGATTTTTATTGCACAAATTGTTTGGGCGAGAACTGAAATATGGGGTATATTTGGTATAAAATAATGGTTAATTAAAAGTGTGGACATTTACCAAATTATGGATAAAACCAAATTAAAAAATATCTAAAAGACTATTACTTACATTAACCTTCAAAAATAGTTAAGAAAAAGTAAACACCGAAGACAAAAGATCAACCGATAAAGACATGAAAAAGAAAGACATTGCGATTTGAGAGATTGAAAACTTTGTATTTTGTTATTGCATGACGGTTAGAACTTTTGTTATTTTTATGATGTTATTATAAGTATGTTGAGCTTTACTTTACAATGATCTCTAATATTTTATTGCAAAAAAGACAATCCATTGTGATAATTCAAGACTAACAAGGTAACATCATTTATATATATCAAATTATACAGCTTAGACCAAGCATCAACATAGATATTTATAAGCAATAGAACAACAAAAACGTATAGAAAGAACAAGTCACTAAATATATAAGTGACTATAGTTTTGCAAAAACGTATACAAAGAACAAGTCACTAAATATATAAGTGACTATAGTTTGCCTAGTATTTCCCGTGGGGAGATTTGGAAGTTTTGTTAACTTCAAGTGTATATTGTATAGTACAGTATTATATAGGTTTTTTTTTTTTATTTCAATTTGTACAATGATGTGAAAAACTTTGGTAAAATTTCAACTAATAAATTATTTCGACCAAAATTTAATTCCCAAAAAACCCAAAAATCTTTTCTCGCTCAAACGAAAATTAATTAAAAAAAAATTCGAATTTTTTTTAGGTAAAATTAGATCCTTAAAATCTATAAATCAATTAACCAGTTAATTAAAACGTCCATATTATGCAGAGAGAAATTCAAATCATTCTATCACAATTTTCTTTTTTTGCATTTTCTCTCAAAAATCTCAAAAACAAAATCATAAAAACGCAATTCGTCATTTTTGTTCATCGTAACACTTCTGCAAAAAATTTCGAAGTTCTCCAACGGCGTAAATGATGGAGCGATTAACAGGTATATTTCTACCCTCGTTTATTTATTTTATTTGTTTTTGGATTTTGACTTTCAAATCGTGGTTTTCTTATTTTTTTCCGAGTTCGCGATTTGGAAGACCTCTAACCGGCCGTATGGATCCACGATCGACGCCAGTAGGACTTGAGGTCGGATTGGAAAACTTCATATGCGACTTCTGAGGATATGAAAAGGAGAAACTGGGAAAGGTGTGGACGAAATGTAAATTTTTCATGGTGGAGAGGATCGTCGCGGTCATTCGTGGTTTTGAAAAAAAAATTGTTCTTCGTTCTTCTTCTACTTCTTCTTTTTTGTGTTTTGATTTTGATTTTTTTATCTAGTAAAATAAATCAAAATCGTGTTTTGTTAATTAATAAGCAATTACGTTATTCTTCTTTTTCGTCTTCTTTGTGTTTTAAATCAAAATCGTGTTTTTATCAGTGTAAAAATATATTTACTTTGTAAAACGCAACTCAATTTACGTTGGTACAATTTTATTTCAGTGTAAATTGGATATCAATTAACAAACATTATCAGTGTAAAATTTAATTTACACTGTAACTGAAAGTCAATTAACGAGAGAATAAAATCGTATTAATAATTCAGGAACTAATATTCGATAAATAAAAAAATATTTCCAAATATGTGAAATTATCACTAATTGATCGAAAATGATATGTTCAAATTTAAGATGAAAATAATTAGTAATTAATAAGTTATCTTGAATTAATTGGCTAATATTTAAAATAAAAGTCAACCCACTAGTTTAGGAAACAATATCCAAGCCATATAAACTGCTTATTTTCAATTTTTGGAAATTAATTTGAATTTTTAAACAAAATTAAGGCTTAAACTTGAAACTAATTTGAACAGTTCAGTGTAAATTGGATATCAATTAACAAACATTATCAGTGTAAAATTCAATTTACACTGTAAACGGAAAGTTAATTAACGAGAGAATAAAATCGTATGAACAATTCGAGGACAAATATTCGACAGATTAAAAATAATTTGCAAATATATAAAATCATCACTAATTGATCGAACATGATACTGTTCGAATTTAAGATTAAAATAATATGTAATTAAAAAGTTATCTTGAATTAATAGGTTAATATTTAAAATAAAAGTCAACCCACTAATTTAGGAGACAATATCCAAGTTAATCCTGGTTTACCGGGAGTCCCGGGATCTCCCGCTCCCGTCCCGGGCAACTCCCGATAATTTTGTTAACGGGACCTCCCGTCTCGGTATTTTAACGGGACGATATCGAGAGGGAGAAATCGGGAGGGAGAAACCGGAAGGTAACTCCCGGTATTGTAATAAAAATTAAATAAATAAAAAACAATTTTAAAGGCTGTGGATGTTGCGTTTGAGTTGATCCGACGGTCGTCATTTTTTTTAAGTTACCGGTACTTTAACGGGAGTCCCGGTCCCGTTGAGGATTTTATCGGGACACCCGGTACCGGTCCGATTTTGATACCGGGAGTCCCAGACCCCGTTATTTCCCGGTACCGCGACGGACCTCCCGGTACTGTCTCGTCCCGGTAGGACCAGGTTTAATCCAAGTCATATAAACCACCTACTTTCAATTTTCGGAAACTAATTTGAATTTTCAAACGAAATTAAGGTTCAACAGAAATAGTCTGAATACATGAAAATAATATTCAACGTTTAAAACAAAACAGAAAAGTCCTATAACTACTATGAATTAATATAAACAAATTTTCGAAATTAATAAAGATAAGGATAATCGGATTTAATGAGTTGAATTAATATGAAAGCAAAAGTCAACCCACTAATTAAGAAAATAATTTTCGCATTTAATAATCGAATTATCTAAACACGGAAACAATTTTGAAATTTCAAAATGACAATAAATGTTTAAAATTCGAAATAAGTATTCGAAAATAATTAAATTTCGGTTAATTAAAAAAAAGTTTTAAAGTAATACTACATATAGACACGTCATAACTATTTACGCAAATTTTACAAAATGTTAGAATTTTTCAAAACACTTTGTCAATCAAGCCCAATTCGTCGAATTTTTGATATTTAAACTCAAGAGTCCCAGCCTTTTGTCATTTACATTTTTTTTATAATATAGCATACCTAAATAAAACATTTTCAATATAATTCAAATAAAAAGTTACACGTGCGTAGGGTATGTGCCAACCAGCAGCGTGGAAAAAAAAGTACAAAAAACAAAAATCAAAGAGGTGACTTGGAGTTGCATGCTAGGCGTAGGGCTAATGGGAAGGCCAGTTGGTCCAGTCAGCTTCGCTTCCAACACGTGGAATGCTGTTGACACGTGTGTACTTATCGACCTTGAAATTGGCGCCACACATGGCTCCTTCGCTGTCGATCCTGGGCATTGCCTTCATTTTGTTCATCGGATGCTCAAAGCTCATCAACCCTTCTCTACTCTGGAACATACACCCTGATATATACATATAATTAAGTTATTATATCTCAATGTAATATAATAATATCACATACATACCTCTAGGGAAAGGGGCGTAAGATTTAGCACAGCCTTCTTTAATGACGTCCAAATCGTCAGAAATTACGACTGAACCATCCGCAGCAATGCCCCAATAGAGTTGCACTCCACCGTCAGACCCCTATATTGTATTATTATAGTCATCATCACCTTCACCAACTTCGCATATATAGGAACTTTGTGATCATCATCTTATCATTCAGTATTTTTATATTCGTTATTTATGTCTTTTTTGTAATTTAATGGTCCCTATTTTGGTCCGCAACATCTTTTAAGAATATTTTGATTACTTAATTATTGATTTTGCAATATTTAGATACTTATCAGAATTTATTTCAGGAATTGTTCACAACTTATATTAGAGATATTTACAGACTAAACACCTCATTAATTGTATAGAAAGTAATCGTGTCATTTTATTTTGTTTAACGTAGAAGATAATTTTCGACTTTTAAATACCTTAGTATACAAACAATGGAAGTGTACGTAACTTGCAATTCATTTTAAGTGTACGTTTAAAATTTTTATAAGAGCTCAAACTAAAGTAAGACTCGTGCGATTTTTTAATATTTAAGTAAATTATAAAGAAAACTATTTATTAATTTTTTAAAATAATTTCGGGCCCTTTAGCAGTTATTAGATTTTTAAAACTTGCTTAATTATATCTGATTTAAGTAGCTTTTATACCTGTCGATTCGAACCAACCAAATAAAAAAAGTATCAATTTAAAATAAAAATAATTATTTAAATATCTATTTAAATATTAATTTATTAAGAATTTTTTTAATTAAATTAGTTAATTAATTTAATTACTAGTTTATGTCAAATCAACTTAAAGTAAATTGAAAATATTAATGAATTTAATTAATCATATAAATAAATAAAATGTAAAATATAATAAACTGTTTTCTTAATTAAACAAAATTGTGTTCAGAAAAAAAATAATTTTTTAAAAATACAATCAAGAGCCAGCAATAATTATTTTGGAAGAGCTTGACATATAGTTTATAAATATTTATTACGTAAAATTGTTTTCTACTTTAATTTAAGTTCAAAATAAGATGTGTGTTAGACATAAAATTGATAACATTCTTAATATTTTACTACAATTAATTATTAACTATAAAATACTAAATATCCTCAAGAAAATTGGCACCCTAGATACCTTAAAAGTAAGTTACTTGAGAAAAGTTGATACAGGACTATACATACCAGAGCAGCAAAGACAGAACCGGCCTTGCTATCATAGACAACAAAAGCAAATCTTCCATCGAGATCCTTCACCACCTGGTCGGCAGGATAAGGCCCACGGTCCCGGAGAGTCCGATAAGCTTCGATCACAAGCATGGCTTCGTTTGAAGACTTGGTGAGTCCGTACTGTCTCTTCAGCGAGCACAGGTTGTCCAAGCTCCCCAAGAACAGACAGTAAATATCGTCGATCCCGCAGAACTGCCTTGGCTCCCACGAGAAAGAGTTTTGCGGAATGACGTAAGCGAGCACGGCAGAGTCGGCGAAGGTGAGAGAGAAGGTGTTTTGAGGGCTTTTAGAGAGGAAGTCTCGGAGAGTCTCTTTCGGTAGTTTTGGTTGCTTTGAGCCTGATTTGTATGAGGCTGGGCTCTTTAGCTCTTCTGGTGGGTGGGCATAGGCTTCGTGGAATATCGCCAACATTTCTTCTTCTTCCTCTGTTCGATGATGATCAAAAATAGGTTCTGCAAACGAAGTTCTTGTTCTTGAAATGGTGGAATGTTTTATATTTATAGTGACGATGGAAGTACGTACTAGTGGCAGTTTCGTGATTTTCTTTATGGCCGTGGATGTTAGTGTTGTTGGTGATGGGATAAGGTTCTCGAGTTTCCATGCATTCTTATCTTTTTCCTAGTATTTGTTTTTGGATTTTTCTTTTACGGTTTTGAGATATTTACGAGTTTGGCGGCTTGAATAAGTTGTCGTGTCGTTATGAGTTATTTCGAGGGGGGTAAGATAAAGAAACTAGGGGTAGAAAAGTAAGAGACAGCAGCTGGTATTGTTTGTAGTTTTCGAAGAGCAATGTGTATGATACTTGTAATGATCCGAGTGTATGGGTTTCTATTGAGAAATTTGACGTACTTCTTCGACAGAACTGTAGACATACCACTAGACAAGTACAATTTCATTAGTTTTGAGGACTATTTAAATATATATTATATAATATATATAACATGTCATCATTTGCGACTACATATTAAATTAAATTTTAGAATTTCGAGTTTGGAGTTCAGATTCAATTAGAATCAGGATAGATAAAATCTCTCTCAAAATCTAGACATGACTATAACTTTTAGATATTTGCATTTTCATGCATGACATTTAGTTGCTTTTTTTTTTAATGTACCAGACTCTTTTCCCCTGACAATCCCGTTGACGGGGTCACGGAAAAAAGAGAAGTCGGGGTCTGATGAGCATTATCTCCGAATAGAGAACTAAAAATCTCAAAATTTACAAAAACTAAATTCCGTTGACACCTTTGCTTACTGGACGAGTTCATGAGCCACCGAATTCAGTTTGCGAGGTACCCATTTAAAGCGAATGCCATGAAAACCACTATCATCTGCCTTGTAGCAGGATGATATTTAGTTGCCTTATAGGACACGAATACCAACCAAATAAGAGTGAAATTCTGTTAGCCGCTCAACCAATTGTCACACACAGAAGTTATGACAATGTGTGTAACAATCAACGAACAAGATATAGATGAAATAAGAACAGTATAAAGTAAATAGAACACACACGATTGATAACCCAGTTCGGAGCAACTTCTCCTACATCTGGGGGGTGTGACAACCCGGTGGAAATGATTTCACTATATAATAGTTTTTAGTACAGATGGACTTATATGAACCAACAACAATCTCAAAGCCAAATTACAAACTAAGAAGTGAAGAATCTAATTCAGTCCTCCCCCTGAATTAGTGACCTACTCACAGATCCACAAGACACACTCACACGTGTTCTTTTGTCACAATGAACTTGTAGAGTATTATAAGAACTCACACAGTACAACAAAACACCAACAACACAAATCTTTCACAGTGGGTGAAAAGATTTTACACTGCAATTCTCTGAACTCGTAGCTTTACAATCCGCCAACTATCACGTCTAGAAACCCTACAGATTCAGAGTAAAGCATCAAGGAGATCAATGGTGGCTACCGCTGCTTTTATGATCACCTAAAGAAGAAAGGTCAATGCTCGAGTATCCATACTCATTAACCACACGAGCATAAAATAGGAAGGACCTTTATCCGCCATGATAAATGAAATATACGCTGAATATAATCAGATCCTGAAATATCGCAGAATGTTAATGCAGAAGATCATGCGGAAGATATGCAACAAATCTTGACGAGACTGAATGAGACTTGCCTAATAAAAATAAGCCAATTCAAGTAACAACAAACTCCCCCTTTGGCTATTTTTTTAGGCAAGCATGGAAATATGATAAACAACGAAATCCATATCAAATTACCATAAAATCAAACAGTACAAATTTCTCCCCCTGATTGCCTCAAAATATAAGTCAAAGGCAAGGATAGACCAAAACAGAGGGAAAAATAAAAGAGTCTTGACATAGAAGGAAGAAGAAGCAAACAAACCACGAATGTCTTAACATCAGCATCATCCAAGAAGAAATAAAATAAACAACCCCCCAGGGAACACTTAAATCAGAGTACTTAAGCAGATATTGTATCCGAAGAACTTGTCGGATCTTGAGCAGTTGATGTAGAAGCAGTAGAAGATTTCTTCATGACCTTGATCATATTATCAACAGTGATCTTGCGCTTAGTGGAAGTCTGAATCATGTCGTGAAGAAAAGTAGACTCCTGTAATAAGAGGGCAAGGACTTCTTTTTGTGCAGTTTGTCCAAGAGAGACACCAGGCCCTGAAGCAGTTTCATCCGCGACATGCTCAGCAGAAGGAGGCTCAATGTCAAGGAGATGCTTTCCCTCAAAATGTCGGAAGTGGAACATGAGGGGAACGGCCGGTTTTCCAAGAACATCATCAGAACGAAGTAAATCCCTTCGTTGATCAAGAAGGATCTTCGTAATGAGACAGGGAAAACCAATAGGCATCTTGGCTGCATAGGACTTTGCATGTCGTACAAAATGATCATACACAATTTCTCCGAAATCAAACTTGCAATGAGTACCAACCTGATAGATGAACTTGCCTACATCTGTTGACACTAAAGAACCACGTAGTGGCAGCAATACGGGCTAGGATGGAATATTTGGCGGTAAGTTCCGATGCAGGTAACCCTCCCTTAATCGGCCACTTTGCAGTCTCATTGCCAGTAATAACTTTAACAATAATGTCAAGATTCGGCAGAGGATCCGAGTGAGTTGATGTAGACCGACACAGAGTGGTGTTAATCAAGGCAGGAGTGAACTCAAATATATGGCCACGAAGATTCACTTTACCATACTCAGGGCTACCGAGGATGTTCATGTCAAAGGAGAGACTTATGACAAACTCCTTTATCATTTTCGGATAGTAAGGACCCAGATTACTTACAGTGGATAGAAGACCTGATTCTTGAAGGAGATCAAGAATGACAGAGAATTTGGTCGCATCCACAGACAGTTCCCTCTCAGGATAAATTGTTCTGGCATAAACAAATTTCCATTTTGCTACCTGAGCTTCAGTCCGAAAATAGACATTATCGAGAGGAGCAGATGGAATGTTGGTAGGAAGCTTCCGACCATCTTTGTACTTCGGGTTCACTCTCACGGGAGAGGGAGGAGCTTCAGTAGGCTCATCACATTCAAAGGGAACATCCTGAGGAGGAGGAGTCTTCGAGGTATGAAGGGTCGAGGTATGAAGGGTCGAGATCTTCTTCTTCTTAGCCTTGAAGGCAACAGACTTCTTCTTGTTAAGAAACACTTTGTGCACAGGAGGATCTTGAGGAGCATCGGCAGGAGTAGGCTCATTTGGGGAAGAATGCACATCCTCAGCCGGGGTAGTCAGTTTTGCCTTTTTCTTCGTCTGACGTAGGGCACTTATAGTGATGTCATCATCGTCAGGGACATCATCTCGGTTAGGGCTATGATTATCGGAGTTCTCCACAGAAACTGACACGAAGGTGTCAGAACAAACCTGGTCGAAAATTGGGGCTTTTCGACCTTCTTCACTCAAGCCCAAAAGAATATTGATCCTTGCTAATTCCTCAGGAGGAGGTTTCATATTTATAGGCATGCAAGTCTGATCTTTTTCTTTACGAGAAGCAGAGGTACTTGAAACAGAGCGGCGAGGAGATTGTTCATGATCCTCCGTATCGGGTGCTTGACGATCCTCAGAACTGCTTGAGTAATACCCCGTGAGGTCCTGTATCGTGAAGGGGCGTTTCGAAGACTGAGAGGTAGTGGAATCACGACCTCTTACAGATGTACCTCCGGCCTGACCATCGGCACGATCTGCAGAGGACGATCCCAACCCCACTGACACTTTGTCTTGAACAAGCGGAGTAACAATCTTACGAGGAACATTTTTCTTCTTCATCTTTGCCGGTTTACGAGGGAAGGAAGTGTGTATACCACTCCGGGTTCCAACCATGATAGTGATAAAGTTGAAAACGGAAAGGCAGTTGAGAGAGAAATTCAAAATGTGGCAGTTGAAACTGTCGATCAAGATGCTATGGGAAACAAATAACTCACAGCTTGGAAAAACGTGAACCGTCTCAGAGTAATGATGAAGGAAACGACACATACTATTGTCGTTTTTAATGTTCGGTGCAGACTGAGGCATATTTTGGGCCATAACAGAAAGGGCCCAACAAATCAATAATTGCTATTGTTCCACAATGCATAAACCGATGGAGGCACGAAGATTTTCAAAAGTATTCACATCCAGAGCCTTTGTGAATATATCTGCAAGCTGTTTCTGCGTTTGAATGTACTCAAGACGAATCTTTTTATCTTCAACAAGCTCCCTGATAAAATGATGTCTTATATCGATGTGTTTAGTTCTGCTATGTTGAACTGGATTTTTGGAAATATTGATAGCACTCTGGTTGTCACAGAATAATGTCATGGCATCCTGTGACACACCATACTCAGCAAGCATTTGCTTCATCCATAACAGTTGAGTACAACCACTTCCTGCAGCAATATATTCAGCTTCAGCCGTCGAAAGAGAGACGCAGTTTTGTTTCTTGCTGAACCAAGAAATGATGTTGTTTCCGAGAAAGAAGCATCCACCAGAAGTGCTTTTACGATCAGTGGCACTTCCTGCCCAATCAGCATCACAGTACCCCACCAGAGTTGAGGTAGTATCGAAGGAGTAGTGAAGACCCAAATTAGATGTTCCTGACACATAACGAATAATGCGTTTTACTTGGCTTAGATGGCTTGCCTTAGGATTAGCTTGATAGCGAGCGCAGACACCTACAGAATATGTTATATCAGGACGACTGGCAGTAAGATAAAGAAGGCTTCCAATCATGCTTCTATAGAGACTCTGATCAGCAGGGGCTTCAGTATCATCTTTTGTAAGTTTGATATGAGTTGCAGCAGGAGTACGCTTGTGAGAAGATTTCTCAAGACCAAATGTCTTGACAATAGCTGTGGCGTACTTACTTTGAGAGATAAAAATTCCATCTGTCATCTGCTTGATTTGAAATCCAAGAAATAAACTGAGTTCCCCAACCATACTCATTTCAAACTCATTTTTCATCTGAATCACAAATTGTTGTACCATCTTATGTGACATTCCTCCAAACACAATGTCATCAACATATATTTGTGCTATCATGAGTTTACCGTCTTCCTTCTTCACAAATAGAGTTTTATCAACACCACCTCGCATATAGCCTTTTAGGATAAGAAATTCAGTCAATCTTTCATACCAAGCACGCGGAGCTTGTTTTAGACCATAGAGAGCTTTTCGGAGTTTATACACATGATCTGGATTATGTGGATCTGTAAATCCTTTGGGTTGAGCCACATAAACCTCCTCGTTAAGATAGCCATTTAAGAAAGCACTCTTGACATCCATCTGAAATAATTTAAATCGAAAATGACACGAAATACCAAGAAGGAGGCGTATGGCTTCTAATCTGGCAACAGGTGCGAAGGTTTCATCAAAATCAACACCTTCCACCTGAGTATAGCCTTGAGCAACAAGTCTGGCTTTATTTCTGGTAATGTTACCATATTCATCTGATTTGTTTTTAAAGATCCATTTAGTTCCAATGATATTAACCTGCTCAGGTTTAGGAACTGAATCCCAGACAGAATTTCTCTCAAATTGGACAAGTTCTTCTTGCATAGCATTCATCCAAAACTCGTCGTGAACAGCTTCATTTATGTTCCTTGGCTCAATCTTAGAGACAAAACATATATTTCCAATCATCTCTCTGTAATTCACAGGATCCTTTCTCCTTGTCTGCATGCTATCATTCACATCACCAATAATGCTGTCAATAGGATGATTCTTCTGAATTCTTGTAGAAGGAACTAACTCATGACTAATATCAATAGACGAATCTGTTTCAGTAGGTTCGTAGGAAGCATCATTTTGACTGTTGCTCTCAGCAGCTGTGCTTTCGTGAGTAGTATTACTGCTAGAGGGTTCTTGACGAGCAATGTCAAAGGCAGATGGCGTAACATCCTGCCTAACAATATCAGAATCAGTTGACGTAGCATTCTGCCTATCAATGTCAGAATCAGATGGCGTAACATTCTGTCTGACATTGACTTTTGTATGACCAAAATCTCCTTCAGCATCAGGTATATAAATATCTGTTGTATCCTTGACCACTACATTGACAGACTCCATTATTGCTTTTGATCTCAGATTGTAGACACGGTAAGCAGCACTGTTTCTTGAATAGCCTACAAAAATTCCCTCATCACTTTTGGCATCAAATTTTCTTCTGGTTTCTCTGTCAGCCAATATATAACATGTAGACCCGAAAATATGAAAATATTTCACATTGGGTTTTCGTCCCTCCATATTTCATATTGAGTAGTGGTAGTTCCAGGTCTTATGGACACCCTGTTATGAATGTGACAGGCAGTGTTTAAAGCTTCAGCCCAGAACCGTGTAGGAATATTCTTTGCTAATAGCATAACCCTCGCCATTTCTTGAAGGGTTCTATTTTTCCTCTCCACAATGCCATTTTGTTGTGGAGTGATGGGAGCAGAAAACTCATGTGCAATACCTTCCACACTACAGAAATTAGAGAACCGAGAATTTTCAAATTCCCTACCATGATCACTCCTTATTCTGACAATCTTCCCTGTGGAATCTTCTTTCTGTCTCTGTAGGAGTCTGCACAATTCTTCAAAAACATCAAATGTTTCAGATTTATCTTTTAAGCAATAAACCCAGGTAAACCGAGAAAAATCGTCAACACAGACAAAAACATATCTTTTTCCACCCAGACTTTCAGTTTGCATTGGACCCATCAAATCCATGTGTAAAAGTTCCAGAACACGAGTGGTAGTATATATTTTCACAGGCTTATGGGAGCTTTTAACCTGTTTTCCGATTTGACATTCACCACATATCTGTCCCTCAATAACTTTAATATCCGAAACCCCAGTCACAGCCTTTTCAATGATAATCTTACGAAGACTTCTGTAGTTCAGATGACCAAGGCGTTGATGCCATAATTTAGCTTCATCAGCTTTAGAGATCATGCATGATTCAACTTTGAGACTTTTGTCAGAGGACCACATGTAGCAGTTATCTGAAGATCTTTTTCCTTTCATAAGAATGTCATCCTGAAAAGTCTTAACAATACACTCATCACGGGTAAAGTTCACAGTTAGGTCAGAATCACAAAGTGGACTGATACTTATAAGATTAGCAGTGAGACCTTCTACCAAAAGAGCTTCCTTTAAGCACACCAACCCTTTAAACTTCATTGTACCTTTGCCAATTATTTTAGCCTTAACTCCATCTCCAAAAGTAACAAAGCAGTTTGAATATGGCTTCACATCAGTAAGATAGTCTTTAACACCTGTCATGTGTCTAGAGCATCCACTGTCAAAATACCAATCATCATAGGTAGAGGCACGTAATGAAGTATAAGCAATATTTGCATAATGATCAATTTTGATTTTCCATACAAAATGATTGCTTCTGTTTATCTTTTTGTGGGTCTCAGACTTAATTTTAGTACGATAGTCCCTGTTGTTTAACAATTTAAAACAATAAGGTCGTATGTGACCTTTTCTTCCACAGTAATGACAAATCCAGGGTAATCTATTGACATTAGCAAATATATTTCGTTGAGACACGTTCTTGTCATTTATATCCTTCCTTTTCTGAGGAACAAATCTGGTATGAGATGTAGAGGCTCCATGAGAGTATCCAATTCCCGTCATGCTTTTGCCAGTTTTTCCAGAAGTCAGAATTTTGTCCAAATCATCTGTTCCTGAATTCAACATTCTAACAGATCTTGTCATTTTGATAAGTTCACTATTTAGACGGGCAACCTCAATCTTCAGTTCAACAATTGTTTCAAGAAGTCTCGTCTTATCAGTTGTGAGAGTAAAAATCATATTGTTAAGCTTATCTAAATCATCATTCATATCCGCATTATGAATAGAAGAATTATTAGAGCTTATAGTGTGATCAGCTTCGTTTTCCTCCAGATTCTCAATAATGGATGTGAATGCGAGAAAATTATTCCCACTCTCAGAATCACTTTCATCTTCTTCATCGGAGAGAGTGGCATTGTAACCTTTCTTTTGCTTATGAAGAAAGTTGGCGCAGTCTTTTTGAATGTGACCATATCCTTCACACTCATGGCATTGAACTCCTTTGGATTTATACCCAGACAATTTGTCTCCATTTCTGCTACTTCTTTGGGAGGAATTTCCTTTGAAGGACTGAAACTTAGTCTGATTGTCACGACTTTCAGTGTTGACATTTCTGGGAGGAAGTCTAGCGAACTTCTTCATGACCCTGTTATAATTCTTAGACAGGAGAGCAATAGTGTCATAAATATCCTCTTCAGATTCAGATGATACCTGATCCGTGGGTTGCTTTACAGAACTCTTCAAAGAAAGACTTTTGTTCCTTTTCTCAACACGAGGAATAGAGAGTTCATATGTCATGAGAGACCCAATAAGTTCATCAAGCTTCATAGCAGACAGATCTTGAACTTCTTCAATGGCAGTAACTTTCATTTGAAACCTTTGAGGAAGAGATCTGAGAATTTTGCGAACAAGTTTTTCATCTGTCATAGGAACACCAAGAGAGAAGGATTCGTTAGAAATATCACGTATTCTAACATTGAATTCAGCTATAGTCTCATCTTCATTCATAGTGAGAGCTTCAAATTGAGTGGTCAGCATCTGAAGTTTTGAACTGCGAACTTTAGCAGTTCCTTCATGAGCAACCTCAAGAATTTCCCAAGCCTCTTTAGCACTAATACAAGTGTTGATGATTCTGAAGATGTTCTTGTCAACAACATTATAGATTGCATTAAGAGCTCTGGAGTTTCCGAGGGCTTCTTCATCTTCAGCAGCAGTCCATTCTCTTTCTGGTTTTGGTGTACTCACACCTGTTTCCTCATCAATGACGACAGGTGGTTCCCATCCATTAAGAATAGCTTTCCACGTCCTGCTATCCAATGCCTTCAAGAAAGCACACATCCTAGCTTTCCAGTATCCATAATTCGATCCATCCAGATTTGGTGGTCGATTGACAGAACCACCTTCTCTGAAGTTTTCCATCTACACAGAATTGAAACACTACAGGAAACCACCTTGAATAAGGTGCCTGCTCTGATACCAATTGAAATTCTGTTAGCCGCTCAACCAATTGTCACACACAGAAGTTATGACAATGTGTGTAACAATCAACGAACAAGATATAGATGAAATAAGAACAGTATAAAGTAAATAGAACACACACGATTGATAACCCAGTTCGGAGCAACTTCTCCTACATCTGGGGGGTGTGACAACCCGGTGGAAATGATTTCACTATATAATAGTTTTTAGTACAGATGGACTTATATGAACCAACAACAATCTCAAAGCCAAATTACAAACTAAGAAGTGAAGAATCTAATTCAGTCCTCCCCCTGAATTAGTGACCTACTCACAGATCCACAAGACACACTCACACGTGTTCTTTTGTCACAATGAACTTGTAGAGTATTATAAGAACTCACACAGTACAACAAAACACCAACAACACAAATCTTTCACAGTGGGTGAAAAGATTTTACACTGCAATTCTCTGAACTCGTAGCTTTCCAATCCGCCAACTTTCACGTCTAGAAACCCTACAGATTCAGAGTAAAGCATCAAGGAGATCAATGGTGGCTACCGCTGCTTTTATGATCACCTAAAGAAGAAAGGTCAATGCTCGAGTATCCATACTCATTAACCACGCGAGCATAAAATAGGAAGTACCTTTATCCGCCATGATAAATGAAATATACGCTGAATATAATCAGATCCTGAAATATCGCAGAATGTTAATGCAGAAGATCATGCGGAAGATATGCAACAAATCTTGACGAGACTGAATGAGACTTGCCTAATAAAAATAAGCCAATTCAAGTAACAACAAAGAGCTTAGCCATGGTTCATCCGTTTTGGTGAACTCATAGTTCAGTACCAGAATAGAAATATCATTTACATAAGATCATTCAAGAAGCTGGTTAGGATGAGTGATAATGCCTATCATAAATTCATGGAGGCAATGACCTATTGTGGTACAAAGAGCTGGACACTTCCAACATTAGAAATAATAATAATATATAATTTATATATATATATATATATATTATATATACTAGTAGTGGATTGCAATTGTAACCAAATAATACATGATCACGGATTTTCCCTATTTTGGAGAATAATAATAACCCAAAAGGATTGTTTTAGAGATGCAAACGGAAGGGTCGATCAATAAAAAAAAATCGCAATTCTTATGCTGGCATCAGCGGCAATCGGTTTCCCAAGACGACTCAATTCTGCCTCAAGACTTGCAACGGTCTTGCTAATAAGTGATTGAAAACCTGGAATTCTTGACTTTATCACAGTCTTCAAATGCTGAAAAATAATATCACAGTAAATGAGGATGACTTGCCCACTATGAAAGAGCTATGAACGAGGCATACCTTAGAGAAAATCTTCCCTTAATATGCTCGGAACCCATCCTATGAGCATGATGTTTGTACTCTGTGGTATTGGCAAAATACTCTCGCTCTCTACGAGAAGAGAGTATTTTCCTTCCAGGATCTAACGGAAAACATTAAAATTAAGTTCTTTAATTTCGAAAATATTATTGCCTAACAAAGATTCAAAAAATTTAGATATTTAAAGTTGCAGTCACCAACAGCTACTTTTGTAAGATGGCTTTCAGGACGGTTATGACGAAAATCTGGCGACCCAAGGGCGCTCTTACCATCTCTGAAGGCATCGACGGGGTCTTCTGCTTCAGATTCGGCTCCGCCTCAGACAAGCAACGCGTGTTAGACCTGAGCCCATGGAGCTTTGATAGGTCCCTGCTGGTGCTGCGTGACCCAGAGGCCGGTGAACAGGAGTTCAGATTCGCCAACTTCTGGGCTCAACTCCATGGTTTACCTGAAAAAAACCGTTCAATCAAAATGGGGGAAGTCCTGGATAAAAAGATTGGAAGACTACTCAAAATTGATAAAGACAAAGATGGATTAATCTCTGGTGACTTCATTAGAGTTCGAGTTGCGATAGACATTAGCGAACCCCTCAAAAATGGCGTTTATGTGCAAATCGGACCGGATGCTCGGAAAACGTGGGTGGCGTTTAAGTTCGAGAAACTCCAGGATTTCTGCTATCTCTGCGGTAAACTTGGCCATAGTCAATCTAAATGCACCACCGTCCAACTGAAACCCGACGATAAGCCAAAATACGGACCCTGGCTGCGTGGTGAATCGCCTAATAGGCTGCTCGAGAATCAATGGAGGTTTAAAGGATATGGGGCATCCTCACCGTCTTCCTGGACCGGACCTGAACCCATAAAAAATAAACCAAGCCTCACCAAGAACACGGACTTACCCCAAACCTCAGCAGGGATCGGGACGCCCACAGCAACCCGAGCTCAGCCTCAAGCCCGACCTGGGTCCTAACCCACGCCCACAATCCCGAGCTCTGTGACCCGTGCTCAGCCCCAAACCCATCCGGTGCCACAGTCCCAGAGTTCTGTGACCTGTGCTCAGCCCCAAACCCAACCGGAGCCACAGTCCCAGCCATCCACGAAACCTCACCCTGTGACCCGTGCTCAACCCATTGCCCAACCCGAATCTCAGCTCCCGCCGCCCGCGATGTCCCGCCCTCCGCCGTCGACCCACAAGTTTGGCCCCGAGACGACGACCCACCCTCCGCTGTCGACGCCGGAGTGCTCCAGACCCTTCGTCGGCGAAGCCCCCTCCCTGAGTGTGGCCTCCAGCCTCCGCACCGCTTCCAGCATCCCGGCGACGACCATAGCTCCGTCTCCAACATCTTCAGCTCCGGCGACCTCTAAGAAATCGGGATCTGCGCCCAACGGTCTCTCCCTTGGCTCAACGGATCCTCCTGACACCAACGTCCTCCAACCTGCAACCTCGCCTGCAAAACCTGCCCCACCACGCCTCAGGAAAAAAGCAATACGCGACAAACCTGGGAGGAGAGGCCTCTCGCACACCACGCCTCCGGAACCCGAGCTCTCCCTCTTGGGAATGGTTTCAGACGAACTTTCGGATCCCTCAGCCTTGGTAGCCTCTGTTTTGGGAAAGGGGGATTCGGCTAGGGTTTGCGTTCCTCTGCCTCACTTTGGGAATGATTCCTCTACCCCTTTAAGGCCCTCATCCCTCAGCCTTTCCACTCATTTGGAAAATGGGCTTCCCACGGGCCCATCCTCTTCCAATAATAATGAAGTCTGCTTTGGAAGCTTGGGCCGGCCATGCTTTGTTGATAAGGCCCAACAGGAAAGGGTTGTCTTGCATTATGGGCCGGTGACTCACGATAGCCATCTTGGCAAGAGGAAAATTCTGTCTCTGGAAGATAAAAGCCATGACTTAGCTGACCAAAGTTTGGCTCTTGTGGGCGTCGGGGAGGATTGTCGCGACAGAAAGCCTAATTGCATTAGAGGCGGTATGGGAAGCTTGAAGAAGATGGCACAGCGTTCTGGGAGTCTCTTGTTGGAACCAGGAGATCCCCTTCTATGCTCCACGAGAGGGGTCCAGGTAAGTCACCCTTCTGATCCTCCTTTCCTTTTATTACATGACGCCCTAGGGAGTAGAGACTTACTTTCTGTTACACATGACCTAGGACGTAGAGATTTACTTTCTGCTACACCTGACTTAGAAAGTAGTGACCTATCTTTTGCTTCCCAGACTTTTAGGAGTTTCTAGCGCACTAGATTCGACTTTAGTTTTCACCGATGAGAGAGCGACGCCCCTCGAGAGCGAGGCCGCCGAACGCGATGATAGGCGTTCTGTGGAACGTCCAGGGGCTTGGTAACCCCGGGACGAGGTCGGCCCTTCTTGCCCATATCCGTGAGCACAGTCCCGATTTTATCTTTCTATCGGAGACTAGGCTTCGGCAGGAAGGGGCCGAGAGGGTTAGAGTTATGTTGGGTTTTGACGGATGTATGACAGTTGATTGTCTTGGTAGGGGTGGAGGCTTGATGTTACTCTGGAAAGAGCCTGTGAGATTCCTACTTGGGACTTATTCGAGATACCACATTGAGGGTGACCTGGTTAGTGAGACGGGCGAGAGTTGGAGATTTGTGGGGATCTACGGGGACCCCGTGACTTCTCAGAGGAGACACACGTGGGAGCTTCTTCGGCGCCTTCAGAATTCTTTCAGTGGCCCTTGGTTAGTCGGAGGGGACATGAATGAGGTTACTTCCAATTCCGAGATTAGAGGAGGCAGGGATAGAGGTCCTGGCCAGCTTGCCGCTTTCAGAGAGACGATTTTGGACTGCGATATTCACGACCTTGGTTTCGAGGGAGACCCGTTTACCTGGCGGAGAGGTGGCTTAGTGGAGCGCCTTGATAGATGCCTGGCGAGCCACGAGTGGAGCGACCTCTTCCCTTCTGTCATTGTTCGACACTTGAGATTCTGGAGATCAGACCATAGGCCGCTTCTTCTTCTTACTGCGGGCACCAGAGATCGTCGTCGGAGTAGGAGGCCGAGGAGATTTTTCTTTGAGGAATCTTGGATAGGAGAGCCAGAGTGCGATGAGCGGATTCGGAAAGCTTGGGGGTGTGACCAGAGTGACGATCAGAGACCAGGGTTTGCTGATGCGATCAGCCTTTGCAGACTGAGCCTCACCCGCTGGGGCGGTGTGAGGAACAGAGAGATTCGAGACCAGATCGAGAAGCAGAAGAAGATCGTCGATCTTGCGGGACGATCGAGCCCGGATTTTTGCATGGAGTCCTTCAGACGCGAGGAGAGACAGCTCGACGCCCTAGTCGAGAGGGATGAGCAGTATTGGCGTCAGAGGAGCAGAGTTTCTTGGATGCGGTGTGGGGATAAAAATACAAAGCTTTTTCACCGCAAGGCCTCTGCTAGAAGGAAGAAGAACACCATCAGGGGTTTGGAGGATGATCACGGCGTTTGGCACAGTGGTGATTCTGAGATTGTGAGGATCGTCTCCGGTTACTTTGGTGACATTTTCTCATCTGCGAGACCCTCTCCCCAGAGTATTGAGTTGGTGACTGCGGGCGTCCAACCTAGGATTTCGGAGGCGTTGAACGCCGAATTGGAGCGCCCTTTTGAGCCGGGGGAGGTGAAAAAGGCGGTTTTCTCCATGGACGCAATCAAGGCCCCGGGAAGCGACGGCTTTCCCGCGGTTTTCTACCAGAGATACTGGGACGTAGTTGGCGAGTCGGTCTTGAAGACCTGCCTCGGGATTCTCAACGACGGGGAGGAGAGGGCCACCATTAATGACACTGTGGTCACCCTCATCCCCAAAGTTGAGGCCCCGAGACGAGTCTGCGACTTCAGACCGATCAGCCTGTGCAATGTGATCTATAAGATTGTCGCCAAGTGTCTGGTCAACCGTCTTAAGATCACTATGCACGACGCTATTTCTGAGTCCCAGAGTGCGTTCGTTGGAGGTAGACTGATCTTCGACAACATCATGGTTGGTTTTGAGGCTCTCCACACGATGAAGCGGAAACGCTTCGGAAATGGAAAGTGCGCGGCTCTCAAACTTGACATGGCGAAGGCATTTGACAGGGTCGAATGGGTCTACTTGGAGTCGATGATGTTGAGACTGGGGTACAACACACAGTGGGTGCGCCTTATCATGAGATGTGTTACCTCAGTCAGGTTTGCTTTCAACATCAACGGCTCCACCAGAGGATGTGTGACTCCATTTAGAGGCCTCCGCCAGGGGGATCCTCTCTCTCCCTTTCTTTTCCTCTTTTGCTCTGAGGGCCTCTCGAGCCTATTTCGAGCGAGTGAGGACACTGGAGCGATCTCTGGAGTCCGTTTTCGGGACCTGCATGTGTCCCACCTTCTCTTCGCGGACGATAGCATGATATTCTGTAGAGTGAGACATGATGAGTGCGAGCGGATCACAGACATTTTACGGACTTATTCTGAGGCCTCGGGCCAGTTAGTGAACTTTCAAAAGTCCGATGTCTGCTTCGGTATGGATGTGAGTCAGGATGAGGGTGAGGCTTTAGCTCGGATCCTCGGTGTTCGGAGGACGGAGTGCCACGAGCGATATCTGGGTCTTCCCGCTTATACCGGTCGGAGCTCGACTGAGCTTTTTGGGTTTGTGAGAGACCGTGTTTGGGAAAAGATTAAGAGTTGGAACGGTCTCTCCCTCTCGCAGGCTGGCAGAGAGGTTCTTATTAGGTCCGTCCTTCAGTCGATTCCCAGCTATGTGGCCTCCTGCCACAAGATCCCCTTGCGATTGATTAGGGACATTCATTCGACGATAGTTAGATTCTGGTGGGGGGGGGGGGGGGGGTGGCACAGCGACTAGGAAGATCCACTGGTGCAAGTGGGAGCCTCTCACGAGACACAAGTCAGATGGCGGGTTGGGCTTCAGAGATCTGGAGAAGTCCAACCAGGCCCTCCTGGCTAAGAGTGTCTAGAGACTTCTCAGGAGACCTGAGAGCCTGGTTGGTCGGGTCTACAGACAGAGCTACTTCCCCGACGGTGATATTATGACGGCCCGTCCTAGCTCGTCCTGCTCTTCTATTTGGCGAGGCCTCCTTTGGGGTCGTGAGATTATCCAGTCCGGCTCGAGATGGCGGATTGGGGACGGTGAGTCTGTTTTTGTCATGAGCGATAGTTGGGTCCCCAGGGACAGACCTGACACCTGGACCGACCCCCCTTGGATCCCCCCTGATATGCGGGTTGCCGAGCTTATGCGATTTGATGGCAACTGGGACGCTGATCTTATCTCGGCGATGTTTGGGGAGGAGGACGCTGCGGCGATCTTGAGCATATGTGGTGGGGAGGGTATCCCCGATGTGCGCCGTTGGCACTTCTCTGAGGACGGTGAGTACTCCGTCAGGAGCGGCTACCGTGTCGCGATGGCGAGAGCCAGTTCCCCGGCCGCCAGCTCCTCTGATCCGACGGTGATGGAGAGGTGGTGGACGAAGTTCTGGCAGTTGAGAGTTCCTCCCAAGGTGAAACTCTTCTGTTGGCGAGTCTGTTTAGGCCAGATCCCGGCTAGAGCAGTATTAGTTAGAAGAGGATCACCTCTGATGACAGCTGCCCTGTCTGTCGGGAGGCGAGAGAGACAGTTTTTCATGCGTTTTGGGGCTGCAGGTGGAGCAGGAGAGTCTGGAAGGATGCGGGTTTTGACCACATCCTTCCCCCTTTCAGAGACGGAGACGCTTTCGACACTATTCTTAGAGCGTTTGATGTTCTTGAGGTTCGTTTCCATGAGCTTTTCATTACTATTATATGGGAACTTTGGAACCGCAGGAACAACGTCCTTGCCGGGAGATCTGCGTGGAGTCAGCCTCAGCTAGTCCAGTGGACGATGAGCTTCCTGGAGGAGTATAGAGCGTCTTCAGGTGGAGGCTCCCAGACGACCCTGAGGGAGACGACGACATCTAGCTGGACCCCCCCCCCCCAGGGTTGGGACCCTCTCGATTAACGTTGACGCAGCACTAGCTCGCAATCGTGGAGGCTTCGGTGTTGGTTGTGTTGTGCGAGACCACACCGGCGAGGTGATCGCCTCACGTACGCTTTTCCTTGCTAGAGGGTTTTCTCCCCAGCTTGCGGAAGCGTCCGCAGTCCTCTGTGGCATTGAGTTAGTTCGCAGTGTCGATGGCAGGAGAGCGGAGATCCAGTCAGACTGTTTGGGGGTGGTGAGATTGATCGACGAGGGCGCGACACCAGCGACAGAGCTTGGGACGATCTTGCACCACATCTTCAGAGAGGCGAGAGAGCTTGAGATTTTTAGCATTACGCATATTCCCCGTCTCTGTAATGTCGCTGCGCATAATTTAGCGCGGTATGCGGTTAACCATCACTCGTCTTCGACTTGGCTGGGTTTAGTCCCGCCTTGCTCGGAGGAGGCCATTAGAGCCGATGATCGCGAGTTGAGGTCCCGCACGGCTACCTAGCACCGTAGTTTATTGCGTCTATTGTGTTTATCTTTCCGTGGTTTTATTTCTATATCCTTGTAACCACGGTTTTCCTCCGCCATACGTGAGGGCTTTATGATATTTCGTGGCACCGACCACGCTTCCTCAAAAAAAAAAAAAGCAACTACTTTTGTAAGTTCAGGAAGATTAATCAGTTTCAAGTTCACAACTGAAAAGGTCAAATAAAATAAGGGAACACTAATTAATGTGAATATTTATTATTATTAGAATATAAAATAACTATGTTACACATCCATCAAATATGATCGGTCTTAAATAACAATGCGAATCTTAATTCTATAGAAAGTTCCAGAGTTCTCCATTGTGAGTGAGTTCGTGGTGAGTCTTACGAGTCAGACCGATTTCGACCGAGTCTGAGTGAGAGGGTCGTAAAGTAGTTTCGTGAGATAGTGCAACTGGTGTTTCACTTGTTTTCATAAGGTCAAAGAGTTGAGCGAATTTGGGGGAAAAAGGAAGCAACCGAGAGTTTATCGGTTTTTCTGGGAAAATTTTCTCTGGTGAGTGGTAAGGGGACTGGGAGCGATGTCTGGGTAGTTTTGGGGAATTATGTAAAAGGACTGGAATGAAGAGGTGGAGCTGGCGACTGCGTTTTTAGCCAGCAACCTCGTCATTTCGCGTAATTTAGACAAAGAAGGTAAAGGTGAAGAGGTTAGTTTTTTGGCCGGAAAGGTTTTAACGCCTAAAGAATGGGGATGGGGAGCAAAACAGTTTTATGAAGTATTTCAAGGAGTCTGGCGTTGCCGACATAACTGGACGGTGAAGGAACTGAAACCAGGGTTTTATCAGATTCAGTTTGAGGCTAGAGACGACGCCACTCGTATCCTAAAGGGAAGACCGTGGCTGTTTAAAGGAGATCAACTACTATTAGAGGAATGGCCACCTCTTAAGATGCTAGAGGAGATTGAGTTTTCGTACTCGCCTTATTGGATAAGGCTCAGAGGGTTACCTCCAGGTTTGATGAATAAATCGTGCGTTGTAGGGTTGTCGACGAACTTTGGAAGATTCATAGCTTATGATGGTAGAGAAGGTAATGATTTGCGGTTCAAAGTCAATTTATGGCCGGACGGCCAGAATCCAATCCGGCGGGTTAGAACTTCCAATCCGGCGGGTCAGATTTCAGAAAATTGACAAGGCGCTCCGACGTTAGTTAGCAACGCATTAGGTTGTTTACAACCTCACATATAAGTTTCTTAAATGAATTGTATCTGTTTTAATGATTTATGAATGTATTTATAAGTTGTTAGATGATTTGGTTCAATTTGTTGACATGTTTAGAATAAATAGTTTATTGACATGTTTATGATTTTTAATGCCTAGGTTGTTAGTTTATTAAAATGAGTTTTAATACAGATCATATTATATAATTTCGCCACATATAGATGTGTTATGTAATATTATTGTTTAACTTATTAAAGAATTTGCAACAAATGATACCAGAGCTAGTAAAAGGCATTAAAAATTAGGATTTGTTGACTAGTTTATAAATTATTTGACTAGTTTGGTGTTGGCGTTTTTTTTGTATAATTTGAAATGCGTTATGAATGCTTGTGTGTGTGTTTTGTGGATGGATCCTCATTGTTATGGCCCTAGGAATTTTCCTGTTATCGTCCCGCGTTTATTTTTATTTTATTAAATTTTAAATTTGTGAGCCTCAATTTGCGAGGACAATTTAAATTGTAATTTCATTTAATTGTAACCCGATGATGAGAAGAAAAGGAAGGAAGCACCTCGGGCTCGGCCGCACGTTGGGAGAACGTATGGGGGCTGACCCGAGACATCCGATGATGCGTCACAAGGAGTCCTTGGCCGGTCCTACATTGAAGTTTAAATAGTTTAATTTCTTTGTATTTATTTTATGGGTTGTATTTAGAAATGGATCATAGGATGAGTTAAAATAATTTATGCTTTATTTTATTTAATCTCATTGAATGAATCACCTCACATGTCATATATGATACACATTAAAATGAATCGCTCATATAGTTTATAATTAATAAAGAGCTATAACAATTGTAAACTGTTTTCCAAAAATATGATTTTTTTTTCCAAAAACTAAGTGGGAGGGTTGTTTATCGTTGAATCAACCCACGGTCTCTGACGTGAATTTAATCGACTTAATGTGTGATGAAATAAGAGTCAACCTCGTGGCCCTCCCTTTAATGGGAGTACGTCGGAAGCATTAAGTTAATCAAATTGTTACGAACCAAGCCTTAAAGAGAAACGATGATACAGGGTCTCCCCTCGGTGAACCGTTAAAGTGACTTGATTAAAGGCCCACACGTCGGTTGCACACTTAGACTTATGTTTAAAGTAATCCTCCATCGAGGCCCTGCATTAAAAATAAGTGACCAAAGTTTATGGTAATTAGTAAGAACTAGAAGTTGTGATTTCTTGAATGTTTCGAACTAAATAGTGATGTGTCACGACTATAAAAGGCGATCAATTACGGTTTCCCCTCGGAAAAGTGATTGATCATTGTTGTTCATAATACCATGAATTATTTATCGCTTCCCTCACCATATTAGGATTGTTCATGCATATAATTTGAAACAGTAACACATACTAAAATTATTTATCTTGTTGAATGTTTTCAGCAAAATGTCTTTTCACCCATCACAAACGATTTTGAGTTCAAACAAACTCGAGGGTGAGAATTACGTTGACTGGAAACGTAACCTCAATATCGTACTGACGGTGGAAAATCACAAGTATGTTCTCACGATCCCATGTCCTCCTGCTCCGAGTGCTGACTCGAGTAAGGAAGACAAGGACGCCTACGATGCATAGATGATGTCTGACAAGATTCCTCGATGCTATATATTGGCATTGATGAGAAATGTGTTGTAACAATATCATCAAGACATCGCCACTGCATATGAAATCATGTACAATCTTCATGAGATGTTTGGATGTCATGGGCGTCAGGCGAGGCAGCAGGCTATACACAGTTTTATGAACTGCAGGATGAGGCCGGGATCTTCAGTTCGGGAACACATGCTACTGATCATGGGTCACCTGAACGACATGGAGATTCTGGGTTCTGAGATCGACGAGGAGACTAAGATAGATATCATCTTGGAAACTCTGACGGACTCATTCGATAGCTTCCGTCTGAAATACTCCATGAACAAACTCGAGTACTCTGTTACTGAGGTCATGAAAGAGTTGCAGACTGCCGAGGGACTTCTCCTTAAGAACAAGAGGAAGTCTAGAGAGCTTAATGTTGCTGAACACAGAGCCTCAACATTCAAGTTCTAAGAGGATGATGAGAGGACCCAAAAACGCCAACAGAATGAGTCTCGTTACTCAAGCATGTTACATCACAAATAAAGAATCGCCCTGGATATTAGATTGCGGGGTTTCTGACCATATTGTGTGTAAATTGAATGGTTTCAGGCAAACCAAACGCTTAGATAACGGAGAGTTCACGTTCAACTGGGGAAATGGAACGAATGTCGGAGTGAGATCAGTCGAGACCTTGAAGCTTAAATTTGGGAACAAAACTTTATTATTGAATAATGTTCATTACGTTCTGAATTTTAGTAAGAACCATGTTTCTTTCGGTCGTTTAGAAAAAGCAATTCTTCAAGTTTAAAATCAATAATGTATTGAAATTTTTCTTGATGATTCTTTCATTACTAAAGCTCATCGTGTGGAATCGATATATTATCTATATCCAAATGAGCCGACAATCTTGGACACCGAAGTGAATAGTGATTCACTCTGGAAGCGTAAGATGTTTCATAGTGATGAAACTAACGACAGATATCTATGGCACTTACGTCTTGGACATATTGGTCTAGATAGGATTAAGAGTTTGACAAATGATGGTCCTTTAAGATATCTAACCGTGGGATTCATGCCCACGTGTGAATATAGTCTTGAGGGCAAGATGACCAAGAGACCTTTCTCATCGAAGGGTCTAAGAGCCACACATTTATTGGAACTTGTACATAGCGATGTATGTGGTTCAATCAACATCCTAGCAAGAGGAGGTTACGAATACTTTGTAACCTTCACTGATGACTACTCAAGGTTTTGGTCACATTTTCCTTATGCGACACAAATCCGATACCTTTGAAATGTTCAAAGAATATCGGGCTTTGGTTGAGAATTAGACGGAGAAGAAGATCAAAACCCTTCGATCGGATCAAAGGGGAGAGTACTTGTCTGGAGAGTTCGAAGACCTTTTTAGAGAAGAAGGTATTCAGTCTCAGCTTAGAGCACCTGACACTCCACAACAAATGGTGTGTCAGAGAGAAGGAATCGAACTCTAGTAGATATGGTAAGGTCAATGATGAGTTACTCATCACTTCCCTACTCGTTCTAGGGATATGCCCTAGAGACGACAGCTTATATTCTGAACATGGTTCCGTCTAAGACGGTCCCTGGTACTCCCTATGAGAGATGGAATGGTAGAAAATCTAATTTACACCACGTCCGAATCTGCAGTTGTCTAGCACATGTGCTGAGACAAAAGACTAGCAAGTTGGATAGTCGTTCAGAATTGTGGCTTCTCATGGGATATCTAAAGGAAACAAAATGGTACTTTTTTTATAGTCCTGCTGATCAGAAAACGTTCGTTAGCACGAACGCTAGGTTTCTTGAAGCAGACTATATAAATAATTCTGGGCCGAGAAGCAGACTTGTGCTGAAGGAACTGTTGGGTGAAGTAGCTGGTACTTCACAAGATAAGACCAGTCCTATACCAACAGTGGAAGAACCACGTTCGGAACTAGAGCCTCATGTTGTGCGCCAACCTGATCGATACATGGGTATCAGTGAGATTTTCACTGCAGTCGCATACTAGGAGGAAGATGATCCAGCATCATTTTCCCAAGTGATGCAGGGTTCCGAAGCAAACCTATGGCAAGAAGCCATGAACGTTGAAATGCATTCGATGTATGTCAACGAGGTCTGAAAGCTTGTAGATCCACCCGAAGGAATCAAGCCTATAGGATGTAAATGAGTCTACAAAAAGAAAAGAGGACCGGATGAAAATGTTGAGACATTTAATGCATGACTTGTGGCGAAGAGATTCACACAAAAGGAATGTATTGACTATGAGGATACCTTCTCGCTAGTCGCGATGCTAAAGTCCATCCGCATTCTTTTATCCATTGCTGCCGCCCTGGATTATGAAATTTGGTAGATGGATGTCAAGACTGCATTTCTGAATGGAGATCTTGACGAGCGCGTTTATATGGCTCAATTAGACGGGTTCATGGAGAAAGGCCAACACGGCAAGGTTTGTGAGTTGCTGAAGTCCATTTATAGACTAAGCAAGCATCTAGATCGTGGAATACCACATTCGACGAGACTGTGAAAGGCTACGGCTTTGATCAGCCAGTAGATGAGCTATGCGTTTATAAGATGATAAACGATGGAAAGGTGGTCTTCATAGTCCTATATGTGAATGACATACTACTCATTGGGAATGATGTAGGAAAATTATCAGAGGTTAAGATCTGGCTGTCAAAGTAGTTTGAGATGAAGGATCTAGGAGAAGCAGTTTACATTCTAAGAATTCAGATCTTTAGACATCGGAAGAACCAGAAGTTAACGATTTCCCAAGCATCTTATATTGATAAGATCATGGATCGCTTCAGTGCAAGACTCCAAGAAAGGACAGCTACCTTTCAGACATGGAGTGCATCTCTAAAGTGAGCAGTCTCCCAAGAATCCTCAAGAAGTTGAGGACATGAGGCATATTCCCTACGTTTCAGCCGTGGGAAGTCTCATGTATGCTTTGCTTTGCACGAGGTCAGATATTTGATACGCAGTGGCGTGGTGAGTAGGTTCAGTCAAACCCTGGACCCGAGCACTAGATTGCTGTCAATTATGCTCTCAAGTATCTTTGGAGAACGAGAAACTATATGCTTGCATACTCAGGTGGTGACTTGAATATGACGGGATATACCGACTCCGATTTTCAAGCGGATAAGGATTCCAGGAAGTCCACGTCAGGGTCTGTGTTCACCCTGAATGGTGGATCCGTGGTCTAGAGGAGTATCAAGCAATCTTGCGTTGTTGACCATGGAAGCCGAGTATGTGGCAGCTTGTGAAGCTGCAAAGGAGGCTGTATGGCTGAGAAAATTCCTTATGTACTTGGAAGTGGTTCCAAGTGCAAGCGAGCCTATCACACTTTATTGTGATAATAGTGGGGCTGTTGCTAACTGTAAGGAGCCAAGTGGTCACAAGAGCTCAAAACACATTGTGTGCAAGTATCACCTGGTATGAGTCAAGTGGGAGTTTGTTGGGATTGGTGACCACAAATGTGATTTAAGACATTATAAATACTTTGTATTTGATTTTGCTGAGACATTATATAAAATTAAATATTCATTCTTCATTTAAGTTTGTGTTTATGTATGTATGTTACGCTTTGAAACTACCATCAACGAAAGGGGTGCTAAGTATAGACTTGACAAGATACTCCTTGTGACTAGTTTAATCATCTGTTCGCAATCTCAAGATCGACGGAGCAATCGAATTTGAGTAATGATTGTTTGAATGGATCATGATATCTTATCTTGTGATATAGAGAGTTGTGACTCTGTGTGTCATTCTTGGTATCTTATAAAAGATATTGAACAAAACCTATGATACTCTGAAGCTCGAGATAAAACCGTTTTAACACTCGAAACTTCAAGATCACATACGAGGGGTATTTTGGTATTTACCTAAATCCTGAAGTGAATGCATAATCGATGTGACACCTTATGACATTTGATTTGTCAATGGGCAATACCTAAGTTCTAGTTGCATCTGACCCGGCGGTTGGTGTCATAACGCTGTCATGTTGAGTTATGTGATTCACAGATACAGAATTCATGTAGAAACAATACCAATGCATCAGTATCACACTATGCTTTGTTATGAGAGTGTGAATGAATAAACCTGGCCAGGTATTCATCGAATAAGAACATTCTTTGATTAAAACATGTGACATGTAAAGACATCTCACTTTATGTTTTTCTCATTCACAAATAACAAAGGAGTTAGTGAAATAATAACTCAGGGGTAAAACGGTAATTTTACATTCCTCTGAGTTACTGATACACATGTAGGGTAATATCGTAAAATACTCCGTGGATCGTGTGATTAATTTTTTTTGTCACATCAAACGGAAAATATACGCATATGAACTTAGAAAGTTTCAATATTAGTCCTTTAGTGGAATCGACTAATATTAACAATTAAAACACGGAAAGTGTTTGTGAACTTTTGAGTCCGATCTTTATTGTAAAGCTTCGTTCATGTGGGTCCATTAGGTCTCAATAATAGACCCCCAGACGAGATTTATTGAACAAGGACAATTTGATATTCTCATTTAAGTAAATTGTGATTTACACTAATAAAATATTTTGCTAAGTAATCAAATAAATAATAAGTTATTTATTATTACATTTATTTAATGAATCATATTATGTTAATATATGGATATTAACATATTTAAATGATTCAAATAAATAAAAGATGAAAATAAATATTTTCTCATTTCGTACTATCTTGAATAGTATGAAAATAATGATTTGTCATTAAATAAATGAGATATTCCAAAATAATTAAATATTATTACGAAAATAAATCAAAATTAATATTTTCGAAATATATAGGATTATACTCGGCTATAATAAATGAATTAGGTCAGATAATTAAATTTTTGAAATTAATTAACAAAATAATTGGCTTAAATTTGACTATTGGGTTTAACCTAACAAAAGCTTGCTCTCTATCTATTTAAAGAGTTTTTTTTTAAAACCCAAACCAAAAACCCTAATCACAAAAATTCGGCCAACCTCTCTCTCTCCCTTCTCCTGAGTTCTTTGGTCAAAGTTTTAGAGATATAGAGATCAATAAATATTTTCTTGATCTACCGGAAGTTCTTGAGTAATCCCGATTGTCCCTTGCTGTTCAATTGAAGAGCTCACCCTCTTAATCTCATCAAACCCCGAGTGAATTATCATTAACTCTTCTATTGGTGTTTGAGTGACTTTGTACATGCACGTATTCACTCGAGACGCGAAGAAATCGAGCGAAACGGAGCGAGGCTCATTTCAGCCTGCTGGCCGGATTGGGTTGCCAGTTTGGTCGCCGGACTAGAGGATCTCGCTGGACTCAAAACGTGCCTAGCTCACCACGGGAGTTTGACGACGAATCTGGCCAAGCCCTTTTACAGGGACCTAGCCCTAGGTCTCTTCCACGTTCCTGCAAAGTTTCGCGGTCAGATTCCACCGGAGGAAGCCACAGCGTCGCAGGCCAAATTCTATCCGGCCGGCCAGAATCCAATCCGTCGGGTTAGAACTTTCAATCCGGCGGGTCAGATTTCAGAAAATTGACGAGGCGCTCGGATGTTAGCTAACAACGCACAAGGTTGTTCACAACCTCACATGTAAGTGTTCTAAATGAATTGGATCTGTTTTAATGATTTATGAATGTGTTTATAAGTTGTTAGATGGTTTGGTTCAATTTGTTGACATGTTTATGATAAATAGTTTATTGACATGTTTATGATTTTTAATGCCTAGGTTGTTAATTTATTAAAATGAGTTTTAATACAGATCATATTATATAATTCCGCCACATATAGATGTGTTATGTAATATTATTGTTTAATTTGTTAAATAATTTCCAACATAACAGCCTTGGCGAGCCCTATCAATTCTCGCTCGTAGGCAGCAAATTTGTGGTGTCGGTCAGCTAATTTACGGCTTAAAAATGCTATCGGATGTCCTTGCTGCTGTAGGACTGCGATAATTCCGCTCCCTAATGCATCGCACTCGACCACAAAAGGCTGCGAGAAGTCTGGCAAGGCGAGTATTGGAGACTTCGAAAGTGATTTCTTAAGGCGGTGAAGGCTTTGTCTGCTGCCTCGTCGAACTAAATACTATTTCGGCAAAGTAATTGCGTCAAGGGGGCTGAAATAATACCATAGTCTTTTATGAATTTCCGGTAGTAACCTGAGCGTCCCAAGAATCCTCGTACAGCTCTAGTCGTCTGCGGAATCGGCCAATCGATGATTGTTGTAATTTTACTTTGATCAACCGCTACACCTATGCGCTGAATTACATGGCCGAGATATCCCACTTCTTTTGTCCAAATGAACACTTTGAGCGTTTGAGGAAATGTTGCTGTTTGCAAAGAAGAAGCATGACTGACCGAACATGTCGAAGATGCTCCTCCCAAGAGCGACTATAAACAAGAATATCATCGAAGAAGACCAAAATATACCGCCGTAAGTGCTCTCGAAACACCTCGTTCATTAAGTTTTGAAAGGTGGATGGTGCGTTTGATAAGCCAAAGGGCATGACCAAGAACTCGAAGTGGCCATGGTGGGTGCGGAAGGCCGTCATCTCAATGTCGCGTGGATCCATGCAAATCTGATAATATCCGGATGTGAGGTCGAGTTTTGTAAAGAATATCGCACCATGAAGTTCGTCAAGGAGCTCGTCGACAACGGGAATCGAAAATTTGTCTTTCATTGACTTCGAATTTAATTCCCGATAGTCGATGCAAAATCTCCATGATTTGTCCGCTTTCTTTACCAAAAGGACCGGTGAGGAGAATGGCGAGTGGCTCTCGCGGATGATGCCTGTTTGTAGCATCTCTATGCATTGCCGCTCAATTTCATCTTTTTGTAAGGGGGGTAGCGATATGGACGAACTGCCACGGGGTCGGTACCGGTCAAAAGACGAATCCGATAGTCGCACAGACGGGGTGGCGGGAGGCTCGAAGGTGTAGCATATATGTCATCAAACTCTTCTAGTAGTTTGTCAAATCCCACCTCCACTCCTGTGATGTTGTAAAGGTGCTGATTCTTATTACCTTGGTGCGATCGTTCACCATGCCATGTTATCATTATGCCGCCCTGTGTGAATTCCATAATGCGATCCACAAAGTCCCACACAATCCTTCCAAGTTTGTTCAACCATCGGATGGCGAGGACAATGTTGAACTCATCCAAAAGAATAGCGAACAAATCTGCCTCGAGCACATGGCCTTGGACTGTCAATTGAAGTCCCTTGCAAACTCCGCTGCTCTCGAGTCGACACCAGGTAGGAAGGGCTACGCGTAGTCTGGGTCGATATTCAACCGGAATGTCAAGTTGCATTACAACACTACTTTTGATGAAATTATGTGTGCTTCCGGTGTCAAGTAGCGCCCAAAATGTTTTTCCGGCAATCTCGGTACGAACCTGGAAGGTTTCACTGATATGTTCTCCTCGAATTGCGTTGAGAGAGAGCTTGGGGATTGATCCTTCGGGAATCTCTTTGTCTTCATGGTCATCTCCCTCCTCAATCATGACAATGTGGAAAAGAGCCGGTTTGCAGCGATGCCCCGGTGCAAATAGTTCATCGCAGTTGAAACAAAGTCCTTTGCCGCGCCGTTCGCCCATCTCGTCGCTCGTAAGTTTCTTCCAAATTTTCGATGCGCACCTAGAGTTTGGCCTATCGGTCGAGAGGTGGTTTCGAACGGCGTCGACTGTGGGTTGTGCCCTTGGTTGCCTCCCCGTGTCCGTGTTGCTCATGCGGGAAGGCCACCGAAGGTACAAGCACGTTGATCATCCAAGAGTTTGATTTCATTCATTCTTGCTAACTTCATGGCAGCGTAGAGAGATTCAGGTCGGTGGTACTCTACTTCACGACGAATTACATCACAAAGTCCAATACAGAAGAACCAAATGCTTTGTTCTTGTGTCACCCGTGTTTGCCGTCCAAGACAAGCTTCGAATCAAATGAAATAATCCTCAATAATGCCCTCTTGGTGGAGGAATGATAGTTCACTTAGTGGGTTTGCATACTCTTTTGGACCAAAGCGATTTGTGCACATTTCAAAAAAATTGTTCCAGCTCAAGATCCACTGTCCAGCAAAGGTTACGGTACCACCCATGCGCCGGTCCGGTTTATACGAAAGTAGCTTGACGGACTTTGGAGTCTTCAACCTTCATCTGATCATCGAAGAAGTCTTCGCATTTTTGAAGCCACTCGGCGGGGTCGGTTGTTCCGTCATAAGGTGGGAAGTCCATCATCGTGAAACGTGGGACTCGTGCGATGCGCTGTGTATCCCTTCCTAAGTTGTTCTAATCTCCCATGACCCGCTCATAGCCTTCTCCCACGTCATCAAATCTTCTTGAGGCATTATATTCGTGAATGTTGAATCCCCCACTCGGACGGTGCCCTAGCTCGCTATAGCCATCTCTGCGAAAGTCTCCAGTCGTTGAAAAGTTCCACCTCCCATATAACGGTCTTTAGTGGGTCTGCGTTGGATGCCACCTCCCGTAGCGCCACCGCTATTCTTGGACTGGAATCGGTTGCCTTCCCTGACGGCCTGGAGTCCTGTTACGTTTTGACGAAATCCATGGTGTTGATTTTGGCGGCTGCCGTGATTCCCGCTTCCACCTACCAGGCCGTTGCTGGTCGGCTATACCCCCATATTTCTCGGGCGTCGGCACCCGTCAAAACTGCCACCACCGTAATTTATTTGTTTTCCTTTGTTTCGGATTGCCATCTTTTCCTGTATGTCGCGGTCGTGTTTCTTGTGTCTCGGAGATAGACAGTCCTCCTCGCCATGTTCGTCGTTACCACCGTCTCTTTTCTTCTCTGCTCGCAAATATGTCGAGGATGCTGCTGTGTCGTGTTTTTTTGACCGTTCTTCTAATGATTTTGGGGTAATCAACGTCGTGAGTGCTGTCACTTGCTGCTCCGGTGATTCTTGCTTACGCAGTCCCTCTGTTGTAACTTCTTCTTACCTAGCCATGAACGCCAATAATTTTTCCATTACTTAATCTATCATCTATCCCATCTCGAGCGGCTCTGATACCAAAATTGATACAGCCAGGATTTTGATCTTGTGACAGGAGCCGTGATTATAGTTTGAAAAATAACTTGAGTCTTTCACTAACCGTAATCCCCTCTTGGGAGAGATTAAAGTTAATTTGGTTGAAAGATACCTCTTTATTGATAGAGAATACCTATTTATAGATAGTCCACTTACAACCCTACTCCTATTAGGAAATCCTATTTTTCAAATAAAATAAAATATTCTAATGCTTTTAATTAAATAATTCGTAATAAATAAAAGCCTAATTAAAAAAAAAACCTAATTTGATTATTTAAAATTCTAATTGCATAATTTAAAAGCCTAGCCAGCTTACGCAGGTGACCCAATGACAGTTAGTTACGATTCTTTCGTTGGTATTGTTTCCCATCGAATGAATCTGTAAGATAAACACACACAAATATTGTGAAGGATTCATTGGTGGTCAAAAATATAATTTGAATGAAAATATAAACTCACATATCATGTATAGATTTGGATTACCTGCTTGGGAGTCTTCCCATTAGAGAACATGACTGAAATGCCGGTAGATGCCTTGAAAGCTCCCATTAAGTAGTTCCGAAGAGGATCAATGAAACAAATTTCCTTGAAATAAGATGATATAGTGATTGCAAGAGAACAATCAAGAAGTCATGCAAATTTTGTGTGATCTTACCATTTTTCCGGTGCTTAAGTAACAATCCTATAGACTCACTCCCACAAAAATCTGAGGAGAAAAATAAAAATATACATGTTAAAAGCCAATTCCAGATTAACATGATATCATTTGGTCAAATCTCTAGGTAATTCTCGAGACACATAAATCCCCAATATTCTTTTCCAGATTCACTAAATGATCCGATTTCATTCTTATCATAAGAATAAAAAAAATTATAACTTGCCTTAAAAAAAGAGGGCTGCTTAATTGACTGAAAAAATAAAATTAAATGAATTTACCTATTGCCGAGAACTTCGTGGAGAGTGACGATGAGATCTTCCTCTTGATGTGAGAACATTCCTCTCTTCAAATCGGGTCTCACTTGTAGTAAAAAAAAAATTGTTAATTAAATTTCGCACTACGCACGCGTACGTGTCGTCAAGTAATAAGGTGCAATTAGCACGGATCTCGTTCTCATGAGTACTAAGACAAATTCGATTAATTTCACTAGTTTATTTTTCTGAGTTACATAAAATGTATAAATGAGGGATTGTTTTTGGATGATTTTTGTTTTTCAACTAATGCAAAGAACAATAGAAAAATGAATTATAATCTCTCCTCTTAAATTATTCACTAATCTCTCTCGAGCTTTAAGAATCTAAGTATTTGACGAACTTTCACCACTCGGCTTGAGTCCTATTAGAACAAACACTCGCATATAACTCGGAATTCCAAACGATCACAGTTAACTCATATTCTATATCTAGTTTTAGGAAGGCGAATGACAGTAGGGTAGAGCACGCTCGTTTATCTCCTCTCGGTCTCAAAACTCGTCTAAAGTTTCCTAATTAGGTAGTTAATCTACTTAGCACTCACAGATAACCCGTCTGGTTAAATATTTATACTAATCCAACCATGAAGCACAACATTACCTAAAAGTTGGCCAACCGAAATCAACTCCCTACCTAAATCATATCCCCTAAACAATTTAGCCTAACATAATCTTGAACAAACACAATCAATAGAAATAAGCAATAACAACAAAACCAAGAATAAGTTAGATATTGATAATTAATTTAAGTGACAACAATGCAATATAATTAAATCTAAGTTACCACAATTCAAGATAAGAAAATCAAAACAACTTCAATAAACGTTCAAATATACTAATCTCCAATCTATCAAATTCAAGTGCTCAATATATTTAATAATCCACAAAATGTCAAAACACTAATTAAGCTTAAAGAACACTAATTAATGCAATCAAGATAAAACAATAAACTGCAAATGGAGATAGAGGTAAGAAAGAACTAGTGTGGACGAGAATGAAAATAAATGTAAGCTTCTTCTTCTTCAAGAAAATCTTCAAAACCCTCAAACCTTCTCTCTCTAGAACTTTGGCCTTTCCATCTCTTTCTCTCCCATTTTCAAAATGAGTCCCCTTTAAGTTTTAATGAGAGAGTTCGGACCAATTTTGACTGTTGGATGCAATCAAACGACTCAAAACAAGTCATTTGAAAAGTTGTCCGCGACGACGACGCGACGCGTGAGAAGCTCCACACGACCCGTGGCTGTTGATTTCAGGCTCAAGCGACGCGCGAGATACATCACATGACCTGTGGAACATGACCTTCGTCTTGGTACCAAATTTTGCCTACGCGACGGGTGGGCTTCTTTGGCTGAGTCCGTTGAGTTTTTGACTTTGCTATTTAGGTCGGAATTTGCTCGTTTTTGCTTCAAAATTGCTTGTTTTTGCTCCACTTTCACTTCACGCTCTCTTATCTCTGAAAAGATACTAAAAAGTACAAAGCACTATAAAAAAAATACTTAGAACAAGCTACGATTCTAACTGCTTGTCGATGCAGCGGAAGTTTCCGACGAAGAACCGGCCGTCCTTAATCCCACCAGCATCCTTCGGTGGACATAAATGAGATACTAAGCCTAAGGAAATAAATAAATAAAAAAGGAAAAAGTTTATAAGGATGAAGATGGAGATCGGAATTCGGCCTCCGACGACGGCAATGGAAGACATAGCGTCCCAGAGAGTTGGCAAAATGCTTTCCTCGCTGTGATCACCGAGAGCCGTACAACCTCTCTGAATCTTGTTCACCAGCAAGATTAGATTCTCCATTTACGTTTAGAAATGTTGGGATTATCTATGAGAAATCTGTCGGCGAAGGAATTGGTAAGGTTAGGGCTTACACTATCTTCTCTGATTTGATTAAAGTTATCCATTACGTTTAAAAATGTTGTGTTTGACAGCTGTTTGAAATGTGATGAGAAAACACCTGTTGAATAATAACTAAAAGAAGAAGTCATAAAATGAAAAACACATGAAAAAAGTGTGATTAATTGAGGCTTATAAACGGTAAAATATTATAATATTAGGATAGATATATTTATATCTTGAAATAGAAAAATCTCAAAGATGTTGTAGCGATTTTTGTTAAACTTGCAAGACCAATTTCTTTTTTTTTTTTAAAACGTGGACGGTACCACGGGGATTATATTGAAGCCTTCACGTATGGTGGAGGAAAATCGTGGTTACACAAAAGAAGATTGATCTTTGAGGACCGCCGACATGGCGCAAGGAAGAACTATTCCTAACCACGTAACATCGGTACCCACTCTAAGAGCATACCGGGCAAGGTTATGAGCCGCTTCGTTACACCTCCGAGGGAGGAAATCAAAAGTAACACCCTTAAAGTTCGTGCATGTGGCTGTGATTTCATAGGCAATGTACCCGATCTCCGTCAATGGGGAAGGATTACCTCTCACCTCCCGGATCGCCGTTAGGCAGTCCGATTGTAGTGTGACCCTTTTAGCGCCCAAGTACAAGGCAATCTTGGCTCCCCAAAGGATGGCCGTTGCCTCCGCGAGGAGAGGGGGGAGTTTGCAGTTTTTCGAATCAATCGCCGAGGCGAGGACGTGCCCTTTATGGTCACGGACGACGCATCCGATTCCAAAACTTCCAGCCCGGTCATCGATGGCGGCATCCACGCAAATAGAGAGGACCCCCTCCGGAGGTGGAGTCCATTCGTCACAAGGGGCAGCTGCCCTCTCCACGGTCGGTTGATGGTTCGCCTCCTTATAACTATCAAGGTAGCCCCCCGCCCATTCAACAAGGTCCTCCAATATCTACTTTCTCCCTCCCGTGAGGACTTTATTCCTATGGTTAATCTCGATAAAACTAGCGATGTGAGTAAAGATGCTCAACGGATCCCCCCCTCGGACACTTTTCACCAAGCTCCAAAAGTCCGTGAGCTTCCAAACCCTCCGTGCTCATTGACATTCTCATATCGCATGTGAGACCGTCTCGGAGCTGCAAAGGCATAGGGGGCAGCGCCTATCGTCGATAATCTTCCGTTGGACGAGTTTGGTGTGGACACTATGAGTTTGGTGCGGACGAGTTTGCACATTCAACTGTAAATGATGGTAGCACATTCTATGAGGGACGTCGGGGAGTACAGTCTCAACCACATGTATGATGCTTACGTGTCAATCGCATATGAACATCAAATCTTGTACGTCTTCATCGACGGCTTCTCTCAAATTCCTCAAAAACCGTATCCAAGAAGGATGACACTCGCTGTCTACAATTCCAAATGCAAGATGATATAATTGCGAGTTCGAATACATTGCAATAGTGCATATCAATTGCCCATCGAATTGTGCCTTCAAGAATACACCGTCCAATAAAAATATTGGATGACATGAGGCAAATCCCTTCCAAAGACAAAATAAAGCGTACTTGAACTTTTCCTCTTCGAGCACAAAGTCAGTCAAGGTCCCAGGCTTCTTCTCCTTCAGCATGTACAATCAAGATTGTGGCTTCTGATACGATTGTTCTGGCGTATCCCTCACATAACTGGTAGTTTTCTCTCTAGATCGCAAAGCCTTCAAATACGATATTTTAATGCCCCATACAGTCTTCACTTCTTCTCTGACATTATGGGTAGACGTGAGCATTGAGTTAATACTATACTTATCTTTGAAGATGTGACCAATGACCCATGGTGCAACTCCCTTATGTCCTTCTAGTCTAAAAATTTGCGAGCAACTGTGTTGACTCTCATGAGATATGATCTCCCCATAGCAGACCACTGCATAACACCTCTAAGTTTCCACGTGCACATATCATTCTTCAAATGATATACCATCTCTTTGTCGAAGAAGATTTCACCATGAATTCAAAATTTTGTTTCATTGCGTACAAGTGAAAATCTCGTTCCAACGCTTGTTTTTTCTCAAACTCCTACCCAAGATGTATTTCTTCAAAAATTCTTGTTACATCACAAATACTTTCAACGTTAAATATTAATAACATTGAAGAAATAAGAAGAATTTCAAAATTGAGTTTGTTTCACCTGTTAAAGAAGTTGGAAATTGAGTTTGTTCTTCTTTCATAACGTCTTTGGGCATGAATTTTGGAGTTTTCCAAGCGTACAGAACGCCCTGAGAATCTATCACGGGAGATTCCTCATATGATGTCCGCACAGTAGAGGGTATCGGTGGTACTGCCAATTCTTTTGCATAATTCTTTGTATTCTTCATGAGTCGCAAACTCTTCATCTTCATCTTCACAATTCGCGTTGTCTTCATTTTCATCTTCACAAGCCGCATATGCTCCATGTTCATCTTCCTTGCTAATAATGTCACTATTGCATGTCCGAAATCGGTTAACAATTAACCTATTAAATTATGAAACATATCTAAATATGGCGAAAATTCTTAATTTCAATCCTAATATGTGAAACTCATTTCATAACATATTCTATAAAAATGGCATTAAAAACAACATAACATGTCAATAAATTTCTAAACATGTCAATATAACAAATCATGCACCATAATAACCTATAACAATTATATATCGTCGATCCAGTTAGTTCGAAAGACACTTACGATTTTCTTTGACAACTTCACGAGTCGTCCTTCCATCTTTGGTCTGCGAGAAATGGTCACGAAATGCCAATTCAGCCACTTGGCTGAGAGACAACTCCACGCGCACGCCTAGGGTTTCCCCGTGCGTCCTTTAGCTCCGAAGCAGATCTGCGTCACACATCTTTGCCTTGGTCAAGTGAACTTGGAACCAGGTCTGTGTCACACCCCTTGAAATTTCTAAGAGATGCTAGAACCAGAGCTGCCTCGCACACGCACAAAAAGTTCTCCTTTGGCAGAGGGCAACACCACGCGCACACAAGGGGAAGATAAATCTGTCGTCGCTCTTTTGATGTATATGGACGACCCTATGTTTCAATATTTACTCAAACAACTACAAGTGAGAGTCAATGATATATCTCTGGAAATTTTGGAAGATCAAGAGGGTGGGCTCTTTCTGTGAACAAAAGAAGAAGGAGAAACTCAAAGAAGGTGCCGAGAAACGAATTTCCTCTCTTTCTCTCTCTAGGGTGGTCGGCCAAAACTTTCAAGAAAGGAGAGGGGATGTCTTTGGCCGAGTATGAGCTAGAGTTTTCAGAGAGAAATCCTCATTTTATATAAGGGAGGACGGGATTAAGTTAGGTCAAAATCTAATAATGACCTGTTAGTTAAATTTTAGATCGTTACGCCTTTTTAACTGAGATTAAATAATATTTCAGCCCATATTGTTATATATGGCCAGCCACATTATTATTTTTATACTCTAAATTTATTTGATTTAATACTAAAATAATATTAAAAAAGAATATTTCATTGATTTAATGACATGTCATTAATTCTATTCATACTATGCAAAAATGTACGAAATGAGAAAATATTTATTTGAATCCCAAAATTGTACTATTATCAATATAATTATATATATTGATTAATTCAATAAATGTAATAATAAATAACCAATTATATATTTAATTACGATGAAAATAATTTTCATAGTGTAAATCATTTTTTACATTCAATGAGAAAATCAACTTTTTTTGGTCACCAAAAATCTCGTCCGAGAGTCTAACATTGAGATTTTATAGACCCAGATAAACGAAATTTTAGAATAAGGTCTAGACATAAAAGTTTACAAAAAATTTCCAACTTTTAATTCTTAATATTAGTCGATTCCATTAAAGGACTAATATTGGAACTCTCTAAGTTCATATGCGTTTATATTTCTATTTGATGTGATTAAACTATTCTTCACACTGTCCACGGTGTAGTTTACGACATTTACCTTTGTGTTTATCATTAACTCAAAGGAATCTAAAAAGTACCGTTTTATCCTCGAGTTATTATTTCACCAACTCCTTTGTTATTTGTGAACGAGAAAAATATAAAGTGAGATGTATTAACATGTCACATGAATACCAGACCTAGTTTATTCGATCACACTCTCATAACAAAGCATGATGTGATACTAATGTCTAAGCATTCTTGCAACACAAATTTTATATATGTGAATCACATAATTCAACAAAACAGTATTATGACACCAATCGTCGGGTCAATGAAACTTCATTTAGACATTTTCCATTGACTAATAAAATGTGATAAAGTGTTACAAGAAAATATGTAATCACTTCTGGATTTAGGTAATTACCAAAATACAACTCGTATGTAATTTTGAAGTTTCGAGAGATTAAACGGTTTTATATTGAACTTCAAATTGTCACATGTCTTGTTCAATGTCTTCATAAAGACATCAAGAATAAATTATAAAGTCACAACTCTCTATATCACAAGATAAGATATCGTTAATTTTTTCAAACAATCATTCCTCAGATACGATTGCCCAATTGATTTTCAGATTGCGAACTGTTATTTAAACTGGTCATTAGAAGGTACCTTATCAAGTCTGTACTTAGCGCTTCTTTCGTTGATGAAAGTTTCAAGGCATAGACATACATGCATAAGCACAATCTTAAATAAAAATTAATATTTAATTTATTTAACTTTAAGCGAAAATGAATACAAAATGTATTTAATGTCTTATATCTCTTTTGTGGGCATAAATCTCAACCTTGCAATCATCACCTATGTCTCCCTCATCAACTTCATGTTGATGTACTTCACGAGTATGTCTATCAACGGGACAAGAGGAATATTCAATCATGACATATTTTTCCCTTTATCTCTATGTTGAATAGGCGCTACAATTTCTTTCAACATCATTGTATGACTTCAAGTTTTAAATCAAATTTGAAAGAGTCCACACCCAACTTCTCGTATACAACGTCTTTAGTTCCTCGTACGTAATATACTTTGATGGCTCGACACTCAACGTCCTTGCGTTATTGAACATACATAAGTGTTGTTGTTTCACCCAAGTGTCGTTACACATCGTAAACACCGAAAAAACAAGAGAATCACAATTCATGAAAAGTTATCAAAACTTATAAAAACTATCAAAAGTTATAAAAAAAATTATAAAAAAATCAAAACTTATCGGAAACTATCAAAAGTTATCGGAAACTATCAAAGGTTAATTTTTTTGAAGATATCGTTGGAAACCTATCAAAACTTATTTGAATTTATCGGAATAATTAGTTTCATCGAAAACTAAAAAAACTATAAAAAGTTATAGGAAAATTTATAAAAATCATTGGAATTTCATCTAAAATTATCGGAAACTATCTTAAAGTAATGGAAATCATATAAATTTTAATCTTTTATATGAATTTCATCGCGAATTTAGCATAATTTTCATGTCAACTCATTAGAAATAATCCTAAATTATGTCCAAAAATTTGGATCCAAAACTTAGATCTACCATCCTTGCCTATTCAATGAACTATAAACATAAAATTCAAAATGAAATGATGAAATAGAATGTATCCATTTCTCAACGGTTTTTTAGCTCATAGCACAAGATTTAGTTATAGAGGTTGAGATGTTTTGAAGGAGAGAAGTTAAAATTGATGAAATAGAGAGTGAGCGAGGGAAAATGAAGTTTAATTAGGAGAGTATTTTGTTCAAAAATGAGTTAAAATCTCATTTCTGATAGAACTGATATAATGCGTTCACATTTGATATTTGTTACGTAATTCAGCTCAAATGTATAATGGACACCAATCATGAATAAGTATAATTTGAAGTCAGCAATCACTATTCTCTCACGATAACTTAGTATGATTTTAAGAACGTTTCTTAGTAATTGGATATCTTAGTAACATTTATTACTGAAATCTATATCACCATTTTAAATTAAGGTTCTGTAGCTATCTAACCTGTTTAAATTTTATTATATTAGTTTTTCGTCCTATTAATTAGTCACGAATTAATGATAATGAAAAACCACAAAAACCTTTACTTCATATATACGGTGAATGCCACGAATTTAATTGCTGCTGTAATTAAAAACTAAAAATAGATTTTTAATATGTAGACAAAATCGTGTTAACAAAAAATTTAAATTTATTTAAATAAAATAGGTAATTTTAATATAACAAATGACAGGCATATGAAGAACGACACGCTTATTCCGGACACTAAGAACATCATTGTCAAGTCGGAGAAAATATATATTACAATTAATAACCATAGATGTCAGCAATTTATAACACTTAGTTTGCCATTGTTTTTTTGAAATCTTAACTTTTATATGGTTGTTGGTAAAAAGAAATACAAATTTTCAAAAGCGTTCTTGAGAGATTATTAAAAAAACAACGAATTAGCTTTTGAAATTTAATTTTCGGCAGCACATTGGTGTATTATTGTTTTGCCCTCATAACTAATTGCTTTTTCAGTTTTATAAAATAATTATTGTTATCGTTCGAAAAAAACAAAGTCAGGTTTAGACCTTTGGAAGAGTAAAGCGATAATTTTGAGATTTTTTTTTCAGTATAGTGCTCATACATTTGAGAAGTTTTTCAAGTGTCGTTAGTGCCTGGGATAATTCGAGTTTGGAGTTGTGAGTACCTTAGTGATAATAGAGCCGAAGCAGTGTTAGGTTGGGAAACACAGGAAAACACTTTGAGATATAAAATAGTGGGAAGAACAGGGAAACATGAGAGGGTAAGGAATATGGAGGGAGAATTCAATGGTGGAACGTCTCTAGAGGAGGACCGAGAGGAAGAGATTAACCCGACGTCGACTTTGATGGCCAGTAATCTGGTAATTTCAAGGAAACTCGATGATGCAGAAAGGTTTGAAGACTAGACGTACCTAGCATGGAAGCTTCTCACTAATAAGGTGGTGGGATGGGATGTAAAACAACTGTATGAATTTTTTCAGGGAGTCTGGAAAAACATGGGCCAATGGAAAGTAAATGAGATCAAACCAGGCCTGTTTGAGTTCCTGTTTGAACATTATGAAGATGCCAGAAGAATGTTTGGGGAAAGAATATAGATATGCAAGGAAGTTCAAGTAATGATGACAGAATGACCACCTCTGAAGATCGTGGATGAAATGGATTTTACCTACACGCTAGTATGGATTCGATTGCAAGGTCTACCATCTCGCCTGATGAACGAAGCTAATGCTGAGAGACTAGCAACCAGATTCCGATTTTTTTGAACTATTCTAGCCAGGAGAGGAGAGAGCTTTGCTTCACCGTCCAAATTAATGTTAAAGAACAAATATTTCCAGGGATATTTTTGGATATTCTAAAAGCTTATGGAGAATAGATTTATGCGAAGTCAAAACTAGAAAGCTGCCATGCTAGCAAAAGAATCAGAGCCGGAGGAACCTCAAGAACGTCTGGGCAAGATATAAGAGGACAAAGGGCCGGAACTATTGACGAAAAGAGAAACAAACAATGAGGAAAGAAGCAAGACACATATACGCATCCATGAGGAAGGAACGAATAGCAAAATGGTTATGGCACGAGGCCCGTGCAAGAATACAGTTATAACGGAGCTCATGGAAGAGGGTGGAGTTAGACACGCGCCAACACAGGGAACATATATGAACAGAGGTCAATGAATATTTTCGGGTCTTGTACAGCCGCAAAAAGATCTGACATCAGTAGTGGAGGCGCGGTATGTCATTTTGAGCAAGAGAATCATAAAAGAGGGACCAGAAGTGCTTCAATACGATGCTGAGTCAACACCCAATCAAGAGAGGGAAGATGTTAGGGGAGATATTCAGAAGGTGGAAAGTGAAACACCACAGATTTTCCAGGAGCTGGAGAGGAGAAGATGTGGAACTAATGGGCTTATGAGATTAAAGGCCCAAAGGGTGATATCCACAGATAGAACAAATAAGAGGAAAAATCAAGCCCTGATGGAGTTACTTGTGCAAAGGGCAAAGAAAGGAGAAGTAGATGAAGGCCAGGAGACACAAAAAAAATTGAAGAAGAGGCAGTAACTGCGTTGTCAAAGAACTTTAAGAAGGCATTTGATAAAGGTAAGTGACATTGTAAAAAGCCCAAGAATAGCCCAGGCAGAGGGAGAGGAACACCAAGAATGGAGAACATAACAATAAGAACATGTAACGTGCCTGTCAAGAAATAAAATAAGAAAGTACCCATTGAAACTAACACGGGTGAGGAGGCGACCCTAAATAACCCCTACCAAGTTTATGTTAGTAACCTCCTGAAATTGTCGAGGTCTCTTCGGAGACTTGACGAAGGCGGTTATCTGGTGCCCCATCAGAAAGCGTAAAACGGATATCTTTATTTTTTTAGAGACAAAAGTGGGGAGATACAGAATGTAGAAGTTGAGGTGGAAATTGTGTTTTTGGGGAGGTGTTATGGTGGTAGCGCAAGGCCGGTCCGGAGGATTATGTGTTTGGTAGAGAAGGGGAGTCAACCTGGACGCTTGGAAAACAACAAAAAACTACAATGGATGATCGTCCGATGAGATAAAAGACATGAAGATTGGGAGATGTTCGCGACTTATGACTTGTCAAAAGCTGAAGAATGGGATCAATTTTGGAAAGAAATGGTGGAAAATGTTACTCTATTCAACAGACCATGGGTGGTGGTTGGTGACGTCAATCTAATAATCAGTAAGGATGATAAATGGGGCGGGAAAAGATACATTTGGAGGACATGCAAAATACTTTGAAAATTCCTACTTAATTTGGGGGTATTAATATAGGTTCTCAAATTGTCATTATACATGGACAAATGGTCAACGCTGACAGAGTAAGATCATGGAAAAGCTTGATAGGGTGGTGACGTGTAACTCATGGGTCAGGAAGTTTGCTAAATCCGGGGTTAGAAGCTTGCCTATTCAATTTTCAGACCATGGCCTTGTTGCTCGGGATTGTTTCATGAAAGATGAAAATGGAAATATGCTCTTCCGGTTCTATAAAGTTTGGACAGATGACGCTGAATATAGAGAAATTATGGCGGGTATCTGGAAACAAAGTCAAATCAGGATAGTAATGAATTTGAAAAAAAAAATTAAGAGAAAGTTGGGAGGACGCTAAAGAAATGGAAATCGAAGAAATGGAAAAACTGTAATTAGAGGAGGGATTTCTATAACAAAAAAACCGGTGAGCTCCAAGACAAGGTCCTTTATGGAGAAAAGGAAGAAGTGAGTGTACGCATGGAGCTGGTGGAAATAAACAGTAAGTAAAGAGAGTTTGGAGACAAAAATCGAGGGAAATATGGCTGAAGGTAGGAGATTCAAATACAAAAAAATTTCATACCTCGACAGTGATTTGTCAAAAATGAAACTATATCGGATGCATCTTCACTGAGCAAGGAGTTTGAATCGATGAAAAAAAGGCCATATGAGACTATTTCCAGCAGTGACCTATTTTGATCAGAGAACACTAGTTTCACTGAAGATCATGAAGGTTTTGTTGCGAATGAATTATCTGAAGTGGATAATCTAGTCATAGGCATCGTGCTGACGCCTCGGAAAGTCAAGAAAACTATATGGGAGATGAACCCGCTCAAATCCTTGCCCTAGATGATTTGCATGGTATTTTCTACAAAAACATATTGGGATTTAGTTGGGCCTGATCTTATAAAGTTTACTCGTGAGTTTTTTAAATCAGGTACTCTCACACCGGAAAAAACCCTAGCTCATATAGTGGTTATTCCTAAAACTCAAAAAGCAGCTAGTTTTGATAAATTTAGGCTTATAAGTCTATGCAATTTCAGCTTTAAAGTGATTAAAAATCATTAGAACAACACTTAGAAGGCATATGGACATGTAAATTTCCCCTAACCAATCGACGTTTATCTCAGGTCGCTGGATCGCTGAAAATATAAGATCGGCGAGGAAGGTGCTTACAGTGATGAGGAAAAAAAAGGACAGATAGGCCTAATCGAAATAAAAATTGACATGAGTAAAGCCTATGATAGGCTAGAATGGAAATTCATCTCTCAGGTTCTAAAATGTATTGGCACGACTGATCATGTCAGGATGTTAATCCAACAGTGCATCACCTCAATATCTAGTGCAATTCTGCTCGATGGTGGACCTTTGGAAATTCAAGCCAGCTCGCAGTCTCAGGCAAGAAGACCCACTATCTCCTTATTTATTCATTTGGCTTCATATATTTTGAGCATTTTGTTGGCAAAACAAGAGTGGCTCGGAAAGTTTCAGGGCATCAAAAGAGGAAAGAATGCTAACTCCATAAACCATCTCATGTTCGCAGACGATACTTTTCTATTTTGCAAGGTTAAAGCTGAGAATGTTGAAGAATTGATGAAATGTGTAGAACGAATATGAGAGGTGGTCAGAGCAGTGTTTAAACAAAAATAAATCGGGATTAATTTCTCGAAAAACTGCATGGAGGAGCTTAAGGAAAGAAGAAGAAATTAGCTGGGAATGTCAAGCTCTGAAGAGAAGATTATGTACCTGGGAAATCCACTCTTCCGTCGGGAGAAATAAGTCGAGGATATTTTGACGTTTTAAAAGAAAACGTATTGGCTAAAGTAGAAGGATGGATGTCGATAACGATTTTTAGTGAGGGTAGGACAACTCTAATCAAGACAGTGGCTCATTATATACCTATGTTGGCTATGGCAACACTTGATCTTCCAAAAGCATTCTGGAATTTAATAGATAAAATGTTGCACGAATTCTGGCGGAACAATGAGGTGATGGGTAAAAAGTTCATGCCAATGGTCAGCTAAGATAAGATCTATAAAGGTAAACATTATGATGGATTAGGTTTCAAAGGGTTAGGCCCATTCAACGAAACTTTTTTTTTTTTTGCTAAACTAGCTTAGAATACGATGTCGAATAAAAATCGACTATGGGTCAAATTACTGGAGGCTAAATATTACATAAACAACGCTTTCTTGCAGGGAGATCTAGCTGCAGAAGCATCTAGTGTTTGGAGGGAGATCTGTGGGATGAGGAGATTCATTTTTGAAAATGCTATCATCCAAGTAGAAGATGAGGAGGAAGCTCGCATTTCTCAGGATAAATGGTTAGAAGGGGGGATGGTATTGAGATTGACAAATTCTTTTCTCACTCTTGACAAGAGAGTTAGCAATTTTTTTATGCCGGGAACAAGAAGGTGGGATCGAGATAAGTCTCTGCAAGAATGTGGAGAGGAAAGGGCTCAAGATGTTCTTGTTGCTAGGATTTAACAATTAATTATCATATCATATATGGCGGAATATAAAAATTTGTTTTTATGATGTGTAAAACTATTTTACTACCTAGACAAAGTGCATGAACATGTTATCATTTAAATCATATAATAAAATGAAAATAACTTAGTACTTTTTCTTGTCGCTTGATCTTGGAGACCCTTCTCGGATGAAGATCCTACGCCTCGCCTCGCTGCTTCTCGTCTTTGGATTCTCGAGCAACCACGAAAGTTTCTATCCTTAGAGTATTTGAGCGTTTGAATAGTTTAGTGAGTGGACACTATTAAACAATATGAACCAAGAACGAGTCTTCGATCAAAAGCTAATACACTAGATCAAGTGAGGATTTAGGTGCCAAAATAAAAGAGTATTTTAGAGAGAGAGAGAGGAAGAGAGATGGTCGACCAAACTAGAGAAAGCAAGTGCAAAAAACTTATTTTCATATCTCAATGTGAGGCTTTATTTATAGGAGAAGGAAATACAAGAAAGGATAACTGCTCTTTCTTATTATGTATTCATGACACAATATTTGATTTCCTCTCCTCTTTCTCTACCCGATGGACGGCCATATTATGTGCATTAGTGAGAGAAATTTGTTTCTTCACTTAGCACATTTATTTCCTTCTCAAATAAATTCAATTCCTCTTTTCCTTTTTGGCAATTATCTTTATAATTCAACGCAAAGGAATTTCTAGATATAATTTCTCTCCTCTTCTTGATGTTGGCCGAACTCTATACACATGGAGGAGCTTCTAGATGTTTCTGTTGGAATAGGTCTAGCGTTAAGAAAAATTATCATTAATCATATTAATGGCGGAATATAAAATTTCTTTACAAGTAAACAATTTTACTAACCTAGGAAAAGTGCATGAACATGTTATAAATTAAAAACATTATTTAAAGAGCTTGAATACTAACCTTTCTTGTACATTCAATTTGAAGCTTCTTGAGAATGGTTGATCATCTTCCTTGGCTCCATTCCTTCACGTCTAATGTAGAACTCAAGAAACCTAAGGTTTCTATTACAAGAGTCTATAGAGATTTGAAGGATTTGTGGTGGACACAACTAAACACAATAGCTCAAGAACAAATCTATGAGCTACAGAGCTTATTAGGCCTAAGTCTAAAGAGGACTTAGGTGCCAAAATAAAAATGAATTTTGAGAGAGAGAGAGAGAGAGAGAGAGAGTGTGTGTGTGTGTGTGTGTGTGTGTGAGAGAGAGAGAGAGAGAGAGAGAGAGAGAGAGAGAGAGAGAGAGAGAGAGAGAGAGAGAGGCTAGAATAGAGAGAGCAAGACCAATAATGCTTATTTTCACATCTCTATGTGAGACTCTATTTATAGGAGTAAAAAAATCAAGAAAGGGTAATTACCCTTCCTATTATGCATTCATGACATAATAGTTAATTTTCTCTTCCCTTCCTCTTCTAACATGGCCGGCCAACCTTGTGCATTAGTGAGGAAATTAGTTTCCTCAATTAGCACATTTGTTTCCTTCTCTAGGAAATTCATTTTCCTTTTCTTTTTGGTAATTATCCTTATAATTAAAGAGAAATAATTCTCTCCTCCTTCAATGTGTTTTGGCCGAATTCTATAGCTAGGTAAGGGGCATCTAGATGCTTCCTTATTTCTTTTAAGACAATTCTTTAAATACGCATTATAAAATTATTATAACACAAATAATGAAATAAATTTCATAATGCCTCAAACGACTATTTCGGCTTTAGAAAATAATTTATATGTTCATCATTAAAAAATATTCAAAATCTTATTTTGACAGTTACATCATTTTATGTCCATGTGGACAAAAAACTCTTTAGACATTTTACGAGAAAAAGTCTAATTCAACATTTAAACTTATTTTGACTTGGTTTTCAATTTAACAATCATACTCTAATGACCTGTTAATCGATCCAAATTAACAAAGCTTGAGCTTCTATACTTAGACTAAAAATTTCCCAAACTTTTTCGGAGTATTTGTTTAATGTCAACTGACTCCACTAAAGAGTTGACACTGAAAATCTCTCAGTTCAAATGAATTTATTTTCTACTCAAAAGTCTACTTATTTGTGATGAGCGGATCCATTGAATATTATCGAATGATTACCCTTCATGAATATCATCAACTAGATGAGATTTATAAAATTACCATTTTACCCTTCTAAGTTGTTATTTCCTCAACTCCTTTGTTACTTGTGAATATGTTAGAAATAATGTATTGATGAGGAGCTACCAAGTCACATTGTTTCATCCAAATAAAGTCATTGTTATCGGCCTGACGAGCAACGACGACACGTTAGACCCTTCCAGCAGTCGGACGAAGTGGATTTCCTAGAATCCTGAAGTGGGTTTCCTGGAATCCTTATCCACCAGAAAGCCGGAATCGGTATACCGCATCATAGACAGGTCAGTACGTGAATATGTAAGCATCAAATTCCTAGTTCTCCGAAGATACTTAAGAACATGCTTAACAGCAACCCAGTGCTGGGGTCCAGGATTTGGTTGGAAACGGTTTACTACACCAACAACGAAAGATATATCCGGTCTAGTGCACATCATAGCATACATGAGACTTCCTACGGCTGAATCATAGGGTATCTTTCTCATGTCCTCAATATCTTGTGCAGTCTTGGGAGACTGGTCCTTAGAGAGTGAGACTCTATGTCTAAAGGGGTTTTGACCCTTCTTGGAGTTTTGCATAGCGAAACGATCCATCACCTTATCTATATAATATGCTTGGGAGAGCGACAGGGTCCATTTTCTTCGATCTTGAAAGATCTGAATCCCCAGAATGTATGCAGCTTCCCCTAGATCCTTCATATCAAATTGTTTAACTAACCAAATTTTAACCTCAGATAATTTACTTACATCATTACCAATGAGTAGTATATCATCGACATATACTACCAGAAACAAAACCTAGCCCTCGTGTATCAATTTATAGACACAAGGTTCATCTATTGACTGTTCAAAATTGAAGCTTTTTACAGTTTCATCGAATTTGATATTCCATGATCTAGATTCTTGCTTTAATCCATAAATGGATTAAAGCAATTCATAAACATTGGACTCTTGATCACTTTCCACGAAACCGTCTGGCTGAGCCATGAAAATGCGCTCGTCATGATTGCAAGCAGTCTTGGTCATTTTGCATTCTATACATGATTCACAAGTCGGCAGTGAGCCTATTGCAGAGGCTTTGAGTGGACCATCCCTCAGAATTAACAAATCTTGAGCTTCTATACTCGGACTCAATAGTTCACAAACTTTTTCCGAGTATTAGCTTAATGTCAACTGACTCTGCTAAAGAGTTAACACTAAGAATCTCCCGGTTCAAATGAATTTATTTTCTACTTAAATTCAACTTAATTATATTGAGTGGATCCATTGAATGTTATATATGATTACCCTTCATGAATATCATCAAATAGATGAGATTTATAAAATTACCATTTTACCCTTCTAGGTGTTATTTCCTCAACTCCTTTATTACTTGTGAATAAGTAAGAAATAATGTATTGACGATGAGCTAACAAGTCACATTGTTTCATCCAAATAAAGTCGTTGTTATCGGCCTGACGATCAACGACGACACGTTAGACCCTTCCAGCAGTCGGACGACTAATCCAGCCGTCGGACGACTAATCCAGCCAATGGCCGACCCAATTCAGCTTGCCTTGCAGTTCAATAGACCAAAGGCCGAGTGAACCTTCAGCAGGCCAATGGCCGAGTGAACTTTCAGCAGGCCAACGGCCGAGTGAATCTTCAGCAGGCCAACGGTAGAGTGAACTTTTAGCAGGCCAATGGCCGAGTGAACCTTCAGCAAGCCGATGGCCGAGTGAACCTTCAGTAGGCCAAAGAGCGAGTGAACCTTCAGCAGGCCAAATGCCAAGTGAACCTTCAGCAGTCCGACGGCCGAACGAACCTTCAGCAGGCCAAAGGCCAAACGAAAATCACCCGACCGAGGGGCTTCCAAAATTTCCCTTGGTCGCCTATAAATACGAGGCTAGACTCCTCGAGATAGAGAAAATCCAATTTTGAGCATTGAAACGCTGTTGAACTTCATTTTTTCGAGTATTATGTAGCAGCTCGAATATGATTCATGGGTGGTTTGGGATGTATTTGGGTCTCGGAGGGTTGGAGGTTAGGTCTCGATATCCTCAGGTCAGCTCGCCTTACAGTTCACTAGACCAAAGGCCGAGTGAAACTTCAACAGGCCAATGGCCGAGTGAACCTTCAGCATGCCAATGACCGAGTGAACTTCAGCAGGCCGACGATCAAGTGAACCTTCAGCAGGCCAATGGCCGAGTTAACTTTCAGCAGGTCAACGGCCGAGTGAATCTTCTGCATCCCAATGGCCGAGTGAACCTTCAGTAGGCCAATGGCTGAGTGAACCTTCAACAAGCCAATGTTCGAGTGAACCTTCAGCAAGCCAATGGCGGAGTGAACTTTCAGCAGGACGACGGTCGAGTGAACCTTTAGCAGGCCGACGGCTGAGTGAAGTTTCAGCAGGCCGACGGCCGAGTGAACCTTCAGCAGGCCGATGGCCGAGTGAACTTTTAGTAGGCCGATGGCCGAGTGAAATTTCAGCAGGCCGTTGGCCGAGTGAACTTTCAGCAGGCCGACGGTCGAGTGAACTTTCAGCAGGCCGATGGCCGAGTGAACTTTCAGCAGGCCGATGGCCGAGTGAACTTTCAGCAGGCCGACGGCCGAGTGAACTTTCAGCAGGCCTATGGCCGAGCGAACCTTCAGCAGGCTAATGGTCGAGTGAACTTTCAGCAAGCCAATGGCCGAGTGAACCTTTAGCAGGCCGATGGCCGAGTGAACGTTTAGCAGGCTGACGGCCGAGTGAACTTTCAGCAGGCCAAAGGCCGATTGAACCTTTAGCAGGCCAAAGGCCGATTGAACCTTTAGCAGGCCGACGGCCGAACGAACCTTCAGCAGGCCAAAGGCTAAGTAAACCTTCAGCAGGTCGATGGCCGAACGAACCTTCAGCAGGCCAAAGGCCGAACGAAACTCACCCGGCCAAGGGGCTTCCAAAACGTCCATTGGTCGCCTATAAATACGAGGCTCGACCCCTCGAGATAGACAAAATCCAATTTTGAGGATTAAAACGCTGTTCAACTCGTACTTCATTCGTTTCTCTCATAACCTTTAACCCTGTAAACACCTAATCTATTTATCCACCTTAATCCCACTAATGTTGAGCGTCAGAGAGGTAAACAGAGGCACCTCTTCTGTTTCCTCTTTGTAGTTCACGTGACCTTGTTACTTTTCAAGTATTCACACAAGTTGAGCTTCATTGACAGCTGAGGGACAAGTTCGGATACCAAGTCCGACACGCTAGACCCCGAACGCGACTACTTGGTCCGGCCTTAGATCAAATCGTTTGGGGCTCCTAAATCATTGTCCGAAAACGAACGTCAGCCCCCTACCCCGATGATCTCCGTTGTCAGCCCAGCCAACGGACTCGACATGGTGACAATGACCCAAAGCCTCTAAAATCAAATCATCGAGATAAGGGAGTTTGGGAGGCAAAGGCCCTACGGAGGGATCGAGGAATCTTACTCTCCATTCTCCGCCCAGATCTTGGCACAACCATGTGGGAGGGGGGGGGGGGACTTCAAATTGCCTTCGATCACCCTTATGATGGGCGTACGGATCCGAATTTCCATATCCAAAATTACGAGACGTGGACGACAATGGAAGGCCAGTTAGATGCCACCTTATGCCAAATTTTCAGCTTAACCCTCACATAATTGGGGTTTGAATGGTTTAAGAGTTTAAAGCCAAGGAGCATCCCGTCGTTCAGGGCCATGAGGAAGGCTTTTCTTGCTCGCTTCGCCATCCTCGTGGCACAGAAGAAGTCAAAGACTCACCGCCTATCTATCCGACAAGGTAGAGATGAAACCTTGAGGCAATATCTCGCTCGCTTCACCAAGGAATCACATAAAGTTGAAGGCTTCGAAGACAAGGACGCGATTTTTCCTTCTTAGGACCCAGGCCTTCGCGCCCCGACAGCTTCAAAAAATTCTCGGCCTTTACTCCACTGAATACTTCACAGGAACGGATCCTAGCTATGCATCGTGACAAGTTGGGGATTCCAACTCCCCTAAAAAAGGACCTGGCAAAGCGAGATTGAAGCAAGTTTTGCGAGTACCAACAGGATCACGCCCACTTAACGGCTGAGTGTTATCAACTCGAGCGGCAAATCGAGGCCCTCATACAAGATAGAAGGTTGAAAGAATATGATCTCCGAACGTTAGGGACGGCCGCAACAAGCGGAGAGCGTACGCGACAAGAGAGGAAAGGCCGGGCAAGGGTGACCGTGACCGATTGGGTGACATCCCAGGAGCCAGAGCTCGCAATTGCATATTGTAGGCTCATCAAGGGAGGTCCAGGATGCGGAGACTCAAGTACGCAGAGAAAACGATACGCACGAGATATCTCCCAAGGGAAGAGTTCGCATTACATCAATCACACGTACGACACAGCACCCCAGATCGGATTCGAATCCATGTTCTTCACCGGACATGAAGCGACAAGAATCCTCCATCCTCACAACGACGCAATTGTAGTCTCGGCTCCGGTTGCAAAAAACCTCGTCCAAAGAATTCTTATCGACAATGGCAGTTCTGCCGATTTCATTTTCAAATCAGCCTTGGATAGGATGAAGTTGACCGGATTGAAACCGACCCCATTCTCGACCCCAATCTTTGGTTTCTCCGGCAAGAGAGTCATGACATAAGGCACCGTCGACCTCTCGGTCACCTTCGGAACACTGGGAGGGCTCGAGGCCACCCATGTCGTTCCATTCTTGGTCGTGGACCAGTCGTCGATGTATAATGTCATCATCGGACGCCCAACACTCAATTGACTGAAAAGCCATAACATCTACACCTAATGTTGAAATTCCCGACAGAATGAGAAATCACCGTAATGACAAGGGACCATGTTATGGCAAGGATATTCTATATACACGGCGTCGATGGAAAGGAAAAAGGGAAAATTGTGAGTACTATTTTCCGACTCGAAGATGAATTCCCATGCAAAATCGGGAAGGGTGGCACTTTAAGCGTCCACTAGTATTTTGTATTAGACAATTGTTTAAGGTCAATGACCAAGGAATGTAATTTTTCGACTATATTATGAGAATCAAGTTGTTTTTTCGTCTGACAAAAAATCGTATATGCAATCAATTTCTAAAAATCCCTCTTCAAGGTCTTAAGAAACTCGGGGGCCTATGGGTTAGTTATGCCCTGCTCGCGCGAAGACCACCTCACAACCAGAAGGTACCGAGAACCAAGGGATCGCGTCCGCGCACCGGACCGCCGATCTCGACGTGTCAGTTGTGTGACGCTCTCGCACTGCACCTGCCTTGCACACCGAATGGTAACGAGCATCAAAGGATCGCATCCGCGCACCGGTCCGCTAATCTCGGCGCGTCATTTTTGCGATGCTCTTGCACAACACCCGCATCGCACCCCGAAACGTAGCGAGCTCAAAGGGATCGCGTCCGCGCATCGGATTGTTAATCTCGACGAGTCATTTGTGCAACGCTCTCCAACGACGACTGCCTTGCACACTGTAAGGTAGCGGGCACCAAGAGATCGCGTCCGCGCACCGGACCGCTAATCTCGACGTGTCATTTGACGCTCTTGCACAACGACCTATTCGCACACCGAAAGATAGCGAGCACCTAGTGATTGCGTCCGCTCACCAGACCGCATTCTCTACGCGTTATTTGTGCGACGCTCTCGCACAAACACCCACCTCGCACACCAAAATGTAGTGAGCTTGAAGGGATCGCGTCTACGCACTGGACCACTGATCTCGACGCGTCATTTGTGCGATATTCTCGCAAAACACCCACCTCCCACGCTGAAAGATAGCGAGCTCCAAGGGATCGCGTCCGCGCACTGAATCGTCGATCTCTACACGTTGTTAGTGCGACGCGTCAATAGTGCGACGCTCTCGCACGACACCCAGCCCGGACACTGAAAGGTAGTGAGCTTCAAGTGATCGCTCCCGCGTACCGGACCGTTGATCTTGACACATCATTCGTGCAGAGATCTTACGCAACTACCCATCTCGCACACCGTAAGGTTGCGAGCTCCAAGTGATCGCGTCTGTGCATCAGACCGTTGATCTCGTCGGCAAAAACCAAAGCACAACACTCGCAGCGACAAGTAGCGTACGCGACAAGAAATGGACATGACAACCAATGCACAAAAGGATGACGTGGACGCACGCTGTATGATGCCAAAGGAGATTTTAAAATTTTTATCCAAATCCACGCGTTAATTTCCAAGAAGGGGAAAATGACCGTCCTTAACAATCACACACCACGACAATCAGTCAGTTTTATCCACAAGCACGCATAATGAGGGATGATGTCGGAAAATAATAACATTATATTAAGCAAATGAGGAATTAAGGCGGCTTAATGGGACGACAAAGAGCGGCGTTAGCTTGAGTTTACCACACGGGCTACGCGCAATGGCAAAATCGGAGGGCTAATGTTATCGGTCTGACGAGCGACGACGACACGTTAGACCTTTTCGGCAGCCGGATGACTAATCCAGCCAACGGCCGGCCCGTTTCAGCTTGCCTTGCAGTTCACTAGACCAAAGGCCGAGTGAACCTTCAGTAGGCCAATGGCCGAGTGGCCTGAGTGAACCTTCAGTAGGCCAACGGTCGAGTGAACCTTCAGCAGGCCGATGGTCGAGTGAACTTTCAGGAGGCCAACAACCGAGTGAACCTTCAGCAGGCCAATGACCGAGTGAACCTTCAGCAGGTCAATGGCCGAGTGAACTTTCAGCAGGCCAATGCCCGAGTGAATTTTCAGCAGGTCAATGGCCGAGTGAACTTTCAGCAGGCCAACGGCCGAGTGAATCTTTAGCAGGCCAACGGCTGAGTGAACTTTTAGCAGGCCAATGGCCGAGTGAACTTTCAGCAGGCCAATAGCCGAGTGAACTTTCAGCAGGCTAATGGCCGAGTGAACCTTCAGCAGGCCGATGGCTGAGTGAACCTTCAACAGGCCAAAGGCCGAGTGAACCTTCAGCAGGGTAAATGCCGAGTGAACCTTCAGCAGGCCGACGGCCGAACGACCTTCAGCAGGCCAAAGGCCAAACAAAATTCACCCGGCCGAGGGGCTTCCCCAACGTCCCTTGATCGCCTATAAACACGAGGCTCGATCCCTCGAGATAGACAAATCCAATTTCGAGCACTGAAACGCTGTTGAACTTCATTTTTTTCGAGTATTATGTAGCAGCTCGAATATGGTTGATGGGTGGTTGGGGATGTATTTGGGTCTCGGAGGGTTGGAGGTTAGGTCTGGATATCCTTAGTGCTTTGTTGGAAAATGTAGAAAACACAACGACTCGTTATTTGGAATAAATAAGTTTATATTTATAGCTGTGGCCATTTTGGATGCTCTATGACTCCTTCACAACGATACTATTTTACGAGGAGGTAAGATAAACTTGTCAAAGATGATGTAGAATATTATCACTGGGACCAGTGAGATAGTGCAAAGCGTCAGCGTGGAGGACACAAAAGAGACAAACGAAGGAGAAGGAAAGCCGGTCAGGTGGGAGAAGGCGTCGGAGGGAGGGATACAGATCAACTCTGATGCGGCATACGAAGAAGATGCGGTGGCGGTGGGCCTAGTAGTGATGACTGATTAAGGCGAGATCAAATGGATGTGGAGAATTTGTACGGCGAGAAACACCATGGAGGTTGAGCTTAAAGGGATTGAGATGGCATTGTAACTAGGCAAATTCTATGGTTATACCCAGCTGAAAGTTGAAGGGATGACAAGAGTTTGACGGAGAATTCGAGCGAGAGGCAGGAAGTTCCAGCATGGAGGGTGAGTCCATTGTTTGATCAAGTAGTGGATATGAAAATTGAATTCTCGGTATGTAGATTTGGGAGGGTTAATAGGAAGGTTAATGGAGGTTGCTCATGCTTTAGCTATGTGGGGTTGGAATTCATTGTCTTTTGGGTATGCGTAGCTTGACAGATGTCCCGCCCGTTGTGTGGGACAATTTGACTCGGCATTCTAATCGAGGTCGGGAACTCTTCTTCCTTCCGTCGCACCAGTTTGGGAGCCGGAAGTTTTGATAAGACCTTAGTTTAAAAATAATAATCTAAAACAGTGTTATTTTTTATTTTTTATCTCCTAAATATTAAAAGAATAAGATTTTAAGCTCACATTTAGAACTCAGCCCATGTTGAGAACATAAATTAAGATTTGTGGTAAGAGTGCACTTAGCCCACGATCAAACTAATATGACATTTTTTTTTTTTTACTGATTTCATTTTTGTGTTTCGCTTAAAGTCCAGAAAATGATGGGCACACACTATGTGTATGTGTAGCAGATGTAGTCTTTTACGGCATTAAGTATAGCCATTTTACTAAACTTTGGTGTTTCTTATCAAAGATATATAATTTTTTTTGCCCGAATGACACTTTGAACAATAATTTTTCTCATTATAAAAAAAAAAAAAAATTCCCTCTCTGCCAGTAAAAAACACCACTTAAACTTGGGTTTTCTTTTAACTAACATTTTTATATCAAGCTTAGTTAATTTCGATTATTTTAAATAAAAAAAATAAGAATATAATATCCAAGGAGAAAATGAGAAGCCGATTTTGAATAGAAATGTTAAAAAACATTAAAAATAAATAATTAATATTTTGACATTTTTTTAGTGACAAACTAAAAAAAAGATTGGAAATTGCCAAAAGTACCATCGTTTGTATTTGATTTTCTCAAAATTCACTAAAATTAATTTTTTTCAAAATGCTAGTATAAAAGTCTAAAATTCAGCTAAAACAATATATTTACATTGTATTCCATATTCATATTAATCGGTTATTATTTATTTATTTTTTAAACAAAATTAAACTTTAAAAGGTAAATTATTTCGGCCGGTAGTATGGTGTAGGACATTTGTGTTAGTTTTATTTTTGTAAATTGTATTTCGTCTTTTCACATTAAATTTACTTGTATTTTGAAAAAAAATCATGTTTGGGAAAATAAAAAATTAAATGTGGTAATTTGGGCAATTCTTCAAAAAAGATATTGAAAAAATAGAAGAAAAAAAACCTGAAAATAAATGACAACCTTTGAGGAACTAGTGTTTTATGCGTCATTTAACGAGACATCAACCAACTTGTAGAAGAAAAGAAATTGGTTTCACATATAATTAATATTATATAATTATTTTAATGAAATTTGTTTTAAAAAACTTATAATAATAGGTCATTTTGATTTTATTTTATAAAATAAGTTAATATTTATTGGAGTGTTTGGATCACATTCTATGTTTTCTTTCAACATTATTTTCCTGTGAATATTTTTTGTTGAATGGCATTGTATATCCCAATTACTACAAAAGATTAATTGTTCCAACCACCAAAAATAAATATACTCTCTCTTAAAAAATAATGTATGATATATGATCAATAATTTTAATTAAAACATATATAATTATGCTTATTTACATATATATATATATTAACTGCAAATTATCTGTGATATCTGTCAGAGCCTAGTGTAATACCATCTTAAAAAAACTGCAAATTGCCATTTTATGTTAGAAGTATGTATATAATCAACATACATTTTACATTGATAGTTATTGATTAGTGTAAATGAATGTTTCATGAAATAAATATGGGAAATTTCTCAAACTATCGCTCTTTGTAGTTGGTTTTCTTAAAATACTAGTACAAAACACCAAAATACACCTATAACAATATTTTTTTACATTTTATTTTATATTCATATTAATCGATTATTATTTATTTTTTTAAAAAAATTAAACTAAAAAATTTAAAACATGTTCCACCTTAAAGTTTTTGGTTGATAATGTAATGTAGGGTATTTGTGCTAGTTTTATTATTTTAAACGTCATTTCGTTTTTTCACATAAGATTTATTTGTATTTTGGGGAAAAAAAATGTTTTGGTGGATTTTAAAAAGACTAACAATAAGAAGTGTTAATTTGAGCAATTCCTCTATTAATGTTGAGTTAATGTGTTAACAATATTGAGTTATTTACCTTAAAATGTGTTTCCTAAGAATTTCATATTTTGAGGAAAGCTCCCTAAGAATATAAAAGATATTAACTAAGTATAACAACAGTGTATATGAATTGTTTTAGTGATAATTATAATATTATATATAAAACTAATAAATCTAATTATATTAATGTAATTTAATCTCAACTAACCGTGTTCGATTTTTTTTTAAAGATACAATATTGATATTACCTAAAAAAATACAAGCTAATTCCATATTGTAATTTAATTTTGAATGGTTTTTTAGAAGATTAAATACATCAGAAATTTGTAACAGAAGTTTTATCAATTATGTAAATTATTATATAATACAAAAGTTCTTAGAACAGTATAATGCTTATGTTTTATAATATAGCAAATGTTAAATATAACGTGGAAATTTGTACTGAACTTAACTAATGCAACTTTATAAGCTGTCAACAATTAATATGACACGTTAAACTGGCAATAGAACAGTATGATTCGAAATGAGGTCAGAGTCAACAAGAGATTTGCCATATCCTAAATAAAATAAAATAGTCTGATTTAGAGTTGTAGATTACCCCACATATCAATTATTATGGATCTCCCAACAATATTTATATGTTCCCCAAGAAAAATTACAAACATTCAGGTACGATATCGCTGTCTGGATTCGAAATATGAACAAAAATCAAGTTATGTTAACATTTCATTTTGGCGATTACTGGAGACGAAAATTAACGGAAGCAATTTTCCTTGATCCAAGTTATGTTCATATTTTATCACTACATAATTACTCTACAATATTATAAATAAATTAAAGATATAAAATTTATATTTCTAAATAGCTACTTAACATTTACAATTTATATAGTTTTAAAAAGGGTATATCAAGTTTACCTAATACATATTGATATTGTAAGTGTTTTCCAACTCTCCGTTAGTTCACTCTTAAACGGAAACCTCACCGTCGGATAGACTCAAATAGTAGTAGCCAAGATGATCTTCATTCATAAATTAGGTGATGTATTTATACAAGAATACTGCATATGGTAGTAGGACTTCTACACGGTAATAAAGCATTAATTACAGAATGATACAAGCTGTTAATATGTATTAGGTGAACGATGCGGTGACATGTGGAGTTGTGGTCCTCAATCAGATTATTGAATTACTGAACCTAAAAACGACTATCTGTTTTAGGTAAAAGTGACAAATCGTTTTTACATTCTAACAACACTCAATCTGACTATCAGACGGAATAAGTTTTTCTTGTATCACTTTTTTGTTTTCCGTGGAATTATATTTTCCGTGTATTGTTTTCTTGACTTTCGACGTGTAGCAAGAGTGACTTTGCAAAAACTACCAATTTCGTTTAGAAAAAATTGGATGTATTTATAGTGAAAACTTTGAATGTTGTCAAATATGTAAACAAATGTAAAAAATCGATCGTTGATCATGCAACTACATAAAATAGGACAAACAAGATTAAACCGACAATCTAAAACATTGTTAAATACTTCATTCTATTTCGCATGCACTCTATTGTTTTCGTTTATTCACGAAAATACCATTTTCGTGTTCAGGACTTACAAAAAGCAGAACTTATGTCAAATATATAATACCTCGTGAGAGACTTTCTTTTTTCTTTTCGTGTACCATCCCCGCATGTCCAAAATGAGTTCACGTGGGATGCAACATTGTGCTTTTCAAATGTTTTCCGACTCTCCATCAGTTCACGCTAGAAGCATTGCATATCCTTAAAAAATAATTACATTTAATCGCAATTGCATATCGAGACGGCTTATGCATGAAGGACTATACTTATCTTATTTGACTCAAGTGCGAGTTTGTTGGCAGATGTGCCCACAAGAATATTATTTATTTACATATCAATGTAATATAAATCTCTCATGAGTCCTACTATAATTTGCTAATTAAATTAATAAAAGTTGAAATGTTCATTCATTCCCTTTTCGTTTGTTTGAAGATTTATGATATTCAATAGTCTTATAGTTCTTAATCAAACCTAACAATGTATGAAGAGACAAATCGAGATTTTCGTAAAAAAATCTCTTCATGGTTTGTTTACAACGAAATATTTAATCATAGTATGATTGTTGGAAGAATCTATGATGCCTGGTTACAAGGCATAGAGAGTTAGAAACTCTATAGTTCTTCCAGTGTATCTTCCGAAGATACTGAATTAACCAATGCACATTTAAAGACAATGTAAGAACAAATTATTTAACTTATGTTTCAAGTTCACTGTGTATGAATTGAATCGTGCTTACCTAAATCCTGAAATGAGACATGTCATTTCATAGGTTACATATTCTCATTTGAGAAAGTCAAATTTTAGGTCCACTCTGTGATCTAGGCTAGACTAATTGGTGGGATATTGAGTTATGAAGATGTCATGAACTAGCTTCGTGAAGTTCTCATAAATATGGAATTCATGTACAAGATTGCTGAAATGCTTTATTACATGGATTGTGAATAAATGAATCGCACGGTATCGAAAATCAACTAACAACTTTATTTAGATAAAACTATGTGACTTGTTAGCTCCTCGTCAATACATAGTTTCTAACTTATTCACAAGTAACAAATAGGTTGAAGAAATAACAATTATAAGAGTAAAATGGTATAAATCCCATCTAGTTGATGATATCTATGATAGGTAATCATAGATAACTTTCAATGGATCCACTTAACATAATTAAGTTGAATTTTATTCGAAGATAAATTCATTTGAACCGAGAGATTCTCATTGTCAACTCTCTAGTGGAGTCAATTTGCATTAAGCTAATCCTCGTTAAATTTTTGTGAAAGTTTGAGTCCAAGTATAATAGTTCAAGCTTTGTTCACTTGGATCCATAAGATCACTATTACAAGTCATTAGAGTAGGATTGTTAGACTAAAAGCTATGTCAAAATATGTTTTAAGTGTTGAACTATACCAAAAGGTATCTTGTTCACATGGACATAAAATGATGTGAATGTCAAAATATGATTTTGAATATTTTTATATGATGAAAATATAAACTATTTTCTAAAGCTGAGAAGTCGTTTGAGGCATTATGAAATTAATTTCATTGCTGGTGCAATTTTAATTCTACAGTGAGATTTTAAGAATTGTCTTAAAAAAAATAAAGAAGCATCTAGATGTTCCTTCGATGCGTGAAGAATTCGGCCAACATCAATGAGAGAAAAAAAGTATATCTATAAATTCCTTTACTTTGAATTACGAAGATAATTGTCAAAAAGGAAAAGATGAAATGAATTTCTTTGAGAAGGAAACAAATGTGTTAAGTGAGGAAAAAAATTTCCCTCACTAATGAAATAGTATGCCAGGCCAAATGCATAGAGAAAGAGGAGAGGAAATCAAATATTGTGTCATGAATGCACAATAGGTAAGGGTAATTACCTTTTCTTGTATTTCATTCTCCTATCAATAGAGGCTCACATTGAGATGTGAAAATAAATACCTTTGCTCTTGTTCTCTCTAGTTTTGGCCGACTACTCCTCTCATTCTCTCTCTAAAATATCTCTTTTATTTTGGCACCTAAGTCCTCATTAGACTTAGGCATAAATTAGCTATTTAGCTCATAAACTTGTTCTTGAGTTATTGTGTTTAATTGTGCCATTAACTTGTTAATGATAAATTTTTCTTGACTCTAAACCTATTCCGACAAATGGTATCAAAGCATGATTCGAGTTGGAAATGATTTACAGATACGGAATCCAGCCTCCCTGAAAGGAGGTTAATGTTCACTAACGTAAGGGTTCATTCCAAAATCGATTGATTACGCGCACTTTCGAAGTAAGTTAACGTTCGAAAAAATATTTCGATGGGGAAGCAACAATGCTTAGGGCTGATATGTATCAAGAGAAGTATAATGAAAAAAATTGGCTTATGTTGGCACGGGTAGAACTTGGAGGATCATGATCAGGAACTGACTATATCAATGGACACTCGTCACGATAAGTAAATATAATTCTAGTATTAAAGAAGAGTTTCAATCTTTGATTACACGGTGGAGTATTGATAAAGACTAGACGAATCAATGAAAAAGAGATAGGACTGTATTATTTTTTTTGTCGAGATTGTTCAGCTTCTACTACTAGGTCCATAGTCCCCGATTGTAATGTTGTTCATTATTTAATCTCACTTGCTATAACGGTGATTGACAGCGTTAATTCTGAAAAACAGGTATTCGCATAATTAACTAAATATTTATAGCGTAATAGTTTTATTTATTGTTGGATCAAGTAAATAAATAATTAATTGGATTTTTTGGGCTTGGGAATTTTAGATTGGGCTTGGCCTAGAGAATGGCTGAAAATCCCCTAAGGATATACACTAGGATTGGCCGAATTCTCTCCCTCATATCTCTCCCTGAATTTCTCAATGATGAGAGAAAATCTCTTCCATAGATATTGATCTGATGGATGAGAGAGAATGTAGATTCACTTTCGAGATCTGATGGCCCAGATTAAATCCAAAGCAGAGAAAATCTCTAGAAGGAGAGAATATCTCTAAGAAGGGGGGATATCTCCCAGAAAGAGATAATATCTCTCAGAAATGAGAGAAAAATTCTCAGGGGTTATTCTCTACCCAAGGCTATAAATAGGGATAGAATAGAAGAGGAAACATCACTCTCATTCTCAATAGAATACCCGGCCAACACTCTCTCTCTCTCTTGGCCGAATTTTTCCTCCCCATATTCCCAAAATTGCTAATTCCAATTCTAAATAATAGAAGCGAGATCCCGAAATAATTCGATTTTGAGATCTAGTGAGATATAGATTGTGCCCACTCATATATCTTATTCGTCTTGGAGAACGTTTAGGAAGACTACGGTGTCATCATGGAGTATTAAACGAAAGAGTTGTGAAAGGTTGAGGACGGAATGAGCATTGGATTGTAGGATTCCGTAGCTAAGCCAAAATCCATGTAAGTGTTCTGGATGCCTCTTCCATTATTGGTTGATGAATTACTTTCGTAATTGAATTAAATTAATAAATTTAGATTTTGCTTAGTAATCATTATTGTTAACTGACTATTCTGAGTGCAATTAATGATATTCTGCATTTAATATGGTTACTAAAGTGCATTCATCACCAACATGCCTACCTAAATCCTGAAATGAGACATGTCATTACATAGCATTAATATTCTCATTTGAGAATGTCGAATTCTAGATCCATTAAGTGATCTAAATTAGACCAATGGGTGAGATATCAAGTAATGAAGATGTCATGAACCAACTTTGTGAAGTTCTCATAGATATCGAATTCATGTAAAACATTGCTGAAATGCAATATATATCACCTCATGCTTTATTACTTGGATTGTGAATAAATGAATTGCGCAGTATCCAAAAGTAAGTAGCGAATTTATTTGGATGAAACAATGTGACTTGTTAGCTCCTTGTCAATACATTGTTTCTAACTTATTTACAAGTAACAAAGGAGTTGAGAAAATAACAACTAGAAGGGTAAAATTTTAATTTTATAAATCCCATATAGTTGATGATATTCGTGAAGGGTAAACATAGATAACATTCAATGGATCCACTCAATATTATTCAGTTGAATTTGAGTATAAAACAAATTCACTTGAACCAAGAGATTCTCAGTGTCAACTCTTTAGTGGAGTCAGTTGACATTAAGCTAATACTCGTAAGAAGGTTTGTGAACTTTTGAGTCCGAGTATAGAAGCTCAAGCTTTGTTCATTTGGATCCATAAGGTAACTAGTACATGTCATTAGAGTAGGATTGTTAAACTGAAAGCTAAGTCAAAATAAGTTCAAATGTTGAACTATACTTTTTCTCGGAAAATGTTAAAGGGTATTTTTGTCCACATGGACATAAATGATGTGAATGTCAAATAAGATTTTGAACATTTTCATATGATGAAAATATAAATTATTTTTCTAAAGCCAAAAAGTCGTTTGAGACATTAAGAAATTAATTTCATTATTTGTGTAATAAAAATTCTACAATGGGTATTTTAAGAATTGTCTTAAAAGAAATAAAGAAGTATCTAGATGCTCCTTCCCTAGCTATAGAATTCATGCATCATAAAGGAGAGAGTTATTTCCCTTTAATTATAAAGATAATTACCCAAAAAGGAAAAGAGGAAATTAATTTCCTTAAAAAGAAAATAAATAATCTAAGTGAGGAAACAAATTTCATCGCTCTTGAGCTTGTATGGCCGGCCACATTAGAAGAGAAAGGGGAAGAGAAAATCAAATATTGTGTCATGAATGCATTATTCTTTCATGAATACATAATTGACCTTTATAGATTTTCCTCCTCCTATAAATAGAGCCTTACATAGAGATGTGAAAGGTTGCATTCTTGGTCTTGCTCTCTTTATTCTAGCAGACCATTCCCTCTCTCGCTCTCTAGAAATTCCTTTTTATTTTTTCACCTAGATCCACACTTGATCTAAAAATTAGCTTATGATCCAATAATTGTTCTTGGTTCATATTTTTTAATTGTACCCACACAAAAATCCTTCAAACACTCTATAGACTCTTGTAATAGAAACCTTAGGTTTCTCGAGTTCTACATTAGACATGAAGGAATCGAGCCAAGGAAGAAGATCCACCTTTCTCAAGACGCTTAACTTTAAAGGTTCAAGAAAGGTTAGTATTCAAGTACTCTAAATAATGTTTTTAATTTATAACATGTTCATGATCTTTGCATAGGTTGGTAAAATTGTTTTACTTGTAAAGAAATTTTATATTCCGCCATTAATATGATTAATGATAAATTTTCTTAACCCTATACCTATTCCAACAATATCGGTGTCAGGTGGCATTTGCGATTAGTATGTGTTTTGAGTGTTTGGAATTTCGAAGAAGGATTACGATTTGTGAAAGTAGGAGAAATATAATTATGATCGAAAGTGTCGTTGGAGGTATTGGGATTTTGAGACAAGTCCAACCAATATTGTTCAAATCGATGCATTGGTGGTTGTTGGGAACCTCTTCCTCGTCGACCCCTTCGGTTATGGGATGGAGAAGCCATGAGAAATGAGATTGAGAGCAAAAAAAGAAACAAGATTAAATGAATTGTTGACAGAAGAGAGATTGAAAGAATGAGAGTTATGGAGAAGTGGAGATAATGAGAGGAAGTATTTATATGAAAAAATTTAGAAAGTAAGAAAATGAAAAGAAAAATTGAAAGAGCTGTTAGGGGAAACCTTTCCCAATGGCTCTATGTCCCAACGGACAAGTTTTTCTGGTCGCCAGATCGTACATCCGGCAGCTCTCATTTTTCCTTTTTATTATACATTAACGGGACCCGACTAGGAGTTTGATTCCCGGTACTAATGTTAACGGGACTCCCGGTCATGGTCCGGTTTTGAAACTGGGAGTCTCGTCCCGTACCGGTGGACCAGAGTTACTGAAGATAATAAAATGGTTTGGAATTTTTTTGAGATTCGAACGGTGAGATTTGAACTGAATTCATTAGTTGTTATAGTTTAATACTTCGTTAAGTAAAAATGTTCTTTTGCATGTTGATTAAGATTTTTTTTCTCGAGTATATGTATGAAATGGAATCTATTTGAATTTGAATTTTGAGAAGAATGAAGTTAGTTTAGATTTTTTATAAGACACGAAAACGAAAATTGAGATTGTATTGTTGTAATAGTTCGTTAAGTAAGAAAGGGTTGAATATGCTTTTTTCTCCAAATAAAAAATATTCTATTTGGAATTGAATTCTGCGCGCACTAAATTTTTTTGAGATCTTTCTTAGACTCGTTGGTTATGGTTGCGGCACAGCTATTTGGGTTGGGAGTGGCAGCTGTAGAAGTACCGGCATTCATTATGATCCATAAATTATGGAATCAGGTTTCCGAACTACTCAAGATGAAGATCATGGAGCACGCGATCTGGATATTTATTAATATGTTATATACATTATTATCTTCAATTAATTCTTATGCAAATAAATATCCATTAAGTTCGGCGCTTTCTTCAGTTTTTTTCAGAGCAATACCCCAAAGATCAACAAGTGAAAATAGGGTGTACCACTTTTACGGATTATGACATTGACTCTGTATCCACTCAATTTAGGTCAATATCATTTAAGAAAATGTCTTCACAATCTTACGAAGGTTTAGGTTCGTATGCTTCATCTTATTCCGTTCTATATCCGGTTTCAATTCCCGCATTCACTATCGATGCTAAGAAGGATATCACTACTCGTTTACCTCATATTGTGTAACGTGATCGACAGTATCTGTTGTCTCCGTATTTCAAACAACCTTAATTTTTTGCAATGATTCGATTCAAGGCCAGACTAAGTAATGGAATCTGAGCTTTTGAGCGTAGTAGACCCGGTTTCCTGAGTCTAGCTTAGGAAATGATGGTTGTGGGTGACTCCCGTCGTACCTAAAAGTAACAAAAATTGAAGGGGTCAAACGGAAACAGATGGGGTGCCTCCGTTTACCTCTCTGACGGTCAACATTAGGGGATTGAGGTGATTGTGAGGATTTTAGAGTAGGGATTCGACTATGAGGGAAACAAGTGAGGTCCGAGTTCAGCAAAATTTGAGGCTTAATTGTCAGAAATAGGATTATATGAGATGTGAGTTTAGTCTCCACGTTTATAGACAGCCGCGGGGGAGGCCTTAGATCGAGTTAACTAAGACCGACCTTTGGCTGAATATGACCCAGTTGACTCCTAGCCAGATGTGTGATGGACGATCATGGGTAGGATAGGGCCCAGCCGTTCATCGCGTGAGTACGACCTGATCGGCTCCAGGACGAAGGGAGCTGGACATCCCTTAGATGGAGATGGTCGGGCCGGACGAGGCTTGCCCCGTCTTTGGTCCGGGGACCTGGCTAGCTCTTGGCCAAATGGGTGGCCAACACCCGTCTGATGGGCCTTGGCCGGTGGTCTATCGAATCTGACTTGTTTGACCCTTGGTTTGGTAGTTGGCAGTTTGTCGGCTTTGTCGGGACGTCGAAATTCTTGTATAATATTATCAACACGAGACGAGCCGGTAACATTAGACTTCTGAATTTGTCGTTGAGTGTTGATCGTGCTAAAACTCCAACCGGAACAACCACCTTTTGGACCATCATACCATTTTCACTTGATAAAAATAGTAAGGTTTCAATTTTGTCTATTTATTTTATTACTTTTATTTTTACTTTCTTTCCCGCTTCATGTGTTCATGGGGTCCCCTCAACAGTCCATTCGTTTCCTAGACGATGACCTTTCACAATTCTTTGACAACAAAATTTGAGAAAAAAAGTATTTTGCCCTTTTGATCCTCTTTCACTTATCCTTCCGATTTCAACACTCTCAATATTTCTACCATGGATGGCTTAGATGTCTGGTCGGAGACCGTACTGGCGTTGGTTGGAACCCGCCGGTCATGGCAGAAGAAGCGGCGTCGGATCTTAGTCAGAACGAGTGCTCGACGATCGGCCATTCAGGCGTGATGGGGGACGAGACAATGGAGAACGTGTGCAGGCACGAGAGGGAGTCGGGCGCTTTCACATCTCAATCTGGAGGTGTATATATAGGGAAATGAGTGAGTTGAATCAAATAAATAAATAATATCTAATATTCATTTATGATATTGATTACCCATTTCTACTAAATATAATATCATCTTTATTCTCTTACTGCCATATTCATTGCCAAAAATTAACAATTTGTTTCCTCTTTTTTTTTTAGTGTATTTCTCTATATATACATTTACCAAAATAAAGTATCACTCCTATTTTGAGGATATATTGCCGACTACAACCACCACCCGATAACAATATATTGTGCAACGTGATCGACAATATTTGTTGTCTCCGTACGATCTTAATTTTTCGAGACGATATGATTCCAAATCGGACCAAATGATCGCGTATGGGCTTCATTTTTACTGAACAAGGCCAGTGTCAAGATTGGAGTTTCCGCATTTCAAAGAAAGAAATTAAAAGTCCAATTAAGGCTTAGTTTTTTTCGGACAGAGAACCTTCTCTCTTTTTCACTTCTTTAAGTTCTTATTTTACTGTGTGACTTTGATGTGCAAAATGTTTTGCGCAGTTAACACTATACTGGATTTGAATGATCTGTATTCAAATTATATAAGAATTTCATATTTTAATATTACATTTCATTATTATTGACTTGAAATAATTGCGCATAAATAATTTATACTCCGAGATCTATGCAGCGTGATTTTGTCCCCGTATTTTATATTCTCTTGCTTACTGACACTCAAATAATATAGCATTGAAAATACAAAATAAATAGTGGAAAATAGTCGTACCAAAATGAGATTTTGTATCAAACTTTGGAGGCGACATGTGACATGTCTCACTTTTCCTCTTCTTGCTCTGAGTATAATTTAGTTGATCCGTTTTGACATGTTTTTGGATCGTTAATAGGAACTTAATACCATAAGGAGTGAAGTATCATTTATGAACTTTATCAGCACTGTAGACGATTAATAATATAGAAAACAAGATACCCACTTCCATTTAAAAATGACAGATAAAATTGACAGCCAACGACTCGGATCTAAGCTACATCTTTAATCTTTAATATTAGTGCATAACAACTAGTATAAAAATAGTTTGTAGTTCTTAGATTAATCATTATTTTTCATTATAGATATTTGATTTAGTTAATCAAACTAATTGAGATCCACTTTCATGAAAATATTAATTTATGTCATATGCATAAACTAAAATATTATTGATAATAATAAAAATTGAAAAGAAAAAGTATTATTAACATGTGCATATACTTAAATACTTAAGTTAGAGATTAATTTAAACTTATCATTTAAAATAAATTAAGCTTAAATATATTTAATTTAAAAATATAATGTGACAATCGAACTTAATAACTTATTAGATTTTAATGTATGCTCGTGTAGTGCGATGTACATCATTTCGTGGTTAGTACGGCTACAGTCAAACAATGGAAGTGCATGCATGCTCGACAAGAATCTGGAGATCAAATTAATTACAATAAATAAAATATTTTCATTTTCGGTTGACATACCAGATGCAAATCTCTGATATAATCACATTGTTTGATTCATACCTACAGAAACCGTGTTTTGTTAAGTACACTGAACACGTTATGGTTTGAGCCCAAAATAAATAAATAAAAGGTTACTACTAATCAGATGGTGTCTTTGAAAAGCTGACCTGATGAACATTTATTATTATGTTGTAATGAAGAAAAAGACACAAACATCATGATCTACGTAATATACAGGCCACTTGGTAATAATTAACATACATATACAAACATATCCACTCTATATGAACAGCACCATGTTATAATTCGGTATTTATCATTTATAAATTTAGTGTGTTTAAAAAAAGAAAAGTGCAAGTACGGCTCGTCGGGATTATCTGTTCTTACAGAAACATGTTGAGAACCTGATATTCAGAAAATGACACATTAAGTATTACAAATGGAAACGCAACAGAGCGTAAGCGTAACATAAGTGTTTGATCTGGTGAAAACTTCAATAACAAATGAATCTTATATATCTTTTTTCTTTTGGCATTTGTAGTACCCATCTCTATTATTATTCGAGACTCACATGTTATTGCCCTTTTCGAGTGGTTGAGCCCTTATCGACGAATGTCTAATTTGTTATGACATACGAACTTGTATATTGAAACGGCTTATTTTTAGTGGCTACGGTCTTTATACTTTTGTCTTCTTTATTTTACTACGAGCTTCTCCGAATCCTTCTTGCAATTCTACTAATAACCTTATAAGGTTTGCGTTTTTTTGTTTTCCAGTTCACAAACTTTAAGCTCGAGCTTTTCTTAGATTTAGGTATCATGTTGAAGCGATAATCAGGCCGAAGGGCTAACTTTTAGTAGGGATAATTAGGTTACTAACTTAATATTTCACCTTTAAATAAACAGAAAAAAAAATCATCTCTACTATTAAATAATTTGTAGTAATTATTTAAACTTTTTAGGGTCTTATAAATTATTTAATAGTAAAGATGATTTTTTTTAGTTTTGGTAGTAAATTATACTTTGTTACAGCCAGATGCGCCAAGCTAACACAAAAACATGCGCCAACGTGTTGCTTCCGTCATTTAATGTAAAGCTTCTTTCATCATTCAAACAACTACAAATATCCGTTTTCTTGGAGGGTTATATGGTATATAATTATGGGATAATTAATATACCACTCTGAAACATATTAATTGTCATATAGTCAATGTTTGTAAAAAAGTTGATTAATAGCCATTAATCAAAATAAACCGTTATATAGTACTCAAGATATAATCAATTTATAGCAGTTATTAACAGACACGTCATATTAATGATTATTTATTAATAAAAAAATGTCCAAACAACAATATCAATGTTTCATTTGGTTATTTAGAGAAATTTTTGTATAATTATTTATAAACACAATTACTCGATTTTAGAGTAATTACATAAGTTAATTAAGCTTTCTCCTTGGTGTAATTAAACATGGCCATATCGGCAGTCCCGGTACCTCCCGGTACCGTCCCGTGGGACTCCCGGTTATTACTGGAACGGGAGTCCCGGTCCTGGTTTCAACCGGGACGGGAGGTAACGGGAGGCCAGGACTCCCGGTCCCGGTGTGACTAAAAAAAAAATTAAATTTTCTTTTTTAAAACTTAAGAGGATTAAAAGTGAAAAAAAAGGAGGAGGTAATTGTAATGTTTTAAACTAAATGGAGTGAACTAAAAATAATTTGTATAAGTAAAACGAGTAAACAAAATTAATGTAGACTCAAGTTTAAATTAATTGGTCTCTTAAAAAACCTTACAGCCCCCTAAAAAGGTGCGACGATAAGGAAAAAGAGTACCCTTTGCATCGATTATAAGTAAATAAAGTCTCGAACAAGGGTCGGGAATCCCTTTAGGATAAAAATATAAATGTCTAACCATTGAGGTTTATGTTAGAAAAGTTAATATCAAAATAGTCTATAATATCAAAGTTCTGAAACGTTTCTTGGGCTCTATGTCGATATTGAAGCCAATCTTTTCCGCAAGTTAAAGCTTCCACCATCCACGGATGCAAGCTACACCTTCTGTTGTCGATGATCCGTCCGGCGCTGCTGAATGCCGCCTCTGATGACACGGCTGAAACGGGAATGGTGAGGATGTCTTGTGCCATTGTAGACAATAGCGGGAACCTCTGTGCGTTTGTCTCCACCATACGAGTAAGTCTAAGCCTTCGTCGTCCGGTTTGACCCACTCGTTCCTGTCGAACTGCAGTATCTCAGGATAAGAGTGTGTGCCAACTGCGCTTGGCTGACTGGACCCGGCCTCTTGCTGTTGAGGAGATGGACTGTACGCAGGAGCGTTGACGAACACATTCTGAAATTGATGTTTTTCGGGGTTGGTGCATCTGTGACTGACTCTCCTGTTGCGCTTGGTAATGTGGTAGGAGTTTGGCTTCGTACACCCTGAAAAGAGAATAAAACGCTTCCACCCTGAAAATCAAGTGCATAGTAATCTTGATCAACAAAAAAACGTCTAAGGTACTTAAGAGATTTTTTCAAACCAATTACTCTACATCGGGGATCTAGAATGATTCCTAAACCGTAAAGCAAAGGAACCTTCCCAGCCTCCCAATATTTTAAAAAAATTGATTCCATTGCCTTAATACAATCTATAAAAATAGTTTCATCTCTATACTTGTCTAAATGTAGTGCAGTTGCTGTAATAGTATGCAAACCAAGAAAAGAGGTTGGAGTGTAAACGGCGGAAAGATAACAAGTTTCTTTATAAAAGATGTCTAGAAAAGAAACAAAGGACTCAGCCATCTTAATATCATAATCAGAAATAGAATCTTCCCCATGTTCATGGTTAATATAAGCTACAATAACATCTACATAACCTACAGATAAAAAGTTTGTTAACATTAAGAAAGTTGAGTTTCATCTAATTTTGTTTTATAAATGCCATGTTCGTTCTTGTAGACCATTGTGCCTAAAACGTCTCTTAAGTTCGTCTACTCTACTTGTTGAGCTATTAATCCAACTTATGTAGTTCCTAATTTTGTTTATAGAAGGGTCATAACTAGCGGCCCCTGCTTGAACAATAAGGTTGATTATATGAGTTGCACATCGTTGATGTAAAAGATAGTCGTTACTTTGGAGTTTTTCTTTTAAGTCTCTTATCATAGCATTGTTACTTGTTGCGTTATCTAACGTTACTGATATAATTCTACGTGTTAAACTCCATTCTTCCAATACACTAACCATGATATCTAAAATGTTTTCACTTGAATGAGATCATTCTATCCTCCTAAATGCTATTATACGTTTGTTCAAATTCCACTCATCATCTATGTTATGAACAACAACACTCATATAATTCATTTTAGCTTGACCAGTCCATATATCAGAAGTTAAAGCTACACTATATCTACCGTTTGATATTGTTGTTTTTAGTGTTTCCTTTTCTTCCAAAAACCATTTTAGTATATCTGCTCTTAACGATTTTCTAGAAATTACTTGAACACCAGGAACTAAATAACTAACAAAGTTAACAAAACCTTGTGATTCTATATGCATAAAAGATTGATCTGTAGCAACAAAATATTCTACAAATTGTTTACGTAATTGATTAGGCTCAACATGACTTACCTGAGTCGAAGACGTTGCAGCTCCATCGCCCTTGCAGTATTTGTTGTGACTCCATAAAAGCGACGTCCCAACTATGTCGTTGTGAGCACTAAAGATCTTTCCACAACGGTTACATTTATCTGATTTCTCGCCATTGTAAATAATTTTCTCATAAAAACTCCACACGGTTGACCTAGGTGGCCTTCCGGTAGATTGAGTTTGTTGTTTTTGTCGTCGTTGTCGTCGTTGTTGCGTGTCTTCATGTTGTTGTTGTTGTCAGGGACGGGGAACACTAACAGAAGGTGACCTCTGAGTTCGGCTTCGATGTGGAGGAGGAGGTATATCTTCTTCTTCATCGTCGTTAGGTTCCTGCGTTTCATCGTCATCGATTACACCGTGTAACGTATTATAGTAAAATGAAGTGAAGATACACTTTCACTAGGCACATAATTTGGGATTTAATTGCCAAGAATCATTATTTTCAGTGTTAGATCAAAATTTCACTTTACCATAAAATCAAAAGTTTTATTTTATTAAAATAGATAACGTTACTAAATTATTAAAATATTATATTTTTTAAATAGGGACTAAATTCTAAAATTGAGCAAATATATATGCAATAAAATATTAAAAAATAGTCTCTTTAAAATATATCTTAGGGTCGGTACAACAATAGTACTTCAATTTATATTCATAAATGTCAAAGTTACAAATAAGATGCGAAGAAAAAAAAATTATAAGATATTAAAATATGTATTATAAGTTATAACCACATAAAAATAATTATATACGAGGACTGTGTAAGAAAAATAATTAAATGAAAATAATTATGATAAATTGTATTCTGAGGTGTGAAGAAATGGTCTGATAGAAGAGAATGTTTATATGAGCATAAAAAAGAGAGATTGAAAATAAATAAAAAATATTCAGCTCTCGTAATTACATTCATTCAAATTTATTTATGATCCTCTTATTTACAAAGGTCACAAAATCAAGTTAATAGTGAAAAAGAAAAGACTTCGTAACTTTTTTCCGTGCTTTATCTTTTCATTTACGCGTTTCCGTGAAATAAATTCTTCCCCTCAGATCTTCAAGACCAAAAATATGAGATTTTCAAAGTTTGTTGTGCATATCACGGTGAATAACCAGCCACATGATATTATTGGTGATTATAAGCTTATCAGAGAAACCGTCACATATGCATCCACACTTATATAACTGATATCCTTATATATCATCAATTCATTGCATGTTTATATATGCACACAACGTACTCTAATCTATTTTAACTCGTAGAAGAAATAATGTAATGTGTGCTTGTCAGCAAAGCCAAATGATTTACTTTGAAAGCCATAGAGAAGTAGAACAATTTTCTTCCAATCTTTTTTAATAATGTAGAAGAAGAATATATTAAATAAGAGAATAACAAATAGCATAGAAAGTTGGTACCCAAGTTTATAAACTTATATAAGTGGCCAAAGAGAAAGGTGCCAAATTCCCACTTGCTAAATTCCTTTAAAGATATCCTAATAAAAAAAAACTAGCTATAATGTATTTGTATCATGTCATTTTATGAGCTGGACCCAGATTAAATATTAAGAAAAAAAAACTGTTGGCAGCGATTTTCTTTTAATAAAACAAAAATTTACGAATCAGTACTTTATTTTTAAGTCTTATTGAAGGTTGTTAATTTGTAGTAGTATCAATGTGAATGATGTCGAGATTCCCTTCTTAATTTCAAAATTAAAATAACATTTCATAAATTTAAAGAAAGATTTATCTACAAAGAAAATTTGTTATTAATGTTATTAGAATTCGAGAATCTTAACGTGAGAGTTGGTAGTGCTACCAATTCATTTATGATTACGTGATCTTTGATTAATTAAGTTATCAAGTGTAAAAGTGATCTATAAAGTTGCGTTATGAATTTTAAAATAACGAATATAAATTAAATAGGAATTGTCATGTGAAATTGGGATGATACAGTGGAGAGAAGTGAGACTACGGAAAAGGACAAGAGTGGCGACAGATCATAATAAAAGTGGGATGAGAGTCAGCTTATCTAATCATTCAATTGGGAAACGAGCTTTTTTCAGTCCTGTCATGACCTTTCAGATGAGGACATGAGCAAAGTTGCAAAATTGTATACGTCTCTCGCTCTAGATGTTTGAAGGCAATTTTACTTTTTTTTTAACCGACCTCGTTAAAACCTCAACGCTCGCCGAAAAGATGCGATAACGAGAAAATAGCGTTTCCATACATTGAAATTAAATCCCTGTATAAATTATCTCGCACACGGAGCAAAACTTCTCTCACGATACACGTATCGAAAAATTTAAACATTAAATCACATTTACAAGATCGTGAATAATACAATTCTAGAGTCCGGCAACCACTTTTAGCAATAATCTGGGAGAACTTATAAAACTTCCCCAAATTCTACGTAGTCAGGATCCCTCTCAGCGCAGCCTCCTCATCACATTCCACCTGCATAGAACTAACCACATACGCAGCACCTCTCCACACGAGCTTCTAGCCACCATTCTGATCGCACCTAACCCATTTTTAAAAGCAACATCCGAATTGATTTTTATCACGTCTCCCTCCAGCGGTTGTCAAGGAATTCTGTTCAGATTACATAAACACTTCCTCGCGTCCTCCTCCTTGCTTCTCCCGCTCAGATCAATATCTCTGAACCTACTTCTAGTCTTCGTCACGAGCTGCGAGAAATTCAGAGCTTTACCTCTGAACAGAGAACCATTGCAAACAAAACCCTAATAACATCAATCACAACAATTGCTATCATAATTAATTCATCCTTGCCGACCCTTCCCATAGTATAAACCTCCTTATTTTCAATCAACAAAGCACTCAGCGCGTGAAGCCCATAATTCCACGAACCCGTTTCCCATATTTTCCCTCAAACTTTTGTAAACCACAGCTTCGTTTCCACCTTGCAACCGAAGAACAGATTAATCAAATTCTCCAGCCCTTTGTGACACAGTTTGCATACAAGCTTTCTCTCCGGTAAGAAAACTTTCAATTTCTCGGCCGTGGAAAAACAATTATTGCCTAATCGCCAAAGAACGAGTTTGTATCCCTCATTAAAATTGAAATCCTATATTTGTTTCCAAATCGTGTCGCTTAGATCAAGGGGAGCTCTACAAAGCAAGGCGTGCACTGATTTGATGCTGAAATCATCTGAGGCCGTGGCAGTCCAGACTCTCTTATCGTGTTTGTTCTCCACTCATGGTTTAATATTCAGAACATTCTCTGCCCTAACTGCGCCGCAGACGTCCCGCACTTTACTCTCATTCCATAACAGAGTTCCCGACACAAAACTCTTGTCTACAGTTTCCCACTCATCCCATTTAGCTGAACTTCAAGCAATTAACCCACCCAGAATCCAATGGTCTTTAAAGATCCGCATGTTCAAACCATTTCCGATAATCATAAACAAATTTTCTTATATAAGCTTTTTTTAACTGGTAATGTCTTCCACCCACCCAAAGAAGAATTACTCGTCGGAGCATGAGTAAAGGGGAATTTTTTGCAGTATTTGTCTCTCAAAATCCTTACCCAGTAATGATCTTCGCGAGCAGCCATGTTCCAGTCAAGTTTGGCCATGAACGTCTGATTTACCTCATCCATCTTGCTAAACGTGAGGCCAGCTTCCGCCCTAGGCAGACAGATGCTATCCCATTTCAGCATAACCATAAACTTGATTTACGAATAAATTCCAGAATGATTTTGGCAGTCTATATGTAGACATCTGATAAGTAGGCATCCATTGGATAACAGATTTGACCATCGTTGACCTGCCCACTTTCGATATCATTTTTTCCATCCAACTCTCTAACTTCACAAAGACTTTTTTACGTTAACTTCTCAAAACTCTTCGATTTATTTCTACCATCAAATAGCGGGTTCCTAAATAGGAAATCTCTCCATCATATTCTTCCATTACAAAAAATCTTTTAATCTCGTTCTTCACCTCGCTGACCACATTCTGCGAGAAAATGACCACCGACTCGACTTGGTTTACCCACTGCCTGGACCATTACTCGTAGACACGGACTTGTTGGCAGAGATGCCCACAAGAAGATTGTTTATTTACATATTGATGTAATATATAAATCTTTGTAAAGTCCTTATTGAAAGATTGTTTATTTACATACTGATGTAATATAAAAATCTTTGTAATTTGCTGATTGAATTAATAAGAGTTTAAACGTTCATTCATTCCTTTTTAGTTTGATTGAAGATTTATGATATTCAATAGTCTTATAGTACTTAATCAAACCTAACAACGTATGAAGAGACAAATATAGATTTGCGTTAACAAACTCTTCATGGTTTGACTAAAACGGTATATTCGCAATCTAAAGATCAACGGACTATTGATCCCGGTATGATTGTTGGAAGAATCTAGGATGTCTTGTTACGAGGCATAGAGAGTTAGGAATTCTGTAGTTCTTCCAGTGTATCTTTCGAAGATACTAAATTGACCAGTGCACCTTTAGAGACAATAGAAGAACAAACCATTTAACATCTTCTATCTCAAGGTCACTACGTATGAATCGCATCATGCTTACCTAAATCCTGAAATGAGACATGTCATTTCATAGCATTAATACTCTCATTTGAGAAAGTCAAATTCTAGGTTCAATGTGTGATCTAGACAAGGCCTATTGGTGAGATATTAAGTTATGAAGATGTCATGAACCAACTTTGTGAAGTTCTCAAAGATATGGAATTCATGTATAAGATTGCTGAGATGCAATGTATATCACCTCATGCTTTATCACTTGGATTGTGAATAAATGAACTGCGCAGTGTCCAAATTTAAGTAGCGACTTTATTTGGATGAAACAATGTGACTTGTTAGCTCCTCGTCAATACATTGTTTCTAACTTATTCACAAGTACTAAAGGAGTTGAGGAAATAACAACTAGAAGGGCAAAATGGTAATTTTATAAATCCCAACTAGTTGATGATATTCATGAAGGGTAAACATAGATAACATTCAATGGATCCGCTCAATATAATTAAGTTGAACTTGAGTAGAAACTAAATTCATTTGAACCGAGAGATTCTCAGTGTCGACTCTTTAGTGGAGTCAGTCGACATTAAGCTAATATTCGGAAAAGGTTTGTGAACTTTTGAGTCCGAGTATAGAAGCTCAAGCTTTGTTCATTTGGATCCATAAGGTCACTATTACAGATCATTAGAGTAGGATTGTTAAACTAGAAGCTAAGTCAAAATAAGTTCAAATGTTGAACTAGACTTTTTCTCGGAAAATGTCTAAAGGGTATTTTTGGCCACAAGGACATAAAATGGTGTGAATATCAAAATAAGATTTTGAATGTTTTCATTTGATGAAAATATAAATTACATTCTAAAGCCGAAAAGTCGTTTGAGGTATTATGAAATTAATTTCGTTATTTGTGCAATTATAATTCTACAATGGGTATTTTAAGAATTGTCTTAAAAGAAATAAGGAAGCATCTAGATGCTCCCTCACCCTATGTAGAATTCGGCCAACATAGCATCAAAGAGGAGAGTTTTATTTCCTTTTTCTTATAAGGATAATTACCCAAAAGAAAAAGGGAAATGAATTTCCTTGAGAAGGAAACAAATGTGCTAAGTGAGGAAACAAATTTCCTCACTAATGCACCCATATGGCCGGCCAAACAATGAGGGAAAGAGGAAAGGAAAATGAAATATTGTGTCATGAATACATTATTCATTCATGAATGAATAATTGAACTTTATAGATTTTTCCTTCTCCTATAAATAGAGCCTCACATAGAGATGTGAAGGTTAAGCATTTTTCTTTTTCTCTCCTTATTGTGGCCGATCCTCCCCCTCTCTCTGTCTACAAAATACTCTTCTTATTTTGCACCTAGATCCACATTCAATCTAGAGAATTAGCTTATGATCCAAGAATTGTTCTTGGTTCATATGGTTTAATTGTGCCCACACACAAATCCTTCCAAAACCTCTATTGACTCATGTAATAGAATTCTTAGGTTTCTCGAGTTCAAGATTAGGTGCGAAGGTGACGAGCGAGCCAAGAAAGAGGATCTACTTTTCTCGAGACGCTTCAAGATCAAGCTACAAAGAAAGGTTCGTGTTCTAGTAAATTAAATAATGTTTTTAATGTATAACATGTATATGTTTTTTTCTAGGTTAGTAAAATTGTTTTACTTGAAAAAGAATTTTTTAAATTCCGCCATTAATTTGATTAATGTTAAATTTTTCTTTAACCCTAGACCTATTCCAACAAATGGTATCAGAGCTATGGTAAAAGCATAAACATGTAAATTGTTTTCTAAATTTGCTTGAATAATGGTTCTTTCGAAAGACTAGATCTTACAAAATTTTAATTTTTTGGTTCGCACACCTCTAAAATTAATTTTTTGTTGATTTTCCACTTGATATATATGCTATATAAATATATTAAAAACAGTTTTTAATTATTTTATGTTTAGCATATTCAAAATCAATTTTTTGACAAGTTTGAAAATTTGTATACATAGTTTAAACTAGTTTGTTGCACTTCTAGCTTAAATTAGTTATTGAATGTTTTTATATTATGTTGTTTATTTTATATTGTGTTTAATTATTAATATGTTAATATAACACACAATTGAAATCAAAACATACAATTAAAATGTTTTCAATAAACCTCTTTTTCTTTACACCTAGATCCGACGTACGTTTAATTTTTTCAAATTCTGGACAAATTGTTATGGCTCAGTAAAACGGGCATAACTCTTTGCTCCGACCTTGAAAATTAGTGGTTCTTAAACCAAAATAAAGGTACGGATGTTAGATATCCAATGCAATTAGTTTTAGCTCAATCGGATACCGGATGTGTCATTTATGACATTTTTAGTCCGAGGTGTACGGCAGTCCGCGAATCTAGATTTTTTAATCCGGATTTTGCGACTCCTAGCTTTCTCCCGTCTTCTTAATGCTATCGTGGATTTCCGACGTTCTCGCGCTCAACCACCATGAAGATGCCTTGAAGGAAGATGTCATGAAGATATATATATATATATATATATATATATATACATACATATTAGTTTTACGAGATTTTTTAATCTCAAAACTTTCAAGTGCAAAAGTGACGATTTATTAATCGCACACACTTTCCTTAGGAAAAATAAATTATTAGACAAAAAGATCCGAGTATGTTCCTTGTGCCTTAGTGCATTAACACTGCTCTCCCCTCACAAATATCAATTTTAGGGTTTTGTTTTCTCTAGTGATCCACTCTATCTCTCTTTGCTAATGAAAATGTGTTTCCTATATGTACAAGAGTAGACGTGCCATTTTTCCAAAAATTAAGTGGGAGGATTGCACTCGTTTGCAATCTAGTGTCCCCTTATTTTTCCCTAAAAACTAAGTGGGAGGGTTGTACTTATTGTTTGCAACCCGCGATCCCCAACACTAATGTGAAGTGCATATGTCGCCGGATTAAGAGTCACCCTCGTGGCCCTCTCTTAAATGAGAGTACTCATAGACGCATTGCTCCTAACATTGCTTTTATAGCTACGTTCAAAAGTGAAACAATGAGACAAGGCCTCCCCTCGGCGGATTGTTTTCAAAGTAGATCTTGTTGAAATAAGTTGTTGGTTACACACTTAGACTCAAACTCTAGTAATCCTCCCTCGAGGCCCTGTGAAAAGTTTTGAGTGATCAAACATTTTTATAAGGTGGCTAGTCAAACACTGATGTATTGACATCATGACTATGCATTAGTGATGTGTCATTTACTTATGAAAGACGACTCTTTGCGGCCTTCCCTCGAAGGAGTAAAGTGTCATTTTGTTCATAACACCTTTGGATTTTTTCCTTGTCTAAATAAAATTAAACTTAAAATCCTAAACAAAAGACTAATCATAAATTGTTTCAACTATCAGCAATATGTCTCTAAACACTTTCTCTATCATCCTTTCCTCAAATAAACTGGAAGGTGATAACTACGTAGATTGGAAATGTAACCTAGACATTGTCCTTACCGTTGACAAGCACAAGTGGGTACTCACCACCCCATGTCCTCCTGAGACGAATGATGATTCGACCCAAGAGGACAAGGATGCCCTTGCGGCCTGGCTCAGATCCGATGAGATTGCGAGATGCTATATTTTAGCGATGAATAATGTGTTGCAACAACAACATCGTGATATTGGCTCAGCCTATGAAATGCTCTACAATCTCCAGGAGATGTTTGGAGGGCAAGGGCGTCAGGCTAGGCAACAAGCGGTACAACAGTTTATGAACTATCGTATGAAAGCAGGGACTCCCGTTAGAGAACATATGATGTTGATCATAAGTTATCTTAACGAGATGGAAATCCTTGGATCTGAGATTGATGGAGAAACCAAGATAAATATGATCTTGGAAACTCTCCCTGAATCTTTTGATACTTTCAAGCTGAATTACTCCATGAATAAGTTTGGGTACACTGTTACCGAGCTAATGAAGGAGCTTCACACCGCTGAGGGACTCTTAAAGAAAAAAAGGACTACTGGAGAAGCTCATGCTACTGAGCAAAGAGTCTCCACCTATGGACCTAAGAAGAGATCTCATAGAGCCGACAAGAAGAACCCTAGCAAGGTTCAGAAGAAGAAGATGCCTCGGACTGCAATGGTGGACAAGTCGAAGGACAACTGCCACCATTGCAATGAACCCGAACATTGGCGTAGGAACTGTCCTACCTACCTCAAGGCTAAAGGGAAAGGTATTGTACTTATTACCGAAGCTTGTTTAGTAGCTGATAATGTATCATCATGGATTATTGACTCTGTTGTTACTAACCATCTTTGTTGTTCCTTGAATGGGTTCAGGAAAAGCAAAAGCTTAGAGGATGGCGACTTCTGCTTCAAGTGGGGTGATGGGAGCTTGGTGTCTGCTAAGACTGTGGGATCTGTGACATTGTCTTTCGAAGACAGGACTTTAAATTTGAATAATGTGTATTATGTTCCTTCCTTCGGGAAAAACTTAATATCTGTAGCTCAAATTGTTGAGCAGAATTATTATTTAAAGTTTATTGATAATGGAATCGTACTACTTTTTCCAATTCATTTGTCACTGATGCATGTTTAAAGAATGGTTTATACTATCTTTATCCTACACAACCTTTGCTTTTAGACACTGAAATAGATAATGATCTAATTAGGGAACCTAAGAGAATCAAACTTAATGACTCATCTGATCTAATAAAATCAACATATCTCTGGCACTTAAGACTTGGTCATATTAGTCTAGATACGAGTAAGAGACTTGTTAGGGATGCTCCACTCAAAGCCTCTACAATAGGCTCACTGCCAACTTGTGAATCCTGTTTAGAAGGAAAAATGACCAAACGACCTTTCTCTGATAAAGGTCGAAGAGCCACTGACCTGCTAGAACTAATACATTCTGATGTATATGGTCCGCTCAGAATTCAGGCACGGGGAGGATACGAATACTTCGTTACCTTTACCGATGATTACTCAAGATATGGATTTGTCTTTTTGCTCAAACACAAATCCGAAACCTTTAACGTATTTAAGGTCTTTCGGGCTTTAGTGGAAAAGCAGACTGGCAAACAGATCAAAACCCTTCGATCTGATCGAGGTGGTGAGTACTTGTCTGAAGAGTTCGATGACTTTCTTAAAGAAGAAGGTATCGGTTCTTAGCTTACAACACCTGGCACACCTCAAGAAAATGGAGTGTCAGAGAGAAGGAATCAAACTTTGATGGATATGGTTAGATCAATGATGAGTTACTCATCACTCCCTAATTCCTTTTGGGGATATGCCCTCGAAACTGCCGCATACATTCTGAACCAAGTTCCGTCTAAGACGGTCCCTAGTACTCCTTATGAACGATGGACTGGGCGTAAAACTAGTTTAAGCCATATAAGAATTTGGGGTTGCTCTGCACATGTGCTAAGGCAAAAGACCAGCAAGTTGGCTAGCAGGTCGGAATTATGTGTATTCGTTGGATATCCAAAGGAAACCAAAGGTTTCACATTCTATAGTCCCGAGGATGACAAAACGTTTGTCAGCACTAATGCTCATTTCCTTGAGGAGGACTATATGAAAAATGCGAAACCTAGAAGCAAAATTGTGCTTAAAGAAAAGTTGGGTGAGGAAGCTTCTACCTTATCTATAAGAACTGTTCTTACCCCAACTAAAATGCAACATTTAAATTCAGAATCTCGTCAAGTGGTACTTCGACGTAGTGGGAGGGTTTCTGAAAAACCTGACAGGTACATGTCCTATGGCGACACTCTCGTAGCCGTCGCAGATATGGATGACCCTGTTTCCTACAGCCAAGCGATGGCTGGTTCTGAATCAAACCTTTGGCTTGATGCCATGAAAGTTGAGATGCATTCGATGTATGTCAACAAAGTCTGGAAACTTGTAGACCTACCTGAAGGGGTTAAACTTGTAGGGTATAAGTGGATCTATAAGAAGAAAAGGGGTCCGGATGGGAACATTGAGACGTTCAAAGCGCGACTAGTGGCTAAGGGTTATACCCAAAAGGAAGGTATCGATTATGAAGAAACCTTCTCGCCAGTCGCAATGCTTAAATCCATCCGTATACTTCTATCCATAGTTGCTGCTCTCGATTATGAGATCTGGCAGATGAATGTCAAAACTGCCTTTCTGAATGGCAATCTTGACGAGCGCATTTTCATGGCTCAGCCAGACGGTTTCGTGGAAAATGATCAAGAGGACAAAGTTTTTGAATTGCTTAAATCCATTTATGGATTAAAGCAAGCATCTAGATCATGGAATATCAGATTCGATGATACTGTTAAAAAATTCAGTTTTGAACAGTCAATAGATGAACCTTGTGTCTATAAATTGATACATGAGGGTAAGGTTGTGTTTCTGGTATTATATGTCGATGATAAACTACTCATTGGGAAGGATGTAGGTAAATTATCTGAGGTTAAAATATGGTTAGCTAAACAGTTTGATATGAAGGATCTAGGGGAAGCTGCATACATTATGGGGATTCAGATCTTTTGAGATCGAAAGAACCGGACCTTGTCACTCTCCCAAGCATCTTATATAGATAAGGTGATGGATCGCTTTGCCATGCAAAACTCCAAGAGGGGTGAAAACCCCTTTAGACTTGGAGTCTCACACTCTAAGGACCAGTCTCCCAAGACTGCACAAGAGATTGAGGACATGAGAAAAGTTCCCTATGCTTCAGCCGTAGGAAGTCTCATGTATGCTATGTTGTGCACTAGACCGGATATATGTTTCGCAGTTGGCGTAGTTAGCCGTTTCCAATCAAATCCTGGACCCGAGCACTGGATTGCTATTAAGCATGTTCTCAAGTATCTTAGGAATGCTAGGAACCTGATGCTTACATATTCAGGTACTGACCTGACTATGACGGGGTATACTGATTCCGACTTTCAGGCGGATAAGGATTCCAGGAAATCCACTTCAGGATCTATGTTCATCCTGAATGGTGGATCTGTTGTTTGGAGGAGTATCAAGAAATCTTGCATTGCTGACTCCACCATGGAAGCAGAATATGTGGCTGCTTGTGAAGCATCCAAAGAGGCTGTATGGCTTAGAAAATTCCTTAAGTATGTGAAAGTTGTTCCAAATGTCAACGAGCCCATGACACTTTATTGTGATAATAGTGGGGCTGTTGCTAACTCAAAGGAACCTATAAGCCATAAGCGCTCTAAACATATTGAGAGGAAATACCATTTGATTAGAGAGATCGTGCATCGTGGAGACGTGGAGGTGAAGAAGATCTCAACGGTGGACAACCTTGCAGATCCTTTCACCAAGGCCCTATCCAACAAGGTCTTCGACCAACATCGAGACGGATTGGGCATGAAGGACTACTCTCATCTTCTTTGAGTCAAGTGGGAGTTTGTTGGCAGAGATGCCCACAAGAAGATTGTTTATTTACATATTGATGTAATATATATAAATTTTTGTAAAGTCCTTATTGAAAGATTGTTTATTTACATACTGATGTAATATATAAATCTTTGTAATTTGCTGATTAAATTAATAAAAGTTGAAACGTTCATTCATTCCTTTTTAGTTTGATTGAAGATTTATGATATTCAATAGTCTTATAGTCCTTAATCAAACCTAACAATGTATGAAGAGACAAATATAGATTTGCGTGAAAAACTCTTCATGGTTTGACTAAAATGATATATTCGCAATCTAAAGATCAACGAACTATTGATCCCGGTATGATTGTTGGAAGAATGTAGGATGTCTGGTTATGAGGCATAGAGAGTTAGGAACTCTGTAGTTCTTCCAGTGTATCTTTCGAAGATACTAAATTGACCAGTGCACCTTTAGAGACAATAGAAGAACAAACCATTTAACATCTTCTATCTCAAGGTCACTACGTATGAATCGCATCATGCTTACCTAAATCCTGAAATGAGACATGTCATTTCATAGCATTAATACTCTCATTTGAGAAAGTCAAATTCTAGGTTCAATGTGTGATCTAGACAAGGCCTATTGGTGAGATATTAAGTTATGAAGATGTCATGAACCAACTTTGTGAAGTTCTCATAGATATGGAATTCATGTATAAGATTGCTGAGATGCAATGTATATCACCTCATGCTTTATCACTTGGATTGTGAATAAATGAACTCGCAGTGTCCAAATTTAAGTAGCGACTTTATTTGGATGAAACAATGTGACTTGTTAGCTCCTCGTCAATACATTGTTTCTAACTTATTCACAAGTACTAAAGGAGTTGATGAAATAACAACTAGAAGGGTAAAATGGTAATTTTATAAATCCCAACTAGTTGATGATATTCATGAAGGGTAAACATAGATAACATTCAATGGATCCGCTCAATATAATTAAGTTGAACTTGAGTAGAAACTAAATTCATTTGAACCGAGAGATTCTCAGTGTCGACTCTTTAGTAGAGTCAGTCGACATTAAGCTAATATTCGGAAAAGGTTTGTGAACTTTTGAGTCCGAGTATAGAAGCTCAAGCTTTGTTCATTTGGATCCATAAGGTCACTATTACAGGTCATTAGAGTAGGATTGTTAAACTAGAAGCTAACTCAAAATAAGTTCAAATGTTGAACTAGACTTTTTTTCGGAAAATGTCTAAAGGGTATTTTTGTCCACAAGGACATAAAATGATGTGAATGTCAAAATAAGATTTTGAATGTTTTCATTTGATGAAAATATAAATTACATTCTAAAGCCTAAAAGTCGTTTGAGGCATTATGAAATTAATTTCGTTATTCGTGCAATTATAATTCTACAACGGGTATTTTAAGAATTGTCTTAAAAGAAATAAGGAAGCATCTAGATGCTCCCTCACCCTATGTAGAATTCGGCCAACATAGCATCAAAGAGGAAATTTTTATTTCCTTTTTCTTATAAGGATAATTACCCAAAAGAAAAAAGGGAAATAAATTTCCTTGAGAACGAAACAAATGTGCTAAGTGAGGAAACAAATTTCCTCACTAATGTACCCATATGGCCGGCCAAACAATGAGGGAAAGGGGAAGGGAAAATCAAATATTGTGTCATGAATACATTATTCATTCATGAATGAATAATTGACCTTTATAGATTTTTCCTTCTCCTATAAATAGAGCCTCACGTAGAGATGTGAAGGTTAAGCATTTTTCTTCTTCTCTCCCTATTGTGGCCGATCCTCCCCCTCTCTCTGTCTACAAAATACTCTTATTTTGCACCTAGATTCACATTCAATCTAGAGAATTAGCTTATGATCCAAGAATTTTTCTTGGTTCATATGGTTTAATTGTGCCCACACACAAATCCTTCCAAAACCTCTATTGACTCACGTAATAGAAATCTTAGGTTTCTCGAGTTCAAGCTTAGGTGCGAAGGTGACGAGCGAGCCAAGGAAGAGGATCTACCTTTGTCGAGACGCTTCAAGATCAAGCTACAAAGAAAGGTTCGTGTTCTAGTAAATTAAATAATGTTTTTAATGTATAACATGTATATGCTTTTTAGAAAACTGATCTCTGTAGTAACTTAAGACGATTTTTACAATATTTCCTTCGCCTTTTCGACGCCCTCCATCTTTCATTCTTCCTTTTGTTGAGCTCCCTGCGACTCTAGTGATTAATGCCAAACAACTCTTAGATTTCACAGCTTCATCTCTCCAGATATTAGCCACAATTACTTTTTCATTCTACCTCATTGGCCCATGCTTCGTAAAATCCGAAAGGATTTGGTCCTTTCTCGTCCATCAAAAAGCTATCCATAAGAATTGGAGCATGATCTGACGCCCCAATAAGATAGTGCTTCACCCCCGCATGACGAAAATTCCTTAGCCAGTAGGAGATGGCGATTGCTCGACCCAACCTCTCCATAATTTTATCCTCGGCTTGCTTGTAGTTAGACCACGTGAAAGTGCCACCACTCGCACCTAAATTAATATCATCGGAGTCTCGTAAAACTTATCAGAATTCTCCCCGAGTTCCAGTTAGCCTGCACGCCACCAATCTTCTCTTCAGAGGATAATATGACGTTCAAATCCCCCCAAAACAACCATGGACGGCCCGAGATACCCACTTAACGAGCCATATATATCCCAAACTTCTTCTTATCGTCCTACATTGGCGGCCCGTACACTTGAATAAGTCCCACTCATCTTACGGAGAGTCTCCTCGAATCACATTCCACATATAATTATTCATATTCCAAATGTCAATCTTTATTTTTTTCCTCCACCACAGCCCCATTCCACCCGACATTCCTCTGATCGAGACAATCGCGGTCCCCAGAAGCCTAACTTTTCTCTCATCTACTGCATCTTGCAATACTAGACGATAAGAGAAAAGTTAGGCTTCTAAGGACACGCGGCTATCCTCCTCCCCAGAAGCCTAATTTTTATTTCATCTTCTGAGTATTGCAATTTTACTTTCGAACCCACGAATCTCCTAAGTCGCGTGTTATTTTATTAAACTACTTTAACTATCACTTTAGTACCACGTTGTACACTAACTTCTTACACGAATATCCTAAGTCGTGTGTTAGTTTATTAAACTATTTTAACTATCACTTCAGTACCAAGTTGTACACTAACTTCATACACTAAATTTTTATTTTGTTATATAACATTAATGTTCTAATATTATATTTTTTATATCTTAAGTGTATAAATTTCGTTACTTATTAATTATATATCTAATGATATGCACATTAATATCTTAATTAAAATTAGATTAAGTATGTATTTTTAACTGTACATTATCAATTAATTAGATTAATATAATATATAAATATACTATTTTAACTATCACTCCAATACCAAGTTGTAAACTAACTTCTTACACTAAATTTTTATTTTGTTATAACATTAATGTTCTAATATTATCTTTTTTTATATCTTAAGTGTATAAATTTCATTACTTATTAATTATATATCTAATGATATGCACATTAATATCTTAATTAAAATTAGAGTAAGTATGTATTTTTAACTGTACATTATGAATTAATTAGATTAACATAATATATAAATATTTTGATATAGTATTTACAAGAAATGAACAATATTTCACCAAATTACACTATAACTTTAACTAACATACATTACAGACTATGTGTAGCTCTCTCCAAGTTCATTGTTATTAATGAAAACAGAAATTAAAATAGTTAAATCTAATATTTCAATTATCCGCCGCGAAATTCTGTGTTTGCTGTTGCAAAAAGTTGTAACATGGATATCACAGTACATATTTAGTAGGGTGTTTAATAGACCCAACCCTCCCTAGTGTTCAATAGACCAAATGCTTTAAAGTGTTTTATATATAATCAAAGTTTTCTAAACGATAAATATTTATTATTGATTCCGTGATACTAATTTACATGTAGGTTTTGTTCATATTACCCTTATTAATGAATTCAAATTTGGCTCCCCATTTCAAATTAATTTTTGAATTAAAATTCAAAACCTTTCACTGATTTCAAATTTTGGATTTTTATGAGCATTACGTATCAACTGGCTTTAAAATGGAATGAATTTTTTTTCCGTTGTATTTAAAAAGGAACAATAAGTTTTACCTCAAATTTAGACTATAATTTGGGAACTTACTCTCTTTTAATCGATTTTCATTTATTTTTTCATTTAATTAACATAATTAATTGTGTAGGTTGTTTTAGCGGGTTGATTTTTTTTTTAATGTTTTATCATTTACCCGGTCATTTGTTTAGAGATTTTAAAACTCATATCATGCTTTCAGTCGAATTAGATATACAAAATTTTGTAAATTTAAGGCAACTGTTTATAGAATTAGAAACTCATACCATGTTCATCAGACGAGAATCATAGTTCTTCTTATCTTTTTTATTCTTTTTTTACGGGTGAAATTATTTCACAATAAAGAATTTTTACTCAAAAAATCAGGTAAGCTTTATAGTTTTTGAAGTTTTTTGTTTCTATTTACAACAAGTTAACGAAAATTTAAGTTCATCTTATGTGTTGTATTGCTTTTAATTTCTTGTTTATCGAAAATTTAACGAAAATTTACACACACACACATATATACATATATATAATATTTTGTAAATATAAATAAATACATTCAGGTACATGTTGATATCCTATTATTCTACAAGAAAATGGAAAACCATGAATGTCATGTACCTGAATGTAAATATCCTATCATTATGATTATTTATCTAAAGCTTTATGAAATATTTGTTATATAACAATTTTAAATGTTTTAAATGGCTAGTTATTTCGCAATATTTTGCAAGTTGGAAGTTGTTCGTGCAAGTGTTTTTGCTATTTCATTAACACAAATTATGTCGTTTGTTAAAGTTTCTCTAACATGTCCAAGATGACATCTCTCCAAATTTTACTGTCGGTGTCAGACATCTTTTTCACCAACTTTTCTGTTTTTTTTTGTACCCTTGCCTCAAGCTGATTGTACTTTAGTACAAATGATGTTTTCCATTGTATGTCTTTTAAATACTCGTGTCAAAATTTTGGTAGCGGTCCACACTTTTGCTAAGCGCCATAAGTCACTTTGGAGAGACTTTTGTGAACATCATTATGTAAGATTTTTGGTACTTGAAAGAGAGCAAAATTTGTAAGTGTACTTATGTTTTAGTAAGTTTTTACTACCAAATATTGACTATACATTGTCAATGTTAGTTGAAAGCTGTGTGAAACTCATACCTAATGAAGCCTTAGATTAGTTTTACTATTGAAAATAGTGAGTTAGGTTTTAGATGTTAAGATTTCTTGTAAAACCATTGTAACTAACTGTTTTGTTGATTATAAGTATTCTTTTTCGCCGGGATATATATCTCCTGGATGTAACTAAGTGCCGAACTGGGTAACCAACTCTATATGTTATTTTTTTATGATTATTTACTTGTTATTTTTATAAGTGTCAATAATATCACAAAAAACTATATTGAAACAGTACAATTAAACTTTCGAAAGAGAATAGCATAACTAATAAAATTTAATGTATAGGAAACTTATATGGCGCATAATGTCTGGTTCTCAATCTAATGATATATATAATTATTGTAAGTTGCATTTTTAAGAGTATTGGGTATCCGCTAAGATTTATATTAATGTATCATGTTCGTTGACTGTCGATATCGATTTTTATATTCAACAATAACGAAATAAAATAATATATCATTTGCACGATTTATTTTTAATAACTGGACCGTAATAATAATATTGAAAATGAGAAATAGAATAATAAAATATACGAAGTGCGAGTTGTATTAAAATTGAATTAGAGTACAATACACTTCGACATAGAAAAGTAGGGAGTAAGAAATGAATAATAAGAATGTGATGTCATATCGAACTATATACTTTACTTTTATATTAATAGTTTATTAATTAACTCGTAATACGTGTTGCCGAGATTGCCCAAATCGCTATCACGTCGGATGTTGTTGTTGAAGATGAAGATTTGAATTCGACGAAGTGAAATCTGTTGACTAGAGACTTCGTCAAAATTAAGCTCGTCAAGGTTTGAAAGGAATTCGATGATTCTGTTCAATGTTTTTGGCTAAAGTGTCTAAATTATTGAGATTTTATTGCAATATACTAATTTTAATTGGGTCGATTTTGTACATGGTACATTTGACGATTACGTGTTTTCAGTTAGCATTCATATTTTTAAAAATTGATAAAACTAGATAATAAAAAACCTATTTTTAAAAAATTTATAATACTAGATACAAAAAATGATATCAAATGTACAGCTAAGATCGTTTTTTAAAAGCCTCGCTACTTAATGACATATCTACAAATCCATAAAGAATCAGGAAACAAAATAAATATAGCTAATACTTAGACATATGTGTAGGAATGTTTACTTAGGTTGTTTAATAGGTTTTTATAAGCGTATAAGACAATTGTTCTTGCTTGCATTCTAAGAAAACTATTATTGCGTGTGTTCTAATTTCTCGTTATGCCAATGCTACCTGAGTTCAAGTTATGTATCTTTCATTTTTCTTTTTACTATAGATTGAGGTATTTTTGAAGTGTACAAAATACAACTACAACTATGCTTTTTTTTAAAAGAGATAATCTCATTAACACACAGACTCTGTAAAAGCCTTACAAGCAAATTAGATAGAGACCAGAGACTCATGCATACAATAACAATTATGAGATACTAATAAGTAGCAGAAAACAGTAGAATTAAATAAAGGAAATGAGGCGCTAATTGCAAACTAAAATATAGACTATCAAGAACACTTTTGGACCAATTCAAAAGAGATCTTCTAACTAAGACCAACCAAAAAGAATGCCGCCAAAACGCCGCCAACTTAAAATTCGTGCACTAAGACCAACTATAAATTAGATAGAAAAATTATATTCTAACAATTTTTTCTAAAATACTCTTATATGTCTATCTCTAACTCTAAACAAAACTCATTAAGAACTAAACAACGAAACTGAACAATAAACTAATCTAACAGTTAAATCAAATCTGATGCACAAACTAAAACTACTGACATCGAAATGCATGATGATTTGATTCTTCCTTCCTTCAAATCTACCTGCTTCTCTGTCCTCGAAGAGAAACGTGCAAACCTACTATTTTGTAGTGATTTAATTTTTCCATGGTGATGAAGGTTGGCAAAGTGATCGGCGTGGCCTCGTTCCTTCTGGCAGAGTGGGATCCAAATCTCCAACCGCGAAACCAAGTCCGACGCGCTGCAATCCAAACGAGGATCATCATTGTCGAGTACTGCATGTCATTCGGCCTCATCAAGAGCTGGAGATCTCCCCGCCACATCGCCTCCGAGATCGGAAAAAATACAGCGGAGCTTGACCGAAATTAGAGATTCATCGGAGCCTGCGGTGAGGTGGATCGTTGGTGAAGGAGGGATCGAAAAACGATTTTGCCGCAGCGAGTCTTCGAACGCTCCTGGAACAACAGCGGCGCGGCGCGGCGGAGAAGTTCAGCGAGTTTGAGGGGCATTGGTGGACAATGCCCTCCCTTTGGGCCTAGGTCGTGTGAATGACTTCCGGTGCCCAAAGAGGTACGCAGTCTCTCCTAATTCATAGAGTTTTGAAATGAATTTCAACTAAAAATATGTTATAACGGGTGCTTAAACGTCTTCAATTTCAAAGAACGGGTGGTATGAATCAAACACAAGATTGGTGCCATGAAACCTTAGAATTATCTACATAATATTGATGTAGTGGTGGTCCGGAATAAAATTACAAAAATTTAGTCAAATAAGCTAACTAAGAAATAACTAATTTTTTGTTAATTTTTTTTTTAAATAACTAAACTGATTACGTGATATCAAACTCGTGAGTTTTTGTTATTTTTTTTATCTTTTTTATTCCACGCAGTATATAAAATATATTTAACTTTTTTTATTTGAATTTAGATTTAGTGATTCATCAAATATTGACTTCAATTTGCTTAATTTTAAAATTAATAATTGAAGGTGTTGTGCATAATTTTAAAAAATTTGTGTATGTAAATAATTTAAATATTTTTACACAAAATTAATAAAATGTGTGCTATTTCATAATTAATTTTATTTCTGAGTGATTATTAATGCATATACCCTTATAATTATCAGCAGTGCGTGACAAAGGAAGATTGGACCCAAAATGCTATCATGTTCACAACAACAAGCCATCGCATCCATAATAGCACTTATGAACTTAGACTGTGAGAGGCTTTCTTCGAATCGTTTTCAAATTTTCATAAAGAGACTACGTCGTACTTAATCATTAAATGATTTGAAGCGAAAGAAAATAACGAAAAACAAAAACTAAAGTCCCAGGAAAAAGACTTTTCTTGCATACGGATCAATTTATATAATCAATCACCTTTTATCGTACTATAATAATTAATCCCATCTGTTTGCAATTAAAATAAATATTAATAATAATAATAGTATTAAGTATTAATAACTCGTATCTGCTACGGTCATAAGACTCGTAACTGGTAGCTGAAACTAATTTCAAAGTAAACAATCAGAGCAGAATTTTCGATACGGCTACGGAGATTTAACTTTTTCGAGTATATCTAGTAACTGACGAATATATCGACATATATTTTATTAAAATATTTATACTATCAATTATACCGATTATTTATCATTAGTATATCAAATACCGACGGATATATGTTGTATAACAATTATATTTTTAAAAATTCAAATTATATATAAGTCATCAAATTGAAAATTATAAAACTAAAATACCAAATATTACAATATTTTTAATAAACAATATACTTAAAACTAATTCTCAAATGTTAAATGTTAAAAATTCAACAATAAACTCAAAATCAACCGTAGATCGAGTATTGAAACAAATTAAAAAGTTTACAAAATTTCAAAACTATTTAAAGATCTGAAAAAAAACAACAACTTCAAAATATAGGCGGTATTCGGCGATATATCGTTACCGATATTAAAATTCTGATTTTACGAATATACCGTATGTATAAACCTAATAATTTTGGGATAGCTACAGCCCCCTCAAAAAAATTATTTTGCATATGTGCCCGGTTTCTTACTGTTTTGCATATAATTGTATGTAATACTCCTATATACGTATGCTATTTTGTAAATGATCAGGTTTCGTAAAACTCGTATAAATGTCCATAGTGTTTACGTGTCATGTCAATTTACGTTGTTATTTTCAATGTAAATTGGCATGACACGCAAGTACTAGAACCATTTACACGAGTTTTATAAAGTGTTAGTCATTTTCAAAATGAGTTAGTAAATTAGGGTTATTTCGCCAAAATTTTGATATATATATATATATGTATATATATATATATATATATAATAGGATAAAAACGTGCTTTGTACGTGGGACATATAAAAGATGTAGAGATTTAGTTGATATGTAAATGAATATTATTGGATACTTTTATGAACAGTATTTATAATACTTAAAAATTAGATATATACTTAAAAATTGAACCTGGTAGAAAAAAAATTGACTGTCAAATTATTATAATATATAAAAGGATTTCTGGATGGTCCCTGCTATAGGGTTTCCTTTCTAAAGCGAACCCCTCGCTCTTGTTTATCTTGCCTAATTATATATATCTTATTTTTTTTTTTAAGCCAAGCTCGCTAGCGGTACGGATTAAACCCACGTCCTCCAACTAGGAAGAGGTGTGCATTACCACTAGGCTATCTTAATGAGCATATATCGATTATCTTATTAGGGAACACACTATCAATTTACATTATATAGGCACAAACGATAGCCAATTAGTCAATAATAGTAAGCTGAATATGTGACCACTTTGAAGTGAACTAACGAAATATAATAACATTTTTTTTGTATAAACAGTTTATGGCAATATGACAATGGTTCAAACTCAATGATTTTATATCAAAACTTCTAAGGAAAAAAATCTTGATTTTCGGATTTTAAATCAACAAAGCTTTAGCATGTTACACATTTGAATACTTCTTTTTCAGTATTAAATAAATATGGCAACGAGCGTAATTCACACTACTTCAAAATTGAAGGTGGTGGGCCCAATTTCCATTACAATCAAACGAAAATTTTTATTAAAAAAATTATGTCAATACATTATTTATTACTTACTCCGTATGATGTAAAAGAGAAATTTCATTTTGTAGACCTAAAAACAATAAAAATATTCACATTAGACTCCTCTTTTTAATAATATCTAAAAATAGACTTTTGGCCAAAAATCGGACAAAAATACCCTTCAACTCATATATAGGGTTTATGTCTCCATTTTAATCTCATTTTGAACTTCCAATTCACTAAAAACCTCTCCAAATCCGTTGGAATCACTACAGAGCATCGTCATAATGGGTATGTTAATTCACTTCTTGTATTTAAATCATTTTAGTAGTCGTTTTTGGTGGTAGAATCGTTTTCGGGTCGATAAAGAAAAAGTTCGTAAAAAAATCTGAAAAAAGTATACGATAGACTTCATGAATTCCATCGTCCTCCATCGCACTCCATCGCCCTCCATCGTATCTCATCGTCCTTCATCGCCCACCAGACGATGAGTTACGATGCAGGACGATGGAAGGCGATGGAGGACGATGGAGGGCGATGGTGTACGATGGAAGATGATGGAATACGATAAAGGACGATGGGATTTCGAAATTTTGATTTTTTGACTAGTTTCATTAGTTTTTTGATAATTTTGAATAGTTGCTGACAATTTTGGGTGATGTTTTTCAGTTTTCGTTAGTGTTGGTGGAAAGTAGGTGAGATTGAGCGACATATGGGATTTTAGTAAAGCTCGTACATATACGGTGGATGCTACAAAAGATACGACATATCATGAGTTGGTCGATATGATTTACGATATTTCCAAGATCGATAGGATGACGTATGACTTGAAAGTTGAAGTCCCGTACACTTTAGGTACCGTTGTGTTGGCACCTGCAATCTTGGAAACTAATAATGATGTCGCATATTATATGAAACACGACTATTGGAGTAAATTTCCTATTTGCGTGAGCTTGGAACCGAAACGAATCATGTCACCAATTGTTAACAATGTGGATCCAAAGCGAAAAGGAAAACAAGTGTTGAAGGTTCAACGCAATGAGAGCAGAAGACAATATCATCCTCTCGCAATTGAAGTCTCTCAAAGTAATCCGAAACCAAACGATGAACGATTTGCATACGACGATGATGAAACGTATAGACGTGATAGAGATCCGTTTGACGTCGATTTTGAAGATTTTGAAGATGTCGAAGAAAACGAATATTACGGCGACAATGATGATATTGAAGACGTTGAAGAAGAATTAGAAGAGTTTGCAAATGATGAAGACTATGCTGAGTTTGTTGAGAACTTCGAAGTTCTTTCGGGCGACTACCATCCCGAAGTTAATCCTTGTAAAGGATCTTCGGGGACTTATACTTGGAAAGATCCTGAATTCACGCAAGAACAAGTAGTTAACGAGATAGAATATCGTGAAAAACCAAGTCAATCATCTACATGTAATATATCTTAATTGTTTACGTGGTTAAATATCGTGAACTTAATCGTTTATCGTTTAATAAGTAGCTCAGAAGACTTGTACCTTGGAAAACAGTTTGAGAACAAATCGGAAATGAAGACACACGTGCACTGGTTCGCCATGAGAAATAATTTCGAGTTTCGAGTTAAATCATCTTCGACAAAAAGGTGGTACGTTCTTTGCAAAGATGAGACTTGTACGTGAAAACTCCGGAGCGTCGTACAGTTGTCAGGAATGTGGAGATTGTGGCTTTCGAAAAAGCTCACTCTTGCTCGCGCGTAATCCGACCCGAAGATCAACGAGGACCTGCCCCTTGGGTTATTGGACACGTGCTTAAAGACAAATATTCGATCAACTCAATGGCTGATTATTCAGCGCACAACGTTAGGGAAGAAGTGAAGACAAGATGGGGTTTGGACATATCTTATTTGAAGGCGTGGAGGTCAAAGGAAGTAGCTACTGGACTCGTTCGAGGTACACCTGAACAGTCGTATCAGAAATTACCTTTGTGGTTGTACATGTTAAAGCAAAAAAACCCCGGCACGGTTACTGAATTTGTGAGAGACGGTGACAAATTCAAGTATGCTTTTTTGCCATTGGAGCGTGTCTTAAAAGATTTAAGTATTGTCGACCTGTCATATCTTTGGATGGATCATTTTTTAAGACTAAATACGGGGGACAATTGCTTGTCGCTATTGCATTGGATGCGAATTCACATTTGTATCCAATCGCTTTTGGCGTTATCGACAGTGAGTGTCATGAATCATGGACGTGGTTTTTGTTGAAATTGAAAGAAGTTATTGGTGACGACGTACCTGATTTGGCATTCATATCCGATCGGCATATTAGTATCAGTCATGGTGTCGAAGTTGCTTTTCCAGGAAGACCGCATGGTTACTGCTACCATCATATGCAGCTCAACGTCCAACACAAGTTTAAGACAGATCACTGTCGCGGTGAATTGTATGAAGCGGCGTATTCTTTCAATAAGACTTCCTTCGAAGCTCATTTTAGGCAACTGAGGCGAAAAGATGTTGAGATGGCGAAATATCTTGAAGATATCGGATTCGATCGATGGGCACGACCGTTCTTTCCTGGAAAAAGGTGAAATTCATTTACTTTTAATAGAATATTCATTACCTTAAGTGTTAATTGTTATGTTTTACAGGTATAATATTATGACGAGTAACAACGCCGAAAGTTTTAACGCTAAAACAAGGCATGCAAGGTCTTTTCCGATAACAACGCTCCTGGAGTACATAAGATTCACGCTACAAAATTGGTTCTTCAAACGAGAGGACATTGCGAACAAATTAAACACAGAACTTACACCGAGGTGGCAAGCTGACTTTGAGAATATGAACAACAAAGCAAAATTCGTGCACGTGTATGGACTTGGTTTGTACGAATGTCACGTTAAAGACGGCGGTGGTGAATACGACGTAGACTTGCAAGCAAATACTAGCACTTCTAGAATTCCTCAAATCTTAGGTATCCCTTGCGAACATTCTATTGCATCAGCTCAACATCGTTCGGTGGACGTTTACTCTTTGTGTAGTCCTTTCTACGTCAAGAAAACGTGGATCGAAATGTATAAAGACGCCATCTATCCAGTTGGGAATGAAGAACAATGGGACGTTCCAGACGAAATTAAGAACATGAAAGTATTGGTTCCAGTAGAGAAGAAACAGGCCGGTCGTCCAAGAAAAAGTAAGCAAGGAAAGGCGAAGGGTAAACAGATATTCATCTCAAGGTGAAAAAATTATTGTAAAGCGAAAATGCGGGACCCGGAACCTTCCTTAAAGTGAACGGGAAAAACGGATGTGGTGGCCTAGGTCACAATAGAAAGACGTGCACATGGCGAGAATAGAGTGTGACAAGTTTAATTAGAAGCTTTCGACACTATCAAAGTTATTTTTGTTTGTTATGTTTATGTGTTGTTAACGATGTTTTTATGTTTTTATGTTTTTGACAAGTTAAAGTAGTGATTTTTTGACAAGTTCAACTAATGTTTTTTTGACAAGTTCAATATAAATAAATAAATAGAAATATTTATAAATAAATAAATAAATGTTCGTACCAAAAATAAATGACAAGTACATTCATCGCTTAAGTCGTCCCAAAAATAAGTCAACGGCCCATTTATGCCGGAATATCTTCATGTTCTCCGTTACAAGCGTGTCGAAAGGCGCTCCAACTAGAATATGCTCGATATATTTGATGGCGAACATTCCACAATCACCGCTGCAATACACAAATGACAAACGTGTCAACATATAACGTATTTCACTACAATTAAATCTAAACATTTACCTTAAACGACATTGAGGTATATCGTGGTTAATGAGCCAAGTGAACTCATGAAGCACCGGTCGGTCGGATGAGAGAGGTTGATACATCTTCGGGTGGTTGTCGAACATGCCGCTCAACATCATCACCCGTGGCAACGCGAGACTCCAGTCCTATACAAATTGTTAAGTTAAGAAATTTATACTAGAATGTAAAGTATCGTTATTTTAAGATATGATTTATACCTTCATGAACGTCGTAAAGTATGCTTCATGCTGCTTCCCTTCCGCAAGGTTCTTCTGGCAGTCAAGAACCGAAATCGTCCACTCCGCCAAGTCTACTTGGAATGTGAACCACTGCACATTCCTGAAGTTGACGACAAAGAGAATCTCCTTCGCCTCTCTCCACGGTTTGATCCTTTTGTCTCTGAATCCCGTCATCGGCACAAAGACAGACCTCTGATCCCACTCGACAATCTCGGGCTCCGTCTCCAATTCTTTCGCCGTCTCGAAGTTCAATCGTTCTTGCTTATACCTCCCGAACACGTTTTGAACCCAGACGTTGTCCATAATGCAGACATCTTGGCGATAACCCTTGAGGTTACGTTGTCGGTTCATGAGCATATGAACGATCGCGTCGATATGCTGCAATAACAAAAGAAATAATGAATATAAAGACGTATTGAACGTTAATAAATAAAATAAAGACATATAAAGACATACCTCATCAGTCATCCACTCCCCTGAGTTAGTGATCGAGGAGAAGAACTTCGGTGATGCGGTGCACGTTGGTAGTCAAACATTATCCTTGTATCGACCAAGGTACTTCCTCGTCTTCACCCACATCATAACTTCAGCGTATTCCTTCTGAACAGGCTCCTTCAGTGGGTTGAATTTTGACAATCCTCGAGTGTACTTCTGCTTCGTCAGATCGGCGTATTCATCCCAATACTTCGACCGCTGGGGGGTGGGCTCCTGGGAGACGTGGGTCGGTCGCCCCTCTTGCGCTTCGCCTTCTCCTTTGCGGGACCTTTCTTTTTCTCTTCTTTCGGCGTCGCCTTCTTCTCTGACGTTGCCTTCTTCTCTGGCGTCGCTTCATTCTCTGCCGTCGCCTTCTCCTCTGTAGGAGTCTCGTCCTCTGCATCTTATCGTCCACTATCGGCCCCTATCGTACTCCATCGTCCATATCGTAGCCCATCGTAACTCATTGCCCCCTATCGTACGCTATCGCCCGGGTCTCGTTTGAAGCCTATCGTACACCATCGTCCAAGTCATCGTATTCTATCGTATCCTATCGTAACACATCGTAGGCTATCGTATTCCATCGTCCGACGATGGCATTCAAAGTGTTCTTCGTTTCCGGAAAACCTAAAATCTCTAAACTAGCTCAAATCTTCTCAAATCAATCCGTTTAAACTTACTCTATAGGCGAAAACACTATCTAAACTACATGCAATAGATTTAAGTAAGAAAAAACAAGAAATCTAACCTTTTTTTGATATTTTCTCTTTTGGGAGGTTTCTTGAGTTTTCGGGTCCTCGCCTCCACCGGTTAGGAAGTTATCCGAGTTTGACGACATTGTATGATGTTGATAACTTCGGTGTGATTGTTTAGGGACGTTGAGTTGGATTGTTTGAATTTTTTTTTAGTGAATGTGAAGATCCGGCCAAGAGAAAGAAGAAGAGAAGAGGAAGAGAAGGAAAGAGAGGGAAAAGAGAAGGAAAATAGGAGAATATGAACTTAAGGGTATTTTTGTCCGATTTTGGGCCAAAAGTCCATTTTTAGATATTATTAAAAAGAGGAGTCTAATGTGGATATTTTTATTGTTTTTAGGTCTATAAAATGAAATTTCTCACGTAAAAAATGAGGAATAATATGTATGGTCGATAATTAATTAATTTTGATCAACATAACGTATATATAGGAATATCTTTTTTCGTCGTAACATATATATTATTGAGGAAAATTAAATGTCGAAGACATGGGTTTCTTACATGTCCAAATAAAAATGTCATGGGTTTCTTTTACTTTTCTTTGTCCAAACTGAGGTACGTACCATACCTTATATTTTTATTAAAAAGAGGTTTTTCTGATTATCTGATCCAATGATTTACTAATTGGATTTATGGATGTGCTATTTTTCAACGTGAGTGGCTCGTGTATAAAAATTGTTCAAGATGATGATAACATGCATGCATATCTTTGATGGCCGTTAATTTCGCTACGTCGCTCAAAAATATGAAATGGACATTAACTAAGTCGAATTAGATTTTTGTAGATGAATATTTCATAAGTTTGAAACATCAAAATACACATATAATTACTTTAAATTGATTATAAGAAAAAAAAAATTGACTTGACATAATAATCGTACGCACTTGAAAGTAAAAATTGGAGTAAATAAAATTTTAATATGTTGATACTTTCATATACGACATGATGCGATATTTCGTATCTGAATGCCTTAAAATTGAGTGAGTCAACACTTTTCTTTTAATCGACGACACTCTTCTTTTAATTGACGTGACATGTTAAAATTTTATTTTACATTTATAATATTATTTGATGCGACATGCTGCATCAGAGTGCACTATCAACGCAATAAATGTCACTCCTAATAGATTATCATATATGACATGTCAAATGTAATAGTTATAGATTTTACTAAAACTCAACTTACTTCTTTCAGTTAGCCATTTTAAGAAACCCCTCTGTTACTCTCATGTTTACTCTCGCTTCGGCCGACCTCCACCTTTCATATGACAACCTCTCAAACTGCGACTCTATCCTCAAGCATGACACCTCTGCCTCCTCCAGCCATGACCTCTCTCCTGTGACCACGACCTCCCCTGTGCCTCATATGTGAGAGAAACTGAAGAATCCTCTTTCTCACTCTTATTCTCCCTCTCCCTCTCGCTCTCATCTCGCTCTCACTCACAGGTGCACGAATCGGCACATGCACACCCACCAGCTGAAGTCTCTCACCACAGCGATCCCTCGCTCAAGCAAACCCAGCATTTTTCTTCAGCGGGATACAAGTTGTATACTTGATAACCCCCACATTCAAGTTAGCTATACTCTATGAAACATAAGTAAATTAAATTAATTAAACTAGTTTGTTTAATTTTATTTAAGCCTGATGACTAGTTTTTATAGTAAATGAGATTACCATAATCAATTAATTTTTTACTTAATAATTATATAACTAATTTATTATTTATTAATTTCGACTTAAAAAATTATTCTATATATGGTCAAATTATGTTTTATGTTTTAAAAGGAAATTGAACTATTAAACTACTAAGCTACTGATTAACTTGCGTTCTTTGTCCTTCACCTTTTACTCTTTCTACACAACATTATGGATAATGTAACAGACAATCAATCTATTCTAAAGACGTACGTTACTAAATGGTTTAATTTCTACTATCTTCTAATTTGAATGGCTTCAATTTTTGGGTGATCCATCGTTTTCTCACAATCACTCACATCAAGGCCGTCAAAGAGCCAGTTATTTTTTGGGATATTTAGCAATATAGCACTTTGAAACATATAAATTGCTATATAGCTAAGCATTTTGAAATAATTGATTAATAGCCATTAATTAAAATAAATCTGTGTTAATTAACTAAAAATATAACTTATTAACACCAATTAATAGCAGCCACATCACAATAAATGACTATTTACTAAACAAACAAAAAAGAATGGACAAATAACAATATTAATGTTTCATTTGGTTATTTAGAACCATTTTTGTTATTTTTTCCCCAAAAAAAAGAACAAGGAGAGATAATGCAAGGACGTAGTCAATGAGGCTCCAGCATCTTCTTTAAACCCTTAAATCTAAAATAATTTTTTTCTCATCATTTCACCTTTAAATACTTACAAAATATCTGTTCCTTTCCCCTAAAAAGGGTCAATTTAAACCTCACCTAAATTTAGAATCTAAATCCTTCATCTACGCACACACACATATGTATATGTATGTATGTATGTATATATAGACGTTTTGTAATCGTGCTGGTAAGAAAAATAAACTGTTGGACCTTTTATGGAAACACATGGTGCATGCTGAAAAAATTAAACACGATTAGCAATTAATTATTTGACAGTTTCGGGTCACCATCTTAAAATATCAATGGCACTGTAGAAGATTTCAAAGGAAAACTTTAGGAAGACGAAGCAAGTGTTAATTATGTGTTTCAAGTTTTAGGAAAATACGTTGCGGCTATATACTCGTATCATCATAGAATAAAATTAACATATTGATTAAAATCTTCCTGTCAAGAAACTTTTCGTTGTAAAACACAAAAAGAAATTTGGTTTGAAAATCTTACCTATAAACGTAGTTGTTTAAGATACAAGTAACTTATACACTAACCTAACTCGATAATAATCATACTAACTAGCTTTTAAAAGAATAGCCGACAATATTAGGCAGACAAAAATGATAAAAAAAAAAAAGGTTTTTATTCTAATTTATGAATTTATCAGATACATGGCAAACTTTAATATTACATTAATTATAATAGAACATGTTTTGCCAAAATGCCGTTTGGAAACTAATTGATCATAAAAAATTGCTGGATCGAATTTAATTTAGTAGTTCTATTTATTTGATTTAATACAAATAAATTGTGGTATATACTCATTTTATTATTTGACATCAGAAATCTGATAATATATATATATATATATATATATATATATATGTATTCCATAAAATATACATATAATTTGTTAAGGAAAAAATTAAGTTGTGTTTAAACTGAAAGATTACACGTGATATTTGTAAAACAATTTATTCATGCAAACGTATATAGTATGAAACTCGGGGTACGTCTCTATGTATATACATTTTTAAATAGAATAAGTGTTCAGATTATTGACTATTTTGTTTAAGACAAAACTAATGTTTAACAAAGTGTTATCCACATGTTTAGAAAAACATCGTTATATTTTGTCGTCATCTAACACATTTTTCACATTGTACTAACTCCACATCAAATGACATTATTTTTAGTTCTCTTATTAAAAAAAATAATGTATTTTCATATGTAGCACATATATTACGCCATAGAGAATTACTATCGTGTTTACCGTGTAAAAATTTTGTTGGTTATCTTATGAACAAACTCGTGAGTGTATCGCTATGGTTTTGTTTGTTCATTATTGAATACTCGAAAAATTGTGTGTCTGTGATAGAGTGAAAATCGAAGGGAGCACACATCAATGAGAGTCTAATTAAATTAGGAACCTACAAGAAAAGATTGAGATGGTGTTTTAAGAAAGTTTGTCAATATATGTCCAATATTTTGTCTAGTGAAGAATACTCTTCACCAACATAATTATCTTCTCAATGTAAACATTCGTCAAACTGGATTATCACATCCTTTTATCGTTTTATTCATTGTTCATATTATTACTACTATTCTTATGGTAAATGTGTCAACATAGTTAATAACATTATGATAAGAAACATATTAAATCGTTTAACCTTTGAGAAAGTACATGTATATCAATTTCAAAACTTAGAAATTATCCACACACTACTTAGAATAAAATATCTTTCAATATTTTAAAAAATAATGTCCTTCAACTTTAATGAATTCCATTTAATGTATCTTACATCTAATTTTACTTCTATTTCTTCATCTCTTACTTTATCTATAGTTAACACTTCAAAAAATGAAATAAAGTCGCATTAATATTATGTTTTTGAAGTACCATGTAAATTTTAATTGCGCTCAAAATTCCTTAAGAATAACTGTTTTGAGAATTTTTGTCTCATGTTACAAACAATAAAATCTAGTAATCTTGACATAATCATAGTGTTTCCAACCAATTATTTAAACTCCATTTCACACTTTTTTCATCTCCATTTTACATTGTACAAAATAAATAAATAAATCGAATCAAACCGATAACTGAATCGATCAAAAAACAACAATTTGTGACATGTATATAACAAAAAAAATAGATTCAAATCATCCATAAATGTTTCAAAAACTTGATCATATATCGATTTTCATTTTTACAAAATCGATTTTGGATATTTACCTGTTTATTACCATTAAATTCAGCACTCACTTTAACTCAAATTTAATCATTATAACTATTTTAAAATTCCTTATAGATTTGAATTCTAAAGAACCAAAATACAAAACTTGTGTTAAAATTCAATGTTAACAAAAACTAATTAACAATGTACATTACCATAATTTCAGTTTCAAACTAAAAATTCATCAAATATAAAAATGAGTACAAAAATAAACATATCTAGAAATATATTAAACTAACTAGTACATACACTACAATTTTCTTAAAACTTATAAAAAAATAAAATTAAGCGGTTAGAGTATGAGAAGTGCTCACGAGTAAGACATTCATAACTTACACATACTCATATGATTTTTAATGTATGGTATCCGCAACTGTACCCATTACCCTTATTCATTTATTCGAACAAAGTGTTACAAGTACATGAGTATCATATCTAACCTGATTGTTCAAAAGACCAAGGTTATCTCTCTCTTCAATAATCATCGGGACTTGTAAAATTTTCCCCACTTGATCGCTAACCTGATGCCTACAACTCAGCGCCCATGACACTAATCTCCCTTATCATGCATCTCCGCATTCTTTTAACATTGCCCCCATCATCTCGAGTCACTAGACCAACTGCATCGCCTTCCGTCGTGTAGGATGTGTCGTGTTGATCTTGATTGTACCCTTGAAAGGAGGGGAGCACGCAGCAAGGCGAATTTTGTCTAGATCACCGCTCGTCATGTCACTCTTCTCGCCACTCGTCTTGATTTCCCGCGCAGATAAGAACATATCCCTCTTTCTCACTTTGTTCGCTTCCTCATTGCATATAAGAATTTCGCTTTGAATGTCAACTCATGAGGACCATGCTTCCACTTCCCCTCACACTCAAAAAACAAGTGGTAGATGGTTTTTGCTTTGTTGTCATAATTCTACAATTGGAGTCATTGCTATGGCTGCTAACTGTTGTTCTAGTGGCAGTAGAGAAATTAAGATGACAATTCTCCAAAGGAAGAACTTATACCTCTTACTGAAATTGAAAGTCCACACCGTTTTCTAGATCAAGTCTGCTGGATCAAAGGAAGTTCTTGTGAGGATTTGGTACGCTAGTTTGACACTGAAAATGCCTTTTAAGGATTCGGACCACACACGAGTGTCTTTTCTCTGACCCGGGAGAGGTTTGACGTTCATCACCGCGTGAATCTTCTCCTGTCCTATAATCTCTCTAATCCTTTCCTGGTCCAATTCTCTTGTGGCTTCCAAAAATAGGGAATCAACTTTGCCCATACGTGTGATTGTGAAAGGGTTAGTGAGGCTCTCAGATTCCCTCGAGATCCACCTATCCTTAAAAATAAGTGTCTTATGCCCAATAATCAATTATGAGTTTTGATGAATGAAATATTTCAGTCTTTATATCTCTACCCAGACGCTTAAAGGATTTCTAGAGCAAGCACTGTGCATAAAATGTATGTTTCTACAATAATTTTGTTTTACAATCGAGACCCATAATTGGTTGTCCTTGGTCGCCATATGCCACGCTAGTTTGGAGAGAAAAGGTTAGGAATTTTTAGGAACTTTTAATCCCTAATTTAATCCTAATACAATTTAAGGAAATAGAATCTGAATAGCATGAGTGTACATGAATCTATAAATGAAAACAATGTACGTGGTCTTCTAATTGTAGATTGCCTAAGTGCCTGAGTATTCTTGTTGATGGAGATACAAGAAAAGGCATAACATCTACAATAAGGGGTCTACCCTATTAATAACTGACTTTTGACAGTTACTAATAATTATTGTTTATTTCTAATTTGGCTCCTCATCAAATTAGATTAGCACTTATGGTGACCACATATTGATTTAATGACAAATACGTCCTCAAGTTATAATTTTTATTCCGAATTAGACCACATCAATTTGACTTAGTAAATAATGATCCAACCCATTTATTTAATAACATTAGTAGTCCCAAAAATTCTAACAACCTCCCACTGGACTATGCATGTATAACAACCTCCCATTATCCACCAAAACATAATTTTTTCCCAAAATACAAGTAATTTTCACTTGAAAAGACCAAATACCCTTTAAAAAATAAAACTAACACAAATGCCCTACATTACATTACAGGGCAAAAAAATATTAAAAAATTAAAAAAAAAAATTAGGAGTGGAACGGTTTTTAACTTTTTAAATTTTTTTTAAAATAATAACCGATTAATATGCATATGGACCAAAATATAAAAAAAATTATTTTAGGGGTATTTTTGGTCTTTTGTACTTTTATTTTGGGAAAAATTAATTTTAGTGGATTTTGGGAAAACCAACTATAAATGGTGGTACTTTAAGCAATTTCTCTAAAATAAATGTGTCTCCTTTGAAGACATGTAAAAAAAATTCATTATTATGTTCTGACATATTACAATCTCGTCCATCAACTATATCAATGTAGGATCAAAGCGATTTTCGTTGTATCAGTAACAACAAAACTCATTAAAGGTCACGTACATGAATACAGTCAAATGACATAAATCAATCATGAATATGTGGTAGATATATGTAAAGTGATCTATTCATATCAATTTCACCTGATCCTACTTTAAAGTGATCAAAATTTATCCATAATATGCAAAGAGTAATAAAATAATTTCATAAATATGATCAGACACAATAAATATGGTTGATTACAAACAATATAACACATAAAGCACGCAACATAAAACAAGCAAACAAGCACCCACCAAATCTAGATATTTTAAAGCTCTAGAAGATCATATTAAAAGTGTGTAGACCCTTTGTAAGAGGGTCTGCAATCATTGAGTTTGTTCCTAAATGTTCTATGTAAATTTCTCCACTTTGCACTATTTTCTTAACAACTAAAATTTGATGTCGATATGCTTCGAGTTTGTCGAGCTCCTGTTGTTGGAATACATTACAGTTGATTTATTGTCACAATATAACTTACGCGGCCTTTCAATTCCTTCCACAATGCGCAATCCCGTGACAAAATAGTGAGCAGTTAATTTATTGCGAAACTCTAGACCTCTCGTTGCTTTGGGAAAACAGAGCTTATCCCATTTTACTAACGCCATGTACGTTTTACCATAAACTTCCCCAATCCATCAGAACTTGCGCGTCGCTCGATCGATTACCTCCCAGAATGCTTTAGGAAGTTTGATCATCGCCATTGCATACGCATGGATAGCTTGTCAAAGACATTTTTTCAACGCTTCAAAATCTCTTAGACTTATTCCAACCTAGAAACAAAAGATTGTCCAGGTAATTTATGCTCTGCTCACCATAAATTTGATCAAGCTAGTAGTGACGGAGAAGTTCAATGAGAATAGAGCGAGAAATCTTATAATCTTTAGTTTGCCATTTTTTTTGTTCACTTAGATAATGTATAGATCTTATTTCATCTATATTACCAGAAGCGTATTAGCATAAGTAAAATAAGTGTTTTAACTTTTAATCATAATTTTAAAAATAAATAGAATTTGCCATATTTAGTTGACGGTGCTGCACCGAATCATTGATATATCAATATCATCCATAATTATGTACAATAATCCTCCATCCAATGTGAGTTTAAAGTTAGACCGGAAAAGAAAAATATTACAGTGACGTCATTGTTATTATACTTAATTAAACATAAGCATACAGCATCTGATGTGATACGCTCTTTTAGAAATAAAGTGATAGTATATCATTAACTATAAAATAAGTTCTTGGATATTTTCACTGGGTTGATGATCTTATACAAGCCTTGTAATAAAATTAGGAAAATGATCAAGATAGAGATACTACTTTTAAAATAAAAACCAAATTAAGTGTATTAATTAATATCTTTTACCATATTTTAAGTAAAGAGTTAATTGTAGATTTGTGAAAAGATCCAAATATGTGGTAATATTGTAAAAGGTTTTATCAATAATAGTAATAGAGATTGGGCCCACAAGCATTGGTACACTACCGTGTACCGTACCCCTCAAAAACTTGACAAAAGATACACCAAGTGTCTCTATTCTCACATGTAACGTCCCTCTGTCTTTCGCACTATATATATACACCAAAGCTCTTTTCTATTCCACCACTCTCTTCTCTCTCTGACACATTTCATCTTCTTCATTTCTTCTTGTTTGGACTCATTTCTCACAGAGACACCCACTCTCAGACTGAATTGCATGGCAGTGAGCTTGCTGGCACATGCCATATCCGACCTCTGTCTCGCCAAGCCGGCGCTGAGGTCGCTCCCTCGCTCCGCCACCATCGCCGAAGCCATCGCCGCTCTCCGCTCCTCTGGCGAGCCCTTCATCAGCGTTTGGGACTGCCATTGCCGCCGCGCCGGAACCGATTCCTCCGCCGCCGGAATCCAATGCCGCTGCGTCGGAAGGCTATGCATGGTCGATATCATCTGTCACCTCTGTGATCCTCTCTCATCTCCTTCTCTCACTCTCGACTCGCCGATCTCTCTCCTCGTCGCACATGCTGCAGAGGTAGTTGTTCATCTGGAACCTAATTCCAGGTATGTACTGCGAGAGGGAAAATGAATTTGAATTCCTTGTGTTTCGGCAACTGATTTTACCTCTGTTTGATTGTAGTTTATCGGAAGCGATTGACGCGATTCTTCAAGGAGCTCAAAACCTTGTTATTCCGATCAAGACGAGACAGAGGAGAAAGCAAAATCAGCAATCGAACACGACGATCCACAACGGAACCGAGTTTTGCTGGATCTATCAGGAAGACGTGATTCGGTTTCTCCTCAGCTCGATCGGTCTTTTCTCTCCTCTCCCGGCTCTCTCCGTCGAAGCCCTAGGAGTCGTATCTCCGGCGGTTCTCACTGTGGATTATCACTCGCCGGCGATCTCCGCGCTGGAGAAGATTTACAGATCTCTGGCGGAGCAGACCGCCGTCGCCGTCATAGACGGCGACGGCGTCTTGATCGGCGAGATCTCGCCGCAAGCTTTGGCTTGCTGCGATGAAAGCGCAGCGGCGGCGATCGCGACTCTCTCCGCCGGAGATCTAATGGCGTTCGTCGACGGCGGTGGTCCGCCACCGGGAGATCTGGTTAGGGCGGTGAATCGGAGGATGGAGGAGAGAAAATTCAGCGGAATCGTGAAGGAGTTCGCTGCTCTGTTCTCGGATAGTTTGTCTTCGTCGTCGGAGGAGTCAGAGGAGGAAGATGGCGAGGGGTCTCCGACGACGACGCTTTCCCGGCAGCCTTCGGGGAGGCTATGGCGGTCGACGAGCTACTCGGCGAGGATGGGACGGAGAGCGGAGGCGATCGTGTGCCATCCGAAAAGCTCGCTCGTCGCGGTGATGATTCAGGCCATCGCTCATCGCGTGAGCTACGTCTGGGTGGTCGACGATGATTCTTGTCTCGCAGGAATCGTCACGTTTTCCGAGATTTTGAGGGTTTTCCGGGAATGTACAGAGGCCTAATAAAACGAGAGAAGAAGAGGAGGAACAAATGTGAATAAAGGGAGACCTTTTTCTTAAAATAATAAAATATTAATTTATTTTTGTTTATTTTTAGATTACATTGGGTCCAGTTGGTTGTTTGTTGTTGAGATTTTTCTTCTGCGCTTTTCAAGTGTGTTTGTTTTGTTTAATATGTGGTTTGTTTTATTCTTTTCGTTTATTATTTGGTGCAATTTTCAAACTTTGCCGCTTAGTGTATTTCTTTTATTTGGCTTTTATTTTCGAAATTGGAACTTGAGCCAACAATCGGCACCGAAGGTTATTTATTTTTTACTCTCTCTCACTTATATTTTATCTCTTTTTCTGCAAAATTACTCCCATATTACGGTAAATCGTAAACGTGTTCTTTTTCTTTTTCGAAATCACGACCACGACTCCCGAAAAACGATTTTAAATAATGGAATTGAGTTAATGTTTTATGATGTAAAAGCATTATAATAGGTATGATTATTTTTAATTCACTCTTAATTTAATTTAAAGTGTGATAAGAAAAATTTGGGTGGAAGTGCTCTAGTTCAATATTTATTCATCATCTTAATTTAGTAATAAATTATTCTCAATTATAAACTCACTTACACAAATACTAATATGTAATTTGTCCCACAATATATATAAAACAAAAAAATATATAATATTACATTAATAATAATACATAACATTAATTAAATACGATATAACTGAATACAATAATACTAATAGTTATACGAATACAATCTTAAATAATTATACTAATGTCAACGATTTTAAAATTATTGACATTAAAAAATAGATTAATATTTAACAAAATTAATACTGATATAACATATTAATAAAGAGGTAAAAATAAGAAGATAATTTTTTTGGTAGAACTGAATATCTTGAATATCTTAAGTTGGAGCTAAAAAACTACAATTACGCTAAATTTGATAAAAATTAATTATTTTAAATTTGTGTTTTCTAATCATGACAAATGAGCCGGAATAACTTAACAGAACAGTCCTTTCACACTCTTCGTGCTCACGAATCATGATACATAATGAGAACGAGTCCTCCGTACTGTAATGAACAATAAAATATTTAAACAGCTTTAGTAAATATTAAAAAAAAATCATAAATACAAAATATATGGTGTTGTTGAGTATCGTCGATGACAGCTATTTTATAGAAAGTTCAGTTTGGTATACGTGTACGTATATGGTCTTAAGTATTGCACAAAATACGGTGTAAACTAAGGATAATTTCATTTTATAGAACTAAATATATTAAAAATATTCAGATTAATTTTTTTTTTAAAATATTTAAAATTGTATTTTAACTTTAAAATCGCATAAAAATACCCTTCAGCTCATTTATAAGATTTCAATCTCATTTTTACCTTCAAATCCACTCAAATTCATTATAAATCCGTTAAAATCACCTAAAATTATCGAAATAATGGGCATATTACTTCATTAACAATGTTTGAATAATTCTTTTTGTTTGTTTTTGGTGTTAGAATCGTTTTTCGATCGGAAAAAAAATAAGTTCGTCAAAAATCTGAGTGTCATCGTAAACTATCGTACGATGTCGTAAAACATCGTACGATGATCGTATACCATCGTACGATGGCGTACGATGGTCTACGATAACTTTCACCCAAAATCATCGTACAAAAACACTCAAATTTTTGACGAACTTATTTTTTTCCGATCGAAAAACGATTCTAACACCAAAAACAACCAAAAAAATTATTTAAACATCGCTAATGAAGTAACATGCCCATTATTTCGATGATTTTAGGTGATTTCGATAATTTTAGGTGACTTCAATACATTTATGGTGTATTTGAGTGGATTTGAAAGTAAAAATGAGATTGAAACCTTATAAATGAGCTGAAGGGTATTTTTGTCCGATTTTTGACCTAAAGTCCAATTTTAGATATTTTTAACAAAATGGGTCTAATTTAAATATTTTTAATGTTTTTGGGTCTATAAAATGAAATTTCTCTTCCACAAAGTAGAGCCTGCATTTTCTCGGTAATTGCATAAAAAAACTCCCGTAAGCATATGTTGTTAAAGAGAAATTTCATTTTATAGACCCAAAAACTTGAAAATATCTTGATTAAACTCTTTTTTTTAAAAATATCTAAAACTGGACTTTAGGTCCAAAATCGAACAAAAATACATTTAACTTCATTTATAGAGTTTATTAGAGATTTCAATCTCATTTTCAACTGAAATTCTCTCTAAACCCGTTGGAATCATCTAAAATCATCGAAATAATGAATATGTTACTTCATTAATTTTATTTTAATCACTTTTGTAGTCGTTTTTTTTATGTTAGAATCATTTTTCGATCGGAAAATAATAAGTTCGTCAAAAATCTAGAATTTTTATACGAAAATTTTGGTTGAAAACCATCGTCCGACGTCGTAAATCATTGTACGATGTCGTAAACCATCGTATACTATCGTACGTCGTCGTAAACCATTGTATATCATCGTATGATGTCATCGTATATCATCGTACGACGTCGTAAACCATCGTACGACATCGTAAACCGTCTTACATCATCGTACGACATCGTAAACCATCGTATACCATCATACGATGGTTTACGACGTCATACGATGATGTACGACGTCGTACGATGGGCTTCAACCAAAATTTTCGTATAAAAATTCCAGATTTTTGACGAACTTATTTTTTTCCGATCGAAAAATAATTCTAACACAAAAAACGACTACAAAAGTTATTTAAAATAAAGTTAATGAAGTAACATATTTATTATTTCGATGATCTTAGATGATTCCAACGGATTTAGAGAGAATTTGAGTTGAAAATGAGATTGGAATCTCTAAAAAACACTCTATAAATGAGGTTAAGAGTATTTTTGTACGATTTTAGACCTAAAGTCCAATTTCAGATATTTTTAAAAAGATGGGTCTAATCTGAATATTTTTAATGTTTTTTTATTTACAAAATGAAATTTCTCTAGTTAAACTAGTCCTGGAGGCTCATGGCGTTACTATTATTTATTTACTCTTAATATAGAAAATGAAAACTAGATAATGTGAGGAGCTCTAATTGCAGGCTGGCGAAGGTCTTAAAGAATTAATTTCAGATTAATGCTCTTTTGTTACTTTTTAACATTTATTCTCTCCACGGTTCTAGCGAGAAACCAGGACAACGTTGACGCAATAATAAATAACATCCCTGTTTGATGTGAATTGAAGAGTTTGTTTAGGGGTGGTTTTAACTTGTAACTTATATACCAAACGTTGCTCTCAGTCTCACCATCTCGCTGTGTTTGGTAGCGATAATTGTTGCTTTCATACTTCATAGGTCATTAATTAGATGTTATTTTATTTATTATAAAGAAACAGCGAAACAAGCGTGAGAGCATTTCATGCAATTTGTTTGTATGTATACTAGTGACGTAACGAAAGTCTTAATCAATATACTTTAACTATTTTTCATGAAAAGCCCAAACCCAAGGATATTAAAGTATTGAACTGATATAGTCAACAAACTGAAAAAGTGTACAGAATGGACCATAAAGATGATTACAGTGCCTTTTAAATAATTAAACAAATAAAAGAAAACGAGGATTACAGCTTAGCTTATGGTGGGATCCTAAAAGCTTTCTTTCTTTCTGCACAATTCACAAATAAGTATTGTAGTTAGTTCTCGTTATTGGAAGAAATGCTAATAAAATGTTTTTAGCATAGATATAAATAATTTATGGCTAATATTTGAGTGAGGTACATTCATCGGAATTTGACAATTATTTCATAATTTTATTCCTCGTTGCGACGGGTATAAGATTAAATATTTATTTGTCAAAATCATGTCTATGATGAATGAGAAATTGATGCTTAAAAAACACATTTGTTATGTGTTGTAGATAAATGAAGTGGAGAGAATCCACTAGAGTTCCACATGGGTTGGGTAAGGGAGTTGGTGTGGTGTTTATATAGGATTATCCTTCTTAAGGTGATACCCAAGTGCAAGGGAGGAAAGTGTGAGTGGAATAGCTCTAACCTCTCGTGCACACACACGGTCTCGGTCTCGGTTCTTGGCAATTTGGCTCTTCTTGGTCATTTGGACTTCCGGGCTCATCCCTTACTTTTTAGAAAAGTTTAATTCCACAAATAATTTGTAGGTTACATTGGGAATCAATTAAGCATAAACTACTGAATTGATTGTGCTGCAGATTTATTTGCATTTGTTGCAAATGAAGCAAAAACGTTTTGGACGTTTTTGAGCAGTTTTGGACAGTTATTCTCAGCATAATCAAGAGAGGTTAAGACACCATTAAGGACTGTCAATGGTGGCGATTTTGTAAGCTGAAACCAACCTTACCTTGCCTATAAAAAGGTCAAGTGATCTCATTCAGAATAAAACAAGGAGATAGACATACATAGACACACCGAAAATTCCATAAACTCTTCTTTCTCTCCTCCAAATTGTGGTTGTTCCTTCTGGAAAATTGGCCGTTCCTTCAGGAATTTTTGTCGTTCCTTCAGGAAATTTAGTCGTTCCTTCAGAAAATTTGGTCGTTCCGAGTTGTTCCTTTGGATACCAGTTTTTCCAGTTTTCTTTTTGTAGTCCAGTTAGTTTTGCTACGAGTTTGGTTCACCGGAGAAGTCTCTTTGCTGCTCAAAGATCTTCTCATCCACCGTTGTATCCTGAGAGGTAAATTGCTCAAGGTTTCCCGGCAGTGGGAGGACAATATTACTTTAAGGAAACCGTCGAACGGTTCTCGGTTTTTTCTCCTATTTTGTTATAATTAAATTTATTGTTGTTATTCTTTTCTTCATATTATTGTAATCTGTTTATTCCGAAAATTTAATTGTTTCCGCCCATTATATCTAACAATCTTAAAGTAATAATTTCTCTTCTTAGACAGATTGCGTTTGGAGAATTTTGTGAAGAAAACCGACTTGGTTGATTTCTTTTGTAGAAATGGATACCAATAATGACAACAATAACGTGGTTGAGTCGGGAACCCCCGATCAATCATACGAGTTCCGCGCGTGGAGGTGCCAACAACCAACGCCACAAATCCGAACATTATGGTGTAACCACTTGTTTCGACAGAGGCTTCGGCCGGGAACGGACCTGCAGGTCTTGTTCACTCGATGGCGGCTATGGCTGTGAAAGGATCTGCATTTCATGTTCAAAATGCGGGTTCGGCTCGAGGGCCTCCCGTAATGATGTAGGTCGAGAAGCCGGGGAAGTTTGACGGTTTGAACTTCAAGAGATGGAAACAGAAGATGCTCTTCTACTTGACCACCATAGGGCTTGTGCGGTTTTTGACCGACAACCCTCTGATCCTTCATGAGGACGGGACAGATCCGAAAGTGAGGATGGCATACCTCGCTTGGAAGGATTCCGACTACTTATGTCGAAATTATGTGATGAATTGACTTGTGGACTCTCTATACAATGTGTATAGTTCCAAAGTTTCTTCTAAAGAACTTTAAGAATCACTTGATCGAAAATATAAAACTGAGGATGCGGGCTCAAAAAAATATATTGTGGGCCACTTCCTCGAGTTTAAAATGGTGGACCACAAAACGGTGGTGAGTCAAGTGCAAGAATTGCAACTAATCTTTCACGAGATTCAAGTCGAGGGTATGACCATAAGTGAGTCATTCCAAGTTGCCTTCGTCATCGAGAAGTTACCTTCGAGGTGGAAGGACTTCAAGAACTACCTTAAGCACAAGCGAAAGGAGATTAGTCTTGAAGATTTGGTGGTTCGTCTTCGCATAGAGGAAGACAACCGTGGTTCCGACAAGAGGTTCAAGACCACTTCGGAGAGCGTCAACGTCATCGAGCATGGTGAAAACTCAAAAGGCAAGAAGCCCACCAACAAGTTTGGACCAAAAAGGGCTGCTTTCAAGAAGAAAAACGAACAAAAATTTGTTGGAAAGTGCTTCAATTGCGACAAAGAAGGCCACCGCGCGGTGAATTGCCGAAAGCCGCAAAAGAAGAAGAACCGAGAGGCCAATGCCGTGGAGGTCGAGAGTGATGACCAATTCCTTGTCGCTGTGGTCTCCGAAGTAAACTTGGTGGATTCAAACCCCAAGGAGTGGTGGCTAGATACCGGTGCTACCCGCCACATTTGCTCGGACAAGAATGCTTTTTGCTCCCTCGACTTGCGTCCAACGGGAGAGAAGTTGTTCATGGGAAATTTGGCCACTTCCGACATTATGGGGACAGGACACGTCATCTTCAAAATGACCTCGGGAAAGGAGTTGAATCTCACTAATGTTCTCTATGTACCCGATATAAGAAAGAATCTTATTTCCAGATCTATTCTTTGTAACCATGGGTTTAGGATGGTTTTTGAGTCCCAAAAGATCATTCTTAGTAAGAATGGGATATATGTGGGAAAGGAGTATGTGAAAGAGAACATGTGGAAGATGAATGTAATGGCCATTACGGCAAAGAAATAAATAAAGATGCATCTTCTTCTTCGTATATGCTTAAGTCATTTAATTTATGGCATGGTAGACTTGGTCATGTGAATTATGACACATTGCGTAAATTAATAAATTTGGATTGTATACCAAAATTTAATATTGACTCAAAACACAAATGTGAAATTTGTGTCGAAGCAAAATTAACGAAAACATCTTTTCATAGTGTTGAAAGGAAGAGTGAGCCTCTTGAATTAATTCATACCGATTTATGTGATTTAAAATTCATGCATAGAATAGGTGGAAACAAATATTTTTTGACGTTCATTGATGATAGTACAAAATATTGTTATGTTTATTTGCTTAAGAGCAAAGATGAGGCAATTGAAAAATTTACCATGTACAAATTGGAAATCGAGAACCAACTTGGTAAAAAGATCAAAATAGTGCGGAGTGACCGTGGTGGTGAATATGTGGTACCGTTTGGTGCTTTTTGTGCAGAACATGAAATTATTTACGAAGTCACTCGTCCATATTCTCCCCAATCGAACGGCGTTGCCGATCGAAAAAATCGCACTCTCAAAGAGATGATGAATGCGATGTTGCTAAGTTCGGGGTTACCACAAGAAAGGTGGGGGAAACCATCTTGTCGGCGAACTATCTTTTTGAATAAAATACCCCGAAATAAAGAGGATAAATCTCCATCCAAATTATTTAAAGGAACGAAACCTTCCTATAAATACTTGCGAATGTGGGGGTGCTTGGCCAAGGTTTTGGCACCGGCACCTAAAAGGATGAAGATTGGTCCAAAGACTGTTGATTGTGTATTCATTGGTTATGCACATCATAGTAACGCGTACAGTTTATTGTGCATGAATCAAAGAATCCCGACATACACAAAGGTTCTATTATTGAATTAAATAATGCATCTTCCTTTGAACATGTATTTCCTTATAAGTCTAAGGAAGACTAAGCGAGTTCATCAACTCATGGTTTTGAGAACATTAAGGAAATGTCTCAAGATATTGATGAAGAATCCGAAGACTAGATCGAAGAACCTCGAAGAAGCAAACGTGCTAGAGTGGAAAAGGCATTTAGGTCTGACTTTTTAATCTATATGCTAGGGGCCGAACCTCTAACATATAAAGAGGTTATAAATTCAGTCGAGGGTCATTTATGGAGAGACAACATAAGAAGTAAAATAGACTCTATCATGCATAACCACACACGGGAACTTGTTGACCTTCCACCGGGGAGTAAAACTCTTGATTTCAAGTGGATCTTCACGAGGAAGATGAAAGTGGTTGGATCAATCGATAAATACAAGGCGAGACTTGTAATTAAGGGTTATAGACAGAAGGAAGGTCTCGACTATTTTGACACTTATTCTCCCGTGACAAGGATAAAGTCTATACGATTTATTATAGAAATTGCCACTTTGCGAAATCTTGAAATTCATCAAATGGACTTGTTTTAAGTCAATCACACTATGTTGATAAAATTCTATACAAATTTGCAAATGATGATGGTGGATTCTCGAGAACTCCAATCGATGCAAGTCAACATTTGTCTAAGAATAAAGGAGAAAGCAAGTCTCAAATTGAGTATGCTAGAGTAATAGGGAGTCTAATGTACTTGATGAATTGTACAAGACCCTACTTATTTTACTCTGTTAGTAGGCTTGCAGGATATACGAGTAATCCAAGTTCTGAACATTGGAAAGCAATCGTGAAAGTATTGCGGTATCTACGATTTACTCATGATTATGGTCTTCATTATACTAGACATCCCTAAGTCATTGAAGGGTTCACTAACGCTAGTTGGATATCTGATATACAAGACTCTAAAGCCACAAGCGGATATGTATTCACTTTGGGTGGCGATGGTGTGTCTTGAAAATCCTCAAAAAAAAAAAACAGTGATAACGAGATCCACGATGGAGTCCGAGTTTGTTGCTTCGGATAAGTGTGGCGAAGAGGCTGAACGGCTAAGAAACTTCGTAGAAGATATTCCAAGATGGATAACACCTGTGCCTGCTATATGTATATATTGCGATAACCAATCGGCGATTGGTAGAGCACAGAGTGTAATGTACAATGGTAAGTCTAGACATATACGTCGACGACATAATACCATTAGACAACTTCTCTCTACTGGAGTCATTAGTATTGACTATGTAAGGTCCAAGGAAAATTTTACGGATCCGCTAACCAAGGGGTTAAATAAGGACCAAGTAGAGAAGACTTCAATAGGAATGGGGTTAAAGCCTATGAGATAAAGTTTTAGCAAAGGAAACCCAACCATGATGACTGGACATCCCAAGAACTTGGTTCAAAGGGACAACCTAATTTGTAGGACGAAGTGAGGTCACTATGGGGGCAGATTCTCCAAACCTATTCCTATGATAAATCAGTGACACCCGTATGAGGCTAAGCAATGTGCTTTTAATGATTCTGTAAATTTGGATCTTTAAGATTCCAACCGAGTAATGTGGGATTACCATTTGAGTTAAGAATCACCTATGTAAGAGAGAAGTGAGGCCGCTTCGAAAGAAAATTAATGGGACTTAATTCTTTAGAAACTCTTACAGAACCAGGCGCATGTTCAGGGCCAAAATAAACATAACCATGAGAACTAAGCTTGTGGCAGGAAGATATCAGCGGGATAAATGTTCATTGTTTATATACAAACGACTAACAGTTCAAGGACATCGTGTCTACTGAATAGTCCGTAAACATGGCATAGTTCCACGAGGGAAGGTTCAAGGACTTTGTCTACCTATCCTATACTGATATTGACCGCAGAACCAACCATATCGAGTCGCGTCGAGTCTTTATAATTTTTGTCACACAATTTCATTCATGTGGGGGATTTTTGGAAAAAATGTTAATAAAATGTTATTAACATAGATTATAGATGATTTATGGCTAATACTTGAGTGGGGTCCACTCATCGGAATTTGACAATTCTTTCATAATCTTATTCCTCGTTGCGAAGGGTATAAGATTGAGTATTTATTTGCCAAAATCATGTCTATGATAAATTAGAAATTGATGCTTAAAATATGCTTAAAAAACACATTTGTTATGTGTTGTAGAGAAGTGAAGTGGAGAGAATCCACAAGAGTCCCACATGGGTTGGGTAAAGGAGTTAGTGTGCTGTTTATATAGGATTATCATTCTTAAGGTGATACCCAAGTGCAAGGGAGGAGAGTGTGAGTGGAATAGCTCTAACCCCTCGCGCGCGCACACACACGCGCGCCGCCGCCGCCGAGCCGAGCCGGGCTCGGGCTCGGCAATTTGGGCTCTTCTTGGGGCTTTGGATCTTGGATCTTGGAAATTTGGGCTCTTTGGGCCTTCGGGCTTCCGGGCTCATCCCTTACTTTTTATTACAAAATTCACTTATACAAAATTTTAATTCCACAAATAACTTGTAGGTTACATTGGGAATCAATTAAGCATAAACTACTGAATTGATTGTGCTGCAGATTTATTTGCATTTGTTGCAAATGAAGCAAAAACTTTTTGGACGTTTTTGAGCAGTTTTGGACAGTTATTCTCAGCATAATCAAGAGAGGTTAAGACACCATTAAGGACTGTCAATGGTGGCGATTTTGTAAGCTGAAACCAACCTTACCTTGCCTATAAAAAGGTCAAGTGATCTCATTCAGAATAAAACAAGGAGATAGATATACATAGACACACCGAAAATTTCATAAACTCTTCTTTCTCTCCTCCAAAATTGTGGTTGTTCTTTTTGGAAAATTGGTCGTTCCTTCAGAAATTTTTGTCGTCCCTTCAGGAAATTTAGTCGTTCCTTCAGGAAATTTGGTCGTTCCGAGTTGTTCCTTTGGATACCAGTTGTTCCAGTTTTGCTTTTGTAGTCCGGTTAGTTTTGCTACGAGTTTGGTTTGCCGGAGAAGTCTCTTTGCTGCTCAAAGATCTTCTCATCCACCGTTGTATCCTGAGAGGTAAATTGCTCAAGGTTTCCCGGCAGTGGGAGGACAATATTACTTTAAGGAAACCGTCGAACGGTTCTCGGTTTTTTCTCCTATTTTGTTATAATTAAATATTGTTGTTGTTATTTCTTTTCTACGTATTATTGTAATCTGTTTATTCGGAAAATTAAATCGTTTCCGCCCATTATATCTAACACTCGTCTCAAGAACAAATTGGCTGAGCGACAACTTTGACACTATCGTAATAATATTATTAGGATGATGGTTATTTTAGTGGCCAATCATCTTACATGCGAGATTACCAAGATCTAAATGAACCCGACTTGCCTAACCTAACTTTTCACGTAAACCACATATTTTATGTTATTATCGGAAAGGATATAATAATATTAAATTTGGTAATATATATAGAGAACTGTAGTATGAGTTGGTGGACTAAAATACCTTTAAGAGCTCAACAATTATTGTATAAATTCATATTCATTCTCATTTAATTTTGTATTTGGAGGTAAACTGAAGTCCAACATTGTTACAAATTATTCATAAAATACAGAGCATCTTTAATGGAAATGCAGGTGGTAACTGAAAACGAGACTGTAACCACATCATATATTGAGTCAAATGATCACTCCTCTTTTCGTCTGTCCATAGATACGCTTGTTTTTCATCAGAATACCATATACAATTAAGGAATCTAAACACTTGCAGGAAGCAAATCTATTACTTGCCTTGACAACAATACGTTGTCATGAAACATGGCTGACACGTGGCCCAATTCTTTTCTCACATTCACATCACACTTTTAATTTCCCTCTCTATGTGGGAGGCATGCCATATCCCCTCTATCTTTGTCCCTTTCACGTTGTTTGTGTTATTATCACGAGCGATAAAATGATTGTTTCACCAAAATTGAACTCTAATATATAAGATCATTTTCAGGATATCGTCTATTCTCTTGAAGTTAAAATATCTTGGTTTAAATTAAAAAACTCATCTATATTATAAACTCCATACACATGTACTCTACTTTGATGGCTTAAAGTTTTGGGTTAACTGTTGAGAGTATAAATAGTTTGATGGTTGATATGAAAATTTTAAATATGAACGGGGTTGAATTTGTGTTTTTTGGTAATTTAGAATTTAATAAAAATTTAACTAATGTTGGAGAAATTAGACGGAAAAGCGAAAATTTAGTTATTAAACTTCTTCATAATTCTCATCTTCTTGTTATACGTGTGATGACATGAGAGTGTAAATTTGCGACGCGATTCGCATGAACTTTTACAATATATTCGATGATGATAACTTGTCAAACATTTTGCATAATGTTTATTAAATATGTTTACTAAATATATAACTATTTAGTACTAGTTTTAGATATATAAATTATAAAAACTTATTTATATTGATAATATTGTGGAGAAATATCTATTAAAAAAATATTTGTAGATAAATATAATAAAGTACTACAATAAGGATGAAAACGTGAGTTGGAGAAATAAAATAACGATTTATTTAATTAAATTTTGAATTGGAGTAAAAGTGTAAACAATGGTAAAATTAAAAAACCAGCCTTTCATTTCCAATGACAATCAAATCTTCAAAAAATTCAATGTCCATTGACATTGCTAGTGGTGCAAAATGACCCTTGCCAAAAAATTTCTACCCCGCTGCCACTACCGACAATTGTCGCAACGACGAAGTCCCTTGAACAATGTTGTTAACTTATCACACTTATTACATATACTTTTTTTCTTTTTGTTGTCGTGGTCTCAGTGAAGTATTTTTCTCATTTAGCAACGTGATTTTTTATTCTGGTTGTGGAAGTTGGGGATGTTGTAGGTTTCCTTCATTTCGGGATTTGGTGGATCTTGATGTGGAGGGAGTGAGGTGACTCTTGTCGAAGTGGTGGATGACGTGACTCGTCTTTAAATACACGAAGTTTAACTTGATATACCGTTTAAGGGTCTTCATGTGGACTAGAACTTTGATATTTCTGTGAGCTAGAATGATTTGATGTGGTTCTCGCGACATACATTTTTATTCATGTAGATGTGTTACTTTAGAAAATATTTATGTTATAGAAGGGGATCAGAAAAAATTGGGTTAAGTTTTGTTGAGAGTATAAGTAATTTGATAGTCGATATGAAAATTTTGGATGTAAAACGAGATGAAATTCGATACTTTCGTAAAGACTTGGATAACAATATTTTTATTTTAAATTTGAGTAGAAAAACGGGAATCAGGTTGTTGAACTTTTTCATGTTCCTTCTCTTGCTCTTAAGATAGTGTGGATTGTGGATAAAAATTCAACGTGATACACCTAAATCTCGACAAGATTGCCAATGAAATGATAACTCAACTTCTTGATGATGTTTAGAAACAATATAAATTGCATGTATTAACTATATAATACTAATTTATGAAATATAAATTTTATAAAATCTTAGTTATATTTATATTGTAGAAATGTCGTGAAATATTAGTCGTGAGATGAGTTGTAAAAGCAAAATAGTTTATTTTTATTTTTTAGGCAATAATTCAGAATAGCCTGCAAGTGTAAAAGAAAGAAAGAAAAAAAAAATTATCGTCAATGCAAAAATAATTTAAGGATTTCAAATTATTTAAGCAATCCAACGCCCAAGACTTTTTAAACGTTTACAAACAAAGCCTGGCGATACAAATGAGCTTGTTAATTTCGTTCTACACTCAAACTTGGGACAAATGAAAACGACACAACGGAAGAAAGCCATCTGTTGGACAATTTTTATTTGCGCAAATTTCGTTTTCGTGAATATATAACAAGAAAATGGTATTTTCATGAATAAGAGAAAACGAGGCATTTCGTAAAAAAATTATGTATTTATTTTCCTTTAGAATTGTTGATTTAATTTTTATTTGTTTATTTTTATATTTTTTTGATGATCAACGGCCGAATATTTATACATTTATTTACATATTTGATTTTATCCAAAATTCTTATTGCAAAAACACTTAATTTTATACTTTTACCACAGATTTTACAACAAAAAAAAAAATTATAAATGAGAGTTTACAGCAATGACGGTTTTCACAAAATCTCGCAAAATTTCCACATTTTCGTTAGACTATAGAAAGACCACTTGACAAAAAGCGAAATGTAAGTCTTCAGAGTAATCTTGGCTCTACCGGGACGAGAGGTAACCGGGAGTCCCATCCCGGTAGGTTTTCAAACGGGACTGGGAGTCCCGGTACCAGGAAGTGGACCCTACCGGGACTCCCGGTTATGTGTACTACCGGGAGGTGCCTCCCGGTACCTCCCGTTGATTTTTTTTAAAGAAGAAAATTCTTGGATGTCGGATACAAGATCGAATACAAGATCCGACGGTCCTAAAAGTTTAGCCATTGGAAATAAATCCGTTGCAAAAGCAACGGCTCTAAAAGTTTTCTTTTCTTCTTTAATTTTTTTCTTATAAATTCCAGCCCCTTTCTCTCATTTTTCCACACCTTTCACTCATTCTCAATCTCTCGTTTTTCATGGCATTCTAAAATCAAAGGGGTCGATGGGGAAGGAATTCTCAAGAACCCCCGATGCATCAGTTTGAAGAAAATTGATTACACCATTCTCAAAATACCGAATACACTTACGATCCTAATTTTATTCCCGGTACAAATCCAAATGTTCTTTACTCCCAACAATTCAATCTAAACACATAAGCCGGATACGTCCCTCATATTCTGTCACATCCACCCGATGTCGATATCGCGTTTAAAGTGTTTCAACAATGTGAACAAGAAATTCAGGATTCCCAAAATCCAAATGTCGACGAAGGTGTCGAAATCGATCACGACGAAACGCAAGATTCCAACGGCGACGAAGAAGGAGATATACCGGCTCCTACATAACGAAGCCGAAGTCAGAGTTCACTTTCGATTAGTGTTCCTTGTCCTCAACAACGTCAACAACAATAAGAGACGCAACAACAACGACAAAGACAACAAACGTCGGCTCAGAATCCCGAAGATCCACAACAACCTCAACCTACCGGAAGACAACCTAGTTCCCAAGTGTGGACGTGGTACGACCAAGTTATTCACAACGGTGAAAAATCTGGAAAATGTTACCGTTATGGAAAGATCTTCAGTGCTCACAACGACAGAGTCGGGACGTCCCTTTTGTGGAGTAACAACAAATACTGCAAGGGTGATCGAACCAGAGCCTCTTCGAGTCGTGTAAGTCATGTTGACCCTATTCAATTACGAAAACAATTAGTAGAATATTTTGTTTTAACAGATCAATCCTTTATGCATATAGAATCTCCAGGTTTAATTAGCTTTCTTTGTTCTTTAATTCCGGATGTTCAAATAATGTCTAGGAAAGCTTTAAGAGCAGATATACTAAAATGGCTTTTAGATGAAAAATAAACGTTAGATAAACGTAGGATTATCTCAGTAACGTTAGATAACGCCACAAGTAACAATGTTATGATAAGAGATTTAAAAGAAAAACTTCAAACTAACGATTATTTTTTGCATCAACGATTGCTACTCATATAATCAACCTAATTGTTCAACCGGGGCAGCTAGTTATGACCCTTCAATAAACAAAATTAGGACGTACATTAGTTAGATTAACAACTCAACAAGTAGAGTAGACGAACTTAAGAGACGTCTTAGGCACAACGATTTTCAAGAACGAACATGGCATCTAGATAACAAAATTAGGTGGAACTCAACATTCTTAATGTTAACATAGTATAGAGATCAAACTATTTTTGAAGATTGTATTAAGGCAATGGAAACAAAAAATTTAAAATATTGGGGGGTTGGGAAGGTTCCTTTGCTTTACGGTTTTGGAGTCATTCTAGATCCCCGATGTAGAACAGTTGATTTGAAAAAATTTCTTTAAGTACCTTAGACGGTTTTATGTCGATCAAAATTACTATGCACTTGATTTTTTCCGAATCATGGAAGCGTTTTATGCTCTTTTCGGGGTGTACGAGCCAAACTCCTCTCGCATTACCGAGCGCAGCCTAGTCAGTCACAGATGCAACAACAACGACAACATCAATTTCAAACACCCAGCGGTGTTTATTCCGAGCCTAGGCTCCCCCTAGGAGTGAGCTCTCCTCACTTTTCATAACACACGCAGTGTTTACAATAAAACATTAGAAGGAAAGATACAACATAAAAGCACTCACAGGTTTTGTTCTCCTTCAAGCAACAAAACCATTGCACAACCCTTACATGGCTGAAACACTGGTTGAACACTCCAATATTGAAGTGTTAACCCTAAGGAAGAAGAAGACACTTGCTTTTATATGAAACAAGAAAAAAATAATTGTTCTTATATCTGAATTCGAGACAGCTGGCCCAATGGAAGACAGCTGGGTTCCATTAAACAAATAATACACAATACAAAAACTGTCAGGCGGACATGGCACTGTACCCTGATAGGAGATGTCTTCTGAACATGTGAGAAACATCTTGGACAACATCTTCGACACATGAGTTTTTCCTTAATGAAAATAACCAATAAGTTTGTACTAACAATCCCCCCCTTCATCTTTGAATAAGCAAAACTGGAGAACACTTCAAAATCATCATTACTGTTAGACGACTCGTGTCACAATGACTGACAGAGGATTTGAAGCACGCATACCAAAACAGAGTATCAGAATTTTCAAGTACCACAAGTATCTCCCCCTTTTTTCTAATCAGATGCAAAGGAAGCGGAAAGATGTAAAGGAGGAAACAACTTCTTTAGAAAGCCTTCAAAATTATAGCAAAAAAAACGCTTTCATCTGACATCATCATGTTCAATGGTAATGAATTGATGAATTACACAATTCCACCTGGTAGCATTCTCAAATATCTGGAATGAAATTCTTGACATACCTCTTTGACAATTTCCATATCTATGTCCTCGACGATGTTAGAGACGAGATCTGCCACATCTTTAGAAGAGTCTTCTTCTTTACAACATGAGTCGTAGATTCTCTGAGAAAGTTGCTACCTTGGGGAGGCACAGACTCTTCTAGACCACAACCTTTTTCTCCGAGGATGAAAGACAATGGAAATCTTATGTAGGAGAGACAAGAAATGGCAGCACATCCTCATCGAGGTCAATGAAATGACCGTAACCTCTAGGCTGATTTGAGAGAGAAGACAATGTATTTCTTCATGAAAAAAAACTTCCGGAATAATGGAGAGATAAGATTACAGATGGTCTATAGGGATTGATAATGAATTTCCTGACAATGATACATGGTAGGAACCAATTTTGGAAACTAAAAACATCCAATTTGCTGCTTGACGGAGGTCGGTGATGTCGATACAAGCGAGAGTCTCATCCAAGAGAATATGTTATGTGGAGATGAAATGAGCGGGATGAGCAAAGAGGCCACTATTGCATATGAGATAAATCTCTCAGAGACTTCCAGCGGACTAGACACATAGTCCTTGGAAGTGGCAACAAACAACGAAGAAGACACTTTGATTATATTAGTCTTCATGGTATAAAGATTGTCTTCTTTGTTTTGCGTTGATGAGGACACATACGGTGATTCGTTTTGATCCTAGGGCTCAGTACCCATATCCAGAGAATAAATGAACACGATACTCACAATCTCTTTTGTTGTCGATGAGAACTTCTCTCGTTTATGTAAATGTGAGTGAAATCCGAATCAAAATATCAACAAATCCTTTTATTTATGGAACAGTACAGAGAGACCTATTCCAAGATTCTTCCAACACAGTTGCATCTGAAAGAGACTCTGTCACGAAACCAATAGAAAAGAAGGAAGAATAGACTCGAAAAAGCTCTTAGGATTTTATCTTCGCATTAACGATGTCTTTGGTGATGTTAGGCACTTCCATAGAGTCATGTGTTCTACCAAAACAAAAACAGCCAAGACCAACGACTTAACAAAAAACTCCCCCTTTGGCTTTTTGGAGGCAAAACATAAGAAGTCAACATGTAGCTACAAGCACACAAGATACCATCAAGATCACAGTCGCATAAAATCTCACAAAACATTAGTTAGAAGGGGAAACACCACATCTCATAGAGCACGCAAACACATCTTGGAATAAGCAACTCATCATCATAGAGTATCAACATGAGAGTCACCAGACAGCCAGCTCCACAGCTCCACTCCCCCTTTTTGCCTCCGAGAAATGCCAAAGACAAAAGAAATAAGACTCTTCAATAGTTGTAGCACCTCTTCAAATTTCTCATTTCCAGGATAAACTTTAGTGACCTGCTCATACCCTTGAGAGAAGAGTAACCAATGTGAGAGTCATCTCAGGCCTAACAATCGAAAACTCTCCCAAAGGTTGTTCCGCGTTGAAGAACTCATTCATAAAACTGCCTCATAAAATAAAATTAGGAATTAGAGGCCCAAATGATAGAGCAAGCCAGCAACGTCACCTAGCATCACACTCTCGGAACATTGATCAGCTTCTTCAAAAGAAATGTCCTCAAGAAACAATTTTTACAGTCTGCCAAATTTCCATAGTGAAATAAGATGCAGAAAAAGAGAGCACTATGAGCATGTATTACAATGGTTTCTTGAACATATTTTTATTCTTCTTCTTCGTTATCTTCAAAGGTGTTATTCACATTGTCTAGAGCTACTTCAGGAACACTGGATTCATCCATATAGACGTGAATAATACTAGCTCTAAATTGTTTCTTCCACGCGGTAAAAAGTAACTTCATCCAGAGATAACACCATATTCAGAATCTATGATAGATAAAAGTGTTGGCATTTATGCCCACAAATGAGATTTTTGATATTAAATACTTTATATTTGTTTTGTTTTGAATTTAAATAAAAATTAAACATTCATTCTTATTTAAGATTGTGTTTATGCATGAATGTCTACACTATGAAATTTTCATCAACGAAAGAAAGTGCTAAGTACAGACTTGACAAGATACCTTCTTATGACTAGTTTAAATAATAGTTCGCAATCTATAGATCTATTGGGCAATCGATTCTTAGTAATGATTGTTAGAATGAAGTAAACGATATCTTATCTTGTGATATGGAGAGTTGTGACTCTGTAATTCATTCTTATTATCTTAATGACGATATTGAACAAGACCTGTGAAGTTTTGAAGTTCGAGATATAACCGTTTAATCACTCGAAACCTCAAACTCGCATACGAGGGGTATTTTAGTAATTACCTAAATCCTGAAGTGAGTACATATCGTGAAGTGAAGTTTCATTGACCCGAGGGTTGGTGTCGTAATACTGTTTCGTTGAAATATGTGATTCACAAACATGAAATTTGTGTTGAAACAATGCTAAGGCATGGTATTCATCCTTTCAAATAAAAATATGTGGCATGTTGAGAAATCTCACTTTATGTTTTTCTCGTTCTCAAATAACAGAGGACTTGGTGAAATAACACCTCAGGAGTAAAACGGTAATTTTACATTCCTCTGAGTTAATGATACACACAAAGGGTATTAGCGTAAAATACACCGTGCACCGTGTGAAGAATAGTTTTGTAACATCAAACGGAAATATAAACGCATATGAACTTAGAGATGTTCAATATTGGTCCTTTAGTGGAATCAACTAATATTAAGAATTAAAAGTCGAAAAAAGTTTGTGAACTTTTGTGTCCGATCTTTATTCTAAAGCTTCATTCATGTGGATCCATAAGGTTTCAATGATAGACTCTCGGGCGAGATTTTGATGAACAAGAAATGATTGATTTTCTCATTCCACGTAAATTGTGATTTACGCTAAGAAAATTATTTTCTAAGTAATTAAATAAATAATTGGTTATTTATTATTACATTTATTTAATGAATCATATTATGTTATCATATTGATAATAATATAATTTAATGATTCAAATAAATAAAAGATGAAAATAGATATTTTCTCGTTTCGTACTTGTTTGAATAGTATGAAAAGATTTAATGAAATGTCATTAAATAAATGAGACGTTCTAAATTAAATCAATATTATTTTAGAAATAAATCAAATAAATTTGGGAGATAATATAGACAATGTGGCCGGCCACTTATAGGGTATAAGTGAGGAGGAAAATTATTTAAATGAATTATTGGGCTTAAATTTGATTAATGGGCCATTAATTGTTTTGACTTAACTTAAGCATATTTTCCCTTAAATAAAAGGAAGGCTTTCTTCTCTCTCTCTCTTGACCTAATTTCACAGGCTCATTTCATCTCCCTCTACCCCTTGGCCGACTATTTTTCTCTCCCCAAAGAGAAAATACACGGCCAAAAAAATTCCCAAAGAGAAAAAAGAGAGAAATTTGAATTCTTGTTAAGCATTTGTTTTATTCATTTTCCCCTTGTTCCCATAAAGAGGTCACCATCTTTATCTCATAAAAACTACTAGAGAATTATCATTGATCCAACTTGTGGTTGTTTGAGTGATAATTGATCCACAGGGCCGGCCATTTTTTGGAGCAACGGAGCAAGGACGGATTTTGTGACATCCTAGACGAGCGTGAGAAGCAGTTTTTGCCGTGCACTTGGACGCACACCCCGGGGCTGATTCTCGCAGATCCGAACCCACTGTAAGTCTTCTAAAAACGAGTTGGATCTGAATGTAATAATCATTGTAGAATTGTTAGAATTTTTAGATCATTCGTTTGCATGTTTGAATAAATTTATTAATATGTTTAGAAATTTATTGACATGCTAGATTAGATTTAATGATATGGTTATTGAATATGTTTTAAAACGTTTTAGCATATTAAATTGAATTATGAATTTCCGCCATATATTGATATGTTTCATAATTAATTAGGTTAATTGTTAACTAAATTCCAACAAATGGTATCAGAGCTATAATTGTCATTAAAATCGATTTTACGTGTTGGCGTTTTTGTATGAATTGCATTTGTGAATGTATGTGAGTTTTATGGATGGATCCTTATTCTAATTGGCCCTAAGATTATTTTCGGGTTACGTCCCAGTTTTATATTATTTTATTTAAATTTGTAATATGTTTGTAAATTTAAATTTTATAAATTTGTAATCCGAGCGGATAAGAGAAAGGAAGCAGCCAATGGCCGCGTGTTATAAAATGCGCGGGGCTATCCCGGACCAATCCGATTAGCCCAAGGATTTGTGTATAGGACACATGAGGACTGTTTGGATCGGCCAAAACCCTAGCGTGGCCGTGTGGCTTCAGACGCGCGTGTGCTAGCTAGGGTTAGGCCCGACGTCCGAGATTCAGAAATTATTTCCGAATAAATTTAAAATCTTGAATAATTAAATTCGCTTATATTATTTTGAAATAATAAAAGTGGATTTAGTTATTTGAGTGGGAGATATTGATCTCTAAGTTTTAAAACTCGACGCAAGACAAAGAATAAAAATAGTTTTTTTTTTGTAAAGGGTTGTAAATTTAGAAATGGGTCATTAGATAAGTTAATTTATATGTTCTTATTTATTTATGCTTATCTCATATTCACTCACATGTCATATAGGATAGAACGCCAACACTATATGAAATTTTTCATGCATCATTGTAGTTTAATTTATAAAACAAGTTATGAAATTGAACACAATCCACAAAAATATGATTTATGCAAAAACTAAGTGGGAGGGTTATTTGTCGTTGAAATAACTCAAGGTCCCCAACATGAATTTAATTAACTTGTGTGAATGAATTAAGAGTCACCCTCGTGGCCCTCCCTTTAATGGGAGTACTTCGGAAGCACATAGTTAATTGAATTGTTACGAACTAAACTCTAAAGAAGAACGATGAAGCGGGGTCTCCCCTACGAGAACCGTTTTCAAAGTGACTTCTATAAGGGCCCACATGTTGGTTACACGCTTAAACTTATTGTTTAAAGTAACCCTCTATAGAGGTTATGCATTAAAAATAAGTGACCAAAATCCATGGTAATCATCAAGATCTAGAAGTTGTGACTTCTTGCATGATTCGAACTAAATAGTAATGTGTCACGACTATGAAAGACGATCAATTGCGGTTTCTCCTAGGAAACGCAATTAATCATTTTTTTCATAATACCATGAATTATTTATTGCTTTCCTTGCCTATTTAGGATTGTACATGCATCATAATTGGAAATTGTAGCACATGCTATATTCATTTTATCTCATTTCAGCAATATATCATGAATCCACTTGCATCTATATTGAGTTACAACAAACTCGATGGTGAAAATTACGTTGATTGGAAACATAACCTTGATCATATTGACGGTGGAAAAGCACAAGTATGTTCTCACTACCCCGTGTCCTCCAGCTCCGAGTGCAGACTCAAGCAAGGAGGAAAAGGACGCCTATGACACGTGGGTTAGGTCCGATGAGATTTCCAAGTGTTATATTTTGGGTTCCATGAGCAATTTGTTGCAAAAATCTCACAAGGACATTGCCATGACATATGACATTCTCTACAATCTTCATGACATGTTCGGATATCATGGGCGTCAAGCGAGGCAGCAGGCAATCTTCAATTTCATGAATTGTCAGATGAAGCCGGGAACGTCAATCAGGGACCACATGCTAGTGATCATAGGTCACCTAAACGACATGGAGATTCTCGGATCGGAGATCGATGGACTGACCAAGGTCGACATGATCTTGGAGACTCTAACCAAATCATTCGATAGCTTTCGTCTGAACTACTTCGTGAACAAACTCGATTATTCTGTAACCGAGCTCATGAAGGAGTTGCAGACTGCTGAGGAACTTCTCCCTAAGACCAAGAAGAAGACTGGTGAAGTGAATGTTGCTGAAGATAGGCCTTCCACTTTTGGTTCTAGGAGGATGATGAAGGGTCCCAAAAACGCCAACCGAACGAGATCCAAGAAGCCTTACAAGAAAGATGCTGATGTCAAGGGCAAGGGCATCGTAAAGGTGGACAAGTCTAAACACAAGTGCCACCATTACAGAGAGGTCGGCCATTGGCGAAGGAACTGCCCTGCCTACCTCAAAATTGTCAAGGGCAAAGTTTTGGTTTTCGTCACCCAAGCATGTTACAAGACATATAAAGAATCACCCTCGATTTTAGACTACGAGACTTCTGATCATATTGTGTGTAATCGGAACGGTTTCAAGCAAACTAGGCGCTTAGGTGATGAGGAGTTCACGTTCAACTGGGGGAATGGAGCGAAGGTCAGAGCCAGATCTGTCGAGACCATGGAGCTGAATATTGGGAATAAAACTTTATTATTGAATAACGTTTATTATATTCTGGATTTTTGCAAGAACTTGATTTCTTTTGGTCGTTTAGAAGAACAACATTTCGAAATTTTTCTAAATTGTTGTTTTATTACTAAAGCTCATCGTGTAGATTCTATTTATTATCTATATCCAAATGAACCGACAATCTTGGAACTGAGGTGAATAGTGATTCACTTAGGAAGCGTAAGACGTTTCATAGTGATGAAACAGATGAAACATATCTATGGCACTTACATCTTGGACATATTTTCCTAGATAGGATTAAGAGGTTAACAAAGGATGGTCCTTTGAATTCTCTAACGTAGGATCTACGCCCACGTGCGAATCATGTCTTGAAGGCAAGATGACCAAGAGATCTTTCTCTTCAAAAGGTCTAATAGCCACACAAGTATTGGAACTCATACATCGTGATGTATTTGGTCCAATCAATGTTCAGGCAAGAGGAGGTTACGAATACTTTGTAACCTTCACTGATGACTACTCACATTTCGGTCATGTTTTCTTAATGCGACACAAATCTGATACCTTTGAAATGTTCAAAGAATATCGAGCTTTGGTTGAGAAGCAAAGAGAGAAACAAATCAAAACCCTTCGATCGGATCGAGGCAGAGAGTACTTGTCTGATGAGTTCGAGGATCTTCTTAAAGAAGAAGACATCCATTCTCAGTTTACAGCACCTGATACTCCACAAAAACCGTGTGTCAGAGAGAAGGAATCGAACGCTACTAGATATGGTGAGATCGATGATGAGTTACTCATCTCTTCCTAATTCGTTCTAGGGATATGCCTTAGAAACGACATCTCATGTTCTGAACCAGGTTCCGTCAAAAACGGTTCACGGCACTCCCTATGAGAGATGGTGTGGTAAGAAATCTGTTCTAAACCACATCAAAATCTGGGGTTGTCCATCACACGTATTGAGACAAAAGACTGGCAAGTTTGCTAGTCGTTCAGAATTATGTCTTTTCATAGGATATCTCAAAGAAACAAAAGGGTACACATATTACATTCCTACTGACAAGAAAACGTTCGTTAGCACGAAGTCTAGGTTTCTTGAAGAGGATTACATGAAGAATATTGTGCCGAATAGCAAACTTGTGTTGAAGGAGATGTTGGGTGAAGTAGCTAGTACTTCACAAGTTAGGACGAGTCCTATACCAACAGTAAAAGAACCACACTCGAAAACTGAGCCTCCTGCGATTCGTCGCAGTAACAGGATTGTACGACAACCTGAGCGATTGATGTACATCAGGGAGGCCTTTGCTGCAGTCGCATACAAGGAGGAAGATGATTCAATATCATTTTCCCAAGCGATGCAGAGTTCCGAAACAAACCTATGGCAAGAAGCCATGAACATTGAAATGCATTCGATGTATGTCAACAAGGTCTGGAAACTTGTAGATTTACCCGAATGCATCAAACTTGTTGGATGTAAATGGATCTACAAGAAGAAAAGAGGACCGGATGGAAATGTTGAGACATTTAAGGAACGACTTATGGCAAAGGGGTTCACACAAAAGGGAGGTATCGACTATGAACATACCTTCTCGCCCGTGGCAATGCTAAAGTCTATCCGTACTCTTTTATCCATTGCTGTTGTCCTAGATTATGAAATCTGGCAGATGGATGTCAAGACTGCATTTCTGAATGGAAACCTTGACGAACGCACTTACATGGTTCAACCAGACGGTTTCATGGAGAAATACCAACAAAGCAAGGTTTGTGAGTTGTTGAAGTCCATTAATGGACTAAAGCAAGCATCTAGATCATGGAATGTTAGATTCAACGAGACTGTGAAAGGCTATGGTTTTGATCAGTCATTAGATGAGTCATACGTTTATAAGATGATAAACGATGGCAAAGTGGTCTTCTTGATCCTATATGTAGATGACATACTACTCATTGGGAATGATGTGGAAAAGTTATCAGAGGTTAAGATCTGGCTGTCAAAGCAGTTTGAGATGAAAGATATTGGAGAAGCGGCTTACATTCTGGGGATTCAGATCTTTAGAGATCGGAAGAACCGAAAGTTAGAGCTTTCTCAAGCATCTTATATTGATAAGATCATGTATCGCTTCAGTATGCAGAACTCCAAGAAAGGACAGCTACCTTTCAGACATGAAGTGCATCTATCTAGTGAGCAGTCTCCCAAGACTCCTCAAGAGATAGATGACACGAGACACATTCCCTACGCCTTAGCTGTGGGAAGTCTCATGTACGCGATGCTTTGCACTAGGCCATATATTTGTTACGGAGTGGGCTTGGTGAGTAGATTCCAATCGAATCCTGGACCCCAACACTGGGTTGTTGTCAAGCATGTTCTCAAGTATCTCCGGAGAACGAGAAACTATATGCTTGCATATTCAGGTGATGACCTGAATATGACGGGGTATATCGATTTCAACTTTCAAGCAATTAAGGATTCCAGAAAATCCATATCAGGGTCTGTGTTCACCCTGAATGGTGGATCTGTGGTCTGGAGGAGTATAAAGCAATCTTGCGTTGCTGACTTGACCATGGAAGCTGAGTATGTGACAGCTTGCGAAGCTCCGAAGGAGGCTGTCTGCTTGAGGAAATTCTTGATGTAGTTGGAAGTAGTTCCAAGTTCCAACGAGCCCATTACACTTTATTTTGATAATAGTGGGCCGTTGTTAACTGTAAGGAACCAAGAAGTCCCAAGCGCTCTAAACACATCGAGCAAAAATATCACCTGGTACGAGATATAATTCACAGAGGAGATGCGAAGGCTATGAAAGATCATTCGCATCTCCTTTGAGTCAAGTGGGAGTTTGTTGGCATTTATGCCCACAAATGAGATTTTTGATATCAAATACTTTTGTATTTTTTTTGTTTTGAATTTAAATAAAAATTGAATATCCATTCTTATTTCAGATTGTGTTTATGCATGAATGTCTACGCTATGAAATTGTCATCAAAGAAAGAAGTGCTAAGTACAGACTTGACAAGATACCTTCTTATGACTAGTACAAATAATAATTCGTAATCTAAAAATTGATTGGACAATCGATTCTTAATAATGATTGTTAGAATGAATTAAACGATATTTTATCTTGTGATATAGAGAGTTGTGACTCTGTAATTAATTCTTGATATCTTAATGAAGATATTTAACAAGACCTGTGAAGTTTTAAAGTTCGAGATAAAACCGTTTAATCACTCAAAATCTCAAACTCACATACGAGGGGTATTTTAGTTATTACCTAAATCCTGAAGTGAGTACGTATCTTCTTGTAACACTTTATGACATTTGATTTGTCAATGGACAATGTCTAAGTGAAGTTTCATTGACCCGACGGTTGGTGTCATAATACTGTTTCGTTGAAATATGTGATTCACAAATATGAAATTTGTGTTGAAATAATGCTAAGGCATTAGTATCACACCATGTTCTGTTATGAGAGTGTGAGAGAAGAAATCAGGTTTGGTATTCATCGAATAAAGAATTCTTTGAAATAAAACACGTGGCATGTTGAGACATCTCACTTTATGTTTTTCTCGTTCACAAATAACGGAGGACTCGGTGAAATAATAACTCAAGGGTAAAACTGTAATTTTACATTCCTCTGAGTTAATGATACACACAAGAAAATATCGTAAAATACAATGTGCACCGTGTGAAGAATAGTTTTGTCACATCAAACGGAAATATAAACGCATATGAACTTAGAGATGTTCAATATTGGTCCTTTAGTGGAATCGACTAATATTAAGAATTAAAAGTCGGGAAAAGTTTGTGAACTTTTGTGTCCGAGCTTTATTCTAAAGCTTCGTTCGTGTGGTTCCATAAGGTCTCAATGATAAACTCTCGGACGAGATTTTGGTGAACAAGAATTAATGGATTCTCATTCAACGTAGCTAAGAAAATTATTTTTTAAATAATTAAATAAATAATTGGTTATTTATTATTACATTTATTTAATGAATCATATTATTATGTTATTATATTGATAATAATATAATTTGATGATTCAAATAAATAAAAGATGCAAATAAATATTTTCTCGTTTCGTAATTGTTTAAATGAATTATTGGGCTTAAGTTTGATTAAAGGGACATTAATTATTTTTACCTAACTTAAGTTCATTTTCCCTTAAATAAAAGCAACGCTTTCTTCTCTCTCTTGACCTAATTTCACACGCTCATTTCATCTCCCCCTACCCCTTGGCCAACTATTTTTCTCTCCCCAAAGAGAAAACACACGGCCAAAAAAATTGCCAAAGAGAAAAGAGAGAGAAATTTGAATTCTTGTTAAGCCTTTGTTTTATTCATTTTCCCCTTGTTCCCATAAAGAGGTCACCCTCTTTATCTCATAAAAATTACTAGAGAATTATCATTGATCCAGCTTGTGGTTGTTTGAGTGATAATTGATCCACAGGGCCGGCCACTTTTTGGAGCAACGGAGCAAGGACGGATTTCGTGACATCCTAGACGAGCGTGGGAAGCAGTTTTTGTCGTGCACTTGGACGCACACCCCGGGGCTGATTCTCGCAGATCCGAACTCACTATAAGTCTTCTAAAAACGAGTTGGATCTGAATGTAATAATCATTTTAGGATTGTTAGAATTTTTAGATCATTCGTTTGCATGTTTGAATAACTTTATTAATATGTTTAGAAATTTATTGACATGCTAGATTATATTTAATGACATGGTTATTGAATATGTTTTAAAACGTTTTAACATGTTAAATTGAATTATGAATTTCCGTCATATATTGATATGTTTCATAATTAATTAGGTTAATTGTTAACTAAAATTCCAACAAAATGACCAGCATCTACTCATGTATGAATCATAAGCTCTAATTATTTTCAAGAAGATGATAGTAGCAAGGAGTTCTCTTTATATCATCATCGCACCAAACATCCAGAAACAATACACATTGGTGTTGATACAAGCAAGCAAGAGATTTTACTCAAAAATACGTCATCAATGAGCTTTCCTTTTGTGAGAGGACAAACCTTTGAGTTTGATTGACAATAAACAGCCCAACCCATAGATGAAAACATCGAAGTAAATCATGACGACAAAGACATAAATTTTGCAAAGAGAAAATGACTAGAGGCCACCGGAGAAGCTTCCACTTCAAAGATAAGAGAAAATAAGCACTCAAGCTGGTTTAGAAAGATAGACTCGCAAATGTGGTGAAGTATGTGGACTATGGAGAAGAAAACACCACAAATTGCAAAGATAAATCGCACAAACTTCAACCATCCTGAAAGACTAGTGGTTTCTTCCTTCGTTAACCGTTAGATCGTCATGAAATTTGAACATGGGGTTCATGACACGTAGATGCAAGTTTTTACCAGAGGAAATTGAATCAGAGTTTTCCAAGTCGGTCTGTAAGCAAGAAACCAGAGCAGCAAATTCTGACTTTCTGAAAATCTAGTACCATGTCTTCTTTCTTTTCTGTGCTAATGTCGGCCAGAACGTAGGCAACATTTCTCTCAACAACATTATGACTCAGGTTCTTCTTGTCAAACTCTTCTTCATAAGAGAACCCTTCTGATAAACATCAGGAATTCACAACTTCAAAATTCTGCTTCTCTTTAAAGATTTCTTTACAAGAGGTCTCACAAGTACATCTCAAAGTCACAGTGACTGGCCGAGGAACATATATCCAAAAACATCACAACAACTCAACAAGGTAAAATAGCTCAGCAACTCAATAAGGACCAATCAATTGTCCAAGAGAATGAGACAAAAACCTGAGACCTCAAACACAAAAATTTTGTTATTATTTGTTGTAGATGGAAATAATGATGATGTCCAAAACAAAGGAGAATCTATTATTCAAACAATATTCTTTTTTCCATAAAAGTACAGCTCTTAGATAGATCAACAAAAAATATTCATCTTCCTCCGAAAAAACTCAACAGACTCGGTCTTGCCACCGAGAAGATAAGTCTTGTCAATAAATAAGGAAAAACATTTGTAGCAGCCGCAGTGAGCCTTACCAAAACAGAATTTATGATCTCACGAACCGCTGGATTGTCACCAATTTTTGAACAGGGCACTTGTGACATACAAAAGCTGATTTGAACGGTGGAGATTATATTTCAAGAAATTTAGCTCAGTCTGTTCGATGAAGATATACAGCAGTAGAACACATAAAACTTGACAACCAAACAAAACTTTGTTGATGATAAAACTGCAGCAAAGAACACATCGATTCTTATTTGAATTGTTCACTGAGAAGACAAACAGCAAAATTAACTCTTGGAATCATAAACATAAGTATCTCGGTACGCAACAAAAATGAGAGATTCTCGAGTTTCGCCATTGAGAGCACACGAACACATAAAATCATCTTCCAAGAAATAAGAGATGAAACGTAACTATCTCTCCCCATCACATGAGGAACTTCAATTAGGATCTTCTTCTTGTTTAAGTCTCCCGCTGAAAGAATAAATTCGGCAATACCAACACACATCAAGCCACTTTTCTTTGACACAATATCCATTTCTTTTTCTCTTTTTTTTCTTTTTCTTTAACAAAGACTTGATCTTTAGAAAAAGAAACCTTCTAAGGATCGGCACCTCTGCACTAACCATCGGCACTCATCCTCAGAAGAGATTTCCTTTCCACAAACATCTCAACCGGTGGTCATAAAGAATATCTTCTTTCTAAGAGTTTTTCTTCTTCCAAAAATCTTCAAAAAATCACACTTCGTGGGGAGGAGCTGAAGACTTTGGATAACATATTGCATATCTCTTCAAGAACAATTAGAGAGTCTCCTCCTCAATAGTACAGAGGCTGCTTCATCATCTACCATGCTCATTCATTCACACATGTGCTTATCAACACTCACAAATCTCTTCCCATCAAGACTTTGGAGAGAAACAATAACACGACTCCTTGTTGCGTTTATATCACACAAAAACAGTCAGTTCACCAAGAATCGCACCCTATAAATTAGGGGTCTCGCTCTGATATCAACTGAAAACGTGATATGTTGACTGTTTTATAATGTTTCTTAGGATGTTACTGGCATATGTTGAGACATTGAGCACAATTGTAATATCAACAGTAAAATAAACGACACAGAGAGTGGTTTACCCAGTTCGACAACTGCCTACGTCTGGGGGGATATCCATCCCGGTGAAAGAGTATACTATATGAACGGAACAACAAATTTACATAGGGTTTACAAGCGAATCTCCAATTCCTAATCCTAACACTTTCTTTCCAAAGTATCGCTCGACCTAAGACTCCCTCTAGGTGTGAGTCTCGCTCAACTTTTTCACCTAAAACACCCACCGGCGTTTATTCCAAACCTAGGCTCTCCCTAGAAGTGAGCTCTCCTCACTTTTCATAAAACACGCGGTGTTTACAATAAAATATTAGAAGGAAAGATACAACATAAAAGCATTCACAGGTTTTGTTCTCCTTCAAGCAACAAAATCCTTACACAGCTCTTACATGGCTGAAACACAGGTTGAACACAATATTGATAACCCTTACACAACTCTTACATGGTTGAAGCACAGGTTGAACACAATATTGATGTGGGTTTTCGGCGCAGGAAGTGTAAACCCTAAGGAAGAAGAAGACACTTCCTTTTACATGAAACAAGACAAAAAGAGCTGTTCTCAGATCTGAATTTGAGACAGTTGGCCCAATGAAAGACATCTGAGTTCCATTACACAAATAATATACAGTACAAAATCTGGCAGGCGGACATGGCATTATACCCTGATAGGAGATGTCTTCTGAACGTGTGAGAAACATTCTGAACATCTTCGACAACATGAGTTTTGCGTTAATGAAAATAGCTAATAAACTTGTACTAACATATGCAATATTATTTGCCTTTTAAAATAATTGATATATTATAGGGCGATTTCAATTCATGATAATGACTTATATAACACCCATTGCAATGCTAAATTTGATCAGTTCATCGCTAAACGTACCTTCTTACCTATTATTAATAAACTATACATCTAAAAGTATGAAGACAAAAGATCATAAAATACAAATAATACAAAACCTATATTGTTGGACAATAGCACGAACGTTAGTTAAAAAAAACATATTTCAAAATACATCTATTTAATTTCTGAACATACAGCCGTTAATCCAAATTTTATTTAGTATACTGGTGCGGAACTACCAGATAGTAATTTAAACTATTTTTTGTAAGAGTGGTCCATCAAATATTTGATCAGTTCATTTACAATTCTAGAATATTAGGATTAACTAGCAACAAAACTGTAAAATAAAGCAATTTTTTTATCTTTATCATGTACTAACCTTGTTTATGAGATCATAAATATATTATTTTAGAATTTCAAAGATTTTTGTAGAATTAAAATGATGCTATTGAACAAAGATTTGCGAAATAACCATAATAATATTGAAAATAAATACTAATATTACAATGTAATTATAAGATGTTATGGACGCAACTTTGTCTCCACAGGAAACATTAATCCATTTAAGAAGAAGAAGCTTATTACATAACAATAACAGCGGTAAGGGGTTAAGTAGAGAGAAAATTGTTGTCTTTTAGGGCTTATAAAAGATTGATCAAATAGCACAACACACATAGAGAGAAATTATAAAGCCCCTCTTAACATCCATAAATAATTACAGTAAGTTCACTACTGGCCCGTCATTTCTTGAAGGAAGATCTCAGTGGGTTTGAGGCAGCCTCTCAAGTTGTCGTGCCCGAGCTGAGCTCTCTCGTTGTCTCCGAACCCGAAAATTCGTCCCCGGTTTGTGACAGCAAGCGTGTGGTATAGCCCGGTGCTTATTTGAGAAACTCGGTGGCCTCTTAAGCAATCAAGGATCCGAGGCCTCGTGACTTTATCAGATGCGCCTCTGTCGGGAAACCCGAGGCTTCCGAAACCCATCCAACCGAACCCGTAAAGCAAACCAGAATCAACGAGGACAAAGGTTTTCCTCTTTCTTGCACATACCTACAAGGTACACAAACACTTTAAGACCAGAGGCTTCTCCGACGACGGAAGAGCATGCATTTCTGACTACTTTTGACGAAACTCCGGATAAGCATGAGCACAAAATAACAAAGTTACCGGTTGAAAGTAAAATTGGTGTTTACACTAAATCAGGCTAGCATCTCCCTCTTCACAAACATACTCCTAAAATAACTGAGTTATATGCGCAACTCTCTCGTAAACCATAGTGGCATATTTTAAATAACTTACTAAGTTATTCCCAGTAGTATGATGAGAGTCTAAGACTATTTTAGGAGTAGGCGGGGATATCTAAGAAACGGATACGCTTCTCATCAAATAGAGAATACTTTTTTAGAGACGAATAATTGTAATCAATCCGAAGTTACGTAACGAACCTGCACTGCAACATCATTTTTAAGGCCTTCCAAGAGATCGGGTCTGGTCTTGTCGATTTCATCTCCATGGCCTAGTGCACCACAATAGCCTTTGCCCCAAGTGTACACCTGAAACCAATAATAACATTGTAAGAATGAGTCTTTAACCGGTTGGTGTTTGTTCATCCAAAAGACTTCGAGTTTTGACTGGGTGCTAGAAAAGACACAGAAGAGTTCTCCCCCAATGTGTCACTAATAATAGTGGTTAGAGTTTCTTTGTTTTCATCAGACTCACATATCCACTGGAATCAAGCGCCACCACATGCTCATCACCAGCGGAGACACGTACTATGTTAATACCCTTTCTCTTAAATGCCTGGATTGCGCGTGGTTGATTCTCGGAATGCTGTTCTCCATGGCCTAGACAGAAATTTGAACCATAACCGAAAGAATAGACTGTCCCATCATCTGTCACGGCCAATACGTAGCTCGGTCCAGCTGCAACCTGAACCACACGGCCAACTCGCTCGAGCAGTTCAATGATTTTAGGTGTCGGACTATCTACTGTGTCTCCATGACCAAGCTGGCCATGAGAATTAGACCCGCATGTGTAAACATGGCCTTGCCTTGTGAGGAACACTGTGAAATTAAGCCCTGTAGCAACCTGAAACAAGTATCAGCCTTTCAAAAGAGATGACCAAAAATACTAGACTTTGAAACAAGACGATATTCGTTTTCAGATTCAACATGTGGGGTTACATATGTGACAGTTTAATCCGAACCAAAAAGATATCGTATACCCTTGATTATACAATTTTCGAAAATCCATGGATAACGACTAATACATCGGAACAATGAAAGTTTACCTGCTTGCAAGGAATTCCCTTCAATGCCTCAATAGCCCTAGGCCTAATTATGGGGCGAGTTGTATCCTTGTGTCCGCAACAAGAAGATGAGTTGTCCCCGCATGTGAATACCTATATTAGTTGCTGATATAATCAGATGAGTAACCCCTCCCAATCAGAAAAGTGATTATTTCATTGTGGAAAAAAACATGGCCGTTAGATATTATTCATTATTATGACATGTGCAAGCTGCTTGGTTGTCATCATGTGACACCAATGATGAAATACCGTAAATTGTGTATAATCATTTCAATAGGCACTGGACAGTTTCTAACCTCTCCAGATTGCATGACAAAAGCTGAATGATTATGAGAAGCGGAGACTTGGACCACTGGAGCCACAGAAGGAAAACTAAGCCTAGTAAATGTCACACATTGCGTGGTTTCGGAACCATGGCCAAGAACACCGCACAAGCCAGAACCACATGAATATACTGACGACTTGCTAATCAAGAACGTGTGATATTTTCCCGTTGTAATTTGCATCTGCAAAGGGATAATAACGATGATTAAATCCTCTATACTTTATCTGAGAATCTGGGAGTGTAACGAGTTCTGTATCATAAGACAAGAAGCAAAATACTTAGTAGCAAGAAAATACATGACCAAATTGCTTAGTAAATCATCCAAATGAAACCCTGCACAGAGTGCATAGACCATTTTTCACATTGATGTAATATATGCCATCAAACCTCGGAATTTTAACAAAACTACAACGGCTATTCGGTGAATCTAGTACACACCAAAGCCATTTGATTTTTCGCAAAACACACCAGCACATGTCAATATAGAAAAGCTACCACAATAAAATCAGAGTTGAAGCAAAAAGTAAAATAACGCCTAGAAACACCCATAAACCCTATCCATAAAATAACCTCACACAAACACAAATCAAATAAACATAATATTCTTTCCAGCCCAACCCTGAAATTGCACACACATAATTCAAGGTTAGATTTGGAAAAAAAAAGAATCAGATCTTGTACATTGCCTGATGAGGTCTCGACTATGTCCGAAGATTGCTCCACAGATTGCAAGAACCTCAGAACTCGCTTCCAGTTCCCACCACACCGATCGCTGAGCTTTCTCTGCGCATCCGAGCCCAGCCGAGAATATATTGAATGAAATATGCAGAGCTGAAACGCCACAAAATCCACCAGCGACCGGAACTTCTCAGGGTACATTCCATAGCTTCCTCCGAAAGTCTTTGAAGTCAACTCTAAGCACGCAAGGTCAACCGCGCTGAGCCTCCCTGAGCTCAATATTTCCAGAATCAAATGCGATGGAAATTCCTCTATTGAAACCGGCCTATATTTCTCTGCCATTATTACGGACAAATTTCTCAAAAGTGTCTGTGTTTCAGTTGTGGATCGAGTAGAATAAAACCCTTGAAAAAGACCAAAATCCAAATTCACCTTCCTTGCAGTCCAAAATGTGAATCAAAATCCGTTGGAATTGGACAACTTGGGTGTTAAATTTTCAAGCGAAACCTCAGGCAATTAAAGCAACATATGAAGGAAGCTTCGAACGCAAGAAAAATCTGCGAAATTGAAAACTGAAATACAAGCTTTGATGGAAAGTTCGCCGAAGATTGTCGGTACGCTGATTGGGAACAAAACATCAGAAGCTTTACACAACCAAGAAATCTGATTCGCCTGCAAAAAAATCACACAACCATTTCAAGCCAGTCAAATTTTACCAAATATAGCTTAAAATAAATAGAAAGAGAAGGAAACGAAACCTTACAAAATTGAAGACTCACAGTGAAAAAGTCGAATTCTATTTGCCGATCTCGCAGAGTAGACAGAGAGCGAATGAATAGATTATAGAACAAATAAAGAAGAAGTTAAAACAGCATTAGGGTCTCGATGTTCGTCTCTATAAAGAGCAGTGAGTTGTCATAAATCTCTTTTCGTTTATCTCTCTAAAAAGCAAAAGCAAAGCTTTCTGGTTTCTCTCTCTCGTCAACTAACTTTTATAAAGTCAGAGAGCTCTGATTTTCAAACCAGTGCGAATTCTTCTGCAAGGAATTTCAATAATCATTAATGTGCGTCACAGAGAGCTAAAATGTGAATGGAATTTACGGAATTTCAACGACAAATATACAAGGAAAATTAATACCGCATTTTATAACTCAGTTAACTATCTGTCTGATAACTTTTTTTTCCCTGAATCTGAGTATACAATAAGCTTTTTTCTTCTTTTTCAGCTATCTCTGACTAATCCCGTTGGACACGTGGAAGTATTTTATGATGACACGTAATTCGACAACGTTATTGGACAGATGATGGTTTCTGGGATCCATGAAAAGTTGGTAAAGAGTCTTTAACATTCGCGCGTAGTTCTTGAAGCGCGTGTGAGTTCACGCTCCTAAATCTCCTTCTCGAATTATGTGGAGTTTATATGTTTTTTCCGGAAAGAGTAAATCGGGCTTAGCTGCAGTTCTTGTCATGTCATTCGGAAATGCGATAAAGTCGTTTTAGTCAGTCTTGTTAATTTTTTTAATTTCAGAATATCGAGTTTATGTTTTAATCTAGTAATGATATTCTCCTAAAAGTGAGACATAGGTTATTCACAATAGAAATGGAGTATCTCAAGCCGGAAAATGGTATAATAATATCTCGAAATATAAAAATATCAACAATATTTAGATCAGATTTTTTAATAAAAGACTATTTTTCAATATAAGAAAAGTGTTTACGATAGAAATGTGTACGATAGAAATTTTACGCGTAAGCAAAAGTGTCCCCCACCAAGTCTCCTTCAGACTCTTCTTTTTATTGATCAGAGCTAACATGATAATCGTCGTCGGTTATCTAGATCGTGTGTTAATTCTTCCATAATCGTTATATGTTTATTTGATACGGATTTATGCTTACATGTGTTTCGTAAGTTTTAATTCAAATGACAAATTTTTAACGAGAACTTATGTTCATATTTGTTTCTCTTCTAATTATATCGAAACTTTTTAGTATTCGGTGAAGCATTTACGTTCAGAATTATACTATTCAGCATATTTTATGGTTATTCGAATATTTTATGGTTATTCGGACTTATGAAATTCTGATCATAACAAAGTTAATTTTTTTTTAAAAATTCAACCTTATGAAAATAATGTTTTTGTTGGCTTGGAAGCTCATCAATCCTTTGTTGAGGCTCAGATTTTTTCCGAGGTTCAACAACATTTCTCTAGTCTCTGTGAACTACGTATGAAGACTTGTCGTTTCTTGTAAATCACATTGACATTTACGATGTAGAATAACAACGTAAATTGACATGACACGTAAACAATATAGTCATTTACACGAATTTTACGAAACGTGAGGCTATTATATCAAATAACTAATTTTTTAAGAGAGAAATAATGTATAAAAATCAACAGCCTGATGGCCAGGTCACATTGAATCACCGCTAAGCAACGGATTAAAAAAAAAGAAAAAAGCATAACGAAGCATGTCAACTTTCAAAACCACCAAAAAGTTAATGTAAACACTTCAACCCAAAAAGGAACCCCTTTACCAAATTAAGGGTAATAAACCCTTTTCAGGAAAGATCAGGTCATAACACCTGCTAAGCGATGTTTAAAAAATGAAAATCTTAATAAAGGAGCCAATCACACATATAGATTAAGACTTGTATTTACAAAATTTTCAGATGGGTCAAACCATATAGGCTACAGCTGTGGATGAATAGTCTCTTTGCCTTAACACACAAGGAAAGGAACAAAAGAAGCATCAACAAAATGCTGATTCTAAGCAGACCGCGTTAAGTAATATTATATTATCAACTATGCGTGTATTTTACTGGTTTTTATGCATATTGCAAAGACTGCTTCAACATTCTTTATGTGATTTGTACATTCACTATATGCGAGCCACAGAACCCTTGGGCAATGAACTACGAGAATATATATTTTATTTCATGAACTTCATAGCTCAGATTGAAGACAGATATAAAAAAAGCAAGTGATACATGTATGTGTTAATCTTCAATAAGTTCAGGGTTTTCTCAATCAAGAGCTTGTTTCGGGCGTTACCGTCACATCATTAGTGTTGTTCTCGTCCTCTTTAGCCAATCTGAACTTCAAAACCTTGTGAAGGGTTGTTAGTGGTTTCACTTCCTTTTTTGGAGCTTGGTTTGGGTCTATTATGGATTTTCCAGCAAAGAGGTTCGACTCCGATGGTCCTGTTTCTTTATGAACAATGGGTTCACACTCTGCAAACATAATTTTATCACACAAAAGAGATTTAAGGCCAAAAACAGATTCTCTAACTCATAGCAACTCTTTTCTCCATATGCCAAACAAAACATATAGCGTAACCTCTTAACCACAAAGTTATAGACCATAGAGATTAAATCAGTACTTAATTATTTAGTTCAATTTTAAATTCCAATATATTATAATTTGATTCATGTCTATAGTGTGGGTGTTATTGAGGGTTTTAAAAAGAGCTGTCCAGTTTATTATTTTGGATTTTTTTTCCTTCTCTGAGAACAGTGAACTAAAGATATTATCCCTGTCCTATCATATGACATGATCCACGAACAAAAAGAAACTTTTAAGGCACACAAAAGCAAAGAACTATGCCAAGAAAAATATATCATGGATTACCTTTCTCGGTGAAGACGATACAAGTTCCGACTGTTTCTTCGTACTCTCCAATCTACACAAGCAACAAATTACTGATTCTAGTGTCTCAAAGGAGTGTTCCATGTTTGGTGTGACATCAACTATACATATGGCAATGAATCTTAACTTCCATGAATGCCTAATCATATTCAGAGGTTAGTCAGTTGACTTCCTTACCAGCTTCAACTTGTCGCCTATGACCAGCATCGGATTCGGTGTATCCAAACCCTGCCATTTGATAATAAAAAATAACGAATTGTTCAAGGAATTTCGGAACTTATCGCAAAAGTTTAAACAAAAACCTAATAAGAGATTCGAAAGGAACGAAAAAGAATAGTTACATATAGAACATAGGGCTCATTTGGAGGGATTTGGATGTCCGAAGAAATAGAATCAAAATTTAGCATTACGTATTCCTCTTCCACCTCTACCTCTTCCGCTGGATATCCCTCCATGTTCTGTTATGTGCATGTGTATACAAACAGCACATATATGCGTATGTATGTATGTATACACTTCAAGTAATTTGGTTGTGTACTAATAACATGGAAACTGGAAACGCGAGCTTACTTGCTAAAGTGGTTCCGTAACGGCGACGGTGGCGCGTGGCCGGAAGTGGCGGAGGAGACGGAAAGTGGCGAGGGCAAATATGGCCGCTAGATAATAGGCCGTTAAATGGGTAAATATAACCAATTTGGTTGGGCTTGCAGGGCCAAAATCGCCCAAAATGAAAAAAGAAAGGTGAAAAATAACAAACCTACTAATTCTACATAACGTTTTCTTCGACTACCTCGCTTCTCATTCTAATTCCTGGAATACCATATTTTCTTGCTAAGTTCTCACTTTCTCTTCTTTGCTTCACACCTCCTTCCCATGGCTCTCTTCAATCAACTTGATGGAGAAATTGACGGCTAAGTCTGCTAAAGAAGTTTGACACGAGTTATTGGAAACATACTAATGATTTCAAGATAATAGATATACACTATATTTGGCGACCACAACAGCAACATATTGTATATATTGTTCAGCACTTTACGTACTTGTTTTCCCAAAGCAGTTACAAAGCTTGTAGCATGATATAGTTTACGACACATTGACGACTTACAAGGGAAACACGTACAAAACTTTAAAAAGAACAAAACACTCGTATAACTCACGGCCATAAGGGAAATTATAAATAGAAACAAAAATTGAACGACAGACCCCTCATGCATCATAAAGACAAGTAAAGACAAAAGGAAAAAAAAAGGCACATCATAAATACACAAAATGCTACTAATCATAGCAGTTCATGAATCCAATCTTTCATGTTATACTGTGTGGGACGAGAACGAGATGAACGCGGACTTCAGATTGAGACGTCGGAAGTATAAGATAAGGCGTCGAAGATTGAAAGAAATACACACAAGCACGCAGAAAAATAAGCTTAATGCAGATCTTCTATTTTGTCCTTCAAATAACTCAAAACAGCTTTGGTTCCTCTATCTAAGATGGCCCTCCTGATGCTGCAAAACAAAATTAAAATATTTTATAGATATATAAATAAATAAAACAAACTTGAAGGAAAGGCTATGGTGCTTACCTTCTCAATGGATTTCCATCAAGTCTTAGGACCCTCAGAGTTGGTTCAAGCAAACCCTGTAAGAGAACCCGTGTTATATCAAAGACAGCACATGATGAATCTAGTATGTTCTGGAGTGAATTGCTATTCGTTGGCTGTGTAAGAAAGACAGTCTTCGAGAGAGAACGAGAGAGAGAGAGAGAGAGAGAGAGAGAGAGAGAGAGAGAGAGAGAGAGTTTTTCTATGTCAACTGATTACATCTTATCTATGAATGCTTATGTGCCTCACATGTGATCGTAAGCAGGTTTCTAATTATATGACATATGCATTTAGCTTCACAGAGTATTCCTTTTTTGTTCCCTGTAAAAATGGACTATATGTACTCTAGCCATAGAGCTCACCAAATCCGGGGGCAATGAAGATATATTGTTGTCAGAGAGATCAAGCTCTTGGAGTGTAGTGAGATTTTTGAATCCCTGCCATTGAAAAGAAAAAATAATGTCGCTTGATTCCACAATATTCGTCATTTGTAAATAAATTCAAATAAAGATGGTTCTTTTATATTAGAATTTTCTCTAAAACTGTTTCTCTTGGTATTACAAAACTATTTTCTTCCGGTCATAAATAAATAAATAAAGGTTCTGCAAGTTTGATTCCCAGAGGAAAAAACTGTTACCACTGGAATCAATTGAAGAGAGTTTCTGCTGAAGTCAAGGATCCGCAACTTCTGTAAGCACAGTATATCCATTGGAACCTCGTGTAGTTGCATTTGTCTGTGGAGTAGTTTAAGGTATTACGGGCATTGAAAAGATGATTACTGGACTTGTAAAAGAATACATCAATATCCACGACCCACATCCATGAAGAACAAAAATATACATGATATCTATCAGGTTTTTTATTTTAGTTTTCTGCATGCATGCTTTTTTGTTTAACTGACCTGAGGTAAAGCTCTTGCAAATGTGGTAAGCAAGTAAAAGGCGGCCTCTCTGGTAGTGAACCTATATTACCACTTAGATCCAGAATCTGAATCATGGGTATTGCTTGAAATCCATCGGAAGGAATCTTCAAGTTGAGAAGGTGGATTAGATTGGCACAACCCAGAAATTTTTATTTCTATGCCAAGTTGATTTCATATTTGCACAGTAATAGAATCACCTGTCCGAGTTGATTATTTTCAAGCTTCAAACATAATAAATTCTGAAGTGCTTTGAAAATTGCACCAGGCCAATCTTTTATTTTATTCCTGGATAGAATAAGAGTCTGCAATATTTGACAATGGAAATAGTTAATATTGCAGAAGGTTGGGAAGCAGTGACCAATTTTTCTCTGACTTAAAGCAGTATTATATAATATATTAGACAATGGTAGGAAAGAACAAATCGATCAATTTATAATACTGAAGCACCCTACTATAAACATCAAGGACTAGTAGATCACTTAATAGGTCTATGAGATACTCTTGTCTTCAATGGTTAGACTAGATATATTCGTGCAGTTGCATATGCATTATCTTTGCGTCTTTTGTTAATTGTATTTTTTAAGGCAAGTGTTATGTTAATTGTTCCCACTCTAATTTATTTGTTCAGCTTTGCAAATACTAACTAAACAAATCAGAAATTTGGAATCCCAATTTAGTTATTTAGCCTAAACCTAACCAGTTCGCCCTTTTTTAAGCTTGTACTATCATTTAAAGGAGACTGCTGACAATTAGGATTTTGTTGTTATTCTAGCTAGCTTGCCTGGCCGTATAATGATATGATGAAGTAGTGAATATGGAATATTCTGAATTAACCACTCATGTGGAAGTAAAGCTTCTTGACTTATTTAGCTGCACTTTGGATGCTAAACAATACCTGGAGGGACGTGGATGAGGAAAGTTCAAGTGGCAATTCTTGAATGGAATTCTTGGATAGATCAACTTTTACAATTTCACCTGATTCCCACACTTCTGCTGGGACAGCACTCAAGCCCAGTCCTGTCAAAGTAAGTTCCTGAAAATACCACCATCATATTAAAGACATTCCAAATAATGAGAAAAAAAATTACAAGTATGCAAAAGCATGAAAAATACTGCTATGTGAGGCATGATACTTAATAACTTCTTGAATCACAAGTTCGAGCAGACCCATGGAGGAAACGGTAAATTTAATTATAAAATTAATTATGTTAAGTAACTGTCATGATGATACCTTTGACGTAATAGACAGTCGACGAGCCATGGCAATTACATCATCCTTCTTTGGAGTTGTGTCTTCAAATTCTGCTGAGAACCCCGAAATGTAAGTTACCTCAAGCAAAAGTTACATCCAAGTTATTTTAGTCATGAAGCTTGGTTGTTTGCATTGATTTAAGATGCTCCTGTGATTATTTGGAAGTGAAAGAGCATGATATTCAGGAAAACAATAGTTCCTCAAGTGCTAACCTTCAGCTTGAGGCAGTCTAGTTCGAAGAAACCTCAATAAAGCTTGCGTTGGCCCAGTAACCAATGAGCTGGATTAAAATATCAGTTGGTCAATGAAGTCAACACTTATGAACGTAAAAGGAAGAATAATAATAAACCTTCTAAGAGATCGTATAGGATTTCCAGAAAGCAAGAGTTTTCGCAAGGTGGTCATGTTGCCTACAGAAAGAGCAAAGAGCAACATTGTACATCACTCGGTACCACACTGATTTCCTAAAACTTTTAGGGGGCTGGGTGGGGCTGATTGAGCTGTGAGCCACACAAGAACCTTAAACTTTAATAAAATAATTTCAGGTAAGTTAAAAACAAGTAGTTTAAGACAGCCGCACCCAGTTCAGCGGGCAATCCAGTCAATGAATTGTTAGAGAGATCCAGTACCAAGAGATGCAATGCACATGCCTCCACTGGATACTCCTTCAGCTGCATACACACATATTTATAAATAAAAGATAAATAAAAACACACAAATATACACTAAAAGTAAATGAAAGCTATCACATATATTTAAAATATATTACTATAGATTAGCATTAGATATCTGTTACAGATTTCAGGTACCTGGTTAGAGTGAAGATCTAATGTCCCTAAACGAGAAAGCGTACCAATTGTCGTTGGCAATGTGGACAGTGCATTGTTCCTACAAAGGATGTTTCAGAGGGCAAATAAATTTCACTTCAGCTTAATTTGCGATAAAATATATGCTCATTAAATACCCCATATAGAATTCTGCCAGGGAAGAACAATTGCTTATGGAAGATGGGACTGCTGTGATTCCTGTGAAACTTATTGTGTTAGCAACTAATGAAGTAGATATACGATTGACCTAAAAGATGCCAACAAAAGGTAATTATAAAAGTTTGATTCATTATGAGTTAACTCACTGTTCTGATGGAGGTCAAGACGGATGAGGCGTGACAGGGTTCCAATGTTTTCAGGCACACTAGTCAATGAATTTTTTGCTGCACGAGTGGTAGAATACTATTATTTATGTATGCAGATTCTAAAAACAATAGTCGACAAAAAATGTAGAATGTTTATACATGCATTGATCTCTGTGAGCACGGTGCAAGCTGCTATCAAATTCTCTGCAAGCTCTGTAAGCTTATTCCCCTATCAAATACAGAAGCAAAATACAAATTTATTATTGCAGTTTGTGTGCGTAAATAAAACCAAATTAATTGAGCCACCGTAGAAACCAAAGTTTTGTTGGGCTAGCCCAAATCGATTTATTCCTAGTTTATTGCGTATATTAAGACTGCAATAAATCTACTATCTTCTTTTATCCTACATTAAATAAAAATCTACTATATATGTTTCCGTCAGGTATTTCTTACCTCCATATCTAGCTTTGTTAATTTGGTACAGTTCGCCATTTCTGCTGGCAAGCTGGTGATCCTATTTCTTGATGCCTGCAAAATTTCGATTTGATATGACCATGAGAATGGAGAACAGATTTTTATAAACTGGACCACTATCCAATGAATCAATCAATGAAGTGGAGTTATTCCTGATGGAACAACAAACCAATTTTGTTCTTCCCAGCCAAAATTTAAAGGTCTTCCAGTCTTGAATATGACCACGCATCGCTTAAGAAAATATATTACCTTGAAGTCTGATAAGCCAACGCATCTTCCCAGTGAGGGAGGAAGTTCCTTAAGCTGATTGCCCGAGCAGTCCAATCTAGAAAAACACGTACTTTCATTTTTATCATTGAGAAAATATAAAGTGAAATCTAAAACCAATCAAATAAAAAAAAATAGAACCAAATTATAATATCAAAACCCACTTGACCAAAGAACTTGCAGAACCTATTTCCTCAGGTAACTGCTGTATAGCGTTGAAAGAAACATCCAAGGATTTCAGCATCACAAGCCTACAAACAAGATTCAAATATAATAAGGAAGGTATAGATATATACATCTATAACAGTTGGTGAAACGGGTTCAGAGACAACTCACTCTCCAATTGCAGCTGGAAGCTGTTTGAGTTTGTTGTGACTGACATTCAAGACCGTAAGTTGGGACAAATTCTTCAAATCTTCAGCCAAAACCTCGATATCGTTGTGGGCCAGAAGGAGTTTTTGGAGCTCCACAGCCTTTTCAGCAGAACAATAATTTCCATGATTGTGCATCGGGAAATGGCCATGCGAAAGGAAATGAAAAGAAAACACGCAAATCAACAGCGCAATTATTACCTCCCACCATTTCTCGTCGCCGTTGAGCGCATTCAAGCTCTGGTAGAGCTCGCTTGGAACTTCTCTGATAGTTAAGAAAAACAACGATCAATTGACGAGTCGATCGGAGAGGAAAAAGGAGAGAAAGAGAGACACCTTAGAGAGCGGTTGGAGAGATTGAGAGAGCCAGAGGCTCTGGCGGATTTGAGGAGGCGATCCATGGCCGGCGATCTGTGCTCTTTGCTCGGATCACTTGTTTTGGTTCGTTTCCTGTAAATGGGTGAAAGGACAGTTAGTTAGTGGTTAAACTTAAAGTTGTCTTAGTATTATTTTCTATATGGATGTTTAACATCCCGGTAGAAAATTTGACAAAATTTTTTGTTGATTCTCAAAAATTTATGATTATAAAAATTATAATAATAATATTTATAAGATCCTAATAATATATTAAAATATAAAATTAAAATTTAATTGAGACTGTATTTGTAATATAATCTCTTCAACATTATAAGAATTGAATATTATTAATATTAAGTTTTAGAATAAAATTAAATATAAGTACTAAGTTTTAAAAAAACAGTAAAAACAGCTATAGTAGGAATTCGAAGCCCCTTAACACAAGGTAGGAGAGGCACGGGAACTTACTATCTGAGTTACTGCATTTTTAGTTACATGTTGTCCTTAAATTATATTGAATTATAACTCGAAAACGGTATTGTCGAATTCCGACGAAAAAACGACGATTTTCATCGGTCAAAAATGACGAAACGAACATATATACCATTTTTGACCAGTAACATCTGAAATGACGAATTTCGGTGGAATTTCGCTTAAATTCATCGGCCATTAAATCCTAGCCTAATATTATCTTATAATAAACAAATTACAAAATATAATCATACGTGAGATACACAAATAATTGTATAAAAAGCGTATAGTTAGTATAATAACACTTTGAAATATTGTAAGTGCAAAATAGTCAACGTTTCAAATAAATTGGTTTATAGCAATTACCCTAAATAAACCGTAATAAAATGATTAGACTACCCTTAATTTATAGCAAACTCAGTTACTAAACGTAAGAGCACAAATTAATAAAAACAAAAACACACACTTCATCATTATGGGCTATAAACTAAAAAAAAGAGTTACTATATAGAAGTTCAAAGTTTCCATTGGTTATATAAAGCAATTGGTCTAGAAAAAATAAAAATAAAAAGTTGACAAAATGACCAACGTTTACTACCTCATTTTCAATATGATAAACGTTTCGTTAAATTTATACTAATGTCTCAAGTGCTTACGTGTCAAACTAATTAACTATGTTTGTTTTGTTAGATTTTCTTTAAATTTTGATCATTAACATAAGTTTAACTTGAGGCAGTACATTAACACAAGTTTAATAAAATATTATCCATAATGAAAATACACTATTTTTGTAAGCCTATTATACTTAATAACCTAAAAAAGTTGATTTGTTTTATTTAATGATTTAACGGTTAAGAAGAAAGTTAAAAAGAACATGTAAGAGGAGAAAAAAAATGAGTGTGCTTTTCATAAAAAAAAATGTTCGAACGGATCTGTAGGATCACCAGCTCAATTAGGATCAGAATAGACACATAAAGTAAAAAAAAATAGAGTTTAAAATTGAGTACCACATAGATACATGAGAATGCGAAGAACGATAGCCCAAGACCTGCAGTAAGAGCAAGCGAACTTATTAAAAATTTGAGCAGCTCGTCTAATGTGAAGACGAGTAACGTGATAATCAAGTCCTTCATCGCGGATGTGGTATAGGTCAGGAAGAGGAGGCTCATCAAGTGGAGAATAACGATCATTGATAAGAGAAGTATCAACAAGAAGTATTATTTAAAAACTTTATTTTTTTGTAATTTAACTATTTCGAAAGGAGAAACAACAAAATTTGATCAAACAACCTTTCGCAACCTATTAGAATCTCGTTCTAATGCTCTTTTACACATTAGAATCCATTTCCGATAAATCTTTAACGTTTTTGTTTTTGTGTAGTTGGAGATGGTTTATCGCAACACCCACAAGACGTAACTTTGACGAACGTAACCTTTGCTTTGGGTGCCGAAACGAAGCTTATAACATATCGAATTGAAGCTTAGCATATTTTCGATGCTAATATGGAATTCGAACAATTTTTGTGATAAACAACATCTTTTGGGCGTGGAAAGCTGACTTGAAAAAAAAAACTAAAGAAACAATAATTTTTAAAGACGTTCATCGTGGACTATTGGAGACCGTCGAAAAACATTGAATTTTAATGAAAGTTATTAGATTATTAAAAATTATTAGAAATAAGATTTCATCGAAAAGCATATGATCTTGTCGCAACTCATCAAAACGAACCGCAACAAACATATGCATCTTATTTTAACCTATTATAAATCATTGAATTCGGCTATCATCCAAAATGATCTCATCGAATTTGCATCGGAAAAAGCCAAAACTCAAATTCATTTTTTCAAACCAACTAAATATTAACGAACCATTAAATAATTACAAATGATACACTAGTTACAATCTAAATTATCCTACAACAATATAAATATAAAATAAACTGTGAAATCTTAATTTTTATTCGTCTTTCTCTTTCTGAGCGTGGAAAGCTTAAAATTCAAAGTTATTGGTTATAATACATATAAACGTATAAAGTGCTTCCATCCAAATTTAGGAGAGATGAATTATAGTAGATTAATTTGGATGTATTAATTTTTATTTATTTTTACTTAGTATATATAAAAAGAGGGAAAGAATGAGAATTAGAATTGTTAACAGAGGGAAATAATAAGCTGTTTTTTAGTCCTTTTTGGTTTTTTAATATTTTGTATTCTGGTGTATTATTTTCGGTGAACAAGTTTGATGTAGTTAATTTAATTAGATCTAGAGTTCTTAACCAGCCTGCTCACTCACGAAGTGTGCAAGTGGGCTTGAAAGAGAAATTATCATTAACAAAATAAACTGGTCACTGTCTTACAAATCTCAACAAAGTCGGGGCGTACATACAAATAATATGAATCACTAATAAGAAACAGAAGGTAAGAATAATCGATACAAATGAGACGATATGCTATTTGAAAGGTAAAATAAAATTAAAACTCATCAAAAGCCCTTTCAGATTTCTTCAAAAGAGACCTTCTGCAACACCCGAACCAAGCAAATTATATCACGATAAATCATGAGTTCGGAACCTAAACCACCCACAACACACAATGACTTCAAACTGCATTCCAAAATAATATTTTTTTAAACCGAGAAGACCAACCGGCTTATACCAAAAGCACAGATTTAGTCTCCAAAATATCATCAATGTGCATTAATTACTAAACAGAAACAATTTTATCACTGAAAGCACTTAAATTAACATGACTAAGACTACCTAAAGTTATTAAAAAAAACTCACATCCCGACACCTCAACCCAAGCTCGTCTGAAACCTCGTCATCATTTGTGCATATCTCGGCCAACGATCGAGCCCCATCTCGACTGCCCACCGGTGATTTTAAGCGATGTCGAAACACACTCCAAAATCACAAAATCCGGTCAATCTCTTCCGCTCAAACCTCCGCCATATTTGGATACGTTCCCGTCGCTCCGCCGGCGATGTAGCCATGCCAAGGATTGACATTGAAGCCTCACGCGGGTAAGATTGTCGACTCTACACCGATACCCGCAACAAGGCAGAGGACGTGTTTGGAACATTTTATCGAACACGTCTAAGGTATATTCGAGATCAAAAGTTTAGGGATTCAGAAGATGTACCTCTAATGCTATAGCAAATCCAAGTGAAGAAAACTTCAACATGACAGACAGAGAAGAGAAAAGACAAAATCAAATGTAACAGAGAGATTGCGTCCGGATCGACCGTAGAGGCGAGTTTATGGTGATTTTGGGCGTAGAGATTAGAGAAGTTATTGAGGGTTCAGAGATGAGTTATACCCTGCCTAAACACGAGCACGCTCTTATATATTACCTAAAAAGTAATCAATTAAAAGCAGTTATTAACAACCACGTCATACTAAATAGTTATTTATTAAAAAAAAAATCAAACAACGATATTAATGTTTCATTAGATTATTTGGAGTAATTTTTGTTAAATTTACTTGCATTTTGAAAAAAAATATGTTTTAATGTATTTTAGGAAAATAAAAACAAAATGTGATATTTTTGACAACTCCCGTCTCGGGTGATTTTCGTAAAATTTGTGACGCTGCGGAGAACATTTTACATTTAAAGTAAAATAGGAATATTTGTATAAATATCATATCTGCCGTTAAAGCAATTCCTTTTCTCCAAAACCCTAAAGCAGAAGATGGTGAAGAAGAAGGAGAAAGGCTCGAACATATCGGGAAAGCCAAAGCATTCCCTGGACGCGAATCGTACGGACAAGAAAAATGGTTCGCACACTCGTACTGCCGCGACGGTTCGCAGGCTCAAGATGTACAAGACGAGGCCTACGCGTGACCGTGGTGGCAAGATTTTGTCCAACGAGTTTCAGTCCAAGGAATTGCCCGATACGCGAATTCAGCCCGATCGTCGCTGGTTCGGTAAGATTAAATTTGGATTTCCGACACTGAGAATTGATTTCGCTTCTTAAATTAGGTCTTCTTCATTTGCTTAACTTAAGCAGGACTAATTACTGATCTTTTGATAAGTTTAATATTTTTATGGTGTCATTTTAGTGTAGCTAACCAATCGGTGCTGATATTTGTTTTATTTATTTATTTGACTTTTAAAGTGTGATATTGTTTTTCTGGTGTAGCACACTGAATTGCAACCTTTCTGTTTTACATTTTGCTTGCATTTAATTTTTTGAAAAGATTTAGTAGTTTTGTTTAGGATCATTTCGAAATTTCAACTTTAATTTTTGGGTCAGACTTTTGAGTGACTGACTTGGTTGAGCTGAATTACATAGGAAACACTAGGGTCGTGGGTCAGAAGGATCTCGAGTTTTTGCGTGAAGAATTGGAAAGCCGGTCAGCAAACAACTATACTGTTCTTATGAAGGAGAGGAAGCTGCCACTGTCTCTCCTAACTGATCACAAGAAAGTATGGTACTTTATAAAATGCGAATTCACCAATACTTTATGATTCAACTCCCATGGTAATTAAAATCATCCATTTTAACTGAACTGTAGCAAGCCAGAGTTCATCTACTTGAAAGAGAGCCTTTTGAGAATGCTTTTGGGCCTAAGATGAAGAGGAAGCGGCCAAGACTCTTAGCTACAGATTATGAGTCTTTGATACAAAAAGCTGGTGGTTCTCAAGGTAATTAAATCTCATGCCATGTGAATTTTTTTCCAGACCTTGATATCGAAGTTAGGTATATTCGTTTTTACTCTTTGGGTGTTTTACAGATGCGTATGAACAGAAGCGCGCTGATGTCTCGACTGCAGACGGCAATGAAGAGGATGGAATCAGAGACTTGGTTCGCCATAATATGTTTGAGAAGGGCCAAAGTAAGCGTATCTGGGGCGAGCTCTACAAAGTGATAGACTCTTCAGATGTTGTTGTCCAGGTCAGTAGTCTTCGACTTGGTCAATACATAATTGTTGCTTTCTATCTGATTCTATTAAAGTTTTGTGATCAACCTTTAAATAGTAACATATCAAGTTGGCCATTTTTTTCTTCACCCCTTCTTTGTGATGTTTTTCACAAAATGAGGGTCCTGGATCATGCTGAGTTCTCTTTTAAAATTGACTATCTACTCTTGGCCTCCGGATGTACCTGATATGTGCAATTGATATTAGTTGCTCAATAGCCAAATTTCTACTGTACAATTAAAATATATGAATTGAAGACCAACGTTTTGAAAGAAAAATATTTTGCCCTTTCTATTGTTGATCTCTTGTTGGTCCCAATGAAATCCCATCAAACCTACTTTTTGCAGGTTTTGGATGCAAGGGACCCACAAGGCACAAGATGCTACCACTTGGAGAAGCATTTGAAAGCGCATTGCAAACATAAAAATATGATTTTCTTGTTAAACAAGGTATGTCTCACCTATCCCGCTAAATACTAGTATATGTTTTGTCGTGCAAAGAATATGTTTTTTAAATTATTATATGTATATAAAACTTCCTCAGTGTGATCTAGTCCCTGCATGGGTAACAAAAGGGTGGCTCAGGGTTCTATCTAAGGAGTACCCAACTCTGGCTTTTCACGCTAGCATCAACAAATCATTTGGAAAGGTAGTTTTAATACATTAATCATATGGTGTACATTGCTATGTCATATTTTGTTTTCTTATTTAAAACTTAATTAAATTAGATGCCAATATTTTATATAGCCACTGTACTTTTAACTGTCTTGTTGTTACGTGTAGGGGTCCCTTCTATCAGTTTTGAGGCAATTTGCTCGCTTAAAGGCCGACAAGCAAGCAATTTCTGTTGGTTTTGTTGGATATCCCAATGTTGGGAAGTCATCGGTTATTAACACACTACGAACCAAAACTGTAAGTTTTTAGTCTCTATCTGTTTTAATCATTATCCATTGCTAGTCTCCATCTGTTTTAATCATTATCCGTTGCTAATATATTAGCTTTTGCAGAGTTATATTCATAATCTATAGAAGAAACGTCAATGTGATACGAAATCATCTCGGAATTTAATTAAATGCCACATAGTAAACTAGTCGTAAAATGGATGTCAATTTACATTTTATTTCTCTTTTAGATACATTCATAACGTTCTATTTAACTTTTTTGTTATTGTGTTTTCTTGCTTTGTAATCTGATCATTTAATTCGAGTGCTGGCTAACTTTAGATGCCTATTTTTTCTAATGTGTTTCTTCTCTACACAGGTCTGCAAGGTCGCTCCTATTCCGGGTGAGACTAAAGTGTGGCAATATATCACTCTCACGAAGAGGATTTTTTTGATTGACTGTCCTGGAGTTGTTTATCAGAACAACGACACAGAGACAGATGTTGTGTTGAAAGGAGTGGTATGTTTTTTTTCTTCTGGTTTTTGTTTTACTGGAGTAATTTACATTCATTGTTTCTTCGATAAAATGGATAAGATTCTGTCAAAGTTGCACCCCTCTGAAACATCGTTTCTCAATAAAATCTTAATCTTTTGTCATAAATAATTTTGTTACTGTTTGGTTTTTATGTCGATAAAGGTACGAGTCACAAACTTGGCAGATGCCTCAGAACACATTGGAGAAGTTTTGAAGCGCGTTAAGAAAGAGCACTTAGAAAGAGCATACAAGATTAATAGCTGGTTTGTAACTAGCATTATTATACTTGTTTTTGTTCAAATTATGATATCAAAATGGATAAGATTCATGGTTCCTATTGATTACCAAGTCTTAGTCAACAAAGTACTCATTTCCTATGTGTAACCGTCTCTTTCTATGATTTTCAGGGTCGATGACAACGACTTCTTGGTTCAACTATGCAAAATGTCCGGAAAGCTTTTGAGGGTAAAACTTCATTTTTCCCTTCAGCTTTCATGCAAATTGTTTTGATTGTTTAACTTTTGGGGTCCTCTGTTCTATTAGGGCGGTGAACCTGACTTGACTACTGGCGCAAAAATGATCTTGCACGACTGGCAAAGGGGTAAAATCCCGTTTTTCGTGCCACCGCCGAAGCAAGAAGACAATGAAACATTGGAACCGGAGCTGAATGGGTTAGACCCAGCCGAGGCCGATAGCAACAAGGCATCCGCGGCTTTCAAAGCCATTGCAAGCGTGATCTCGTCCCAGCAGCAAATGAACGTCCCTGTCCAGAGAGACCTCTTCACCGACACCGAGCTTAAAGGCGAGGCAAACGAGCCTCTTCCGTCCACTGATGCTGAGGAAGAGGATGAAGCCTCTGAAGTCGAGCCGGAAGAAGATGAAGAAGAAGAACCTTGATGGTGTTTTTTCATCTGAAAGTTTTGTTTCTCAAATGACTTGGAAATGTATTTTGTTTTGAATTAGTTATAGAATCAATCGTGACATTCTTATTTTGTCTTTTGCGTAGCTTTTAATTCTTTTGGTCTACTGTGTGACATGTTTACAGAATACACTTGTGCTTTTTGTCATCATTTTATGTTACGTTCATTCTTAGTTACGTTCGAGAGAGAGAAATAAGTATTCAAATTGTTTTTGATCCAAAAATCTAAAATTAAATATCACTTTATGTTAAATTTTGTCTCTTGGAACTATAATGAACCTTTTAAGCTGTATTTGATTGTTTTAGGAAAGCCCAATTGGAAACCATTTATCTTGGCTGTCAAATCTGTCACAATATACGGTGGCGTCAATAAGGGAGATTCTACACACTATTATACAGTCCAAGTGTCTATTATTTTTCGTAATTAATAACATTTAAGTAGTCTTTTCAGCTTGCCAGCAAGCCCAGTGAACTATTATTAGAAAGATAGATATTAAGAAGGGCTGTTTATTTATGCAAATTATGGAAGTCTTTGATTCTTTTCGTACAATAATATTTGTCCATAAACGACTTTCACGTAAAGGACAAAATGAAAAAAATATATTAGGAAGTATAATTTAAATTTAAAGAAAAAATTAAATAGAGCAGCAAATTACTTAAGAGGTCCATTGGACCGATCTCTTCACATGCAGCAATAGAAACGGAAGGTGGGCAATAAATGTCTTGACCATTATATAGAGAACACCGGTTCTTCTTTAGTTGTCATCGATGTATTGTTTAAATGTAGTAAGACGTGGACAGAATCACTCTTACATATACAGCTAATATATGTACACCATACCTTACCAACTAACAATTTCCTAAAAATTAGTGGCGAAAGAAAACTCCGAAACGTCTTATTTTCTTCTTAATTTCGTATATTAACAACCTGACTAAATTTTATCGTTGAAGTCTGCTTCAAGATATAATTGAAAAAGGGTTTGTGTAGTATATACATATAAACATATGGTGTTTTGAAAATATGTAAGATTTTGTGAACGGGTAATAAATATTCTGTTCAAAATTATTTATAAAAAATTTCAGATAGTTTTAGATCAAATCAATTTAATAATAAATTATAATATAAAGTGTAAATTAGTGTCACGTAATCAGCGATAAGTATTTACCATACGTTTAGAAAACTTTGAGTATGTATAAATTTCTATATAGTTTGGTGGCTATAAATTAAATTTTTTGTTAAAAAAATTAAGAAGAGAAATGAATAAAGCCGGAGCTATTTTTTTTTATATCTTTTGTTTGGTACATGTCAAAATATGTAATTTTGAGCTCTAGTGGTGTAAAGACTTTCTCGAAACAAATTTAAATTTGAGAATGCTTAGAAAGTATAAGAAATTGTACAGAAAATCAAAATTGTTAAGTTTTTTTCTTTATTGTATGTGAGAAACACAAAATGTTATGGGGGTTGTGTTAATTTATTGGATTCATGAGATGGAGGACTGATTTTGAATTACCTTGATTTTAATCCGAAACTTCAAAATTTGGGATTCCAATTTTAACTCGGATTTGAAGGTTCGAACTCTTTTGTCTAGCTAATCTCATTAAATTTTGTGTTATATATATATATATATACGATGGATAGAATTTTTGATATATTTCTCTATCTGTTTCAGTTTCTGGTCGCACTTAATGTTGAGATTAAGAATTGATTTGTTGGTTAAATTATTTGTTTTATGTTTATTATGGTTGGATATTGGATGTGTCTCGTGTTTGTTTCGGAACTCGAATTTTCAACTTTGTTAAGGAATATGAGAATTCATAATCAGGTGTGCTATTATTAAAAAATATGAGGCTAGTTGGTTTATTCTTGAGCTCGAGTCTAAGATTAGTGTATTTTTTTAGGTGTATCTTCTGTTGAAATAGGCATAGGTTAAAAATAATTTATCATTAACGAGTTAATGACGAAATATAAAAATTTATTTACAAATAAAACAATTTTACGAACAGGTAAAGTGAATGAACATCTAATTATTTAAAAATATTATCTAAATATAATTTACTTGATACTAATTTTTCTTGTAACTTGATCTTTGAGAAGCCTTATGAAAAGTTGATCGTCTCGTTTTGCTCGTTTCATTCACACTTAGTCGTGAACACGAGAAACTTAAAATTTCTATTACAAGAGTCTATAGAGGGTTTGAAGGATTTGTATGTGGGCACAATTAAACACAATAACTCAAGAACAATTCTACGAGCTAAAGAGCTAACTTAAGCCTAAGTCTAATGAGGACTTAGGTGCTAAAATAAAAGAGATATTTTTAGAGAGAGAGAGAGAGAGAGAGAGAGAGAGAGAGAGAGAGAGAGAGAGAGAGAGAGATGAGAGAGGTTCGACCATCTAGAGAACAAGAAGAAAAAAAACTTATTTTCACATCTCAATGTGATCCTTTATTATAGGAGAAGAAAATACAAAAAGGGTAATTACTCTTTCCTATTGTGTATTCATGACATAATATTTGATTTACTCTCCTCTTTCTCTATCAATATGGCCGACTCTCCTTGTGCATTAGTGAGAGAAATTTGTTTCCTAACTTGGCACATTTATTTCATTATCAAAGAAATTAATTTCCTCTTTTTCTTTTTGGTAATTATATTCATAATTCAAAGCAAAAGAATTTCTAGATATAATTTCCTTCTCTCATTGATGTTGGCCGATTTCTTCATGTATGGGAAAAGTTTCAATTTGCTTCCTTATTTCTTTTAAGACAATTCTTAAAATACCCATTGTATAATTAATATTGCACAAATAATTAAATTAATTTCAAAATGCCTAAAACGACTTTTGAGCTCTAGAAAATAATTTATATTTTCATCATATAAAAATATTCAAAATATTATTTTGACATTCACATTATTTTATGTCCATGTGGACAAAAATATCCTTAGACATTTCCCGAGAAAACGTTTGGTTCAACACTTGAATCCTACTATAATGACTTGTAATAGTGACCTTATGGATTCAAATGAACAAAGCTTGAGCTACTATACTTGGACTCAAAAGTTCACAAACGTTTTCTGAGTATTAGCTTAATGCCAACTGACTCCACTAAAGAGTTGACACTGAGAATCTCTTGGTTCAAATGAATTTATTTTCTACTCAAATTCAACTTAATTATATTGAGTGAATCAATTGGATTTTATCTATGATTACCCTTCATAAATATCATCAACTAGATGAGATTTATAAAATTACCATTTTACCCTTGTAATTGTTATTTCCTCAACTCCTTTGTTACTTGTGAATAAATTAGAAACAATGTATTGACGAGGAGCTAAAGTCGCTACTTAATTTTGGGTACCGCGCTGTTCATTTATTCACAATACAAGTAACAAAGTATGGTGTGATATACATTGTATTCCAACAATCTTGTACATGAATTTCATATTTATGAGAATTTCACAAAACTGGTCCATGACATCTTTATAACTTAATATCTCACCAATTAGTCTAGTCTAGATAACTTAGTAGACCTAGAATTTGACTTTCTCAAATGAGAATATGTAGCTATGAAATGACATGTCTCATTTTAGAGTTTGGGTCAGCACGAGGCAATTCATATATAGTGATTTTGAGACAGAAGATATTAAATGGTTTGTTCTTACATTGTCTCTAAAGGTGCACTGCTCAATTCAGTATCTTCGGAAGATACACTGAAAGAACTATAGAGTTCCTAACTCTCTATGTTGTTAGGTTTTATTAAGGACTATAAGACTATTGAGTATCATAAATCTTCAAACAAACGAAAAAGGAATGAATGAATGTTTCTACTTTTATTAATTTAATCAAAAAATTATAATAAGGACTCATGAGAGATTTATATTACATCGATATGTAAGTAAATAATCTTCTTGTGGGCATCTCTACCAACAAACGTGTCATGAGCTCGTTGACATTTTGAACGACTTCCAAATACTTAAGAAATTTTCTAAGCTATACAACCTCTTTAGATGCTTCACAAGCAGCCACATATTCTGCTTCCATGGTGGAGTCAGCAATGCAAGATTGCTTGATACTCCTCCAAACAACAGATCCACCATTTCGGATGAACACATATCCAGAAGTGGATTTCCTCGAATCCCTGTCCGCCTGAAAGTCAGAATTGGTATACCCCGTCATAGCTAAATACAGACTTGACAAGATACCTTCTTATGACTTGTTTAAATAACAGTTCGCAATCTAAAGATCGATTGAGTAATCGAATCTTAGTAATTATTGTTTAAAATAAATTAAACGATATTTTATCTTGTGATATGGAGAGTTGTGACTTTGTAATTTATTCTTGATATCTTAATGAAGATATTGAGACCAGTGAAGTTTTGAAATTCGAGATAAAACCTCAAACTCACATACGAGGGGTATTTTGGTAATTACCTAAATCCTGAAGTGAACACATATCTCCTTGTAACACTTTATGACATTTGATTAGTAAATGGGGAATGGCTAAATGAAGTTTCATTAACACGACAATTGGTGTCATAATAGTGTTTCGTTGAAATATGTGATTCACAGATATGGAATTTGTGTTGAAACAATGCTAAGACAGTATAACACCATGCTCTGTTGTGAGAGTGTGATCGAATAAACCAAGTCTGGTATTCATCAAATAAAGAATTCTTTGAAATAAAACATGTGACATATTGAGACATCTCACTTTATGTTTTTCTTGTTCACAAATAACAGAGGACTTGGTGAATAATAACTCAAGAGTAAAACGATAATTTTACATTCCTCTGAGTTAATGATACACACAAAGGGAATATCGTAAAATACACTGTGGACCGTGTGAAGAAAAGTTTTGTCACATCAAACAAAAATATAAACGCATATGAACTTAAAATGTTCAATATTGGTCCTTTAGTTGAATCCACCAATATTAAGAATTAAAAGTCGGGAAAAGTTTGTGAACTTTTGTATCCGAACTTTATTCTAAAGTTTCGTTCATGTGGGTCCATAAGGTCTCAATGATAGACTCTCGGACGAGATTTTGGTGAACAAGAATTGATTGATTTTCTCATTCCACGTAAATTGTGATTTCGCTAAGAAAATTATTTTCTAAGTTATTAAATAAATAATTGATTATTTATTATTACATTTATTTAATGAATCATATTATGTTATTATATTGATAATAATATAATTTGATAATATAATTTGATGATTCAAATAAATAAAAGATGAAAAAAATATTTTCTCCTTTCGTACTTGTTTGATTAGTATGAAAAATTTAATGAAATGTCATTAAATAAATGAGATGTTCTAAATTAATTAAATATTATTATAGAAATAAATCAAATAAATTTGGGAGACATTAAATCAAATAAATTTGGGAGATAATATAACAATATGGCCGGCCACAGCCACTTCTAAGGTAGAAGTGAGGTGAAAAATTGTTTAAATGAATTATTGGAGTTAAATTTGATTAATGTGCCATTAATTGATTTTGACCTAACTTAAACTCATGTTTTCTCTTCCCCATCCCTCTTGGCCGATGGTTTTTGCTCTCCCCAAGAGAAAACACACGGCCAAAATGTTGGGATTGGTGCCCACAAAGGAGAATATTAGACATTTTATTTATTATTTGTAATATTTTGCTGAAACATTAATATTAATAAATAAGCTTTCTTTTCCTATAGTTTGTGTTTATGTATGTATGCTACGCTTTGAAACTGTCATCAACGAAAATGGTGTTAAATACAGATTTGACATGATAACCCATTGTGACTAGTTTAAACCATTTGTTCACAATCTTAAGACCGATTGAGCATTCGAGTCTAAGTAACGATTGTTTGAATGAATCATGATATCTTATCATGTGATATAGAAAGTTGTGACTCTATGATTTCATTCTTGATATCTTATAGAAGATATTGAACAAGACCTAGTGATTCTATGGAAGCTCGATATAAAACCGTTTAATCCAGAAGCTCCAAGATCACATACGAGGGGTACTTCGATAACTACCTTAATCCTGAGGTGAGTGCATAGTCGATACTACACTTTATGTCATTTGATTTGTCAATAGGCGATGGCCGTGTAATGGCTGCATCTGACCCGACGGTTGGTGACATAATGTTGTAGTGTTGGATTATGTGATTCACAGATATGGAATTCGTGTACACATAATGAAAGTCATTGTATCACACTATGGTTTGTTACGAGATAGTGAATGAATTAATCTGGCCAGATAATCATTGAATATGAGATTCCTTGATTAAAACATGTGACATGTATTGACGTCTCACTTTATGTTTTTTCTCATTCACAAGTAACAAACGAGTTAGTGAAATAATAACTCTAGGGGTAAAACGGTAATTTTACATTCCCCGGACTTACTGATACACACGAAGGGTATTTTGGTAAAGTACACCGTGGATCGAGTACAGAAAAGTTCTATGACTTCAAACGGAAAAATATGCGTGCATGAACTTAGAGATTTTCAATATTGGTCCTTTAGTGGAGTCGACTATTATTAAGAATTATAAGCCGGAAATAATTTGTGAATTATTGAGTCTGTGCTATATTCTCAAGCTTCGTTCATGTGGGTCCATAAGGTCTCAATGATGCACATTTAGAAGAGATTAATTGAACGCAATAAATTGATTTACTCATAAAATACAAATTGTGATTTGTATAGAGAAATTTATTTTCCAAGCGAATTAATGAATAATGTGTTATTCATTAATTATTGATTTTGTGAATTAAAGAACTTTATTATTGTAATAATAATTTTCTTGAGAATTCATAATAACAATATTAGAAAATAAAACGTTTCTCGTTTTATGTTATTCGATAACCATGAAACAATTTAATAACGAGTTATTAAATAATTGAGAGTTCTAAATTAAGTCGAATTTGGAAATTAAATCAAGGCAATTTGGGAAATAAAATTGAGAAACGAGTAGGACATACGAGCCGGCCATTAACATGGTTTTGGGCTGAATATCGATTCAACAAAAGCCCACATGAAAGCCCATTAACAATGTCTATAAATAAAGGGTTTGAGGAAACCCTAGGTTGAGCTTGCTCTGTCTCTCTCTTCCCTTCCCTCTTGGTCGACCACCTCATCACCCGAGAGGACGAAAAATTTCGTTTCTTGTTTTCTCGTGTGCGTTCATCTGAGCCCACACTCATCTTCTCGTTTTTCTTCTTGTGTCATCGTTGAATCAACTTGTGGTTGTTTGGTCCATTTTCGTTTTCTGGAAATCTGACCTCCGAACCAAAGATTCGATGAATCCGACGAATCTGAGTCTGCAAACCCAGATCTCTCTCCGAACCCATTTAAGTCAGTTCGTTGCCGACGCAACGCAAAAAACGGCGTCCCGATCCGAGCTTCCATGAGCTCTCAGCGTCGTCGCGAAGTTTCGCCTGCGATCTGCCTCCGCCCATCCGCGCGAACCTGCGCCTGACTCCGCCCGACCGCCCCTCTGCGTGTCCCAGCAGCCTGCCGCCTTTATCCAGCCAAGCCTGCCTCTGCCCAGGTCGCTGCCGACGTCGCCGTTGTTCCTCCGCCTGAGCCCAGAGGTGCCTGCCCCTCTCAGCCGCTCCGGGGTCTCCTAGGGCCGCTGCCTTCTGCGTCGGACGAGTCCAGCCGCTGCCGCCCGTTCCCAGCCTGCCGAGGACCGCGCGCCATCTGCTGCCAGCTTCCCGGACCAGCCCCAAGGACGTGCCTGCTTGCCGCCTTCGCTGCCCGTGTTGACGAGCCGAGGAAGTCTCTTGCAAACCCGGAATTGGAGAAGCTTGAAGATTCTCGCATCGAACTCGTTTTCAATTCCTCGACTGAGTTATTTATAACTCGACGATGTAAGTTTCGATAATCTTAAATACTCTTAATTGATATAATTGTTATGATTGTTTGGAGTGTTTTATTTTATTGAAATAACATGTTTAGAATTAAATTGTTAATTAACATGCTTATGATTTTAATGCCAATAGGTTGTTAGATATTAAATAGTTTAATATGATAGATCGATTTTATTATTAATTCCGCACGTAATTAGTTATGTTTAATAATAATTTACTTAAATCGTTAAGTAATTTCCTACACAAAATCCCAAAGAGAAAAAGAGAGAGAGAAATTTGATTTCTCCCTTAAGCCTTGGTTTATCCCTTCCTCCCTTGTTCCGATAAAGAGTCCACCCTCTTGATCTCCTAAAAACTCCAAGAGATATATCATCGAATCAACTTGTGGTTGTTTGAATGATATTTGTTTTTTAGGGCCGACCACTTTTGGAGCAACGGAGCGATGAATGATTTCGTGACATCCTAGAAGCTCGTGGGAAGGAGTTTCGGCCGATGATTTGCACGCACATCCCGAGGCAGAATCTTGCATATCTGAACCTTACGAAAGTCTCCTTGAAACGAATTGGATCTTAATATACTAATCGTTATAGGATTGTTAGTGTGTCTAGATCATTCGTTTGAATGTTTGAATAAATTTGTTAACACGTTTAGAAAGTTATTGACATGCTAGATTAGATTTAATGACATGGTTATTGAGTATGTTTTAAAAAGTGTTTTAACATATTAAATTTAATTATGAATTTCCGCCATATGTAGATATGTTTCATAATTTATTAGGTTAATTGTTAACTAAATTCCAACACATGATTCGAAGAAGATTTTAGGGACGAGTAAGTAAGAAATATTGTCAAGCTACGAAAGAACAACAATCTATTTACTCATTCAGAAAGGAGGTTCCAAACCTATGAAGGAGCCATTCACGGATTCTGTTCAAGTCAGCCCTACGGGGTGGACCCAATGAATCTAAAAAGGGATACGACATTGGTTTTTTTCGTTTTCCTAGACATCTCATAATTAAATACGGAACTTTTGTATGATTAACTTCGACGAGACCCTGTAAACAACGTAGTATTTAACATGATCCAAATCAAGTAGTTATAAATGGTTACTAAATTTCGTGATAACATGGTCACGAACATATATATTTCGAGACCATGTTGTCAAGAACATACGTTTTAGTGACAACATGGTCACAAAAACGACAGTTTGTTACCATGTAGTCACGAGTTCATCATTTTGTGACGACGTGATTATGAATGATTCATTTCTTTAAAATATTGACAAGAAAGGTAAAAACATAAATGTGTCACCATCGTCACAAAATGACCATTTCCTGACAACCTCGTCGCAGAATGATGTCGTATTGACCATTTTGTGTCCGACTTTTACATTAGTTTCGTGAGTATCTAAAACATTCATTCTATCACATGCATCCATAAAATAAAAGGAAAACACCAAAATAACAGTTTTCTAACCCGGTCATCAGAATCAGACGACTCAGAAGATGATTCGTAGGAAAATTTCAGTCTTTTTCCTGTTTATTGAGAATGACGAGAAGTCCTCTTCTTAGAAGGTTCGGCCGAGGCTTGTACGTCATCTCTACTTGAACTCGGAGATGGGATTTTCTTCATCGTTGGGTTTGTGCAAGGGAGAAGGGCAGTTTCTGGTTTTTTTGGAGCGAAGAGAGAAGAAGACGGAGAGAAGAAAGATAAGTGAATAAAGTGAAAAGTCGGTAGTTTTCAAAATTTAAATCAGAAAAAATAGAAGAAGATGAAAAGTCGCGACGAGAGTGGTTGACCATATGACGTATCGAAGAAGAGACGAACGTGAAGAGTCGGAAATGAGAATGATAATCGACGCGACGTCTGACAGGGCTGTGCGGGGAGGAGTTAATGTGGAGAGAGATATGAGATGGACGTTAATTATAAGAGAGATTAATTAAGTCTAGTGATATAAACGTTATTCCGGGTTCAAAAAGTAAGGGTAAACTCGTGATAAAAATATTCTCTCTCCTCCCGAACTCCTAATTAAGTCTTTTAAAAAAAACAATACTTGAAAAAACACCCGAATTTACTTCTACCGAGAAAATTTATATTTTATTTCATTACCTATTGATTTTCTTTTGTTCAATATTATTTGTAATATTGCTAACATACGCTTAATCTACGATCCCACAAAGTTCTTTTGATTTTTTAATTTTTTAAATTATTATTTGTGTTTGATATAATCAATTGTCCCATGTATTATGTGTGTGTAGCTGTAAGAATGAGAAATAGTTATACAGGAAAATTTGAACATAAAACTTTATCTATTTCCGATGCGGGACAATATGACTGATCGTTAATTTTGTAATATGTTGTGATGCAAAAAGTTATTCTTTTCTTATCGTCTACTCTCTGTGACGATTAGGCCATATCCTTAAAAGAACGTGACACTATTTTCTACCATGCTTTAATACAATTATAGCAATATATATATATATATATATATATATATATATATATATATTCAATTTTGCTCTATATAACCTTTCATGGTTGATATGAAATTGGTAATTTGACCAACTACATACGCGTGCGTGCGTGCATGCATGCATGGAAACCCGACAAAGGGAAGAAAAAGTAGAAAACTAGAACGCGTGCATTGATAATATACTAGTGTAGGCTATCACTAAATTGTATTATATATAATCCAATATATCATCAATCCTATGATACTATATAGATTATATTTTAGACAATATAGATTATATTTTAGACAAAAGAATCTGAAAATTAAATACATTTGACATGCATTTAAGGGAAATTCGATACATCTAATTGCCAAATAAAAGAACACTCAGAATCCAGCTGGTAAAAGAACACTTGGGCCTGTTCTCTTGATTTTCCTATTTAACTGGTAATTTACCAGCTTTAAGGATTCCTAATAGTTTTGGTTAATTTTTTTTATTATATTACTTTTAAGGATTCAATAAAACTTTTACGCACAAAATGTTTTGCAGTCGTTAAGAGTTAAGAGCAATAGGGTTATTACTAATGCCCCGTATTTGATCAGTTTATTGACGACTGTTTCGGTGGATATGGACACACTGAAATTAATTTTTATTTATTTATAAATTTCGGTAATTTAAATGAAAAATTCGGCTAACCCGAATTATCAGCAAAAAATAGCTGAAAATATTAATTTTCGACAAACTGCTATTTTGTTAGGAAGACAAACTGCTACTATATATATATATATTAACTTCTAACATTATTTGTTCCTTGAAATTCCGGTCAGATGTCCAAATAATCTCCGGATTAGCTGATTATGTGTGACGGGCTGTTTGATCACTGTTTTGTTTAGGTACGTAATTAAACCTGGCCTACCGGACAGGACGAGACGGTATCGGAAGATCCGTCCGGATAGGCATTAAACGGGAGCCGGGGCTTCCGGTTTCAAAATCGGACCGAGACCAGGAGTCCCATTAACAACAGTATCGGGACTCGGACACCCGTTTGGGTCCCATTTTCTTTTTTTTTTAAAAAGAAAAAGCGAGGGTCGTCGGATGCAAGATACGACGGTCAAAAAACTGGGAGTTTTTATATCGGTAGTGCATTTTTTCTTTATCGGAAGTTTTTTCCCCGTCAAGGCCTCCTGATACCATCCCACTAAGAAACCGGGATGGTACATCCCGTTTATAAGCTTATCGGGAGTTACCCGGAACGGAACGAGAGGTGTCGGGACTCCCGGTAAATCACGTTTAGACGTAATAGAAGAGGCGAAACCACGTCAAGCAACATCGGTGAAGCTGAAGCTAATAAGAATGAAAAATTGCCAAAGTATCACTTTTTATTGTTGATTTTCCCAAAATCTATCGGAACATATTTTTTTTTCAAAATATAAATAAATATCACATGAAAAGACGAAATGCTCTTTAAATAATAAAACTAACACAAATGCACTACCAGTTAAAAAATTAATTTTTTTAGGGGTGAAATAGTTTTGAACCTTTTTTAGTTTAAATAATTTTTAAAAATAGATAATAAGTAATCGGTATGAATATGAAATAAAATGTAAAAAAATTGTTTTAGAGATGTTTTAATTTTTTTGTACTGATATTTTGAGAAAAAATGAAATTTAATAAATTTTAAAAAAATTAATGCAAATGATAGTATTTGGTCAAATGAGGTAAGCAAATTGACCCTAAAAATGTGCATGGCTTCAAACAAACTCCCATGTCCCTCTTTTTGTTCAGGTGTGAAATTGGCAATAATATGCTCACTACTGGACATGTGTAATATAAGCCTATGCTGGATAGTTTGTTATTTTACCAAAAATATAAATTAGAAATCAACGTATAATTTATTATTTGTTGAAGCTGACACCGTGTGGGTCCGAAGTTGTTTATACTGATTGATGCCTAAAGTCAAATGCGGAAATAATACTGATTTATTATATACACGCACACGTAGAAGATTTGAAGATTTGGCGTGAATCTTTGCCTAATGGCCGGCACATGAGAACTTACTCTTTTATTTATTTATTATTAAAATTAAAACATTTTAGCTAAACATACGCACACATCACTCTTAAGCTGTCTTCTTCACTCGATTTCTTTTAAAGATTTTATATAAATTAATGTTACTCACTATCTCGTAATTTGTTTGGCATTGTTGCTTTTAAGATGTAATTACTTTAAATTTGATATTGAAAATAGATCATTTTACACAAGTAAAAAAACTAGCGCACACGTTTTTTGTTATTGTATAGTACCTCTACGTACGTTTGTTATTTTGAATATGTTTAACGTTCGTAAAATTCGTGTAAATAACACTAGTGCTAACGTGTTAGGTTAATTTACATTATTATTTTATAGCGTAAATTGAGTTTTACAACGTAAATTAACATGACACATAAACATTAAGATCATTAACACGAGTTTTACGAAACGTTTAACATATCTATTATTAATTAGTAAACTAATGACTATTTCGCCGAAATTTTGATATTTATTTGAACGTCGAGCTTTATTATTTCTTGGAGCCACATAACTTATTTTCCATTATAAATTGGATGATATTAAGATCTTCTTAGATAAAAGATTACCATACTTTATGACCTATTGTCAATATTAAAAATAGAGATTATAACTGAAAGGCGTTGATTTTTTTTTTTTTTTAAAAGAACTCTGATTTCTACGCATTAATTTTTTTTAAGTAGCTCTTCGACGTGGAACTTTAAATTTTATATATGAACCAAAAGTGCACATAATTAACTGGAAGCCTTTCCTTCTGGTTTATTATTATTCAGGTAAAATCTTTTGTGACGGGTTTGGACTGTAAATGCATACTTCTATATATTATTGTTATTTCGTATAGTTCTATTTTCTGTTTCATTTTTACTTCTTTTAAATTAGAAATTCATGTTTTAAACGGAAAAAACTTACGTTTTTGCTTAGGATAAAAATGGTTGTTTAGCTAAAAGTGAATTATCACTGTGAGCAATATTACATACAATAATATTGAAAATAATAATTGAGATGAACTAAAAATAAATCAGTGAAATAAGAAATTCAGGTTGAAGTTGTCGAGATTCGTTAGACAGTTTGTTTGAAACTTTTATTGTACTCTTAGATACGAGATGTATGAACGAAAGTCTCTTAGGATACAACGACCTAAGACAAATTTGTAGTACCACTCAGCTCGACTTCGGCAAACGGACTACATGTCGAACTAACAACGGACTACAAGAAAAACAATTTCAAAGTGATGAGAGCTGTTACGTTGTGCAGAAGTGAGTTTGAATGAGAGAGTTCGACTGCTTTTTATAGGTTACGAACAACCTTCGAATTTTTATCAAACCGTCCGACTTTAATGAGAATTCAATTACATTAAAGACTATTCAATTGAGCTCGCCCAAAACATTTATCATCAACGTTTTATGTATTCATTATAAAAGATAATATTTATCACAAATAAATTAAACCCGGCCTGAAAGCTAATAAGAGCCCAAATTTTCAAGACCCAAAACCGAACTCGGCTTGACATGACAGGGCGATAGCGGCAGCGCGCGTGTGTGCGCGTGAGGGGTTATGACTAATCCACCCACACTCTCATCTTTTAAACTTAAATGTCACCTGAGAATCTTTTATAAACACCTCACCAACACACCTTCTCAACCAATGTAAGACTCTTTTACTCAATTCACGAATACATTCATAAACACATTGATACACATATCAATGTGCTTTTTAGCCATACTTTGAACATCAATTTTTCATTCATTATATAATTGTTTTTGACAAATAAATATTCAATCTTATACCCGTCGCAACGAGAAATAAGAATACGAAAAAATGATTCAATTTCGGTGAGTGGATCTCACTCAAGTATTAAACCAAAAAACACCCTAACACAAATTATAAAATATTATTTTATAACTTTTAGAGTTAATGGCGGCATAAATACTCAATGTTTGGTCAAATTTACACTTATATACCTAATGTTTAAAATCGGCGGGTAAAATACCCAAAGTCGAGTTCTGTTAGCACCTAACTAAAAATCCACGTTAAAAATAACGGGTTGCCACGTGTAGCGTGGAGATTGCGCAACATTTTTTTTCCGTGGTTATGTACTTAAATTCAATACGCTTTTTCCCGTGGTAAAAAAAAAGGAATTCATGAAGATTGATTCCTTTGGGAGGACGAAGGACGAGAGGTTTGTTGTGATTAAGCTTTCGCTTAGGGAAATTTTCGTTGTTGAAACTCCAGGTTATGATCAGTTGCCCGTGGAGCTTGTGAACCCGACAAACATGTCATATATTAAGATATCAGATAAGTCGCGATCGTACCTGAGGAGAGGAAGTCTTAGTTTCCTCTCGCCGGCTCTGTCCATGGCTATGGTGATCACGGAGTTGTTGTAGTCGATCCAGACTTGGTAGTTATCTCCGCTGTTGAGCTTCAGTCGTCGGAATTTGCTCTTCGTCTCCCAGACTCCGGTCTCGTGAGCAACCTTGGAGTTTAAGGAGTTCACGTCGATTCCGATGTGGTTGGCGTCGATGTCGCCGAACTCCTGGTTCTTGAAAACGTCGAATTCGACTCCAAAGATGTGATTCTCGGGGCGACTGTTATCGATGCGGTTGATGAAGCCGAGGTTCTGCGCCGACGGAGTTCCGTTGACACCGACGGCGGGGGCGAAGAAGAAGACGAGACCGTGGCCAGGGAGGGCTCCGCGGCGGGGAGCCACAGAGAAGATGAAGGAGGTCGAGAACGGCAGAGAGGAATTGGAGTACTTGGTGGGGATTTTGGTCGCATAGAAGGCTCGGCCGATGAAGAAGTGTGAATGGTTGGTTAGGGTTAGGATTTTGTCCGCTGATTCCACGGTGGCATTACCGACGAGTTGAATTTAAGTACATAACCACGGAAAAAAAAAATTGACGCAATCTCCACGCTACACGTAGCAACCCGTTATTTTTAACGTGAATTTTTTGTTAGGTGCTAACAGAACTCGACTTTGAATATTTTACCCGCCAATTTTAAACATTAAGTATATAAGTGTAAATTTGACCAAACATTAAGTATTTATGCCGCCATTAACTCTAACTTTTATTCCAATAATCACTTTTGTTCGAACACCCATGTATAGTCAAAATAAACAACAAAAATGAGAATCTATTTATCTAGCTATCCACATAGGTACTTTACACCATGGTAAATGAAGAACCGAGTCATTTACTTTCATGTAATTTATTGTGAAAAAAAAAGTTCAATGTAATTCTTTTTAGAAAGAATAACATTCCAACTCACATTCTATCAAATCATGTTCTTTTTACGCATGAATGAATGAGAATATCATTCTTACAAATAACTACTCGATGTGTACTTTTTCTTTTAATTGGTTCATTCAATAAATAATTATATTTACAATTTCACATTACTATATAATCACCATTTCGTAAATCTTAAATAAATAATAATAATGTTAATGCTTACATGCCTAAACTGACAAATATACATTTAATAAAAAAATAAGCAATTCCCTGTCGCTTTTATGTATTTACTTAAAATTTATATAAATTATGTACAATTTCAAAATTTTAATATTGACTAATTATCTTTATATATATAATTGTTTTAAAATAAGAAGAGCATACCAATTTAAGAGCATATGCAGAATACACTAAAATTGCAAAAATAAAAATAAATCTAAAATACAAAAAATACTACAATTGAGTCTAATATGACATTAAATGGTCAGGAGATAAGATCGAGCTCAGATAGAAGAGAGCATGTGTGGTTCTTGTTCGTCGTTTACGATCGGAAGTAGCATCGTTGATTTATCAAAAAATTGGCTAAATGGCCAACGTTTGGAGTGTCTATTTCAAAATGGTCAACGTTTTAGTTAATTTTGATTAATGAACCTATTGTTTACGTGATATACATATTTAAAAAGATAATTTTACAGTTTATACTTTTTCATTTTGAGAATTTTTAAATTTTGGACAAATTCATTCTAAAATTAACGTTAAACATTAATATGATCATTTACCAAAAAATTATTAAACGTTGACGATTTTAAAATATCACTATTTTTAAAGGTTATACTACTTGACCCTTGATTTATTCATGTCCATCTCCGTCAAAACCAGTAAAAAAAACGAGTAACATTAACAAAAGATATATATTTATACGCATATAAATTGAAAGAGACAACTAAACTAGTTGTAAGGGAATTAATGTGTTTGAGATCAACACATTAAGGAATTTGCATTGAAATCAACACATTAAGCAATTTGCATTGAGATCAACACATTAAGTATATATCTTCCATATGAAAAACATGTTTGAGATCAACACATATGAATTAGTGTGTCATTTGAAAAGTAATATTGTAACGAAAAGAAAAAAAAAACAGGCGAAACAGTCTTTTAATTTTTTATTTTGCAGCATTTTAAGCAATTTGCTTTTAGATTTTTATGCCAAATTATTTTTGATTCACTAATAAGTTCCCGTGATTTTTGCCAACCCGCCTGATAATTTGGGAGAGTTGTATATAATAATAATAATAATAATAAAAAGAGAAAAGAATAAAAGAAAAGGACAAAAAAGAGACAAAATCAAAGATCGAGACATGCAGCATTAAGCAAAACACAAAAATGTGATCTTCTAAAAAAATCGAAAAAAGTATTATTGGCACGCGTTTTCAATTTGTTCGTTTTTTTATTCAAATATTTAACACAATAAATCAACATACAAAAAAATAATTAACAAATAAATATTTTGAGAAATTGAATTTTCTAGTTTTTTGTGATGTAAATTCACTAATTAATTACTAGTTCATTTTCTTTAGAAATGTTTCAAGAGTTTATTTTTCAGAGTTAACCAAATTAATTTTTTTTTAAGTTTTTTATAACCTGATACATATGTCGACAAGATATTATTTTTTTAGGTTCTTAATTACACAAAAACTAGATAAAAAATAACTGACAAGATTAGATTAATTTAAATCTTCAAATTTTAAAATAAAAAATATACAATTTTTGCTTGAAGTCAATGAATAATTGTCTTTCTCTTTTTTGTTTTCTCCATCTTTGATTAAATATAGTTGTCCATATATTTCTCAAATGAATACTAATAGAGAAAGAAAACTAAATTAGTGATAAAAAAAATAAAATATGAATAGATAAATTTTTTATGAATAAAAAGTTACTTTAAACTTTAATATTGTGAATTGATGTAGTGTTGTAAAATAATGGTGCTGAACAAAAATTATAAAAAAAAATATAATGAAAATATGGCCATTTGAAAGAAATAGTGAAATCCCTAAAAAAAATAGTGAAATGATATATAAAAATATATGCAAATTTGAATGATATAACCAATCAAGTAAATTGAAGCTTTAAATTAAGCTTTTATTTTCTATAGTTGAGCTTTTTTTAAAGCAATTTCGGTGCGGATGAAGTTCGAACCCACAATCTCTTACTAAAAGTTATGTGATTTTACCACTAAATTATTTTAGGTACTATTATATTTTGAACTTTAAACTTAACTTTTTTGGTATCTTTTATCCAAAAAATTTCATATCAATTTATTTTACTTTGATTTACATGCAAATTAGAATACAAATAAACTTCAATTTATTTTACTTTGATTTACATGCAAATTAGAATACAAATAAACTTCAGTCAGACTCCTAGATCGACCGAAAAAACTAAATTCCAAGTTTATGAATTTGTTTCATTATTAACAATTACAAATTATATCCTTTATGAATCATAATAGGTTATACGCGGTCTAATATAATACACATGACAGTGACACAAAATCAGATTTCGGTGTCAAGTTAAATTTCTCGTTTAAATTATAAGAATCAGCTTACATTTTGTATGGACAAAATCAATTATTAAGTTACACTTGTATTAAAACATATCTTTAATTTAAAAACAACTCAGCTGAAATAAAAGTTGGTGGTGAAATAAAATTAAGTAATGTCAGTAATTATTTTTGTAGTTGTTTTGTTGAATTTACAGTAGAACATCTCTGTAATGCTAAATTGTTTTCAAAGTTACCAATTTTTAACACATTATCAAAATATTATAAACTAACTATATATCTCTTTTATATCACTAAATTGACAATTTTTAATAAAATTATTCTAATGCAAAATGCTTTTAAAGTTACCAACATCATAAATATTTTGTTGTTATATTATTAAAAAAAATAGAGTTATTAATTGGTACCACAATATTATAGAACAATAAAATATTTAAAGCATTTCACTTAACATCGGTGCAAACAAACAATGAAAAAATACTCATTTTTTAATTTTCACTCCAATACATAATCAATTATAGATGTCATCTATGTCATCAAAATACTCCAAGAAATGTCATGCATTGCTCGTATGATGTTTAACCATATCTAGTTTTAGCTGTCATAACTGATAAGTGTAACTCCAATAATAGCATCATCTCAAGTTACTTTTCATATCAACAAAAATATAATTTTTTATTTTTTATATTAATTTGCGCATAAAAATTATTATAATAATAAGAACACTAAAAGTTGATCAAGGTATACACTACACATATACGATGTGCTTTATTATTTTATTAATTTTTTGAACAAAACTTTAATTTAACACCGATGTCATGTTATTATGGCACCAATGTCAGAATAATTACTTTCAAAATAATAAATTATCAATAAAAAATATATGTGTACATGCAACTTAAAATGATTGCATTTGGTAATGCTTTAGGATTAATTCCATTTAATATTATAAATTAGAACCGCTGAATAAATACTTAACTAAGACTACTTCGTTCAGACGAGTTTCAAATAAACGTTAACCCACGTCGCATCAATAACTGTTATGTGTTTTCTTTTTCCTTAATTATTTCTCCAATTTTTAGTCTTTCTTTTCAAAATAAAAAAGCAATAAAAGCGAATAACTATCACCGAAGTATGGAAAATGGGCCTGGTTCCTTCGTTTTCTCTTCCGGACTAGAGTTTCTTATATAAATCCCCAAGAGAGAGAGAGAGAGAGAGAGAGAGAGAGAGAGAGAGAGAGAGAGATTCAAAGGAGATCCCGATAAAAAATTAATAATAACGAGAGAAACTGTAACTCTGAGTCTCTGAGTCATTTCTCTCTCTAAGTTCTCATTTCCGAAGAATGTGAAACAGCACTAGTCCCCAAAAAGAAGATCAAGTGTCTGAAGCAGCGAAAAGAAAAACAGAGTCTGAAGTCACAGAGAAAAAAACGAAAGAAGAAGAAGAAGAAAAAAATAACTGTCTGTTTCTGACACGTGTCCGTGCGCCGATCCGAAGCAGATAAAGAAGAGCACTTGAAACGACATTCCCACTTCATTTCGCTTCTGCGGATGTGTTTATTCATAAAACGCTGAAACGAAACATTTTCACATTTCTTCGTTCCGTTTCCTCGCGAAAGATTGAAGCTTGCATCGTAGAAATCTTCTGAGCGTTTCTTAATTCTTAAGAAAAGAAATCCTCGAAGGTTGTGTATCCGCGTAAAGTTTTGAAAGTCGCGTGCCTTTCTTCTTCTTCTACTTCTTCAGAAGGATTAGGAAATTGGGAGCGAGGTGATTGAGGAAAAGATAATGTGGGTTTAATAGGCATATTCCACCTGTAATTTATGTGTCAGTTTCAAATAGCTCGTCGAAGTTAATCTGGGTTTTATTTATTTATTTATATATTATAGATTCTGAGAGTATCTTATAAGAAAAGGAATAAAGAGGTGTAAAGCTTGCTGTGGAGAAAATGGGAGAGGAATCGGAAGGGATGAGATCCTTGGCGTTGACTCCAACGTGGTCCGTCGCAACGGTGCTCACAATTTTTGTCGCCGTCTCGTTGCTCGTCGAACGCTCTATTCATCGCTTAAGTGCTGTGAGTTCCTATTCCCTGTGTCTGTTCGTGTGTGATTTCTCCTTGTGGAGTTTACTTTTTGTTCTCTTCTGCATTTTATCCTTCCCATTTGTTTTTGTTTTGGTCCTGAGTCACTATACCAGGAATCATTTCCTTACTATGGTTTAAGTAGTCATTTTTTAGCTATGTTGTGGCTTTCAACCCTTATGACAACTAATTCTACTATGATTTGTGTGATAATGATTTCGAAGCGCTTGTACCAATGATAACATGATTGTGAGCTAATTTAATTTCTATGATTCAGTGGCTGCGTAAAACCAATCGAAAACCATTGCTCGAAGCAGTGGAGAAAATGAAAGAAGGTAGTACAAATTTTTCACTCTACCTTGCAGTGATTCGAAGGGACTTACTTTTTTTCTCGTGTTCTTCTCGCTGATGAGTTTCCATGTTTCTTCGCTGATTGTTTTAATCAGAGTTGATGCTTCTGGGTTTCATATCACTCCTCTTAACAGCGACGTCAAGCACGATAGCGAATATTTGCATTCCGTCGAAGTTCTACAACAGCGCTTTCGCTCCGTGCACGGTTTCTGATGCTGGAAAACAAGAGCACGAGAGTGACTCCCACGAACGCAAGCTTTTGATGTCTCCTGTGTCGTTTAGGCGAATGCTAAATGGCCTTAGCGAGAAAAACACTTGCAAAGAGGCATGTCCATGATTGACATGCTTTCTTACTTTTTCCAAGGATAGTTCCATAATTGGAGTATGTCTCTTTTTTTCTTCTTCTTCTTCGTACAGGGTTACGAGCCATTTGTTTCGTACGAGGGTCTCGAGCAATTGCATCGCTTCATCTTTGTCATGGCCGTGACACATGTCTCGTATAGCTGCTTAACAATGTTGCTCGCTATCGTCAAGGTAAGAAATATCTACTACAATGCATCATTTCTTATCTTATTATATACAAAAAATTAGGTAATTAGCCAGCTTAAGCATCGCGGATTTGGATATACCCAACATTTCGTTAATTATTAGTAAATAGCCTAACTGCTTACGTGTCATCAAATTTTTAATATTTTTTAACTGTAAATAACTGCTTACGTGGGCTACTCTCGGGACTTTTTGTCTATAGGTCCACAGTTGGAGAGCTTGGGAAGAGGAGGCTCACATGGACCAACACGATTCATTGACCGGTGTGTTTTACGATGACTAAGTTGTAATTAAGAACTAGTACCAAATTTTATGGTGTGTTTATACTGCAATATCTAATGTTAAATAGGCTTTTTTTATGGATAACAGAAGTCACAAGACAGATGACAATGCGAAGGCAATCAACGTTTGTAAAAGTTCACACTTCGAGCAGAAATTGGTTCCTCGTCTGGGTGGTAAATATATAAATACATCAAATTTAAACTCTTTTGGTTTCTTTATGAAGAGATTTCGATTCATTTTGACTGAAAAAGTTTTGAGCTTTATATCTCTCGCAGACTTGTTTCTTCCGGCAATTCGGACGCTCGGTGGTCCGTGCTGATTATTTAACTCTGCGCAAGGGTTTCATCACGGTATAATCGCAAATCTCATTCATCACAACTTATTGTTTGACACTCCGACACTGATATTATTATTATTATTATTTTTCGATGCGACAGAATCACAATCTTTCGGAGAAATACGACTTCCACAGCTACATGATTCGCTCAATGGAAGAAGAGTTTCAAAGGATAGTTGGTGTGAGGTAACTAACACTCTCTATCTTGATTCATGAACACATTTCTGAAATTAGTGCATCGCTGTTGAACATAAAAACATCGTGCTGATATATAAGTACGAATGTGTTTAATTTATTGCAGTGGTCTACTATGGGGTTTTGTGGTTGCTTTCATGTTGTTCAACATTAAAGGTAAATTATATAACATGAAGATTATATTATAGCATATAGATGGTGTCTTGACAAAAAAACATTATACAATGTCACAGGTTCTAATCTGTATTTCTGGATCGCAATCATTCCGATTTCGGTAAGCTTGGAAATCTCTTGATTTATTCGTGTATGTTACCAAAATTCTTCTGATATAGTTGCGTTGATTTCTCTGAACATCACAGCTAGTGCTAGTGATAGGCTCGAAGTTGCAGCATATAATTGCCACGTTGGCGCTAGAGAATGCTGGTATTACTGGACTGTTTGAAGGAACAAAGCTGAGACCTCGCGATGATCTCTTCTGGTTTAAGAAACCAGAACTCTTGTTGTCCTTGATCCACTTCGTCTTGTTCCAGAACGCTTTCGAACTTGCTTCCTTCTTTTGGTTCTGGGTATGTCTTTTCTTATTTTCTTCCTTTGAAATGCCACAAAATTTGCAGCTTATCTAATTTATTTTGTCTGGTTTCATCGTCACTGCAGTGGCAGTTTGGTTACGATTCTTGCTTCATTCGGAACCATATTCTTGTTTATACAAGGCTGATTATAGGGTACGAAACAAAAAAAATCTACTCTCAACTTTCAATTTCTTTAGAGTAAAAGCTATAAAAACTAATCATAATATTTTTTTGGCACTTTGCAGATTTGCTGGGCAGTTTCTTTGCAGCTATAGCACTTTGCCTTTATATGCATTGGTCACTCAGGTACAATATTACCATAAATAACTTCGGCGGGGGTATAATTTTAACTAATATCTAGAAAACGGGAAAACCGAATCTGCTATATACAATTATTGAATTTCCGACGACGTTCTGATAATCCCTCATTTTTATCAACCAATATTAGCATCAGGTTCATCGTGTTTTGGTTTCAGATGGGAACGAATTACAAGGCAGCCCTAATCCCACAGAGAATAAGAGAGACGATACACGGGTGGAAAAAGGCGGCGAGAAGGAAGAGAAGGATGGGAACGGTGAGAGACGACGCTACGATCCACACTGACGCGAGCACAGTGATCTCAGTCGAGGAATACGACGACGACTATCTCGAGAATCGCGAGGCCGAGATGACCTCACACACAATCCTCGAAGTTCAAAGCGACTCCGAGCCTGGCACTTTCTCTGCAAACGACACTTCGAGCCGCACTGCCACGCCTCTCTTGCGCCCCTGCACTTCTGTCCCTACTTCCGCCATGCTGACCTTTCAGCAGCGAGACGCCACTTTCAGATCCGCTTCCATGCCCGCTCGCAGAGAATGAAATACTCGTCTCATATATACTAGATGCTAATTAGTTCATACAAAGTGTAACATAGATTTCCATAGTAGTGGCAGTATTGTAGTTTAGGAACACACTATGACTCACTTTTATATATCACAAAGCAGTCTTTTATTTATGAGGATGATACTTTTGAAGGAAAACTACACATGTTCGACTTCAAATGTATATATAATATATTTTGGGAACGCCCATAAAGATTCAAGCTTGAACCTGTGGAGCTTGAGACCCGACATGGGTCTCTTTAGGCTCCGAATCCCCGTTGTGTTTGGGCTCTTTGTCTTGGACGCCATTACCACCGGTGTGTCCGGCAGAATCTTGGCTCACTCGGAAGTAGCAATTTTGGCCGCAACAGCCAGGCCCAAAGTCTAAATTAGGCACGCCGCCCGTTCCAATTCCGATGCCCACTCCGCTGCCGCCACCGAAACCTCCGTTGTTTCCGATTCCAATCCCGATGCTCGCTCCTCCTCCCCTGCCATTGTTGTACCCACTTTGGCTTCCATGCACATTCTGATACCCGTTCTGATATCCGTTCTGGTATCCATAATCATTCTCGTACCCGTTCCTGTATCCATTGTTGTACCCATTCCCATTTGCATCCGCGTACCCGTTCCCATTTCCATCCGCATACCCATTTCCATTACCGTTTCCGTTCGCATACCCATTACCGTTACCACCGTTCCCATTCGCATACCCATTCCCGTTACCACCGTTCCCATTCGCATACCCATTCCCGTTACGGTAACCGCTCCCGTTCCCATCCCCATTCGCATTCCCATTCCCATTTCCCATACCGCTGGGCCCTCCGATTCCAACAGTGATTGCCGCGTCGACCTTGTTGTCATTGGGGAGCCCATCAGGGCGGTCAGCATTGGGTTTTAGTTGGTCTTGGGATTTAGGGGATGACGATGGGACTCTAATGGCCTCAGAGAAGCCCACACACAGGAATGCTACGACAGCCACTTTGAAAACACTTCTTAGGACTGCCATGCTTTTGTTTTTGTTTTTCTTCTTCGATGAACTGGATGTTGAAAACTTAACTCACATTTGGACTATATATACCTTAATTATTCGGAGTTTGTCCCTGGAACTAGGAGACATGCATTATGTGCCTCCGAAGCTTAACAACCAACCCATTTTGCATGTTCTGAATGGATTTCTTGCATTCTACGCAACTTCGTCGCTAGCTGAGTAGTCATTTCATTTACTCGAGAGAAATGGCAGGAGATGAATAACAAGAACGAAAAGTAGTAATATTAATAATTATTATTAAATTTGTGAATACAAAAAAATAATTCTTAAAACATCAAATAGGCTTTGAACTCCAATTTATTCTCATATCTTCACGCGTAAGAACAGTGATAAAACAAAAAAAGAAGAGGACCAAAACATTACAAAAGAGTGGGAAATCAAACATCAATCCGTGTCGCCCGAGCCTGAATCGAGAGCTTCCAAGCTCTCCTCAAGCATTCGATTCCTGTTCTGCATTTGTCTTTCTACAGCGACCATGTACAACCCTAAAACAAACAACGATCACCGTTACCGTTAAGTTAATAGGGAAACAAGAAATTCCAACGGCATAACACTCAATTCATCGTTACCGACTGCGCTTCCAAGTGCACAGCCCCAGAGAAGCCTCATGGACCATTTATCACCAATCCTTCCTCTGCACATTTTGTCTGTTCACGCTAAACCCTATCCCCAAAATTAACACGATTTCAAGATGTGTGAGAGACATCCTTACTATTACCGCTTCGCACAGTTCGTCGGAATCAGAGTTAGAGAGAAAGGGAAAGAGATTACCTATGCAAATTCGGGTTCTGGAATGGTTTTCAAGGTTTGTGTGAGTCTGATGAGTCAATTTGGTGGAGAAAGAAGACGATTCAGCAGCTGGATCAAGCTTTCTGAAGGTCCATAACTACAGGCCCAATTTCAAGCCCAATGTCCTGAAAGCCCAGAAAAATTACGAAAATAGTGTGATATTTGTTGTTAATAAGTAAAAAAGCCAAAAGCTAGATTAGGAAGATAAATATCATTTATGGTATCTTTGTTTGAGTACCTGGAGCACAAGTTTGGTAGCTTAGTTTGGCCGGCAATACTTATGTCTGGACGAATAATACATTCATTAGCCATTGTGAAATTACATTGATCTCGAAACATCACAAAACACGAACTATTTTCTGTCATTAATTCACAAACTTAAGTGGACATAAACAAAAGAGGGATTGCAACCGCACTTAAAGAGATCAAGTTTGTACTCAATAATTCCACAAAAACCTAAAAGGAAGATTATCCCTTATAAAAGAGGATGTTGTAATTGAAGCCCGAATCAAGCTTATGATTTCAACTGAGGCCCAAGCCCATACTGAAGAAAACGACTGATAGCAACTTTGGTGAAGAAAAACGACATTGTCATTTTAATGATATGTCGAATTCGTTGCCGTCGGATTCGAAGTAGATGGACGACCGAGATTTTCGACTGAAACCATGGTATATAAGTCTCTCGTCAAAGATGCTTGACCTAATTTCTCAATTATTCTATCCCTTCACCAAAAACGTCAGGGTTTCTTTTGTGGTTTGTTCTCTCTGTGCGAGAGTTGTAAATTTGTGTGTTTGTACTGAGAGTTCTTGAGACCGTTCGATCTTCTTGATCGTAAATAGCGTTATAACTTGTAAACACTGAGAGAGATTGTGTAGTGATGTTCTGCCTGAAGGTTTAACAGAGATTTGACGATTAGTGCACTAAAATTCTCCAGTCGGAGCTCAACGAGGACGTAAGGTCTAGATCGATTTATTGGTCTAGATTCGAATCTTGGTAAAAATTTGTGTTGTTTCTTTATGCATTGCATGTTTGAATCGCATCGCTAGAACTGATTAGGTCCGATCTATTTACAACAGAGTAAAAACCCTAGCTTTCTATACCTTAAAAAAGATTTTCATGTAGATTTGCATCACTCACATCCGTTGTAAAGAGTAATGTTATACAGTGTAACGTTCAATATAATTTGGTCTTTGAAGCATCACATGGTATTACAAATTAACTCACTTTTTTCAACTTATTTTCCAATGTTAGCAATAAGTTTTTTAATCTTTCTATAGGTCATAAGCAATTTTTAGGCCTAACTATTTTAGACTTTAAGTTAGGTACTAAAAAGTCCATATTTTAAAATAATTTTTACTCCTAAATTATTTAAATAGTGTATTGAAAATGCTTATATTACTTAAATGATGTATTAAAAAATCCTAAAAATTAAATTTGATTTGGACCTCAACAATTCTAGAGCCGGGTCTGCCAGTCACCTCACTCAACAGACTTTTTAGTCACAGTGCTTAGCACGATTCCAAAGTGGTTGTCATGAACTCTGCTTCACAGGAAGATATAGCAACAATCTGCTGCTTCGTTTATTGCGAAGTGACCAGATTTTGGTTGACATAAAACATCATCTCTCTAGTGCTTTTCCTATTATCTATATCGCATGCTAGATCACTGTCGGTGAAACCAACAATTTATTCTGCTCCTTTTTCTCTTTTGTATTTAATCTTGTAGCTTGTTATTTCCTTCACATATCGGAGAATATCCTTCACTGCCAGTTGGTGTAGAGTGGTGGATTGCTCCATGTAACAACTTACCATGCCAACTGCATATGAGATATTGGGTCGAGTATGGGTCAAGTAGTTGAGACACCCGATGACGCGCCTATACACAGCTGGATTCCCAAAGGTTCCTTTAGTATCGTTTTCGAGTTGCAACTTTGCTTTCATTGGGTATTTTCTCGGGTTGAAATCCGACATCTCAAACTAATTCAACACCTTCTTCGCATAGGTCGCTTACTTCACCTTTATGCGATCTTTCTTCTGATACACCTCGATACCGAGGTAGTACGAGCGCAACTAGAGATCACCCATCTCGAACTCCTTCATCATTTTCTTTTTGAACTCCTCGACGACCTTGATGCTTGATTATGTCACGATTAAGTCATCGACATATATAATAACAATTAGTACTTCTGCGTTATGGTTCCTCGTGTACACAACTTTCTCCTGAGCGCACTTCATGAAGCCGAGACTCATCATTCTCTTATTGAGACAAGTATTCCACGTCCTAGGTGCTTGACGTCGTGTGTAGAGAGTCTTGACGATGAAGCCTTCAGTTTGAGCGACGTAGACTTATTCTTCTATGTCACAGTTGAAAAATGCTGATTTGGCGTCAAAGTGGTGGATCTCCCATCCACGGTGACCTGCAAGAGCTAAAATTAGCTTGACGATGTCGAGTCTCGCCACCAAAGGTCTCCTCGAAGTTAACTCCTTACTTTTGAACATAGCCTTTTGCCACCAATCTCTCTTTGTGTTTGAGGATGTTATCTTTGTTGTCCCTTTTTAACTTAAACACCCACTTTGAGCCGTGAGTTTGTAACCGATTGGAAAAAGTCGATGAGTTCCCACGTCTTGTTCTTCTTAATGGAATGAAGGTCTTTCTTCATGGCCTCATTTCACACCTCTTTGGTTGCCACCATATGATATGTTTTTGGCTAATCGGTGGTGAGCAACAACCATTCATCAAGATCCATCTCTACTAGTGGTGCCTCTGCATAGACACCGGCGAAGAAGCGCATTTTAATGGGGTCATCTTCACCTGTAGGCCCATCCGAGCTCTCTTGTTGTCCAGGGGAGTTTGGTGTCGATGCTACATTTTCCCACTCTGCTACATTTTTGTCTTGTAGGATTTTGAACTCCACATAATTTTGTACGAGCTCATCGTTGTCGTTGCACCACTTTCACTTCTTCTCCTCCTCGAACACGATATCTCTACTCACACGGATTTTTTCGCAGGATGGATCAAGAAACATATGCGCCTTGCTTCCGTCTTCGACACTGAAGTACCCCATGGCTTGGCTTTGATCATCGAGATTCCTGAGATGTGGTCATGACACCTTCACATGTGTGGTATACCCGACCACTCTCAAGTGTTCCAAAGGAGGCCGTTTGCCGAACCATGCTTGGTAAGGCGTACAATCTCCTAGCGCCCTTGTCGGCAAGGGTTCAAGAGATAAACCAAATTTTGTACCGCCTCTCCCCATAAGTTCATCGAGACTTGCATGATCTTAAACAAACTCCTCGCATTGTCCATCACGGTGCGATTTTGTCTCTCCACCACACCGTTGGGGCGTGTACGGTGCCTTGATGTGACGCTTGAATCTTTCTTCTTTTCAAAACTCTGCAAAATTCTTAGATGGGAACTCGCCATCTCGATCAGTTTGCAAAGTCTCCAGCTTGTGTTCCGACTTATTCTCCACGAGATTTTTTATCTTCTTGAACCCTTCAAAGGCTTCTCCTTTTTCTCTGAGCATGTACACCCACATCCAGGGACTATAATCATCAACAAATAAAATAAAATACTTGTTGCTGGCAAGTGATGTCAATATGATTGGACCACACAGACCTGTATGCACAAGCTGTAGAGGATGCTCGGCTCGAAAGTTGGCTTGGGAATGAAATGGAACCCTTATTTGCTTTGAGACCAAGCAACTTTCACACACTTGGTTGATGTGTGTAATCCTGGGCAGCCCATTGGCCATATCTTTCTCTCCCATCATCTTAAGCCCATAAAAGTTTACGTGCAAACGGCGCCAATAAAGACGCGAGTTTGCTCGTCTCTAGGGAAATTTTGTACAACCGATTTAACAATTTCTCCACTTTCATCAACTGGATGCCATTTCGATCAAGAATTTTTAGGAATGAGCCGACTAAGGTGACCGTATTGTCTTCTTCTGTCATCTGACCTATAATTATGATATTACTTTTCAATTTTGGAATGTAATATACCTTCGTAATTGATCATTTGATCGCCATTCTTGCATTGGAATAGGATGGATCCTTGACTCTTGATCTCAACGAGTAAGCCATCTCCAAAATTCACATTTTCCGTGATATTCTCGTTGAGCACATTGAATTTCTCTCGATGGCCCGTCATATGGTTGTTTACTCCATTCTCGAGGTACCACATGTCGATATGATTGTACTCCTCGCCACTCGCGAGAAGATTCGCCATGACCTTCTTTTCATTGAGAATCAACAAATTGGGTATCTCCTCGATCGATTTTTGTGCGAGCTTTTGGTCATCTCCATAGTTGAGGTTCGAATCCTCGTCTTTTGGGAAAGAAATACGCCAATATCCCAATGAATATTAATGTTGGCTCCTCTTCATGGAGACTTGTGAGGTTTGCCTCCCAATCGAGCTCTTTGTTTCGGCACTCGTTTGCGTAGTGCTCATACTTTTGAAAAGCGTAACACTTCACATTTCTCAAGTCTTTATGGATTTTGATGACTTTTTGTTGAGGTGAGTTGCTCCCTCGATCTCGACCACGACCTTTCCCTTGTTCTCGACCTCAGCCACGACCTCAACTATCTCCACCATTGCCGTTGCGACTCGACGAGTTTGAAGAAAAGTTAACCTCTTCGTTTTTTTTCGTGTGACATCCATTCATCATGCGTGAGCAAGAGGTGTTTCTCCTTCTCTTGGTCTTCCTAAACACAAATCTCTTTTTATGGACTTTGAGACTACCGACAGTCTCCTCGAGGATCCTTCGTGAGGTCACCAAATTGCTCGATCGGGGTAACATCTGCATGTATTTTTGTGGTACGGCTCAAATGAACTTTTTAACGACAGAGATCATCTCCACCTTCTCTCCCAATGAACAGATACCAGTCACAATGGATGTCAATTGTTGGAATAGGTCTAGCGTTAAGAAAAATTTATCATTAATCGTATTAATGGCGGAATATAAAAATTTCTTTTACTAGTAAAACAATTTTTACCAACCTAGATAAAATGCATATACATATTATAAATTAAAAATATTATTTAATCTACTTGAATACTAACCTTTCTTGTGTCTTCAAACTTGAAGCGTCTTAGGAAAGGTGGATCTTCTTCCTTGGCTCGATTCCTTCACGTCTAGTCTTGAACTTGAGAAACCTAAGGTTTCTATTACAAGAGTCTATAGAGGTTTAGAAGGATTTGTGTGTGGACACAATTAAACACAATAGCTCAAGAAAGTCTATGAGCTAGAAAGATAATTTAGCCTAGGTCTAATGAGGACTTAGGTGCCAAAATAAAAGAATTATTTTGAGAGAGAGAGGGGGGTTCGGCCACTATTGAGAAAGAGTAAGCAAAAAACTTGTTTTCACATCTCTATGTGAGGCTCTATTTATAGGATAAGGAAAAATCTATAAAAGTCAATTATTCATTCATGAAAGAATAATGTATTCATGACACAATATTTGATTTTCCCTTCCCTTTTCTCTTCTAATATGGTCGGCCATGTACACAACAAGCAAGGGGAAATTTGTTTCCTTACTTAGCTTATTTATTTCCTTCTCAAGGAAATTCATTTCACTTTTTCTTTTGGGTAATTATCTTTATAATTAAAGGGAAATAAAACTCTCATCTTGATGCATGTTGACCGGAATTCTACCCAAGGGGGGAGCTTCTAGATGCTTCCATATTTCTTTTAAGACAATTCTTAAAATACCCATTGTAGAATTGTAATTGCACAAATAATGAAATTACTTTCATAATGCCTTAAACGACTTTTCGGCTTTAGAAAGTAATTTATATTTTCATTCAAAATATTATTTTGACATTCACATCATTTTATGTCCATGTGGACAAAAATACCTTTTAGACATTTTCCGAGAAAAAGTCTAGCTCAACATTTGAACTTATTTTGACTTAGCTTTCAGTTTAACAATCCTACTCTAATGACTTGTAATAGTGACCTTATGGATCCAAATGAACAATGCTTGAGCTTCTATACTCGGACTCAAAAGTTCACAAAGCTTTTCCGAGTATTAGCTTAATGTCAACTGACTCCACTAAAGACTTGACACTGAGAACCTATTGGTTCAAATGAATTTATTTTCTACTCAAATTCAACTTAATTATATTGAGCGGATCCATTGAATGTTATCTATGTTTACCCTTCATGAATATCATCAACTAGTTAGGATTTATAAAATTACCATTTTACCCTTCTAGTTGTTATTTCCTCAACTCCTTTGTTACTTGTGAATAAGTTAGAAACAATGTATTAACAAGGAGCTAACAAATCACATTGTTTCATCCAAATAAAGACGCTACTTAATTTTGGATACTGCGCAGTTCATTTATTCACAATCCAAGTAATAAAGCATGAGGTGATATATATTGCATCTCAGCAATCCTATACATGAATTCCATATCTATGAGAACTTCACAAAGTTGGTTCATGACATCTTCATAACTAATATCTCACTAATTGGCGTATTCTAGATCACATAATGGATCTAGAATTTGACTTTCTCAAATGAGAATATTAATGCTATGAAATGACATGTCTCATTTCAGGATTTAGGTAAGGATGATGCAATTCATACATAGTGACCTTGAGATAGAAGATGTTAAATGGTTTGTTCTTCTATTGTCTCTAAAGGTGCACTGGTCAATTCAGTATCTTCGAAAGATACACTGGAAGAACTATAGAGTTCCTAACTCTCTATGCCTCGTAACCAGACATCATAGATTCTTCCAACAATCATACTGGGATCAATAGTCCGTTGATCTTTAGATTGCGAATATATCGTTTTAGTCAAACCATGAAGAGTTTGTTCACGCAAATCTACATTTGTCTCTTCATACATTGTGATTAAGGACTATAAGACTATGAATATCATAAATCTTCAATCAAACTAAAAAGGAATGAATGAACGTTTCAGATTTTATTAATTTAATCAGCAAATTACGATAAGGACTTTATAAAGATTTATATATTACATCAATATGTAAATAAACAATCTTCTTGTGGGCATTTCTGCCAACAATTTCATCTAGCAAATCTTGGCTGGAATGTTCTTGCATACCAACTGTTCGAGGAAAAGACTGAGAATGTGTCTCAGGTAATGTATCTTGATCTTGTGCAACTGAGTCATGTGATGACTGAGGAAGATCAGTAGCAATAGGTTGAACAACTGGAGAAGTAGAAATAGGTGTTGTGGAGCATGTCTCATCTATAAGATGATCTGTTGAACATGTTTCATCTGCATAAGACAGGTTAGGCATAGGATACAATGTCTGGAAATGGATCATCATTTTAAAATCATTCTTGATGTTATGAAAAGGAAACACATTTTCATGGAAAACAACATCTCTTGAATTGAAAGTTTCTTTGTGTTTGTAAATCAAGAAGCTTATATCCTTTAACTCCTGGTGGATAACCAATAAAAACACATTGTCTGGCTCTTTTCTGAAACTTTGTCCGATGACAAGTAAGTGTTGAAGCAAAAGCTAAACATCCAAAAACTCGCATAAAATTGTAGTCAACTCTCGCCTTATACAATAATTCATAAGGACACTTGTGTTTTAAAAGAGGTATAGGTGTTCTATTTATAAAAAACTGCAGTCAACACACATTCAGTCCATAATGAAATAGGGATCTGAGATTGAAAATATAAACTTCTAGCAACGTTAAGTAGATGTTGATGTTTGCGCTCAACCACTGAAATCTGTTGGGGGGTTTCAACGCAAGAAAACTGATTTAGAATACCCAATTTTGCAAAATAATCTGAGAAAACCAACTCTTTAGCATTGTGTGAACGAAAATTGTTTGATGTTGCTATTGAATTGAGTTGAAATCATTGAACAAAATCGTGGAATTAATTTGTGAACATTAGATTTCTTTCTCATTAAGTAAACCCAACAGAATCTAGTACAGTCATCAACCAAAGTAAAAAAGAATTTAAAACCAGAATGTGAAGAAACAGAATATGTACCCCATACATCGCAGTGTATGATATCAAAAGGACTCTGTGAAATATTGTTATGAGAATGAAAGACAAGTCTTCTTTGTTTTGCTATAGGACAAATATAACAAGGAAAATAATTTGAACATGATTTATATGTCAACTTATCTCGTAAAGATTCTAATCATTTAAAAGATAGATGACCAAGTCGATTGTGCCATGTCTGAGAAGTCAGTAAGTTTGTCGAGTCTTGTGTCCTCCCTTGTAGTACATATAAGCCACGCATATCGTGGCTTCCTAAATTGTGCAAAACAAATGTGAGAATGTGACCTGGATACTTGAACTTGATGTTAAGTGAATTATAGATATGAGATTGAAGTTAAATTCTGGAACCAACAAAACATCTTTCAGAGTTAGGTGTTCATTAACATAGACATCCCCATGAAATGAAACCGGAATTACTGTGTGATTAGGCAACGTCAGTAGAGTTTTTAAGAGCTTTCAGATTATGAAACAGAGATTTTGAAAAGCAAATATTTTGCGTTGCACCCAAATCGGCAATCCATGTTATCTTAGAATTAGGGATACAACACAACATGTACTGTTATAAAAATAGTAAGAACCTGTGTCGAATGAGGTCATGTTGATGTTGGTTTGACCTTCATTTTGGGCCGGAGAAGAGAGATGATTTGACAGCATGCTGATCATCTTGTGGATCTGCTCATTGGTGAAGTTCGCATGTGAGTCTTTTTTGCCTTCATGAATACTGTCTTGAGTCGTGGTTGCACCCTCATTAAAATTGGCTTGATTCTTGGGTCTCAGTTTGTAACCTGCTGGGTATCCATGGAGCTTATAACACTTGTCTTGAGTATGACTCACAATCTTGCAATGTGCACACACAGGTTGATCCTTCTTGATGGTTTTCTTGGAGTCACTTAGTGCCATGGCCATCGGGTTGGAATCTTGACCACCGGAGCTATCTTGATGAAGAGATCATTGATTTGCATCATGACAGACCATAAAGAATACCTTATTGATCGGTGGTAAAGGATCAATAAAAATGATTTGACCTCGGACTGTGCTGAAGGAATCTTTGAGGCCAACGAGAAATTTCATTACGTATTCTCATGAAATTGACTAATTTCTTTGAACCACCGCAAGTACAATCATTGACATGCTTGTAGTTGCCCAGCTCTTCCCATAAGGTCGTGAGCTTCGTGTAGTAGACACTAACTTATTGTTGATCTTGGTTGAGGTTCATGATATCCCAACGGATTTCAAAGATTCTCGAGAAATTTTCTTGTTCGTATCGTTCACGCAAATCCTCCCACACATCAACGGCCGACTCGCCATAGGTAACGCTGGAAGCCACCTCTTTCGTGCAGGAATTTGTAATCCATGCGGAAACAATATTATCGTTGCGCTCCCAATTTTCAAGAAGGCTCAAATCTGATCCATCGAAAAATCTAACTTTCTCTTGATCTTGAGAGCAACACGCATCGATCGACTCCATGAGTGGTAATTTTCGCCGTTCATTGGCTGCGTTACCAAAATCATGCCAGGAGAGTCTGTGTGATGCAAGAAAAAGAGATCAATCGGTTTTGTTGACATTTTCTTGATCGCATGTCCTGGTGTTGATCGATTCGCTGAAACCTCACCGCTCAAAGCCTCTTCAGATGACATCGTCGATTACAGAAGGAAGGAAATTGAGTGGATATTAGGAACGCGTTTGGGGAAAGCTTTGATTGAAAAAAGAAATTCTAAATCTCGCTCTGATATATGTTACAATCAAAGCATTGATCACAGGAAAAAATGATTGAAAGAAATTCTTGTATTGAATAATGCAGATTATTTATATTACAGAGAGTTCGTTATGTATAACAGAGTTACTTAAAATACAAGTTAATGTAATAATACCTATTTAAATTAACTAATTATTATTTAATCACTCCAATAGGATCTAAGACTTATAACTCGATAAATTATCTCTTGTTTAAGTTCTTAAAAGGCTCGTAACGATTTTATTCTTACTATGTCCCGTGATCTCGAGACTTCTCACAGGAAAATAATATTTAAAAATGTATCTATTTCTCGTCTATAATATATTGATTTATTACTCGAATCTAAACACGTATTAACGTGCAGATACACGTTTCGTTTAACTCCTCCGACATACTCTACCACCCAAAGGATTCTCAATGAATTAGTAAATCCCTATAAATAAATAAAAACTTAATTTCCCCTTTTCGGCTTTTCTTCCGAGCCATTTACAGCAACAAGCAACACAAAAAATATGAGGAAAAATGGACGACTATAATCTATGAAGTACCTAAATAAATCCCTCTAATCATAACAATAAGATTTCTCTTTCTCAACCTCCATAAAGCAAAGGGAACCCAAAATAAAAAATTGAAAAATATAATACATGTATTATACGTTAGTTTCACTGGTGGGTCCTTGGGTGAGTCTCTGGGTCTCGTTGTTGTGATTGTTGAGGGTTTCAATCAGCAGCGGTGGGGCGTACTGAGCGGTCCCGTGGTGCTCCTCCGAGTCCTGACAGAACGACAGAATTATCGTATCGATCGACATTTCGACCACTGAGAAAAACAACGTTGCCACCACGTAGCCCAAACCCCAACAAACCTGCGCAGAACCAGTTTCGTCAAAAGAAACCCCTGAACTGTGAATCAATTTCCTACTTAAATAATAAACGAAGAAAATCAGGCGTATTTTGGGGGAAGAGAGGACGTGCCAGGACAGGGAAGAGCGGGGACGAGATCTTGTTGTGGGCGGAGCGGTACTTGTGGGTGTCGAGCATGAGAAACGCGAAGAGGGCGCTCGAGAGGCTGACGCACAGCTTTCCGAGGAACAATATCACGTCTCCGATCACGTTCACTTTTCCGATCCGGAGTATGTTGTTCATGATGAGCTCGGTCGCGATGGCAGACGATTTGAAGAAGCTCTTCCCCGTCATCGCGATCATGATGTACGCGTTGCGGTTCACCGACCGGATGGTCCAGTCGATGCACCGCAGGGAACCCCGCGTGGTGTGGTATGCCGCTTTTCCGAACCAGTCGTCGGGCGCGTCCCCGCCGGAGACTTTGAGTCTTCGCCGAACCGACTCGAGCCCCGACCGGAGCGACTCCACGAACGATAGGATGAGGGACCCAAGTGCCACCGAGCCGAGGTTGTATCGGATCAGCCGCTTCATGGACGAAAACACCGGGAGGAATGGGATTTCCGACTGCATTTGAAAATCGAAAAAAATTGAGTAGTTAGCTGGCTTAAACGAATAGTCATTTGAGGAAAATCTTTTGAATCTGTCCAGAAGAATAAACATAGAAATCCAATCGCGAGGATTATTAACTACTAAAATATAAAATAACAATGAAAAACAATTCATTACGAGAACTCAAAGTATCGCTTCGATATATAGGTTAAAATATGGTGAGAGCTCTTTTTCAATTATAAAAAAAAACTCACGGATTTGAAAATTGCAAACGTTTTGTTAATTATTAGTAAATAAAGTAAACTGCGTACATGGCATCGAATTCTAGAATATTTGTTGTAAATAACATGTAAATAAATTGAGCTATTTCTGTGAACTATTTTCAACATTTAGTAAGTGTAAATAAATTGGGCCAACTAACCTATTATTTGCAAAATATGACCTATTTCCAAATCTTATATATTTTATATGGCTACTATTTATAATTACCCTTTAAAAATAGACATTATTACCCTATACCATTAGTATTATTATCTTTATTTATGTAAGGTTACTTTAGTTTTTTCCTCTTTTATTTGTATCACTATATGCCAAATTTTGTATTCTCCCCTTTTTACATGATATTACTCTTTTTCTCCTGAATCTCTAAATCTTCAAACACGGCCTCATGAAACTCGCTCTTTTCTTTGCGATTATTTGAAAAAAAGAGAGAAGAGTAGGCTTACAGGAGATTGGGCACGAGCCCAGTAATAGGAAGCAACAGAGCCAGCGATGACGGTGGAAGAGGAGGCGATGAAGAAGTGGGTGGCCCAGAAGCCGCCGAAGAGGTGGAAGAGAATGGAGAGGGCGATGTGGGGGGTGTAGTGAACGCTGAATCCGCAGCAGCGGTCACAGTTGACTCTCTTCGATGCGAGGTCGTACGAGCAGCAGTTCGAGCTGCAGCTGTTCTGCACCACCTCGCCGGAGCTGAACAGATGCATCGCTGCCGACACCCAGAACATGTAGAACACCGCCAGCACTGCGTAAGGTATCGCCGGAAATATCATCAAAGCTTGGACTTCTCCTATCACCTTCGCCGCCACCTGACATTCGAAACCGCGTTAGACAATGAAAATACTAAAAATGACACGAGTTTAGTTTGAAGTCCGACTCAAAACCATTCGGTGTTGAGTGAAGAGGTCCAACTGATTTATAAACACATGTCCGTTCACACAGACACAATCAATGTGGAACTGTCCCACTTCAATACTCCTCACACAAAGTGTAATTAGGCCGAGTAACAATCCTCTTGTTGCTTCTTGCGGGCCAGGTCAATTCAAGTTGTGTGAATGCACAAGGCTCTAATATCATGTTGAAGTCCAACTCAATACCAATTGATGTTAAGGGAATAGGTCCAACTGATATATAAACATGTCCATTCACACGGGCTATCATGCTTCAATAAATTTATGAAGTATAGCGACTGTTTTGATCGATAATGTAAAATAGATTTTCTTGACCGCGTGAGGATGGAACATGTAGAATCATATGTATGAATTGCTTGCCTTAAGGACAGATGTAGCCATGAGGATGCGGCGGACTATGGCGATCGATGTGAGAATTGAAACAATTGTGACGAAAGTCATGAGGACAGCGATCCCCCGGATGTGATTTAGTTCCTGAAGTTCTAAAAAGGGTTAAACTTTTGAAAATTATAGAAAATTCAGAAGATGATGATACCAACCCTTGCAGCTATGCGGACATATGGATCGTGCTCGCCGATAATCGGGGATATAGCATCATTTCCTATCCATCCAGCTAAAACCCATGGACGAAAGAACGTTAAGAACCTTTCTCAGTGTTGTTAATAGGAAAAGAAAATAAAGATAAAAAAGGAGCAAAAAATCAAGGAAGCTTGTAACTAATTTCCATATAAGTATCTGCTAATACAATAACGATGGTACCTTTTAAGTAGTAAAACAAGGTGACAGATATAATAAGAATGTTGAAAAGAGCAACAGTTATCCAGGGCATTGCAGCGACGAAATGCCTGATCAAAAGAAGCCAAATCACCGCCAAAAATAGCGGCAAAAGTCCTCCGCACACAATCAGCACCGGCCACGATTTCCCGATATCCGCCATGTATCTCTGCCCGTACCAATTCAAATATACTTTTGAATCTCCCTTCTATTTTTATTTCATTTTACAACAATAAATTGGTTGTTTATCCACATTAATGTTTACTGATTTAGAAATACTCAACGTTTGTTAAACTTTTCGTAAATACCCAACAAACATTGTTTACACGTTTTTATAGACTATAATATCTTCATTAACAATCGCTAAATATAAACCATAAAAACGTAAAACAATTTTTGCTGGGTATTTACGAAAAGTTTACCAAACGTTGGGTATTTTGAAATTAGTAAACGTTAATATGGGTATATAACTCAAAGACTCATCATTGTAACTAGGGTAATTTTGATGTATAGCCCTGTAAACTATGTGTAATTTGGATATACCCAATGTTTCGTTAATAGATTGAAAATACCCAAACAAATTCGTTTAATTCATGTTTTCAATATGTAAACGAATTAAGGGTATTTTAGACTGTTTACGATGTGTAAACGAATTTTTCTGGCTATTTTCAATATATTAACGAAACCTTGCGTATATAAAAAATGGAAACGTTTTATAAGGCTATACAGCTAATTTTTTGTTATAACTATGAAAATATTGAAAAAACAGAGCAAATTTCTCAAACCTTCAAAACAGACGACTGAGAATTGATGGAACGGTGAATTGATTTGTCGATGAGAATGTCTTCCTCGATATGAATTCCGCCCATTCGCTCCCAAAGCCTCATAGACATGTTCGAGGCACGAGCGATGAACTGGCAGCTCCAATAAACTGAAGGTAAAGAACAAAAAACCAAATCATAAACATATTGGTTGATACTATATATATATATATATATATATATATATATATTATATATAATCTTACCATTTACGCTCGGGAAAATGACGGGGTAACAAGGACCCAGAAGCTGAAGAGAGTTGTTCCTCATCTCGGGAGTGAGAAACTCGAAGTAGTCGTAGTTTCGGTCGATCCAATCGTCCATCGAGAGGCGAATATCGGCTTCGGGATAATCGCAGACCCAAGTTAGGTCATCCGAGGGCATCGGACAGTCCATTAAGCATATGCTCCGGGCATCGGCCAAATCAAAGTTACCGTCTTTGACTCCGCTCTGGTACACTTGGTTTGGGTTCAGCCAATACTTGAGCTCCAGCTGGCGCAGACCCGGATTGGCGTGCTTGTCTCCGCACACGTTTCCTTTGTAGTCCAGTCCGTACGTGAGCCTGGTGAGTCACGCCACACCGGATTAAAACTCGCCGACGGGGAGCAAAAAAATCATAGGATTCTGGAATGAGGAAACTTCACGGCCAGCGAAGAAGAGTAGGTTTCTTATTTATTTTTTTTCTTTTCTTGTTTCAGTGATTTAAATTACAATGCTGGAAAAGGAAAATAAAAAATAAAGTAAAGAATTGAAATGTTTTATTTCTCAGCAAAGAAATCGCACAAGGCATGAGAATCAGAATGGGTTTCCATTTCCTTTCCGCTTCTGGATCCCTCTACCTTCATAAATTTTCTAAATACAGATATTTCAATGATATACTCGCTGGAATTGAGGTTTAAAATAGTTACCAAAGATTACTCATTCGCGTGAAAACAATCACTGATTAAAATACAAAACCTAAAAACCCACTACTAGCTCTTCAAAATAGATAAATATAAATTACAAAACAAAAAACAGTGGAAGGAAACAGAATTGAAAGAGGGCATGATTACCTTAAAGGGTTTCCTTTGTTGAATCCGAAGCTTGAGTTGACAATCATGGAAACCCAGAAAGCGATGAAGATCAGAAGAAAGACAACGTCTTTGCATTTCCTGTTGTGCCTTATGATTCCATTATTAGTATCGCTCATTTGCTCATGATTCCCATCGCCCGACGGGAATCTCCCTATCACTGGCCCTAAAGGACTCATCTTCCTTTCTACTTTACTCCCTCAATCTAGCAATAGTAGTAATATTAATAATCTAACAATCTTCTTCCCTGAGAGAGAGAGAGAGAAAGAGAGAGAGAGAGAGAGAGAGAGAGAGAAGAAAAGGAAGGTAAAGTAGACGACGAAGTACAGTAGAGAGTATAAGCTTGGAGTGTGTGAACAAAGCTTGAGTTTTATTTATTTATTTACTAGTTTATAAAGCGTTTTGGTTAAGAGACAAAGATAGTGTTAAGCTACTGTCTCTTAGCCTCCTTGTCAGACGGAGATGGCTTTGAGTTCGAGATATTCAACTCGGCTCGGCTAATAAGTTACGTATCTTTTATCGATTTTTATGTTTTTTTCCTTTCTGTTAAAGGGGTCTCTTTATTTAATAACCAAAAACTGCGTATCCGCGTGTCCTTTTTACTACCGATCCAAAGAAAGTATAAAAACATTTAACCATCATTTTAATAATATCAAAATACATTTCCGTTAATAAAATTAGAAAAAAAAATACAATCAAAACCTCATTACCATTCCAGATTATTTATCAAAATCCTTATCAAAATCACGTACCTAGAAAACGAACACACGGTAAGTTTTAAATCTACTCAAATTAATCCTAAGAATTTGTCTACTTATTGTCTGATGGTGTTTAAAATGAGTTCTATATAATTTTTTTGATTAACTTACCAATGCAATTTGCAATCCACCAAAATTACAAAAGAGAATACAAGAAAATAAATTCAAAAACTTGACTATAAATAGATTGATATTTAAGAGACGAAAGACGAAAACCTCGTTGACATCACTTAGTCAACATGTGCTCTCAATTTTGATTAGATTTCATTACCTAGTGATAAAATATGAAACGTGAATATTTAGATCAATCTCATCGTAGAACGATGAGTTTAAGAGACGTCATTAAAAAATAGTGACTTAAGGTATTGATAAATTTGTCAAAATTAACATTGTATCACATAGTGTTTGTTTTATAAAACAACTTGGTATCAATATGTTGCATAAATTTTATTATTGATTATTGCGGAAAAGAGAAATGAGAGAGAGGGAGAGAACAATTATCAAACTGAATGTTGTATTGAATGAATGAATCAGATTATAAGAGATTGAAAAGTTTTAACTTATATCCTAAAAAATACAAGTCAATAAAACTATAAACTGATTATTAAATATGTTATACAACTAACTATACAATAACAGAATAACCGAGTATATCAATGACTCTACTAGTAACTCTAATACTCCAATACTACCCTTCAAGATGGAGCATATAAATCCTTCATATGCATCTTGGATAAAAATGGACTCAAGGAGCAGAGCTGGTAAAGGTTTTGTAAATAAATATTCAAGTTGATGTTGTGTGCGAATTGTCAACAGTTTGACTGCAGCTAAACGTAAATGATCTTGCACGAATTACAGGTCTATTTCTATGTGCTTTTTCCGTTCGTGAAATTTCGGATTTAAAGCAATCTTCATTGTTGCTTCGTTGTCACAGTAGATGATCGTCGGCAACAAAAAAGTGACATTGAAGTCTGACAACAACTGCTAAAGCCAGACCAATTCCGAGGTGGTAGTGGCCAATGCACGATATTCTGATTCTGCGGAGCTATGGGAAAATGTTGACTGTTTCTTAGCTTTCCAGTAGATAAGAGAATCCCCTAGAAAAATACAGAAACCAGTAACAGACCTCCGGAAATCAACGCACGTCCCCCAATCAGCATCAAAAAATGCTCGCAATTGGGTTATCATGATGCTGAGAAAAAGAGTCCTCGTCCAGGATGACCTTTGATGTATCGGAGTAGATGGTGTTCAGCATACATGTGCGAATCTCGTGGGGCAGAAACATATTGACTCAACTTGTGTACACTTAAGGTGATACGGTCTTGAGATGGTTAGCTAAAGCAGTCGCCCAACAAGACGTTGATACATTGTAGCATCTTCAAGGAGCTCGACATCCAAAGCATTAAGTGTATTCCTAGCATCCATGGGAGTGGCAACTGGTTTGGAAGAGAGAAAACCAAAATCATCAAGAAATTGTAAGGCATATTGTCTTTGCAAAATTGCAATTCCTGTTTTAGACCGAGCAATCTATAATCCCAAAAAGTATCTAATTTGACCAAGATCTTTTTATTTAAACATAAAATGTAAAATATTCTTGACTGAATTAATGTTTTGGTAATGAGGACCTGCAATAATAATATCGTCAATATATACCAAAATCGCAAGAAAATTAACACCCAAGCCTATTGTGAATAAGGAATAGTCAGATTTGGATTGACTAAAACCATGGCTGATTAAGGCTTGAGTAAATTTTAAATTCCATTGTCGAGAAGTCTGTTTTAGGCCATAAATCGACTTGTGTAACTTGCAAACAGTTCGAGGAATCTCCCCTTAAAATTGATAACCTAAAGGAATGTCCATATAGACCTCTTCATTTAAATCACCGTTAAGAAAAGTATTATTGACATCCATTTGTTCATGGTGCCAATATTGAGAAGAAGCTAAAACAAGCAAAAGTTTGATAGTGACTAATTTGGCCACGGAGAGAAAGTGTCTAAATAATCTATCCCCTCTTGTTGATTATAGCCTTTAGCAACTAACCTATCTTTTTGACGAGATAAAGTGCCATTGGCATTAAATTTGATTTTGTAAATCCATCTACAACCTATGGAGTGTTTATCATGTGGAAAAGAAACTTTTGACCATGTTTTATTATCAGCCATGGCTTGCAATTCATTAGACATAGCCTCACGCCAATGTGGAAAAATGTTAGCTTGATGGTAATAACGTGGTTCAGTTTCAGCAAAAGGATAAAGGTTTCAAAAAATGGAGACAAATTTTCATAAGATAAGACATTAGAAAATAAGTGTGGAGGAGTTTGTGAAGCTTGTGTCTTGGTGATTAGGGCATAATGGAAGTCTTTAAGGTGATTTGGAGTTTGACTTGTCGAGTAGATCGTCGTGGTTGCTTGTCAGATTCAACTTGAGTTAATGACGTATTGCATGGATTTGTAGGTTCTGAAAGCTTTGCAGTAAGGAACTCAGAATCTATGTTAGTGTCTCAAATGAGAGTGCAATCATCAAATTGATGTCCTTGAAGTGGGTCAAGAGGAGATAAGTCAGATGGTTCATGAGAAACACCATTGTCATTCAGTTATCAATTACAGGTTCAACAAAATCAGAAATTGGAAAGTTAGGCATCACAATATCTGGAAATTCATCAACATTAAAATATGCATTGTTAGAGGAATGAAATGGAAAAATATTCTCATGAAACACGACATCTCGTGAGATGAATATGGCACGTGTGTCAAGGTCTACAAATTTGTACCCTTTGACACCCGGAGGATAGTCGACGAAAGCACATTTTTCGTGCACGCGGCTTAAATTTGTCCCCGTTTGACTTTAGTGTGGAGATGAAGACTAGACGACCAAAATTTCGTAGAGAAGTGTAATCAAAATCTTGATTATGTAACAGAAAAAATGGTGATTTGTTATGCAACAGGGGTGATGGCACACGATTAATGATAAAAGTTGTTGTCAATACCCAATCTGACAAGAAATTTAAAGGCAGTTTAGATTGGAAATAGAGAGATCTTGCAACGTTTAAAATATGTTGGTGTTTTCGCTCCACCACAGAGTTTTGTTGTGGTGTTTCAATGCAAGAAAATTGGTGTAGAATCCCTTTAGAAGAAAAGAATTATGTGAATCAAATCTTTTGCATTGTCTGAACGAAATTTTTTATTTTCCTAGATAACTGATTTTCTATCATGTTAATGAACCCAGACATTAAGTGTAAGACATATGACTTATGTTTCATTTAATAAAAATCTAGGTAAAGTGTGAACAATCATCAACAAGAGTTAGAAAATATTGGTAACCATTATAAGAAGGGGTATGAAATGGTCCTCAAGTATCACAAGGAATTATATCAAGCAAATTGTCACTACGTGTGTTTGAATTCAAGAAAGGTAATATTTTATGTTTTGATAATGGACAAATACAGGAAGGTGTGGACTGCCCATTATTGAATTCAGGACATAAATTGAGTCTTTTAGAAGAAATATGTCCTAATCTAGCATGCCACATATTAGTTGAAACCTGATTTATAGAGACATATTCTTGTGTTTTATTTGAATTCTTTAGGATGTATAGACCTCCCTGCAGATCAGCACTGCCAGTCATCTTCAAAGTCCGTGAATCATGTATAACACATGAAGAGTGTGAAAATAACATTAACTGAACAATCTGTTAAGGAGCTAATGGAAATCAAATTGAATTTTAACATATGAGCAAACAAGACATTCTTAAGTATCAAAGAATCGCTGAATCTAATGTCACCATGGTATGAAATTGGTACTATCGAGTGATCAGGGAGTTTGATAAAAGAATTTCGGATGAACGTTAAGGAAAAAAAGAGGGATTTTTTTTATTGCAAATGTGCCTTGTTGCACCTGAATCAAGAATCCACAATAATGAAAATAGGGATTAGGATTGCTAGACAAACAACAAACACCTGCGCTGTAAGATGCCAGGTTGATCTCAGCGCTCGATGTCTTGTTTGGAGCATTATCGGCTCCTGTGAAATTGTTCGAGAGGATTTCCATCAGCCGATGGCATTGCGAAGAGTGAGCGTGTTGAGGGGCTGATCTTGAGTAGCGTGTTTGGTGGTGTTCATTTGCGCTTTTTTCTTGAATGTGTATCCAAGAGGATATCCATGACGCTTGTAACATTTTATCGTATGCTCTAGTATCTTGCAGTGAGAGCAGAAAGGACGATCCTTCTTGGTTGGCTTTCTTGAATCATCTTTCACTGCCATAGCGAGTGCATTCGAGTTGTCTTGTGATCCCTCTTTGACAGAACGATGCTTCTCTTCTTGAGTGATAATGGCGAAGGCTTTGTTGATCGGAGGAAAGGGCTTCATTGATAGAATTTGAGTTTTGAATTGTTTATACGTATCGTCGAGTCCCATTAGGAATTCCATGACGTATTCTTCTTGAACAAAATCCGCTTGAAACTTGTGTCCTCTGCACTTACATTCGCATGAACAGTTAGGTCTGAATCCATTGAACTCGTCCCAAATTGTCTTGACTTTTGTGTAATATCCTGGAACCGATGTGTCTTGCGAGAGACTTGCCGATTCTCTGCGCAATTCAAAGATTTTTGGACGGTTGGATTCCATGTATCTTTCCCTAAGTTCGTTCCATACGTGATGAGCAGAGTTGTTGTAGAGTATGGATGATCCCATCTGTTTGGAGACAGAACTCGTGATCCAAGAAACGACCATTTTGTAATTCATCTTCCATTAATTTACCATGTCTTCATCTGAGGCAGTGGTCTTTGAATTGTTCCATCCACGCAGTCTTCCTTGTTCTTTACTCCGATCTCCATCAAGAACGAGCGACTCCATGAATGATAGTTGTCTCAGGTGAGGAGAGCTGCGACAAAAATTGCTCCCGGATTGTTTGCACGGCTGAGGTAATAAGGATTGAGAGGGTTTTCGATGTCTAGTTTCTTTGGACCTTCGATTTTCTGAATTTCTGCAACTTTAGGTATATATGTTTCGGTAGCCATTGTAGGATGCAAATGGTTTTGAGATCAAAACATGATGTACATAATGAGTTGCAGCGTTTTGAAAGAGATGGAAGATCAAAAGAACATATTGCGTTTGGTTGCTCTGATACCATATTGCGAAAGAGAGAAATAAGAGAGAGAACAATTATCAAACTAAATGTTTGCTGAATTAACGAATGATTACAAAAGAAAAAAAAGTTATAACTTATATCCTAAGAAATACAAGTCAATAAAACTATAAACTGATCAATAAATATGTTACACAACAGTATACAATAACAGAATAACCGACTCTACTAATAACTCCAATACTCCAATATTGCTCCCAATAGTACAATATGTTATACTGTTATATCACATCATATAATTAAGTTTATATGAAAACCAAACCTTGTATTTATAAGAAAATGGAAATTTGTCAATAAATTTAATGCCAATTTTAATTATTTCATCCAACAAAACTAAAAGACATTTAAACCCGCTGTTATTGTTACATAATTGGAAGTCAACTATATAAGTCTTTAAGTGATGTGCACTTCCATTATTATTGATCTATTTTGCAACCTTATACGAGTTATGAATGAGTGACAAAATAAAAGGAAGAAAAAAAAACATTACGATTATATCAAGCTTGATCCAAGCCGTTTACACTCAGCCGACAAAAAAAAATAAAGCAAGCCATTATGGGTTATAACTATAAAATTATATATATTCCCGGTAATTAAATAGCTCGAAAATAACCGTTGGATGATATTAGATACATTTGAGGGCATCACGAGGATCATCAAACGGTGGAAAATTTGCATATCCACAGCGTAGAAAGTGCCGTCCATGAGGGAATTTTATCTGACCACTTTGGTCAAATTAAAAGCCAAAATGCACGAGAGAGAATTTATTTTTCTTTCAAGTCGTTTTCAAGTCTTGCATGGTTTTGCAGATAAAATATCGGACCTGATCCAGGTATAGAATTTACATGTCCTCGGTTAATTATGGATCATATTTATCATATATGGGTATTTATGGGTAAGTTATAATGCAACAGTATCCCTATATATTATTATTTTCTTTAGTTGAAACTTAAAGTTCGTATTAATGGTAGTTTAGTTGGGTATTTTATGGTTGCGTATGATTTCCTAATTTGCATACCTAACTATTGTGCCTCAGTTAATTGATGGGCTTCCATAAAATAACCCCACCAAACCAGCTTCTTCATTTTGATGAATAAGAAATCCACCACATTGGATATTTTTATGCCCAGCGCCGAAATGAAATATAGTTCTCTTGAAGATTATAGAGTACTTAACATAAGTTTTTTTGTCGTTCACGAAGTTTTTTTATGTCGTTTGTTTATTCTAGTCAATGCTTAATTTGTCGATTGTGGATAATATGTGAATAATTTCAAAATGGAAGATGCCAATGGTTGACGAAAGTACTATGAAAATTTTAGAAAAGTCGATCAATCTTTTTTGAAAATTAAGTTCTCGTTAAAACCTACCGTCTTTCGGCTCGGGTGCGGCGATAGAAAAGAGTATCCCGATACAATACATTTTATCGAATAAAATTTTCTCTCGCACAGGAAGCGTGAGTTCCCAATAGGCAATCATACCGGAAACATTAAAAACAAGTGAAATCTTAACAATTGAGTGAACAACATCGTTTCTAGCTCATCTCGCCCAATTAAAATCACACTCAACAAAGTCTGGAACCATATTTAAAATGTTGATAAACAAGGACAATATTCTCCAGTCCGGGCAGGTGCTCGAGTCCCGCGAGCTCGTCATAATCGTCATGTTGTCCCCTTCAATTACTACTTTGTTATATTTATAAAATTTGCACAGGCGAATCGCAAAATCCACGCCCTTCGCTTCAGCCTCCATAGTCGATCCAGCGTCAATTTGGCTGCTCCACGTCCACAACGTCCCACCTACCGAATCTCTGGAAATCAAACCCACCGAAGCGGACCCTGCCTTGAATGAAGCGTCTGCATTAACCTTGACTGAGCCTGGCTCCGACCTCATCCATCTGTTGTTCATTTGAACGTCTCTCTCCTTCGCCCTCCTTACAACAACTTCTCTGCTACTAGCTATCTCGATCACCTTTCACCTTACTTTTGTTGGGATTTGTGCCTACAAATGAGATATTAGACATTAAATACATTTTTTATTTGTTTTTGCTGAAAGTTCCAATAAAGTTAAATATTCAATTTTATTTAAGATTGTGTTTATGCATGAATGTTTAGGCCCTGAAATTTTCAAATACGAAAGAAATGCTAAGTAAAAACTTGACAAGATATCTTTTTATGATTAGTTTAAAATAAAAGTTCGCAATCTAAAGATCGATTGGGCAATCGCATCTTAGTATTGATTGCTTGAATAAATTAACGATATCTTATCTTGTGATACAGAGAGTTATGACTATGTAATTTATTCTTGATATCTTGATGAAGATATTGAACAAGACTTGTGACATTTTGAAGTTTGAGATAAAACCATTTAATCACTTAAAACTTCAAAATCACATACGAGAGGTGTTTTGGTAATTACCTAACCCTGAAGTGAATACATATTTTCTTGTAACACTTTATGACATTTGATTAGTCAATGGGCAATGACTAAATGAAGTTTCATTGACCCGATGATTAGTGTCATGATATTGTTTCGTTGAATTATATGATTCACATATATGAAATTTGTCTTGAAAGAATGCTAAGGCATTAGTATCACATCATGTTCTGTTACGAGAGTGTGAGCGAATAAACCGAGTCTAGTATTCAACGAATAAAATATTCCTTGAATAAAATATGTGACATGTTGAGACATCTCACTTTATGTTTTTCTCGTTCACAAATAACAAAGGAGTTGGTGAAACAATAACTAAGGGGTAAAACAGTAATTTTACATTCCTCTGAGTTAATGATACACACAAAGGGTAATATTGTAAAATACACCATGGAACGTGTGTAGAATAGTTTTATCACATCAAACGGAAAAATAAACGCATATGAACTTAGTGAGTTTTAATATTAGCCCTTTAGTGGAACCGACTTATATTAAGAATTAAAAGTCGAAAAAAATTTGTGAAATTTTGTGTCCGAACTCTATTCTAAAGTTTCGTTCATGTGGGTCCATAAGGTCTCAATGATAGACTCTCGGACGAGATGTGCTGAACAAGAATAATTGATTTTCTCAATGAATGTAAATTGTGATTTACACTATGAAATTATTTTCTTCGCAATTAAGTAAATAATTGGTTATTTATTATTAAATTTATCTAATGAATCGAATTGTATAATTATATTGATATTCAAATAAATATAAGATGAAAATAAATGTTTCTCGTTTCGTACTTGTTTGCATAGTATAACCATAAGTAATGACATGTCATTAAATCAATGAGATGTTCTAATTTAATTAAAATTATCTTAGAAATAAATCATATAAATTTGGAGTAAAAATATAGCATGTTGGCCCGGCCATATATATTGATATATGAGCTCGAATATTGATTAATCTCATTTAAAAGGATTAGTGGACTTAAGTTGACTAATGAGTCATTATTGGATTTTGAACCTAACTTAAGCCATTTCTCCTTGATATAATTATATAGATAATAATACAATTTATGATTCAAATAAATAAAAGATGAAAATAAATATTTTCTCGTTTCGTACTTGTTTACATAGTATGAAAAGAATTAATGATATGTCATTAAACTAATGATATGTTCTAATCTAATTAAATATTGTTTTAATAATAAATCAAATAAATTTGGAGTATAAAAATAAATATATGGCCGGCCATATATAGTGATATATGGGCTTGAATATTATTTAATCTCATTTAAAAACGCTTAATGGGCTTAAGTTTGACTAACGGGTCATTATTGGATTTCGACCTAACTTAAGCTCGTTCTTGTTGGCACATATACCTACAAGAAGATTATTTATTTACATATTGATGTAATATAAATATTTATAAATCCTTATTGTAATTGCTAATTAAATTAATAAAAGTTAAAACGTTCATTTATTCCTTTTTTGTTTGTTTGAAGATTTATGATATTAAATAGTTTTATAGTTCTTAATCAAACCTAACAATGTATGAAGATAAAAAAAGTAGATTTTTGTGAACAAACTCTTCATGGTTTGGTTAAAATGAAATATTCACAATCTAAAGATCAAAAGACTATTGATCCTAGTATGATTTTTGGAAGAATCTATGATGTCTGGTTACGAGGCATAGAGAGTTAGGAACTCTATAGTTCTTCCAGTGTATGTTCCGAAGATACTGAATTGACCAGTGCACCTTTAGAGACAATGTAAGAACAAACCATTTAATCTCTTTCTGTCTCAAGGTCACTATGTATAAATTGCATCATGCTTACCTAAATCCTGATATGAGACATGTCATTTCATAGTTTTAATATTCTCATTTGAGAAAGTCAAATTCTAAATCCATTAAGTGATCTGGACTAGACTAATTGGTGAGATATTAAGTTATGAAGATGTCATGAACTAGTTTTGTGAAGTTCTCATAGATATGAAATTCATGTACATGATTGCTGAAATGCAATATATATCACCTCATGCTTTATTACTTGGATTGTGAATAAATGAACCGCGCGGTATCCAAAATTAATTAGCGACTTTATTTAGATGAAACAATGTGACTTGTTAGCTCATCGTCAATACATTGTTTCTAATTTATTCACAAGTAATAAATAAGTTGAGGAAATAACAACTAGAAGGGTAAAATGGTAATTATATAAATCTCATCTAGTTGATGATATTCATGAAGGGTAAACATAGATAACATGCAATGGATCGACTCAATATATTTAAGTTGAATTTGAGTAGAAAATAAATTCATTTGAACCGAAATGGAGTCAGCTGACATTAAGCTAATACTTGGAAAAAGTTTGTGAACTTTTGAGTCCGAGTATAGAAGCTCAAGATTTGTTCATTTGGACTATTACACGTCATTAGAGTAGGATTGTTAAAATAGAAGTTTAGTCAAAATAAGTTCAAGTGTTGGACTAGACTTTTTCTCGGATAATGTCTAAAGGGTAGTTTTGTCCACATGGACATAAAATGATGTGAATGTCAAAATAAGATTTTGAATATTTTCATATGATGAAAATATAAATTATTTTCTAAAGCCAAAAAGTCGTTTGAGACATTAGAAAATTAATTTCATTATTTGTGTAATAATAATTCTACAATAGGTATTTTAAGAATTGTCTTAAAAGAAATTAGGTAGCATCTAGATGTCCCTTCCCTAGTTATAGAATTCGGCCAAGACACATCAAAGGAGGAGAGAATTCTTTGCCTTTAATTATAAAGATAATTACCCAAAAGAAAAAAGAAGAAATGAATTTCCTTGAGAAAGAAATAAATATGCTAAGTGAGGAAACAAATTTTTCTCACTAATGCATAGGTTGGTCGGCCATGTACAAGGAGAAAGAGGAGATAAAATCAAATATTGTGTCATGAATACACAATTGAAAATGATTATTACCCTTTCTTGATTTTTCTTCTCCTATAAATAGAGTCTCACATAGAGATGTGAAAATAAGCATTCTTGCTCTTGTCTCTCTCTTTTGGCCGACCCTCTCTCTCTCTCTAGAAAATCCCTTTTTATTTTGGCACCTAAGTTCTCATTAGACTTAGGGTTAATTAGCTCTCTAGTTCTTCATAGGCTTGTTCTTGAGCTATTGTGTTTAATTGTGTCCACACATAAATCCTTCTAAACCTCTAAAGACTCATGTAATAGAAACCTTAGGTTTCTCGAGTTCAACATTAGATATGAAGGAATCGAGCGAATGAAAAAGATCAACATTTCTCAAGACGCTTCAAATTAAAGGTATGAGAAAAGTTTGCACTCAAGCACTTTAAATAATGTTATTAAATTTATACATCTTCATGCACTTTGCCTAGGTTAGTAAAATTGTTTTACTTGTAAAGAAATTTTATATTCCGCCATTAATATGATTATTGATAATTGTTTCTTAACCCTAGACCTATGCCAACACCAACCCTCTTGATCTCCCAAATCTCATATCTATATCATTGACTCCATTGTGGTTGTTTAAGTGAACTTTGGTGTATAGGGCCGGCTATTTCTATTCAAGGAGCAAAGGTGAATTCATTTCTCCCTTAGGCGCAAGTGAAGCCATTCCGATCAAGAGGAGTCTCGGCCAAAGAAGGTGCACGCAAGGCCAATCCAACCAAGGCAGATCTTGGACAAGTGAGGCACACCTGAGGCCAATCCTGTTGGAAATTAGTTAACGTTTAACCAATAGTATTATATAACATATCAATATATGACGGAATTATATAATAAGATCTAAACATACACATTTTAACATATTAAACATCATAGGCATTAAAAATTATTAATATGTCAATAAATATTTTATTCTAAACATGTTGTCAACAAATTGATCACACTAGCAACCTATAAACAAATTTATAATTTGCTTCGCAGATCCAATTCGTCAGAGGGACTTACATGTGAGGTTGTAAACAACCTCGTGCATTGTTAGCTATCGCCGGAATGCCACACCATACCGTAATTGATCGCCTTTCATAGTCGTGACACATCACTATTTAGTTTGAACCATCTAAGAACTCACAACGCCTAGTTCTCACTAATTACCATAAACTTTGGTCACTTATTTTTAATGCAGGGCCTCGAGGGAGGATTACTTTAGAACATAAGTCTAAGTGTGCAACCGAAGTGTGGGCCTTTAATCAAGTCACTTTGATAACGGTTCACCGAGGGGAGACCACGCATCATCGTTTCTCTTTAAGGCTTGGTTCGTAACAATTTGATTAACTTAATGCTTCCTAAGTACTCCCATTAAAGGGAGGGCCACGAAGGTGACTCTTAGTTCATCAAACATTAATTCAATTAAATTCACGTCGGGGACCGTGGGTTGCTTCAACGATAAACAACCCTCCCACTTAGTTTTTGGAAAAAATCTTATTTTTGGAGAATAGTTTACAATTGTTATAACTCTTTATTAATTATAAACTATATGAACGATTCATTTTAATGTGATGTTGGTGTTCTACCCTATATGACATGTGAGGTGATTATGCTATGAGATTAAATAAAATAAGCATAAAATATTTAACTCATCCTATGGCCCATTTCTAATTACAACCCATAACAAAACAATATTGCAAAATAAACAATTTATTCTTCAATTTGAGTGGTCGGCCAAGGACTCTTTGTGACGTGTCATCGAATGTCTCGGGTCAGCCCCCACACGCTCTCCAACGTGCGGCCAAGCCCGAGGTGCTGCCTTCCTTGTCTTCTCGTTGCCGGATAACAATTTAAATAAACACAACATAAATTTGTCCTCGCAAATTGATGCTCACAAATTTAAAATTTAAAATAAAAACCCGGGACGATAACCGGAAAATTCCTAGGGCCATAACAATGAAGATCCATCCACAAAACACACACACAAGCATTCATAACGCATTTCAAATCATATGAAAAACGCCAACACCAAACTAGTCAAACAATTGCTAAACTAGTCAACAAATCCTAATTTTTAATGCTTTTACTAGCTCTGATACCATTTGTTGGAAATTAGTTAACGTTTAACCAATAATATTATATAACATATATATATATATGGCGAAATTATATAATAAGATCTAAACATATTAAAACATATTTTAACATATTAAACAACCTAGGCATTAAAAATTATTAACATGTCAATAAATATTTTATTCTAAACATGTTGTCAATAAATTTATCACACTAGCAACCTGTAAACAAATTTATAATTTGCTTTGCAGATCCAATTCATTAGAGGGACTTACATGTGAGGTTGTAAACAACCTCATGCGTTGTTAGCTATCACCGAAATGCCACACCAAGAGTTCGTCGGACTGGAAGTTGAGGGTCGCCGGATTGGAAGCTGTCCGGCCGGCAAAAATTGTGTCTGCGACGCTGTGATTTCCTCCGGTGGAATTTGGCCACGAAACTTTGCAGGAACGTGGATGAGACTTAGAGGAAGGTCCCTGTAAAATGGCACGACCTGGATGCAAGTGAGTCGCTCGTGGGGGCCTAGGCACACCTGAAGTCCGGTTGACCGGTTGGCTGTCTGGCCAGAAACTTGCTTGTGACGCTGTGGCTTCATACGGAGGAATCTGACCGCGAAACTTTGCAGAAACTTGGAAGAGACATAGGGTTAGGTCCGTGTAAAAGGAATTGAGCAGAAACTTCACGAATCGCCCGAGGTGACTCAGGCACTCCTGAGGTCCGGCGAGTGCTGTTCGGTTGGCAAAAAGGCTGAAATGTGCCTCGTCGCGTTTCGCACGATTTCTTCGCGTCTCGAGTGAATACATGCGTGCATAAAGTCACTCAAACACCACAAGAAGAGTCAGAGATAATTTTCTCGGGTTTTGGGGAGATCAAGAGGGTCGGCTCTTTGATTGAACAACAGGAGAAGGGGAACACTCAAGAATCAAGATCAAAAATCAAGAAACGTTTTCTTGATCTTTCTTTTTCTCTCTAAATCTCGGCCAAGAACACCAAGGGGGAGGTCTAGTCGAAATCTCTACTCTCTTAGGGTTATGGTTTCACAAAATCCCTTTTATATCTGAGAGAATGAGCTTCTGTTAGGTCAAAATCAAATTTTGACCGGTTAGTCAAACTTAAACCCAGAGATCATTTTAATGAGTTTTAAAATAATTTCCCGGCCTAATTCTCCTAATTATGGTCGACCAAAATTATTTATTTTCTCCAAAAAAATATTTGATTTATTTCTAAAATAATATTTAATTAAGTTAGAACATCTCATTTATTTAAATACAAGTCATTAATTCTTTTCATACTATGCAAACAAGTACGAAACGAAAAAATATTTATTTTCATCTTTTATTTATTTGAATCATCAAATTATATTATTATTAATATAATAACATAATACGATTCATTAAATAAATGTAATAATAAATAAACAATTATTTATTTAATTACATAGAAAATAATTTCTTAGTGTAAATCACAATTTACATTCAATGAGAAAATCAATCGTTCTAGTTCAACAAATTTTTTTCGAGAGTCTATCACTAAGACCTTATGGACCCATATGAACGAAGCTTTAAAATAAAGATCGAATTCAAAGGTTCACAAACTTTTTCCGTCTTTTAATTCTTAATATTAGTCGACTCCACTAAATGACTAATATTGAAACTCTCTAAGTTCAAATGTGTTTATTTTCCGTTTGATGTGACAAAACAATTCTTCACACGATCCACGGAGTTTTATACGATATTATCTTTCATGTGTATCAGTAACTCAGAGGAATGTAAAATTACCGTTTTACCCCTGAGTTATTATTTCACTAACTCCTTTGTTATTTGTGAATGAGAAAAACATATAGTGAGATGTCTTTACATGTCACATGTTTTAATAAAAGAATATTATATTCGATGAATATCAGGCCTGGTTTATTCATTCACACTCTCATAACAAAGCATAGTGTGAGGCTAATGCATTAGCATTGTTTCAACATGAATTCCGTATATGTGAATCACATAATCCAATACAACAACGTTATGACACCAACCACCGAGTCAGATGCAACTATAATTTAGCCATTGCCCATTGAAAAATCAAATGTCATAATCATCGATTATGCATTCACTTCAGGATTTAGGTAAGTACCAAAATACCCCTCGTATGTGAGCTTGAAGTTTCGAGTGATTAAACGGTTTTATCTCGAGCTTCAAAGTATCACAGGTCTTGTTCAATATCTTCTATAAGATATCAAGAATGAAACACAGAGTCACGACTCTCTATATCACAAGATAAGATATCTTGCTTCAGTCAAACAATCATTACTTAGAATCGATTGCCCTATCGATCTTTAGATTGCGAACTAATATTTTAAACTAGTCACAAGGGGCTATCTTGTCAAGTATGTACTTAGCACCATTTTCGTTGATGACAGTTTCAGAGGCGTAACAAACATACATAAACACAAACTTAATCAAGAATGAATATTTAATTTTATTTAATGTTTCAGCAAAAATAAATACAAATGTATTTATAATGTCTAATATCTCCTTTGTGGGCACCAATCCCAACAAACTCCCACTTGACTCAAAGGAGATACAAATGAACTTTCAGTCGTTTCCGCGGTGAACGATATCTCGTACTAGGTGATACTTGCGCTCTACGTGTTTAGAGTGCTTGTGACTTCTTGGCTCCTTACAGTAAGCGACAGCCCCACTATTATCACAATAAAGTGTGATAGGCTTGCTTGCATTTGGAACTACTTTTAAGTACATAAGGAATTTCATCAGCCACACAACCTCCTTTGCAGCTTCACAAGCTGCCACTTATTCGACTTCTATGGTCGAGTCAGCAACGCAAGATTGCTTGATACTCCTCAAGACCACGAATCCACCATTCAGGGTGAACACAGATCCTAACGTGGACTTCCTGGAATCCTTATCCGATTGAAATCTGCTCATCACTCCCTCTGTGTTTCCCGAAACAATGTTGCTCAATTACTAGTACTCACACTTTCCCGACCTGCACTGATAGTATTTGGACTCTCACACCCAGCCAGAACTCAGACACTCTTCTCACTCCTAACTGAGACAAAAATCCTCACTCCCTTGGCCCACCCTCCTTTAGGAAAAAAGAAGCCGATTAATTGCTCGTGATAGCTTAATTACTCTGTGTTATTTCTCATTTACCATCTCACATAAGATCTTGCAAACTATTTTCAATTATTTTAATTTTATAAATATAGACACTTTAACTTAGCAACTTCAGTTTATGAATTTATTAATCAAATAATAATCGACTTTTTCCTTTATTTGGAAAAAAATATATATGAACCATACAATTTAAATAAACAAGTTTTATTTAACATTATTTAAAAAAAATCCAAACAATGTGAAAATCGATTTTTTTTTTTGTGAAAATCAACAAACGGTACAATATTGTCTGAAACTTGTGCGAAATTTGCAAAACCAATCGAAAATATTGTTGAAATAGTAGTTATCAAAAACTCCATAAATATTGGCAAAAAAACATAAATGCTGTGAAACTTTCACGATATTTATAGCGCAAAGTAAACTGTTCAATTTATTTGGTATTTTGAACTGAAATCTTGTAGCGTTTCCATGAATTCCATTGGCATTTTGAACATTGATTCTAGCTGTTATATAGATTGTGGCTACGCGGAATAAATATTGTAATATTCTTATTCACAGCGCCTAGGAAGAAGTTATTATTTTTCTTTCTTTCGAAATCATTAATGAAATAGTATTTGTCAATATGAGAGTGCATTTTGTATAATTATATCCCAAGAACAGTTTGTCCTACATAAAATATCATTATTAAAAAATTGATATAATTACTAGTCATAGTAAATTAGTTGATTATTGGATATAACACACATTTGGTAAATGACCGGTTCAAACCATTTACATATTTTATTAGACAAATTTAGTCCAAAAATTATTTCCCGATCATTCCATTAACCAACACTTATAATTATACAATAAATGTGATTTACATTGATTTACATGCGTATACGAACATCGTTTGCGTTTTAAAATCAAAACTCATAAATATCTTCGCAAAAAACGTAGAATCACATCAGTTTTCCCCATAAGCGCAGCTTAAACGGCAGATTGAATATCAGACCCAAAATCACGATAAAGGTACGTAGATTTATGTTTTTCACACGTGATTTACATGAATAAAAGGTTATAGGTTTCATCCTGTCGATTTTATTTTATTGTTTTCTTAAAATCAAGTTTTTGGTAATCTATCGTTATGTTAATTTTCATACTATTTACATGTCATCAACATGTTGTTTAGATCGTTTAAATGTCATTTACTCACACGTTCCTACACCGTTACCAAAGTTGAGCTTGGTGGTACTTTTAATTATTTTTTCTGGCATTATGTCACAGATATACATTTAAAGCGAAGTTCGTAAGAAAATTTTAAAGTTCTTGTTCTCATATAAACTAAATAATCTTTCGAGTACTATGAGCATTGACGCTCAAACAATCTAACTGCAAATAAATTGACATAAATGGTCGGTTGAATTTACTGATACATTTACATATAAATGAAAAACAAACAAGATTCATAAAGGGAGGAACATTTTTCATGATACAAATTCATTTTCGACCGCCAAGAGAGAAAAACCTAGTTTTTAGTTTTATCAAACAAAAAAATGCAAAAAACAATGAGTAAACGATGAACAATGGCGTCCAATAAGTTTAATGGAGTAAATTAACTAAATTTATTATGGATATCATCAATTGTTACACGTAAATACCGTATAAATGGTGGGTCGTGATAGCAAATAAATAGAGGTAAACACGAAAAAAAATTATAGTTGGTTAATGGTGGGTCAAAATAAAAAATAAATAGAGATATAAACGAAAAATAACACACATGTTCATTTAAAGAATAACATTCTTCATGAATAATTTCGTCCCAGTTTTGGGAGCGGAGCTTGCTGCCATTCGAGAAGGCTTCCTTTTTGCGAAGATTTGGGGCTGCTTCCCTTGCGAGGTTGAGTCTGACTGCAAAGCTGCCATCGATTTGCTTCGAAGCCAGGATTCCAGAGAGAACGAAGAGGGGTTCATCGTCGACAATATTAGAGACATCCCAGGTTTTACAACCTCTCTTCTTAGCTTCGTTAAAAGGGACGGCAACAAAGTAGCCCATAAAATTGCTCATTGTAATTCTTTCAATTCTGTCTCAGATACTTGTTTAATACTCCTCCCATTTGTATTGTTGACAGTCTGAAAACCGATTTGGTTTCAGCTTTGGCTTGATGAAAGATTATCCATTTACTCAAAAAAAAAAAAACTCGTCCCAGTCGTACTGAGAGAAAAATGAGAATTTTTTTGGTTTTTTAAAACAAAATACAAAATATAATTAGCAAATGATTTACAGTAACATGTAAGAAGTTTAAAGTAGTAATTTAATAAAATTTATTCCGACAACCCTATATACTTACACGTAAATAAATTGTTTCCTTAAATATAGGATATTAACAAATTAAACAACTAATAATTATAAGACCTTCTAATTATATCAAACGGCAATAACAACTACTGATTTCATATTAAAAATTCAAAACTTGAATTAAAAAACGAAAATTAAATTACCAAAAGCGAAAGGGCAAATCAGTACAAAATTTTCAAGAAATAATTGCCACATAAGCATGCTAGGTATTTACAATAAATTTATAAAACGTTGGATATTTCAAAATCTCTTATAAATAACTCTAATATTGGTTCCGTTTGATAACACTAGTTTTATCGAATTTTAGTTTTTTTTATAAAATCTAAGATGCTATTTCGTGTTTGGTAAAACAAGTTTCTTAAAAGTTTCAAAAACATGGTAGTTCTTTTAAAACGATATAAATTATAAATTTATCAAAAGCTAAAAAAAGTTGCTTTTATCTTATGATTTTCAACAACTCATTGGTCATTTATTGTTTTATCTTCATAATTGTTTTAAATATATATCCACAAAATAATTCTATTTTTTTCTATAATTTTGCATGTCTTACCAAACGCTAAATCAATTTTTACTTTAATAAAAAATAAAATTAAAAACAGTTTACCAAATTATTTTTGAAAAACATACCTTTTTATGAACAAGTAGATTTTTAAATCATTATTTTGAAAATCAAAACGTTACTAAAGAATACTACTGCGGACAATATTAACTTTTTTTATTATAAAACTTTGTGATAACAATATATAGACATTGATTATTTTTCAGAAAATATCAAAAGTATCACCTATATGCATTAATGAAAAACTGGTTATTTTTATTTCAGATGTAAAACCTTAAGAAAAAACCTTTAAACCTAAGGATTTTTTAGTTTTGATTTTTTAGTTTTGATTTTTTTCAATGAAAAAGTAAATGAATATTTTATTAATATGATTATGAGGAGTTTATAATAATTATAGTTTAAAATGAGAAATAAAAATATTTATGGTATAACATAGGAGAGACGTGTGTCATTTATATTAAGCTAAAATTTTAATATTTGATATTATCTAAAAATCGAATAAATGAAACAGATGTTTCCACGATTCAAAATCACAAATTTACAAAGTTAGGTAATGTAGGTTCATCACATATATAATAACCTAAAACAAAAAAATTGGATGAATAGCCAACATTTGATATGTATTTTTCAAAATGACCAACGTTGGTTAAAGTTTGGTTAATGGTCACGTTAAAATTTAACCAAAATTTTTGAACTATTTTCACCCAACAACTTTCCCGCTCATTCAATAGACACGTCATATTGGGGAAAGTTTTTGGGCGAAAATAATGCAAAAAAGTGGTTAAACTTTAAAGTGTCCATTAACCAAAATTTAGCAAAATGTTGACTACTTTAAAATCCCCCTTATGTTTAAAGGGCTATATTACTTAATAACCCTAACTTAAATTATCGTTATTTGTCATTTATAAGAGAAAGTTTAATAAAAAGATTACTTATGTTTTTTTGAAAAATGATTTGATTAGAAATTCGGAAAGAGAGAAAAAAGAATATCTAATATACTTTTATGCTTAATACTTTTTCTCTTTCCTCCTCTTTCATAACCTCACTGGTCTTTCTCCGCTCATCTCCTTATATTCGTTAATGACCATACCCAGAAATCACATTTCATCTCTGTCTATGGTCATACCCATAAATCACATTTCCTCCTTGCATCATACAAAATCCATAACATCAACGTTAACGACAACCCATAAGTTCGGTCATAAGAAAATCCAGAAGTTTTGGCATTTTAACTCTCGCTAATTCAGCAAACGAAGCTCCAACTAATTTTTGTCTCTCATTCAGTTTACTCTGGTAAGTTGTTCATGTTCATATGACCTGCATTTTCATCAAACATTTGCAATAATAACAAATTCAAATTAGTTTTTGGATGAATACTTCGTAAATTTGATGTCACCAAAAAATATGTGACACAAAACATAAGACAAAAACTCAGATCTAATGTCAAGTTATCTTATGTGGTCACGAATATTATATGATGAGACACAGATTTATATGAACTATTTTTTTATTTATTAATAGTGATATTTTATCAACGACGGACATGTTGAAAAGATCAATATTGGAAATCAACTCGATTTAGTTAGGTAGTTGTATGATGATGCACAATTCATTTGAAATGTTTTATATTATGAGTGATATTTCACCTAGCAACAAGATGCTGAAAGTATCAATATTGGAAATCAACTCGATCTAGTTTGCTAGTTGTCTTATATTAAATATATTCTAGATCTCATGAAAACATTTTGTCAGTTTTGTGACAATATTGTCATGAAATTATGTGCTCGGGATAAATTTGTCATCGAAATATTGTTTCTTGGCGAATTGCTTACCAAAATAGTTCAACTCTTAACATTTGTCACTTATGAATCTAATTTATTAACCCTTAACATTTATTTCATGACCATGTTGATACAAAACATAGACCTAAAATATTCATTGCATACATTAAATTAAAATTCAAAGAAAACACAAAAATTAAACAGTTTTCTTACCACCAACTTTTATTCTCAGTGAGCATTTGTACTTGCATGATATAGTTGTCAGGATCGAAATAAGATGACCCGAATGATGGTGCGTCAATTTTTTTATAGCTTTTTTGCGGACTTTTCCCAAGATAAACGAGATCTCCGCTTCTTTTTTGGCGTGATGGTTGGAGTTTTTTTTTTTGTCAGGGACCACTTCGTGACCCACTTTTGGACTCCGATGACGCGTGAACGGAAAATCCGAAGGTACTCTAGGTGGTTTGCTTGGTGACCTGAACTCCGTTTCTTCACCTTTTTGAGTTTTGGTCTCAGAGATGAGATCATCTTCTTCATATTCTTGTTTTTTTGGCTTATGTGCTGCGAGGAGAAGTTTTTGGCTAAAACACCGGCGAATATGGTGTTTTGGGCATCGGCGAAGAGAATTTTTTGAGGCAAAAATTGTGTTTTGAGCGGCGGAGAAGGAAAAAGAAAGATGAAGACTAAGTGTTGGAAGCCGTAACAATTTAGGTCATGAAAATTGAGTTGTAGATAGAGAGATTCGGTGTGATGTAATGGTGATTAGAAAAGTAACCGAGTAAATGAAGAGAGAGAGAGAGAGAGAGAAAGAGAGAGAGAGAGAGAGAGAGAGATGAAAATGAGTATTTATATGATGGTATTAATTATTAGATTATAGGTAAATTAATTGATTATGTTAGTTAAGTATAAGACAAAATTTAAAAAAGTAAGGATAAATATAAGACAAAATTCCTCTCTCATGTCGAATTCATAATTAAATCTTTGAAAAAACTTATGAATTTACTCCTATTTTTTAGAAAATTTCTTGAATTATAATGCTTGAAAAATTTGAAATGGACTTATTTTCAAATTTAACTACATCAGTATTTTGGTTAATTATTATGTAATAAATTTTTGTAGATGAGAAATTTTATTTTATAAACCAGTTATTTTACTTTTATTTTAGATTTTTGACCCAATTTAATTGAAACTGGACGATATTCATCGAGAATGGCGCGAGTTCTTAGATCTCGCTGGATCTTATTGAAAATGTGGACGCGTCTCATCTAAAATTTGATTGTATTTTCATCCGAAATTAGGGAAAATATCAATTCTCGAAATATTTTTTTTAACATCCTATATCACATTTTGATATTTTTCATAAATTTGAGTCTATAAGATGAAGTTTCTCTTTTAATTTAGGTATTTTTCCAACAGTATGAGTAAATTCTGGTGTTTTTCACTTATGTTTTGTTTTAAAGAGGCTTTTATAGAAGTTCGGCAGGAGAGATAAATATATTGTCTCATATTTACCCTCCTTATTTAAATCGAACTAATAGTTATATCCCTACAATTAACAAACTAACGTAATTAATTACCTAAAACTCTTCATTGACTATTTCTCTCTCCGTAATATCTCTCTCTATCTCTTCAATAACTTCTTCATCGTTCTCCCTACCACTCGTACCCGTCAAACCTCGCGTCGGTTGCCTTTCCGACTTCCGACTCTTCATCTTCTTCTCCTTCTTTGACACAAGGTTGAGTTTGAAATTTTTTATTCTTCAATTTTTTCTCTTATTTTTCTTCACCGTTAAAACTTTCTCTACGCCTTCTTTTCACTTTTCCCCTGGTAAAATTTTCTCTACACCTTCTTCTCTCTTTGTCGCCGCCAAAAACACAAGCTTTGCAGATATTTAACCAGAAACAGTACATTCTGTCTGCACACAAATCCAATAATGAAAAAAACCTCGTCTCTGAGTCCAAGAAAGAATCACGAAAGGGTCACTACTATCGAAACTTTAATTACCGCACCTTCTAGGAAGCATAGTTCTTGTCTTTGTCTTCGGAGAGAATCGAGAAAATGCAAACAAAATTCGACGAACCATCTTCCGGATCCCCGATTACAAGATAAAAAATGTTATAATTGTGTTTTTTTTTATATTTCATTAAAAACTAGTCACGAAATTGTTAGGAATATTTCCCAATTTAAGATAACGAATAAATAATTATTAAATTCTAAAATAAGATTCATTTATTAGCATTATATGATTAGTGGGTTGAGTTATAAATAACATATGTCTTCCATAGCCTCCATATTAAACTGAGTCACGTGTTGGGCACTTGAGTTCGGGTGGTTAGCTAAAACTAGGTTGATAACTGATATACGCCTGGAAAGCGATATCTAAAGTAATATATGTGAAACACATAGGTGAAAACTGATCACTATGTGGGAGCATTCTACACTTGTGGTAAGTGTACAACTCAAACAAATCTTGGTGTAGATGTGTCGTTTAAGGACCGTTACGATGCCCTAATCGAGGCCATTGTGATGGTCATAGTGAGACTTGATCTAAATACAGAAGTGATCATGGACACTAGATCATGTTTCTGAGCTCTTTGACTCATTCGCTAAAAATCTAATCATGCTAATCACAAGTTATGTCTTAGGAGTTTTCTCATAGCATGATTGAGTGGGAAGTGATTTACAAGCACATAATCCAGCCTTCTTGAAAGAAGGTTAATGTTCACATACTTAAGGGTTTATTCTAGAACAAATATATTGCTAGCACTTTCAAACTAAGTTAACATTCGAAAGAATCTTTCGCTCGGGAAGCATCACTGGTTAAGACTAATATCTATCTAGAGAAGTATAACAAAGAAATTGACTTCTCTTGACACGGGTTGAATCTGGAGGATCTTGATCACGAACTGACTATATTAGTTGACACTCATCACGATGAGTAAATATAATTATAATATTGAAGATGTTGGCATTTATGCCCACAAAGGAGATTTTTGATATTAAATACTTTTGTATTTGTTTTACTTTGAAATTAAATAAAGATTGAATATCCATTCTTATTTAAGATTGTGTTTACGCATTTATGTCTACGCTCTGAAACTGTCATCAACGAAAGAAGTGCTAAGTACAGACTTGACAAGATACCTTCTTATGACTAGTTTAAATAATAGTTCGCAATCTAAAGATCGATTGGGCAATCGAATCCTAGTAATGATTGTTAGAATGAATTGAACGATATCTTATCTTGTGATATGGAGAGTTGTGACTCTGTAATTCATTCTTGATATCTTAATGAAGATATTGAACAAGACCAGTGAAGTTTTGAAGTTCGAGATAAAACCGTTTAATCACTCGAAACCTCAAACTCACATACGAGGGGTATTTTAGTAATTACCTAAATCCTGAAGTGAGTACATGTATTCTTGTAACACTTTATGACATTTGATTTGTCAATGGGCAATGGCTAAATGAAGTTTCATTGACCCGACGGTTGGTGTCATAATACTGTTTCGTTGAAACATGTGATTCACAGATATGGAATTTGTGTTGAAACAATGCTAAGACATTAGTATCACACCATGCTCTGTTATGAGAGTGTGAGCGAATAAACCAGGCCTGGTATTCATCGAATAAAGAATTCTTTGAAATAAAACATGTGACATGTTGAGACATTTCACTTTATGTTTTTCTCGTACACAAATAACAGAGGACTTGGTGAAATAATAACTCAGGGGTAAAACGGTAATTTTACATTCCTCTGAGTTAATGATACACACAAAGGGTAATATCGTAAAATACACCGTGGACCATGTGAAGAATAGTTTTATCACATCAAACGAAAATATAAACACATATGAACTTAGAGATGTTCAATATTGGTCCTTTATTGGAATCGACTAATATTAAGAATTAAAAGTCGGAAAAAGTTTGTGAACTTTTGCGTCCGATCTTTATTCTAAAGCTTCGTTCATATGGGTCCATAAGGTCTCAATGATAGACTCTTGGATGAGATATTAGTGAACAAGAAAAGATCGATTTTCTCATTAAACGTAAATTGTGATTTACACTAAGAAAATTATTTTCTAAGTAATTAAATAAATAATTCGTTATTTATCATTACATTTATTTAACGAATCATATTGTGTTATTATATTGATAATAATATAATTTGATGATTCAAATAAATAAAAGATGAAAATAAATATTTTCTCGTTTCGTACTACATTGTTTAGTATGAAAATAATTAATGACTTGTCATTAAATAAATGAGATGTTCTAAATTAATTAAATATTATTTTAGAAATAAATCGAAAATATTTGGGAGATAAATACATAAGATAGCCGGCCACTTAATGCAGATAAGGGGTTGGAAAATTGCTTAAATGATTTATCGGGCTTAAGTTTGATTAATGGGTCATTAATTGTTTTTGACCTAATTAAGCCCATTTTCCCCGAAATAAAAGGAGCTCTTCTCTCTCTCTTTTGACCTAGCTCATTCGGCCACTCTCTCTCTCTCTCCCCTCCCATTTGGCCGACTATTTCCTCTCTCCCAAGGAGAAAAATACTTGGCCAAAATCCCTAAAGAATTGAGAGAGCGAACCGTAGAGAGAATCCCCTTTTATTCCTTCTTCCCTTGTTCCTACGAAAGAGCCCACCCTCTTTGTCTCACAAAATCCCTCGAGTATTATCATTGACTCAACTTGTGGTTGTTTGAGTGATTTTTCCTCCCACAGGGCCGGCCATATTTTGGAGCAACGAAGGATCGACGACTTTGAGGATTTGCTTGACGGGCGTGGCGTAGAGGATCGGCCGGCCAGTTTTTCCGAGAGACACCGAGACTTGCTCTCGCAGATCCGAATTATGTAAGTATCCCTCGAACGAATTGGATCTGGACAATATGATATTTTAGAATGATTATATGTGTTTGGATTGTTCGTGTGCATGTTTAGATAGATTTATTGACAAGATTATAAATTTATTGACATGTTATGTTAGATTTAATGATATGGTTATCGAACATGTTTTAAATTGGTTTTAATATGTTAAATTGAATTATGAAATTCCGCCACATATTGATGTGTTTCGTAATTAAACTAGGTTAATTGTTAATCAAATTCCAACAAAAGAAGGGTTCAGTCTTGGAATACACATTGGAGTATTGATCAAGACTAGACGAATCGATGAAAAAGAGATAAGACTGTATTGTCTTTTTCGTTTAGTTCGTTAAACTTCTACTACTAGGTCCATAATCCCTGATTCGGCTCTGATAAAGGCGAATGAGAGATTTCGAATAATAATATTAATCATTATTTATCTCACTTATTGTAATGGTGATTGACATTATTAATTTTGTAAAATTGGTATTTGCATGATTAAATAAATATTTATAGTGGAATTTTTTATTTATTGTTGGATCTACTAAATAAATAATTAATTGGATTTTAAGAAAATGGGTCTTGAAATGTATTGGTTGACAAGGGTGGCCGAAAATCCCCTAGGGATATGCCTATGTTTGCCCGAAAATACCGATTGGTATGGGCAAACTATTTCTCGCCAAAGGAGAAAAAATCTCTCCCATAGATTTCGATTTGATGGACGAGAGAGGTGGTAGATTCACTGGTTGAGATCTAATGGCTCAGATTTAATCTAATATGAGAAAAAATGTATCATAGGAGAGATATCTCCAAAAGAATGGAATATCTTCCAGATGACGAGAAAATCTCTCAAGGGTTATCTCATTCTTAATGCTAGGATTCATGAGAAGAGAAATTTTAATCTTAAATCAATAGAAAATTTTGTGACTCCCAACTTTGTGGCCGTGCACCTCTTTTCCTCTCTTCCCTTAGAATTGCAAATTATGTTCCTAGAAAATAGGAGAGATATCCTGAAACAATTGGTTTTGAGATCTAGTGAGATATCGAGTGTGCCCACTCATCTTTCTTATTTGTCTCTGAAATTACGTTTCGGAAGACTAAGGTGTCATCCTCGAGTACTTAATTAAGGCAACGCACGAAGACGTGAAATCTTGAAGACAGAGTACGCATTTGGATTGAAGCATTTTGTAGCAGATCCAAAACCCGTAAGTTTTCTGATAAACCTTCTCTGATATATCGGTTGCTTGAATGCTTCCATTGTTAATTAATAAAGTAAATCTAGATCTTGTTGAGTAACCATAATAATTAACTAGCTATTGTGAGCATAATCAATGATTTCCACACTTAATACGGCTGCAAAGGTGAAGCGGTCACCAACAGAAACTCATGTGAAGGTATAATAAATAATATACACAAAATGGTTAAGAAGACATCATTTCTTGACAATGTTGTCACGAAACGGTCATATTGTGACAATATTGTTGTTGACAGACATGCCTACAAGAAGATTATTTATTTTCATATCGATGTAATATAAATCTTTCACGAGTCCATATTGCAATATGTTGATTAAATTAATAAAAGTTGAAACGTTCATTCATTCTTTTTTGTTTGTTTGAAGATTTATGATATTCAATAGTTTTATAGTCATTAATCAAATCTAACAACGTATGAAGAGACAAATGTAGATTTGCGTAAACAAACTCTTCATGGTTTTCTTAAAACGAAATATTCACAATCTAATAATCAACAGACTATTGATACTAATATGATTGTTGGAAAAATCTATGATGTTTGTTTGCGAGGCATAGAGAGTTAGGAGCTCAATAGTTCTTCCTGTTGACAGAGATGCCCATAAGAAGATTATTTATATACATATCGATGTAATATAAATCTCTCATGAGTCCTTATTGTAATTTGCTGATTAAATTAATGAAAGTTGAAACGTTCATTCATTCCTTTTTCGTTTGTTTGACGATTTATGATATTTAATAGTCTTATTGTCCTTAATCAAACCTAACAACGTCTGAAGAGACAAATGTAGATTTGTGTGAACAAACTTTTGATGGTTTACTTAAAACGAAATATTCACAATCTAAAAATCAACAGACTATTGATCCTAGTATGATTGTTGGAAGAATCTATAATGTCTGGTTACGAGGCATAGAAAGTTAGGAACTCTATAGTTCTTCCAGTGTATGTTCCGAAGATACTGAATTGACCAATGCACCTTTAGAGTCAATGTAACAACAAACCATTTAACCTATTCTGTCTCAAGGTCACTATCTATGAATTGTATCGTGCTTACCTTAACCTGAAATGAGACATGTCATTTCATAACTTCAATATATTCATTTGAATAAGTTATGCTCTAGATCCAAATTTATGAACTAGATGCGCTCTATTGATAATGTATTGGGTTATGAAGTTAACATGAGTATACTTTGTGAAGTTCTCATATATATAGAATTCATGTACAAGATTGCTGAAATGCAATGTATATCACCTCATACTTTATTACTTGGATTGTGAATAAATGAAGCGTGCGGTATCCAAAATTAAGTAACGACTTTATTTGGATGAAACAATGTGACTTTTTAGCTCCTCGTCAATACATTATTTCTAACTTATTCACAAGTAACAAAGCAGTTGAGGAAATAACAACTAGAATAGTAACATGGTAATTTCATATATCTCATCTAGTTAATGATATTCATGAAGGGTAACCATAGATAACACTCAATGGACTCACTCAACATAATTAAGTGGAATTTGAGTATAAAATAAATTCATTTGAACCGAGAGATTTTTAGTGTCTCTTTACTGGAGTCAGTTGATATTAAAATATTACCCAAAAAAAGTTTGTGAACTTTTTGTTGGTAATTGATGACCTTAGTAACCATATTAAATGCGAAGATCATTAATTGCGCTCACATTAGCCAATTAATAATAATGTTACTAAATAATATCTAGATTTATTAATTTAATTCAATTATGAAAGCTATTCAGCAACCAATAAATAGAAGAGGTTATTAGTAAACTCAGATGAATTTTGGTTCAGCTATAGAACGCTCCAATCCAACGCTCGATGGTGTTCAAGCTTTCACAAGTCATTTGTCTGATTTAGTACTTGAGAATGACACTGCAGTCTTCCAAAACGTAATCTCCGAGACGAATAAGAAAGATGAGTGGCCACAATCGATTTCTTACTTAGATTTAAAACCAGATTGTTTTGGAATCTCGCTCCTATTATTTAGGATTGGAATTATCAATTTCGGGAAATAGGGGGAGGAAAAATTCGATCAAGCCTGGAGAGGATCTTGGCGATTATTCTGTGAGGAATCAGATGAAATTTCCTCTCCTATTGTGTCCCTATTTATAGCCTTGGTACATAGATAACCCCTGAGAGATTTTCTCTCCTTTATGTTGAGATATTCTCTCCTTATAGAGATATTCCCTCCTTTGGATTTAATCTATGAAATTTGATCTCAACTGTGAATCTAAACTCTCTCTCATCCATCAGATAAATATTTATGGTTGAGAATTTCTCTCCTAAGAGAGAAATCCAAGGAGAAAAATGGGGAGGAAGTTCGGCCAACCCCTACCTAGGGGATTTTCGGCCAACGTCTTAGGCTAAGCCCAGTTCGAAATTTCCAAGCCCTAAAATCCAATTAATTATTTATTTAGTTGATCCAACAATAAATAAACAATTATGCTATAAAAATTTATTTAATTATGCGAATATCCGTTTTCCAGAATTAATGTTGTCAATCACTATTCCAACAAGTGAGATTAAAAAATGAATAACTTTATTATTCGAAAATTCTTATCCGCATTTTGTTGGAAATTATTTAACAATTTAAACAATATTAATTATAATTCACATCTTATGTGGCGGAAAATTACAATTAGATCTAATATATTAAAACTAATTTTAATATATTTAAACAACCTAAGGCATTAAAATTTATTGCGTGATTATAAACAATTTATAAAACACAACACTCAACAATTAAATAAGCTAAACAACCTATATAACAATTTATATAATTTATAGCTTTTTAATGAATTGAGAGTTACTCACATCTAAGGTTGTAAACAACCTTGACGTTGCTCGCTATCGTCGGAATGCCACATCACGTCCAAAACACTCACCGGAATGCCTGGGAACACCTTCGCCGGACTGGGGAGGTTCGTCGGACTGGGCAAGTCTCGCCGGACTGGAGAGACTCGCCGGACTGGGTCTGGTCGCTGGACTGATCGATCGCCAGACTGGGAGCCCTCACAGGGACCTGGTCGCTGGGATGCACCTCGCCGGACTGGAGAAGCCTCACCGGGATGCTTCTCGCTGGTCGCCAGACAGGAGGTTCTCGCTGGGAATCAGCCTCGCCAGACTGGAGATCTTGGGACGCCTCGCCGGATTCGCCTCGTCGGACTGGACACCTTCGCTGGTCGCTGGGCAAGGTTGCCGGACTGGCGCTGGATTGGACGCTGAATGTCTTGGGAAGGGTCCCTCGCCGGATTGAAACCTAAAATTGGATTTTTGGCTTTCTAGATGTTTTAAAAACAATTTTTAAAACAACACAAAACAAATCAAACATCACGAGTGGGAAATCAACAATAATACAAGAGGAATTATTGAGATTGAAAGGGTGGGCTTTCAAGAACGATTAGGAATTTTAGAAGAAGAATTGAAAACGATTTTTCTCTTGTTCTTTCTTGGGATTTCGGCCGAGTATCTCTAGGGAGAGAGAGAGGTTGCCGAAAATTAACTAGGGTTAGGGTTAAGTTATTAGGGTTTTGTAAGCTTCTATTTATACATTTATAAATGGGTTTAAGCTGGGTCAAACCATTGATCCTACTCACTTAAAGAATTCGGCCAACTCCCTCTCTCCTACTCGTCCAAAATTCTTTCATTTTGATCCCAAATATATTTGATTTATTTTCGAAAATTAATTTAGAACTCTCATTATATTTAATGACACATCATTAAAATTATTTCATAGTTATCAAATAACTACAAAATGAGAAATTATTTATTTTCTTCTTTTATCAAATCACTCGAGTGTATTATTATCAACATAATAATAATACTCTATGATTCAATAACCAAAACAAATAACCAATTATTTATTGAGTTATAAGAAAATAATTTTTTCGGTATAAATCACAATTTATACTTAATGAGTAAATCAACAATTCTAGTTCTTTTAATCTCTTCCAAGTGTCTATCATTGAGACCTCATGGACCCACATGAACAAAACTTTAGAATAAAGATCGGACACAAAAGTTCACAAACCATTTCCGTCTTTTAATTCTTAATATTGGTCAATTCCACTAAAGGACCAATATTGACAATCTCTCTGTTCTATGTGCATATTTTATGTTTGATGTGATAAAACCATTTCTCACACGATCCACGAAGTATCTTATGATATTACCCTTCATGTGTATCAGTAACTAAGAGGAATGTAAAATTACTATTTTACCTCTTTAGTTTTTATTTCACTAACTCATTTGTTATTTGTGAATGAGAAAAACATAAAGTGAGATGTCTTTACATGTCACATGTTTTACCAAAGAATGAACTCATTCAATGCATACCTGGCCATGTTTATTCATTCACACTCTCATAACAAAGCATAGTGTGATACTAATGCATTTGCATTATTTCAACATGAATTCCATATCTGTGAATCATGTAACCCAACATCACATCCTTGTGACATCAACAGTCGGGTCAGATGCAACTAAAACTTAGTCATTGCCCATTGACGAATCAAATGTCACAAAGTGTAATGTCAATAACATATTCACTTCAGGATTAAGGTAAGTATCATAATACCCCTTTAGTTGTGATCTTGAAGCTTCAAGTGTTTAAACAGTTTTATCTCGAGCTTCTAAGTATCACTGGTCTTGTTCAATATCTTCTATAAGATACCAAGCATGAATCATAGAGTCACAACTCTCTATATCACAAGATGAGATATCATGATTCATCCATACAACCATTACTAAGACTCGATTGCTCTATCGATCTTTAGATTGCAGACAAATGTTTCAAACTAGTCACAAGGGGCTATCTTGTCAAGTCTGTACTTAGCACCCTTTTCGTTGATGACAGTTTCAGAGCATAGCTTAAACATATCTAAACACAATTTCAAAAGAATGAACATTTATTAGTATCAATGTTTCAGCAAAAATTAAATACATAAAGTATTTCAATGTCTAATATCTCCTTTGTGGGCACCAAACCCAACACATTTACTAGAGCGAATCGGGGACTATGGACCTAGTAGTAGAAGGTTAACGAACTCAAAGAAAAAATACGATATAGTCCTATCTCTTTTCCATCGATTCGTCTAGTCTTTATCAATACTTTACCGTGTAATCGAAGACTGAACCCTTCTTTAATACTAGAATTATATTTACTCATCTTGACGAGTGTCCACTGATATAGTCAGTTCGTGATAAAGATCCTCCAGGTTCAACCTATGTCAGGAGAAGTCAATTTATTCCGTTATACTTCTCTAGATACATATCAGCCCTAAGCATCGTTGCTTCCCTAGCGAAAAATTCTCTTGAACGTTAACTAACTTCGAGAGTGCGCGCAATCAATCGGTTATGGAATCAACCCTTAGGTGAGTGAACATTAACCTCCTTTCAGGGAGGCTGAATTCCATATCTGTAAATCACTTCCCGCTTGAATCATGCTCTGAGAAGACTTCCAGGGGAAGACTCCCAAGACATAAGTTGTGATTAGCATGAATAGCCTTTTATCGAGCGAGTTAAAGAGCTCAGAGACATGATTCAGTGTCCATGACCACTTCAGGATTTAGATCAAGTCTCAATGTGACCATGATAGTGGCCTCGGTTAGTGCGTCGTAACGGTCCTTAAACCACACATCTAACCCAAGGTCTATCCAGGTCCTACACTTACCACAAGTGTAGAATGCTCCCACATAGTGATCATCCTTCATTCATGTGTTCCACATATATGATATAACTTCTCAGGCGTATATCAGTCATCGACCTAGTTTTAACACACCGCCCGAACTCAAGTGCCCAGCACGTGATTCAGGTTGATACGGAAGCTATGGGATGATGAATGATCTATAAATCTTAATACATACAAAAATAACCATTTCAATTCGTATAAATCATAAATGTCAAACTTTACTTTATTAATAATATCAACGAGAATTTACATAAGTATCTTCTCAAGCGGGCAAGAATTCCTAAAACTTTTGAGTCCAAGTATAGTAGCTAAATCAAAATAAGTTCAAGTGTTGAACTATACATTTTTCCAGAAAATGTCTAAATGGTATTTTTGTTCACATGGACATAAAATGATGTAAATGTCAAAATAAGATTTTTGAATATTTTAATATGATGAAAATATAAATTAGTTTCTAAAGCCGATAAGTCGTTTAAGGCATTATGAAATTAATTTCATTATTTGCAATATTAATTCTACAATTGGTATTTTAAGAATTATCTTAAAAGAAATAAGGAGGCATATAGAAGCCCCCATCTAGATAGAATTTCGGCTTGAATTATGTCTAGAAATTTTTTTTGTCTTGAATTATGAAGATAATTGTCAAAAGGGAAAAGAGGAAATGAATTTCTTTGAGAAGGAAACAAATGTGCTAGGTGAGGAAACAAATTTATGTCACTAATGCAAGGGTATGGCTGACAATCTACTAGGGAAAGAGGACAGTAAATCAAATATTGTGTCATGAATACACAAGAGGAAAGGATAATTACCCTTCCTTGTATTTCCTTCTCTTATAAATAGAGTCTCATATTAAGATATTAAAATTAGTTTTTTGCTCTTGTTTTCTCTCTATATGACCGACCACTTCTTCTCCGTCTCTCTCTCTATATCTCTCAAATATATCTTTTATTTTGGCACCTAAGTCCTCATTAGACTTAAACTTAAATTAGCTCTTTAGCTCATACACTTGTTCTTGAGTTATTGTGTTTAATTGTGCCCACACACGAATCCTTCAAACAGTCTATAGACTCTTGAAATAGAAACCTTAGGTTTCTCGAGTTCATGACTACGTGTGAAGGAAACAAGCAAGACGAGACGATCAACATTTCCTAAGGCTTCCCAAAGATCAAGCTACAAGAAAGGTTAGTCTCAAGTAAATAATTATTTAGATAATGGTTTAAAATAATATGATGTTCATGCACTTTGCCTACGTTAGTAAAATTGTTTTACTTGTAAAGAAATTTTTATATTCAGCCATTAACTCGTTAATGATAAATATTTCTTAACCCTAGACCTATTCCAACAGCTGTCACGAAACATTTTTTTTACCATTTTGTGACTATGTCGTCAAGAAATGATGCATATGCGACAACATCGTCTCGAAATGATATGTTCGTGACAACATCATCACAAGAACATCATTTCGTGGTGATGTTGTCACAAATAGATAATTTCTTGATGACATTGTCACGAAAACAAAATTCGTGATGATGTGTCACGAAAACATCACTTAGTAAAGATATTGTCATGAAATAGTAATTTATGACAACATCGTCACGAAATATGTCACCATTTATTGTTAAGAAATTACCTATTTTGTGATTATGTTTAATGAGTGCTTGAATTTATTTACAAGACTACATTCCTACACGACTTTCAACTTTACTTCAAAGTTTTATGGGAACATGAAAGAAGCCAGTTACTTATTCGTGTTTCAAACTAATGGCTCTAACCCATCGGATAGGGATCCTAGACTCTTTTCGAATGAAGTATATATATGTGTGTGTGAAAATGCGATATTTGGTTATAAAGAATATTAGTAATAGGACACTATTGTTGATTATTATTTTCAATATCAATAGCTTAGCCGCTAATAATAATTTTATATTAAAAAATTGTCGGAATGACCAATATTTGGTATATCGTTTTCAGTATGATCAACGTTTCGTTAAACTTGTGTTACTGACTCAAGTGCATTCGTGGCACACTAATTAACCATATACGTATACTGATTTGTCCTTCAAATTTCTGGTCAATTAAAAAAAATTATTTCAAAATTTGAATATCATTTCTACACATTTTACATTTTATTTATTTTCAAAATTTAATTATATTTAATGTTGTCGGTTTCAAATTGGTAAGTCAATATTTAGTTCTTATAATTTTGGAAGTTTTTTTTATTTATTTCTTTATTGATAATATCGGCTAATTAATTAGTCTTATCTGTTTCAAAATTAATCTTTATTTTTTTTTCGTATTATCTCTCACTCTCTCTCTCTCTCTCTCTCTCTCTCATTTTTTGGGGATTTCGAATACTTTTTGGACATTTTTTCAACTCACAAAGATTAAAATATATTGTAAATTATTGTAAATTGAAAGTCGTTTTACACGTTAAGGGCCATATGACTATTTAATTGTAAGTTTTACACGAATTTGTAAGTTGATTTAATTTAGGCAAATAATTTTAATTCAATTCCAGCGGTTTAATTTGGTAAGTCATGAATTTAGTTGATATAATATTCTAAGATCTTATAACTTGAGAAATAAAATTATTGCTTTATTTATTGTCAATATTCTAGAAAATTAATTACTTGTACTCTCTCTCTCTCTCTCTCTCTCTCTCTAAATATATCCTAATTACATCTTCATTTTTTGTATCTTTAAAAATCTTATTTCCTGAGAAGTTTGATTAATTCGTGGACACTGAAAGCCGTTTTACACGTCAATTTCCAGAATATTGAGGATACTATATTGTAAATTATTGTACATTTAATTTTTTTTACACTTTAATGTTTCCCTTATTCACATACTATTTAGAGGATTACTATAAATTGATTTTTTAGATTTCACAAATTTTCTGATTTCGCAGCAACAAGATAAATCCTGATTTACATTAACCGAAAAAATTTTGTAATATAAATTTGATAAGGAAAAAAAATATCAAACTCTAAGAGAAAAAAAAAATCGAAATAAAAGATCAACGTCTTCTCCCGGTCTTCTCGTCTAGCCACCAAAGATATGTACCTCGACTCGGTAGCACCATTAACGTCGTCGGAGGCGGCGCATAGTGATACACACACCACATTTTGGAGCCAAAATCCCAGTTTCAGTACTCGACGATCGTCGGCTTGATCATCGAAGAAATGTATAACCACCAGTTGCATACCTTTTTTTTATGCCAAAGACGTCTGGTTAATATTTTCCAACGCCTTTAAACTCATTATTTTTTCTTTGCATAAAACTTAAAAATAAAAATTCCCGTACATGTTTAAGTTCACTCGCCGACATCGAGCATGATTGTGAGTGTTGGTTCATCGTCGTTTGAAACAATAACCTTCTTTATAATGACGCCATCGATTTTTGGATTTTCTGAGTTATTTTAGAGAACATGACTAGAGAAATATTTAGGGAGAGAGAAACCGAATATATTTTAATGGAACTGAATCGTTGTGCTAATTGAAATATAATTTTTGGAATTGAATACCTCGATTTCGGTTTGATTGATTGACGTGCTTAGTGGTACAGTAACTACATCGTAGGTCTCGCAAATTCATTTATTTTTAATGCATTTAATGACGGGAAATAAAAATGAGCGGGAATAAAATTTTGGCCAAAATCATCTTAAATTTTTGGTAGAATTTAAGCATGTCCATTAACACAAATTTTACTAAACATCAACTATATTAAAAACCCCTATACTTTAATAAGGTTATACTACTTAACCAGTTTATGTATTACCAAGCTTATATTTTTGCTTTGTGCCTAAATAGAAAATAAAGGTTGAAGTTGAAATGCATTTATGGAAAATAAAATAAATTACATTACAAAACGAATAGTGATACAACTATTTTAAATAGAAATCCGTTACATATGATAAAGAGAAACTCATGTTTATGCATTGATTTGTATGTTGGGATTAGTGCCTATAAAGGAGATACTAGACATTATAAATACTTTGTATTTGGTTTTTGCTGAAACATTAAATAAAATTAAATATTAATTATTAATTAAGATTGTGTTTATGTATGTTTGCTACGCTCTGAAACTGTTACCGACGAAAGGGGTGCTAAGTACATACTTGACAAGATAGCAGTTTGTGACTAGTTTAAACATTAGTTCGTAATCTAAAGATCGATAGGGCAATCGAATCTAAATAATGATTGTTTGAATGAATCACGATATCTTATCTTGTGATATAGAGAGTTGTGACTCTGTGTTTCATTCTTGATATCTTACAGAAGATATTGAACAAGACCTTTGATATTCTGAAGCTCAAAATAAAACCGTTTAATCACTTGAAACTTCAAGATCATATACGAGGGGTATTTTGGTACTTACCTACATCCTGAAGTGAATGAATAATCGATGTGACACTTTATGACATTTGATTTGTCAATGAGCATGGCTAATTGAAGTTGCATCTGACCCGATGGTTGGTGTTATAACGTTGTTACATTGGGTTATGTGATTCACAGATACATAATTCATGTTGAAACAATGCTAATGCATTAGTATCACACTATGCTTTATTATAAGAGTGTGAATGAATAAATTAGACCTATTCTTTGGTTAAAACATATGACATGTAAGGACATCTCACTCTATGTTTTTCTCATTCATAAATAACAAAGGAGTTAGTGAAATAATAACTCAAGGATAAAACAGTAATTTTACAATCCTCTGAGTTACTGATACACATGAAGGGTAATATCGTTAAATACTTCGTCGATCGTGTGAAGAATTGTTTTGTCATATCAAATAGAAAATAAACGCATATGAACTTAGAGAGTTTCAATTTTAGTCCTTTAGTGGAATCGACTAATATTAAGAATTAAAATACGAAAAATGTTTGTGAACTTTTGAGTACGATCTTTATTCTAAAGTTTCGTTCATGTGGGTCCATTATGTCTCAATGATAGACTATCGGACGAGATTTATTGAACTAGAACGATTTGATTTTCAGTAAATAGTGAGAATGATTTTCTAAGTAATCAAATAAATAAATAATTAATTATTATTACATTTATATAATAAATTATATTATGTTGTTATATGGATAATAACATATTTTGATGATTCAAATAAATAAAAGATGAAAATAAATATTTATCTCGTTTCGTACTACTTTGAAGAGTATGAAAATAATTAATGATGCTCTAAAGTAATTAAATATTATTTTAGAAATAAATGAAATATATTTTTGGAAAATATTTAGAGGATACTCGACCATAATTAGAGAATTAGTTCAAGAAATTAATTGTTGAAATTAATTTAAAAGAAGAACGTTTTTAAGTTTGACTAATTAAATTGACCTAAAAAAAGCCCGCTCTCTCTCTATTTAAAGGGTTTATTCGAAACCCTAAGAGATCTAATAGTTTTTTCGAATACTTGGCCAAATCCCCTCCCTTTGTGCTTCTGTTTGCCGAGATAAATTTAGAGAGAGGGAGATCAAGAAATTTTTTCTTGTTCTCCCGATCGTTCTTGAGTGATTTTAGGTGTTCTTCGTTGTTCAATTGAAGAGCTCACCCTCCTAATCTCCCCAAAATCCGAGATCATTATCATTGACTATTCTCGTGGTGTTTGAGTGACATTTAACCTGCAGGGATTCATTCGAAACGCGAAGAAATCGAGCGAGACGCGACGAGACTCATTTCATCTTTCCTGCCGGCCGGATAGATTCACCGGACAAGATCACTCGTCGGGCCCGTCGCGCGCATGAGCTCCACGCGCATCCAGGTCAAGCCACTTGTCTAGCACCTCGCCCTAGACCCTATCTACCCTAGTATTCCCTATCTACCCTAGTGCACAGGTCCCGAAGCTCTAGCGACTCGCAGGAACTCGTAGGCTCGCAGGCCCATCTCTGCCGGCTAGCGAGGGTGTAATCCAGCGGGACAGATCCCCCAAATCGGCGAGGCAGCTTCTAGGAATCCGACGAGGCGCTCCGACGCTAGTTAAGAATGCACGAGATTGTTTACAACCTCACATGTAAGTCTGCTAAACGAATTGGATATGCGATTGATTTTTATAAATGTGTTTATAAGTTGTTAGATCGTATGATTCAATTTGTTTACAATATGTTTAGAATAAATAGTTTTGTGGCATGCTAGTGATTTCTAATGGCTAAATTGTTAAATATATTAAAATGTTATTAATGGCTAATTAAAATTGCATCTGACCCGCCACATATTGATGTGTTATATAATAATATTTTTTAATCGTCAAATAATTTTCAATACACGAGCTTAGCATTTGTATAATAACTTTTTTATATAACGTTTAAATGAAATATAGCATAATAGTTTATAATTTTTTCAATAAACAATGAATAGTCTCACGGCAACGCCCAGGCATGCCAGTTGAAATAACATAGTGGTTATTTAAATGATCACACTTTTTTTTAGGAAATTTAAATGATCACATTAAATCATTGACGATGTTTTTTTTAGGAAGCGTGATAGGTACCACGAAATATCATATAAGTACTTACATATGGTGGAGTACTCTCCGTCTTCAGTGAAGTACCAACGGCACACATCAGGGGTACCATCACCACTACACGGATGCTCAAGCTCGTCGCAGGGTCCTCCTCTCCGAACATCACAGTAATAAGATCGATGTCTTAACTACCATCGAATCTTATAAGCTTGGCCACCCACATATTAGGGGGATCGATTCAGGTGGCAGATCTGTCCCTAGGAACCCAACTATCACCCATGACCAACACAGACTCTATGTCCCCGATCCGTCCTTTCGAACTGGACTGAATAATCTCTCGACCCCAAATAAGACTGCGCAAAATGGGAGAGCTGTACGAGCTAGGACGAGCTGTCATAATATCTCTATCGGGGAAGTAGCTCTGTCTGTAAACCCGTCCTATCAGACTTTTTGACCTCCTGAGAAATCTCCAGACACTTTTAGCCAGAAGAGTCTGGTTGGACTTCTCCAAGTTTATGAAGTTCAACTCGTCCTCTGACTTATGTCTCGTGAGAGCCTCCCACTTGCACCAGTGGATTTTCCTAGTCGCCATGCCACCCCCACTAGAATCCGGCAATCATCGAATGAATGTCTCTAATCAAATGCAAGGAAATTTTGTGGCATGAGGCCACGTAGCTGGGAATCGACTTAATAGTGGACCTAACAAGAACTTCTCTGCTAAGCTGCAAGAGGGAGAGACTGTTCCAAATCTTAATATTTTTCCAAATACAGTGTCTCACAAACCTAAAAATCTTCGTCGTACTTCGGTAGTAAACGCGGGTAGACACAAGTATCACTCGTGGCACTCCGACCTCTTAACGCCAAGGATCTGGGCTAAAGTTTTCCCCTCATCCTGACTCACATCCATACCGAAATAGACATCGGACTTTTAAAAGTTCACTAACTGACACGAGGCTTCAGAATAAGTCCGTAAAACGTCTGTGATCCTCTCGCACTCGTCGCTCTGCTGAATACTATGCTATCGTTCACGAAAACAAGGCGAGACACATGTAGATTCCAGAATCGGACTCTAGAAATCGCTCCATTGATTAAATCCGCGTAATTAATTAAATGATAGTTTTTTTAATAAATAATTTATATATTTAAATTTAAATGTCATAAACCCTAGCACCCTTACAAGAAAGCGAGGAGAGTAAGAAGGAAGCAAAAGAGCAACGGTTGTAGTAATATAAAACCAACTGTGAGCGCTATTCTCCCTAAAACCCTAGAAACGAAAACACACACAAGCTTCTCTCTTTCTCTCTCGTCTCAACTGAAGGAAATGGGTAGCTTCGCGAACAATGGCGGCGGAAGAACCGGCGGCGGAGCAGGGCCGCCCATGAAGGTGGATAAGGGCGTCGATTTCGCGAATTATTTCTGCACATACGCTTACCTCTACCACCAGAAGGAGATGCTCTGCGATCGCGTTCGAATGGACTCTTATTACAACTCAATCTTCCGAAACAAACACCACTTCGAAGGCAAGGTCTGAAATCAAACCAATCTCTCTCCCTCTCTCTCTCTATGAGACTCTCAAGATTTGTGTTATTATTTTCTTTTACTTTGTATAAGTAATTTTCCCTGTATGCGCGACGAAAAATTGAAAATAGCTTTTGGAAAGTTTGGTTCGTGGTTCTTTACTTGTTAAAAAAAAAATTCGGAAATGTGTTTAGAAGCTACTATGCTATTAGTGATCAGAAGAAATTCCATACCTTTATGTGCAAATATAAATTCTCGAGAATCATACAGGAAATTGAGCTCTTCACTACTGCAATACCATTTCCTTGAGACGAAGTGTGAAAAAGATGTTTAAAGAGTATCGAGTACTAATTTGATGGGTTTTTATCTTGTGTGTTTGATCGGAAACAAAGGTTGTGTTGGATGTTGGAACCGGCAGTGGAATCCTTGCTATATGGTCGGCTCAGGCTGGAGCGAGGAAGGTTTACGCCGTGGAAGCCACAAAAATGGCAGAACACGCTCGCGTGCTCGTGAAAGCAAACAAAGTCGAGAATGTGGTTGAAGTGATCGAGGGCACGGTCGAGGACATTAATCTTCCAGAGAAGGGTAAACTCTTTCCGTTTCCTCGCTTAATACAATAGGTTATGTGACTTTGCGAATTTGACATTTATTTTACCGTGGTATGTATATATGTGTAGTTGATGTGATTATCTCTGAGTGGATGGGGTACTTTCTCCTCCGCGAGTCTATGTTTGACTCAGTCATTTGCGCTCGTGACCGTTGGTTGAAGCCAACTGGAGTAATGTAAGCAAACTAACATGTCCATTTATGTTTCCGAATTTAGAGGGTTTCATTATCCAAAATGCTCTCAAATATTGCAAAATAAAATATATGCCATGGTGTGAAATGCATATCACGGAAATTTTACTTGTCTAGTTCAGAGCTTGTCTTATTGTGAGCAAATACATTTTTCAAGAGTGTTGTTATTTAAAAAAAGAGTGTTGAGAATGAGAATGTGACCCAACAAATTCGGTGTAATAGGTACCCAAGTCATGCTAGAATGTGGGTGGCACCGATCAGGTCTGGACAAGGGGAGCAAAAAAAGGGTGACTTTGAATCATCTATGGCGGACTGGTACAATTTCGTAGATGATACACAAAAGTCTTACGGTGTTGACATGGGCATTCTGTCAAAGCCCTTTGCCGAGGAACAGAAAAAGTACTACCTACAGGTAGTTTCAATGGTTATCGAAAAGATATAATTTTTTTTTGCTTTTATTGCCAATTGCAGTTGTTGATGATGTTCATGAGAATGTAACTATAGGTGTTTATTTATTTTCATATATTATCTCACGTGGAGCTAGATTTTTCAATGTGCTTTGAAGCGTGTAAAAAAACCTTGTGCAGACATCATTGTGGAACAATCTTCACCCGAATCAAGTGATAGGGACTGCAGGGATTGTAAAGGAGATTGATTGTCTGACTGCCACTGTGGATGAAATTCTTGAAGTGAAAGCAAATTTCGAATCTTCTATTACTCTCGATAACACGAGGTTTTGTGGATTTGCAGGATGGTTTGATGTTCATTTTCGAGTAAGTGGGTCTTTAACGGTGCTATTTCTTTTTTTGCGTCTCAATTGTTACAATCTTTGATGGGCATATTTTTAACCTTTTGTAGGGGAGAAAAGAGGACCCTGCTCAGCAAGAAGTTGAATTGACCACTGGACCGAGCGAGAATGATGGCACGCATTGGGGTCAACAGGTGAGAAGTGTTGGCTTAATAAAGTCTTTACTATGACACAGTTTAAAATTCTTTCACCAGTAACTCTGTTTGGTTTGGTTTTTAATTTATATTCTATTTTACATGTATTTATAAGATTTTGGTGTTTATCATTGCATAGGTCTTTCTTCTGCACCCTCCATATTGTGTGAGCAGAGGGGACAAAATGGGCATATCATTTTTTATGACCCGCTCGAATGAGAATCATCGGTTAATGGAAGTTGAGTTTGGATGTGAAATTCAACCAACGTCTGGAAATTTGATTCCAAATTTCAGGAATAAGTTCTCCATAGAGTGAGATATAATGCGACTAAGACACTGTTCTACAAAACTTTGATTAGAAAAGGGTAAATCAGTACCTCTTTATCATATGATTTTTTTGTTGCAATGAACTAGGCTGACCTAACAACATTTATTTAATATTTTCAGTGTGTCTTATACGAGGTAAGCGGCGACAATTACTTTCCTTGGCTCACCGAGATTCTAAAAAGATGAACATACGTTTACAACGTATCAAGATGACAATTTGGGCGCCAAAATTTTTGCTTTTACTTATTCATTGTTGTATTTTATGTGATTCTCCTTAAGCTGAAAAATATCTTCTGGGATTATGTATAATCTCAACTATATATAACCAACCTTTATCCTTGTTAAAATATTTTGTATTTGTTTATTTTTTACTAGTTTTTGCTTTCATGGTTGTGTTTTATGTGAGACCTTCCTTAGAAAAATATTTATTTTATAATATTGTATTTTTTCCTCTATTATTATTTAGAAAAATTGCTCTATTAACAAAAGGAAACATTGAAATTGTTATTTGGTCAAAAAAATTCATTTATTTAGTAAGTGTATAGCTATTTTTTATGAGCTGTCATTATCCGTTTATTATATTTTACTAATTTGTCATTTTCTTTATACAGTTTTATTTTGATTAATTGCTATTAACCATTTTTTTAATTGTTCCCAATATAACAATTAATGTGTTTCTAAATGCTATTTTACTACTCATGCTTATTAATTTATTCACAAACGTCTCCAGTCACAGAACTTAATACGAGAGAGGAAATCTGATTCTATAGACTATTCAATGAGATTTACGATTTTGTCCTAAAATATTGGGAACTAATCTAAAAGCTTGAAAATAGATTAGGGATCAAGTAAAGAATCCGTCCTCTCTTTCTTAGCAAGCTGAGTTATTTAATTTCTGATTTGTTTCTTTGCTTCTATAGTGATTCATAAACCCATCAAAATAAGGAATCTTATAATGTAAACAAACTGTGTTTTGACTTTGATGGCAAGCTCATCACATGCACGCCTTAAAATCACCATGGAAATTGCTCAAACAAGTCTTGCGTAGGCAATATGCAATAAGCAGGCCAAACCTGCATATAATCAGAACGTTGTGGTTCCACTTTAGAGCATAATATAAGATCATAAAAACTCACCTTTCAACCTTACTTAAAATTGTCATGTTCACAAAAGCCATCCTAATAAAATGCATAGGTCTCCAAGCAATTCTCGAGCAATCGAGGAGTTCTTGATCAACGTCTCGCTGATGAAATATTCTCCCTCGAAACACTTGCCGCTCTGTGATCCAGACTCCGAAGCCGCCAAGAAAGAGATCGGTCAACATAAGCTGCCTCGGGAAAATATCATCCACGCGATTCCTTTGGTTTTGGTTCTATGCGGTTTCATTCTTTGGGTTTTCTCTCATCCACTTACTCTCTAATCTTCTTTTGTTTAACCACGGATTTGTGTTCTTCACGCCATATGGGCTGGTTTTAATGCCCTTCATTCTCTAATGCCTTCTTCTATATAACTAATTTCTCTTTCTTGATTATGATTTATGATTATGAATGGATGTTTAACTTGTTCACGTTGAAAGAGAAAACGGGGAACATCTATTTATTGCTTGTTTGCATCTTCGCTTTAGGGAAATTCGACTATGTGCGGTGATCAAACTTGATCGAGTTCGGAAGCCTTTTAATCACGTGGAACATTATCAATTGGCTACTAAAATAATAAATTTAAAATAGCTATCAAATTCTCTTCCAAGAACATTTGAAAATTATAATTTTTACCCCAAGTATTTGTCAATTTTTATAATTTTTGCAAAAGATTGTTTGAAATTTTATATATGATCCCATAAATAATTAATTTACCAAATCCCGACCGCAATTCTTAGCTCCACCTTCTATATAATATAATATGGTATATATATATATATATATATATGTATAAGTAGAAACATGTACAATTTTATGTGTATAATCAGGTTTATATACACATTCTGTAATCTCTGGCTCCACTTCTAGAACATGATATACAAAGGATGAACTATATATGTGTATATATATATATATATATATATATATATATATATATATATATAATGTTTTTGTTGCTATAATAGTTATGAATTTCTAAACGAAAGCGTCTGACTCTTAAGACTTTTTTAAGAATATAGGATAATGGTCATATAGTTTAGAAGACACAACTGAAGAAGAAGAAGAAGAAATAATTTATGGTAGCATTTAAACTAATGTTCATATCATTTAGATGACACGTTCCCATAAAGAAAACTAAGAGTAAGAAGAAAAAGATAAAGATGATAAAAGAAGGAGACATTATAATAAAATTGCATATCAAAATGATCATTTGAAAATATTAGAAATTAATCATATGAAATTTTAAATAATGATTTTTATGTTAATGTGTGGTGTGGTATGAATTATGCTCGTATTTTAGAGGGTTTAGAAACAGGTCGTACACTTGTATGATATATGATTTTCTTGGTTGAAAATTCTTTGCGACATTTTAAAGCATACCCTTAACTTCAAGCGAAAGCTGGCACGTGGATTAATTTGTACAGCTTAATTCATCAATTTAATTTTAGATTATCATCGTTCCTCAAAAAAAAAAAAGGATTATTATCATATATTAATATGTATTACGACAAAATCAACGCGCGAGTTGAAATGTTCACACTATGGTCTCACCAAAACTCTGATTGGCCATTTGTACTTGCCATTCTTTTTCCTTTTTGTGTTATTGCATGACGTTGTGGCCCCTACTTCTGATTCAAAGTTGGTCTAGTTGACCATCCATCAATTTTGACTTCGTAAATTTTCTTTTATATAAGAGCAAACCGCGGCATAAAAGTTCAATATTTACGGATTCTTATTGTTTAAAAGTGATGAATAAAATATCCAAATTTATACTGTTGTTACATTAAAAAAAATATTTGAGAATATATTATTTGTTGTGAATAGTTGATTTACTCATATAATTGTTCCTATTATTTCTTCTTTCTACTCTATTTTATGTATCTACAATTTTTATTGTATTTACTATTTTACATTGAATTAATGTCATAATTTTGAAAATAAATACCACTCATGAGTGAAATAAAAATCATTCTCATTTTCAATGTCTTTTACAATTACTCTCTCATTGCAAAATGGAGTTTCAGTGTAGTTACTCAATAAGTTTTTATAACAAGATCCAGATTGTTGTTAAAACTGAATTTAAATGGTGTGCATTCTATAGTGTTTGACTAAAGGTGTGCGGAAGTGTAAAAAATATATTTATTTTCGAGTTCAACAATCAGTTGCAACAATAAATGTTTTTGTGGTCTCATTTTCTGTACTGCCTGATACGCGAAAGAACAATTTCGAACAATGTATTTCTGTTCAACTTAGTTAGGTTGAGCCAACACTTTAATAAAAAATGAATGATGCATTATATATGGTTATTTAAATTGTACAAATCACAAATAACAAATAAATAAGGGATTAATTAGATTGAGCTTGACATAGTCAACCGAAACAACATTCTATCACTGCATCTATTATTCTATAAGATCGTGACCATGTTCTTCAAGACTTAAAGTTTGAGCACAAAAATTTGGTAATGGATTCTTCAATTGATCCACTCATCTCTTTGGAATTGTCAACCAGAGAAACCCAATTCGTTTAATCCATCTTATCACCCTATTTTCGTTAATCTTGTTGATTAAAAAAAACCGCTCCATATAACATGGGTTAATGTATATAATAGTTTTATAAGGGTTTAGTAATTTGGTTTTGTCCAACGTTTGGTAAATTTTTCGTAAATATACACACTTTTAATTAACAAAAATTTCATACCAAAACTACCCTAAAATTTGAAATCCCGCCGAAATAGAAAAATGAAATTTAGAAACATTAATCGGTTAATTAATGAACAAAAAACGCCCAATTTCTTTTAGCATGAACTAAAATCGGAAAACAGGAGAGAGAATATCATAACACGCAAATTTGAACAGTTTTCTCTCCAAACTCATCCTCATCCCCGACTGGCCACGAAATCTTTGAGGATTCAAAAAAAACCAAGCGATTTACAGGTATTAACATGTTTCTTTTTCTTCGTTTTTCTTCTTCTTCGCGATTTACTGTTGGTTTTTTTCTACTGGTTTGAGGTAGTTGTTCTTCTTCTTCGTTTTTCTTCTTTTTGCGATTTTTTCTCTTTATTTGTTTTGGATCTGGTGGTTTCCGTCTTCGGCAACAACGTTGACGCCTACTACGACAAGCTCATCTCCGTCGTCAGTGGAATCACGCCGATTGATCGCTTCGACGCCTCGAACTTCCCGATGAGATTTGGCGGCTAGATCTGGGACTTCTCCTCCGAGGGATTCATCGGTGGGAAGAACGACCGGAGTCTCGACGATTGCCTCCAAACTGCATTGTTGCTGGGATGAAGGCACTCGTCCCGGCCTCGGCGGAGACAAGCTCTCACGGTTAGGGATTTTTTTTGCTCGATATGCTATTGCTTTATTTCTTTAATTTCATAAATGTGCTGTTTAATTATGGATCTGGACAATTTTTTTTATTCGGTAAAGTCAGTTGGAGTAAGAGAAATGCATGATTAATCATTTTCGGTGGACGCCGGTTTGGCTCCAGTGGCGGGTGTTGACGATGGAGGCGTCGAGTTGTTGGTGGGGTTTGGCTCCAGTGGCGGCGGTGTTGACGATGGAGACGTCGAGTTTTTGGTGGACACCGGTTTGGCTCCGGTGGCGGCAATGTCGACGATGAAGACGCCGAGTTTTCTGTGGAAGCTTTCATGGAGGAGAGGATCGTCGCAGTTAACGTTAATTTATGTATGAAAAATTTCATCGTTCTTCTTCTTTTTCGTGTTTTGATTTTTGTTAATAATTTATGTATGAAATTTTGAATCTTTTTTATCTAGTAAAATCTATCAAAATCGCGTTTTGTAAATTAGTATGCAATTAACTTTAAATTTACATTGTGAAACTTGCAAATCCTGTGTAAATTGAATATCAATTAACGAGCGCAGATGCTGGACGATGTAAATGAAGAATTTGAAAAATATGAACAAACTAGATCTGTAAAACGTAACTCAATTTACGTTAGTATAATTTCATTTCAGTGTAAATTGGATATCAATTAACGAACATTATCAGTATAAAAATTAATTTACGTTGTAAAACGCAGTTCAATTTACTTTGGAAACAAAATCATTACAGTGTAAATTGAATATCAACGACAAAGAGATAATATCAAATAATAAAACCAGTAAAAATTATAAAATTTCCAAAAATAACTGAATAAGATTATCCGGCCATTAATGAATGATTTTTATTAATTAATATGAAAATAATTGGTCAATTAAACCGCCCATAATTTTAAGATTTAAAAAAAAATATTTAATTTCCAAACATTGTTTAAACAAAAAAAGAAATTAATTCAAATTTAAAACGAAAGTTAAAAAACGAAATTAATTCAAAATTCAAAATAAAATTAAAACCAGAATAAAACATAAATGATAAAAAGGTAAATTAATAATGTTATTAAATATGTCATGTCAGTATTTTGGACATTTACAAAAATTTTACTAAACGTTGGACATAACCAAAAAACGTTTGTAAATTAGGACCAATTCGCCAAATTTTTTATATAACGTCGATCGTATAAATGTTGTGATCATGCGTACACATACTAGAAAACTTTCTCACCGATAAAATTGCTTACTTTGATAATTAGTCGAATAAGCATGAGATTTTCAAGCACTCTGCTAATAAATAGTATATCACATAGTTTCAAAATCATTCCTTGTGTGATAGTCTCTTTTTCGATTTGATCATTTAGCTCTTCTATGATTGATTGTTTGATGATCATTTAGATCTTTTATGATTGATTGTTTGATGAACATTTAGCTCTTATATGATTGATTTGTACACTTCATCAGACATTTACAACTACATAGAAATTAATCCCATGTAAGTTTTCATTATGCCATTAGATGTAACATGTACGAAGAAGGTTTATATCTTCATATTCTCATGGATTGGGAAGCGAATATTATGTCTCCTTCGTATACGTGACCATGAGAATTTATCGTACATTATCCTACATGATTTTTTAGGTTATGCCCACGTGTCAATACTTGATCAGCATCTCAACATCATCGACATAAGACCTTCCAAATTGTATTCTTAGTGGCAGTTTATGTGATTGTCATCGACATAACTCTAATGGTTCTAACCATGTTACTAGGACAAAAAACACATTTAAAAGCAACAATTTTTTTTTCTTCTAAAAGTCAAAAAATTAGCTTCTAATGAACCTTTAAAAGCGACATTAGAAACGACAAAGTCGCTTCTAAAAGTTCGCTTTTAAATGTTAGTCGCTTCTACTGTTCATAAGCGACAATTTTAGAAGCGACTAATCGCTCCAAAGATCGCTTCTAAGTGTCCAAAAAGGCGCAAAAACAGTCTTCGAAAATATGACTGTTTGGGAATTAGAAGCAACTTTTTTACTTGTAGAAGCGACTAGTTATTTTTAATGCCCAAACAATCAAAATTAATTTAAAATTTTAATTTTTGGTATATTAATTAAAATTATTATTTAATATTTTATATAATTTATTAATTAAAATCATTATTAAATAATATTATTAATTAACAAACCTAACTAAAATAATTAACTAAATAAAACTAATATATTAAAAAACTTATTAAGAACAATTATCAATACTTATTAAAACATATTAACATATTAAAAAAAACTATTGACAATACTAAAAAAATTAACATATGTTAACTTATTAACAAAACTTATTAAAAAAAAAAATATTATCATGTATTAACAAAACTTATAAACAAAATCAATTAAAATTAATGAGATGCGAGGTGAGCGAAACGAGTCAGGGATCGAGAGGAGACAATGAGATTCGAAACGACGTAGCAAATTAGAGTCTAATTAAATACAAATATAAAATAAACATAAAGGAATATGGTAACTAAACACGTTAAATTAAATTAAGCACTAAATTATTTAACATAAATTGTAAAATACAATTATCAAAACAAATACATGACGTCGCAACGATAACCTAAAAAAAAACTGATACGCAGCAATGTTGGAAACACAAAAAGAAAAAAATATAAAAAAAATTAGAAAAGAACATTGCCTAGAAGACCGGAGGCCGTGCAGGTGGCCAAAGCGGAGATCGAAGAGGGAAATTGCAGAGAAATGACGAAGTGAGGGGATGAAGGAGAAGGAATCCCGAGTTTTTAGGATATTAGAAGCGAGTCGCTTTTAATGTTTTTCATAATAAAAAACGACGTTGTTTTGCTATGTGGAGGCATTAGAAGCAACAAAACGCTATTAATGTCCCTACAAGAGAAATTTTAGCGGAGAAATTTTGGAGCCAATTTTTTGGGCATTACAAGTGACTTTTAGAAGTGATTAGTCGCTTCTAATGCCCAAAAATATATACTTAGTGAAATTTTGGCGGAGAAATTTTGGAGCCCAATTTTTTGGACATTAGAATCGACCAGTCGCTTCTAATGCCCAAAATATTCTTAGTGAAATTTTTGCGGAGAAATTTTAGATCCTAATTTTTTGGGTATTAGAAGCGACTTTTAAAGCGATTAGTTGCTTCTGATGTAAAAAAATCTATACTTGATGAAATTTGGGAGCCCAATTTTTTGGGCATTAGAAGCGACTAATGCCAAAAAATCTATACTAAGTGAAATTTTGGCGGAGAAGTTTTAGAGCCAAATCTTTTTGGCATTATTAGCGACTTTAGAAGCGACTAGTCACATCTAATGCCCAAAATACTGAAAAAAAAATTGGCGAAAAAAGCGAGCCAAAATATTTGGGCATCAGAAGTAACTAATCGCTTCAAAAATCTCGATTGTGATTATTAGAAGCGACTAGTCACTTTTAAAGGTCAACAATTTTTTTTTTCAAGAAATGTTGGTAGATAGGTTAGAAGAGAATAGTCATTTCTAAAGGTAAATTGTCGCTTCTAATTGAAAGCAATTATTCGCTTCTAAAAGCATTTTTGTAGTAATGTGTACGTGATAATTATGGTCGCGAAATCACATTTTAACAATATTAATAACAATCAATCTTGTTCAATAGGTTTGTGGCAAACTTGAACACATGTCAATAAAGTTTATTATAAGTACGATGAGATAATACACCAATATATCTTAGCTTTAAACTATAATTGCAAAGTCTCTTTACACGACAACAATGGCATCGCCAATTACTCAACACGCTACTTATAATAGTAGCCCATCAAACTGAACAAATCAAGTATAACAAGTCGAATATGAACATGGTCGACCATAACAGTAAGCAAAGTAAGCATTTGTGTCCACAATTTTGTGAAAAAGTCCCTTTTTTTAAAAGTAATGAGAAAAAATTAAAAGATAAAAGCGAGCAAGACTCTTAATAAATAATTGATAGACGCGTTTTATAAGTGATTATTAGATGAACATAAGCAAACAATCGAATTTTATCCTCAAGCATTTTGATAATTTTGGTAGTTTTTAGGGTTCATTTCAGATTTTGCACGTTTGGATAGATTTGAAGACACACGTGTGTAACATGAGCTGAAACATAGCAAAATCGGTCGGAACAAACACGAAGGGCCCCAGAGTGCCCAACGCATTGCCTTGGAGATCCAACGCTTTGCTTTCATCAAAAGGCGAGAAGCATATTTTGTTGGAATAGGTGTAGGGTTAAGAAAAAATTATCATTAACACATTAATGGCGGAATATAAAAATTTCTTTAGGAGTAAAATAATTTTACTAACCTAGACAAAGTGCATGAACATGTATAAATTGAAAACATTTTTTAAAGTGTTTAAATACAAACATTTTTTGTACTTTGATTTAGAGGGATCTTAAGAAAGGTTGATCTTCTCGTCTGGCCTTAAACGTGAACTCGAGAAACATAAAATTTCTATTACATGAGTCTTTAGAGGTTTAGAAGGATTTGTGTATGGGCACAATTAAACAAATAACTCAAGAACAAGTCTAGGAGATAAAGAGATAATTTATCCTAAGTCTAATGAGGACTTAGGTGCCAAAATAAAAAAAGATTTTGAGAGAGAGAGAGAGAAAGAGAGGAGAAAATCGGGTAGAATATAGAGAGAGCAAGACCAAAAAACTAATTTTCACATCTCTATGAGATGCTCTATTTATAGGAGAAGGAAAATCAAGAAAGGGTAATTACCCTTACCTATTATGCATTCATGACACAATATTTGATTTTCTCTCCCATTTCTCTATTAACAAGGCTGGCCATCCTTTGTGCATTAGTGAGGAAATTTGATTCCTCACTTAGCACATTTGTTTCCATCTCAAGAAAATTCATTTCCTCTTTTCCTTTTGAGTAATTATATCTATAATTAAAGGTAAAGAATTATCTCCTCCTTGATGTATCTTGGCCGAACTCTACACTAGGGAAGGGCATCTAGATGCTTCCTTATTTCTTTTAAGACAATTCTTAAAATATCCATTCTAGAATTAATATTGCACAAATAATGAAATTAATTTCATAATGCCTCAAACGACTTCTCGCTTTAGAAACTAATTTATATTTCCATCATATGAAAATATTCAAAATCATATTTTGACATTCACATCATTTTTATGTCCAGGTGGACAAAAATACCCTTTAGACATTTTCCAAGAAAACGACTAGTTCAACACTTGAACTTATTTTGACTTAGCTTCTAGTTTAACAATCCTACTCTAATGACCTATAATAGTGACCTTATGGATCCAAATGAACAAAGCTTAAGCTTCTATACTCGGACTCAAAAGTTCACAAACCTTTTCCGAGTATTAGCTTAATGTCAGGTGACTCCACTAAAGAGTTGACACTGAAAATCTATCTGTTCAAATGAATTTATTTTCTACACAAATTCAACTTAATTATATTGAGCGGATCTATTGAATGTTATCTATGATTACCCTTCATAAATATCATCAACTAGATGAGATTTATAAAATTACAATTTTACCCTTCTAGTTGTTATTTCCTCAACTCATTTGTTACTTGTGAATAAGTTAGAAACAATGTATTGACGATGAGCTAACAAGTCACATTGTTTCATCCAAATAAAGTCGCTACTTAATTTTGGATACCGCGCGGTTCATTTATTCACAATCGAAGTAATAAAGCATGAGATGATATACATTGCATTTTAGAAATCTTGTACATGAATTCCATATCGATGAGAACTTCACAAAACTGGTTCATGACATCTTCATAACTTAATATCTCACCAATTACTCTAGTCTAGATCACTTAATGGATCTAGAATTTGACTTTCTCAAATGAGAATTTTAAAGCTATGAAATGACATGTCTCATTTCAAGATTTAGGTAAGCACGATGCAATTCATACATAGTGACCTTGAGACAGAAGAGGTTAAAAGGTTTGTTCTTACATTGTCTCTAAAGGTGCACTGGTCAGTTCAGTATCTTTGAAAAATATACTGGAAAAACTATAGAGTTCCTAACTCTCTATGCCTCGTAACCAGACATCATAGATTCTTCCAACAATCATACTAGGATCAATAGTCTGTTGATCTTTAGATTGTGAATATTTCATTTTAACCAAACCATAAAGAGTTTGTTCACACAAATCCACATTTGTCTGTTCATATATTTTTAGGTTTAAATAAGAACTATAAGACTATTCCATATCATAAATCTTTAATCAATCGAAAAAGGAATGAATGAATGTTTCAATTTTTATTAATTTAATTCATTAAATTACAATAAAGACTTATAAAAGATTTATATATTACATTTATATGTAAATAAATTATCTTCTTGTGGGCATCTCTGCCAACATATTTTTCCCTGAGTTCACATCGCATCACGATGCGGACTAGGCGCGTCACAGTGAGCTTCTTTGATTGATATCGCGACGCGAGGGTTCTGGTCGTGACATGACGGACGTATGTCAAGATAGATTTTGACACATGGAAGACATTTTTGAGCCGTCATATTAGTTTTGATAGTTAGATATGCGTGAAATTGACAGGTTCGACTATGTCACTTAAAAGAGGCCAGAGAAAACACATGATTTGTTTTTGGAGAAGAAAGCTAGGATGAGAGATCACGGTGAACGGAGATGAAGATCGGAGACGCTATCAAGTTGACGACGAGCTCACTGATAGTAACACATTTTTGCCTCTATTCTTCTGAAACTCTCATAGTAGTTTGTTTTTACGTTTTTACTTTCTATGGATCATTTATGTATTTTTTCTACTTTTTCCACCATTACCATGAACTAAACCTATAGAGGGTGATGATGGATCTTTTTGTGATTATTGTTATCGATTCATTCTAGTTTTCTTTGAAGTTATATTTCTTGCTATTGACGTATGTTTATTCTATTTTTATTTATAATTGTTGTATAGGTTTAATTATATTGTGCATGATTCTAGTATTAGTTACTTTCTCTAGCGAGGTTTAATTAATCGTGCGAGTAAAATAGAATACCGTAGTATATTCTGTGAAGTCTAGAGATACTCACAACTGCTAAGAATTCGTGCGGATGTTCCAAAACGTAAAGCAAGCGATGTTCTAAGTCTTGAGACCAAAAGATAAGAGGAGTTTTTAGTATTCAATCATTAATATCACTGTAGCGAGGCTAGCGATAAAATTACGTGAATACGGTTAGCATAACCATATGATTGACTAATCGTCGTTTATCTAAAAAATCTCGACAAAAGGATAGAAATGTGAAACCGACACCTTCGGTCCATCACATTCTTTTTAAACTAGTATTTTCGTTTAGTACTTGCGTTAGATTTTAAAAATCACCCTTATTTACATTTCATTTTCCTTTGATTCAAATTATAACCATCGATTTGATTTACATTTAATATTATGTACTAGTGGAATGATAACTCGTACTTCGAAACTCTATGCTACGTGAGTTAACCATAAAAATGGAATAGTATATATAATAATTTTAGAGACATATTTGTTGAAAGAGGTCCAATAAGAAAAAAAACTGAAATGTTAGTTTTCCGATAGATGAAAATTCTATATATTTAGTTCATTTTTACTATCTTAGAAAATTATAAAATGGGGAAAAAACATGATAAAATGATTAATTTATTCGAAATATCTTGATAAAGAGTATTTTTTGTTGTTGCAAATTGTCGAACATTCATAATAATTGGTGATGAAGGGATAAATAATTGGAATTTTTTTTAGTAAGAACTTGAAAAATCATGAGATAAGAAACTATCACATAAGAAATTTGAGTTCTTGGTTTGAATTAGAAAAACAATTACCACAAGAACACAATACACAAACGTGCTCAAGAAATAATTAATAAGGAAAAGAAACATTGGATGTATGTTTCGTCCCTTTTTAATACATTTCCCTCGCGCAACTTAAGAATAATGCAATTCGAAATTTTTAGCGAATAATGAAAGTATTTTTTAGGGTTGTTAAAATGATAATGAAATTTGATCATTTAATGCAAAAACATGTTGATATATAGGACATATAATTCAAAATGAGATTATACAAATTTTGAAAACATAAAAAACAAAACTTTTTTTTCGATCATATTGTACTCCGGATTCAAATCATATAGAGCACATGTCTATGGAATCTAGGTGTGTATGTATGACAAAAAAATACAATAGCCATAGAGGAATATCTTTTGGGATTTTTCCATGTAGATGATACTTCCGGTGAAGGTCTTTTGATATGCTTGTAAAATAAATTAAAATTTTAGGACTGACATACATAATATAAGAGTAAAAGGGTATGATAATGGATCTAACATGAAACGAAAACATCAAAGTATACGAAAAATATTATTAGATATAAATCTTAGAGCATTTTATACACCTTTCGGTTGTCATACTCTTAATTTAGTATTTCGTGATGTTGCAAACTCTTGTGTTATAGCTATCTAAAATATTAAGGAGTTTTTCAACGCATATATTCGTTATTTTTTCTTCTACCATGCGTTGGAAAATATTAAAAGAAAACATATTCGACGTGGCCGTTAAATAATTTCTGCAAACTCGTTGGAAAAGTCGTATTGATAGTGTTAAGAAATTTAGGTACCGAGCTCCAAAAATTAGATTGGTATTCCTTGAGTTAGGAAAAACTTGTGACGATTCTAAATTCAAAATTGAAGCGAAATATCGTTTGCCAGGCATAACTATTTGGTATGATATATTGTTTGCTGTGAATGTTGTAAGTAAAAGCTTCAAAGTAAAAATTTGCATACTGAGATTGCAATAAATCGATTGAAACTGAATCCAAATTTTGAGAAAAACGTATGAGTCATACGAAAAAAATAATTTTGAGAGAGTGTTGATTGGGGTAAAAATTAACTCCCGGAGAATAATTTTGAACTGAATATTTTATCATAATTGTTCATCAAGCTATATATTCCCTTTCCAATAGATTTGAGCATTTTGAAACATTTGAAAATATATTTGGATTTCTTTTCAATTTCAAAAAGTTAAAATCATTGGATGAATGTAGTTTAAAACAATATTTGTTGAATCTTGAAAGCACGTGTTAAAATGTAATTAAGTTTCTGACATTGGTGGACTAGATTTGTTTGGTTACTAAGAGTGGTAAAAGGGATTTTAGTAAAAAAAAAAATAGTAGTACAATAAAAACACTTCGTTATATAAAAAAATATGGATTTTTTTCAAATGCATGGATTGCTTATAGGATATTACTAACTATTTCTTAATTGCGAATTTGGCCGAAAGGAGTTTTTTAGAGTTAAAAGGAATAAAATATTAATTGATATCGGTTATGTTACAAAAACGGTTAAACGAGTTAGCTATGTTATCAATTAAAAAAATATATCGCATGAGCTTGAATTTAAGCGTGTTTGGGTCACAAAAGATTAGAAAAGTTCAATTTTTTTAAATATTGATTTGCTAATTTTTTTGTTTGTATGTCTATATATTTTGCTAAGTATTTAGATAAATAAATGGACAAGTCGAATACGTATGCTTAAAATACATTTTTAATATTATTTTATTAAAAAGTTGGCTTTATAGTCACTTCAAACATTGACAATTTAATATAACTAAGGTTTAGTAAACAAATTATAAATAGACATTGTTATGACGTGACATATCTTTATGCTTAAATTTTGGTCCAGATTGCCCCTAATGTTTTGTTATATTTTTAATTCGAATTTAAATTTTTGTTTCCAAATTTGGTTTTCAAATTTTAAATTTTAAACGCAGGTTTCTAAAATATAGACGAGATTAATTAGCAAGATTTATTAGTTTCTTAATTAGTTTAGATCCTATATAAATAGACGTTATAATTTACACATAATTACACCTTATTTTCTAGTATTCATTTACAGATTATTATCCTTTTTGATAATTTTGGCTATAGTTTTTGTCAAAATAATTTCTCTCAAGAATTCAAGAACTGAACGAAAAAACACAATTTTTACAGGGATGAATTTGTTTTATAATGAAAGTTTCTCACTAAACGAATTAGATATGTATTGTTACTTAGACACTAATACAAAAATGACTTTTAGAAGCGACATGGGGCATTAGAAGCGACTAGTCGCTTTTAATTAGAAGCGACATTAGAAGCGACTAGTCGCTTCTAATGTAAACACCCCGGTTTTTCCCAAAAATTGAATTTTTTGACATTGTCGCTTCTAACGTAAACACCCCGATTTTTCCCAAAAATTGAATTTTTTGACATTGTCGCTTCTAATTGTCCAATTCGACATATTAGAAGCGACTAGTCGCTTCTAGTGACCTAAATATTTGGCTCACTTTTTTTTCCGCCAATCTTCTGGGATAAGAAGTGACTAGGCGCTTCTAATGTCGCTTCTAATACCCAAAATATTTGGCTCCAAAACTCCTCCTCCAAAATTTCGCTAAGTATAGAAATTTAGGTATTT